>OX422208.1:30224441-31535691 GCA_949130495.1 Sambucus nigra | reverse complement strand
AATCAACAAGCGATGATTATTGAGAGAATAAATCTAAAACAAAAAATTGAAAAATTGAAATTTATAGGCCCGAGAACCTATTTTCCATTTATAGTAAATCTAAAACAAAAACTTAAAAAGAAATGGATTTTGAAATTGAAATTCAAAACAAAAGTTTCGGCTCAATTTTTTTAAGGCAACGGAGATGTGTTTGAGCCCACAAAAGGTGTATTAGTTCAATGTTCTGACTTTTGTACCGGAAGTGGTGTATGATGTGGACTATTCGATGAGGCAGGAGTAGTTTCTGTTTTTTATGGATACCCTGAGAGTTAGTAAGTTGAAAGGATATGTGAATCAGATGGTGGAGGTGGGTGCATTGGCGAGAAAGATGGGTTTGAATTTTGAAATTGGTCTGGATTTTTATTATTTTTTTAGTTTTTTTTTAGTTTTGGATTTTTTTAATTGGGTGAGGGGTATTTTAGTTAAATTGTATAAAAATGGAGGAACCGGGTTTATGTGTTTACTTGGAATGAAATGATAGTTAAGGGGTTAGTTAGTTGGGTATTTTTTTAGGGGGGTAACCTGTAAACCATGATGGTTTAGGGGGTAGGTGCAATTTTTCCATTATTATAAGTATTATTATGTCGTAGATGTTTTTTATACCAGTCGGGGTTTGATCTAAATGGTTTGTAATTAGGTACCACATTCTTGACCGATGATGTAGGAATTTATGGAGGTTGATATGTTTTGATCACACATTTAGTCGGTCAACGCCTCGTGATGTGAGATGTGAGGCGAGACTCATGGCTGCAAATCTCTCAATCTATGGAGTGGGATGGAAGAAAGTCCCAAAAATGATGCCAAATTGTTCGGGATTTAGCTCTACAATATATTTATTATCAAATTGTCCTAAATACTATGCAAGAAAGTAAAGAGATAAACTTTCACACACAATAAGCGTGCGCATATAATATTTAAAGAAATGGTAAGGGATTTGTAAGATAAAAGAAATTGAAATGGTATTGGAATGAGTTTTGTGGATAACGCGTGGATACAAATACTTCAATGTCATTCGAATGAGGATGAGGTATTATGAATGAATTAAGAAATGGTGATCAACTAAACCAACTTGCTGAAGTTGGGCGGATCGTTCGAACGATCTTCTCATGGTGCGCTTACGGCCTATTATGCTTACAAAGCTGAAAATGATAACTGCTTGTCATGTGAACGAGGTAACATATTGTTCAAATCATATGCTAAAATTTGAAATTTCAATATCTTAGCTTCGACCTCTCAACATGTCCATAACATTTATGAAATGATCATAACTTCAAAAAAAAACACTTAGTTGTAATACCCCGTATTTTTTGTGCATTATTTAAATTGTAGAATTTATTATTATTGTTCGTTGTGACATGTGTTGTCACCATTTACATTTTATATGTGCTATATAATTCATAAACGAAATCATATTTAATACATAGTAATATATTAAATAAATATTGGGAAGTGACTTAGTATTGTGGGCGACTATGGAATGGTAATGGACTAGGCATTGGGGGTTTCTTTGTTAGGATTATTCCCTCGGCGTCGAGTCACACCGTCCGTGGAGTAGTTTCTTATAATGTCTAGTTGAATTTAACTAATTAATGATTAAATAATTGACGTTGGACTCGTACCTACTTTTATAGTAGTTTATAAAGATGTTTAATTTGTTAGAATATTATCATATTTCGTGTGGCATTTGGGACGTGTAGCGTGTTTTTTAAGTTAAAATAATTGGCTTTAAGTCTATTGGGTTAGTACATGGATTGGGTATAGTTTTGGACCATTTGGAGTTGTATTTGGACTCTTTGGGTTTAGGCCCATATGGGGCCTAACATTAATTTTTTGGGAAGATAAGTTTATTGTTCACTTGCATAAACCTAAAACACATTAGAAGAATTGAAGAGAAACCCCAAGGCTTAGAAATAAGAGGCACACAAGAATTAGCAAGCTTGAGAGGTTGGAAGCTTGGAAATTCTACATAACTAGTTAAGGCAAGTTTAAATAGTGTGTGAATTAGATTTTCTTTGTCTTAGAATAATAGTTATTCATTCAAATCTGAATTAATTCTTATGATAATATGATTTATTATCAAATACTTAGTTTTCACAATTAACAAAATGATTAAATTAAGAGTAATCTTCATTTTAATGACATATATTGAATTTAATGATAATATCCACAAATATGACTTGGAATATGGTTATACTTGTTAAAATCAAAGTAACGACATTGAATCAAGTACAAACCCCTTGTTTAATCCAAGAATATTTGTAAATTTGAGCTTAATTTGTTAAAATTATGAAACTAGGGTTCTTATGTTCATATACTGAAGTTAACCCTTTTAATCCGAGTTATAAATTTTTAAAATATTTAGATATAGGTTAATAATAATGCATTGTAATTTATATCTCAAGGATATGGGGTTGTTGATGAGTTAGAGGCTTTTAGTAATGGATTTGATTAGGTTTGGGCCGCCATTGTTGAGTTATTGAGAAGTATCATTCGGGCACGAGCTAAATATATTTTCACCGAGAGCGAATCGTTTCGGGTCGGACGAACCCGAATCAATTCGATTTGGGACCGAATCAATTCGGATTGGGCAGAATACTAGGGGGACTCTTTAAGGCTATTCATGGTGCCTATTTTAATTATTACACTTAAAAAGGCGCATAATTAAAATAAGTTAAATCATTTATATTTTGAATAAGTAACCATGGAAATTAGGGTTAAGAGTTAGGTAATTTGGTTATGGTTGAACTTTAAACTAATCGAAAAATATGTAATTTAATGAATCCCTAGAGTAGGTTTTATTAGTGATTAGTTTAATTAATATGAAAGCACACCATATGTGAGTACTCGTGGGGTACGTACTATGAGTGATGTCTTTATGGGGCGCGTACGACATCGATCGCGTTGGTACCCCGGTGATGGATACGAATTTACCTTGGTCATTTTACCCCGGAACCTACTAGTGACGTACTCGTATCCCAAGGGGGATTAAACAGGGGTTCTCTTCGTATAGTCTTTATAGAAATGGTAGGAGGGTGTAGTGACACATCCCTTTGATGATGCTTTAAGGTTATAGGTATGGGAAAACCTATAATTATACCTAGTAGGCACGAGTAATCCTGAAGGCGATAGGGATAGATTTTTGTTTTTTTGTGTGGGGTCATAAATAGACAACTTACTTGTATGTGTTGGAGACCATGCTTATGTGGATATTATACTTTGAGACTGACATTTGATTTGGAACCTATTAATTATGTTCAATTGAGGAGAATTATAATTAAACATTGAGTTCTCACAGGCTTGGGATTAGGCATATGTTATATTTATTATTGTTTGAGTTGGGATAACTTATAAACAACTAAAATATGAAAGGAATATGCATAGTTATTATTGTAGCCTAATTCCGTTTAAATTTATACTGTTTGGAGAGGTGTTGTTAATTTTTTCTTTAAAATTTATTTGCAGGTTCTACTTTGTTTCTAACTTGCATTCATCCAGCTGTAGATCAAATAGTATGTAGATGTCGAGCCTACGTGCTCATCCCTTTACTTTTCCATTTACATTTCTAATTGAGATAGATCACCCTAGTAAGTATTATCATGATTGTGAGTTGGTCTTACATTTGAGACAATTTATATTTTCCATAATGGATTTCATTATTGTTGGTTTATGGCATCAGAGGTTGTTGATTGGTTTATTTGTATGGTGATACATTAGTTCTTTATTGTACGCAAGCTATTTTATTTATGTTATGCTTAGAATTTAGGTTTAGACCTGATCAATTTAGTTATATATTTTACGTGGTGTCACAGTTGGTATCAGAGCATTTCAGATTTTAGTGTCCTAGGGATGTTGAGTGAATCCATCATTTTTTTGTGCAACGTTCTTTGATACTTCAGATCTCTGTTATTTAGATTGTTGTACTCTTTTGGTTTGTGACCGTGTACTGCACACCTAACTCATGATGCAGGAATTTGTGGAGGTTGATATGTTTTGATCACACATTTAGTCAGTCACTGCCTCTGACACGAGACGTGAAGCAGGACTCGTGGCTGCCAATCTAGAAATCTCAGGTTTGGGATCAAAGAAAATCCCACAAATGGTGATAAATTGGAGGGGATTTAACTCTACAATACATTGATTACCAAAATTTACTTAAATACTATACAAGAAAGTAAAGAGATAAACTTGGTCACACATAAATATTTGTGCATAATATTTAAATATAATATAAGGAACTTTTAAGATAAAAGAAATTGAATTTGGTCTTGGAATGGTTTTTTTGGAGAATTTATTAATACAAATACTTATGTGTCGTTCAAATGAGTATTTGGTATTATGAATGAGTAAAAAATGGTGATCAATCAAACCAACTACAGAAGTTTGGAGGATCGTTCGAATGAGCTTCTCATGGTGTACTTATGACCTATTATGGTTCCAAATATGGAAATGATAATTAGTTTTCATATGAATGATGTAACATATTATTAAAAGGATATGCTAAAATTTGAAATTTCAGTATGTTAACTTCCACCCCTCAACATGTTCACAACATATACGAAATGATCATTACTTTAAAAACTCACACTTAGTTGTAATACCTTGTATTTTTGTGCATTTTTTAAATTGCGGAATTTATTATTATTGTGTGTTGTGACATGAGATGTCACTATTTACATTTTATATGTGTGATATAATTCATAAATGAAATCAGTATTTGGAAGTGATATAATACACAATAATGTATAAAAAAAATATTTGGAAGTGACTTAGTATTATCAATGACTATGGAATGGTCAAGGACTAGGCATCAGGGGTTTCGTTGTTTGGATTATTCCCTCGGTCTCGAACCCTATCGATAGTGAAGTAGTTTCTTATAACATCGGGTCACCCTTAACAAATTAATGATTAAATAATTAATGTTGGACTTGTACCGAGTTTTATATTAGTTTATTGAGATGTTTAATTTTGTGGAATATTGTCATAGTTCGTGTGGCAATTTGGATGTGTAGAAGGTTCATTTTTTACTTAAAATAATGGTCTTTAAGTTCATTGGGTTAGTACATGGCTTGGGTAAAGTTTTGGACCATTTGGAGTAATATTGGGGATCTTTGGGTTGAGTCCCATATGGAGCCTGTGGTTAATTTCGTGGGAAGATAAGTTAATAGGTCAATCTAAAACGCATTAGAAGAAGTACATATAAACCATAAGGCTTAGAGATAAGAGGAACATAAGAATTAGAGAGTCTGGGAGGTTGGAAGCTTGGAAATTCCACATAATTGGGTATGGAAATTTATTTAGTGTATGAATTTGATTTTCTTTATCTGAATTAATTATTTTGATAATATGATTTTATTATCAAATACTCAATTTTTGTAATTAACAAAATGATTAAATTAAGAGTAATCTTCATGTTAATGACACAAATTAACTTTAGTGATAAACCCCATTAATATGACTTGGAATATGGTTATACTTGTCATAATCAAAATAATTATATTAAATCAAGTAAAAGCCCTTTGTTTAATTCGAGAGTTGATGTAAATATGAGATTAATTTGTTTAAAACATGAAAGTAGGGTTCTTATGTTCAGAATCTAAAATGGACCCTTTAATTAGAGTCATAAGTGTTTAAAATATTTGAATATATGTTAAAAATGATCTATTATAACTTGTATCTGACGGAGGTGGATTGTTATGAGTGTAAAGACTTGCAGTAATGGATTGAATTAGGGTTTGACCATATTATTGAGTTGTTGAGAAGTGGCATTCGCATAGAGAGGGAATCAACTCGCACCAGGGGCGAATCGATTCAGGTCGGGCGAATCGATTTGAGTTAGGGTTGAATCGATTCGGTTTGAGAAGGACACCAAGGGGGACTCTTTAAGGTTGTTCATGGTGCATTGTTTAATTATTTCATTTAAAAGACTATTGGAATAATTAAAATACGTTAGAAATTAGTAAGGTAAGTGATTTTTATTTCTAATAAGTGACCTTGTGAATTAGGGTTAAGACTTATGTAATTTGGTTATGGTTGAATTTTAAACTAGTCAGACAACATGTTTATTAATGAATCCCTAGAGGAAGGTTTATCTACGGTTAGTTTAATTGATGTGTAAGCATACCATGAGTGAGTGCCCATAAGAGACGTACTAGGAGGGATGTCTTTATGAGGTGCATACGATGTCGACCGCGCTGATCCCCAATGGTAATGACATATTTACCTCGGTCATTTTACCTAGGTCCTTATTGTTGACATACCCATACTCTTCGTATCGTCTTGGGTATGAACGTCTATACAAATGGCGAGAATGTGCAGTGACATATCCCACTATTGATGCTTTGAGGTTATAGGTATGTGATAACCTTACCTAGTACGTATAAGTGATCTCTGATGGTGATAGGGATAGGCCTTAGTATCTATATGGACTCGTGAATATCCCATTTACTTGTATTTGTCAGGGACCATACTTATATTGATACTAGACTTTGAGATTATGTTTCGTTATTAATATTATACTCGAGATGTATAGACTGGCATTTGATTTAGAACCTTTTAATTATATACAATTTAGGAGAATTATAATTAAATATTGGGTTCACTTGGGCTTGGGATTAGATGCATGTTATATTTATGGTTATTTGGGTTCAAAAACTTTAAAATAACTAAAACATTATAGGAAGACGCATAGTTAGTATTGTATCCCAAATTCCGTTAAATTCTTACTCTTTTTAAACTTGTTGTTAACGTTATTGTTAAAATCTATTTTCTGGTCCTAGATTGCACTCGCAGCCTCATCCCTGATTCTCACTTGCATTCCTTTAGTTGAAGATCTTATAGTAAGTAGGTGTCGAGCTTGCGTGCTCATCACTTTAGATTTCCATTTACATTTCTAATTGAGTCATATTACTACAGTGGCTATCATCATGATTAGGAGTTGGTCATACATTTGAGACAATTTATATTTTCCATGATGGATTTCATTATTGTTTGTTTATGGTATTAGAGATTATCGATTGGTTTATTTGTATGGTGTTACATTAGTTCTTTATTGTATGCATGCTATTTTATTTGTGTTATGCTTAGAATAATATTCAATTGTTTAGACTCTTGTATTATTTATGTATAGACCTGATTAATCTAGTTATAGATTTCACGAGGTGTTACAGTTGGTATCAGAGCATTCCAAATTCTAGCATCCTAGAGATCTTGAGTGCGTTCATCATTTTTTCACACAACATTCTTTGAGACTTTAGAGCTTTATAATTTAGACTCCTGTCCTCTTATGGTCTTATGTTTACAATTTTAATTTGTCAACTATCTTTCAGATGGAGAACATAAGGAGTAGCACATCAGAGACTGACCGTGAGCACCGAGTCAGAGGCAACATCACCTCAATAGTAATAACCTCACCAGGGTCAGGCACCAACTGTAGTGACTATAAATTTGGCTATTATTATCGCACAGACCATGGTTGCGACTATGGCATCCATGCTCTTGGAGCAACCATCACTCTTGGTCTCACCTGTACCTTCCCCTCACCCCACTTCCACATGGTAATAAGATAGGAGTGACTTCAGCAAAGGTAACCCATCAGAGTTCGCAGGATCTACGGACCCTAATGTAGCACTACAATGGAGGTGCGGGGTAGAGAAGCACCTACGTTTGGCAGATTGCGCGGATATAAAGAGGCAGATATTAGCCAATTTCAGGCTTATAGGAGATGCCTTACAGTGGTGTGAGTCTATTACCACCGAGAAGGTCATGTCACTTTTGACTATTGCTTAGTTTTGGGTGAAGTTTGAGGGGAAGTATTTATCTTCATCGCAGTAAGTGAATCTGAGAATGCAGTTTGATCGGTTGAGGAACGAGGATTATATATTGGTTGAGTATGAGCGGGAGTTTAATCACCTTGCACAATTTTCCCCACATATTATTAGTTATGAGTCAAAAAGGATGGATAAATTTATTGGGTTTTGACATAGAGGATTCGGTAGGCATTCCTCGACAACTCAACCTTCACGATATATACAAAGGTAGTGGATGTCGCATTGCTTTACTGCCAGGTGTAAACACCCCATCCTAGGACCCCCAAGGTCCCTAACACTCATCCATTCACCATAAACTCTAGGTCATACTCTGAGTACTGATCTAGAGGCCATTGGGAGCTCTCGGGCCCTATTTTAACTCTGGTAAATTCTTCAGCTTGAGTGAAACTCAATGAAACATAAAAGGGCTATGAATCCCCTTTCCAATAGTTCACCCCATGCGCTGATTGGCCTCACAGTCCACACGAACAATCCATTTCACTCTGAGTACTAATTTAGGGGCCACTAGGCGCTCTTGGGACCCGTTTGACTCCACTCAACTCTTCATCTTGAGTAAAGCTCAATGAACCCTCGAACGGATTTGAATACCCTTTCAAACTATCCATCCCATGCACAAATCGACCTCAATGTTTGGACAAATGATTCGTTTTACTCCTAAGGGTCATCGAGCACTTTTGGTCCCGCGTGTACAAATGCTCCCACTTATATGTTCTATTTTCTCCTTTGCTTACTTCTTGCATATTTATCTCATTCTTATCTCCATCATGCTCTCTTTTGATGTATATATCACTATTCACTCACTTGTACATGCTCACCATGTTTCACCTTACACCTACTTATATATGTTCTCCATGCTCACTTCGCATACTCACACTTGTATATAGTTCCACCTTTACTTACATACCCCACACACCACTCGTAGATTATCCATGCTTAGCTTCACTAACACACACCCTCACTTCTCTCACTTGGATATATCTCCATTCTCACTTGCACATCTCACTCGTCACTTGTAAATGACACATGCTTAGGCTCACTAGCACACACCTTCACTTGTATATATCCATATGTTGCTTCATTCACACTATTCCCATGTCAATCTCTTACTTTGCACATATATCTCACTCATTTATATAGTCACATGCTTCCTTATCACCATGCCTAGTATAGTCTTTATGCTCTAGGCAAGCTTTACTTTTCATATTATTTGTGTATTCTCCCTCATGATGGTAGTACTTCCCTTGATTAGCATGCAAATAAAAATCTCTCCATAAGATACTAATCAAGACTCATGCATTTTTGCACACTACATCAGCAAAGCATGGTAATATTGATCAAAATTTTGTCCCGTACTAGGGGGTCACTTCATGATGGGTGCCGATCTCACTGGGGCACGATTAACGTAAGCGATATGATTCTCATATTCCATTGCCCTCGTACATTCGACCTCTGTCGAATAATTCCCCCACATCGTACCACTTGAATGAACTCACGATGGGAGATATATAACGGGGAAATCATTCACGTACATTGAGTATATTAAATTCACTGTCACACGTATTATCCCCATAAGGTATATCGTGAGGCGATTCACATACACTCGGGTATATCAAATGGCTTGTCCACACGTACCGATGAATGATTGCCTTTATAGGCAAGAGGTATATCGTGGAAGTCATGCTAAATGGGGGAACCCTTCCACTAACCCACCAAACTCATAAACCTCATATAAACGTTAGCCTTAGGGCACTTATAATTAGTTTGTCTGTTACCATGCGAAACTCTGCCGAAATTCTAGGTCGTCATACTGCTCGAATTTTAGCGATATTTCGCCCATTTTTTTTAGAAATAGGACCCTGTCCGCGAGCCTAGAAACAAGTTAATCGTGTCTTATATTCTTATACCCTATTTTCACCCCAGGCTCGAGTCATGTCTGATATGTTTCTTGCATTTAGGCAAACATAATACAAGTGAAAACCTAATAATAATAATCATGCTACGATTTCTCCCTTTTCCCATTCTTTTTAAAAGCCAAAAAATATCTCCCGTCGAACTCAAATCCCTTCTTTTTAAAGGCCTAGGCTACCAACCTTCACCAGCCGAACTCAAATCACTCTGTCAACCACGACCGCAAAGAAGCCTAGAAGATGAAAAGACTGTTTCAGGGGACTCTCTGAATGAATTTATTAAGGAGGGTGAAGATTTCCCCTTTTGTGGATTTTTTGAACCGTGGTATGACCCCACTGACAAGAAGATGAAACTAGGACTGGAGATCTTCTTTCGAGACAACAACACTTGGAGTAAGGACCGGAATCATGAGGTGGAACCTCTGGCCAAGGAAATCATGGAAATCACTAAGAACTCCAAAGAAAGCTACTTTGAGGAATCCTTTAACCTACAAACACTAGCGTTGAGTCTCTGTATAATTCACTAAGATGCTACATTATCAGACCCGTCTGCTAAGATCACAACTGCTAAAATACCTCTCCTAAACTAGCATACCATCTCGGTCTAGCCTGCTCAAGCCCATCCAAACCCTATTATTTATCCCATCCGTAATGATATCAATGTAACTAAGGCCTCTTCTGATGAGGTTTTCAATGTTATATTCCTTAAAATGACACAAATGAAGATTTTGAGTATTTTGATGTGCCTTACATTAATTGCATTGATTTTAATCAAACTTATGATGATGATGATTTTGTAGATGAACAATTCTTAACGGATCTCAATAAGGAAAATTTTAAACAACATAACCTCATTCAAACTAATGATGATAAGATTATTGTTATTAATCTCGATTCTATCAGCCATTTGTGCAAGATTAGGATAAGGTCATCCTTTAACGAGCATTAGCGGGTTCAATTTAAAGTGCCGCTGAAAGAGTTCGTAGATGTCTTTATGTGGTCCTACGGTGACATGCTTGGCAGGCATTGACCCAGAGATAGCTCATCACGAGATCCACACATTCTCAGAATGTAAACCGGTAAAGCAAAAAATTAAGGAAGCTTCGAACGGAATGGTCTCTCAAGGTCGAAAAAGAGGTAGTCAAATAGTTGAACGTGGGGTTCATTTGCGTAATTGAATACCCTATATAGCTTGCAAACATCATCCATATGTCGAAGTCAGGAGGAAAAGACTGCTTAAGCGCCAACTACCGAGATCTAAACAGGGCATACTTGAAAGATAATTAACCATTGCCAAACATTAATATGATCGTAGATAATATGGTCAACCATACCCCCAAATCATTTATCGTCGAATTTGTCGGTTATAACCAGATCAAAATGCACCCTGACCATCAGGACAAAATAACCTTCATCACCCCTTGGGGAACCTTTTGCTACACTATCATGCCATTTTGGATAAAAAATGCTAGGACTACCTACCAATGGGTCGCCATAACCATCATGTACGACCTTATTCACAAAGAAGTCGAGGTTTATATTGACGATATGATCATCAAGTCCAAGACTCGGGAAGGCCACATTCTCGCCCACTGAAAATTCTTCGAGCGACTGCGATAATACCAGATGCAACTTAACCCACATAAGTGTGTTTTCGGCATCACTAAAGGAAAACTCCTTGAATTCATGGTCAATGAGAAAGTAATTGAAGCAGGCCCCGCCAAATTGAAATCCATACTCAAGATGCCACCACCTCGGATGAAGAAAGAAGTACGAGGATTCCTGGGTAAGATGAAATACATCAATCGGTTCATTAGCCAACTAACCTCTATCTGTGAAACCATTTTCAAACTTCTTCGAAAGGATTAAACCAAAGTGTGGAACTAGGCATGCCAAGAAGCCTTTGATAAAATCAAGTGATACCTCACCCGACTTTCGGTGCTCATGCTTTCGAAGCCAAGTCTCCCTCTCCTCCCATACTTACTCGTTACTGATACTGTAGTAGGGGCTTTACTATCCCAATACATTAAAGAATACTTCAAGGAGAGATCCATCTACTATGCTAGTTAAAAACTGGTCAGGTACGGAGTCAACTACACTGCCCCAAGAAAGCATGTGTTGCCTTGGTCTATATGCTTAATTTTCCCATCAGACTAGTATCTTAAATGGATCCCATAAAATACATGCCAGAGAAACTCGCTTTGTAAAGATGAATGGGCCGCTGGTTGATGTTGCTCGTCGAGTTAGACATTGTGTACGTTACATAAAAACCCATAAAGGGGAGGTCCATCTTCGACTACCTTGTCAATTATCCTTAGAAAGGTACCGATGTTTGCATCTCTGAATTTTCAGATAAAGACATATCCAACACCTATCAAGAGGATCACAGGTGGAAGATCTTCTTCGACAGAGCTGCCAACAAGATAGGGTACGATATTGAGATACTCCTGATCACCCTTGATGACTCACATACCCCCTTTTCCTTTAAGTTAGACTTCGCTTGCACCAATAACATGAATGAATACGAGACATGCACTGTAGGCCTCAAGATCACCCTCAAGAAAGGCATCAAGCACCTAGAAATCTATGGGGACTCTGCCCCCATTATCGAATAAATTCTCAGAAAATGGAATGTCAAGGACGATAAGCTCTTGCCCTTCCATGCTAACCTAGAAGATCTTGCCTCTTAGTTCAAATATGTCACCTTTTATTACCTTCCTCACTCGAAGATAAGCTTAGTTGATGCCCTAGCAACCGTGGCCACCATGGTCAATATGGCCAAGAGAATAACAATGGCCCCTTTCTTAGTTCAGAAATAAGTTACACCCACGCACTGTTACCACATTGAGCTCATCGCCGAAGAAGATCCTGGCATGGCCGAATTATGGTACTATGACATTTGGCGCCTTCTCAAACATGGTGGGTATCCCCAAGATGAAGTTAAGAAATACCGTGTAACCCTTCGCAAACTAGATGCCCAGTACATCATTTGTGATAAAGCATTTTTTGGGAAAAACTTTGATGAAACCCATTTGCATTGCATATCAGGGGCTGATGTTGAACGAATGATGTAGAAGATCCACAACAGGGAATGTGAGCCCCATATTAACGGTCATATGCTTGCCAAAAAGATCATCCGGCAAGGTTACTATTGGACTACCATGGTTCAAGACTTCATTGCTTATGTTTAGAGATACCTCAAATGCCAATAGCTTGCCAACCTTCAACACTTGACCCCTCGAGAATTTTATAACATGATCTCTCCTTGGCCTTGGCCCATATCTACATAAGGCATAGACATCATAAGTGAGATCACTCCCAAAGCTTCAAACAGGCACTAGTTCATCCTGGTTATCATCGACTACTTCATAAAATGGGTCGAAGTCGAGTCATATGCGGTACTGAATATAAAAAAAGGGCCAAGTTTATAAAAAAGAGTATCATTTACCGCTACAGGGTTCCCCATGATTTGTTATCAGACAATGGACTCCACTTTGAATATGAGGTCATATAATTGGTCGACAAGTATGGAATTCAGAGGCACAAGTCTTCTCCCTACCGATCCCAATCCAACGGTGCTGTCGAAGCCGCCAATAAGAGCCTCAAAACCATCATCAACAAGATGACATAAAGCTGCAGAGATTGGCCTAATCGGATCTCGTATGCCCTCTAGGGGATATCACACCTCTATGATAACACCTACCGGGGCTACCCCTTATTCTCTGGTATATGACATTGAAGCAGTTTTCCCCGTCGAACTAGAAGTGACTTGTCAATGTGTCATGCTCGAAAGCAGAGTCAATGAGGAGGATTAGCATCAGAGCCTCTATGGCGAACTCTCACTTTTAGATGAAAAGAGACTCAAAGCTTTATACCACATACAAGGGTACCATCAATGGATAACGTGATCACTCAATAATAAAGTAAAGGGCCGCGATGTCCAATAAGGAGACCTTGCCCTCAAAGAAATTGTATAACCCATCTGGGACCCTAAAGGGAAGTTCAAACCCAATTGGAGGGGCCCTTACATAGTAAAGAAAATCCTGTCAGGTGGCGCCGCTATGCTCACAGATCTCGACAAAGAATAGATGGTGCGTCCAGTCAATCTTGACTGTCTCGAGAAATTATACCCTTAATCTAAACTCTCGGTGCGCTACAACCGTTCTCACCCCCCTTACATTCTAAAAAAATATCTTCTTGTCCTCTACCCAGAATTGCATGGGACCCGATCCTCTCAAAACATCCTTTTCAAAATGAAACTCATGATTTTTCAATACCCACAGAGGTACATAGGCAACCCATACAACATACATGGGCGCGATCCTTTCTCTGGAATAAATTTCCATTATTTTCTATCTTCGAGAACAACGGTACATCTCATCATTTACATGAACAAAAAGATGATGTATGCATTAGGGATTGATGTAGATAGTTCAAATGCGAAGTTCATCAAAAGACACAACAAATATGATCAAAACTACATTTATATTTATATCAAGGAATATAGTCGTTACACAAAATATCATTAATGGGAGTCAAACATAGCACTCCCATTCTAACCTATAAACACACCTACACAAACACAAATACCCCAACTTCACAAAATCCTGTCCTCAACTATAAGATGGACCTGCCTCATCAGTATTACATGCTCCCGGAGTTCCCTAAGCCTCCCACTCCTGATTGGTGTTAAGGACGCACTTCATGCAATGGTAGGCCTTAACAAGCTTCGAAGAAAACGCAATAGCTTCCTCGCTGGTATCGAAAGCAACGAGTCATATTTGTCTGGTCCCAAATTCTAAAATCTTTCCAACTACCCATTTCCATAGCCATTTCAGATAATCCCTAGACATGTACCAAGCCCCTCTAATAGATTGTGATGGACATGTAGACAAATGGCAGCATTGCCATAAAGGCCCCAGTATTATCCTTAAGGACTTGGTCAAGTCCTCCACTGAAAAAAATGGTTATACGAGGAGGCACGATAAACTCCCAACCCATTTGGTGCAGAAGCTGCCAAGGAAAGTAGAAGAAAGTCCGACGAAGGCTAACTAGGAGCACATACCAGTATTCCCTTCACTGCAAAATGGGCTGTAAGTCCCCCCACCATGGCACAGACCAATGAAGGCATTGGGCCCCATGCTCCACAAGACAGTTAACCTAGTTCTTCGTTAAAGGGCCAAAATTGAAGAAGGACAAAGTAAAGAAATTGGGGAAACCTGACAAAGGATACTTAGGAGGGAACACCACGCAAAATCTCTCAGAAAGACACATAAATAACATTACAGGGCTCCCCCCGTAGAAAGTCAGAACGAACTTCCTTCCAGGCATCCAAGTCGTTCAAGGTCTCCGCAAACACCACCTTCGCAGGATTACAGTGGTAAGACATTCACGCCACTATCGTGGCTACCTGAGGATCATCCATCACATCACTCATAACCAATAATATCCTAGTGGTCAGGCCCATGACTACAGCTCTAGCAAAATCAGCATTAAAAAAATCCCTCCGGCACACCGAGTTCATAACTTCTGGGAGGATGATATTTCCTCCATGGACCAATGGTCGAGCAGCTGAAGGGGAGATATAAAGTAACTCCGCCAAAGACACTTGGGGAGAACGAGATAAGTCTGACATAGTTATCGCTACGCTGGGTAACACCTAGCATCACAGAAAACTCCTCATAGGTGGGGCACACCTAGTCTAAGTCGAAAATGAAAACATGATCTTAGGGGTACCAGAATGGTTATGCCATAAGAAGAACCGACGCAAACTAAAGGTTTCGTAGTCAATATTATAGAGGCATGTTGCCTCCAAACCTTCGAGGTAGGCGGAAAAGACCTCAGACATCGGGAGAGCCATTTATAAAGAATAAAAACCTACAAAATAGAGAATGTGGATGATCGTGAAGAAAACACCCCCCAAAGCCCTTTTTATACCAAAAATCCTCACAAAAAGACGAACCATTCAAAGCCTCATCAATATCTCTTCCCTCATAGTATTCAAAATATGCAGAAACTGCAATCAAAGCCAAATGAGTGATTTGGACTTGACCCTTATGCCAATAGGCAGGACAAGGGGTATGTCGATCGATAATCCCCTTTTTTAGAAAAATCCATTTTCCCCCTTCTACACAGAGTCAATTTCCCTAAAGTTCTTACTTTGTTCATTTTTATTACTTATCTTTTTACTAAACAGAAACATTTTTCCTCAATCTCATTTTCCATATTTAGCTCTGTCTTTGCAAATAAATGAGAAATCTCAGCACTAAATTAAAGTTCATGGAGATTAAGTCACTCAATCTAGAAAAATACCAAATAGAAATGCATTCCATATATATATATATCTTAATTACATGTTTTGAATGTACAAAAAAGGAAAGAAAAGAAAAAAGAAAACAATATACCACGGGACACTGTCTGAACCCCCAAAAAACCCTCTAAAACAAACCATCAACGTTGATCAGATATGGCCGACGGCACCATACTGTAGCGGCACACATGCTTCCCCTTGTAACGAGCGATAAACCCTCTACTCCCGGAGTCGAAACTCTCATCAGATGTGGCCGACGGCACCATACAAGAGCTGACTGACTTTCTCACATCGGAAGACATTGTCATCATCCAATCTAGGAGTGTGCAAAAAAACCGACTGAACCGAAAATCGAATCGAACCGGCCCGAACCGAACCGAAACCGGCGGTTTTTTTTAGCCCGGTTCGGTTTGCGGTTTAAGGATTTAAAAAACCGACAATATCGGTTCGGTTGTCGGTTTAGAAAAAAAAAAACCGATTCGATTCGAACCGAACCGAACCGACATCAATATTATATATTAAAAAACCCTTAAATATCTTTTGTTTTTATGTCCAAAAACCATTAATCAACCTCCAAAACCGACCAAAACCGAAAACCGATCTACAAAAAACCGACCAAAACTGAAAATCGGTTAAAACCGAACCGAAACCGAACCAAACCGAAACCGATGTGAACCGAAACCGGCAGTTTTTTTCATCGACGGTTCGGTTTCGGTCTGATTTTTCCAAAACCAAACCGATCGGTTCGGTCTGAATTGCGGTCCAAAACCGAACCGAACCGACCCGTGCACACCCCTAATCCAATCCTTAATGTCCCTTAACTAAGTGGTCAACACCCGTGGGGTCTGCAAGGAGGAAAGAACTAAAAAAACGAAAATTAGAGCAAGTCAGTAAAGAGAAAAATAAAGCGGAAATAGGAAATAATATAAAAAGTAAAAAGTATACCTTGGGATGGAGTGCATTATCTGTAAGACCCGTCAACCCGACCACTGGTGCATGGGGGCAGTGGGGCACCTTCAACACATCCCTACTACTCAGGCAGAAGTGATACGAAGGAGGAGTGAGCTGAATAAGCAAAGCCCCCACCGTTGTCGCTGCCGCTATCGCGTCACCTCCAGTGTTGTGGGCCGATGCCACTGGTATGTTAGTACCCCTACCCGAAGCAGTCACAGGAGGAGGCATGTTCTCCACGTCATATATGCATGAAGGCATCAACCAACTAGTCATAAAATTTAGGCAGTCATAACCCGTTGCCGTATCGGTGTAGAACGTCTAGGGCTCTCCCTCCATCGCCGCTGCCCTGGCCTCGTCCGTTCTCTCTCTCACTCGTATAATGTACTCCGAGGGTGCTTATAGTTGTACCTCAATCTCTCCCTCCATGATTTGATGCACCACTCTCTCCCTAAGGTACCAGACGTACACAAACTCATGCGCCAATAACCATCGCATAAGCGTGTGCACGCACATAGTCCTTACTCCCCCCGAAGGAAGACTCCATGGGTAGAAGGTCACCTATATTCACAGTAAAGAGTCAGTATCCAACCATAAATAAATATTCTAAAAACTCATAAAGAAACAAAAACCAAGAAACCTAACCTCGTTTCTCGTTGGGTCATTCAGCACCTTTCGCACATCCTTCAAAGCCAGGGATTGGTTTGAATGGTTGTTCGACTTCCTCCACTAGTATATCCTACAGAAGTCACCCAACTTGCTCCCCTTCAGGACATCAACCCCACGTTGAGCCCTATCACCTCATAAAACCACGTCTATGTAATACCCTGTACTTTTATAATTATTTGAATTACATAAGTGGTGTAATTTAATAAATTGAAAATTTTAAGTAAAAGAGAATTTGAGGTGTGGACTAAATATTAATTGGCAGGTTTTGGATAAATATTGATATATTTTACATTTACTTACGGGAATAAGTAAATGAAGTTAAATTACTTAATTTTAAGTCGTGATTGGGCAAAGTGATAAGAAATGATATTTTATTTGAAGAAATGCGTGTGAAGTTGTATTGTATTTAAACGGTGAATTTTTTATAAGTGACTCGTATGGGAATTTTGAGTGCACGATTGGTCTCGAAAGGGCCAAGATAGTCAGAATAGGGTACCTGTGGGTAGTGTTTGGGTTCCGGGGACTTTTTGGATCCGTAAGAACTCGCATTTGTGTATACGAGCAAATTTTGGATTTAATAAGGGATAACCCTTGTTTTTCCCTAATAAGGGCACGAGAGAAATAGAAAGAAAAAAGCAAAGAAAAAGAAAGAAAAGAAAGAAAAAAAAGAAATGAAGAAGAATGAAGGAAGAAAAAGGGGGAGCTCGGGCAAACTCCGACGGATTCCTGGCACATGGTCGTCGGATTTATCAACCGAGGCAAGTGTTTAACTTGCTTTAACTTTTAAATGTGTTTATTGTTCATATTATAGTTGGTAATGAAAACTATAAGATTTTGGATTTGGGATTCTTGCACAAAATGGGTTTTTGGAAGATGATTTCATAAGAAATTGTAGTGACATTAACTCCATATGAAATCTAGACTAAAAACCATGTTAATGGTGTAAATTTTGGTGAGAAAATTAGAAGAATAAAAATTAGCGCTTCATTAAGAAAAGTGGTTAAATTCTTAATTGATTGGATAAATCCATTGAATTAAACCGAGAAACTTATACCCTTAGGTTGAGTGATGCTAGGGTAAGATTATATTGTGTTGAGGAGAATTTTGAGAGTGTTTTTTGTGAAAAAAATGGAGAAGAAGGGAAAAATCTCCACGAAAACTCGTAGGGAGCTTTACGAGGGGCGAATCGATTCGGTCAAGGCAAATCGATTCGGTTTCAAGCCAAATCGATTCGGACCTGACAGTTTTTTAAAGTTTTCTATTAGTTTTAAAGGATTGTAAGAGAATAGATTGGTGGAGATGATTATTAGGGGGATCTTAAATTGAGTATTAGGACTTCTAAATGACCAGAGGAGTGATTTATGAACCTTGTGTTAGTGAGAATAAATCCGGGGTATAAATTTGAGGAGTGTATGAAGACGAACGACACTCGGTAAATTATTTCGACGAGATTATATATATATATATATATATGCGTGTAGAATATATATGCCGATTATATGAGAATTAGTCCGAACGTGCGAGTAGGATGAAATTAGAATATTACTAAGACGTGATAAGCTAATATTCAGAAGAAATAAAGGTGAGATTCTATCATAAGTGAGTGAATACTCATGGAATTACTATAAGTTGTGCTTCGCGTTCCCTCTAGTGGAACCCCTCTTCCCCAACAGAATCCTCAAAAACCAAGTGAAAACTACACCCGGCAAAGCTCCGGAGGATCACCTGATCACTTCTCCAGCGGAATTCTCGTACATCACCCAAAATAGGTTGTTCCCCCCTGCGAGGTCTCCTAAAAGTCTCCCCAGCTATAAGCTCCCCAGCTCAGATTAAAATCACAAAGCTCTTTCTCCAGCAGAATCAAAATCCATTCTTTATCCACTCTTGGGTCAGAAGTGGCCCCGATCTTGGATCGTCACCTGAGTTTGGTCAGAATTGACCTCGGTCCTTGGTCATCACCACTTTTGGGTCAAAATTGGCCCCGGTCTTGGATCGTCACCTGAGTTATTTCAAAATTGACCTCGGTCCTCGATCGTCACCACTCTTGGGTCAGAATTGGCCCCGGTCTTGGATCGTCACCTGAGTTAGGTCAGAATTGACCTCGGTCCTCAGTCGTCACCACTTTTGGGTCATAATTGGCCCCGATCTTGGATCGTCATCAGAGTTAGGTCAGAATTGACCTCGGTCCTCGGTCGTCACCACTTTTAAGTTAGAATTGGCCCCGGTCTTGGATCGTTACCTGAGTTAGGTCAAAATTGACCTCGGTCCTCGGTCTTCACCACTCTTGGGTCAAAATTGGCCCCGATCTTGGATCGTCACCTGAGTTAGGTCAGAATTGACCTCGTTCCTCGGTCCTCACCACTCTTGGGTTAGAATTGGCCCCAGTATTGGATCGTCACCTCAGTTAGGTCAGAATTAACCTCGGTCCTCGGTCGTCACCACTCTTGGGTCAGAATTGGCCCCGATCTTGGATCGTCACCTGAGTTAGGTCAGAATTGACCTCGGTCCTCTGTCATCACCACTTTTAGGTCAGAATTGGCCTCGGTCTTGGATTGCCACCCGAGTTAGGTCAAAATTGACCTCGATCCTCGGTCGTCACCACTCTTGGGTCAGAATTGGCCCCGGTCTTGGATCGTCACCTGAGTTAGGTCAGAATTGACCTCGGTCCTCGGTCTTCACCACTCTTGGGTCAGAATTGGCCCCGGTCTTGGATCGTCACCTGAGTTAGGTCAGAATTGACCTCGGTCCTCGGTCGTCACCACTCTTGGGTCAGAATTGGCTCCGATCTTGGATCGTCACCTGAGTTAGGTCAAAATTGACCTCGGTCCTCGATCGTCACCACTCTTTAGGTCAGAATTGACCTCGATTATTAGACCTTTACCCTAAGCCCATAGATTCGGCTTTGATTTGCAAAATTGATCATCCCCAGCACACTCCTTAGGCCCTCAGAATCGACCTCGACCCTCTGAATCGGTCATACTCCCTCAAAAGCATCATGTGGTGTCTATTTGACGGTCATCATTTATTTCAAACTCACCAGTCGAGGGGCTCTGTAGACACCCCATTCTATTACCCCCTAACTCTTCTTAGGTCCCTAGTACCTCCCTTCATCACTGTAAACCCAGGTCATGTCCCGAGTACTGACTTAGAGGCCATCGGGAACTCCTCGGCTAAGTTTGACCCAAAAGTCAAACTCTTCGTCTTGATCGAGACTCAATGAATCTTCGAAGGGCATTGAATACCCTTTCCAACGGTCCACCCCGTGCGCGATTCTGACTTACCATGCGGACGAACGATCCGTTTGCGTCCGAAACCTGACTGAGAGGCCACCGAGCGCTCCTGGGCTCTATTTGACCTATGTCAACTCTTCAGCTCGACTGAGGCTGAATGAATCTTCGAAGGGAACTAAATACCCTTTCCAACGATCCGTCCCGTGCACGATTCCGACTTTCCATGCGGACGAACGATTCGTTTGACTCTGAGAGGTCACCGAATGCTTCTCGGGCCCGGTTGGCCAAATTCAACTCTCCAAACTGGGTCAAACTCTTTGGAATGTCTAAGTACATCTCCTAACCTTTCCAACGGTTCATCCCGTGCACGATTCGGACTTACCATGAGGACGAACGATCCATTTGCGTCCGCACGATTCCCCATCCAATGGATCGACAAACGCTTCCGAGCCATATTTGACCCAAAGTCAACTCCCGAACCCGGGAGCGGTCCAAAGGACTTTCAAAGGTCTCTGAATCCAACGGTATGCCCTGTGTGCAATTCTGATCAACGGTTTGCCCTCGACGACCGATTTTCAGAAAAAGCCTGAAGCGCACTGCCTAATGGCAGGTTCCAGACCCAGCCTATGGACACCTGCCGATAGGCAGGAACAGGTTTATGCCGATCGACACTCACCTGGGCCTATAAAAGGATGCCTTCATCTCATTTGCAAGGGGGAGCCCAGATCTGATAAAATCTCTCTGAACGAATCCCAGAAATCTCTCTCGAAGGCAACGTGATTTCAACTTCCAAATCCCTTTTTTACTTCCACTTTTCATCATCCTTTTCATCAAACTTGATGAATTAGCCACTCTCCATCATCATCCAAGTGAAAGGGCTTCTCCTCAACACTCAAGATCAAGCTCAATATCTTCATGGAGGTCCAACTTTCTCAACTTTCTCTTGAATTCTCTTAAATTATCAATAACTCATTTTTTATTACTTAGCACTTTTATCATCTCATCTCACACATCCTAATATACTTTTTATTTAGTATTATTGCACATCTTTTATTTTCATATAAATCAAAACCCAAAAAACAAGAAAAAGAGGGTTTCCTCGTAAATTCCAAATAAGGGATTCTCATACTTTTCTCACCACTAAAACATTTTTTTCTACACACACACACACACACACTCACACTCACAAATAAGAAATCCCCCATCTGGATTTATGGGATAAACCCCACCCCTCATTTTGTATGCGAACTACGTGGACTTTTATGCCTTTATAGGCTACGTAGGCGTCTCGGGGTAAAACCCGAGATTCGAGTCCTTTTTCTCATTTTTTTTTCTCATTTTTTATCTTCTCTAAATCCATTTTCCTTATATTCTATATACTTGCCCTTAGTGACGCATTGCTCCATATGCGTTATCGTTCCCTTATAACGATCAACGTAGGGGTAATCGCGTAAATCTTATTTTTCTAATATTACTCGCTTTATCTTTTCCATGATACAAGTCGAGGATTCCTACCTCCATTCTATATATATGCACATGCACACATATCACGGGGGGAAACGAAAGGAAAATAGCAAATATCCACGAGAGACCGAAAGGGCGGAATGGGTTCCTAACACCTTCCCATTTCGTAACTAAGCCTCCGAACCCTTCTTGAATCATCTTGGTTTCGCACGCACTAGTATGTCTTTGGATGCCACCTTTCGGGGTGGCTTCCCCCTTTTTCTTATGTTTATTTTGAGTAAAATAGACTGGCTACTCTGAATCTCTCTACATTTTTACACCATATCTCAAACGACGTCGGCCGAAGCGCTCCCGAGAGGGACGCGCGGGACCCAAAGGATCCTTCCCTCCACGTGCCTGCCCGCGCGACGCAGGATCAGGATTGGGGATGGCCACACTTAGCAAAGCGTTTAAACAAGATTAGTGCTTGTCGGAGATAACAACTTGCGATAAAGCTTCTGGCTCGTATAATGACCGCAAATGTTACAAAGCCCATCTAAAATTATCCTCCTTCTCACACTTCAGAAATGCAAATTCAATGCAAAAAGATTGGCTGGTAGAAGTGACCCCAATCGTCTCAAATAGTGGCATATTATAACGATTGGTCTTGTAAGTGCAATCGATCACAAGCACACTCGGGAAGCATTTCACCAACAAGCAAGAGGTGGGATGTGCAAAAAATAAATCCTCGACCACATCGTTTTGCTCATTCCTTCGATGCCAGTGGACATAATTCTTCTCCCCGAGCAAATGCATTAACCGTTGCATGGTGGTGCGACCTTGCATCTCAACGCTCTTCATTTTTCTTTTAGCGTTATATGTTGTTTGTATTAATGAACAATTGTACTCCGACCTCTTCTTCAATGTATGGAGTACTTCCTTTGGGCCAACCCCAATGTTTATCATATCATTTGCAATGTTCCACTCTTCTTGGGAGAGTTGGTTGGCATATGGGTGACCAACAAGTGATTTTGACACCACATGGTTGTGTAACCCACAGAGAACTTCAACCGCTCAACGACCATTATCATGCGGAACCCCTTTCAATCTAAATGGACAATCACATTTTTGCATTCCCGAACAATGCTTCCTCTTCTTTTCCAACTCCTCATTTTTTTTGGGTCTGTGAAGCTCGCTTCGCTCATAACCAAGTACGACCCTACCCTTGCGGACTGTACTGGCCTTGTCGGATTTCAGAATTATCACGATCGCATGAAGCTTGCGACCAACTTGTTGAGACCAATGAATCATCTTGTCCCGATTATCAAAAATCTGCACAAAACGAACATTGTTAAATGAAAAGACATTTTTTAAACACATATTTCAAGTATAATTGTAAAATCATATTGAGTACAATATCAATAAACAAAACATACCTCCTCAGTTGTGAATTCGAATGTATGGTCTTGATTAATCGCAATAATATTCAATCCATCTTCTATTTTCGCATCATAATAATGCATATAATCAAATTATGTCATGCATTAAATATCTTAAAGTGTTGGAAATTAACTACGTGATATGGGTTTTTACCATAGACGATGTGAAATCTGGAAACAAATCACGCAAACATTTGGGCAAAATAGATGCCCTTGCTTATTCAATCATACTCAGTTCACGCATATTCGTTTTCTCGGTGGATGCACATTCAGTAGGTACACTCGGTATAATGAGATTGTCCATATCGGGACAAAATGTATCATCTAGAACCGAGTCATCTAACTGAAATGACAATACAATAATCAGTACATTAATGAATGTCAATATGTTACATGAATTGTATATATATTGAACTTATCACGGCCACATTAGACCGTGGGTATAATACCACCCCTAAATAAAACCGTGGTGAACTTATCACATCTAACTTAAACTGTGTATAGATAACCACGGTCAACTTAAACTGTGTATATATAACCACGACCAAGTGAAACCGTGAGTTTATAACCCCGACCAAGAATCATTACACGGTCAAGTGTAATTGTGTTATGTTAATATACGATGAAATGTAACCGCGATGTATCATTACACGACATTTTGGGATCGAATCTCATTGTCACTTACGGTGACGGGAAACCGTAAATGCAGTGAGTGTAGTTTTTTTTCCATCTTTTCATAATTTTAAATGTTGTTTTACAGATTATGTAGTGTGTAAAGGTGTTTTAATACCTCAAAATCATCAAATGAGCATTGAATAATTTGAGTTTGGGAAGCTTGATCATCAACATTCTTTTCATCACCCATTGCAATGTAGCCCCTTGATACTTGGTTTCTGTATATAAAGGCCACAACAACACAACAAACACACGAAAATGGAGATTTGGGAAGAAATGGTGAAGATGATTTTGGCTAGGTTTAACCGTGGGTTTGAGATTTTCGGTGAGAAGAGCAACCGATTTGATTTTGTGTCTTTTTATTGGTTTGTGGTGTTTTAGAGTTTGTGGTGCTATTTTGTGTGTAATTTTTTGTTTAGTTTGGGGTATATTAGACATTTTACAAGAAAAAAAGGTACAACACTTTTGGGTGTTTTGGAGTAAAGTTTGGATTTAATTTTTATGTGGTGTTTTGAAGATATTTTTTGGGTGTAAATATCATGACCCTAATGGTAAATATTCGGTTAAATCTGGGTATAAGGAAGTTTGTAAGCTAGATGATAATCGTGAGATAATTCTCCCATCATCTTCCTCCTCGTCTGATTCTAAAATGTGGGAAACTATTTGGTATTGTAGTTCTTCAAAATTTTTATATTTTTGGTGAAGAGTTCACTAATTCTCTTTCCATTAAAGAAAGTTTGTTTTGTAGAAAATGTTGTAACTTACCCATTTGAACTAGATGTCACAAATAAATTGAGACTCTTGAACATGTTTTTGTTGCAAATATTATCAAAGTTTGGGTTGAAACAATGTTACTTGACATTTCATCTATTTTTAACGTGACTTTTATGACCAGTGAATGTTGGATTTGGTTAACACTATGGTGTCTCATAAGCAAGCTAGTGAGGCCATATCGAATCTTGCATTGTTGGGATGGTTTCTATGGAAAACATACATTCTCATGTTTTCGAAGGAAGATTCTCTTATCCCAAAGGGATGGTGGAATATTTTTAGAAATCTAAAGCATATTTTTTTGTCTTTCCATGTTTTTGAAGGAGGTTACATCCCTCCTTTGCATGGAGTTTCAGTGACTTTGTCTTGGTCTCTTCCACCCCACGGTACACTTAAAATTAATTGTGACGGTGCTTTTATGATTGATTTTAAGAGGGCTAATATGGATGGTGACATTCATGACCGTAATGGATCGTTGGTTAATGGTTTTACAAGCCTTATTAGTTTTTAAGGCTAGTTCACCAACTTGGGATGAAGAGGAAATGATTTGTATGGCACGTTCTTTTGTAAAAAATCATAACTTACAAAATGTTATTATAAATGGCAATTGTAAGATAGTTTTTTATCTTTATTCTTCAGAATTTGATCTACCTTGGATGGTGGAAAACATTATTTTTAATATCACTATTGAACCCAATTCTTCTATTTTTATTGTACTTGGATTATTGACACGACGCAAAATGTGTGTGGTACGGGTGTATCTTCGACTCAAGTGCAAGTAGATCACTGAAGTAATAACCCGGTAAGTCGGGGTAGAGCCTCATGGAATAGGACGATAGACATTTTGACGACGACAAGGTAGGCTTCTAAAATTTAGGAATCGACTCTCGAAAGAAAAGAAAACGTGATTAGATTTTTGAGAAAATTTCTACTTAACTACGAAAACTTCACTAGCTAGTGCAATGTAATGGGAAAGAAATCAAGAACTAAGACTTTGATTTTTTTAATAATATTTCGAAAAAGTGGAGTCGATATCCAATCCCCCGATCCGTAGGTATTTTCATTAGATACCAAATTCTCGATAATTATATATTTAATTTAAAGAAAACATTAATTAAATCGAAGCATTAAATATGTGATAATATTACTCCACACAATATTTAGTCAACAATTAAATTAACGTGAATGACAAATTTATTGGCACATATATTATATCCTCAAACACTCTAGTTGCCTATGACAAACGAAGTTTAGAGACCTGCAATATTAGTCTTAACAAAAGTATTAAACCCTAGTAATTACGTATATGATTACGTCAAAATTTTATATCTAACATGCATACCTAGGTTGGGTTCATGTTCCTCAACTCTCTAAAAATATAGTCAGACATGATCATAACTACTGCGCATGAAATTATTGAGTTGCATGTAGACATGATGACGAAATAACAATAAATATACAGAAATTGAAGGTTACCAATGATGGAGAAAACAAGGCATGAAATAAGAACTAATCTTGAATGAAAACTCGAAAATAATAAGCTTTTTCATTGAATTTGGAGTGAAAGAATATCTAAAAGTTGCCCCAAGAAGTTCTTAATCTTTTTAGGCCTTACGATTAATGATAATGATGAATAATAACTCCTAGCAGGTGTCGTTTAGAGAAGTCCTCGTATGCTCAAACTATTTTAGCTAAATTATAGGAGCACACTAAAATTCCCATCTTGGACCGAACTCACTGGACGAAGCCATACCGAACCATTTCGCATGAAACTCTTTGCCTAGGCTTGCCTTGTTGGGTGGTTTCCACTTATTTGCACCTTTTCCCCTAGACTTTCTTTTCAACTTCGAATGCGCATAATTTTCAATCCGTAGGTTAGATCAGGGTTACATTTATTCCCGTGTACTGATGATTTCAAGCTCTTTAACTTTTTAGCTGGCTCCTCCTCCGAGTTTCGGTTGAAAAATTATGAAATTGCTCTTGACTTCCCTTTCTCGCGATTCTTTCACCGTTCTGACTTTTCTCTTCCATCCATTTGCATAATTTACCAGTAAAACATGAGAGAAATACACAAAATATGAAATACTCTCCAAAAGGGGTTAGTAGCATAAATATGAGATAAATCTGGGCCAAATGCACTATACAGGACTGTAAAAATATCGACATTGAGGGGATAATATGGAATATTTAGGCCTAATCAATTATCATCATTAATATAAACTTCTTTTATTGTGTTCGCAAAGAAAAATACAAAAATTATTTAAGATAAAATTGAAAACACATTTTTAGGGAGTCAATGGAAAAACAACATGCATGAGTTGTAGGAAAGAATTTAGAGAGAGAGAGTGGGTTAATGTGTGTGAAGAGAGTATACTTAGTTGATAAAGTACTGTAGGTAGAGGTACTTCATTAATTTAATCTCGTGATTAATTGCGGGAACAAACAATTAAGGTAAGTTAATAATAAAGTCATAAGCACTTGTGAATTCTCAGTTAATCTCATCATTAGGTGAGAAGTTATCAAAGAGGATATTGAAGTCTATAAGGCAAAACATATTCTCAAATTCAACACCAAGTATTAACTCTCCTTTATAAAATAGTAAATCCAAATGCCAACAACATGATTCGAGTCAACTAGAATTCGAGAGAACATCAAGAAGATAATCGAAATTTTGTGTTGCATAATGTTGGCATCTCTAAAGAGTTTTGGCATGGAGGCTGGAGAACAAAGTACGTTGGGCTTATACATAGCGAAAGACTCCAAGGTAAGTAAAGAACGCCATTACACCCAGACCTTCGAGAATAATAAAATAACAACCCGCTAATGGCATCTTTTGTCATGGTAGTCACTTAAAAAAACCACCTTCCCCCGATCATTTCAGTCTCCAAATACTAACCACCTCAATATTTATAGCCACTTATCACGATACACTATCAAATGCATTAAATGCACATCACACCCATATTACAGTAGATTATACCTTATATTAACTAAACTTCAATTAACTAGCCCAATATCAACGACCAAAATAATTTCACTAGCCATTAATATGACCATTGCATTTACTCTAAAGACATAACTTCACTAACCATTAATACATGGTAGTAAACCTTAGCAACTACATTAATCAACTAGTGAAACATTCCTTGAGAAGTTATCATATTCCTTAGATTATTTCCCCGACGTAATCATCCCTTATAAATTTCCTTAAGAGAAATATAAACTTACGCATAAACAGGCATCCTTGTATAACCACAAATGCCGGTATTGGGCTACCTAGCAGTCTTTATTATTAAAATGGTGTTTATTCTCTCACTCTTCATTGCAGCACTCTCAAGATATCTTATGTTAGTTATTTGAGTTATTATCATTAATTTTTTATTTCCTATGCACCGTGCTTAACTTAATCACATACGTTTTCCACTATTTTCATTACAAACTCCTTGACATTATCATTTATCACTAATCTCTAGTTAAGACATCTCCAAATCGGGTTACACCTTGGTCCTTGAGCGACGTAATTCTTACATGCATTGACTATCCTTTTACAAGCAACTTCGTTAGGGAGATATTCTCTCTTCAATGGAGGCGTCAACCGAGAATCAACCCCGTGACATCCATCTTAGAGCCAAACTTCACCCTGCTTTCCAGTGAGACACCTCTCGATGGAACCCCCAAAACTCCCTGTATGCAAACCAACTTTAAAAAGAAGACGTTGTCCAACACCTCAACCATGCTTTTACAACATCAACTAATATAGGTAAAAACTTCAACCCTGCAATACATCCAAACCAACTTTTAACAACCATGCTATGAAATTTTCTATCCTATGGAGTCAATTAGAAATCCATTTTGACCACCACTCTACTCACCCCCACTCAACTTGCCAAGACCACAAATTTACCCCTACAAAACAATCCACTAGGCACCATGCCAATTGCCCCCTTCGAAAATCAAACAGGTACCAACAATACCTTCCCTTCGAATATATTATCCACTACCCACCAAACAATAATTGCTCTAATACAAGCAACACTAAACTTGCCCGATCCAAACACAATTCCTAACGTCACTCCTACCACAGTAACTAATAACAACCTAACACCAGAACCTTTTGCAAGTATCGTTACCCTAGAATACATGCAAAAATATTTCAACAATAAAGCTTGAAATCATAGCCCACTACCATTAGAGCATGAAAAAAGATCCCCAGTAGTTTAGAGTGTCAACATGTCCCCATTTCTAAAAGGATATCTGGAACCACTCAAATTTAGATAGTTCGAAAGTCAAACATGAAGCCCAATAAAACATGTTAGTATATTTATTGAGAACCCTGGAATCCAGGGAGGGGAACACATTTTTTGACTAAAGGAGTTCCCAAAATTGTAAAGCAGAAAATCACACACTTGGTTCTAGAACCTACCCACTTGAAGTGTTTTGATCCTTCAACAAATGAACGAGTTATTTTGCGTAAAGTTCTTTGTGACCAAAACTCGCATCAAGGTGGATGACTTGGCTAAGGAAGAAAAGGAGAAAAAAGACTTGATGCAGATAGACAATTAAAGATAAAGTTCTCACGAATGTGTGAAATGGCACGCTTCTTGAGTACAAATTTTACCTCATCAACCATGTGCAGATCATCTTCGTAAAATTCTCAAAGATGGCAAAAAGCATCCAGGATTGAAATGATTCCAGCATACAAGGTAAGACCAAAAGTAACATAACCTTACGTATCATAGTTCATAAATCGACTAGTGGTGAATACGCCCGGAAGAAGCGCAACTTCAACACGTCACCGAGAAGGTAGAAAGAGGCCCACAAATAGAAGAAAAAAAGCCCACAAGGACTATTTCATGCACCGTTAGTACATTTATTATTTTTCTTGCTAATGCTCAGAAATAAAATTAAAACCTAAGGAAACATCCACCAAAACCCCCTGCCAAACCACGAACAGTGGGAATATGAAATGATGGTCATAACTAAGGCACATGTAATAATGTCCAAAATCCTGAGAGCAATAGGAGAACTCAACATTTGAGAGACAAGATAAGTAGCGTTAGAAATTTATTTTGATGGGGACTCATCCATGTTAGAAGTATAAACAGTTTGCCTTATCAAATACCCAATCGTAAGCCCTCAATGAGAGATGATAGTAAAAGTTTCTTGCAATATGAAGTTCAATTTTTTTTTCAATCAAATATGAATCACCTCGGAAGCACGAGAGGACGTTTCTAGAGCCATAATATAAATGTTCAAGAACAAAGGAGATCCATCACTTAAATTTAGAGGTATAATAAAGAGGATGATGAATAAGCCCATGCCTATAATTATATTTTCCTACAATGATAAGATTATACCATATTTTCACAATCGCACATTATGTTATAGCTTTGGTGATTTTTTTTGAATTTTCCAAATCCCTTATCGATAGAGGGGTATCAATAAATATTATGCCACTAGCATCTTTTGTTGAAAGTAAAATCTATGAAAAAACCTACAAAGACTCTATCACATTTATGGGTTCGGAAATGACAAGGTTTAAATGAAAGATAATTCCACACTTCCAACAAGCTGGATCGTATTAGATCTACCATTAAGTTCCATGTCATTTACACTCACCCTTCAAATCAACTACCCATCAAATGATTCTGAATTCATAAGCAAGATTCAACCCCATCCACTTATCATCAGTGCGTGAATTCCATTCTTAATGGAAAAGAAGTAACCATCAAAGAAATTGAGAATCCACTTATAATGAACGAATCTCATTTATCAGACGCAATATATTTTATGGAGCTCGCCGATGATACCAGTTGTGTCACTCCGGGACCAACTGAAATCAATTAACCCATTTTAAAGGAAACATTGAAATAATCACTAGAAAACACAACATTAATCAAAGTACTAAAGGTAACGACCATTTCCCAATCTTCCTCTTTAGTACCAAGATAACCATTGGACAAAACTTCATGTAAAATCATTACCATTCAAATAATTAAAGAGATACATCATAGACAACTGATAAGTCTAGTACCAATTATGACGGGGTATGTAGGAGACATTCTAGATATAAGATGTCAAGTCAGTTGATTATTTTTAGTTCATCACTAGTTCACGCTAACAATTTTATACATGTCGTGATCTTTGCAAAATTGCGATCTTCGCATCCAAAAAGCGAAAGAAAATTTCAATAGATCCACAATCACACTAATGGAATACACCTTTCTGAGTCTATGATAATCATATAATGAAGTCCACAGAGATATTATCCCACTTCCATTCTGGAATAGGTAAAGGCTACAACAATCTCACAAGCCTCCAATACTCAGCCTTAACCAGTTGATAAACCAAACATTTGGCACATAGTTCGTGGCTTATTTATTCATGATAGTCGACCTTAGTACATCTCAGTAATCATTGGGTGAATTGAAAAATGTGATGAATGAGATCCTTCCAACACCACAAACTTCATATTATATTTTTATAACAAGCATAGCCTCGTCCCTCATAGTAGAGCTCCTTGGTCATTTATTTTAAAGGCTAAATTCTCACCCTTCTCTATCTGTCCGTGAACCTTCTGTATTTATAGGTCCTCGACTTAAGAAATCCTTATCCGTTCAATAAAAAAATGGTTGTACTCTTAGTGAACAAACATCTCCATGACCTTTAGGGCCTTATACTTTAATTCTCGTTGCTTTTAAATATTTTAATATATATTTTTGTCTATTCAACCACAAGCCATTATTGGACTCTTTTTACTTAAAGCATCAACCGCTGCATTGCATTTTTTGGGGTGGTATTTGATAAAATAATCATAATCCTTAATTAATTATAATCATCTTATTTCAATTATATTTGAGTGAATAAATCAGTCAGTCTCTTATGGTGAGTATAAATCTCATAGTTTTCCCCACATAGGAAATGTCTCTAAATCTTAAAAGTAAATACCACAGTTTCGAATTCCAAGTCACGGGTGGGATAATTATGATCACGAGGCCTCAATTGAGTAGAAACATAAGCAATTAATGTACCATTTTTAATCAAGATGCATCAGATGGTCTAAAACATCACTATAGATCACGTACCATCCTCCCTCTTTAGGCAATGTTAACACAAGTACGACCACTAACGTATCCTTTAACTTCTGGGATCTATCTTAACATTTTGTGAATCAAATGAATTTTTTATTCTTGTGAGTTATCTTGTTCAAGGTCACAAAAATCTTGGATAATATCTCAATAAACATCGTACAATAACCCGCTTACCCGAGGAATCTTTTTACTATGGTTCTTGAGGTTGACCTTTACTAATTTACAATGGCCGTGACCTTCCCAGGGTTCACATATAACCCATATTTATACACTATGTAGTCGAATAAGGAAACCTCCTCAATCAAAAATTCTCATTTAGAAACATTGCATATAACTTATTTTTCCTTAAAACCTCAAACAAATTTGCGGAGGTGTTCCCCATGCTCCTCCACGGTCTTGGAGTGTATCAATATGTCATTAATAATCATAATAATAATTTATCAAGGAAATGCCTATACACCATGTTCATTAAGCCAATGAAAATTCTTTAAGCATTGGTTAAACCAAATGGCATAACCACAAATTCATAACTTGTACTTTAAGCATTGGTTAAAAGTACTTTAACTTGTTCTTCGCTTGAATCTTCGAATTCTTCCCCCCATCCGGTGGTAATAATTCTGTCCTTCCATGTAAAGTCAATGCATTCCACAACTTCAACGACTTCTTCATACAGGTCCTCCCATTCTGTGGGGATATGTGTGATTGAAGGGACTAAGCGCCCTTATAGCTTCAAAGCGTCAAGTCACCCGATGATACTGCAAATGCTATTGGTTTGCTCGAATAATCCTGTCATAGTCTGGACAACAACATCTAGGTTGACTTCGTCTGTCGGTACCACCCATTTGTCTAAATCTCGGGCCCACTTTCGTGCTTCCAAGAACAGTGTGCTGAACCTCTGGTAATCGATGACCATCTGTGAGGCAATTTCAGCCCGAACTTTAGGAGTTGGTTTAACACCTCTGACAATTCCATACTCCCATTTTCAGAACGGGTACGGACAACGATGCATGCTCTGGTAAGGAGTGACAGTGCCTGATCAGCGAGGCTAGTAGGGTGTAGGAGGAAATATGGGCAAATTTGAAGAGGTTTAGGAGAGTATGGGCGTAATTTGAGTTGAGGGATCAAAATCTGGGTTTTCTTTTAAGAAGATGGCATTGGTATGATTCGAAAGTGGATTGTGAGTAGTGTTTGGCTTAGGATTGGCTAGTGGGGTGATGGTACCTCGGTCAATGAGATCTTGGATTATGTTTCGAAGGTGAAAGCATTGGTCGGTGGTATGGCTGGCAGTTTGGTGAAAGGTGCAATGAGCTTCGGCCCTGAAGTTTCTTGGGAGTGGATTCGGTAATGGATGGGGATCCAAAGGTTTGATTAGGTTTCGGCTTAACAGGGCTTGGTAAACTTTGGATAGGGGAGCATGGAGCTCAGTGTATTCCCTTCGGATGGGGGTAAGGCGTCTTTCTGGTGCCCATTATGTGGTTGGTTGAGAGATGTTGTTAATGGTTGAGACTGTAGCACTGGCAGGCTTGTCATACTTTCTAGGGGTGAACTGTCCGAACACCTTCTTCGGTTCAACCTCTGTTTTAACAAGGCTTTCCTCGATTTTGACTCCTGCTTCTCTGAGGGCTCGGAAGTGGGGATAGTATTGTCCTCCCATCGTCGCTCGGATATGGGGCAAGAAGTTCTTCTTCACTATATTGACCTGTTCCTCCTCAGATGTCCGATTGGTCATGGTAGCTGCTTGTTCCCTCCATCGAGTTATGAAGTTACTGACTGATTCCCCTGGATTTTATTTGATAAGCTCTAAATCACGATGAGTGACCTCAAGCTCTTTATTGTATTTATATTGCGACATAAATTCTCGGGCTTCATCCTCCCAGCTACGAATTCTAGATTCCTTAAGAGATAAAAACCATCGGAGGGAACTATCCTTCAAAGTTTACTGAAACAATTAGGCCATCACTTATTCAGAAGCCCCTACTAGAGTCATGGAACGGCAATAACTGCGAAGATGAATAATCGGGGGGCCACTCCCTCCAAACTTCTCGATATTTGGCATCTTGAACTTCTCGGGCAATCTCGCTTTAGGATAAGGAGACATGTGGGTGTAGTCCATGTAATTTCCAGAGATCCTGACTTGGTCAAACTTCTTGGTGAGCATCTTGAGATCCTTTTTGACTTTATTCAACTCCTCCTCCTTTGGATCAATGGCCATAGGCAGGTTAGCCATAGGCTGGGCATTGTTTGGCATTGGAAGCTGGGCAGGCGGTGGCCCATTGACAGGTGGGACATGTGGAGCGTGTTGATATTCTTTCAAAACCCAGATAGGCTCGGGTGGACCCATAACACGAGGGAATAGGGCCTCGGGCGCTTGAGGAATTAGAACCTGGTTTCTTTGCATCTCTCAAACCTCGGTTTGGAGGTTGTCAATCTTGGACACGAGTTGAGCTAGGATTATCGTCAGATCTGGCTGTATGACTGGTACTTGATCTGGATTCTCCATGGAAAGTGAATGGATTTCAGACTCGGAAGAAGTAGTAGAGGAACGAATGAAACTCCGGGGTGATTTGACGGAAGACCGAAGCCAATAGGGAGCCAGACCAAGGGCTTGCGATTGACCTGAGAAGGCGTAGGATGAGATTTATTTTTGAGAAAAATGGAAGAAACCATATTTTTTTTATAAAGAAGGGAGAAATGTTTTTGAATTTTTGGTAAAGAAGAGAGAAATGTTTTTGGATTTTTGATAAAGAAGGGAGAAATGTTATTGGATACGAAACTCAACATATTATTATGATTATTATGTTCTCACTTGTATTTAATTCTCCTAAATGCAATATCGGACGGGACCCGAGCTTGGAAAAGTGGGGTTTTAATATATGCAAAGCTACGATTGGACTTGTAACCAGGCTCACGGACAGGGTCCCCTTTTAAAAATGCACAAAAATCGGGTGGCAGGCCGACTCGGAATTTCGGCAGAGTTTCGGGTTAAAACCAGCAATCTAAAGTGCATGTCCTAGGTTTGACACCTATATGCGGGTATGCAGTTGGTTGGGTGAATCGGCATGGATTCCCCCCTTTGGCGTGAGTTCCACGATATACGTCTTGCTATTGCGGGCAATCGGTACGTGTGGACAAGCCATTTAATATACCTGAGTGTAGATGAATTGCCTCACCATATACCTCATGGGGACGATACGTGTGAGAGCGAATTCGATATACTCGGCGTACATGAATGAATTCCTTGCGATATACCTCTCGTCATTACTTCGGTCAAGCGATACGATGCGGGGGAACCATTCGATATACGTCGAAGGTACTTGGCCAATGGAAGGTGAGAGTCATATCGCTTAGGCTAACTGCGACTTAGCATATAAAGCGATAATGTTTATCTTTCTAGTTTATTTAGCATATATTGTTCTTGTTAAACTTTGTTAATGATTTAGATAATAAATTATGGAAATTTGGGTTTCATTAGGTTTAATCGTAGAAAAACATTAGATTTTGGTAATGGGTTGCATGTAGAGGATTTACCCCATTTGTAGATTATTAAATCTGGAGATTTCATATATAGATCTCGAATTGAATTTAAGGATTTGAAATACTTAACGCGATGGCTTCATTATATGAGGATTCTTAGAGATTTTAGAAATTTTTGGTTTCCCTTTTGAAAACATAAAATTTGGTATACTAATTTGTGTTAGAAATTTCCCCATAATGATTAGGGTTACTTTATAAACCTTTAAACTGATGTTAGATGAAATTTGGATTGAGTTTGAGGTTTGGAATGTTGAGAAAAGTTGAAATCTGGAAGAACTGGGTCTGTTCAGAATTTTTGTTAGAAGATCTGCCCAGGTCGTTCGAACGACCTCGTTCAAACGAGATTTCCAATGACCTTTCTAACGAGTTGATAAGTTCGTTCGAAGTGGGAACTTCATTCGAACGAGAATCCTGCAACTTCTAACGAAATTCCAGAATGGGTTTTTAGGGTTTGTTTGGGTTGGAAATCTTCCTAGGGTTATCTATATAAGGGTATTAACCTTCGTGAGTAACGGGTGGCCTGAATTTCCAAATTGTTAAGGAATTAAGGGGTAATGGTACTTGGGGTATTGAATTTGTGTGGAAACTTAGGAGGGGATGTAAGTCCTAGAGTGGCTTTATATATTCGGGTATCAAGGAGAATAGTGGCGTTAATAATACTTACGGATTATAGTATTTTGGTTAATAGTATTTTGGTTATGTGATTACCTATTAATGTATATAAGTTGTGTGCATGCTGTGACACCCCGCATAATAAAATACCAGGTGATCACTCCTATATCAAATTAAAACAGGAGTCTCATATGGTTCATTCTTAGCATCACTGTCGAAAACCAATTTAATTACTAATATCCTTTTAGGCCGGCGTCAAATTTTTTTTAACTAATCTTTTTAACCAAACCATTCAGATAAAACAATTACAATAGTTTATATGCAACAACTGAAATAAAATAACCAAACACTCGGTACAATAATACAACCAAATCGAATGCCGCACTAAAAGGCGATAAAAGAATAATTGAGTACAATTGGTACATAAGCCCGAATGTTTCTACAATACCTCCTATCTAGATCTCAATGATAGAAGTGTCTATAATAAACCTGCTTGCATCCACAGCTGCTGCAGCAAACGTCTGACTCGAAAGAATCGTCATCCAGGCGTCCCTGTGTCTGGACACCTATATATATATATATATAGCAAGAGAGGGGAAAATAGAGAAAATGGGTCAGAGCCCGAGTTTTGAAAACATTTTAGCAAGTGCTTAAAATTCATATTTTAAAATATGATATTTCTCATATTTAAACTGGTATCGCTCTTACATGAGATACACCTCACCCATCTTCTAATAGTGCACAACTATTGCATACCTTTTTAAACAACCTAGTTAAGCTACCCTGCCTAACTAATGTATTTACCCATCTTCTAATAATCCTTATAAATTCAAGTACTAAGGACTAAACTTCTCCCCATTCCCAACATTACGTTACGTTCGTGCGTGGGGTGTCTCGCGAACCTATAATTCATATTCATATAAATCCGGATATTCATATACCGGAAGTGGTATCACACTTTATTCATTCTTTTCTCTTTATACAAGGTTAGGTTATATGATATCTCATCTCATATATATATACAATATGCTATACGCAACAAGTATATTAATCATCCACCGAGTTATAATATAAATAGCTTAGCCATTCTCATTTACTAGGCAACTGTGGATTATCTCAAGTACACATATATTTTAATCTCAATACATATATCCATATCCGGCACCCATAGGCTTAACAACGGTGCACACATACTCTGCTATCAAATCCAAGTACATCCCGTACTAAAGGATCACAAGTTCCACATCGCCCAAGAACTGTATCAATACAAATCACACATATTAGAGGCGAACATAGTTCCAAGCCTATGGGCTACGCACATACCTACGCACCCATATGACTGTCAACACTATCATTCTGTCAGATAGCCCGTACCTAGGTTCCATGCTCTTGAGGTACCAAATCTAAAATCCCCCCGAAGGCAACACAGGATAAGATTGTCCTCTTTCGAACGCCAACCTCCCATGATAGCAAGTATGGTAGGTATGTCATACACATAATAAATAATAATATAGGTACACATCCCACCTATATAAATATATCATCAGTTACGTATTCACACAACCATGTTATAATGATAGGTATTTATCTCACCTATACATAATTTCCCATAGGTAATTAATTAACCCATGTATATAATAACATCCGGGCATACGCACAACCCGTATAATAAATCCCCTACGTAGTATATTTATATCTCGAATATCCTACGCATTTATCAATTTTTGACTAATCCCCAATATTTTATTTCCGAGCTTTTCTCACCGCATAATGATAATATCAACAACCCCGATATATTCATTCGTCTCATAATATATATACTTTAACGACATCGTATATATATTATTTATATCTCTTCTCAATATACTATGGCTATAATTTCCAAATTCTTATAACGATAGCCAATAACCTCGAATATTTCCCTTCATAATAATATAAGCAGTTACACCCTTAAAATATTACCCCCAATACGTACTCTCTTATTTATTATTCAAATCACACATAAATACCTCTTTAAGTATTATTCCTCACGAACACCCCTAAATACCCCTTTAATGTCCGTATATATATGTTTCACATCTCATATAAATATATATATACAATATACTATACACATCAAGTATATCCATACTTATATATCATACACTATATAAGTATAATAACCATCCCTCAGAGCTATAACTCAATGGATGTAGTCTCTCAATGCTATCATCTTTCAGGGATTACACATCATCCTGGGTACCAGTGGTCGGACTATCACACCGACTCGGTAAAAACCATATCATATAAGTATACCAATCACACACATATATATTTAACATATCACATAAATACGTCTGAATATGCCCGTATATATATATACACAATATATATATAATATTGTTCTGCTAATCGTGCATATTCTTCGCTCACTTATAAATTTTAAGTTACTCGACATTCGTACAGGCTTAACACCCATTTAAATAAGCCTACGAGAAGTTCAGAACAAAAATCGGGCCTTAAGAGTCATTCTGGAATCTCGTTAGAAGACCCAGAATTCTCGTTCGAACAAGCTCGTTCGAACGAAGATCTAACTTCGAACGAACTACCAACTCATTGCCACTAGAACCTCGTTAGAAGTCTCATTCGAACGAACTACTTCGAATGAACTATTAACTCGTTAGAAAGGCCACTGGAAACTCATTAGAAGTCTCGTTCGAACGATGTCGTTCAAACGACCTGGGTTGGACTTCTAACGAAAATTCAGCAGTTGCAGAGTTCATCTTCAAAATTCGTTCTTCCCATTTTTCCTATTCCAATTCAATCCAAAACTCATTCCAACCCAAATACAAGGTTCCCAAACCACTCTAAGTCACCCTAGAACACTTTTTAGCATAGTTTAGGGATTAAATCCTTTCAATCTTCAAGTAAATCCAACAAATCCATAAATTTTCCCATGAGTTATATTAACATAAACCCAAATTTTTCTTTATCTATAAAAACTCCATTTTTATTTAGTGATTAACATCTAATTCACCAAATTTCACATTCTTATGTAGAAAAAAAAAATCCATCTGTAAGATTAATTTATGAGTAATACGTCACGCTCCCCCAAATATGGTGACTATCGTCCCCACCATTTCAACATTGCTCTCACGAATGAAAAAAATTTCCTCCAATTTTCACATATGGGTATTTCCATACCCAACGCTAAGCAAGAGTTTAGGAGCCTTCTACTTCCTTTGCAGTGAAAATACACTATTTCCGCCTAGCTTAACTTCAACGCACGGTCCTCATCAAAGACCTCTTAAGCTTTTTCCCCATCTAACTTCACTGGGTAATTCAAGTTTAGCACCATTCTCTACTATAGCGGTGCATAGATAATTATAACTACTATTCTATAGTAGTCATTGCAGCAATCCATGGCAATGCCGCAAGGAAAATAACCTTTATCGTGGTCCTCATTTCCAACATCAACTTACAGCTCTAACTAAGCCCCGCCTCCTACTGCCCTTACAATGGACTTCCATGGTCGCCTTTCGTCGATCAACTCACAAATCCCGAATGAGCGCGCAAAAGATTTACTATAATCTTACATAATGGCAGGAGAACAAAATTTCACAAGAGGATATCAACAATCCTAATCATAAGGCTCTATACCAAATCAAAAGCAACGCTGAAAGCGTAGTACGTCCGCACAGATTCCTAAGGACACTAGAACCCGACTCTGATACCACCTGTGACACCCCGCCTAATAAAATATCGAGTGATCACTCCTATATCAAATTAAAACAGGAGTTTCATATGGTTCATTCTTAGCATCACTTTCGAAAACCAATTTAATTACTAATATCCTATTAGACCGGCATCAATTTTTTTTAACTAATCTTTTTAACCAAACCATTCAGATAAAACGATTACAATAGTTTATATGCAGCAACTGAAATAAAATAAAATAAAATAATCGAACACTCGGTACAATAATACAACCAAATCGAATGCCGCACTAAAAGGCGATAAAAGAATAATTGAGTGCAGTTGGTACATAAGCTCGAATGTTTCTACAATACCTCCTATCTAGATCTCAATGATAGAAGTGTCTACAATAAACCTGCTTGCATCCACAGCTGCTGCAGCAAACGTCTGACTCGAAAGAATCGTCATCCAGGCGTCCCTCTGTCTGGACACCTATATATATATATATATAAATATATATATATATATATCAAGAGAGGGGAAAATAGAGAAAACGGGTCAGAGCCCGAGTTTTGAAAATATTTTAGTAAGTGCTTAAAATCCATATTTTAAAATATGATATTTCTCATATTTAAACTGGTATCGCTCTCAAATGAGATACACCTCACCCCTCTTCTACTAGTACACAACTATTGCATACCTTTTTAAACAACCAAGTTAAGGTACCATGCCTAACTAATGTATTTACCCATCTTCTAATAATCCTCATAAATTCGAGTACTAAGGACTAAACTTCTCCCCATTCCCAACATTACGTTACGTTCATGCGTGGGGTGTCTCGCGAAGCGAAATCCAAACAAGGAACCCCCTGATACACTACTAAGTGACAATGTTGATCGTCGGGATCCATTAGGACCTCAGTACATGCCACATCTTATACCATCCCATATATATATAGTTCTTACTAGAACCTATGATTCATATTCATATAAATCTGGATATTCATATACCGGAAGTGGTATCACACTTTATTCATTATTTTCTCTTTATACAAGGTAATGTTATATGATATCTCATCTCATATATATAAACAATATACTATACGCAACAAGTATATTAATCATCCACCGAGTTATAATATAAATAGCTTAGCCATTCTCATTTACTAGGCAACCTTGGATTATCTCAAGTACACATATATTTTAATCTCAATACATATATCCATATCCGGCACCCATAGGCTTAACAGCGGTGCACACATACTCTGCTATCAAATCCAAGTAAATCCCTTACTAAAGGATCACACGTTCCACATCGCTCAGGACCTGTATCAATACAAATCACACATATTGGAGGCGAATATGGTTCCAAGCCTATGGGCTACGCACATACCTACGCACCCATATGACCGTCAACACTATCATTCTCTCAGATAGCCCGTACCTAGGTTCCATGCTCTTGAGGTACCAAATCTAAAATCCCCCCGAAGGCAACACAGGATAAGATTGTCTTCTTTCGAACGCCAACCTCCCGTGATAACAAGTATGGTAGGTATGTCATACACATAATAAACAATAATATAGGTACACATCCCACCTATATAAATATATCATTAGTTAGGTATTCACACAACCATATTATAATGATAGGTATTTATCTCACCTATACATAATTCCCCATAGGTAATTATTTAACCCATCTATATAATAACATCCGGGCATACGCACAACCCGTATAATAAATCCCTATGTAGTATATTTATATCTCGAATATCCTACGCATTTATCAATTTTTTACTAATCCCCAATATTTTATTTTCGAGCTTTTCTCACCGCACAATGATAATATCAACAACCCCGATATATTCATTCGTCTCATAATATATATACTTTGACGACATCGTATATATATTATTTATATCTCTTCTCAATATACTATGGCTATAATTTCCAAATTCTTATAACGATAGCCAATAACCTCGAATATTTTCATTCATAATAATATAAGCAGTCACACCCTTAAAATATTACCCCCAATACGTACTCTCTTATTTATTATTCAAATCACACCTAAATACCCCTTAAGTATCATTCCTCACGAACACCCCGATTTGGGTAAATCTTGGATTTTACTTTCAACTAACCCAAGGTACACGCCTTACTCAAAAATAATATTTATAACTTTCCATACTATTTTTAGGAACCCCAAATATTTATCTCCAAAGAATTCTAGCCTTTATTTTTTAAATTTTCGGTTTGATTTCCGAGTTGATGATTTAAACCTCGGGGCTGCTATCTTAGAAAAATCATATCAAATAGAATAAAAATCATAAAAATACGCAGTTGGCACCCACGCGATCATATCGAAAAGATATACAACCTTTATGTTTTAACCAAGAGCTGAATCGGTTGTCTTCCTATCCGAAATAGTTTGGAAGTGACACTGGTCACTATTCACCTTCTTCTCCAAAAATCCAAACCTCCATTGAAGCACCTCCAAGCTTTTTATCTCCTCTCTCATCATCATTCAACCTCAAACAACCATAAATACAAATATAAAAAGGGTTCTAATCATCCTAGAACTCATAACCAACAATTAATTTCAATAAATTCCAAGTTTCTCAAATTGGGTATTAATCGAGTTATATCCGTTTTAATCTTTCGAAAACCCGTTTGATCCACGAAATTTTAACCCAAAAATCTTTAGTTTTATACCAACTACAATATGAGAAATAAACACACTAAATCATAAAGCAAGTTAAACACTTTCCTCGTGAATAAAATTCGACGACCCCGAGTCGAATCCCGCGAAGTTTGTCCCGGAATTCCTTTTCTTCCTTCCTTTCTTCTCTTCTTCTTCTTCTTCTTCTTCTTCTTCTTCTTCTTCTTCTTCTTCTTCTTCTTCTTCTTCTCTTTCTCTCTCTTAGGGAAGATTTTGGGAAATAAAAAGAGGGTTGCCTCTCTTAAACCCGAAATTGGGTATATACGCAATTGTTAAATGACTCGTGTACTCATTTACGAGTCCCTACTAGTCCAAAAATGCTCGGAGCCCAAACATTACCCCCGGGTACTCTATTTTGACTATCTATGCCATTCTGAACCCAATGGAGCAGTCGAAATCTCCATCATAGTCACTTAACTAAAATTCACTAATTAGACCCAACACGTTCAATACGCGTGTTTTCCAATTTAAAATATTTTCCTTTGTCGCTTTACCAAACTGCGACATGTAATAAAAATAATCTACTCATATACTTAATCTCGAAATATAATCCACGTATATATTAATCTGTCACTCGAAAACTAATATTTACTATTCACTTTATAATATTAAATTTATTTAATTTCACTCATTAATCCCAGAATTACTATTCATAATAATTCCTTAAATTACCAAATTACATCCATAGTGTAATTTAAATACCTTTAAAAGTACAAGGTATTACACATGCTTATTACTTTGAATATCATGTGTATGACATATCTAGATACTGTCTATCGAACGACGGTTAACGCGTTGTGGACGACCATATCGTGTGTGCCTTCGGGGGATTTTGAGTCGTACCACTAGATCATGGAACCTTAGTATGGGCTATCTGTGAGAATGATAGTGATGATGGTCATATGGGTGCGTAACCCATCGGCTTGGGACTATGTTCGCCTCCAATATGTGTATATATTTTAATTGGTTCTTGAGAGATTGAACATGTTGTCCTTTATCCGTGAGCTTTGCAATGGGACTAGATAGCCGAGTATGCCTAGCACTAGGGGTTTCTTAACCATGGGTGCTGTATAGATATAATTGTATATATACATAGGGATGTTTTATATATGTATACTGAGTTCCTATTCTGTGTTTCTTGTTGGCTACTTTATTAAAGTAAATATTTATTGGGTCACCAGTTGAGAGTAAAGAATGCTATGAGAATGAGTTACAAAATCCTTAAACCTATTCTTAATAATAGTAATATATTGATTTCGAGTTATTTAGATATTGTATCCGGCATAGTGATTATCCTACATATAGTCAGGTATAGTGACGAGACTAGTATGGGCAGTTTGACTTGCTAGGTGTGCACAATAGATGAGATGTGAGCATCTCAAGTGAGTACGCTAAGTTAACATGGATAATTTATGTTCTAATTAAATCAATTTAAGAACTTGATATATTTAAACTGTTTTCTACTCGGGCTCTGACCCGTTTTTCTGCAAATCTCTTTTCTTGTTATATTATTTTAAGTGCTCAGCCACAGGGACATCGGACTTAGGATATTCCATTCATTTGCCGAGCTGTAGCTGCTGTGGAAGCTACGGGATATTGCTAGTAGGCGCTTCTGAGTTTATTTCTCCTTATCTATCAGTCATTTATTTCAGTTCGACATGTCGTCACTCCTATTTTACATTCAGAGATTTATAGTTGTTTTATTATATCATTAGACTTTGATTTCATATTATTGGACTATTTTATGGAATTTTGACTGGATGTGTTTATTCCAGTTCTTTATTTTACTTCAGTCAGCTCTTACCGTATACTATTGTGATGTATGATGATGTTTAGATAATACTCTTTACTGATGTTGGTTAATAACAAGATAAAATTTTGACACCAACCTTTTTAAATATTTGGTGGTTAGTTTTATTAAATTAAAATTTGAGTTTTCGACAGTGATGCATTATTTGAACCAACTTGATATTCTGAATTTAATTAATTAAGAACTGATCACCAGGTAATTAATTAGGCGGGGTGTCACATGCTTTCCCCTGCAATGAGCGATGGATCCTCCACTACCAGAACTCGAGCCTCATCTAAAGTGGAAGGCGGCACAAAGCAGGAAGAAGCTGACTTCTTGATATAATATGACATGGAGGCAATAGCAAAAGGCAAAGCAATCAGTGAAGAAGAAAAAAAAATCAACAGAACATGACAAGAAAAAGAGAATATGCCTTCGGTCAGTGGGCCACATCCGTAAGCCCCGTTAACCCAGACATCGACGCATGAATACAGTGCGTCACACTCAGTGACTCCAAACTACTCGGTCGAAAATTGTAGGAGGGTGTAAACGGAGTGATCAAAACCTCCTTTGTCATCGTCGTCGCTGTCGACGTGCCACCACCTGTGCTTTGGGTCAAACCCACCGGCGCGCTAGTACCCCTGCCCAAAGTCGTGACGGGTGGACACATATTCTCCATGTCATAGATAGAGGAGGGAATTAACCAGCTCTTCATAAAATCTAGAAAATCATAGCTCGCCACTGTATCCGCATAATACGTATAGGGCTTATCGATCATCATCGTCGCTCGATCATCGTCTGACATCTCTATTACTCGCCTCATATACATATGGGGAACCAACGGTGGGACATCCACCTCCTCTTCCACAATCTTCCTCATCACCCTCTCCCTTACGCACCAGACATACCCAAACTCATGCGCAATCAACCTCCGCATCTGCACATGTAGACCCGTCACCCCTGTATCCCGTGGAGTCATTCCTCAAGGGTAGAAGGTCAGTTGCGATCCTTAATAAAAAATTAGTATCCACTCAAGGAATAAATATGCCAAAAGAGAACTCAGAAAAAACAAAAAGATAACATGGTTGATTGGCAGGGCGTTCAAAGCCCGTCGCACGTCCACCAAAAATAATGACTGATTCGACTGTCGGTTAGACTTTCACAATAGGTACATCGAGAAGAAAGCCCCCAAGTCCTCATCCTTCAGGGATATCAACCCTACATTGTACCCTATCACCACATAAAACCACGTCTGCAAAATATAGGAATCTGAAAAAATGGAACGAACAAATAATGCAAGGAAATGTATAAAAGAGGAAAATAAATCCAAATTACCTCCAAAAGATATGTAGCCCCTATAAAAGTTTGTCAGCAACACCTCCTGAAAGCATCCAAAGAAGAATAAAGGAACTTCAAGTTCAGGCTCCCCCAATCGTATAACTGGACGTCAAAAATCATCCTCAAATACGACAAGAACCAAAGATGGACGACGTCACCACTCGTCGTCACCAAAAAGCCTCCTAACATAAGCAAAATAAATAGACGGGTCGTTTGTCTCACCTGCCACCCATCGGTCACATCCACCCTCCTCCTTAGGAGCATTTCCTTCAAAGTAGATATGCATATATAATCCCCATATATGATCCTATCCACGCCCTCCCCCAATGCCGCCTGCACCACCTACGGTGTCACCCTCAGTGTGCACTCCACAACTATATGAAATCCCTCACAATGAACCAAGATCAAAAGTGTGGATAGTCTCCCACCACCTCTCCCCTAGAGCACATAGAACTAGAATGTGGTATTTCATCCAAAGCCTGCGCTAAATGGCCAAAACCAGCATATGAAACCATCCAACGCAACACAACAGGGAGATTCTACCAAACCTCCATCAGCCGAATGCTTGAAGAAGCGATGTTAGTCTGCAAAAGAAGAAGAAGAAAAAACCCTTCATTAGCACAAAAAGAAAGAGAATAATGAAATGAAATGGAATACCAAAGGTCATTATACTCACGTAGCCACTAGGGTTCCTCACCCTAAACGAATGGTGGTATGTCGTTTCACGTAGTAGGATACGCTCATCATCTACTGGATCGAACAAATCAAAGACTTTTTCATTTCCCAAATCAAGAGGCACACTAGACTGCAACTCCAGGCCATCCCAGTCATCAGTGGTCAACCACTCATTGTTGTACAACTTTATTGAAGAACCAACCATTCAAGACTTGAAGAAAAAATGACTCAGGAACGGTTTTTAGAGGGAGAAAGAAGAAGATTAAAACACCCGAAGATGCGAAAAATGGGGAGGGATCGCCCCCTTTTTATATAAGGCTAAGGGGCCTGCCAATCAGCAACCCCTTGACCATTCCACTCGGCAACCGTCGTTTCCTCTTACCAAGTAATCTTAGTAGTCCATGCCCTTTTCGATTGACACCCTCCCAGCTTTCAAATTTTGTACCAAAAATGCCAAAAAATTCAAGAAAAATCCAGAAATTGTTTGAAAAATTCCCAAAAATCCTTGAAAAGTATGGAACGTCATTTTTCTCAAGAAAATCATTTTTTGGAGTACTAACTCTCAAAATCCCCAATTGGATTAATCTTACGCTCTTATCCCCAGCATAATCCCCAGCAGGATTAATCTTACACCCCTATCCTCAATAATTCCCCAACCTAAACATCCCCCCACTGGAATATCAAAATAAACACAATCCCCAGTTGTTGATACAAAAATTAGTCAACTGATGTGGACCAATTATATGAAGACACGTGTAATCCTACATGGCAAAAAATATATATTCACCAAACAACTCAACGCCCCGAGCTACTCAACGTACAGGGCATCTAGTCAGGAAGATTAAACGATAATTACGGATTCAATGAAAATTCTTATTATGTACAGATGTATATGTCTATTAAACAACGACATAGTGTCTATTCATACTGACAACCCAAGGCTATAAATACATTGTAACACCCTCCATAAAGGGGTAATTGATCACTTGCGATCATAATCAAGATTAAGGCAAAATACCCAGCAATACAAGACAGTGGACGTAGGCCATTATTGATAAGGCTGAACCACTTTAAAAATCATTTGTCTTATTTCTTTATGCATATTTATCTGTGATTAATTAATTAGATCAAGTCTAGTTTTTTACATCAACAGATTGGCATCGTCTGTGGGAACGACTATACTTATCATTTTTTACTAAAAAATTCATCATACATGGTTGATATCCCAGAATCCAGCAATAGGAACAATGACGGAGTTCCTCCCAACCCATCTGCTCCTCCAACTGTCAATGATCTCTCTGGAATAGTGGCCAGCTTAGCCAGGGGACAAACATCTATGTAGGAGACCATGCGATTACTCATTCGAACTGTTCAAAATGCAACGCCTGCCCAGTAAGGCCAGCGAAGCTTTCATAAAAATACTCGTCTGCCATCTTCGAGATCCAAAAGTACTCTGTTCCCTCATGTTTCTCGGTCCAGACATACCGAACCCCATCATACTGAGAGGTCTAGAGATCCCTCATGTCAGCCTGGACAGACATCTCCTATAAGAGTTATAGACTCTCAAGAAAATGTTACTCTAAATCCAGAACGAACGATCGCTCTAGAGAGGTTGAGTAGAGTCTATCCCTTTGACCGTTTGGGCCCTGGGAGGAAGAGAAATCCTCCTCGGATTGCGTCGAGAAATTCTCAACGACCAAATGATCTAAGGGAAGGTTCTGCCCAATCACGCCCAGTAGCTCGTACAGAAAGATCCCAAGAGGAGAATTCAGTGCGATCTGTTACTCGAGTAAATAGATCAGAGGCTGAAAATGACGCATGGAAGGGATCCATTCATAGGTTCGAAGACAGGTTAGGGGAAATGGCTAACCCCAGAAACCCTCTCTAAAGAACCTTTATCAAAGGATCACCCTTCATACAAGCAATTGTGGACTTTCCCACACCATCGAAGTTTCAAGCTCCTGTAGTTACACCGATGTACGATGGAAAAACTAATCCTATCCTCCACATAGAGTAGTACCAAGCTGCTGTTGATATCTATGCAGTTATCGATGAGATGAGGTGCAGAGCATTCTCAGGAACTATCACTGGGTCAGCTCAAATATGATATAACAACCTTCCTCGGGGACAGATTGCTACTTTCCATCAACTAGAAAAGGTCTTTATAGGAAATTTCTATTTTGGTGTGAAGCCAGTCAAGAGGGTAGCACATCTGTTGAGTGTAAGGTAAAAAGTAGGAGAAATCACCAGGGATTACATCACTCGTTTTAACAACGAGAAACTGGAGGTATTCGATTACGAAGAGAAGACACCCATTACAGCTCTAGTGAGTGGTCTCTTACCAAACAAAATGTATTATACTTTAGCCAAAGATCCCCCCAAATCCATGGCAGAGTTGATGGCAAAAGCAGCTAAGATCATGAATGCTGAACAAGCCATGGATGCGAAGAAGAATACTGAGACAAAAGCAGAGACTAAAGATGAAGGTAAGTAGGAGAGGAAAGATCAAAAGTATAATGGGGGAAGAAAGCAATCGAAAGGCAAGGAAACGATAGAGCACTTGAGGAGGTATGCGAATTATACTCCCTTAAAGGTGGATATAAACCACGTTCTGGAGGAGATCAAAAACAGTGAAGAACTAAATTGGCCAGAGAAATTAAGGACAGCCCCCGAAAGGAGGGATAAGTCCAAATATTGCGAGTTCCATAGAGACCATGACCATATGACCAAGCGGTGCATAGCTCTCCAGAATGAGATTGAGGCACTCATTAGGTGAGGGAAATTGAGCAGGTTTATTGATCGCCCGAATGATGGGAAGACTAACGACATAGAAAGGCAAAGGTCGAAATCTCCTCGCCGAACAAGAGATGACAAGAAAAGGGACCATGAAGATGATCCGGAAGATGACCCCGACCTCCCCAAAAAGCCAAGGCAACCAGAGCGCGAGGTATTTTCAATCCATTTTGGTTCATTAGAATGTAATATGATTACAGGAGGAGATGCAGGAGAAGGGGATCATAGTGCTGAAAGAAAAGCTTACCTCAATGAGGCCCAAGCCTATTCCTATATACAACGAATAAATTTGGCGAAAGAAGATCGCCCGAGGAAGGTTAACAAGGATAAACTGGTCATTGGTTTTTCCAAAAGTGATTCGGAAGGTATCCTGTATCCTCACTATGACCCCTTGGTGATCAAGATGAGGATGAAGGATGTGATCATCTCAAGAGTATTGGTAGACAATGGTAGCTCTACAGACATTATGTTCTACCCTTGCTTTGACAGTTTAAATTTGAAATTAGCCCAGCTGGAGCCATATCATAGGCCCCTCCTCGGTTTTTCTGGTAAAAAAGTCTTTCCACTTGGGATGATCAAGTTGGACATGCTTATTAGTACCTGGCCTGCCTACAGAATAGAAAAAGTATGATTTTTTGTAATAGAAAAAAATATCCCATCAACCTACAAAATAATCATGGGAAGAGTAGGTCTAAAAAAGTTTGAAGCAGTGCCATCTACGGTACATCAATGCTTGAAGTTCTCGACCAACTTCGGTGCGGGACTTGTGAAGGGCGATCAGAAAGTATCTCGGGAGTGCTACTCTTCGTCTACCGAACAGGAAGAGTTAGAGGATACCAGGAAGAAAGCCACCACTTACCAAGTGGATGAGACTGAAGATTCGGAGATTGAAACGCTAGACCCCAGAGATGAATCCGAGCTCGTGAAGGGTCGGGTTATGGAAACAACGAAGAGCGTTATTCTGGATGATGAACAACCAGAAATAACAACTCAAATTGGCGCTTCACTGGATCCGGTGATAAAGCAAGAGTTAGTGGCATTTTTTAGGCACAGAAAGCAAGCTTTTGCATGGAGTCAGGAAGATATGTCGGGGATAGACCCAGCCTTACTGTGCCACGAACTCAATGTTAATAAGGATATCAAATCGATGAAATAACGAAGAAGGGTCTTCAGCCCAGAGAAGAACCAAACTATTCAGAAGAAAGTCTAGAAACTGCAAAAGGCCTCTTTTATTGAGGATGTCAAATATCCTGATTGGTTAGCCAATGTGGTGATGGTAAAAAAAAGAATAATAAATGGAGGATGTGCGTAGATTTTACAGATCTTAACAAAGCCTGCCCAAAAGATCACTTTCCTCTGCCCCAAATAGACCAACTGGTAGATGCCACCTCGGGGCATAAATTATTGAGCTTCATAGACGCTTATTTCGGCTACAACCAGATTAAGATGAAACAAGAAGACATGCAGAGTACTTATTTTACTACCCCAAGAGGACCATACTGCTACAATGTTATGCCCTTTGGTCTTAAAAATGCAGGTGCTACGTACCAACGGCTAATGAACAAGGTGTTCGTAAAGCAAAGTAGTAAAAATATGGAGGTTTACATCAACGACATGCTGACTAAGAGCAAGAAAGATGTTGATTACATAGCTGATTTGAGACAAACCTTTTACCAGCTGGAGAATATCAGATGATTCTGAACCCAACCAAGTGCGTTTTTGGCGTACAAGAAGGCATGTTCCTCGGGTATATTGTGAATCAGCGAGGTATTGAGGCAAATCCTGACAAGATCAAAGCTTTGCTAGAACTACAATCTCCAAATATGAAGAAGGAAGGGCAAAGACTCATGGGTCGTGTTACAACTCTCAATAGGTTCATCTCACGAGCAACCGACAGATGTCTTCCATTCTTTAAAACACTCAGAAAAACTTTCGAGTGGAATGATGATTGTGAGAAGGCATTCCAAGAGTTGAAGAGATATTTGGGAACACCTCCATTGTCTTCCAGGCCGATAGTGGGAGAAAAATTATACTTATACCTGGCTGTCTCAGAAAGTGCAATCAGTTCAGCGTTGATAAGAGTAGAAGATGGAGTGCAAAAGCTGGTGTATTATACAAGTAAAGCATTCTGAGGAGCAGAGATTAGATATCCAAGATTGGAGAAGCTGGCATTAGCATTGATCAAGGAAAGTAGGAGGATGAAACCATACTTCCAAGCCCATACCATAGTGGTATACACTGATATGCCACTCAGATAGGCTTTGCACAAGCCAAAAAAATCTCGAAGGCTGATGTATTGGGCTGTGGAACTAGGTGAGTATGATATTGTTTATGAGCCAAGGTCTTCTCTCAAAGGGCAGGCAGTGGTAGATTTCATTGCTACATTCACTTATCCAGGGGCCTCCGACCAACAGAGGTCTAATGCAGAACAACCCACGGATGTTAGAGGAGCATCCAAGACTGTCCCCGATCAACTCCCATCAGCGGACCTGCTGGAGGGGATAGTGAATGAGCAACAAGAATCCTCTGATAAAAACCCAGCTTTGAGAGATGATAAAAGGAAGTACCAAATATTCCATCAGGGTGTGACACCCCGCCTAATTAAATACCGTGCGATCACTCCTTTATTGAATTAAAATCAAGGTGAACACTTGATTCATTCTTAGCATCACTGTCGAAAATACTTTTCCAATTTAAACACCCTAAATAATTAAGCTAAGTGTCCAAAACCATTTTAGACTTTACTTTCCAAATTTTATTTTATATAAACCAACATTTAAAACATTGCATAAATCACAATTTAATAGTCACACCACAACTATCCTGGAACATACAATCCAAATAATCAAACATTCAACTAGTTGAATCCAACATTTAATACTTTAAATGAAAACATCCTGGTAATGATAAATCCCAAAGTGCAAGTACTGGAAATAAATGGATTACAATATCCAATAAATCAACTGAAAAATGGAAAGGGCGACACGAGCCCAACTGAAATAAATAATGGTAAGAGTGGAATCAAATGAATGAGGTCGTCTAAGCAAGAGGCCTACAACTCCCACCTAAGCTGCAGCATGTTCCTTCCAAAGGATCCTATGCAAGACGCCCCTGTGGCTGGGCACCTGTAATATATGCATATATATATACAAGAGGGAGAGGAGAAATAGAGACGGGTCGAAGCCCGATAGTGTAAATGATTTAAAATTTGTTTAGCAAGTATTTAAAATGTTTACAGGCCAATGCAACAACAAATTAGTGCGACACTCTCTTGAGAAATTCTCACCTCTCTTCTAATGTGCAAACCTATCGCACCAACCTTCCAAACGGTTTAACTCATCTTATCTTAGGTTACTCGTAAGATTTAAACTAAACAATTCAACTGTTTAAGAAGTAAATTTACTTTAGTAACAAAGCTCTCATCTTAACCTTATTTATTAATAAAGTTTTCCAGAAATATACCATTATGCTTTTCAAAACAAGCATTTCCAATTTGAAGTCATTATTCATTTCTTACTTACCATAAACACAGTATGAAATTCCAAATTTCAGAATTTAATATATATATTAAATACTCGTATAATATATATATTCTAATAGCACCCCACATAAAAATTATGGTGCGGGCATACTCTGCTATCCAATCCCCGTATCACTCGTACTAAGGGAAACACAAGTTCGGAATCACTCTCGAACTGTATTAACACATACACAAACAATATTGAGGCGAAACATAGATTCCAAGTCTCTAAGAGGATAGCACATACCCTCACGTCTCTTAGAACCGTCTGACCATCGATCAGATAGCCTGTACCAAGTATATCTATCTTCTAGGGTACGAGTCAATATCCCCCATAAAGGCACATCGAGATAAGATTGTCCCGGTGCGGTAACCTCAGGGATAGCAAGTAGCGCGGGCATGATTTTCACACGTATATAGTATATGCATAAACACAGTCATATAAATATATTACTATTACCATATCTCTTTAGGTACCTTTCATCACCCATAATATAATATTTATCCTTATTTCTAAATATTTAGTTATCACGTATAACGGTTCGTCTCTTACTTTAATTGAGGGATTAATCCAACTTACAACATAACACTCATGGACTCTATCCTCCCAAATGTAGAATTCAATAGGTACTCATCTATTTTTCCAACGTAACTATTTTACGCGTCTCTCCCTTTAATGCATAATTTCATCGTCCCTTATAGGTAAATATCCCAAAAATGTACATCTCGTCTTACATTAAAGGTCTCATAATTATTAATTAGTCCTACTGGTCTCCTTTACCTTCCAAATTATTTTACTAAGGATGCCCAAATATTTCTACTCATTTAATTTGAATTTAACTATTTTTAAAGGGGAAATGTGAGTCTGCCAGAAGGGGTCGATCAATCGATGGCAGGAGCTCGATCGATCGATGCGTCGATCGATCGACACCCCTGGTTCGATCGATCGATCAAACAGGTATACGAATTATGCAGATTAACAGTTACGGGTTTCATAATCTAACCTCAATCAAATTCAGATTTTTCACACCCAAACTCCCTAAAATTTGTACTACAAATAGTATAAACCCATATTATACATCTTCAACGTAAAGCATGCAATTTTTCATCAATAACCATAGATTAATAGGCCAAAACTCATATAAATCTCAAGAACCCTAGAATTTCTTTAACATGGTTCTAATCAGTCTTTTTCCAGAAATTTCTACTCCTAATTCATCATAAATTCGTGATTGAGCCTCTACATATGAAGGGGTTTCCAGATTATCATTCAAATCATTACTACATGCGATTTTTCTATCTCCAACATGGATTTTCTTCTACCAAACTCATCCTAATCACCCTAGACTAACATGAACGATGCATTAACGAAAATAAGTAAGATAAATACTTTCCTCGAAATTTCAAAGTTCTGATTTGTGGACGAATTTGGTGTTGTCGCGTTCCCCGTCTCGCGATCTACGCGTTGGTGGTGGTGGCGGTGTAACCGGATGGGTTTTGGGCCTTGGATTGCTTGGAAAGCTTTCTCCTTCCCTCTCCTATGGCCGTTCTAATATTTTGAGTCTGCTAACCCTAAAGGACTATTCCAAATGGCTGATATAGCCTAATAATTTTTGTGGGTTTAATTACCCAAAAATGCAAAATGTCCAAAATGCCCTCCCGGGGTGTTAAATAGGCCTAAAAATACCTCGAGACCCAAACAAAACCCCTGAGTATACTTTTCTGACTATCTCGACCCTTTCGGACACTTTGGCGCACTCAAAATGACCATACGAGCAACTTATAATTTATTCACTTTTATTAATCAATATTTAGTCCCGATGCGACACGGGCGCGTCCCGACTCAAATTTCTAAAATTGTCATTTTATTCACTCTTGACATTTAATAGAACCAATATTATATTACTTTACTCATTAGTAATATTCAACAACAAGTTTCCCATAATTACTAACTCACATCACGTTAATAATTATAAAGTGATTAATTTCTGAATTTATATTAAATTAATAACTCACATTAAATTTAATAAATCCCCAAATTAATATAGCATAAAAATACGGGGTATTACATACTACCCCCCTAATAACGGAATTTCGTCCCGAAATTCGAAAAATAAGGCATACCTGGTAAGAATAAATCTGGTTATCTCTCACGCATATCTGCTTCACGCTCCCAAGTGGATTCCTCCACATTATGATGTTCTCACTGGACCCGTACAAGTGGAACTACCTTCGACCTCAATCTCCTCTCGCTATGGTCTAGGAAAGCCACCGGTCTCTCCTCGTAAGAGCTGTCAGGATGTAAGTCTATCCCATCTATCGCGATGTGAGTATGGGCCATATCATCCCGAAGATATCGTCTCAACGATGAGATGTGGAATACATCGTGAATGCGGTGTAAATGCTCTGGCAGTCCCAATCTGTATGCTACCGGCCCAATCCTCTCGATAATGGGAAATGGTCCCACGTACCTCGGGGATAATTTTCCTTTCTTCCCTAACCTCATCACTCCTTTCATATGAGATACGCGTAGTAACACTTGGTCCCCCACATTAAACTTCCGGAAGAACCATTTCGCATCGGCGTAGTTTTTCTGCTTGTCCTGGGCTACTCGAATGCGACTCCTGATCATCTCAATCCTCGCGGAGGTTTCCTGAATTACCTCTGGTCCTAGCAACTTGTTATCCCCCGCCTCGAGCCAACAAGTTGGGGAACGACAAGGCCTACTATACAAAGCCTCGAATGGAGTCATGCCAATCGTGAACTGATAGGAGTTATTATAAGCAAACTCTACCAGTGGAAGATGTGACTCCCAACCTCCTCCAAAATCAAGAACACACATGCGCAGCATATCCTCCAATATCTGATTAGTACGCTTTGTCTGTCCATCTGTCTGTGGGTGACAAGCTGAACTCAACCTCAACTCAGTACCCATAGCCTCCTGAAAGCTCTCTCAGAAACGCGACACGAAAATCTTGTCTCTATCTGACACAATATTCAGGGGCACCCCATGTAATCTGACAATCTCAGCAATGAACAACTGAGCATACTGACCCGTGGTATAGTCTGTCCGCACCGGCAGAAAATGAGCCACCTTGGTCAAACGGTCTACAATCACCCATATAGAGTCGTGGCCCCGCTGTGATGTAGGCAACCCTGTAATAAAATTCATGGAAATACTCTCCCACTTCCACACGGGTATTTCCAATGGTTGAAGCAACCCTGACGGTTTTTGATGGTCCACCTTTACCAGCTGGCAGGTAGAACACTTGGACACGAACTCAGAAATGTCCTTTTTCATCCCACTCCACCAGTACTGCCGCCTCATATCCTGGTACATCTTATCTCCCCCAGGATGTACTGCAAATCGGGACTCGTGAGACTGGGTCATCACTGCATGACGTAATTCTGATCCTTCTGGGACCACTAATCTCCCATTAAACCTCAAACCCCCATCAGAACTAACAGAATATGACTCAGCACCCTCAGCTAAAAGTCATACAATCTGCTCCTGGCAAAACGGGTCTGCGATCTGTGCATGTATCACCCTCGTAATAATCTCGGGTGTCACAGTCATAACAGATATGAAGGAACGGGCTACTGCGTCCTGGTGACCCAACTCCTTCCACTTTGCTTTCCAGACGTCCGCTACCTCGTCTACCGGTATACGGCTCAACGCATAAGCAACTACGTTGGCCTTCCCCGGATGGTATTGTATGTTGAACTGATAGTTCTTCACAAACTCTAACCATCTGCGCTGATGCATATTCAACTCTCGCTGAGTGAACAGGTACTGCAGTGACTTGTGGTCTGTGAACAAGAGGAATTTCTCCTCCAATAAATAGTGCCTCCATATCCTCAATGCAAAAATGACCGCTGCTAACTCCAGGTCATGGGTGGGGTAATTCTTCTCATGCGGCTTAAGCTCGCGGGAGGCAAAAGCTATAGCCTTCTCCTCCTGCTGAAGTACTCCCCCAAGTCCCCGTAAAGAGGCATCGGTGTAAACAAGGTACTCCACACCCGGCTTCGATAAAGCAAGGACTGGTGCTGAAGTAAGCTTGTCTTTCACCTCGTCAAAAGCCAATTGACAAGCATCATCCCAAATATATGGTACCCCTTTGCGAGTCAGGTTCGTCAATTGACCCGCTATTTTGGAGAATCCCCGAATGAATCTCCTGTAGTATTTTGCTAACCCCAAGAAACTACGCACTTCCGTCAGTGTCGTGGGCTGTCCCCACTCCCTCACCGCTGACACTTTGCTCGAGTCAACTGCTATCCCCTGTTCAGAAACAACATGCCCCAAGAACTGTACTTCTCGCAACCAGAATCCGCACTTCTCGTACTTAGCATACAACTGATGCTCTCGTAGAGTCTGAAGAACCTGCCTCAAGTGCTCCGCATGCTCCTCCTCGGAGTGTGAATATATCAAAATGTCATCTATAAAGACGATGACAAACTGATCCAAGAACTCTCTGAACACTCGGTTCATTAAGTCCATGAACACGGCTGGAGCATTTGTGAGTTCGAATGGCATCACTCTGAACTCATAGGACCCGTATCTCGTCAAGAAAGCAGTCTTTGAAACATCCTGTTGCCTAATTCGTAGCTGATGGTACCCCGACCTCAGATCTATCTTCGAAAAGAAAGTTGCTCCCCTCAGCTGGTCGAATAGATCATCGATCAGATAGCCTCTACCAAGGATATATATCTTCTAGGGTACGAGTCAATATCCCCCATAAAGGCACATCGAGATAAGATTGTCCCAGCGCGGTAACCTCAGGGATAGCAAGTAGCGCGGGCATGATTTTCACACGTATATAGTATATGCATAAACACAGTCATATAAATATACTACTATTACCATATCTCTTTAGGTACCTTTCATCACCCATAATATAATATTTATCCTTATTTCTAAATCTTTAGTTATCACGTATAACGGTTCGTCTCTTACTTTAATTAAGGGGTTAATCCAACTTACTAAATAACACTCATGGACTCTATCCTCCCAAGTGTAGAATTCAGTAGGTACTCATCTATTTTTCCAACGTAACTATTTTACGCGTCTCTCCCTTTAATGCATAATTTCATCGTCTCTTATAGGTAAATATCCCAAAAATGTACATCTCGTCTTATATTAAAGGTCTCATAATTATTAATAAGTCATACTGGTCTCCTTTACCTTCCAAATTATTTTACTAAGGATGCCCAAATATTTTTACTCATTTAATTTGAATTTAACTATTTTCAAAGGGGAAATGTGAGTCTGCACGAAGGGGTCGATCGATCGATGGCAGGAGCTCGATCGATCGATGCGTCGATCGATCGACACCCCTGGTTCGATCGATCGATCAAACAGGTATACGAATTCTGTAGATTAACAGTTACGGGTTTCATAATCTAACCTCAATCAAATCCAGATTTTTCACACCCAAACTCCCTAAAATTTGTACTACAAATAGTATAAACACATATTATACATCTTCAACGTAAAGCATGCAATTTTTCATCAATAACCATAGATTAATAGGCCAAAACTCATATAAATCTCAAGAACCCTAGAATTTCTTTAACATGGTTCTAATCAGTCTTTTTCCAGAAATTTCTACTCCTAATTCATCATAAATTCGTGGTTAAGCCTCTACATGTGAAGGGGTTTCCAGATTATCATTCAAATCATTACTATATGCGATTTTCCTATCTCCAACATGGATTTTCTTCTACCAAACTCATCCTAATCACCCTAGACTAACATGAACGATGCATTAACGAAAATAAGAAAGATAAATACTTGCCTGGAAATTTCAAAGTTCTGATTTGTGGACGAATTTGGTGTTGTCGCGTTCCCCGTCGCGCGATCTACGCGTTGGTAGTGGTGGCGGTGCAACCGGATGGATTTTGGGCCTTGGATTGCTTGGAAAGCTTTCTCCTTCCCTCTCCTATGGCCGTTCTAATGTTTTGAGTCTTCTAACCCTGAAGGACTATTCCAAATGGCTGATATAGCCTAATAATTTTCGTGGGTTTAATTACCCAAAAACATAAAATGTCCAAAATGCCCTCCCGGGGTGTTAAATAGGCCTAAAAATGCTCCGAGACCCAAACTAAACCCCCGGGTATACTTTTCTGACTATCTCAACCCTTTCGGACACTTTGGCGCACTCAAAATGACCATACGAGCAACTTATAATTTATTCACTTTTATTAATCAATATTTAGTCCCGACGCGACAAGGGCGCGTCCCGACTCAAATTTCCAAAATTATCATTTTATTCACTCTTGACATTTAATAGAACAAATATTATATTACTTTACTCATTAGTAATATTCAACAACAAGTTTCCCATAATTACTAACTCACATCACGTTAATAATTATAAAGTGATTAATTTCCGGATTTATATTAAATTAATAACTCACATTAAATTTAATAAATCCCCAAATTAATATAGCATAAAAATACAAGGTATTACACAGGGAACTTTGTCAGACCAAGAGTTTGATCATTGTGTCCCTGTATGGAATTTGTATGTTGATGGCTCTTCGTGCGCCACAGGCAGCGGAGTCGAAATAATTCTTAACAGTCCAGATGGGTTGGATATAAAATATGCTCTGTGTTTCCAATTCAAAGCTTCCAACAATGAAGCTGAGTATGATGCTATGATTGTAGGTCTCAATTTAGCCAAAACACTGAATGCAGAGCAAGTAACGGTGTTTAGTGATTCACAACTAGTTATAAATCAAACGCTCGGGATATATGTAACAAAAGGAGAATTCATGTCTAGGTATCACACCAAAGTTATGGAGATTGTATCCAAGTTTGCAGCGGTTCAAGTGATCAGAATACCAAGCCTGCAAAATGCGAGGGCTGACGCACTAGCTCCGTTAGCCTCAGCTACCCACATCGAGTTGTGAAGAACGATTCATATCGAGATACTGGAAGATCGCAACATTGATGAAGATTTGATGGTGAGGTTCATCACGTTGGACATGGGACCTTCCTGGATGGATCCCATTAGAGCGTATATCGAAGAAGGAATTTTACCAACTGACCAATTTGCAGCCAAGAGGCTGATGTTTAAAGTTGCTCGGTATGTGTTGAACAATGGAGTTTTATATAAAAGGGGTATGATAGCAGGTCTACAGAGATGTGTGCATCCATCAAAAGTTAAAGATATAATAGAAGAAATTCATGAAGGATCTTGTGGAGCTCATGTAGCAGGTCAGACTCTTCTGCAGAGGATAACGATGCAGGGATAATATTGGCCAATGATGCGAGCTGATTGTACATATTATGACAAGAAATGCAATAAATGTCAATGGTTTTCTACCATACGAAGAACTCCCCAGGCATTATTAACACCGATTACCTCACCTTGGCCATTCTCCACGTGGGAAATAGACTTGGTCGGGCCTCTGCCAACTACTAGAGGACGATTCAAATACTTAGTGGTCGCTGTTGATTATTTCACAAAATGGGTGAAAGTTGAACCTCTCATTGACATGGCATATTAAAAGGTCTATCAGTTCATCTGGAAGAACATTATTTATAGGTATGGTCTGCCATATGCCTTCATCACTGATCATGGTACCCAATTCGATAATGACGAGTTTGTTGCGTACTGTCACCAGTCCAATGTCCAAAAGATCCATTCTGTACCAGGTCATCCCCATAGCAACGGGTAAACAAAGGTGACAAATTGAACTTTGCTCAATGGGTTGAAGAAACGATTGGATGATGCAAAAGGGAACTGGATTAACGAACTATATTCTGTATTGTGGGCTTATCGAACAACTCCCCGAACAGTAACAGGGGAATCTCCTTACATGTTAGCCTTTGGAAGTGAAGCAGCCATACCAGCTAAACTGAGCCTACCTACTAATAGGGTACTTAATTTCAACTCTCCAATAAGAGATTTGATGAGACGTTTAGATCCAGACATGCTTGAGGAAGTTAGAGAAAATGCAGCAATCAGGAATGCAGCTTACCAGCAAAGAACTGTCATGTTCTATGATAAAAGAGTCAAGAAATATGATCTTAAGGAGGGAGACTATGTGCTCAAGAAAGTGATTTAGAAGCAAGATAAGCTGGAGGCCAACTGGCATGGACCTTATTGTGTTATAGTGGTTGTTCAACCTGGAACCTACAGAATAGAATTCTTTGAGGGGGAAGAGTTCAAAAAAGCGTGGAACGCAGAGCATCTGCGCATATATTATCAGTAATGTAGATTCACATGTATTCCATTCCTTAAATATGAATAAAAATGATTTTTTCCATATTCTTTTTAGTTCAATTTTTTTCAAAGTACTAGTGCTACACACTACACTTGAACTACACTTGCAGCAATAATTTTGCGATAAAAATAATAACCAACTACGGTTGGTCGGCATATCAAGAATAACCAACTACAATTGGTCAACATATCAAGAACCACCAACTACAGTTGGTCGGCATATCAGCAACCACCAACTACGATTGGTCGACATATCAACAACCACCAACTAAGGTTAGCCGGCATCAATAAATTTAATAAATAATATTAGCATAACAATCATACAAGGCAAGGCATGTTTGATTATGGGTGACCTTAAGGGGCATCCAAAACTAGGTAAGAAGATGGGTGCCCTCAAGGGGCATCCACTGCCTAGGCACCAAGGTAATCTAGATAAGATTGCTAAAACTAAGTAGGACCATGGGATGAAAATCATTCCATTGCTTAGGCACTTATGGGTGACAAGTCACTACAACTAGGCAACAAATGGGGCAAAGTTCCATTGTCTAGGCAATTAAAACCAAACATGACAAATTGTCCCTTACAGATATATATACATTCATCCAAATACAACATGATAAGAAAAACATCTTACAATTTATTTCCAAGCAAAGAAAATTACAAACACATGAACTTTTCTTCATTAAATACAAATTTCCTATTCTATTGTTGGAGGATCATCTAGAGCATAATAAGAGTTGATAAAATTCAAATCTCGTAGAATTATGGTATTGCTCGATCTCGGTCGATCAAGCAGATGCTGGGGTCGAGATATTTCAGAGTCTTCATGAAGATGGCAGTCACCACGATACCTAGAGATCAAACACTGAGGAATAGCACGGGCTGGAATCCAGCTAACATCCAGTTTAAAGGGAGGCTTAGGTAGATCAAGTACTCCAGGCTCATACCAATACCATATGGAATTTCCTTCCTCAAGTTTCATCACAATCAAGGCGTTCAACCATCCCTGTTTGTATCCCTCATTATTTGATTGTTTTAATCGAGCATCGAGATGGCATAGAGCTTCATTGTATCCCCCCATCCAAAATTCTCTGGGTCTTTTATGGAATTGATAAGTCAATCTCTCCACATGTTGATGAAGTTTCTTCATCTAGTTTTCTTTACTCTCCAATGTAGAGCTCTGACTGGAAAGTTGATCGATAAGACTTTGAATTTTTTGGGACATTTCAGCCAGAGCTTGATTTTTTTCTTTCATCTTAGCAACCTAATTTGCTAAGGCTTGTTGAGTCCTAGTCTCTTCAATATTTCTCCAACCAGCTCTCGCTCTACCCCGCGAGGAGGATGTAGGTCTAGCTTGTTACAGAGCTTCCAATTCTTCTCTCAGTGCAGCATTTTCACTTTCCAAAAATGAAAATCCCTCATCAGTGACTGGGACCAGAGCTCCCGAAGAAGAAGCAAACTTTAGTTGTCTCAGTTCTTCTTGCAGGGTAATATTTTCCTCCTCCAACAGTTTGGCAATGTTTATATGCTCCTCAACTTCAAGTTTAAGCACACACTCTCTCTTTTTATAGGCTGAAATGAACTTGTCATAACCTCGATCAACACTCAATTGTTGGTATTTTTTCTCATATCCCTCATGCAGAAGTGCAGTGGTTTCCTTGTGTTACAGTTGGAGCTCCCCGATAATCTCTTGATGATCTTCAATCATTTCATAATAAGCCACATTATTGGCCACAACTCAATTAAGCAAACACTTTAAATATTGGTATGCATCAATTGCTCTCTCATAAGCATCACATCCAAGGGTATCAATTATTTGAGCCTCAGTGAAGTCAATATGACCAGTTTTGAAGTAATCAGTACACTTCTTCATCAGCTCTGTATCATGAGCTGAGAAGAGTTCCATCCTGGCAATGAACTAGCAAGGAAAAGTAAATGCAAATCAACAATAGTACAACTACATATCGAGCAAGTAAAGGAGAAAATTCGGAATAAATAACAAAGTCCATTTTATTGATCATAGGAGGAGAGAGTATAAGAAAAGTTACAACAAAAGGGAAAAAGAAAAAGAAAAAAATAGCATAAATAAATAGTCGAACAACTTTACACCTTTTCCTTATTCCCTACAACATCATCAACCAGTTTGGAGGAAGGAGTTAGCTGTTCGAAGGGAAGTTGACGTTGATCCGTAGAAAATGTTACCTACTGAACTTGCTCAGAGGATTGAGGAAGGGTAACAGTAGGTGTTTGTTCTACTATCAACATAGAAGATTCATCAGATGCAGCTTCAACTTCTTCCTCAATAGTAGGAGGAGGGCTATAAGTATGCTTCTGAAATAGTTCAAAATTATCAGCAACATTCAACTATGTCAAAGATGTAACCCATCCATCTCTAAAATACTTCAAACTTGTATAATCCATCTGGAAGGAGATAGCAGCTAAAGATTTATTCCATCTTTTGTCCCAGTCAGAGCTAAAGGACTTGTTCACAACAGTTTTCCTCTTTACTCTCTTCGAGGAAGTTTTTTCCCTGAGAAGATCTTCAACAGACTTCACTTTCTCTTTAAGCTCTTTCTTACGCCGTTCAGCCTCTTCAAGCTAGCTATCAACTGCGGCCTTGCTGGAAAGAGAAACCTCTAACTTTTCCTCCAACTCCTTAGAGGCATTTACATCTTATTGACGAGCTGACTCAGTAGATTGGATTTTATTCTCCCATGCAGCTTTATCCTCTTCGTACTTCTGCCGGGAATCCTCCAAAGACTTTGGCAACCCAATAAGGTCTTCCTCTACACCACTGGACGAGGTAGAAGCTTTGACGGCTTCATCCTTCTCCATGATATTGTCGAAGTACACCAAAAACTTTAAGAAGAAGAAAGGCACAAATCAAAGTATGAACATGGCAATAAAAAATTAGAAAGAATAGTGACCACTTATTGATGCAAGATGTTGGCCGCTACATCGATAACCTTATCCCGAGGATTTAAAGTTTCATCAGCTCGATAATCAGGGAGAGTCCCCAACTTGATCAATTTCTTGGCCAAGCCAAGGGTAAGGATGGATGGAGAACTAGCCCTCAAATCCCGACTCTAGTAGGTTGGGCAACAGAATCAATGGTCTTCTCAGCAAGACCCCTCTTCAACCTCTTGAAAGGAACACCATCAATCACAGGTGCTACCTCTTCTTGAATAACAATAGCTTCAATCACAGGTGCTACTTCTCCTCGAATGAGGACAACCCCTTCAATCAAATGTGCTGCCTCTTTTGGAGCAACAGGGGCCTTCATGCTCATATCTTTGGCAGGAGGAACAACGTCCTTTTTCTTAGTCCCTTCATCTGGGGCATCATTTTTATTCTTCTTCGTCCTTCCAGTACCAGGAGCAGATTTGGTAAAGAACTCAGGTACCTTCCTCTTTTTCATCATCAGGTCAGCAATAGAAATACCTAAGTTAGGAGAAGCTTCTTCAACAAATGAAGAAGATGCTAGAGCCTGCTCAAGAGGATGAGCAATAAAAAAACAAGTGGACGAGGTCAATCACCAAAGGAGGAATAGGAGGACGAGCAATAAAAGAACAAGTGGTGTTCTTGTATCGCAACAGATAGGAAGTAGACCTCACGTGTTCTCCAGCTATTGCTCGATGCAACTCCCAGATAAATTTCAATTATTTTATATTAATGTCACTCTCTTTTGGGGGTTTCCTTTTACTGTCAACTGCAACAAATAAAAAATGAGTATCGATGACTCATTTCATCAAACAAAAACAGAGCTAAATTGAAAAACTAAAAATAACCTATCCTATTGCCATAAAGTGGACATCTGGGACCTTGATACACATATTTTCCTTTTAATGGGGGTGTTGCCAATTTTTTATCATAACCCCATGATTAAAATAGTCCCTATTAGCATCGGGGAGATTGATCGCTAAAGCTCTATTTGAAAGCCTAGTTTTTAAATAAAAAGTAGTGTCGCTGGTAACCCATTTATAACAGGACATAATTCCAGGAATCCCTAAATAAGTTCCATGAATTTGATTCAACTTATGTACGCCATTAACTACCCTCCATGTATTTGCTCTTGCAGGTATAATATCAAAATATTGGCAAAACTACAAACATAGAGGATTAGGTGGGAAAGAAAAACCACACTTCGCTACAAAAATTGAGGGAAATCAGTGTCCCTCAGCTAAAGAAAATAAATCAAAAGGGCAAGGAATCTCCTCCAGAATAACCCAAGAGGGAATTGCAAATTCAGCCCGGAACTTATCCAATGATTCGATAAGGTAAACTATGGTGGATAAAGCAAAGAAAGAAGAAGGAAGAATTTCTTATAGAACACTGAAGAAATCCGCTAAGGCGGGTGACAGAAAGAAAGATCATAAGAAGACAAAATGAGAAGACAAAGTGAGAAGACAAAGAGTTTGGAAGTCTAAAAGGAAAAAAGTGGGAGATGATTTGATTCTATCGCTTTTAAATGCCCTGCGTCGGGAAGCAAGAAAAAAATGATTACTATAAGAAGACGATTGCATTTCAAGCGGCTAAATGATGAAAAAGACGCAATTACCTAAGCGTATGTCGAATATTCAAAATATTTACAAATTTTTCCATTTCGCGTTCAAAATCATTAAAAGTTACAAGTGTTGAAGATTTGTAATTTAACAAGACTGGGTAAATGTGATCGAGCAACTTCTGGGCATAATGTTCCACACTCTCATATCCAACCCCAACTGTGAAACATTGGGGGCTTCTGTTGATACAAAAATTAGTCAACAGACGTTGACCAATTATATGAAGACACGTGTAATCCTACATGGAAAAAATATATATTCACCGAACAACTTATAGTGTCGAGATACTCAACGCCCCGAGCTACTCAACGTACAGAGCATCTAGTCAGGAAGATTAAACGATAATTACGGATTCATTGAACATTCTTATTATGTATAGATGTATATGTCTATTAAATAACGACATAGTGTCTATTCATACTGACATCCCAATGGCTATAAATACATTATAACACCCTCCATAAAGGGGTAATTGATCACTTGCGATCATAATCATGATTAAGGAAAAATATCCAGCAATACAAGACAGTGGACGTAGGCCATTATTGATAAGGTTGAACCACTTTAAAAATCCTTTGTCTTATTTCTTTATGCATATTTATCTGTGATCAATTAATTAGATCAAATCTAGTTTTTTACATCAACACCAGTAAAACCACAAATGCACGTGTACCCCCCGAAGGTAACTTAAAATTCCCCAAGAGAGCAATTCCCCACATTACTTAAGGTCCCCAGAATTGACCTCGGCCCTCAGAATTGGTCGCCACAACCTTTGGTCCGCAGAATAGACCTCGGACCTCAGAATTGGTCACTACAACTTAAGGTCCTCATAATTAACCTCGGTCCTTAGAATTAGTCATCACAACTTAAGGTCCTCAGATTTGACCTCGACCATTAAAATTGGTTATCACCACTTAAGGTCCTCATAATTGACCTCGGTTCTCATAATTGATCGTCATAACTTAAGGTCCTCAAAATTAACCTCGACCCTTAGAATTGGTCCTCATAACTTAACGTCCTCAAAATTGACCTCGACCCTCAGAATTGGTCGTTACCACTTTAGGACCTCAAAATTGGCCTTAGCCCACGAAATTGGCTGTCACAGCTTTAGGTCCTCAGAATTGACCTCGGCCCTTAGAATTGACCTCGTCACAACTTAAGTTCCTCAAAATGGACCTTGACCCTCAGAATTGGTCGCCACAACCTTAGGTCCTCAGAATTGACCTCAGCCCTCAGAATTGGTCGCCATAACTTTAGGTCCATAGAATTGACCCCGACCCTCAGATTTAGTCATCACAGTTTTTGATCCTCATAATTAATCTCGGCTCTCAGAATTGATCGTCTTAATTCAAGGTCCTTAGAATTAATCACGGCCCTCAGAATCGATCGTCCCCAACTTAAGGTCCTTAAAATTGACCTTAGCCCTCAGAATTGGTCGTCCCAAACTTTAGGTCCTCAGAATTGTCCTCGGACCTCAGAATTTGTCATCATAATATTAGGTCCTTAGAATTAACCTCGACCCTCAGAATCGATCATCCCTAACTTAAGGTCCTCATAATTGGTTATCACAACTTTAGGTCCTCAAAATTGACCTTGACCTCAGAATTTGTCCTCCCAACTTAAGGTCCTCATAATTAACCCCAGCCCTCAAAATTGTCCATCATAACTTAAGGTTCTCAGAATATGGCCTCAACCCGATGAATTGGTAATCCCCAGTAAAACTTGATAATTAACCTAGACCCACTAAATCGATCACCTTTGTCTCCTTAGGTAATTGATCAAAACTCGCTGAATTATTCCCCTAACCCCTTAGAATCAATCGTAACACATCTTTGACCCGCTACACTGGTCACCTTCGCCTCCTTAGGTCCTCATAGTCGACCTTAACCCAATGAATCGAACATATTCATCTTTTTAGGTCCTCAGAACTGACCTCGACCCTCCGAATTGGTCAATCCCATCCCTTAGGTCCTTAGTTTTTAACATAAGATCCTCTTACCTAACGTCGATGTGGTGTCTATCATTCGACGACCTTCAGTTGTTCTAAACTCACTCGTCGAGGGACTCTCTGTAGACACCCCATCCTAGGACCCCCTAAGCACCTTCTTAGGTCCCTAACATTCTGCAGACCCTAGGTCATACTCTGAATACTGATCTAAAGGACACCGAGCGCTCCCGAGTCCCATTTGACTCCAGCCAACTTCTTCGCATGAGAAGAAGATCAATGAATCTTTAAAGGGCTCTGAATCCCAATTCCAACGGTCCATGCCATACACAAATTAGCCTTACAATTCGGACGAATAATTTATTTTACTATAAAAAATCAATCTAGAGGCCACTGGGCTTCTGAGCCCTATTTGACTCAAGTCAACTTCTTTGCATGAGTGAAATCTCAATGAATATTTTAAGGGATCTGAATCCCCTATATATTGTTCCATCTTGTGTGTAAATTGTCCTTATAATTTGGAAGAATGGTCCATTTTACTATTAAGAATTGATCTGAAGGCCATCGGGTGCTCCCGAGTCCCGTTTTGACTCCGAATAACTTTCTCATCCAAGCTAAAGATCAATGAATTTTTGAAGTGCTCTGAATACACGAATTAGCCTTTACGGTACGGGCAAACCATTCATTTTACCCCAAAAACTGATCTAGAGGCCATCGGGCACTCCCAGACCCCATTTTGACCAAGGTAAACTCTTCAACTTCAACGAAGCTGAATGAATCTTTGAAGGGCTATGAATCCCCTTTCCAACAGGCCTCCCCATGCACGAATCAGCCCTACGGTACGCACGAATGGCCCATTTTACTCTGAAGGGTCACCGAGAACTTTCGGGCCTCGTTTGACCTAGTTCAAATCTCCAAATCGGATGAATCTGAATGAAATATCAAAGGGCTCTAAATGCTCTTTCCAAATGTCTTTTCCGTGCGCAAATTGGCCTTACAGTTCTGACGAAAGATCCATTTTCTTCCAAGAATTTTATGTCTAGTGACCAATGTGCGCTTTCGGTCCCCGTTTAACCTCGTACAACCCCAAACCCGGGAGTGTTTCAATGGATTCTTAATGGGTTCTGAATATCCTTTCCAACAGTCCACCCCATGCTTGACTTTGACTTATGATTCGTGTTTTACGAATTTTCTAAAAAATCAGCCTCAAACTATCGAATGGTACCCCCAAGACCCTAACTATCGACAGTGTGCCTAGGGTTGTAAGTCGATAGGCAGGTTAAGAACCATGCTGATCGACACCTCCTTGTCCCTATATATAGAGTCCATGGCCTCACTCTGAGAGACATATCTCAACACACAGGGTTGTTCCCCTCTTAAAAAAGCCCACTCCCCACATTCCCTCCATCCTTTTCATATTCCTTTTAGCAAATACTCACCCATCTCCTCATACCACCATCATCTCATCATGATATTAGCGCGTCTACAATCAAGATCCACTTCAAGTCTTCATAAGGAAGTCCAGTTCTCCACCATTATCTTTAAATTCTATTATTTTTGTATTAGTCACTTTATTTTCACTTTAATACTTTATTTCATTACATCATACATCATACATCTTAATTCTAAATCTTTATTATTAGTATTTACATATACGTTATTTTCATAAAGAAACCCCAAAAACAAGAAAAAGAGGGTTTACTTATAAATTCCAAATGGGGAATTCTCATTACACATTCTAATGATAAAACACCTTTTTCTACACACGGATATAAGAAAAGTCCGTGGTTGGATTTATGGGTTAAACTCCACCTCGTATTGTCTTCGAACTACGTGTACTTTGATGCCCCCCTCGGGCTACATAGGCGTCTTGGGTAAATCCCTATACTCGAGTCGTTCCATATACATTTTTTACTTTGTTCTCAAATACTCATAATTTATATATATATATATATATATATATATATATATATATATATATATATATATGCTTCCTTGCTTGCATCTTGTCCGGTATACGCAATCGTTCTTTTATAACTACTTGTGAATTAACAAACACTTGCATTATACTTTTAATTACTATTTTAGGAACACTCCTAAGGATGAACTCACTCCACCTTTATCCATCGCAAGTTGAGCTATTTCATCCTCTATTTATATTATGCACATAAGCACACACATCACTGAGTTCAACTAGAGAAGATTAACATATGCCCATGAGAGATAAAAAAGGCGGGATGGGTGCCTAACACCTTCCCATTCTGTAACATAGTCCCCGAACCCTTAAACTACTTTGTCTCGCAAGCATCAATATTATCCTTGATGTCGTTCTCTTGAAGAGGCAACATTTATTTTACTTATTTTTTACAAAATAGGTTAGCGACTCTTTTTCTACACATCACCCCACATCGACGATGGTCAAGCATCCCGAGAAAGGACGCAATCCTGCGCGCAGGCTAAAAAAGGGAGGGAAATAGGGATACACCTCAGGAGAACCCCCCACCCCCACCCCACCCCAAAACCTCGGGATGGCCATAAGTACAAATTGACTCGATGTGGAAATTTTTCCTTACACATGCACCTTAAATTTGCTGCTAAGATTTTATTTTGAGAAAAAGTAGGAAAATATATTTTTTGGAATTTTTGAGTAGAAGAGGGCTTGGAGGCTTAGTTGCAAGGAGTTTCCCTTTGAATGGACTTATTTTGGGTAAAAGTAGGAGAATTTTTTTTTTTGGATAAAGGAAGGCCTTGGAGGCTGGTTGGTATATGGATAAGGAGATAGAAAACTTGATGTAAAGTGGATATGGGTGTCGCTTCTTGATTGTGCTGAATCTGCAGAACCGTAGGGCTATTTTCATGCAACTTTCGACGGAGCTGTTACTTTTGGCCTGACTGCGAGGCTATTATTGGTGATAGGGGGACTTGTAAAGTGATCCCCAAATGGCTGTTATAGCGACTTGGATGTCTTATCGCCATATACCTATGATGGTGGTGCTAGTAAAGACCTTAAACGGTCTTGATGCTTTGAAAGAGGGTCGTATGATTTCTGAAGGGAGGTTCAATAATGTTTTTCATGTGGCTTGCAAAGAGGTTCCGTCTCACGACCCCTCCTAAGTATCCCTTGGTGGGTGTGCCTAACTTCTTTGTCCAACCTTTCTTCAGTTTCGGCCCATCAATAAAGAACTGGGTTAACATGTTTGTGATGCACGGAGTCTGGTGTTTTCGTTGGTCGATGCCGTGATAGAGAGACTTATAGTCTATTTTGGAAGTAGGAGAGTTTAGGTATGTGCATTTGGTTAGACTTTTCCAAACTTCCTTTTATTTCCCCTGGCGGCTGCTACGCCAAGTCAAATGGGAAGAAATTGTGCCCCTTCACATAACGAACTTCTTTTCAATAGAGGATATGACTGGATCACTGAAAATGATGTTGGATTCCTTGTGGCAGTGCCGTCGACCATCTATCCATCCATCACAATCTGTAAGAGGGGCTTGGCATGTGTCTAGGGACTACTTAAAGTGATTGTAGAAGCGGGTAGGGGAGAATATTATAGATGAAAAGACTTAGTAAAGGTGGTTTGTCGCCTTCGACACCATGAAGGAGGGTGTTATGGTTTCTTCCAACATTATCAGGGTGTATCAGTCCATGAAGCGCAAACGGAGTGTTAACCAGAAGTGGGAGACTTAGGGGACTTCGGGGGAAGGAAATGATGACAAAGTGGGGCCATCTGGGAGTTGAGGCATCATAAGTGAAGCTGGAGTAACATTTTGTGAAGATGGATTAATTTGTGTTTTGGGTTATTTTGGTGTTTTTCTATGGGGTTAGGGATAATTTTCATGAAGCTAGTAGGGACAAGTTTATTTTAAGATGGTGTTGTCAGTGAAAAAAGGGTGGCCTCTTTAACTCCCTTCACTGATACTTCATGTAATGGTGATGCATTCCTTTATTAAAAATAAAAATGATTATGATCATATTTTGTTGTGCCTCTTGATGAGTTTTGCATTTGAATTATCTATACCAATCGCTAAAGCATACATAATCATTTTGTTCATGTGAACGGTGAAATGGATCGCCATCCTAGGGTGTTAGAAAAGAATAGCATTTTGTGAAAAAGAATGGGACCATGCCCACATTTGGCGTATGGGTTACCTAATTTCCTGTGGGGGTTTTGAAAATTTTCATGAGCCTCTTGTTAAAAAGAAATGTCGTTGATAGGATCCAGTCTCACATAGTTCTGGGTAATGTAAATGAAGAGATTTTTTTTAGAATAGAAGGGGGATGAAAAGAGCCGTAGCGAGTCGATATTTCGGACTAAGGGTAAAAAAATTTAAGAGGGTCCAGACTGACTAGACGTAACATCTATTCTTCATCGAGGTCTATGAGCATAGCAGCGCCGCTTAAAAGAAATTTCTTTAAAATATAGGGATCGCTCTAATTTCGTTTGAGTTTCCCTCTGGTGTATAGACGGGTTTAATGATCTCCTTGAGGGCAAGGTCTCCTTCCTGGACACCGTGGTCCTTGACTTTTCAGTTAAATGATCGCGTTATTTGGAGATGATACCCATATATATAGTATAAATCCTTAAGCCTCTTTTCATCCATCAATGACAGTTCGTCCAATCAGCTCTGGTGCTAGTCTTCTTCATTAACTTTTATTTCGAGCATAACGCGTAGGGAAGGTATTTCTAGCTCAACGGGTAGGATTAATTTTATATCGTACACTAGAGAATAAAGGTTTGCCCCAACAGGCGTTCTGATTGAAGTGCAATAGCCCCAAAGGGGGTAAGGGTTTCGGTTGACCCAATCTCTATAACTGTCGGTCATCTCATTTATTATGGTTTTGAGGCTTTTGTTGGAGGCTTTAACAGCATCAATGGTTTGGGGTCAGTAAGGAGAATATTTGTGTCTCTGAATCCCGTATTCATTGACTAGTTCTATGACCTCGGCTTTAAAGTGGAGTCCATTATCTGATACTAACTCATGGGGAACTCTGTATCTGCATATGATATTATTTCTGATAAACTTGGCCACTTTATTGGCAATCAACGCTGCATATGACTCGACTTTGACCCATTAGGTGAACCAGGATGAATTCGTGACCATTTAAAGCTTTGGGAGTAGACTTCCCTATAATGTCAATGCTCTAGGTGGAGAAAGGCCAGGGAGAGGTCATATTGTATAGTACTTGAGGAGGCAATGGTTATAGATTAGTAAATTGGTAACATTTAAGGCATCTTCGAATATAGGCAGTGCAATCTTAAACCATAGTGGTCCAATAGTATCTTTGGCGAATGATATTCTTAGCTAGCATATGACCGTTCATATGGGGCCACATTTCCCACTGTAGATCTTCTGCATTATTTATTCAACATCAGCCCATGTTATTAGTGCAAATGGGTTAGATTAAAGTTTCTCTTGAAAAGCATTTTATCGCAGATGATAGTTTGGGCAGATAATTTATGAAGGGTTGCACAGTCCTTCTTAAATATGTCTTGAGGATATCTACCATGTTTAAGGAGGCTCCAAATATCATAGTACCATAACCTAGTCATATCAGAATCTTCCTTGGTAATGAGCTCAATGTGGTAGCAGTGAGTGGGCGTAGCTTATTTCTGAATCAAAAAATGGGTTATTATTATTCCCTCGAGCATGTTGACCATGCCGGCCAGGGTAGTAAGGGCGTAAATTAGGTTTCTCTTTGTATGAGGTAGGTAGTGGAGGTTGATATCTTTAAATTTGGAGGCCAGCTTCTCTAGGTGGGCATGGAAAAATGGGAGCTTCTCATTTTCAGAGGATTTAACCAATAATGAGGGTGGAGTCTTCGTAGACATCTAAGTAACGAATTCCTTTCTTGAGGGAAATTTCGAGGCCTACAGTTCATCCCTCATACTCAGTCATGTTATTGGTGCAAGGGAAGTCTAGTTTGATGGCAATGGGGTATGAGAGTCATCAGGGTTGATCAGGAGTATCCCAATGTCGTATCATTTCTTATTAGCAGCACCATCAAAGAATATTTGGCATCTAATGTCCTCTTGAGAGGTGCAGAGTTTGTCTTCATCTGGGAATTAAGAAACCCAAACATTAATTCCTTCCATAGGGTAATCAGTAAGGTAGTCGAAGATGGCCCTCCCTTTCATAACTTTTTGCTCGACGTATATGATGTCAAACTTGGATAGAAACATCAACTAACGACCCATTTAGCTGGACAGAGTGGGATTCTCTAGCAGGTATTTCATGGGATCCATTCGGATACTAGCTTAATAGGGAATGCAAGCATGTTGATAAGCACCAAAAACTGTACAATTTAAACCCCGAATAGATGTATTTTAGTTGCTAATTCTCGACAATATGGGTCTTATGCGCTTAAATGTTTGTCATGCATGCTTAACTGCAGTTGCGGTATCAAGAGCTACATTTAGAGGTCAATTGCAGTTAGAATGGAGCTAATTCCCTCTCCCGTACCCTAACCTGAGCCTTAACCTGTCCCAAACCCATGTGTGTGTTTGATTTGTCCCCTTTTATTTCTTTTATTTCTTTTTCTTAATTTTTCTTATTTTATTTGTGTCATTTTATTTTTTAGGTTTATTTTATTTTATTGAGTCATGTATATATTTTTAGGAATTGTTATTTTTTTAGCGGGTCTTGTATTAATTTTTATAATTTCTTTTAGTTTCTTAGTTTTTAGTTAGTTTATTATTATTTTATTTTGTTTTATTTCATTTTAGTTTATTACTTTTTATTTTCAATTTTTATTGAGTCGTGTTTAGTTTTTAGAGTTTTATCGTGTGTCGTGTCATTTTATTTTTCTTCAATTTTATTTTTAGTTGATTTTTATTTTTATTTTTAGTTTAGTTAAATTTTTATTTTAGGTTAATTTTATTTCATTTTTAATTTTAGTGTTATTTTTAGGGGTCCTAATTAAACACACACACAGACACCCCTTATCCTACACTCAACTCACCCTCACCCACCTTACCCTACACCTCACCACACAGAACACTATTCACCTTCTTCTTCCTTTCACCCAACTACTTTCTCTCTCCTATCTTTCCTCCATAGCTACACACCTCCACACACACCATAGCCAAAAACCCATAACCATCTCCTCCCTTATACCTCCATACCCCATGCACAAAACCCCTCCGCCGTCGGAGCACCCCTCAATCCCTATACCCATCCCTCTCTCTCCAGGAAACGCAGCCACCAGCCATGTCGGCCAGCGTCCCCCACGACCTCCACTCCGACGGCATCGACCTCGCAGCCACCTACACCTCTGGTCGGTGCCCTGGACCTCCAACCTCCGTCGACGCTCAACTCGCCTTATCCCGCCACCTGCCGTCGCTGACCCGCCGCAACCGCCGGCAGCGCCATCTCCCTCTCCCCAACTCGACGCTACCCCCTTCTTCTGACTTCTGCTCCGGCGACTGCTTCCGACCACCTCAACCCCATCTCCAAACCCGGTTCCAAACCAAAATACCCATTTCCAACCCAACCTTATCCCACCATTCCAAACCAAGACCCATATTCTCCCATATTGCCACGACCTGCATAAACCCAAGCCAAAACAAAACAATGACCAAGTCAATGCCCATGTGCCAATAAAAACACTTAACCCCCATTTTACCCATAATACCCTTTCTTAATACTTTTCCAAAATTACCCCTCTAATCTCACCAACCCACATGCTCCCATGTGCACTCAAATGCACATTTAACCCAAATCAGATTTTTTCCAAATATCCTCACACCTCACACCCCCATGCACATGTGCGCTCACCTTTCCCACATGTTCACCATAGCCAATTCCCATTTTTACCCCCATGCTCCATGCCTACTATAAATTGAAGAAGAAGACCCCAAATCAAATATCTAGAGCTTTTAGATAGGAATTTTAGAGAGAGAAAATACCATTTTAGTGTAGTTTTAGATTAGAATTTTTATTTTATTATGTTTAGATAGTGAGGAGAAAATAAATTGATGTGAGGATTAAATTGAGTGAGATTCTTAATGTAATTGTGTTTGAATCATTCAAATTAAGGGATGTGAATTTCAACTCAAGGAATAGAAGTTCAATTTCACTTCAAGAGATTGGGGTTTGATTGTTTTCTTCTCTTCTCAATTATTTTATGCATTTGATTATTAATTTGTCATATTTAATATCATGTTAGGCTAAATCCCCTTTCAAGGGGTGGGGTAAAATCCTTATTTGATGTTATTTTATTTTTATTAGTTTAATTACTTGAAAAATCCCTTTGAATGCTAATTTTGATCCCTCACCCTTAGATTTACGCCTTGAGAGAGGGTAAATGATTTTCGAGAGAAAATCGAATTTCTAGTGATAATACCCATTTTAGATTCGAACTAGACATAGGGGTCCCACTTGAATTTCAACTCTAAATTTATTTTAAAAGATTGACATAAATTATAATTGATCGATCCTAGCTGGTGATTAATTAAAAGGAGTTGTTGATACCAAATTTAATCTGCTGATATGGCCCAATTGAATGAAGACACGTGGCAATCTACATGGCAACAACTCACACGCGCCGAGGAACAAGACTACAATGAGGAAGACTATTTCCCCGAGGAACACTGCTTCCCCGAGGAACTCACATGCTCCAAGGAACTCTTGAGTACCGAGAAGCTTAGGCGGTCCGAGCAACTCAGGCGGTCCGAGCTGCACCTCGAAAGAAGCATTAATAGCTGGATAACCAACAGTTTGACTATTCATTAAATGCTTATCATTCAGACGCACACGCTTAAGGAGCATTGAATGTATTACCCTTTCATATGTACATCATTTTATTTATTACCCTTTCACTTTATAGCCTCAGGGCTATAAATACATTGTACAATCCTCATTGTAAGGGACCCCGAATCCTAGCCGGAATTTCTTGATAGAACTTGTAATCGAGAATTCCAAAACACTCAGCAATAAAACAACAGTGGACGTAGGCCATTCTTATGAGGCTGAACCACTTTAAAATTCTTTGTCTCATTTATTTATCTGTGATTGAATAATTAGAATGATCTAATTTTTTACATCAACAGATTAGCGCTGTCTGTGGGAACGACTGGTAATATTGTTTTCTCACCAAAAACAATCCATTACAAATGGATGATATTCCGGAATCCAGCAATCGAAATGCTGGAAACCCTCCAAATCCATCTGCTCCAACAAATATTCCAGATCTGGCTGGAATAATGACAAATCTGGCTCAGGGCCATACCGTCATGAAAGAAACAATGCGACAACTCATCCAAACTCTCCATGGCGGTGCGTCAGCCCATTCAGGACCACGAAGTATTCAAAGAAACACCCGTGCACCATCCTCATGTACTAGGCGTACCAATTCATATCGCAATGAAGAATCTGAAGATTTTTCTTATCAACCTGGACGAACTTCGTCAGTGCGAGCCACATATACTGAACACCGTGTCACTCTCTCTCCAGAAAGGACTAGTGCGCTAGAGAGGTTAAGCAGGGTATCACCTTTTGATCGATTTGGACTTGGAAGGAATAGAAGTCCTCCTAAAGTCGTATCGAGGAGTTTTCGATGACCATCAGATTTAAGGGAAGGATCCGCCTATGAGCGACCAGCTGCTCGTCAAGATAGATCTCAGGAAGCCACTTCGACGCGATCAATTGCTCGAACCAACAGGCCCGAGGAAGGGAATGATGCATGGAAAGGCTCTATTCAAAGGCTGGAGGATAGATTAGGAGAAATGGCTAAGGCCAAGAATCCTCTACAACGAACCTTTGTTCGAGGAACACCTTTTGTCCAGGCCATTGTAGATTTTCCAACACCATCAAAGTTCAAAGCACCTGTTATGACTCCCAAGTATGATGGAAAGACTGATCCTGTTCTCCATATAGAACAATACCAAGCTGCAGCCGACATCTATGCTGTTCTAGATGAGATGAGATGCAGAGCATTCTCGGGAACTCTTACCGGATCTGCTCAAATATGGTATAATAATCTTCCTCGGGGTAAGATCTCAACCTTTCTTCAACTGGCCGAGTTATTCATTGATAATTTCTATTTTGGGTAAAAGCCAGTTAAACGAGTAGCACATTTGTTAAGTGTTAGACAAAAGGCTGGTGAGAGTACCAGAGATTACATAACTCGTTTTAATAACGAGAAACTTGAAGTCATTGATTATGAGGAGAAGACAGCTATTAGTGCCTTGATGAGTGGACTACTGCCGAACAAGTTATACTACACTTTAGCCAAAGATCCACCTAGAACCATGTCGGACCTGATGGGAAAAGCATCCAAGATTATGAATGCTGAGGAGGCTATGGCTGTAAAGAAGAATATGGATGCTAAAGAAACCATGGTGGAAGGTGATAAAGCTAAGAAGAAAGAGCATAAGAACAATGGTAATGACAAACATTCAAAAAGTAGGTCGGTATGGGATGTAATGAAGAAATATGACAATTATACTCCTTTGAAGAAGGATATCAACCATGTTCTCGAGGAAATTAAGAACAACGAGGAACTAAACTGGCCAGAGAAAATGAAGGCAGACCCTGACAAGAGGAATAAGGCAAAGTATTGCGAGTTTCATAAAGATCATGGCCATATGACCAAGAATTGCATAGCTCTTCAGAATGAGATTGAAACACTCATCAGACGAGGAAAGCTGTCAAAGTATATTGATCGTGGAAATGAAAGAAGAAATAACGACCGAGCAAGAGAGAGGTCTAGATTTCCTCGTCGAGCAGAGGAGAACAAGAAAATAAACCATGAAGTTGATCCAGAAGACGACCCCTATCTTCCCAAGAGACCAAGACAGCCAGAACGAGAGGTATTTTCAATACGCTTTGGGTCATTTGACTGTAATGTTATAACAGGTGGAGATGCAGGAGGAGGAGACCTTACTGTAGAAAGAAAAGCTTACCTCGGTGAAGCTCAAGCTTGCTCGTACATTCAGCGAATAAATCTAGCTGAGGAGGATCGCCCGAGAAAGGTGAACAAAGAAAAGTTGGTCATTGGGTTCTCAAAGAACGACCTTGCAGGTGTTCTATATCCTCATGATCACCCATTGGTGATCAAAATGAGGATGAAGGAGGTTATGATTTCAAGAGTACTGGTCGACAATGGTAGCTCGACAGACATCATGTTCTACTCGTGCTTCGATAGTTTAAATCTAAAGCTATCTCAACTAGAGCCTTACCACAGACCCCTCATCGGTTTTGCTGGCGAGAAAGTATTTCCACTTGGGACGATCAAGTTGGATATATTCATTGGTACGTGGCCTGCTTGTCAGACACAAAGAATACGTTTCTTCGTGATGGATAAGAATGTTCAATCATCGTACAATATCATCATGGGAAGAGTAGGATTAAAGAAGTTCGAGGCTGTACCATCTACAGTGCATCAGTGCCTAAAATTTCCAATAAATTTTGGAGTAGGAGTTGTGAAAGGTGATCATAAGGTAGCTCGGAAATGCTATTATTCATCCGCCGAGCAAGAAGAACTGGAGGAATCAAGGAAAAAGACTACTACCTATCAGGTGGATAAAGGTGCAGAAATTGAAACATTGGATCCTAGAGATGAGTCTCAACTCGTGAAGGGTCAAGTGGTGGAAGCTACTGAAAACATCATTCTGGACGACGAACACCCTGAGCGAACTACTCAAGTAGGTTCCTCGTTGGAAGCCTCATTGAAACAGGAATTGATAACTTTCCTTAAAAGCAGAAAACAAACTTTTGCGTGGAGCCATGAAGATATGCCTGGGATAGACCCAAACTTCTTATGTCACGAGCTCAATGTGAATAGGGATATCAAGCCAGTGAAGCAAAGAAGAAGAGTGTTCAGCCCCGAGAAGAATCAAGCTATACAGGAGGAAGTCGAGAAGCTCCAGAAAGCTTGTTTCATTGAAGATGTTAAATATCCAAATGGTTAGCCAATGTGGTGATGGTAAAGAAGAAAAACAATAAGTGGAGGATGTGTGTAAACTTCACCGACCTCAACAAAGCATGCCCAAAGGATCACTTTCCACTGCCCCGAATTGATAAACTGGTGGATGCTACCTCGGGACACGAGTTGCTGAGCTTCATGGATGCTTATTCTGGCTACAATCAGATCAAAATGAAACCTGAAGACAGGGAGAGTACTTCTTTCATTACCCTTAGGGGAACTTATTGTTATAATGTTATGCCTTTTGGTTTGAAAAATGCAGGTGCGACATATCAGCGGCTGATGAACAAAGTCTTTGCTGAACAAATCAGTTGCAATATGGAGGTCTATATTGACTATATGCTGACGAAAAGCAAGAAAGTTGTCGATCATCTAGTTGAATTAAGTCAGACTTTTGATCAACTGGATAAATATCAAATGAAGATGAACCCGACGAAGTGCATATTTGGAGTACGAGAAGGCATGTTCCTCGGGTACATTGTCAATCAACGAGGCATTTAAGCAAATCCTAAAAAGATCAAAGATCTATTAGGGCTGCGATCTCCAACGACGAAGAAGGAAGTACAGAGTCTCACAGGACGAGTAGCAGCACTCAACAGATTTGTGTCACGAGTAACGGATAGATGTCTCCCATTCTTAAAGACACTCAGAAAGACTTTTGAGTGGAATGATGAATGTGAGAAGGCTTTTCAAGACTTGAAGAAATACTTGGGAGCACCTCCACTGTTGTCCAGGCTGGTGATGGGAGAAAAATTATACTTGTATTTAGCAGTATCGGAGAATGCAGTTAGCTCGGCGTTAATCAGAGTGGAGAATGGAGTGCAAAAACCAATTTACTACACAAGTAAGGCCTTCCGAGGAGCATAGATCAGATATCCAAGGCTGGAAAAGTTAGCATTGGCGCTTATTGAGGCAAGTAGAAGAATGAGGAAATACTTCCAGGCTCATACCATAGTAGTATATACCGAAATGACATTGAGGCAAGCCCTTCATAAACCAGAAAAATCAGGGAGATTGATGTACTGGGCAATAGAGCTCGGTGAATATGATAAAGTTTATGAACCTAGATCATCGCTAAAAGGGCAGGCTGTAGCAGATTTTATAGCGGAGTTCACTTATCCTGATAACCCCGAGGAGCAAAAGTTGCTCGCTGATCAACCTGTGGATGTTACAGGATCAACAAACACAAGCTCAGACCAACTCCGGTTGGTAAAAGGGCAAGTGGATGTTACAAGATCATCAAATTCGAGCTCAGACCAATTTCGATTGGTAAAAGGGCAAAAAGAGATGATCGACGAAGAGAAAGAAATAACCGGGGAGGATGAAAGGAATCAGCAAATATTTGGGGATGTTACAAGATCATCAAATTCGAGCTCAGACCAATTCCGATTGGTAAAAGGGCAAGAAGAGATGATCGACGTAGATAAAGAAAAATTCGGGGAGGATGAAAGGAAGCAACAAATATTTCACCGAGGAACTCTGACTGATCAGAAATTTGAAGACGATTTAACTATATGGAGGCTATATGTAGATGGTTTATCTTGCACTACAGGATGTGGCGCGGAGATAGTTTTGAGCACTCCAGATGAGGTCGACATGGAATACGCCCTGCGTTTCCAATTCAAAGCTTCCAACAATGAGGCTGAGTATGAGGCCATGATTGCAGGACTTAGTTTGGCAAAAATTATGGAGGCGCAACAGGTTATTGTCTTCAGTGATTCTCAATTGATCGTAAATCAAATGTTGGGAGTATATGCAGTTAGAGGAGAATTAATGATAAGATATCATGCAAAGGCAAAGGAGCTGGTGTCAGAATTTACCGCTATACAGCTGGTCAGAATACCAAGAATCGAGAATGCGAGAGCAGACGCCCTAGCTCGACTAGCATTAGCTACTCGCACCGAGCTACGACGAACAATCCCAATGGAAGTGCTAGCTGGTCGGAGTATAGATGAAGATGTGACGATGAACTTTATTACCCTTGATTTAGGACCATCTTGGATGGATCCCATCAGGGCATATATTGAAGAAGGAGAATTACCAATTGACAAGCTCGTAGCCAATAAATTAAAGTTTAAAGCTACTCGGTATGTATTAACTAACAGTATTCTGTATAGACGAGGAATTATGACAGGTTTGCAGAGATGTGTACATCCCTCCGAGGTGAAAGATTTGATTGAAGAGATCCATGAAGGGTCCTGTGGAGCACATGTAGCAGGTCGGACGCTTTTGCAAAGAGTGATGACACAAGGATACTACTGGCCGACGATGAGAGCTGATTGCATAGCCTATGCCAAGAAGTGTGATAAGTGCCAGCGCTTTTCCTCCATCCGAAGAACTCCACAAGCATTGTTGACACCCATAACTTCCCCTTGGCCATTTTTCATGTGGGGAATTGATTTGGTTGGGCCACTGCCAACGACCCGAGGAAGGTTCAAGTACCTCATCGTCGCAGTGGATTATTTTACTAAGTGGGTAGAAGCTGAGCCACTCATTGATATGACGTACGAGAAGGTGTACCAATTTATTTGTAAGAACATCATTTGTCGATATGGTCTTCCTCATGCTTTCATCACTGACCATGGAACACAATTTGATAACGAGGAGTTCGCTGCCTATTGCCATCAGTCAAACATTTTGAAGGTCCACTCAGCACCAGGCCATCCTCAAAGCAATGGACAAACTGAAGTGACAAACAAAACGCTGCTAAATGGTTTGAAGAAAAGATTGGATGATGCAAAAGCAAACTGGATCAACGAGTTACAATCAGTACTTTGGGCTTACCGAACTACTCCCCGAGTAGCAACTGGAGAATCACCATACATGCTGGCGTTTGGAAGTGAAGCTGTTATACCCGCCGAGTTGGGCCTCCCATCACACAGGGTGCTGAATTTCAATTCCCCTGTCAGCGGCTTAATGAGAAGATTGGATTTAGACATGCTCGAGGAAGTTAGAGAAGAAGCAGCCATTAGAAATGCTGCTTACCAGCAGCGAATAACTTTGTTCTACAACAAAAGGGTGAAGAAGTGCGACCTGAAAGAAGGAGATTATGTGCTGAAGAAAGTCATTCAAAAGCACAATAAGCTGTAGGCAAACTGGCATGGACCATACCGAGTTACAGAAGTTGTTCGACCAGGCACTTACCGAATAACAACTTTAGAAGGCGAGGAGTTTAAAAATGCATGGAATGCAGAGCACCTACGCAAATATTATCAGTGATGAATAAAATGAAGATATTCTGCCGAATTCTTTCTTTTTATTGAAAGTTTTTCGGGGAATAGTGCTACACACTACTCGGGGCCAAACTCGGCAAAGCTCAGGCTAATCAAATTTTTCTCAAAAATGCCAACTAAGGTTGGTCGAGAAATCTATATTCCTCCGGGAAGTAAAGCTACCAATATTCCTCCGGGAAGTAAAGCTACCAATATTCCTCCGGGAAGTAAAGCTACCTATATTCCTCCGGAAAGTAAAGCTACCAATATTCCTCCGGGAAGTAAAGCTACCAATATTCCTCCGGGAAGTAAAGCTACCTATATTCCTCCGGGACGTAAAGCTACCAATATTCCTCCGGGAAGTAAAGCTACCAATATTCCTCCGGGAAGTAAAGCTACTTGTATTCCTCCGGGAAGTAAAGCTACTTGTATTCCTCCGGGAAGAAAAACTTATATTCCTACTAGAAATAAAATTGTGTTTCTCGGGAAATAAAAATATTCCTAAAAATGCCAACTTATGTCGGTTAGGAACAAAATATATTCTCGAAAATGCCAACTTGAGTTGGTCGGGAAGTAAAATTATTTCAAAAAGACTAACTATGGATGGTCGGGGATAAAAACCCACCAACTGTAGTTGGTCGATAAGGAAAATTTACCGACCTTGGTTGGTCGGAATCATTTAAGAAAAAATCTATTAACTATGGCTGGTCGGGGATGAAAACCCACTAACTGTAGTTGGTTGACAAGTAAAACTTAACGACCGTGGTTGATCAGAAACATTTTAAACATTTTTTATACTCGTAACTTTATTACTAAGTTGGTCGAGAAACAAAACTTTATTATTAAATGATCGAGCAACATTTTTTATACTCGTAATTATTACTAAGTTGGTCGAGAAACAAAATGTTGTTTTTGCCGTATGACAACCAGAAATTCAAGCTATTCAACAATAAGTTGAACAACAAACTACGCAATATTGTTATTTTTTAACAGACATGCATGCACAAATATAAAGTGTATTACAAGACAATAGCAATTAAGATTTGCAAACAAAAATGAAAGTCTTTCATTGAATTCAAAATAAATTACATTGATAATGAAATGAAAGTTACACTGATATTGATATGTATACTAACTATTACATCAAAAACTCCTATTCTACTGGTCTTTTCCCCTCTGCTTTTGACACAGGTTCCTCGCCAGCAGGCGGATCATTTAAAGCCAGAGGAGAATTTATAAAATTGAGATCCTTCAACATCCTGATATTCATCACGGATGGTCGATCTAAGAGGTGCTCGGGATGAGATATATCGGCCTTTGAATGGAGATTGTAGTCACCTAGATACTTTGAAATCAAGCTCCGAGGAATGGCCCGTGCGGGGATCCAACTCATATCCAATTTATACGGTGGCACAGGTAAGTCGAGCAGCCCGGGATCACGGTAGTCCCACAGGTAATGACCCTGTTCGAGTTGCAGCACACCTAGGGCATTCAACCAGCCCTGCTTGTAGCCCTCATTATTGGCATTCTGGATACGATCGCCCAAATGGTATAGTGCTTCGTTGTATCCAGCCATCCAGAACTCCCTGGGCTGTTTGTGGAACTGATATGTTAGCCTCTCCAGCTGCTCGTGGAGATTTTTGACGAAGAGCTCTTTGTCCTCCAAGGTAGATTTCTGCTCAGAGAGCTGCTCTTCCAAGTCCCTGATCTTCTTTGACATTTCAGCCAAAGCCTGGTTCTTCGCCATCAACTGGAGGGCCTGGTTTTCTAAGGCAGACTGAGTCCTCTGTTCCTCAACAGGAACCCGAGCTTCTCTTGCTCATCCCCGAGAAGATGTGGAAGGGCCAGACCTCTTCAAGGTTTCCAACTCGTCCCTCAAGTTGGCGTTCTCGACCTCCAAGAACGAAAATCCCTCATCAGTCACTGGGATTAAGGATTTTGAAGAAGAGGCTGCAGACTTCAACTGTGATAGCTCTTTCTGCAAGTTATTGTTCTCTTGCTCTAGCAACTCGGCAATTTGTCTGCACTACTCGGCCTCGCCCTTCAGAGTTCTCTCCCTCACATCATACCCAGCAAAAAGCTTCTCGTAGCCCTTGTCGGTAATGATCAGCTTGTACTTCTTCTCATACCCCTTATGCAACAGGGCAGTTGATTCTTTGTATTGTAGCTGAAGGTCTTTGAGGGTGCCTTGGAGATCCTCGATCATATCGTAATAGGACACATTATTGGCCACTGCTCGATCAAGAAGACACTTTAGATATTGATATGCTTCAACTGCCTGTTCTGAAGCATCTTGGCCGAGGATGTCGACAACTTGTGCTGCACTCAGGTCTGTGTGACCAGCCTTAAAGTATTCATTGCATTGTCGCAGCAACTTTGTATCATGGGCATATAGCAATTCCATCCTGGCCAGAAACTAGCAGAAAAAGAAAGAGCAATCATCAATAAGGAGTACAAGCATAATATGAATAGAAGATAGACAACAGTATGCGAAAAAGTCCAAGTTTTATTAGATTATAAAGTTCAGAGTTACATATGCTGGGTTACAATTGACAAAAGAAAAATGTAATGATAAACCCGAACAACTCTACACCTTTTCCTTGTCTCCCAAAACCTTCTCGGGAGGCTGGGAAGAGGAAGTAGTTTGCTCGGAGGGAATGGATAATTGAGCACTGGCAGTTGCTTGGAGGAAGTACCAATCTGCTAAAGTTCCTCGGCAGCAGGCTGAATGGCTGGAGGATGATCTCCCATCACCATAGAAGACTCTTCTGAGGCAGCTTCGTCCTCTTCAAGATCTTCTGGGGTTGGAGGGGGACCAGGAATGTGTTGCTGGAAAAGCTCAGAAGATTCATCAACTTTCATTTCCTGGAGAGCAGCAACCCATCCATCCCTAAAGTACTTGAGGCTGCCATAGTCCACTTGCGACACCATGGCAGCCAACCCCTCATTCCACCCCTTGTCCCAGCCAGCGCTGAAGGACTTCTTCACAGCCATCTTCCTCTTCAACTTCTCCGAGGAAAGCTTCTCGGACAACAGGTTATCAGCAGCTTTCAATTTATTTTCAACCTCCTCCTTCTGCCGACCTACTTCCCGAAGTTGAGCCAACTTCTCCTCGGCAGCCTTGAGTTTATTTTAAAACTCTCTAGCAGTCTTGATCTTCTCTTCGAGCTCCTTATTTGCCTTCTCCAGGGAATTTATTCTCTTCTCTAACTCCTTGGAGGCATCAACAGCTCGAGCTTTCTCTTGCTCGGTGGAGGCAAGCTTTTTCTCCCAGACAGCCTTGTCAGTAGCATATGTCTGGCGAGAATCGTCCAAAGACTTTATAGCTTCTTTCAGAGCTCCCTCCACACTGGACGAGGAGCAGGAAGCTTTAATTGCTTCATCCTTCTTCAGAATTATATTAAAGCTGCTCGTCAACTGTGAAAGTAAAAAAAAGCAAGTCAGAAACAGAAATGACAAGGGAAATATGAAAAGTTCAAAGTAAGAAGACTTACAGAAGCAAGGTGACGAGAGCTAACGAGGTGACCATGTCCCGAGTAAGGTTTTCTTCAGTACCTTGGACCTCGGGAATGATCCAGGACTTTACCGAGCTCATGGTAGAGCTCGGAGGAACAAAAGTGGGAACCCCAGTCCCAGTAGTTGGGGGCTGAGTGATGGTGTCAGCCAAATTGACCGAGGAGCTCTTCTTCAGCCTCCTCGGGGGAACAGGAACAGATTCAACCAAGGAAGAACCCTTGGTCAGTGATATTACAATCACCTCTCCAGGAGCAGCAAACCTGCTCGGAGCCACTACGAGTTTCTCGGCAACCTTCACAACAACAGCTGAGGAAGGTGCATCATTCTTCTTTGTCCCCTCCCCTGGGACATCAACTTTACTTCTTTTTGCCTCTCCAGAACTAGAGACAGGCTTCTCGAAGAGAGTGGGAGGTCTTCTCTTCTTTTTTTCTTTCACTCAAAGGGACGTGAAATTTAGGCGAGGAGCTGGTGGAAGCTGGTACTGGCTCTGATTCACTTATTACTGGACGAGCAGTAAAAGAGGTGGTGTAGCTCTTGTATTGCAGCAGATATGATGCCGACCTAATATGCTCGTCGGCAACAGATTGATGCAGGCTCCAGATAAGTTTCAAATGCCTTATATTGACATCTTCTTCTTTTGGGCACTTTCTTTTACTGTCAACTGCAAATAAATAAACATTGAAATATCAGTGGCACATTTTATCAAACATAAAGGAAGCATAGATAAAGGAAGCATAATTTCAAAATAAATAAAATGAAATAAGAATAACCTATCCCATTGCCATAAGGAGGGCATCTGGGACCCTGGTAAACGTCATCTCCAGTTAATGGAGGATGTTGCCAATTTTTTATGACAACCCCGTGTTCAAAATAATCCCTATTGGCATCAGGGAGATTGACTACTAAGGCCCTATTTAAAAATCTAGTTTTTAAATAAAAAATGTTATCATTAACTGCCCATCTATAGCAGTACATGATTTCTGGAATTCCTATGCGAGTTCCATGGACTTGATTTAATTTATGAACCCCATTAACTATTCTCCATGTGTTGGGGGCTATTCTTGCAGGAACAACGTCAAAGTAATGACAGAATTCCAGACACAAGGGATTTGGTGGAAAAGAAAATCCACACTCGGCAATAAAGAGGCTGGGGAACCAATGTCTCTCAGCCAAATGGAAATAATCAGAAGGCTCAGAAAGCTCTTCCAAAACAACCCAGGAGGGAATGGAAAAATCAAAGCGAAATTTATCAAGAGATTCAACAGGGTAAACCATGGTGAATAAAGGAAATGAAGAAGAAGGAAGAAGATCTTACAGAAAAAAGTGGATCTGTTGACAACGAACGATGGAAGAAGATGAATACACAGGAGAGAAAGAGACTATGGAAAACTCGAAGATACAAATTTAGAAAAGGTAGAAGACGATGGGAGTGTCTGTGAAGTTTAAATACCTTGCCTTGGGAAATGGTAAAGTAATGATTACAAAAAGAAACAATTACACTACCGGCGGCTAGAGGAACAAAAAGGGCGCGAAAATCGAAGCGAGAAGAAACGATTACGCTACCGGCGGCTAAAAGGACAAAAAGTACGCAGAAATCGAGGCGGTTATAAAAATTCAAAAAAGCATGATTCTACGAATTTGGAAGGAGAAATAAATACGAAGGAAACACTCCTAAAAATCAGGAGGACCATTTAAAGCTACCATATTCCGTGAAAGAATGTTCCCTACTCCTCAAATTTTGAACTATGAAACATTGGGGGCTTCTGTTGATACCAAATTTAATCTGCTGACATGGCCCAATTGAATGAAGACATGTGGCAATCTACATGGCAACAACTCATACGCTCCGAGGAACAAGACTACAACGAGGAAGACTATTTCCCTGAGGAACACTACTTCCCCGAGGAACTCACACGCTCCAAGGAACAAGACCTCTCCGAGGAACTCTTGAGTACCGAGAAGCTTAGGCGGTCCGAGCAACTCAGGCGGTCCGAGCTGCACCTCGAACAAAGCATTAATAGCTGGATAACCAACAGTTTGACTATTCATTAAATGCTTATCATTCAGACGCACACGCTTAAGGAGCATTGAATGTATTACCCTTTCATATGTACATCATTTAATGTATTACCCTTTCACTTTACAGTCTCAGGGCTATAAATACATTGTACAGTCCTCATTGTAAGGGACCCCGAATCCAGACCGGAATTTCTTGATAGAACTTGTAATCGAGAATTCCAAAACACTCAGCAATAAAACAACAGTGGACGTAGTTCATTCTTATGAGGCTGAACCACTTTAAAATTCTTTGTCTCATTTATTTATCTGTGATTGAATAATTAGAATGATCTAATTTTTTACATCAACAGGAGTGTTGATTTATTTTTCTAGAGTTGCGAGGTGTTAAACTTAATATTCTAAAATGTTATTATTAAAATTACACTTGCAACGAGAGTTGATTTGTAGTTTTGACATTAATTTGGGAGAATTCAAATAATTAACTTAATTAATTAGAATAACTAAAATTTGTGGTGTAATCCCACTCCTTGATTGTTCTCACAATTATTTACCTCACTTTATCTCTTATTTTTAGTTTAGACTTTAATTTTTATTTTAGTGAATTTCTAGTTAGTTTTTATCATATTACATTTAGTTTAGTTTAGTTTAGACCTCACCTCACCCTATTGTTTTAATATTGAAAAAGCTAAAAAAAATAGAAAAGTGAAAAAGCCCAAAAATAAAATAAAAAGTGAATTACAATTGAATTTGTTCCATTTGCTTTACTCCCCAGAAAGTGGATTGATACCCTTACTTACCGCTATACTTGAGTTTATTATATTTTGTAGGTATGTGAGGTTTTGATTAGAAAGGCTTGTTCAACAACGACACAAATACACGCAAAAGTTATTTCCATCAAATGGCGCCGTTGTCATTCTTGGGATTGTGAAGCTCAGAGCGGATTCCATTTTGTGATTCACTTGTATTGTACTTTTTTTCATTTTAGTACCATTTTTGCATTCTTTTAGAAGGCTTGTATTAGGAATTTTTTATTATTTGGCTTGTATTGCGGTGCTTAGAGACACCATTTATTTTCCATTTAAATTTGTAATAATTCAAGTCAAGCGTGATTGGGAAACCGGACAAGGTAGAGAGAGGGCGTCCATTGGCGAGGATTTAGAAGCCTCTTTACTTTGGGTCGGTAGGACTCTCGGGGACGACTGAGATAGGCGTACTCTCCCCCCGGTCAACTCAAAATTTTCGTCACCCCACAGCCTGAAAACCGTGGGAGGTACATTTCTAAACCCTCACGCCTCTCCTGTTAGCGAGTTCATTCTTTTGTGTGCTCTAGTGTACTCTTATTTGATTTTATTCTCGCATTTATTTTTGAATGGTGTGATGAATTAATTAACTAAGACCTACACCCGGTCACTCACGAGAAGGGATTTCATCACCCAACTCACTCGCTTACCATTATGTGCTACCCTAGCCATCATTAAATTTAAAATCAATCAACTAGGTGGCCCACTAGGAGAAAATTTTGTAACGGCGATCACTAAAATATTTCCGTGATTTTTTATCGCCCGCAGACTTAATTAAAATTTGACTACCCTTTCACTAAATTCAAAGATAAAAATTGGCTATGTGCTAGTTAGGAAATTTTCTTGACTTGTGTGTGTGTCCAATTCCATTTTCGATAGTCGGTTTTACTCAGTTTGTCAAAATTCAAAGAGTCCATATCTTTCCCCACCCTTTTCTTCAAAAAAAAAAAAATCAAAAAAATATTTTTCTTCCTTTATTTTTTACAAAAAAATCCAAAAATATTTTCTTTCTTTTATTTTTATAAAAAATCCAAAAATATTTTATTTCTTTCATTTTAGAAAAATCCAAAAATATTTTCTTTCCTTTTGAAAAAATTCAAAACAAATATTTCTCTCCTTATAGCCGAAGAACGTCCTTTACGGGAATACTTTGGTCATTTTCCATTGACAGGTGACACGTGTGAGAGTGAGCCCGAGCGGTCTCTTTATGATATTCTTCATGATTTCACTTCTCTCACGAGTACCGTTGGTACTCTTGACCTATCCATGCATGCACCTCCTATTCCATCACCCTCGGTGTCAAGTGTCACCGTGCCTCCTCCCTTGTTGTGCACCCACTGTTCTTATGCCGATCACATGTCCCATGAGTGCCCATACTCTTCATATCCCTACGCACCCACCACGGACCATGTATATCCATATGACACTGTTCCGGAACCCACCTCGGCCTATTCTCCCTATATACCCAATCCCGAGTTGTGTGAGTCCCCGAGCTATTCGTGGAGGCCTGATCACCCTTCCATGCAATACAAATCCCAACCCGATGTTGTGGATCCTCACACGTTCCCACAGTCGTCATGGCAACCTTGTGCACCTACTCACGATCAGTCCCATCACTACGCACCCCATGAGTATCAACCATTTGTCCATCATGAAAGTGATCCTTTCGTGTCTGATGCACTTGGCCCCACCCCACACACTTCCTTTGAGTATTCTCCATATACTCATGATAGTAGCGTGTTGTTTCCAGCTCACCCACCACCACCACCCATCATTCCACCAACACCTTCATCCACATCCACTCTCGAAACCCTCTTGCAAACGTTCATCCTTGAGCAAGAGCGAGCCACTCAAATGCAAACTCAAGCTTTCCAAAGGCTTGAACAAAGATTAAATGAATTGGAGTGTGAGAGAGAGTCGGATATTCCCATGGCCCCACCCATCGTTGCCACCGAGTGTGATGATGATGTGTCCTATCGTGACACAAATTTTGAGTGTGACCAACCCTACCACCCCGAGAATCTTGAAGTTGAGACCATTCCATGGTCCGGGTCCCAAGTCGACAATTGTGTTGACTTACCTTTCGATAGTGAGCATGATCAAATCCCACCCTGTCCATATGAACCCCACATTGAGGTTCACATTCCCACTCCCTCTGAATCCAAAAAAATGCCCGAGTCTATACCTATTGAGCTTCACCCTTGTCTTCCCGAGGAACCAATTTATCCTAGGTTAGCTCCGGCTACGAGTTCTTACCATTTTCCCTAGATAGAATCCGTGATAGTTCCTAATTATCCGGATATGGATTATGCCCCACCATGCGTGGCTCCCATTGAGCCTGATATTTTTAGTGATTCCTCTATCTTCGATCTTGGTGCCTCGTTTTACCCACCCACCACATTCACCAATGATACCTTTTCTGAGAAGTTGACAACTCCATCTTTAGATACCACACTCCCTTGTGAGTATTTCTTTACTCCTCCCAATGAGTGTGTGTCCCTCACTCTTGAGTTGGATCATCTTCCTCCACCATTTATCCCACCCATTATCCTTTCCACCCCACCACCTGGTTTGGATCTTGATTCTACACAGTTAAAGTTTCCATCTACCTTTTTAGATCCTCACCTAAAACCATCCTCCACCACCCATGAGAGTATATGTGGTGCTACTCTCCACTCCCGTGACACCGAGCTTGTTCCTCCATGCCCGCCACTCTCTTGTGGTGTTGATTTTTCTCAACAGCTCCCTGGCGTGTCACGACGCGACCATTATCATCGCCCATTCATAGAATGGTCGTGTGATTTTTATGAGGCCCACCCCATTACACTTTTCAAACCCTTTTGCCTTCCTCACCAACTCGAGCACCATGCTTATATGGCCCTAGTTGCACTCACCTTTCGGCTCAATAAGGCCCGTGACCGATACCTATTCACCCTCACCCTTACCCTAATCCCCATACACCCATGGTCCACCGATGCTTTGCATCGCGTGATGCACTTTGCCATACAATTGCATTGACACCTTTAGCCTTTATCCAACAAGACTGATGCTTCAGTCTTGTTTGGGGGTTATTCTCATCACCCATTCTTCTGCCTCCCTATGCTTTCATAGATCCTATCTTTAGGGTGAGAATGGTTCGGTCTGGCTGAAGACATTAAACTTAGGGCTACCGGGAGGCAGCCCGCGTTTCTTGTACTAGTCTTATCCTGTTTGGGGGTGGTGTTTCACATCACCCTATGCTTTATCATGCTTATAGACTTATACACATTTTTTTCTAGTATCACTTACTTAGGTTTATTCTTGGCTTCACATGTCCACTTCATTAGCGGTTCATTCTGGTAATCTCTTTCCTACCTTATGCTCTCAATTTTCAAAATCATTTTACTTAACATCGAGGACGATGTTCCTTTTTGTTTGGGGGTGGGGAATTTTATCAAAATTATGCCTCTTTTGAAAATTTTGATTTTTAAACCTGATTTTTAAAATTTCGTGCAGTTTCTTTCATCTCAATCATTGATGTGAATTTTCAATCATCCATCTTTCAAAAGTCTAGGAATCAAGCTAGAGAATATTTGTTCTAATGGCTTATGTAATACGTAACAAGGCATATTGCACCATGAATTTCTAGACTCAACAAAATTTGTGCACTTATCACGTCATTACGTTTAGAGTTGAAGAGTACTATAATTCTAAAGAGAACCTTAAGGATCACTAGTGGAGACTTTAGCTTGTGAGATTTGTGCCTTTCACCCTTTTAGAGTGTTTTACGCAATCTCCGAGTCACAAGTTGATTCAACTTCGGTTGGGTCCACATTTAATTGTTGTATGATCTCATTATCCTTCATTAAAATTTGACTTGATCACTGAGAATGACATCTTTTTCGAGTTGTAAGAAACATGTGTCTTGAAATTTGTCCCGAATACTAAATTTTCATCCATACTCCTACCACTTTTTTCCATTTCGCGTCCATTTTTCACCCATACACTTCACCCATTACATTTTCATGCTTTTCCATATATTTCCCCACACCATCACCTATCATCTCCATATCATCTTCCATCATTTCAAATAAAAGTGTGTTGATTTCAAATATAAATGTCTTAAGTGTTGGTTTGAAAAGTGAGAGAAAAACAAAAAAAAAAGAGAAGAAAAAGAAAAAAAATAGAAAAATAGCAAATTATAGAAAAACAAAAAAGAAAAAAAAAGAAAAAAAAAGAAAAAAAAAGAAAAAAAAAGAGAAAAAAAAGAAAGAGAGTTTGTAGTTAGTAATAAAGACATTTGTGCCTAAAGTATAGAACACTCTTCTCACACATCGCATCTATCTTTTATCCATCACACACTCATCACACATCAATCCCATTCTACATCACTATCCTACCTACCTCATTCCATCCATCCTACCTATCATGTCCTTCTTATCCCATCTCATTTCCCCCTCACCCAATCATCCATATATTCCCCTTAGGTGTTCGGGCAAATGAAAGTCGATGTGGTGAATAACTCGACGTTCTCACGATAGTGATTAGCATTCTTTCATGAGATAATTTTTCTTTCTTTTTGTTCGTTCTTTCTTATGTGTGTGTGAGACGTTTGAACTTGATTACATTTGCTCACCTCCTCACACACAAGAGCGATACACTTACCCATATCTCGAGAGTTCGTTTGAGAGAGATATATCCTATGAGATTTGAAGTTGAAGCGTTGATTCCGAAGAGGCAATCTAGGAATTACTCTTGTGATACTCGACCCGTTTTGACCGATTCACACTACACACGTTGAGTTCTAGAAAGGATGTGTCTTGAGTATTTACTTAGCTTGGTCTTTTTACACATTCTAGCTTGTATTTCTGAAATTATTTTTCTCATGATGGATTGTGCGATTATTCTACATCTAATAAGAGATTGACTGCCTTTCAATAAATCTTTTCAAATAATAATTTTGTGGGTATATTCCCTGCAAACACTCACGAGACACAACTCGTCCTGTAGGGCAACCTATAGGTTTAAAGGCTTATTGCACATGCTAAGTTCAATCGCAAGTGCCCGCGAAAGTGGTACACTTTTGGTTTTTTATCCGTCTGTTTCACTCTATCTTATTGCTCGAGGACTAGCAACGCTCTGTTTGGGGGTGGTGTGACAAGCACCAAAAACTGTACAATTTATACCCCGAATAGATTTATTTTAGTTTCTAATTCTCGTCAATATGGGTCTTATGCGCTTAAATATTTGTCATGCAGGCTTAACTGCAGTTGCGGTATCAAAAGTTACATTTAAAGGTCAATTGCAGTTAGAATGGAGCTAATTCCCTCTCCCGTACCCTAACCTGAGCCTTAACCTGTCCCAAACCCATGTGTGTGTTTGATTTGTCCCCTTTTATTTCTTTTATTTCTTTTTCTTAATTTTTCTTATTTTATTTGTGTCATTTTATTTTTTAGGTTTATTTTATTTTATTGAGTCATGTATATATTTTTAGGAATTGTTATTTTTTTAGCGGGTCTTGTAATAATTTTTATAATTTCTTTTAGTTTCTTAGTTTTTAGTTAGTTTATTATTATTTTATTTTGTTTTATTTCATTTTAGTTTATTACTTTTTATTTTCAATTTTTATTGAGTCGTGTTTAGTTTTTAGAGTTTTATCGTGTGTCGTGTCAATTTATTTTTCTTCAATTTTATTTTTAGTTGATTTTTATTTTTATTTTTAGTTTAGTTAAATTTTTATTTTTGGTTAATTTTATTTCATTTTTAATTTTAGTGTTATTTTTAGGGGTCCTAATTAAACACACACACCCCCCTTATCCTACACTCAACTCACCCCCACCCACCTTACCCTACACCTCACCACACATAACACTATTCACCATCTTCTTCCTTTCACCCAACTACTTTCTCTCTCCTCTCTTTTCTCCATAGCTACACACCTCCACACACACAATAGCCAAAAACCCATAACCATCTCCTCCCTTATACCTCCATACCCCATGCACAAAACCCCTCTGCCGTCGGAGCACCCTTCAATCCCTATACCCATCCCTCTCTCTCCAGGAAACGCAGCCACCAGCCATGTCGTCCAGCGTCCCCCGCGACCTCCACTCTGGCGGCATCGACCTCGCAGCCACCTACACATCTGGTCGGCGCCCCGGACCTCCAACCTCCATCGACGCTCAACTCGCCTTATCCCGCCACCTGTCGTCGCTGACCCGCCGCAACTGCCGGCGGCGCGATCTCCCTCTCCCCAACTAGACGCTACCCCCTTCTTCCGACTTCTGCTCCGGCGACTGCTTCTGACCACCTCAACCCCATCTCCAAACCCAGTTCCAAACCAAAATACCCATTTCCAACCCAACCTTATCCCACCATTCCAAACCAAGACCCATATTCTCCCATATAGCCATGACCTGCATAAACCCAAGCCAAACCAAAGCAATGACCAAGTCAATGCCAATGTGCCAATAAAAACACTTAACCCCCATTTTACCCATAATACCCTTTCTTAATACTTTTCCAAAATTACCCCTCTAATCTCACCAACCCACATGCTCCCATGTGCACTCAAATGCACATTTAACCCAAATCAGAATTTTTCCAAATATCCTCACACCTCACACCCCCATGCACATGTGCTCTCACCTTTCCCACATGTTCACCATAGCCAATTCCCATTTTTACCCCATGCTCCATGCCTACTATAAATTGAAGAAGAAGACCCCAAATCAAATATCTAGAGCTTTTAGATAGGAATTTTAGAGAGAGAAAATACCATTTTAGTGTAGTTTTATATTAGAATTTTTATTTTATTATGTTTAGATAGTGAGGAGAAAATAAATTGATGTGAGGATTAAATTGAGTGAGATTCTTAATGTAATTGTGTTTGAATCATTCAAATTAAGGGATGTGAATTTCAACTCAAGAAATAGAAGTTCAATTTCACTTCAAGAGATTGGGGTTTGATTGTTTTCTTCTCTTCTCAATTATTTTATGCATTTGATTATTAATTTGTCATATTTAATATCATGTTAGGCTAAATCCCCTTTCAAGGGGTGGGGTAAAACCCTTATTTGATGTTATTTTATTTTTATTAGTTTAATTACTTGAAAAATCCCTTTGAATGTTAATTTTGATCCCTCACCCTTAGATTTACGCCTTGAGAGAGGGTAAATGATTTTCGAGAGAAAATCGAAATTCTAGTGATAATACCCATTTTAGATTCGAACTAGAGATAGGGGTCCCACTTGAATTTCAACTCTAAATTTAGTTTATAAGATTGACATAAATTCTAATTGATCGATCCTAGCGGGTGATTAATTAAAAGGAGTGTTGATTTATTTTTCTAGAGTTGCGAGGTGTTAAACTTAATATTCTAAAATGTTATTATTAAAATTACACTTGCAACGAGAGTTGATTTGTAGTTTTGATATTAATTTGGGAGAATTCAAATAATTAACTTAATTAATTAGAATAACTAAAATTTGTGGTGTAATCCCACTCCTTGATTGTTCTCACAATTATTTACCTCACTTTATCTCTTATTTTTAGTTTAGACTTTAATTTTTATTTTAGTGAATTTCTAGTTAGTTGTTATCATATTACATTCAGTTTAGTTTAGTTTAGACCTCACTTCACCCTATACTTGAGTTTATTATATTTTGTAGGTATGTGAGGTTTTGATTAGAAAGGCTTGTTCAACAACGACACAAATTAGTGCCATAACTACTGCATGCCACAAACCAGAGCAATATATGCTTTCTTTAAAGCAGTGTAGCTGACATCATATCTGACTAGTTTCCAAATGGCGTAATAAATGGCTTTTTCCTTGCGATATTCTTCAATGTATTGGTCCGACAAAGCCCTTGATGCGGTATCTATTACAGTCAAGTATAATAAGAGTGGGAGACCCGGTTAAAGAGGCTTGAGCACCGGAGTTCGGGTGAGGTATATCTTGATTTGGTGAAAGGCTTCTTGGAAGGCCTCATTCCAGACTTTATTTGAATCCTTTCGGAGGAGTTTGAAAATGGGTTCACAAATAGAAATCAGTTGGTTTATGAATCGACTAATGTACTATAGTTTACCCACAAATTTTTAGACTTCCTTCTCCATCCGTTGTGGTGGCATCTCAAGTATGGCTTTCAGCTTGGTAGGGCCTGCTCCGATTCCATTTTCACTGACGATGAATCCTTAGAGTTTTCCTTTCGTGATGCCAAAAACACACGTTTATGGATTTAGTCGCATCTGGTATTTTCACAGTCGCTCGAAATTTTTTCGAAGGGTGGGAATATGACCATCCCAAGTCTTAGACTTAATGATCATATCCTCCGCATACACTTTGACCTCCTTATGAATAAGGTCATGAAGGATGGTTATGGAAGCCCTTTTGTAGGTATCCCTGGTGTTCTTGAGTACGAATGGCATAACAGTATAGCAAAAGGTTCCTCAGGGGGTGATGAAGGCGGGTTTCTCCTGATGGTCAAGGTGCATCTTGATCTAGTTATATTTGGAAAATCCATCGATAAACGACTTAAGGGCGTGGCTAGCTGTGTTGTCTATGATCATGTCAATATTGGGTAACGAGTAATCATTCTTTGGGGATGCTTTATTCAAATTTCGATAGCCAACGCACATGCATATTTTCCACCCAACTTCGACATGGGGACGATATTAGCAAGCCACGTTGGGTATTCAACTACACGAATGAAACCCATATTCAAATATTTGACTACTTCCTCTTTGACTTTGAGCAACCATTCGGTACAAAGTTTCCTTTGTTTTTGTTTGATCGAATTGCATTTTAAAATCGTCGGGATCTCATGTTGAGCTATATCTGAGTCAATACCAGTCATATCATCGTAGGACCATGCAAAGACGTCCATGAATTCTTTTAGTAGTTCTTCAAATTGCACACGCTCATAATAATTAAGGATGGACCCTATCCTAATCTCGCTTTGGTGGCTACTAGATCCGAGATTAATAATAACAGCCACATCATCATTAGTTTGAACGCGATTATGTTATTTTTTATTCTCCTTATTAAGATAAGTTAAGAATTGTTCATTTGCAAAATCATCATCATCAAAGGCTTGATTAGAATCAAGACAATTAATGTAAGGCATAATAAGATACTCAAAAACCTCAATTATTTCATTTTTAGAAAAAACTACATTGAGAACCTCGTCAAAAGTGGTTTCAGTTACATTTATATCAGGAAAAGGAAAAATAACAATAAGTGAAGAAATTCAAATAGGGTGGATATCGGGGTTGGATTAAATCTGAGCATGTTGGACTGGCATGGCATTCCAGTTAAGGAGAGTCTTGTCAGTAGCTTTGATTTGATCGAATAGGTCTGACGACATAGCATCTGAGCGGATCATGCAGAGACTCAGCCCCAGTGTCTGAAAGTCAAAGGATTTTTCAGAATCACTTTCCTCAGTCCTCGGTGATTATCATGGCTTTTTTGGACAAAGAGTTACTATCTTGAAATAAGATTTCCAATCCCATTTTCATCTTCTTATCAATGGGGTCCTACCAAAGTTCAGGGAAGCCGTAGAAGGGGAAGCATGTATCCTCCTTGATAAATCTTATATTCAAAGAGTCCCTTGAAACAGTCTTTTCATCTTCCAAGATTTTTTTCGATCTCGGTCATTGGAGTGCTTTGATTACATCTGGTGAAGGTTAGTAACCCAGTCCACAAGGGGGGAAGGCCTCCTTCAGGACTATGGGATAAAGGATCCCATTTTGGGGTCATTTTATACCTATTTTGGGCATGAAGTGTATGTTCTTGAACATCTGAATCACATTGATATTGCCATGCGGGTTGTGTTCTAAACAGACTTAGTCTTTGAAGTTGTTTCCTGTTGGGAGGTGAAGTGGATCAATTCTGAAACTAGAGCGGAGTGTGTTATTAGTCCCGTACTGAATCTCTAATACTAGGTTATTGATCCTGGCATTGTCTGTACTATCCTCGTCCCCCAAAATGGTGATAACCTGAAATTTGGCAAAGAACTTTAGTTTTTAATGAAGGGAAGAGGATATTTCGCAGATATTGTGAAGCCATGGACGGCCAAGGAGTATATTTAAGCATGCAAGTATGACAAAGTCTTAGAACTCGGTGATAAGATTGATAGGGTTAGCCCTAATGTGAGTTTTATTGACCTTATTACTTTTCGACGAGCATTGTCATAAGCATGCACGGTGGCAGAGGTAGGAGTGAGATCACTAACTTTTAATCCTAAACAATTACAGCTCCTGAGCGGATAGACATTGAGAGCAAATCCATTATTGATAAGTGATAGTGGGACTGTCTTTCCCAAAACTTCGACGAAGATATTAAGAGCATGGTTGTGATCAGGATTGAACTTCGATATCTCTTTTTCAGAAAAGGAAAGGAGTCTAGAAGAGGCCAAAGGCCTAACCATATTTATGACTTTTTTTAGAGTAGTGGAAGGAGGGACCATGGTTCTGGTGAGGATCTTCATCAAGGCATTTCAATACAACTAAGAGCACATAATAGCCCCTATAGAGTCATATTGTTTTGGGTCTTCTTGAGTTGATCAAGGACTTTGCTTTCTTCGATGGTTATTTCTGGCTTGGGAAGTTCTTCGATAACTCCCTTTCCTTTAATATTTTGGTTGCATAAGGAATCAGATCTTTGTAATGTCTCCTTGATCTGGTCATGTGGTTCACAGAAGAGAGAAATAGCTAAAATCCCATGGCTTTATTTACCACGGGATAATTGGACACCTTATTGATATCCCCCAATAGATCTTCGAAGGATATCATTCCACACAGGTTGGATACTAGACTAACTTCTTCCTTACTTGGTTCATCATTTGAGCTGTCAAAAATATCCCCCCATTTGGTGGAGACTATGTCTTCTTGCTAAGAGTAATAAATACACTAGACGGCGTAAATGACTTCATTGTATAAATCTTCCCACCCACTCGATAGAGAAATGCAGGAGTGAAGGGACCAACCGTCCCTGGATCTTTAAAGAGGTGAGAAACTCAAAGATGTTGCAAATTTCACTTGTTCATCGAAACATATCATCCATGATATGTACCACATTATCTAGACTGACTTCTTTAACAGTTATTAACCATTCGTCTAATTTTCGATCCCACTCTTGGGCTTCTATGAATAAGTCGTTAAACTCCTGACAATTAATGGACATTTAGATAGGCAATTTCAACCCAAACTCTAAGAGTTGGCCTAATACATCAGGTAACTCCATGTCGTCCCCCTCAGATTGGGTGCGGACGACGATGCAGGCCTATATAAGGAGTGATAAAGCTTGATCGATGAAGCAAGTAGGCTGTAAAATAAAGGATGGGAAAACCTTTAGCTGTTTGGATGATATTGTAGGGATGATGGATGTTTTGTTGGGCACGATTTGAGTAGATGGGTTAAATCTTAGGTCACTATCTAGAAATATGGCATTTATATGTGCTGGAAGTGGGTTGTGAGTGGTATTAGGTTAAGGATTAGCTTGTGGGGGATGATACACTGGTCAATTAGGCCTTGGATCACATTTCTAAAGGGGAAGTATTGGTCGGTGGTAAGACCTGTGAATTTTTGAAAATCACAATGGGCATCAGGTTTGAAGTTTTTATGGAGTGGATTTGGTAATGGATGGAGTACAAGGGTTTGATGAGGTTTTGGCTTAACATTGCTTGGTAGACTTTGGATAAGGGAGCATGAAGCTTGGTGTATTATTTCTTGGTGAGATTAGGGAGACTTTTTAGTGCCCAAGAGGTAGCAAGTTGTGAAATATTATTGATGGTTAAGGCGATAGCCCTGGCTGGCTTCTCATACGATCAGGGAGTGAAATGTCTGGTCACTTTCTTTGGTTCAGATTCCACTCTAGTAATGCCTTCCTTAATTTTTACACTAACCTCTCAAAGGCCCCTAGAGTGTGGGTAATATTATCCTCCAATGGATGCTCGGATATGAGGCAAGAAGTTATTCTTTAATATACCGACTTATTCATCCTCAAAGGATCAGTTGGTAATGGTAGCATCTTTCTCTCTCCACCTTTCAATGAAGCTACGGACTGATTCCCTAAGATTTTGCTTGAGTATTCAATGGTCTCGACGCGTGACCTCTAAACCTTCGTTGTACTTGTACTGAGACATGAATTCTCAGGCCACATCTTCCCAACTACGGATCCTGGATTCTTTAAGGCATAGAAACCACTGGAGAGGGGCACTTTCTTTCAAGGTCTACAGAAACATATAGGCCATTATTTCTTCAAAGGTGCCAAGAAGGTTCATGGCTCAGTGTTAGCTTCGAAGGTGAACAATTGGAGTTCCTATTCCTTCGAACTTCTCGATGTCTGGCATTTTGAACTTCTCTGGCAGCCTAGTTTTGGGATAAGGAGACATATGTGTATAGTCCATGTAGGTCCCAGATATCTTGACTTGGTTGAACATTTTTTATAGTAGTTTGAGGTCTTCTTTGATCTTGTTTAGCTCCTCCTCTTTGGGATTCATGGGTACTGGCAGATTAGCCCCCGGCTGGGCAAGTTTCAAAATTGAGAGTTGAGCCGGTGGTGGCTCATTGGCAGGTGAGGCATGCAGAGCATGATGATACTCTTTTAGGACCCAAACAATCTAGGGAATGGGTGGAACCATAACACGATGAAAGAGAACCTCGAAATCTTTGAAGGTTGTATTTCTTGAACCTCAATTTGAAGGTTGTCAATCTTGGCGCTGAGTTAGGCTAGGAGAGTCATCAGATCGGGTTGAACAGTCGATGCCTGGTAAGTGTTCTCTATGTAGATCTCCTGGAGGTAGATCCCAAATCAGACAAAGTAGTAGAAGAAGCGACGGAACTTCGGGCAATTTAACGAAAAATCGAAGCCAATAAGGAGCCAGGCTAAAATCGGTTAGTCATCAAACTGAGAGGGAAAGTGATTCGAATTTATTTTTGAAAGAAGGAGGGAGATTTTTTTTTGGTATTTTGGAAGGCTGAGAAAAATGTTTTTGATATTTTGTTTTTTTTTATAAAGGAGAGAAAAATGAGAAGTATCTCAGCATGATTATTATTGTTAATGTTATTATTAGGTATTCACTTGTATTAGGTTTGCCTAAATGCGAGAAAAATGTCGGACAGGACCCGAGCCTGGGAAAATAGTGCTTGAAAATACGTAATACACAGTTTGACTTGTTTTCAGGCTCATGGATAAGGTCCTGTTTTGAAAAAAAGGCGAAATAGCGCGAAAATTCGGGTAGTATATCGACCCAAAATTTTGATAGAGTTTCGCATGGTAACCATACATATTTTTTGTGCATTATTTAAATTATGGAATTTATTATTATTATTGTTCGTTGTGACATGTCACCCTTTACATTTTATATGTGTTGTATAATTCATAAATGAAATCAGATTTAATACATAGTAATATATTAAATAAATATTAGGAAGTGACTTAGTATTGTGGGAGAGTATGGAATGGTAAAGGACTAGGCATTGAGGATTTCCTTGTTAGGATTATTCCCTTGGTGTTGAGTCCCACCATTTATGGAGTAGTTTCTTATAATGTCAAGTCGCATTTAACTAATTAATGATTAAATAATTGATGTTGGACTCGTACTGGCTTTTATATTAGTTTATAAAGATGTTTAATTTGTTAGAATATTATCATATTTAGGGTGCATTTGGGAGGTGTAGAATGTTTGTTTTTAATTAAAATTATAGGCTTTAACTCTATTGGGTTAGTTCATGGCTTGGGTAGAATTTTGACCATTTGGAGTTGTATTTGGCCTCTTTGGGTTTAGGCCCATTTAGATCCTAACGTTAATTTAGTGGGAAGATAAGTTAATTGGTCATTAGCATAAACCTAAAACACATTAGAAGAAGTGAAGAGAAACAATAAGGCTTAGAAATAAGAGGCACACAAAAATTAGCAAGCTTGGGAGATTGGAAGCTTAGAAATTCTACATAACTAGTTAAGGCAAGTTTAAATAGTGTATGATTTTGATTGCCTTTATGCTAGAATAATAGTTATTCATTTAAATATAAATTAATATTTATGATAATATGATTTATAATCAAATACTCAATTTTTATAACTAATAAAATGATTAAATTAAGAGTAATCTTCAATTTAATGACATTTATTAAATTAAATGATAAGATCCACGAATATGACTTGGAATACGGTTATAATTGTTGGAATCAAACTAATTACATTGAATCAAGTACAAATCCCCTGTTTAATCCAAAAACTGATATAAATCTGAGCTTAATTTGTTAAAATTATAAAACTAGGGCTCGTATGTTCATATACTGAAGTTAACCCTTTAATCTAAGTTATAACTGTTTACAATATTTAGATACATGTTAGTAATAATGTATTATAACTTATATCTTAAGGATATGGGTGAGTTTAGAGGATTTTAGTAATGGATTGAATTAGTTTTGGACGCCGTTTCTGAGCTGTTGAGAAGTATCATTCGGGCACATGGTGAATAGATTTGCATTATGAGCGAATCGCTTCGTGTTTGATGAACCCATATCAATTCGGTTTGGGACCGAATCGATTCGAGTTAGGCAAAATACTAGGGAACTCTTTAAGTCTATTTATAATGCCTATTTTAATTATTTCACTTAGAAGGCAATTGGCATAATTAAAATAACTTATAAATCAGTGGAGTAACTCGTTTATATTTTGAACAAGTAACTATGTGAATTAGGGTTAAGATTTAGGTAATTTGGTTATGGTTGAATTTTAAACTAATCGAACAAGATGTAAGCTAATGAATTTCTAGAGTATGGTTTGTTGGTGATTAGTTTAAGTAATGTGAAAGCACACCATATGTGAGTATTTATGGGGGAGTATTAGGAGGGGTGTCTTTTTGGGGCATGTACGATATCGACCGCGCTGGTGCTCTGGTGATAGCTACAAATTTACCTTGGCCATTTCACCCTGGTTCCTACTCGTAACGTGCCCCTATCTCGAGGGGGAATAAAGGAGGGTGCTCTTCATATAGTCTTACGTATGAAGGTTTATACGAATGGTGGGAGGGCATAGTGGTACATCCCTTTCTGATGCTTTAAGGTTATAGGTATTGGATAACCTATAGTTGTACCTAGTACACACGAGTGAACCCCAAAGGTGATAGGGATAGGTTTTTGTCTTTTTTGTGTGGGATCATGAATAGCCCATTTACTTGTATGTGTTGGATATTATACTTATGTGGATATTATACTTTGAGACTCACATTTGATTTGGAACCTTTTAATTATATTCAATTGAGGAGAATTATAATTAAGGGATTAGGCATATGTTACATTTATGGTTATTTGAGTTGGGATAACTTAAAAACAACTAAAATATGGAAGGAAGATGAGTAGTTATTATTGTAGCCAATTCCTTTTAAATTACTGCTATTTGTAGAGTTGTTGTTAACGTTGTCTTTAAAATCTGTTTTTCAGGTGCTACCTTGATTCTAACATGCATTCCTCTAGTTGTAGTTCATATAGGATGTAGATGTCGAGATTGTGTGATCATCCCTTTACTTTTCCATTTACATTTCTAATTGAGTCGGATCACTATAGTGACTTACATTTGAGACAGTTTATATTTATGTGATGGATTTCATTATTTTGGGGTTATGGTATCGGAGGTTATTGATTGGTTTATTTGTATGGTGATACACTAGTTATTTATTGTGCGCAGGTTATTTTATTTGTCTTATGCTTAGAATAATTTATTCAATTATTTAGACTCGTGTATTATTTATGTTTAGACCTGATCAATCTAGTTATATATTTTATGGGGTATCACAGTTGGTATAAGAGCATTTCAGATTCTAGTATCCTAGGGATCTTAAGGGAATCCATAATTTTTTTGGGCAACATTCTTTAATACTTTAGATCTCTATTATTTAGATTTTTTTACTCTTATGGTTTGTGACCGGGTACCGTACTCATGATGCAGGAATTTGTGGAGGTTGATATGTTTTGATCACACGTTTAGTCAGTCACCGCCTCATGACGTGAGACATGAAGCAGGACTCGCAGCTGCAAATCTAGCAATCTCAAGTGTGGGATCAAAGAAACTTCCACAAATGGTGCCAAATTGTAGGGGAGTTAACTATACAATACATTGATTACCAAAATTGCCATAAATACTATGCAAGAAAGTAAAGAGATAAACTTGCACACACGTAATTGTGTGCGCATAATATTTAAATATAATGTTAGGGATTTTTAAGATAAAAGAAATTGAATTTTTTCTTGGAATTAATTTTTTGGAGAATTTACAGATACAAATACTTATGTGTTATTCAAATGAGGATGTGGTATTATGACTGAGTAAAAAATGATCAACCAAATCAACTGTCAAAATTGGGAGGATCGTTCGAACAAGCTTCTCATGGTGTGCTTATGACCTATTATGCTTACAAAGATGGATATGATAACTGCTTGTCCTATTAATGATGTAACATATAATTAAAAGGATATGATAAAATTTAAAGTTTCAATATGTTAACTTCCACCTTGTTCATAATATATATGAAATGATCACAACTTTAAAAACTCACACTTAGTTGTAATACCCCGTATTTTTTGTGCATTTTTTAAATTGTGCTATTTATTATTATTGTGTGTCGTGACATGTGATGTCATTGTTCAAATTTTGTATGTGTGAAATAATTCATAAATGAAATCGGATTTAAGACACGATAATGTATCAAATAAATATTTGGGAGTGACTTAGTATCATGGGCGACTATGGAATGATCAAGGATTAGGCATCAGGGTTTTGTTGTTTGGATTACTCCCTCGGTTCGAGCCCCACCGATCGTGAAGTAGTTTCTTATAATATCGGTACACGCTTAACAAATTAATCTTTAAATGATTAATTTTGGACTTGTACCGACTTTTATATTAGTTTATTGAAATGTTTAATTTGTTGGAATATTTTCATATTTAGGGTGACAATTTATGTGAAGAGTGTCTGTTTTTTACTTAAAATAATGGTATTTGAGTTTATTAGGTTAGTACATGGCTTGGGTAGAGATTTGGACCATTTGGAGTAGTATTTAGGACCTTTGAATTGAGCCCATATGGGGCCTAAGGTTAATTTCATGGCAAGATAAGTAAATAAGTCATTAGAATAAACCTAAACCGCATAAAAGAATTAAAGATAAACCATAAGGCTTAGAGACAAGAGGCACACAAGAATTAGAGAGTCTAGGAGGTCGGAAGCTTGGAAATTCTACATAATTGGGTATGGCAAGCTTATTTAGTGTATTAATTCGATTTCCTTTATGTTAGGATAATGGTTATTCATTATTCATTTGAATCTGAATTAATTATTTTGATAATATGATTTTAGTATCAAATACTGAATTTTCGTAATTAATAAAATGATTAAATTAAGAGTAATCTTCAAGTTAATGACACGAATTGACTTTAGTGATAAACCTAGTTAATCTGGCTTGGAATATGGTTATACTTGTCATAATGAAACTAATTACATTGAATCAAGTAAAAGCCCTTTGTTTAATTCGAGAATTGGTGTAACTATGAAATTAATTTGTCTAAAATATGAAAGTTATAAGTGTTTAAAATATTTAGATATAGGTTAGAAATGATGTATAATAATTTGTATCTGAAAGAATGGATTGGTATTAGTTTAAAGACTTTTAGGAATGGATTGAATTGAGTTTTGGCACCATAATGAGCCGTTGAGAAGTGTCATTCATCCATGGAGTGAATCCACTCACACTAGGGGTGAATCGTTTCAGGTCGGGGGAATCGATTCTAGCCCGGGCGAATCGATTTGAGTTGGGATCGAATTGATTTGGTTTAAGAAGGATACCAAGGGTTACTCTTTAAGGTTGTTCATGGTGCTTAGTTTAATTATTTCATTTAGAAGACTATTGGGATAATTAAAATACGTTAGAAATTAATAAGGTAAGTGATTTATATTTCAAATAAGTAACCTTATGAATTAGGGTTAAGACTTATGTAATTTGGTTATGGTTTAATTTTAAACTAATCAAACAAGATGTTCGTTAATAAATCCCTAGAGTAGGTTTTATCTATTATTAGTTTAATTGATGTGCAAGCTTACCATGAGTGAGTACTCGTAAAAGATGTACTAGTAGGGATGTTTTATGAGGTGCATACGATGTCGACCCCGCTGATCCCCTGGTGGTAACAACATATTTAAGATAATCATTTTACCCCGAGTCCTACTATTGACATACCCATATCCCGAGGGGTATTAACAAGGGTGCTCTTCGTATCATCTTAGGTATAGAGGTAGTTACGAATGGCAAGAATGTGTAGTGACATATTTCTTTATTTATGCTTTTATATTATAGGTATCGGACAACCTATAGATATACCTAATAGATACAAGTGATCCCTGAAGGCGATAGGGATAGGCCTTAGTATCTATGTGTCAACTCGTAAATAGCCCATTTACGTATATTTGACATGGACCATACTTATATTTATACTAGACTTTGAGATTGTGTTTCCTTATTGATATTATACTCGAGATGTATATAATAGCATTTGATTTGGAACCTGTAGGAGAATTATAATTATTTATTGGGTTCCTTTGGTCTTGGAATTAACTGGATGTTATATTTATGGTTGTTTGAGTTGGAATAACTACAATATTATAGGAAGATCCATGGTTATTATTGTATCTCAAATTCGGTTAAATTATTACACTTTGTAAACTTATTGTTAAAATCTATTTTACGATCATAGATTGCAATTACATCTTCATCCCTGATTCTCATTGGCATTCCTTTAGTTGAAGACCTTATAGTAAGTAGGTGTCGAGTCTGCATGTCATCAATTTAATTTTCCATTTACATTTCCAATTGGGTCGTATTACTATAGTGGCTATTATCATGATTGGGAGTTGGACATACATTTGAGACAGTTTATATTTTCCCAGATGGATTTCATTATTGTTGGTTTATTGTATCAAAGGTTGTTGATTGATTTATTTGTATGGTTGTAAGGATAAATTTCCAATCGAATCATTTGTAGTATTGGCTAAATTCCAGTGGACAAAAATCTTTTGGGTCATTTCTAATCAAGATTCATACAACCTTAAAGAATCGGGCATCCAAAGTTCACGCGACATCAATATGCATTTCAATTCCATTCTCCTAAAAGGTATATGACCAAATCCATTTTTATGTGTTAGAGTAATTTTCATAAAAAGTAATTTTCATAAAAAAATAATTTTCATAAAAACCATTTTAGAAATTAATTTTTAATGTTTTTTAAAGAAAAAGGATTTCCGTTCGAAGTATCTTCCAAGTCATTCGAACGACCTAGATCTAACGACCCAGTCCAGCCTGCACTGATATCTCGTTAGAAGTTCATTAGAAATATTGTTCGAACGATATTTCTAATGACTTATCTAACATTTGTACTGGACTATCGTTAGATATCTCGTTCGAACGAAAGGTCGTTCGAACGAGATCTGTCAGTTTTGAAATTTTTTAACTTCTTTCCTGCGATTATTTTTATCAACTGCCCTTGTTCACTACTTTTCCAGTTTTAATATGTGGACGAAAATTAGTTTTTGACAAGGAAGTTTTACACAATGTTGAGAACAAAAATTTCATATCTTCCTCTTTGATAAAAATACTTCTCCAACATAATTTAACTTTTTATCCAAAACCCCATGCCATCAACCTGAAATTCAACAAGTACACTTGCGGTAGATTTCTGCGTTCAAGATTATTGGAGACCGTAGTTTTGTCTTCGGTGGATACCGCAACACAAGTAGTGTCGAGCAACGCATTGGAGCTTCACGTACTACAAATTTCGAGGTAGAGGATGGCATCAGCATATCTTGTTGAGTCAAAGTCTGTAAGTCTTTGAGTCTTTTGTAAAACCTATTCGTAGTGGATTTGTTTAGGCCCAGCCGTCCGAGGTTTTTCCCATTTGGGTTTTCCTTGTATATCGGCGCGTTGTGGTTGTGATTTTTTCACTTTACTTTATTAAATCACCTAGATGTATGCGTAGGATAAAAAAGATAAAATTGGCTAATTTTATATCTCTTGATAAAATTAAGAATCCCATCACTTTATTTGTTAATTGTTTATGCTAACCTTCAAATTGGAAAGGAAATTAAAATTAGTATATTTCTCTACTTGGCATTTTTTTAGCATAGTGTGTGTATTATACGAAATAACCTAAGTTCATATAACCTTACAACTTCGAATTGGTATCAGATCTAGTCTCTAAAAGTTATTTAGATGAATCCTGGAGGTTAGATGGAAAGCTTTTCGTCCAATAGACCACCTATGTTTGATGGAACTAATTACACCTATTGGAAAGCACGTATGAAATCTTCCCTTAAATCATTTGATGAACGTGTTTGGATTGTTGTTGAAAGAGGATGGTCCCTTCCTACTATGATTGTTGATGATGAAACTATTTTAACTCCTATAGAAAATTGGAGCGAGGAAGAATTAAAATGGTGTAACTTTAACTCTAAAGATTTAAATGCCTTGTTTAATGCGGTGACTCCCAATGAATTTCGTCGTATAATGACGTGTGAGACGTCAAAGGAAGCTTGGAATATTATCCAAGTTACTCATGAGGGAACTAAAGCAGTTAAAGCTTCAAAACTTCACAACTTAACAACTCAATTTGAAACCCTCACCATGAAAGAAACTGAAACATTTGATGAGTTTTATGCTCGTATATCTGATATTGTTAATTCTTGCTTTAACTAAGGAGATAAAATTCCTGAAGATCGTGTTGTTAAGAAAATTCTTAGATGTCTTCCTAATCAGTTCATTCCTAAAGTCACAGTTCTTAATTCCTTAGGAAATTTAAATAATTTAAAACTTGAAGAGCTTATTGGTGATCTTCAAACATATGAATTAGATATATTTCCTAAAGATAACAAAACCAAAGATAAAGGTGTTGCCTTGAAAGTAAAGAAAGAAGAAGTATATGAGTCTGATGAGTCTGATATAGATCCAAATGATATAGCTCTATTTGCTAAAAAAAAATTTAAAATTCTCAAATTCAAAAAGCAAAACTCAAAATTTGAAAAACCAAAATTTGAGAACAACAAAAACAAAGGTAATAGAAAATTCAATAATGAGGATCCTAAGAAGTTTAATAGAGACAACTTTAAAAAGGATGATTCGGAGAGATGCTTTGAGTGTGAGGGACATGGTCATATAGCGTTTGAGTGCCCTACTAAACTTAAGAGACAAGGTAAAGAAAAGGTTATTTACAATGCTACACTAAGCGACAGTGATAATGAGTCTTAAGACTCTGATGACTCTAACCCGTCTAGAAATAATTTCACTCCATTTATAGCACGTCATGCCATTAATTCAAGTGAGTCACATCCTAATGTTGACAATTCTGAGCCGAATCTTGAGGTTGCTTCCACTCACTCTAATAGTAGTGATGAAAAAGGAAGTGAGAGTGAAATAAATGAGAGTGAATTGCAATCCGCCTTGTATTCAAAAGGTTAATAAAAGATTAACCTTCAAAGTTTAACTTTAGAAAAGGAGTTGAAAAGTCTGAAGGAGAAGGAGGCTTTAGTTAGTCAACTTGAGGCAATTAAGATATCTCTTCTTGAGAAGCTTATCTTGGTAGGTAAAAAAAATGTGACTTAATTACCTCCTTAAATAGTGTCAACAAAGATCTTCATGAATCGTTAGAGATTAGAAAATCTCTTGAAGCTAAAATTGTCCAACTTGAAAAAGATCTCTAGTCCTCTCATGAAGTCAAATTCACACTCGAAGATAATTCTGGAAGAATGGGGGAAATTATTTCTAGGTCCTGTTTTAGGATATAAGGAGAAAGGTTATCAAGAGAGAAAGGGTATAGGATATGAAGAAGGAGAGTCATCCAAAGTCAAACCCGAACTCGTAGCTAAGTTTGTTACCAAATCAAATCCTCCTAAACCTTATCTATCTAAAATAAGTCTACCTAATCAATCTCCAAAAGTGACTCCAAAACAACCCTACGTGTGCACTTATTGTCATAAACGGGGTCATCTTAGAGATTTTTGTTACAAGCTTGGGAAGAACTCTTATTTCACAACCTCTAAGCAACACTATAGCTCCTTAACTAATCTTAAAAGCCAAGTTGAGTATATAGTTAATACTTCTAAAGGTCTTATGGAAGAATTTCTAAGGTTCCATAATGTCCAAGGAAATAATGTCCAAGGAAATAATTCCAACCAACATACTAGAGTCAACAAAGGTAAGAATACAACTCAAGCTTGGGTTAAGAAAGATAATACCAATAAAGCTTGTGTTGCTCATGTTGCTCTTAAGGCTCAAAATACCTATCAATGGTACTTTGATAGTGGTTGTTCGAGACATATAACCGGTGATAAATCCTTATTTACCACTCTTGAAAATTATAGAGATGGTAAGGTCACCTTTGGGGATGGAAGCAAATCTCGAATCATGGGTAGAGGATCTATTGAAATTTCCGAGTTTCCTAAATTTGGAAATTTCCTTTATGTTGATGGTCTCAAGGCAAATTTGATAAGTATTATCCAATTATGTGATGAAAATCTTGATGTTAAGTTTAGTCAATCGGAGTGCACCGTATATTATAAATCGGGTGAGTCGATTTTTCAAGGTGTGAGAACTAGTGACAATTGTTACAGAATAGTTCCTAAATCCTCTTTAATTTGTAATAGTGTAAAAGCCTCATATGTCGATCTTTGGCACCAAAGGTTAGGTCATGTTAACTTTATAGATGTTGATCGATTAGTGAGAAAATAGATAGTCCGAGGTTTACCATCTCTAGGAAAACCAACCTCCACTATTTGCGGGCCTTGTCAATTAGGAAAGCAAATTAAGAATCCTCATAAAAAGTTAAACTCAACAACTACCTCTCGTGTCTTAGAATTAATACACATGGACCTTACGGTTCCCACTCGTACCGAGAGCATGGGAGGAAAGAGATATATTTTAGTGATGGTGGATGATTTTTCTAAATACTCCATAGTAGGTTTTCTAAGAGAAAAATCTGAGACAGTTGATTTTCTCACTGTTAAATGTAGAATTCTTCAAAATCAACACGGTTTTACCATAAACCGCTTTAGGAGTGATAATGGTACCGAATTCAAGGAATTCGGTGTAAATGCCTTTTGTGATGAAATTGGTATTAAGCGTGAATTCTCGGTCGTTCGAACACCACAACAAAATGGTATAGTTGAAAGAAAAAATCGAACGATCCAAGAAATGGCAAGATCTATGCTCCTAGGGAGAAATGTGCCTCGTAGGTTTTGGGCCGAAGCGGTTAACACTGCATGTCACACCGTAAATAGGGTTTATCTGCGTTTTAATACTAACAAAACACCATATGAATTATGGACAGGCAAGAAGCTAAATTTGGCCTATTTTAGAGTTTTAATAGTCCTTGTTATATCCTTCGAGATAGAGAACTCCTAGGTAAATTTGACTCAAGGAGTGATGAAGGTATTTTCATAGGATATTCTCAAAACAGTAGAGCTTTTAGAGTTTTCAACTTAAGTAGTTCTAAAGTCATGAAATCAATAAATGTTGTTATAAAAGACGATGCTCCAGCCAAATCTATTGAAAATGAGAAAGACTTGTCATTTGAGTGTGATGTTGTTTCCGGTGTAGAAAATATTGAGTCTCACACTGACTTGGTTGTTCCCACAACTGAGAGAAAGGATCCTTCTTCTTGGGTTCGTAAAACTCATGACCCTTTAAAAATTATAGGAGATCCCGAGGTAGGTGTCAAGACTAGAGCCCAATTAAAAAATAAAGTTACCTATTTGTGCTATACTTCTAAAATTGAACCTAAAAACTTTAAAGAAGCGTTGAAAGATGAACACTAGATTAATGCCATGCAAGAAGAATTATTTCAATTTAAGAAAAACGATGTTTGGGAATTAGTTCCTAGGCCTTCTAATACTAACGTCATTGGTACCAAATGGATTTTTTAAAATAAAATGGATGAAAATGGTGTCATTGTTCTTAACAAATCTAGGTTGGTTGCCCAAGGATACACCCAAATAGAAGGTGTTAACTTTGAAGAAAATTTCGCGCCAGTTGCTAGGTTAGAATCAGTTCGCCTTTTACTAGCCATAGCATATCACCTTAAATTTAAATTGTATCAAATGGATGTCAAAAGTGCATTTTTAAATGGTATTCTTCAAGAAGAAGTCTATGTTGAACAACCTAAAGTGTTTGAGGACCTGAAGTATCCTAACCATGTCTTTTTTCTAAAGAAAGAGGTATATGTATTGAAACAAACACCCCGTGCTTCGTATAAAAGGCTCACTTCTTATCTCCTTTCTCGTGAATTTTTGAGAGGGGGATTAGATATGACACTATTTGTCCATTGTGATGAGAAAGCTATTTTAGTTGCACAAGTTTATGTCGACGACATAGTGTTTGGTTCTACGTGTGATAAACATACTTAAATTTTTTCAAAATAAATGCAAGATGAATTTGAGATGAGTATGGCAGGTGAACTTACCTTCTTCCTAGGTCTTCAAGTTCGTCAACTCAAAAGTGGGATATTTTTATCCCAAAGTAAGTATGCTAAAGACCTTGTGAAGAAATTTAAACTAGAATCCGCTAAGCATGCACGTACTCCAATGATTTCTTCGATTAAACTTAGTAAGGACACCGAAGGAAAGGATGTAGAGCACCCTCTCTTTAGGAGTATGATAGGTAGTCTACTTTACCTAACCGCTAGTCGTCTGAATATTTCCTTTAGTGTAGGAGTTTGTTCCCGCTATCAAGTCATCCCAAAAGAGTCTTATTTACTTTCCATTAAACGTATTATCAAATATGTTAGTGGGACCCTGTCTTTTGGGATTTGGTATTCCTTCAACAAAAATGATTGTCTATCGGCATATTCGAACGCCGATTGGGCAGCAGAAGTTGATGGATGCAAAAGTACATCTGGTGGTTGTTTCTACTTTGGAAGTACACTTGTCTCATGGATAAAATTCTATTTCTTTGTCCACGACGGAGGTCGAATACATAGCCGCCAAGAGTTGTTGCACTCAACTCATTTGGATGAAACAAATGTTGGAAGATTATGGTATTTCTCAAGTCACTATGACTATCTATTGCGACAATACAAGTGCAATTCACATTTCTCGTAATCCCGTCCAACATTCTAGAACCAAGCATATTAGGATCCGAGAATATTTTATTCATGACTTGGTTGAAGAGAAAATTATTTCCTTAAGCTTCGTTGGCACCGATCAATAATTGTCCGATATCTTCACAAAACCTCTAGATGCCTTTAGGATTGAAAATCTTAGGAAATCAATTGGGATTTGCTCCATTGAATGAGATCGAAGTTGCCTATCTAGTTTAGGTTGCGTTTATTATTTATCTTTTTACCTATGAACTAGATTATTTTTGTAAATATTTTATTCAAAATTTCAAAAATATTTTTCTTTCTTATTTTCGAGGTAAAAGAGAAAGGTTAGAAAAGCTTTCATAATTTTTTATCCATATGGTTTTATGTTCAATGTGTTCGGATCACTATTCTATTTCATGTCCATGTGGCTTTCGATGAGTAGTTAAGCCAGACTTCGTTTCTCTTGTGCACAATAATGCTCTTTTATGATGTGTATTTTTGTAATTGCCTCATATATTTGCCTTCTTGCACACACTTTTCACGAAATATTGCGGATATCTTTTTCACATTACACTCGTATGGTGAGATTTGGTGTTGTCTTTTCAATCTTAGTCACATCTCTTATAAGCAATCAAAATTGTGCATGATCATCTATTGCCCGGATTTAACAAAATGTTATAATATTCATCCGGTTGTTTGTTGTTTCTAGCAATGGACTCGGCTGCAAAAAATAAAAAGGTTTTGCGTGAATAGCCTCCATTTTCATTATAGAATAAGTGCCTAAAATTGAAGCATTGAAAAATGATATATATAATGCCAAGGCCAAAATTATTTAGCTTGATTAATTCTTCAAAAGAAAAGTCTCAATCTAAAGTTGCTAATGGGAGATATAAGTTGAAGGTCAATGGGCATGCACATTTATTTGATACATTGCTTTCTAATTGTGACAACATTTGTGAGAGAATCATCTATCTTGTATTCTTGTTGTGTTAGTGTTTGAGTGTCCTATGGTATTTCTTTATTGACACAAGGCTGATGTGAGTGCATATTATGTCTATATATTATTTAGCATTTTGCACTTATGCGTTGTCTTACGTAAAAGCTCTAGATTGTATAGTTCACACCCCTACATTTATGCTCCCACGGTTTGGATATGTCTTCACAACCTAGGACTGAAATATCTTTACTAAAGCCTTTTAATATAAAATTAAACAATTTAAGTAACTCCGAACTGTTTTTTGAAGAAACTCTTTTCTTAAAATCAAATCAAATTAATCACAAGATGTATTTAACAAAAATATGTACGAGATATGTTCAAGATTTGTTAACAGGTTTGATAAATCGGTTTAAAAACTTTAAACTCAGCACAACCAAGAAATAGATGAGGAGATGTAGAAAGATTAAGAACAAAGATTTTTAACGTGGTAAAACCTCACCCAACTGAGAAAACATCAACGACTCTCTCTACAGAGTAAACCAAAAATTCACTAAAATAAATTATAGCAGTTACAAACTATATAACACACATACATACAAATCAGACCTATACAAGTTTAGGAATGTACCCACTGGTGTCCTTATAACTTCTCTGCAGTTCTGTTTGTTAATGTTGTTCTCCCAGTTTGCTAACTTCCAATTTGTTCAAGTTCTTTACGTCGACTCTTATTCTTGAGATCTTATTACCAACGCTTTTAGTATGGTAGGGTGATAGTGTTTGTGTAGGTGCTTTCTAACACATGCATGCACACACACACACACACACACTTATTTTATACAAACAGTCCTATCAAATTAAATATAAGATCTATATGTTGTGATTTTCTATTTCTCTCTTGTTGGAAAACTTAACCTTATTTGACCTTTATTATAATCCCAGAATCCACGGCTATCTTGTTCAGAAGACGTATCAAGATCTTAATCAATCTCAAGTTTTGAAAATATTTTTGAGATTGAAAATCACCAAGTGCGATTCTAACTAGGTCAAAGGTCTTGTTTCAAAAGAACTAGAAACAGAAAATGTTTTTGTTGATTTTGAAGATAAAAACACTTACAGAAATAAATTAACAAATATTTTCTCAAGATGAGAAACTAAATATGCATATCTATGTGAAATATAACATGTAGTGACTTAGATCTAAGATTTCTATAAAAGTAGAAACACAGATCTAAACAGATGTTTAAGTTGATAACAAGATCTGAGAACGAAGGGGTTACAGAAGCAAAACTAACAAACCAATCACTCAACATCTCTTAAACACTTAAGGTTGTGTTTGGTATAAACTGTTTTGAAAGAAGTTATGGTTTGAATATAGTTTTGAACGATTTAAGGTTAAGGTTTTCTAACTCTGGTTTGTCTCTCTCTATCTTCTCTCTTCTTTCTCTTCTCTTTCTATCTCACTCGAATTAACAAAGTGGAAAAAGTCTCATATGGCTGAGGGTAGGGGTCTTTTTATAGGAGGCTGAGAAGATTCGAGAATACTAGCTAAAATCAAGGGCTAGGATCTGGTCTTAGAGGATTGACCTTGATCTAACGGTTTAAACAGAGGTGGTGATTAAAACGCTTCTGATTGGCTCAAATTGGTTTCACCAGGATTGTGTAAGAATGCATGCAGGTCATCGATTAAATCTAATCCAAGGGTCAAAATAACACATAGTAATCGTCTCCCACAGAAAGCATAATATGGAACGATTATAGCTCGACAGGTGTAGGCATTAGATTGGATGATACACGTGCATCAAAAAATAATTACACAACATGCCTTATAGTCTCTGGTGCTTTCGGATTCTACCCAAGTGAACTATTAACCAATATAACCAATAAACCAAAATGGTAGTTTTACCCCTAACACTTTTAAAATCAAATTTTAATTAATAAAAACCTTATTTCAAAAGTTTATAAAATTCCCAAAAAATATTAAAATTCAATTTTAGGGATTTCAACACACTCAACATGTATACACACAATTATATGCAATATGTAATGTATGAATGCAATTCTATTGTGTGTGAGTGTTGGTAAAAATATCTAGATCAAGCAAGAGGAATAAAATAACAAACCAATCTCTGAGGTTATTTGGTTTCTAGGAATGACATAATTTTATCACAATTTCCAAACTAGATGAACACTTATACAATACAGATTCAAGTGAGCCAAAGGTATAAGGTGCTTCAATCTCCCCCTTTGGAAATACGAGACAAAATCTCCTTTGAGTTATCTAGACTCGTAGGGCAAAAAAAAAATAAGAAAACCTATTCCTATAAAAAAATTATCTACCCATTTCCTAGAAAACAAAAGTACATAACTCAACTAATTACAATTGAATACCCTATACAACTGTTGAGAATAACTGTACAGAATCATGCAATGAATCACTAAGATCAAGCTGTTTAGAATATGTATGTAAATAGATTCATAAGCCTCAAATTTCTCCCCCATTTTGTCTCAAATAGACGAAGGGAAAACATATAGAGACCAAAGAAATTAGTCAGCACACACCATGCCAATTGATTTACGCAAAGAAATAAATCTATTAAAATCTAAAGGTTTGGTAAGCATATCTGCGAGTTGCAAATCGGTAGGAAGATAATTAATTTCTAATTCCTTAGTTTCAACCAATTCACGTATAAAGTGATGCCTTATTTTTATGTGTTTTGTTCGCGAGTGTTGAACATGATTTTTAGAGATATTGATCGCGGTTTGATTATTACAATAGAGATGCAATTGGTTTTCTTGAATACATAATCACTTAGCATTTGTTTAATCCAAAGTAATTGAGCACAGCAGCTTCTAGCGGCTATGTATTCAGATTTAGCTGTTGATAGAGAAGTGCAATTCTGTTTCTTACTACTCCATCCTACCAAATTATTGCCAATATAATAACATGCTCCTGATGTGCTTTTACTATCATCAGTACACCCAGCCCAGTCAGCATCAGTGTACCCAATTATAGTGCTAGGTGTATCACTAGTGTACCAAAGTCCTAGGTTCATAGTGTCTTTTACATATTTAATAATTCTTTTAACAGAAGAAAGATGGATCTCTTTAGGGTTGTTTTGATAATGAGCACATACACAAACGTCATACATTATGTCAGGACGCAAGGCATTAAGGTATATAAAGGTTCCTATCATACTACGATATAGAGTAGGGTCTATAGATTTTCCAGTTTCATCTTTAGATAGTTTGACCGAAGTACTCATAGGAGTTTTAGCATCTTTATCACTCTCAAGGACGAATTTTTTAACAATCTCTAATGTGTATTTAGATTGCGAAACAAATAATCCTTCTGAATTTTGTTTGACTTGAAGACCTAAGAAAAATTATAACTCCCCCATAAGAGACATTTGAAACTCTTTATGCATAATTTCAGAAAAGGATTTCACTTCTGAGGGAGAAGTTGATCTAAAGATAATATCGTCAACATAAACTTAAGCTATAATGATGTGTTTGTCAAAATGTTTGACAAATAAGGTTTAATCATTTCTACCTCTCTTAAAACCTTTATCTAAGAGAAAATTAAAAAGACGCTCATACCAGGCTCTAGGCGCTTGTTTTAGGCCATACAAAGCCTTTTTAAGACGAAATACATGATTTGGATATTGAGGGTCAATGAACCCTTTTGGTTGTTCTACATAGGTCTCCTCAGCCAATATTCCATTAAGGAATGCAGATTTGACATCCATTTGGTAAAGTGTAAAATGCAAGTGGCAAGCTATTGCAAAGAGAAGACGAACAAATTCTAAATGAGTAACAGGAGCAAAAGTTTCGTTAAAATCTATTCCTTCAATTTGAGAATATCCTTGAGCAACTAATCTAGCTTTGTTTCTAATGATTATCCCACTATCATCAGATTTATTTTTAAATATCCAACATGTGCCAATAACCTTTTTGTGATTAGGCCTAGGTACAAGATACCAAACATCATGAATGAAAAATTAAAGAAGTTCTTCCTGCATAGCAGAAATCCAGTGAGACTCATTCAATGCCTCATTTACATTCTTTGGTTCCACAAGGGAAACAAAACATGCATAGTGAGCATAATTTCTCAGTTGAGATCTTGTACGCACAGGCTCACTAGGATTACCAACAATGTTATTTATGGGATGGTCTTTAGAAACCCAGTTAGGTACTTCAGGTATCTCAATTGGTAATGAATCATCTATTTCTGGAGAGTCATTTTCTAAAACATTTGTAGGCTCTTTCACAATAGTTGGCTCACCAGTCTTACTCTCTATAGTAGTGTCACTTACCATTACATTTATGGATTCCATCATGGTTTTAGTGCGAAGATTATAAACACGGTAGGCTCTACTGTTAGGCGAGTATCCTAGAAAAATAGCTTTATCTCCCCGACTCTCAAATTTGGATAAGTGCTCTCTGTCTTTGCAGACATAACAAGTACTACCAAAGGTTATAAGGTACTTAAGATTGGGCTTTTTCTTATACCAAAGCTCATAAGGAGTTTGTTTAGAATTCTTTCTAAGATAGACCCTATTGATAATGTGACACGCAGTACGAATAGATTCTACCCAAAAATATGTAGGTAAACTCTTAGCATGTAACATAACACGTGCTATCTCTTGACGAGTACGATTCTTTCTCTCGGCGATACCATTTTGTTGAGGAGTCTTAGGAGCACTAAACTCATGTTTGTAACCATTATAATCATAGTACTCTATTATACCGGTATCTTTGAATTCTCCACTTCTATCACTACGAATTATATTTACTTGAGTGTACTTTTCATTTTCAATCCGAAGAAGTATTTTTAAGAAGGTTTGAAAAGTATCAGACTTTTGTTTTAAAAAGGCTACCCAAGTAAATCTAGTGAAGTCATCAACCATAACAAGACTGTAACTGTGTCCACAGAGACTAACAGTTTGGGAAGGACTCATTAGGTCCATATGGATGATGTAATACCCCGTACTTTTGGCTATATTTATTTTTGGGGATTAATTAATTAATTGTGTATTAATTGGAAATTAATTCGGATTATAAATACTAATGTGATGCGAATTGGTATTTGATTTTGTGCATATATGATTATATATGTAATTGGTATTATAAAATTTGTCGTGAGATTTACATACGGCAATTTGGAAATTTTGTTGAGACGCGTGGGACCGCCGCGTCACGGTATAATATTTTGATGATAAAAGTGAATTTAAAAATCTATAATCCGTATGGTCGTTTTGAGTGCGCCAACGCTTCCGAAAGGGTCGAGATAGTCAGAAAACACTAGCCGGGGGTATAGTTTGGGTCCCGGGGTATTTTTAGGCCATACCGGCACCATAAAGGGTATTTTGGTAATTTTACATTTTTAGGAATTAAAAGTGACGAAAATTGGAGTTTTTAATCTGATGTAGATTAAAACCATTAAGCCCATTAACCCACCCATATTACTTAGAAGGCTACGTAGGTTGTCAATTAGGTTTTCCAAATTCCCAAATCAAAACCCTAGCCACCTTGAGCCACCATTGGAGATAGAGCTTGGGAGAGGAGATTCTGCAGAAATTTCATCTAACCATCATCCAAAGTCAGAAATCAAACAAGGAAAGTGGTTTAATTATGTTTAATTTCAGCAAATGTTCTTTCCATGTTAGAGAATTGAAGATTTATAATTGTTATTGGAAGATAAATGAAAACCCATGATTAATTGGACTTAGGTTATGAATATTGAGGATAAATTGCATGTAGAATAGTTTGGAGACAATTATATGATGATTATACATGAGGGGGTGAAACAAAAACGGATTAAATTTGATGAATTAAGGGTTCCAAATTCTAGGGTTCATGTTCATGAATGAATTGGGGAAAAGTTTAAGTAATTGTAAATTGATTGATGATTAGGGTGTATTAATCCATAAAAACGTGATAGGATGTGGTTATATTATGTTTAGGATTGTTTAGAGGCTTTAAAACAATCGTTGGAATAAACTTTAGAGGTGATTTGAGGAGTAAAAATGGTGGAAAATGATTTTTGGGATATTCTGGGCCGAAACTGGCAGCTCGTTAGAAGCAGCCCCAGGTCGTTCGAACGAACTCGTTCGAACGAGCTTCTAACGAGTTGACCAGTCGTTGCTAACGAGGAGGGATCTCGTTCGATATCTCGTTCGAACGAGATATCGTTAGAAGGGTCAGTTCGTTCGAACGAACTGGGATCTCGTTCGAACAGTCTCGTTCGAACGAGACTTCTAACGACCTGACAGTCCAAACTCGTTCGAAGCCTCGTTCGAACGAGACTTCTAACGAGTTGACAGTTTGCCCCTTTTTGGACTGTTTTGACTTTTGGACTCCCGGGAACTAGTTCAAGGGTAGAGTTAGTATTCCTTTGATGATATAGTGATTGATTTGGGACTTTTGGGTTATTGAGATGAGAAAATCATATACTAGAGTTATATTCAATGAACCATTTGGGTTGAGACGTGAGTGTCTACTACGAGGTGAGGATGAATTATGGCGCGTATAATTACAAACCGGAATAGTACGAATTGTGAGAATTATCATTAGTACGAGAATGCGATATGTACTACGATTAAAGTACGGTATCACTAAGATGTGTGTTTACTTAGTATTGGTATATGGATTGTATGTATGACATACCTACCATACTTGCTATCACGGGGAGGTTTCGTTCGCTTAGGACCCTCTAATCCTTGTGTGCCTACGGGGGGGATATAGACTGGTACCTTGATGAACATAGGTCATTGAAAGACTTATTGTGATATTAATAAGTCCGCTGATCGTGGGAGCGTAGGTATGTGCGTGACCCATGTGATGGTGACTGTGTTCGCCTCCATTATTTGTGATGTTGTTATCGGTAAACTATTCCTGAGAGATTCGGAATATGTAATCGTTATGTACGTGATGTACCGGGATGGATAGCAGAGTATGTGTGCACCGCAGCTTAGTTCTCGGGGTGCTTGTATTGTATATTTATGAGATGAATAATATACATTAAATTAATGGGAATCCTCATGTTAATGTTGTAAAAATATTACGGTATTGTTTCGAGATATATATAATGAGTTGACTGATAGTTATATCAATGGAATATTTAGTAACTGAGTTTATGTTAAACCTCTAGTTGATTACGGGCGGTGTTACGATTAAAGGGAACCGAGAAATATGGGTAGAACCTTTGGCAGTCTAGCTAGTTATGTTGTCAGTTAGCTAGTAGTATGGGTCGTTATAGATGGGTACTTACGTTAGGAGTGCACAGTTAGTCGAGAGGTGAGAATATCAGGTGAGTGCACGTCCTAACATGTACGTTGCATTTAATGTTTTAAATATTTTTAAAGCACTTGCAGGTTTTTAAAATATAACACATTCGGGCTCTGACCCGTTTGCTTTTCAAATCTCTTTTTCTTGTAAAACCATTTTAGGTGCCCAGCCACAGGGACACCAAGCATAGGATTCTCACTCAGGTGACGAGCTGTAGCTGGTTGTGGAAGCTATAGGGATTTGCATGTAGACGTTTCTCTCCTTTGGACTCCAGAGTCACTATCTATCATTTGTAGGGCATGTTGCCCATTTCTATTAGACTTTTCTCTATTACAGTTTTCAGACTTCAGCATGTTTTATTTCAGTTTCGGTTATTCTTTTCAGTTGTAGTGAGGAGTTTTCCTCCAGACTTTATTTATCTCTATTGTGATGGTTATTCGATTTATTTCAGTATGGTGAATGGTGTTATTTAGTTATTCATTACTCTTGTTGCATGTTAATCAGACTTAATTAAAATTTGGCACTTACTTTTTAAATACTAGGTGGTTAGTAATAAATTAAATGTTTTCGACAGTGATGCTATTAACTGAGCCAACTTGGCATTTTGAATTAATTTTATAAAGGAGTAGCTACCCGGTGTTTAATTAGTCGGGGTGCCACAGGTGGTATCAGAGCATCAGGTTCTAGTGTCCTTAGGATCTGTACGGCTATTATGTTTCCGCTACGTTTCTTTGGTATAGAGCCCTATATTTTAGGACTGTTGTACTCTTTTTGTGTGTACGTTTCGTTCTTCAGCTATTTTAAAGTTTATAACTGTAGACTTATAAACTTTGTTCTTATTTCAGATGCCTCCACGACGTGCACGACGAGTTCCCAGGGATGCGAAGCCCGAACCCCATCCCGCTCCAGTTCAGGGCATGATGAACGCCGCTGAGGTTGCTGCTATAGTAGCCCAAGCGGTAAATGCCGCGATTGCCGTGATTCAGCAGGCACCACCTCAGGCGCCGGTTGCCGCGCCAGCACAGGTTAACGCATTCCCGTCTGCTTGGGAGCGTGTACGTGACGCTTTTCAGAAAGCGCATCCGCCAGAGTTTGCAGGAAGCTCAGATGTGGTTATCTCGAGCCAATGGAGGAAGGACATGCAGAGGCATTTGAGGATGCATGAGTGCACGGATGTTCAGAAACAGGTGCTAGCTACTTTCAAGCTAGTGGGATCTGCGCTGCAGTGGTGGGAGTCCATTACCACCGCGGAGGAGAGGGATACCCTCACGATTCAGGAGTTCTGGGTGCGGTTCGACCGCAAGTACTTTCCGTCGGCAGTTCATACGGAAATGAGGAGAAAGCTGATGAGTCTAAAGCAGGAAGGCAAGACAGTGGCCGAGTATGAGGCCGAGTTTACTAACCTGTTGAATATCGTTCCAGACGAGATTCCAACAGAGAAGAAGAAGATAGAGAAGTTTACCGACGGGTTAAATTGGAGGATCCGTCAGCATCTGCTTGGGAACCTATCGTTGGCCACGTATTCTGATGTGGTTAACGCTGCATTATTGCACTGCCAGGACCACCGTTTTCATATGGCCGATGGCAAGCGGTCGGGAGAGTCTAGCCATCAGGGCAGGACTGGAGGACATGGTGCCAGCGGGGCACAATCTGGTCAGGGACAGCGGCAGAATGAGCAGGGCTCCCAGCAGGGGGATAATAAGAGGTTCCGGTCAGGGAACTACAGGCAGGGACAGGGAGGTTTCCGCCAGGGCCATCAGGGTCCAAACGGCCATCAGGGCCAACAGGGGCAGAACGGGAATCAGGGCCAGCAGGGCCAAGGCAGGAACGGTAACGGCCACCAGGGCCGGGGTCAGCAGGGACAGAGGGGAGGGAACTTCCCAGGGAAGTGCTTTACTTGTGGCAAGACTGGCCATAAGAAGCAGGATTGTCCTGATAGGGACAGGGCCCCACCGCAGCAGCAGCAGGGTGCTCGCCAGGAGCCGCAGAGGCCTATATTTCCCGCCGCTCTTCCCGCACCGCCGCAGATTATTCCAGCAGTCCCAGTTCAGCAGGGGCAGCTACAGTACGGACGTGTCTACAACGTCAACCAGGCTGCAGTTCCACAGGCACCACCCGCGATTGAGGGTACGTTTCCTATCCATGGCACTATGGGTCGGGTGTTATTTGATACGGGTGCTACACATTGTTTCATTGCTACTCACTTCGCGAAAGCTTTAGGATTGTTAGCTACGGCAGAGAGCACAGTGACGTGTGTCGACTCACCATTGGGGAGTGGGTCACTTATTTTCTTTATATGCCGGGGAGTGGGGGTAGAGGTTGGTGGTTTGGTATTGCCTGCAGACATGTTAGTGTTAGACATGCATGTTCACGATGTGATCATCGGTATGGATTGGCTCGTCGCATATAGAGCCATGATTGATTGCTTCAGCGGGAGCATTGTTTTTGCCATTCCGGGGCAAGAGATGTTTGTAGTGGCGATGCCTCGCCCAGAGGGAGGATCGACCGCTCATCTGTATTACATTGAGGAGGATACCTCTAGGGAGGTTGTGATCCCTTTGGATTCGATCCCGGTTGTCAGGGAGTATTCAGATGTGTTTCAGGAGATACCAGGCCTACCACCCAGTCGAGAGATAGACTTCGTTATTGATTTGCTACCGGGTACGAGACCTATAGCACGCGCACCGTACCGTATGGCTCCAGCTGAGATGAGAGAGCTACGGGATCAGATAGAGCAGCTGTTGGGACAGGGCTTTATTCGCAGGAGTACCTCACCTTGGGGAGCTCCAGTTTTGTTTGTGAAGAAGAGGGACGGTTCACTGAGATTGTGTGTGGACTACCGAGAGTTGAATAAGGTCACGATACGGAATAAATATCCGTTGCCTCGAATCGATGACTTATTCGACCAGTTGAGTGGAGCTTCTTTCTTCTCGAAGATTGACTTGAGGTCAGGATACCATCAGTTGCGTATCAGGGAGGAGGATGTCTCGAAGACTGCGTTTTTGTCGAGATATGGTTCTTACAAGTTTCGGGTTATGCCTTTCGGCTTGACCAACGCTCCAACAGTGTTGATGGACTTGATGAACAGAGTATTAAGAGATTTCCTAGATCAGTTTGTCATTGTCTTCATTGATGACATTTTGGTTTACTCTCAGACGGAGGAGGAGCACGCCGAGCATTTGAGGCAGGTTTTGCAGACACTTCGCCAGAACGAGTTGTATGCCAAGTTTGAGAAGTGTGGGTTTTGGCTGAAGGAAGTCCAGTTCTTGGGTCACATTATTTTCGATCAGGGAATATCAGTTGATCCGGGGAAGGTATCAACGGTGAGGGAGTGGGGACAGCCCACGACACCAACGGAGATTCGTAGTTTCTTGGGTTTAGCAGGATACTACAGGAGGTTTATTCGGGGTTTCTCGGAGATAGCAGGTCCTTTGACACATCTTACTCGTAAGGGTGTGCCCTATATCTGGAGTGATGCCTGTCAGTTGGCATTCGATGAGTTGAAGGACAAATTGACCTCAGCACCTGTGTTAGCATTGCCGAGACCGGGAGTTGAGTATTTGGTTTACACCGATGCATCTTTGCAAGGACTGGGAGGTGTATTGCAGCAGGAGAGACATGCCATAGCTTATGCTTCCCGTAAGCTTAAGCCTCACGAGAAGAATTACCCCACACATGATTTGGAGTTGGCAGCAGTAGTATTTGCCTTACGGATTTGGAGGCACTATCTTTTGGGGGAGAAGTTTCAGCTGTTCACGGACCACAAGTCACTACAGTATCTGTTCACGCAGAAGGAATTGAATATGCGGCAGCGTAGGTGGCTTGAGTTTGTAAAGGACTACCAGTTCGACATCCAGTACCACCCGGGTAAGGCTAACGTGGTAGCAGACGCGTTGAGCCGTAGGCCAGTTGATGAGGTGGCAGAGGTGTGGAAAGCGAAGTGGAAGGAATTGGGACACCAGGATGCAGTGGCCCGATCTTTTATCTCTGTGATGACCGTTACACCGCAGATCGTCACAAAGGTAGTACGGGCACAGGCTAATGACTCGTTCTGTCAGGAGCAGATAGTTCGATTACTTGCAGAGGGAGCCGAGTCCTATACCGTCAGTTCAGATGGGGGATTGCGCTTCAATGGGAGGTTGGTAGTTCCGGAAGGGGAAGAATTGCGGCACGATGTGATGGCAGAGTCGCACGGCTCACGGTTCGCGGTACATCCCGGAGGGGACAAAATGTACCAGGACATGAGGCGCCAGTATTGGTGGAGCGGTATGAAGAGGGATATCGCTGAGTTTGTCTCGAAATGCGCCACTTGTCAGCTTGTAAAAGTGGATCATCAGAGACCAGCAGGATTGCTACAGCCGTTGGAGGTTCCGGTGTGGATGTGGGAGAGCATATCCATGGACTTTATCACGGGGTTGCCTACGTCGCAGAGGGGTCACGACTCCGTTTGGGTAATTGTGGACAGGTTATCCAAGGTCGCTCACTTCTTACCCGTAAGGACCGACTACACTGCGGGACAGTATGCCCAGCTCTTCATTTCAGAGATTGTGAGACTTCACGGTGTGCCCCTAAATATCGTGTCTGACAGAGACAAGATATTTGTTTCGAGATTTTGGGAGAGTTTCCAGGAGGCAATGGGCACGGAATTGCGGTTGAGTACGGCTTATCATCCGCAGACCGATGGGCAAACAGAGCGCACCAATCAGATGTTGGAGGACATGCTACGCATGTGCATTATTGACTTCGGGGGTGGATGGGAGCAGTACCTTCCACTGGTGGAGTTTGCTTACAACAACTCCTATCAGTTCACTATTGGCATGGCTCCGTTTGAGGCATTGTACGGTAGGCCTTGTCGTTCCCCAGCATGTTGGTTAGAAGTGGGGGACAACAAACTGCTTGGGCCGGAGGTGATTCAGGATACTTCGGCGAGGATTGAGTTGATTCGGAGTCGCATTCGGGTAGCTCAAGACCGGCAGAAGAGTTATGCTGGTGCGAAGAGGTTTTTCCGAGAGTTCCAAGTGGGGGACCAGGTTTTGCTCAGAGTATCTCCTATGAAGGGGATTATGCGTTTCGGGAAGAAGGGGAAGTTGGCACCGAGGTATGTGGGGCCCTTTCCTATTATTGAGCGGATTGGACCGGTTGCATATAGACTTGGGTTACCGGAGCATTTGCATCGGATTCACGATGTGTTTCACATTTCCTCGCTGAGGAAATATCTCAGAGATGACCGAGCTCATTTTCACATTGCTGTGGAGGACATCGATCTCCAGCCAGATAGTTCCTACGAGGAGGGGCCAATTGCTATTTTGGACCGAAGCGAGAGGAAACTGCGGTCAAAGATAGTCCCGTTAGTGCGTGTTCAGTGGCGACATCACAATGTCGAGGAGTCCACATTGGAGCGCGAAGATGAGATGCGCGAACGTTATCCAGAGCTATTTTTAGCAGATACTTTCTAGTTTCGAATTTCGGGACGAAATTCAGTTATTAGGGGGGAAGTATGTAATACCCCGTACTTTTGGCTATATTTATTTTTGGGGATTAATTAATTAATTGTGTATTAATTGGAAATTAATCCGGATTATAAATACTAATGTGATGCGAATTGGTATTTGATTTTGTGCATATATGATTATATATGTAATTGGTATTATAAAATTTGTCGTGAGATTTACATACGGCAATTTGGAAATTTTGTTGAGACGCGTGGGACCGCCGCGTCACGGTATAATATTTTGATGATAAAAGTGAATTTAAAAATCTATAATCCGTATGGTCGTTTTGAGTGCGCCAACGCGTCCGGAAGGGTCGAGATAGTCAGAAAACACTAGCCGGGGGTATAGTTTGGGTCCCGGGGTATTTTTAGGCCATACCGGCACCATAAAGGGTATTTTGGTAATTTTACATTTTTAGGAATTAAAAGTGACGAAAATTGGAGTTTTTAATCTGATGTAGATTAAAACCATTAAGCCCATTAACCCACCCATATTACTTAGAAGGCTACGTAGGTTGTCAATTAGGTTTTCCAAATTCCCAAATCAAAACCCTAGCCACCTTGAGCCACCATTGGAGATAGAGCTTGGGAGAGGAGATTCTGCAGAAATTTCATCTAACCATCATCCAAAGTCAGAAATCAAACAAGGCAAGTGGTTTAATTATGTTTAATTTCAGCAAATGTTCTTTCCATGTTAGAGAATTGAAGATTTATAATTGTTATTGGAAGATAAATGAAAACCCATGATTAATTGGACTTAGGTTATGAATATTGAGGATAAATTGCATGTAGAATAGTTTGGAGACAATTATATGATGATTATACATGAGGGGGTGAAACAAAAACGGATTAAATTTGATGAATTAAGGGTTCCAAATTCTAGGGTTCATGTTCATGAATGAATTGGGGAAAAGTTTAAGTAATTGTAAATTGATTGATGATTAGGGTGTATTAATCCATAAAAACGTGATAGGATGTGGTTATATTATGTTTAGGATTGTTTAGAGGCTTTAAAACAATCGTTGGAATAAACTTTAGAGGTGATTTGAGGAGTAAAAATGGTGGAAAATGATTTTTGGGATATTCTGGGCCGAAACTGGCAGCTCGTTAGAAGCAGCCCCAGGTCGTTCGAACGAACTCGTTCGAACGAGCTTCTAACGAGTTGACCAGTCGTTGCTAACGAGGAGGGATCTCGTTCGATATCTCGTTCGAACGAGATATCGTTAGAAGGGTCAGTTCGTTCGAACGAACTGGGATCTCGTTCGAACAGTCTCGTTCGAACGAGACTTCTAACGACCTGACAGTCCAAACTCGTTTGAAGCCTCGTTCGAACGAGACTTCTAACGAGTTGACAGTTTGCCCCTTTTTGGACTGTTTTGACTTTTGGACTCCCGGGAACTAGTTCAAGGGTAGAGTTAGTATTCCTTTGATGATATAGTGATTGATTTGGGACTTTTGGGTTATTGAGATGAGAAAATCATATACTAGAGTTATATTCAATGAACCATTTGGGTTGAGACGTGAGTGTCTACTACGAGGTGAGGATGAATTATGGCGCGTATAATTACAAACCGGAATAGTACGAATTGTGAGAATTATCATTAGTACGAGAATGCGATATGTACTACGATTAAAGTACGGTATCACTAAGATGTGTGTTTACTTAGTATTGGTATATGGATTGTATATATGACATACCTACCATACTTGCTATCACGGGGAGGTTTCGTTCGCTTAGGACCCTCTAATCCTTGTGTGCCTACGGGGGGGATATAGACTGGTACCTTGATGAACATAGGTCATTGAAAGACTTATTGTGATATTAATAAGTCCGCTGATCGTGGGAGCGTAGGTATGTGCGTGACCCATGTGATGGTGACTGTGTTCGCCTCCATTATTTGTGATGTTGTTATCGGTAAACTATTCCTGAGAGATTCGGAATATGTAATCCTTATGTACGTGATGTACCGGGATGGATAGCAGAGTATGTGTGCACCGCAGCTTAGTTCTCGGAGTGCTTGTATTGTATATTTATGAGATGAATAATATACATTAAATTAATGGGAATCCTCATGTTAATGTTGTAAAAATATTACGGTATTGTTTCGAGATATATATAATGAGTTGACTGATAGTTATATCAATGGCATATTTAGTAACTGAGTTTATGTTAAACCTCTAGTTGATTACGGGCGGTGTTACGATTAAAGGGAACCGAGAAATATGGGTAGAACCTTTGGCAGTCTAGCTAGTTATGTTGTCAGTTAGCTAGTAGTATGGGTCGTTATAGATGGGTACTTACGTTAGGAGTGCACAGTTAGTCGAGAGGTGAGAATATCAGGTGAGTGCACGTCCTAACATGTACTTTGAATTTAATGTTTTAAATGTTTTTAAAGCACTTGCAAGTTTTTAAAATATAACACATTCGGGCTCTGACCCGTTTGCTTTTCAAATCTCTTTTTCTTGTAAAACCATTTTAGGTGCCCAGCCACAGGGACACCAAGCATAGGATTCTCACTCAGGTGACGAGCTGTAGCTGGTTGTGGAAGCTACAGGGATTTGCATGTAGACGTTTCTCTCCTTTGGACTCCAGAGTCACTATCTATCATTTGTAGGGCATGTTGCCCATTTCTATTAGACTTTTCTCTATTACAGTTTTCAGACTTCAGCATGTTTTATTTCAGTTTCGGTTATTCTTTTCAGTTATGGGATTGTAGTGAGGAGTTTTCCTCCAGACTTTATTTATCTCTATTGTGATGGTTATTCGATTTATTTCAGTATGGTGAATGGTGTTATTTAGTTATTCATTACTCTTGTTGCATGTTAATCAGACTTAATTAAAATTTGGCACTTACTTTTTAAATACTAGGTGGTTAGTAATAAATTAAATGTTTTCGACAGTGATGCTATTAACTGAGCCAACTTGGCATTTTGAATTAATTTTATAAAGGAGTAGCTACCCGGTGTTTAATTAGTCGGGGTGCCACAGATGAGTTCTAAGGGGTTAGAGGTAAGGATATCTTTGACTTTCTTATGAGGTGTCTTAACAATTTTACCTTCCTGACAGGAACCACAGACAATATTAGAAATGGGTTTAAATTTTGGAACTCCCCTAACTATTTCTTGAGAGGTCAATCTACTAGGATTATCGTAATTTATGTGACCCATCCTATTATGCCATATCTCATTGTCATCCATTCTGGCAACATTATAGATTTTAGAACTATTCATGACAGTATAACAATTGTCAGGAGTCCTGAATCCTGTAATTATGCATTCACCCCTTTCATTTAAAATTTTGCAATTGTTCTTTGAAAAGGTAACAGTATGATTTGAGTCACAAAATTATGAGATACTAAGTAGATTGGCCTTAAGACCTTCAACTAGAAGAATATTTTCAAGAACAAGAAGTCCTTCTTCTTGGAGTGTTCCTTTACCTATGATCTGAGATGATACTCCATCACCAAAAATAACTTTTCATCCAGTAAAGCTGGTTTTGTTTAAGAGTTTTGTATCATCACCAGTCATGTGTTTGGAACAGCCAGGATCTAAGTACCAACCAGAAGATGTGTGTTCAGCTTTTAAAGCAGTAATAACAATGTTACACTTAATCTGGGGTAATAGATCCTCTTTTCTAACCCAAATTGCTCTTGTTTTCATTTTGCGCTTATTTTCTCTCAATTGATAAAATTTGCGAGCATTCGATTTTTGTTGAAAAATGTTTTACGCATGATTTTGAATTTTATGAAACACATGAGCATTTGGTTTATGGAAGTGTTTAGGAATCCTTTTAGGGAATGTTCTTTTAGGTTTGGTCTTTCTCTTCCTATAGTTAGAGTTTTTGTCTGATTGTCTAGGTAGAACATAATTGTTACGACTTCTCCTAGAATAGTTAAAGTTTTGATAGATAGGAGGATTACAGACAGGTTTAACTAGTCTTCTAACATAGCAGGTATCGAAAAGAATGACCGTATATATCGCAGTAGGAGCAAAAAAGATTGCTCAAAGTTGGTGTCTCCTTAGGAAAGTCTCTAAACATAGGCTTTAAGGAGTTTTGAGGTTGAACCCTATTCCTCGATAGAATAATTTTGAAAGTAGATTCACTCTTCCTAATAGAGGGGCAGACATATTTAGCCTTAGGTGAACTTTCATGCTTAGAGTAACTTGGTTCCCCAATATCAATTTTTTGATGTTTTGAATCAAACTCAGTTTTTAGAGAATGAAAGTCTGGGCAGGTTTTAATAGGTCTTTTGCCTCCTGACACAAACTTGATAGGTTCAAAGAATTTTGTTTGTCTTTAAATTAGTGCAAAACTCTATTCCTGTTCGATCATCAGAATTGGTTTTTGATTCAACAACAAATCCATCAAAACAGTTTGAGTTATTTTCAAATTTTGATTTTTTTTTTAAAACAGTTGCTGTCTTTTCTTTAGTTTGTTCTAATTCTAATAATGTCCCTTTGTATTTATTTTCCATAGTTTCATTTGTATCAGTCAAATTTTTCAGTTTTTGATCAAACATTATGATTTCACTTTCATGAGAAAGATAGTGGGTAGTATACTCTTCAGCATTAAGTTTGACCATCAGACTTAAATCTTCTAGTTTCTTAGTGAGATCTTTCACTATTTTCTCTAGTCTAGTGCTTTTCTTGAGAGTTTTCTCATAAAGTGTGTGAATATCAGGGAGGTCTTAAGTGTCCGAGTCACTAAGTGTAGTGTGTGAAGTGATCCCTAAGGCTTCAATTCTTGAACTCACACACCCATTGACATCGTCATTATCGCTTTCCCTTTGACTCACACACCCATTGGCATCGTCATTATCGCTTTCCTTTTGACTCACACACCCCGTGATAGAAATAGCAACGTTATCAGAAATTTAAGCATCTAATCTAGTAACAACATGATTCACAACAACAGAATTAGAATTACTAAATTCATCCTCACTAACAAGCAAATGCATATCATCATTATAGATAATTTTGGCAAAGAAAGACATGCAAGGATCAAAAACATCAGATGACTCAGGTTCCTCATTTTCAGAGTCGCTTGAATCGTCCCACGTCTTGTAAATATTGGCCCTAGTATACTTATTGTGAGTGTTCAAGTTAACTCTACAGTCTTGTGCAATGTGTCCTAGTTTTCCACATCTAAAGCATTCAGTCTTCTTATGGTCTCTGTTAGGTCTAGTGTGAATGTCCTTGTGATGTTTGTCTTGACCTTTCTCATGAGGTTTTTGATTAGAGTGAGTTGGATAATTGGACTTGCCTTGTTTGTTTTCCATGTTGTTTCTAAACTTGATAATTTTCTTTAAGTGCTTTGACATTAAGGCAATCTGATTGTCCAAACTCTCTATGTCACATTCCTCATCAGAGTCATCATTAGGGATGCTAAGCTCAGGCTTAATCAACTTAGAAGAAAAACTCAGATTGGAACTAGTTTTTTTCCTATGGGACTGGGTTAATTGTTTCTTAAGTTCTAGTTCCATTTCCACAGTTCTTAGTTTACTATTGAGTAATTCAGGAGTGAGATTTTGATCACACATTTCCTCAATAGCATATCTTTTGTTGTAAATTTCTGTGGTAATAATCTCAGAATTTTAGATACAATTTCATGTCTATCATATGTTATCCCATTAGCATGCAGTTTGGTCACAATATTAGTCAAGTTCATATAGAAGTCATCAAATAACTCAGATTCAGACATAATTAAAGAGTTATACTGTTGAATGAGCATTTGTGTTTTAGCAGCCTTAATTCTAGTGTCACCTTCATGAGCAGTAACCAAAGTGTCCCAAGCTTCCTTAGAAGTGGTACAGGATGAGATTTTTTTGAACTCATGTTCATTTATGGACATAAATATGGCATTCTTTCCTTTATTATTGTTGTGAGAAATTTTCTTCTCTTCTTGTGTGAATTCACTTAACACTTTCTTAACCCTCTCATTACTTCCTTCAGTGGTTGGTTTAGTAGGATAAACGTAACCATTTTCAACAATGTCCCAGACATCATCTCCCAAAGTTCCTTGAATGAAAGCAATCATCCTTACTTTCCAGTAAGCAAAATTGGTTCCATCAAAGATAGGAGGTATGTTCAAGTTACCAAATCTTTCATTTTTCTCGTCCATGTTTGATTTTCAGAAAACAATTTTAGAAACATGGGATCTTTTAACAGAAGTTTACAAAGATCTGATACCAATTGAAATATCGTTACTAAAGCCGTTTAATATAAAATTAAACTATTTAAGTAACTCCGAACTGTTTTTTGAATAAACTCTTTTCTTAAAATCAAATCAAATTAATCACAAGATGTGTTTGACAAAAATATGTACGAGATTTGTTCAAGATTTGTTAACAGGTTTGATAAATCAGTTTAAAAACTTTAAACTCAGCACAACCAAGAAATAGATGAGGAGATGTAGAAAGATTAAGAACAAAGATTTTTAACGTGGTAAAACCTCACCCAACTGAGGAAACATCCACGACTCCCTCTACGGAGTAAACCAAAAATTCACTAAAACAAATTATAATAGTTACAAACTATATAACACACATACATACGAATCAGACCTATACAAGTTTAGGAATGTACCCACTGGTGTCCTTATAACTTCTCTGCAGTTCTATTTGTTGATGTTGTTCTCCCAGTTTGCTAACTTCCAATTTGTTCAAGTTCTTTACGTCGACTCTTATTCTTGAGATCTTATTACCAACACTTTTAGTATGGTAGGGTGATAGTGTTTGTGTAGGTGCTTTCTAACACATGCATGCACACACACACACACACACACTTATTTTATACAAACAGTCCTATCAAATTAAATATAAGATCTATATGTTGTGATTTTCTATTTCTCTCTTGTTGGAAAACTTAACCTTATTTGACCTTTATTATAATCCCATAATCCACGTGTATCTTGCTCAGAAGACGTATCAAGATCTTAATCAATCTCAAGTTTTAAAAATATTTTTGAGATTGAAAATCACCAAGTGCGATTCTAACTAGGTCAAAGGTCTTGTTTCAAAAGAACTAGAAATAGAAAATGTTTTTGTTGATTTTGAAGATAAAAGCATTTACAGAAATAAATCAACAAATATTTTCTCAAGATGAGGAACTAAATATGCAGATCTATGTGAAATATAACATGCAGTGACTTAGATCTAAGATTTCTATAAACGTAGAAACACAGATCTAAACAGATGTTTAAGTTGATAACAAGATCTGAGAACGAAGAGGTTACAACAATAAAACTAACAAACCAATCACTCAAAATCTCTCAAACACTCAAGGTTGTGTTTGGTATAAACTGTTTTGAAAGAGGTTATGGTTTGAATACAGTTTTGGACGATTTAGGGTTAGGGTTTTCTAACTCTGGTTTGTCTCTCTCTTTTCTCTCTCTATCTCACTCGAATGAACAAAATGTCAAAAGTCTCAGATGGCTGAGGGTAGGGGTCCTTTTATAGGAGGCTGAGAAGATTCAAGAATACTAACCAAAATCAAGGGCTAGGATCTGGTCTTGAAGGATTGACTTAGATCTAACGGTTTAAACAGAGGCGGTGATTAAAACGCTTCTGATTGGCTCAAATTGGTTTCACCAGGATTGTGTAAGAACGCATGCAGGTCATCGATTAAATCTAATCCAAGGGTCGAAATAACACACAGTAATCGTCTCACACATAAAGCACAATATGGAACGATTATAGCTCGACAGGTTTAGGCATTAGATTAGATGATACACGTGCGTCAAAAAATAATTACACAACATGCCTTATAGTCTCTGGCGCTTTCGAATTCTACCCAATTGAACTATTAGCCAATGAAACCAATAAACCAAAATGGCAGTTTTACCCCCAACACTTTTAAAACCAAATTTTAATTAATAAAAACCTTATTTTAAGAGTTTATAAAATTCCCAAAAAATATTAAAATTCAATTTCAGGGATTTCAACACACTCAACATGTATACACACAATTATATGCAATATGTAATGTATGAATGCAATTCTATTGTGTGTGAGTGTTGGTAAAAATATCTAGATCAAGCAAGACGAATAAAATAGCAAACCAATCTCTGAGGTTCTTTGGTTTCTAGGAATGACATAATTTTGTCACAATTTCCAAACTAGATGGACATTTATACAATACAGATTCAAGTGAGTCAAAGGTATAAGGTGCTTCAAGGATAGTTAAAACCTTCATTTTGGCAATTTTTTGGCCTTCCCAACTCCTTTATATATGTTATTTTCTTTTTATTTTAATTTTTTATGTTTTGAACCTGTTTGAAGTTCGTCAGAAAATCTCGTTCAAACGAGTTTTTGAATGAATCTTCCCAACTCTAGACTGTCATATCGTTCAAACGATTTCCCCATTTCCCCACCTACTCTCTTCCGTCTACTCCCACTAACCTATTTCCCCACTAAACCCATACTCCATTTTACCTATAATTTTTCCCATCACCTCCATTAAACTTATTTCATCCTCCCTCAACCCTCATTCCTCTTCCATTTCTCATTTTTAGCTAGGGTTCTGAGTTTGGTTCTTCCTCTTCTCTCTTCTAGGTATCTTATTTCTCTCTCTTATCTTCTTTATATATATATATATATATATATATATATATATGTGTGTGTGTGTGTGTGTGTGTGTGTGTGTGTGTAGCTTTTACTTTGAGGCTATATCATCATATTTTTTCTTTTGTTGCCCTTAATTAAGTGGAACTCCATGAACATTATCATTTTTTTTAAATGAAAATATTTTTTTTGATAATTTCGTGGAACTTTCCTTAAATTTCATTTATTTATTTATTTTGTTTTATCTCTAACGGAGGATGGGAATTGTTGTTGTTTGGTTTGTTGGTGTTGTTTGGCGGTTTGGACGGATTTTGTTTGGGTAGGTCCTAGTTTAGCCCTTTTTAGAATGGTCCCTCGTAGTCGTCGCACCCGTCGCATAAGTGACTCTCCCGAGGAACACTCTTCTTCCTCATCTTTATCCTCATTCGATGACACCAGTATTAATGAGTCCATTCTTTATCTTACACTCCGTTGAAGGATGCTCACCAGTCATACACAATAGCATACACAAGGTTTTTCCACTAGGTCCATTGTCTGAGAAAAACTTGTCCATCTCATATCTCTAGCAGGCACCACAGTCCACTCCTGGGTATCTGACTTAGGGTGGGACCCCTTGTTCAACCTTATTGACACAATTTTTCTCGACCTTATTCGAGAATTTTATTTTTGGATGTCTGTTCGGGAGGATCATATTTTCTCTCGAGTGCGAGGTCGGGAAGTCATTGTCAATCCTGACTCCATAGCTCGTATCATCACTTTACCCCAAGTCAATAATCCAGCATACCCTTGGGCTCCCTATTCTCGTCCTGACTTTAATATGATTTGAGCATCGTGTGTAGGATTATCCAACCCAGCACTCTTACCATTTTTCATGAAAAATTACATTAGGATTTTATGGTCCTTAATTGGATTGTATGTGCTTGTCTCATTCCACGTGCAAACTCCACTCAAATCACTAAGATGCACGTGGACCTCATGTTTGCCATTAGCATTAGGGCTGCCATCGACCTACCTGCCTTTATTTATCTTGTTATTAAGTCTGTTAGAATCATCCCATCCTATCCCGCTAGACAAGCACTCCCCTTTGTCGTTCTTATTACCCGCCATTTCCTTGCTACCGTCTGCCCTTGTCTTCCCACTTATGTCCCCGTGACCCGCTCTCAAACCATTGATATGCCCTCTGTTGGTAGGTCTCGTGGTAACTTACCCCCCGATACTCCACAACTCACTCCGTCTCAATCCGCTACTTCCTCTACTCCTTCTCCTATTAGACCACCACCCTCTCGTGCTACCCATAGACCGTCATCTTCTCATGCTCCCCCACCCCTTGATTAGGAGGATATTAGGTTTGTGCATTCACAGGTGGAGCAAATTCAAGAAGACAGGCGTCAAGACCGGGATATGTTGCAGGAGCTTCTGATTTCTATGTAGCAAGATAGGGAGGCTCAGGCTCGTCGCGATGAGGATCAAGCACGTCGGGATGAAGCTCAAGTGCGTCGTGATTCTATTCTTCTTGAGCACCTTGAGGCGATTCGTCGCATAGAGATGCGCCGTGGTGCAGGCTCATCCGATTACGGGTCCCTCCCAGATGACTCACTATATGATGCCCCAGATCCTTGATTTCATTTATGTTTTAGTCTCTTTCATCTTTTGTACTTGTGAGGCCGAGCGGAACATCTTTATTTACATTTTCTCACTTGTAGATGTTTCTTTGGTTTGGTTACATTCTCTTTATTAATGTATGGATATTTTGTATTAATGATATTTCTCTCCTATTTATTCTATTATTGCATGTATGGATCTTGGATTGTGCTGCATATTTTGATATTGCTTTTATTCCCCGTATCCTTTTCTCTAACCATTCAGGCTATGTCTATCCCTTTGTCTCTTCCGGACAAAAAGGGGGAGAAACATTGATAGATATGGGGACAAACATTGATAGGGGAAGTTCATAATTTAGGGGGAGTTAATTAAAATTTAACATATGTCATACTCATGATTAATTAACTTGCTTTATATTCTCATGTTCAGTTAATGCTTGATTTATAATATATATTTCCTCATGTGTTTTATGTATTTGTTGTTTCATGTGTGTAGGATACATCGCCTACTTTTCTGCAGCACACCGTCAGTCGAGTTACTTAGTCTGTCTTTTTATTTGGGTTTTTAGGATGGTCTTTAGAATCGGCTTGACAGCTGGCTTAGCAAATTCAGTCTTTTTGTTTATTTTTTTAAATTTTGTTTTGTCCCGGAATAGACAAAGGGGGAGATTTGTAAGGACAAATTTCCAATCGAGTCATCTGTAGTATTGGCTACATTCCGTTCGACAAAACTCTTTGGGGTCATTTTTAATCAAGCTTCATACAACCTTAGAGAATCGGGCATCCAAAGTTCACGCGACATCAATATGCATTTCAATTCCATTCTCCAAAAAGGTATATGACCAAATCCATTTTTATGTGTTGGAGTAATTTTCATAAAAAGTAATTTTCATAAAAAATAATTTTCATAAAAACCATTTTAGAAATTAATTTTAAATGTTTTTTTACAGAAAAAGGATTTTCGTTCGAAGTATCTTCCAGGTTGTTCGAACGACCTAGATCTAACGACCCAGTCCAGCCTGCACTGGTATCTCGTTAGAAGTTCATTAGAAATGTCGTTCGAACGAACTTGTCCGAAGGAGATTTATAACGACTTATCTAACATTTGTACTGGACTATTGTTAGATATCTTGTTCGAATGAAAGGTCGTTCGAACGACCTCATTCGAACGAGATCTATCAGTTTTGAATTTTTTAACTTCTTTCCTGCAGTTATTTTTATCAACTGCCCTTGTCCACTGCTTTTTCAGTTTTAATATGTGACGAAAATTAGTTTTTGACAAGGAAGTTTTACACATTTTTTAGAACAAAAATTTCAAAGCTTCCTCTTTGATAAAAATTCTTCTCCAACATAATTTAACGTTTGATCCAAAACCCCATGCCATCAACCTGAAATTCAACAAGTACATTTATGATGGATTTCTGCATTCAAGCTTATTGGAGACGTAGTTTGGGCTTCAGTGGATACCGCGACACGAGTAGTGTCATGCAACGCATTGGAGCTTCGCGTACTATAAATTCAGAGGTAGAGGATGGCATCAGCATGTCTTGTTGAGTCAAAGTCTGTAAGTCTTTTGAGTCCTTTGTAAAACCTATTAGTAGTGGATTTGACTAGGCCCAGCCGTCCGAGGTTTTTCCCATTTGGGTTTTCCTTATATATCGGCGCGTTGTGGTTGTGATTTTTGCACTTTACTTTATTAAATCACCTGGATGTATGCGTAGGATAAAAAGGATAAAATTGGCTAATTTTATATCTCTTGATCAAGTTAACAATCCCATCACTTTAATTGTTAATTATTTATGCTAACCTTCAAATTTGCAAAGGAAATTAAAATTAGTATATTTCTCTACTTGGCAAAAAAAAATTTAGTGTAGTGTGTGTATTCTACGAAATAACCTAAGTTCATATAACCTTACAACTTCAATGGTGATAAATTAGTTCTTTATTGTACGCATGTTAGTTTATTTGTGTTATTCTTATATTTATATTTAAATGTTTAGACTCTTGTACTATTTATTCTTAGATCTGATCAATCTAGTTATAGATTTTACGGGTGTCACAGTTAGTATCAGAGCATTCCAGGTTCTAGTTTCCTAGGATCTTGAGTGCATCTATCATTTTTCAGTGTAAAGTTCTTTTACACTTTAGATCTTTGCTATTTACATTAATGTACTCTTATAGGTTGTGATCGAGTACCGCACTCCTAACTGATGCGCGGGAATTTGTGGAGGTTGATATGTTTTAATTATACGTTTGTTCGGTCACACCTCATGATGTGAGACATAAGACGAGACTCTTCAGCTTGAATGAATCTTAATGAATCCTTGAAGGGCTCTGAATCCCCTTTTCAAAGGTCCATCTCGTGCGCAAATCAACCTCATGATTCATTCGAACAATCCATTATACTCCGAAGGGCCATTGGGTTCTTTTGGGCCCCGCGTTTCCTTTGTCTACTTTTTTAATAGAGAAAAGTTCAATGAAATATCGAAGGGAACTAAATTCCCTTTTCAATGGTCCATTGGATACACGAATCGGACTCATGGTTCGAACGAATGATGTGTTTTCCTTTGAAAACCTCTCTTCAATTCCATGATGAGAGTCTAATAATTCCTTTCTCTCGTTACTTATATTATACACATGTACACACATCACGAAGAAAAAAAGGAGAAGATTAACATTAGTCGATGAGAGAATTAAATGGTGCAATGGGTTCCTAACACCTTCCTATTTCGTAACTTGGTCCTCGAACCTTCGAATCACTTGGTTTATCATGCATAAGTTTGACCTTGATGTCATTCTCTCGAGGAGACGACATTCTTCTGCCTGTTTTGAGCAAAATAGGTTGGCGACTCTAACTCTTCGTGTTACCCCCATTTGACAATGGACAACTTTATATCCAAGGCTAGATCACAAAGATACCGACCTGAGTGGCGAAAAAAGGACCTCCACATCCTCAAATCCCCACACGTGCAAGGCTAAAAAGGGAAGAAAGAGAGAGGGAAGGAACCTTTTTCCTTCCTTCTTCCTCCTATTGTCCCAACTTCGAGGCTCGAGCCAGCGCCGGAGGAATCTGACCCGAATGGCCACAGTGAGGACTATGCTCGGGACTTCTAGAGTACTAGACTCTATTTATACATGGGTGTTACTTCTTTACTATCCTGCTTTTCTACATTTGTACATATGCTCCAACTTTTATGTTCCCTTTACTCGTTTGCTTATTTCTTGTACTTTATCTCATGCTCATCTCCATCATGCTCTATTCTCATATATATATATATATATATATGTATGTGTGTGTGTGTGTGTGTGTGTATCACTATTCACTCACTTGTACATGCTCATTAACCTTGCACCCACTTATATATGTTCTCCATGATCACTTCACACACTCACACTTGTATATAGTTTCACCTTTACTAACATGCTCCACACACCACTTGTAGATTATCTATGCTTAGCTTCACTAACACACACCTTTACGTCTCTCTCTTGTATATATCTCCATGCTCACGTACACATCTCACACACCTCTTATAGGTGACTCATTCTTAGGCTTATTATCATGCACCAGCACTTGTATATATTCACATGTTGCTTCACTCACACTATTTCCATATCACTCTCTTACTTTGCACATATATCTCATTCATTTGTATATTCACATGCTTCCTTATCACCATGCCTAGTATAGTCTTCATGTTCCATGCAAGCATTACTTTTCATGTTATTTGTATATTTTCCCTCATAATGGTAGTACTCCCCTTCCTTAGAATGCAAATAAAAATATCTTGATAAGATACTAATCAAAACTCATTCATTTTTACACACTACATCACTAGAGCATTGTAATATTGACCAAATTTTTGTCTCGTACTGGGGGGTCACTTCGTGATGGGTGTCGGTCTCACTGGGGCGCGACTAACCTAAGTGATATGATTCTTACCTTCCATTGGCCTCGTACCTTTGGCGTATGTCGAATAGTCCCCCCCACCCGCATCGTATCGCTTGACCGAACTCACGACGGGAGATATATAAAAGGGAACTCATTCACATGCGTTGAGTATATCAAATTGCTCTCACACGTATCATCCCCATGAGGTATATCGTGAGGCAATTCACATACACTCAGGCGTATCAAATGTCTTGTCCACATGTACTGATGAATTATTTCCATTATGGGAAAGAGGTATATTATGGAAGTCATGCCAAAGGGGATAACCCTTCCACTAACCACCAAGTGCATAAACCTCATATAAGCGTCAGGATTAAGGCACTCATAATTAGTTTGTCTAATACTATGAGAAACTCAGTCGAAATTTTAGATCTCCCAACTGCCCCAATTTTTGTGTTATTCGCTCATTTTTTTTAAACATGACCCTATCCGCGAGCCTGGAAATAAGTTAAATCGTGTCTTATATTTTTATACTCTATTTTCTTCCTAGGCTCGGGTCCTGTCCGACATGTTTCTTGCATTTAGGCAAACATAATACAAGTAAAAACCAAATAATAATAATCATGCTAAGATTTCTCCCTTTTTTTTAAAATAACCAAAAACATTTTTCCCCTTTTTAAAAATACCAAAAAATATTCTCTTATTCTTCTGAAAATAAACCTAAATCATCTTGTCCTCAAGTCGGTCGCATACCCGACTTTGGCATGGCTCCCTATTAGATTCGGTCTGCCGTCAGACCAGCCTAAAGGTTCGTTGCTTCTTATGCTACTTCAACCAAATTTGGCATCTACTTCCATAATTTATTCATGGAGAATGCCGATTAAGCACAGTATGCTTAGCCAGATCTAATGATCATTCTAGCTTCGCGCAGTACTAAGGCTGGCAACCTCAAATTTGAGTCCTCTACCCAAATTGTGCCTATCAAGATACCTGGTACGTCCCCGATATCACCCAAACCTTTCAAGGTTTGGTCATCCTTTCTTCTACATCCCATATGATTTTATGCCAAGTTGTGTCGCTCCTTATACGAGTCGGTATCGTGGTTCGCAACTGAACAGAGGGGGAGGCATGGAAATTCTTACTATGCTAAACTAGCTCCAAAGGTTTGGGCTGAAACTACCCATAGAAATATCCATCGACTCCCAGAGATGCAGTGGCCTGTTAATGGAATCCTGGAAGTGAGCTCCAAAAGCAGATGAGTGGGTGGTATCCATTGAGGAAATCAGTCTAGATGATGTTGTGAAGATTATATCCAATATGTTTATCTAGTCATGAGAAATATGTGACATCTCTAAGTCTCTCACAACTTCAAAACTTCAGGGACACTTGGTCTCTTCGCTCCTGCATTTCCCCGCTAAGTGGAAAGATTTATATAATGAAGACACAGAGGTTATCGAGTGCATTGATTACTCTTGGCAAGAGGACATCATTGCTACCGGTTAGGGGGATGACTTAAATAGTTCAGATGACGAATCGAACCATGAAGAAGTCAGTTCAGTTACCAACTTGCATGGAATGATCCCCTTTGAAGATTTATTGGGAGAAATCAATAAAAGTGTCTATTCATCCCAAAGTTGATGAAGCTACGGGGTTCCTATTCTTTCCCACCTTAATTAACCACATGACCAGATTCGGGGAATGTTACAATGATCTGAGTCCCCATTCAGTTCGAACGGACAAAGGAAAGGGAGTTTTCGAAGAGGGCCCGATGTTAAAAATGACTGTTGAAGAAAGTAAAGTTCTCGACTAACTTAAGAAAACCCAATATAATATCACCTTATGGGGACTCTTCATGTCCTCTCAACTGCATAGAAATACCTTGATAAGTCTCCTCACAGAGCCCACAGTTTCTTCCGCTATTACACCCGAAGAAGCCGTAAATATGGTTAAATCCTTAACCTCTTCCAGACTCCTTTCTTTTTTCGAAGAATAAATCCTAAAATTCTGCCCCGATCAAAATTATACCCTTAACATCTCTATTGAAGTTTTAAGGAAGACAATCTCGTTATCACTTATTGACAATAGATTTGCTCTCAATGTTTATCCACTCGGAACCTTCAACTACTTGGGATTGAATGTCAGTGATGTCACTCACACATCCATCATTGTGCGTGCCTATGACAACACTCCTCGAGAAGTGATGGGTTTACTAAAACTTACATTAGGGGTTAACCCTATCAACCCTTCAACAGAGTTTTATCTCATTGATATACCTACCTATTTCAATCTACTCCTTGGCCACCCATAGTTTAACATCATCCAAGGGGTATCTTCCTCTCTCCATCAGAAATTGAAATTCTTTGCTAAAGGATAAGTTATCACCATCCTAGGGGATGACGGTGGTTAGGTAGTGCTAGCACTAGCAATTCAGTATTGGAGATTCAGTATGGGAACAATGACATATTCCTATCTAGTTTTAACATTGACCCATTCCTCATCCCAGGAGGAGATCATTTCAAAAATCGAGTTTGTCCAGAGTATAGTATTCACGGTAGCGTCAATATAATCCAGATGTTCAAGAACATGCACTTCATGCTCGGAATGGTGCTAGGACGATGCCAGCAAGGAATTTTTAAGCCCAACGTCCTGAAAGAAGCCTTTCCCCCATGTGGCCTGGGCTACCAACCTTCACCATCTGAACTCAAAACACTCTATCGACCACGACCGAAAAGAAAACCAAAAGACGAACATACTATTTTGGGGGACTCTCTGAATGAAAGATTTATCAAGGAGGGTGAATATTCTCCTTTTGTAGATTATCTAAACCGTGGTATGACCTCACTGACAAGAAGATGAAATCGGGGTTGAAGAGCTTCTTTTGAGACAATACCATTTAGAGTAAGGACTGAAACCATGAGGTGGAACTTCTGACTCGGGAAACCATGGCAATCACTAAGAACTCCGAAGAAAGCGACCATGAGAAATCCTTTAACCTACAGATAATGGGGCTGAGTCTTTGTATGATTCACTAATATGCTTCATCATTGGACCCATCCACTAAGATAACAACTGCTGAAGTACCTCTTCTAAACTGGCATGCCATCTCGGTCCAGCCTGCTCAAGCCCAGCCAAACCCTGTTGTTTATCCCATCCAAAAAACCTCTGCACTTATTTATGTTTCTCCTTTTCCAGACATCAATATAATTGAGGCCTCTTTTGATGAGATTCTCAACATTGTATTTCCTGAAATGAAATAAATAAAAAATTTGAGTATCTTGTACTGCCTTACATTAATTGCATTATTTTTAATCAAATTCTTGATAATGATAATTTTGAAAATGAATAATTCTTAACTGATCTCAATAAGGAAACTAATATTCAACGTAACCGCATTCAAACTAATAATGATGATACTGTTATTATTAATCTCAGTTCTTATAGCTATTTGTGTAAGATTAGGATAGGGTCCACCCTTAACGAGCATGAGCAGGCATAATTTAAAGAGCTGCTAAAAGAGGTCGTAGATGTCTTCACGTGGTCCTATGATGACATTCCTGGCATTGACCCGGAAATAGCTTAGCACATGATCCCTACATTCCCAGAATGCAAATTTGTCAAGTAAAAATTGAGGAAGCTCCGAACAAAATGGTCCCTCGAGGTCAAAGAAAAGGTAATAAAACAGTTGAATATGGGTTTCATTCGCGTAGTCGAATAATCTACATGGCTTACAAACATCGTCCCCGTACCGAAGTAAGAAAGAAAATCCCTTATGTGCGTCGACTATCGAGATCTGAAAAGGGTATCCCCGAAAGAAGATTACCCATTACCAAATATCGACATGATCGTGGACAATACGGCCAGCCACGCCTTCAAATCATTTGTTGATATATTTTTCAGGTATAACCAAATCAAAATGCACCCTGACCATCAGGAGAAAATTACCTTCATTTCCCCTTGGAGCACCTTATGTTACATCGTCATGGCATTCGGGCTCAAAAATATTGGGGCTACCTACTAAAGGGTCGTTATAATCATCTCTCTCAACCTCATTCATAAAGAAGTTGAGGTTATTTTGACGACATGATCATCAAGTTCAAGACTTTGTAAGGCCACATTCTCGCCCTCCAGAAGTTCTTCGAGCGACTACAACAATAGTACATGCGGATTTACCCATAAAATTGTGTTTTCAGCGCCACTAAAGGAAAACTCCTTGGACTCATGGTCAGGGAGAAAGGAATGGAAGTAGACCCCACCAAGCTGAAAGCCATACTCGAGATGCCACCACCCAGATGGAAAAAAAGGTACAAGGATTCATGGGTAAGCTGCAATACATCAGTCGGTTCATTAGCTAATCGAACTTTATCTGCAAACCCATTTTCAAACTTCTCCATAAGTATTCAACCAAAGTCTAGAACAAGGCATGCCAATCAGACTTTGACCAAATCAAGTGATACCTCACCCGACCTCCGGTGCTCATGCCTCCTCAGCTAGGTCTTCCACTCCTCGTGAACTTGACTGTTATTGATACCGTAGCAGGGGCTTTACTAGACCAATACATTGAAGAATCCCACAAGGAGAGAGATATCAACTACACTAGCTAAAAACTAGTCGGGTACGAAGTCAACTACATTAACCTAGAGAAAGCATGTGTTGCCCTGGTCTAGGTCACACAGAAATTATGGCATTAAATGATTGCTTTTCCCATCATACTAGTATTCCGAATGGATCCCAAAAAATACCTGCTAAAGAAACAAAGTGGAAAAATGGCCTGCTGGTTAATATTGCTTGCCGAGTTCGACATTATGTATGTCACATAGAAAGTTATGAAGAGGAGGGACATTTTTTACTACCTTGTCTATTATTCTATGAAAGGAATCGATGTTTGGGTCTCTGAATTCCCAGACAAAGACATTTCCAGCACCTCTCAGGAGGATCTCAGGTGGCAGATGTGAAAAATATGTTACTAAAGCCGTTTATTAAAAATAAACTATTTAAGTAACTCCGATCTTTTTTTTAAGAAACTCTTTTCGTAAAAACCAAACTATTTGAACACAAGATGTGTTTAACAAATCAGTATGTATGAGATCTATTCAAAATTTGAATAACAGGTTTATAATGTAGTTTAAAAAACTTAAACTCAGCACAACCAAGAATGAGATGAGGAGATGTAGAAAGATTATGTTCATGATGTTTTTTTACGTGGTAAAACCTCACCAATTGAGGAAACATCCATGACTCCATCTACGGAGTAAAATGAAAATAATTCACTAAAACAAATTTATAAGTTACAAACTATATAACTAACATGCAAACAACTCAGACCTATATAAGTTTAGGAATGTACCCTCTGGTGTCCTTATAACTTCTCTGCAGTTCTGATTGTAGATGTAGTTCTCCCAGTTTGTTAACTTCTGATTTGTTCCAGCACTTTACGTCGACTCTTGTTCACAAGATCTTATTACCAACACTTTTCGTGTTGTAGGGTGTAAGTGTTTGTCGAGGTGCTCTCTAACACATGCATGCACACACACACACACTTATTAAGTACAAACAGTCCTAATAAATTACAGTAACACTATATGCTGTGATATTTTCTTTTTCTTTCTTCTTACAAAACTTTGAACCTTATTTGACCTTTAAATAAATCCCAGAATCCACGGATACCTTGCTAAGAAGACAGTCAAGGTCTTAATCAATCTCAAAATTTAGAAAAGTTTTTCGAGATTGAAAACCTCCAAGTGTGATTCCAAACTAGGTCAAAGGTTTAGTTTTACAAGAACTAGAAACAGAAAGCATTTATTGTTGATTTCAATGTAAGCAAACGTTTTATAGAAAATAATCAACAATATATTTCTCAAGATGAGAAATAAATAATGAAACTAAGTGTAATGTAACATGAATAACTCAGATCTGAAATTTCTATGAAATCAGAAAGTAGATCTAAGTAATAGTTTAAGTTGAAAACAAGATCTAACGAACAAGAGGTTACATCAACAATTACAAACTCAACTCAAACTCTCAAGGTAGTGTTTTGGATATGAAGGAGTTTTGAAGAAGTGTTTGATTTTGGGTTGAAGAGGTTTTGACGAACAAGGTTAGGGTTTCTAACTCTCTCTCTCTGGTTTCTCTCTTCTCTCTCTTCTCTCTCTATTTCTCTCAGAAAAATGAAAATGGAAAAAGTCTTCGAAGTCTGAGATTAGGGTTCCTTTTATAGTGTGAAGAGAAGGTTCGAGAGACTGGATCAAAACCAAGGGCCAGGATTAAGTCAAGTTAAATTGACTTTGATCGAAGGGTTCTAAGAACGCGGTGCTTAAACGATACCTGATTGGTTTAAAATGTTGTACGGGGATTCACCAAGACAACATGCAAATCGTCGATAACCAATGATCCAAGGGCTAAAAACATACGCGTTTATAACTCAGTAAAGAAACACAATCTCAGCCAATCAGATGAAGACAGATGTTGTCCAAATAAAGGATATGAAACGCGCGTCTTAAAGTAATTATAACCACACCCTAAGGTTTACTCCGCTTTCGGATTCTACCCAAGGTAACATTAGGCCAATATACCCAACAAAGTATATTTACAGATTGACCAAAAAACTTATAAATCAAGTTTTAATTAAGAAAACCTTATTTAAAAAGTGTTTATAAAATCCCCAAAAATTATTAAAATTCAAACTTAGGGATTTAAACACACTCAACATATGTACACACATTATTATGCAATATGGTATGCATTAAATAAATTCTACTATGTATGAGTGTTGGCAATTTGTTCTTGATCACTACAAGATAGAGAGATGAAGTAGCAAACCAATCTCTGAGGTTCTTTGATTTCTAGGGAGGACATAATTTTGTCACAATTTCCAAACTAGATGAGCACTTATACAATATAGACTCAAGTGAGTCAAAAGTATAAGGGCTTCAATCTCCCCCTTTGGAAATATGAGACAAAATCTCCTTTGAGTCATCTAGGAATCGTAGGGAAACAAAACAATAAGAAAAACTTATTCCTATTAAAATTCTATCTACCCAATACCTAGAAAACAAAAAGTACATAACTCAACTAAGTACATTTGAATACCCATAACAACTGTTAAGAGTAACTGTACAATAAAAACCTGCAATAAATCACTGAGATCAAGATTTTTAGCATATGTAAGAAATTAATAGACTCAAATTTCTCCCCCATTTTGTCTCAAATGGACAAAGGGAAAAACTTGGATAAACAGCAAAGTTATTACTCAGCATAAACCATACCAATAGATTTACGTAATGAAATGAATCTATTATAATCTAGAGGTTTGGTAAACATATATGCGAGTTGTAGATCAGTAGGAAGATAATTGATTTCTAATTCCTTAGATTCATCCAATTCGCGTATGTAAGGACATTTTTCTCATGTCCAACATGTTACATTTATGTATGTCGTACGCCGCTACATTTGGCACGTCACCTAACGATCTCACATGACGGCCTCTATCCGAATTCCGGGAATCAAGCATTCAACATCTCCATTAATGTGTCCTACATCTGCCTCAACGACTTCACGTTCCATGATTTTAGGGACTTAATGCAAGTGGTACGCAAGAGAAGTCAAAACAGTGAAAAAAGGCACGATAGGAGACTTCAAGGGCATTTTCGTAATTTTACAGCCATATTCCGGGGGTCTGGTCAATTGGAAAGTTGAAGAGATCGCCGTAACGAAGATACTGGAAGAAACGACACCTCAATCCGAGCTACGGTGAAGGATTTATGACCTTTTGAAGTTGGAGAAAATTCCTTGAAGAATGCTATTTTTTTTACCCCATACCAGAATGGTACCCCAAACCACATGGGGAACCGGTTCGGGGGGGCGAACCGGTTCGGGGTACTTGACGCTGCAAGAGTCCCTAAGTTTTAAAACTCTTTTGGTTTCCTTATAAAATCCAACTTCGGGGGAGCTGTTTTGCAAGACTTTAGAAGACGTTTTTGAGAGTTCAAATACCTCTAGTCTTCATATTTTTTGAGTCCCAAGACTCATGTTTTGATTCACACAATTGCCAATCCTTTGTGAATATTTTTGGTAACCCAAGAACACAACCTTGTGTTTGTTCAAACCTTTGTGGAGAGATCTTTGCAACCGAGGGCTGCGTGTCATTGCTGAGGGAGTCTCTACAAAGTTTCATGACTGCGTGTCATTGAGGAGTACTGCGGTTCTTCCTTTGTTGATTGGACTGAGGTTCATGTGGGTTCGCTGCGTGTGGATTCATTGCTGCCCTCCTGGAAAGGGATATTTCCAGCCGCCGACTACAGAATCCGATACCTGAGGGTAATTCTTAGTCACTGTATTTTCATTGTAATCCGAAATTGTATGTTACAATATTGTAATGAAAATAAAAGGTTTTGCCCCTTTGGGGGATTTTTCCTGAAATTGTTTGTTTTTATCATGCATGCTATATTTTATTTGATAAATAATCTAGATGCATGTCTTATGGTTTAACTAAAATTTGGGATTAATTAAAATTGGTTTTTATTTGAGAAGTCGCAATATTTCCGCTGTAGCTACTCTCTCAGCGTATAAAATGATGTCTTATATTTATATGCTTTGTTCGCGAGTGTTGAACAAGGTTTTTAGAAATATTAATCGCACTTTGATTATCACAATAGAGATGAAATTGGTTTTCTTGAATACCTTAATCACTTAGCATTTGTTTAAGCCACAATAATTGAGCACAACAGCTACCAGCGGCTATGTATTCAGATTCAGCTGTCGAGAGTGATGTGCAGTTTTGTTTCTTATTACTCCATCCTACCAAGTTATTACCTATATAATAACATGCTCATGATGTGCTTTTACTATCATCAGTACACCCAGCCCAGTCAACATCAGTGTATTCAATTATGGTGCTTGGTGTGTCATTAGTGTACCAAAGTCCTATAATTAGAGTGCCTTTTACATATTTAATGATACGTTTAACAGCATTCAAGTGGCTCTCTTTAGGGTTATTTTGATATCGAGCACATACACACACAGCATACATAATATCAGGACGCGAGGCAGTAAGATATAGTAAGGTTCCTATCATATTACGATACAGAGTAGGATCTACGGATTTTCCATTTTCATCTTTAAAAAGTTTTAGTGTAGTACTCATGGGCGTTTTAGCATCTTTATCACTCTCGAGGCCAAATTTCTTTACTATCTCTAAAGCGTACTTGGATTGCGATACAAATAATCCTTCTGAATTTTGTTTGACTTGGAGGCCTAAGAAGAATTGTAGCTCCCCCATAAGGGACATTTGAAATTCCTTATGCATAGTTTCAGAGAAGGATTTGACTTCTGAGGGAGAAGTTGATCCAAATATAATATCGTCAACATAAACTTGAGCAATAGTGATGTGTTTGTCAAAATGTTTGACAAAAAGAGTTTGGTCATTTCCGCCTCTTTTGAAACCTTTATCTAAAAGAAAACTGAAAAGACGCTCATACCAAGCTCTAGGAGCTTGTTTAAGGCCATACAAAGCCTTTTTCAGACGAAATACATGATTTGGATATTTAGGGTCAATGAACCCTTTAGGTTGTTCTACATAGGTTTCTTCAACCAGTATTCAATTAAGGAACGCAGATTTGACATCCATTTGGTACAGTGTAAAATGTAAGTGGCAAGCTATAGCAAAAAGCAGACGAACAGATTCTAAACGAGTAACAGGAGCAAAGGTCTCGTTAAAATATATTCCTTCTATTTGAGAGTATCCTTGAGCAACTAATCCAGCTTTATTTCTAATTATTATCCCATTTTCATCAGTCTTATTTTTGAAAATCCAACGTGTGCCAACAACCTTTTTATGATCAGGACGTGGAACAAGATACCAAACATCATGAATGACAAATTGTAAAAGTTCTTCCTGCATAGCAGAAATCCAGTGAGAGTCATTCAATGCCTCATTTACATTCTTTGGTTCCACAAGGGAAACAAAACATGCATAATGTGCATAATTTCTTAGTTGGGATCTTGTACGCACTGGCTCACTAGGGTTACCAACTATGTTATTTATGGGATGATCTTTAGAAACCCAGTTAGGTACCTCAGGTGTCTCAATTGGTAATTAATTATCCATTTCAGAGGAGTCATTTTCTAAAATATTTGTAGACTCTTCCTCAATAGTAGATTCACCAGTCTTGCTTTCTACATTAGTGTCACTAACAATTACATTTATGGATTCCATCAAGGTTTTAGTGCGAAGATTATACACTCGATAAGCTCTACTGTTAGGCGAATATCCTAGAAATATGGCTTTATCTCCCCGGCTCTCAAATTTGGATAAGTGTTCCCTATCTTTGCATACATAACAAGTACTGCCAAAGGTTCTAAGATACTTGAGATTAGGCTTTTTATTGTACCAAAGTTCGTAAGGGTTTTGTTTGGAATTCTTTCTAAGATAGACCCTATTTACAATGTGACAAGCAGTACGAATAGATTCTACCCAAAAATATTTAGGTAAATTTTTGGCATGTAACATAACACGTGCCATCTCTTGAAGGGAGATTCTTTCTCTCCGCAATACCATTCTGTTGAGGGGTCTTAGGAGCACTGAACTCGTGTTTATAACCATTATAGTCACAGTATTCTATAATACCAGTGTCTTTGAATTCACCACCTCTATCACTACGAATTCTATTCACTTGAGTATCCTTCTCATTTTCAATCCTAAAAATAATTTTTAGGAAGGTTTGAAATGTTTCAGACTTTTGTTTTAAGAAGGCTACCCAAGTAAATCTAGTGAAGTCATCAACCATAACAAGGATGTAACTGTGTCCACAGAGACTAACAGTTTGGGAGGGACCCATTAGGTCCATATGGATGAGTTCTAAGGGATTAGAGGTAAGAATATATTTGACTTTCTTATGAGGTGCCTTAACAATTTTACCTTCCTGACAGGAACCACAAATAAGATTGGGTATGAGTTTGATTTTAGGAACTCCTTTAACTATTTCATGAGAAGTCAGTCTACTAAGGTTATCGTAGTTTATATGACCCATTCTGTTATGCCATATCTCATTGTCATCCATTCTGGCAACATTACAGATTTCAGAATTGTTCATGACAGTGTAGCAATTGTCAGGAGTTCTGAATCCAGTAATTATGCATTCACCTTTTTCATTTAAAATTTTGCAATTGTTCTTTGAAAAGGTAACAGTATGATCTGAGTCACAAAATTGCGATATGCTAAGTAGATTTGCCTTAAGACCTTCGACTAGAAGAACATATTGAAGAATAGGAAGCCCATCTTCTTGGAGAGTTCCTTTGCCTATGATTTGAGATGAAACTCCATCACCAAAAATGACTTTACCACCAGCGAAGCTGGTTTTGTTTAAAAGTTTAGTTTCATCACCAGTCATATGCTTAGAACATCCAGAGTCTAAATACCAACTGGATGATGTGTGTTCAGCTTTTAAAGTAGTAACAACAACATTACACTTCATCTGAGGTAATAGATCATCTTTTCTAACCCAAATTGCCCTAGTTTTCATCTTGTGCTTATTAGCTCTCAATTGATAAAATTTGCGAGCTTTGGATTTTTGCTGAAAAATGTTTTGCGCATGATTTTGAATTTTGTGAAAGACTTGAGCATTTGGTTTAGGAAAGTGCTTAGGATTCCTTCTAGGAAATGTTCTTTTAGGTTTGGTCTTTCTCTTTCTATAATTAGAGTTTCTATCTGGTTGTCTAGGAAGTATATAATTGTTGCGGCTCCTCCTAGAATAGTTAAAGTTCTGATAGATATGAGGATTATAGACATGTTTAACTAGTCTCCTAGCATAGCAACTATCAAGAGAGTGACAGTATATATCACAGTAAGAACAATAAAGATTGCTCAAGATTGGGGTCTCCTTAGGAAAGCACTCTTCCTAATAGAGGGGCAGACATATTTAGCCTTAGGTGAACTTTCATGTTTAGAGCAACTTGATTCCCCAATGTTAAAATTTTGATGTTTTGAATCAAACTCAGTTTTTAGAGAATGAAAGTCTGGGCATGTTTCAATAGGTCTTTTGCCTCCTGACACAAACTTGATAGGTTCAAGAGATTTTGTTTGTGTTTTCAAATTGGGGCAAAACCCTATTCCAGTTCGATCATCAGAATTGGTTTTTGATTCAGCAACAAATTCATCAAAACATTTTGAATTATTTTCAAATTTTGTAAATTTTTTGAAAACAGTTGCTATCTTTTCTTTAGTTTGCTCCAATTCTAACATTGTCCCTGTTGATACCAAAATTAGTATGCTGATGTGGACGAATTATACGAAGACACGTGTCAATCTACGTGGCACAATAGCAACGAGGAAGTCCATTTCCCCGACCAACTCATGTTCTCTGCGAGCAATAAGGATACACCGAGGAAGTTTAATGCTTCGAGATACTCCAGCGCTCCGAGGAACTCTTGAGCAACGAGCAACTAAAGCGGTCCGAGCTGCATCTCGACCTCAGCATCAATTGCCAGATAATCAACCGTTCAACCATTCATTAAATGCTTATTATCTTGACGCACACGCTACATTAAATGTATTACCCTTTTCATATGTATATCATTTAATGTATCGCCCATTCATACGGGAGCCTCAAGGCTATAAATACATTGTATCACCCTCATTCAAAGGGGACCGGAATTTCTTGAAAGAACTTGTAATCAAGAATTCCCAAACACTCAGCAATAACATAACAGTGGACGTAGGCCATTCTTATAAGGCTGAACCACTTTAAAAATCTTTGTCTCATTTATTTATCTGTGATTGAATAATTAGAGCGATCTAATTTTTTACATCAACAGATTGGCGCCGTCTGTGGGAAACGACCGTTGTTATCGTTTTTTACCAAAAATCATTCACCATCAATGGCAGATAATCCATAATCCAGTAATCGAAATGCTGGAAATACTGGAAATCCTCCAAATCCATCTGCACCTCCAGATCTGGATGGAATTGTAACGAATCTGGCTCAAGGACAAACCGCCATGTAAGAAACTATGAGGTAACTCATTAAAACTCTTCACGGCGGTATACCTACCCATTCAGGGCAGAGAAGTGGTCAGAGGCAATCGCAATCCAGACGTACCAGGTCATATCGTAATGAGGAATCCAATGATTCTTCTTATCAACCTGGGCGAACTTCATCGATATGGGCTACGGATACTGATCAACATATCACCCTCTCTCCGGAGAGAACCAGCGCTTTGGAAAGATTGAGCAGAGTGTCTCCTTTCAGTCGGTTAGGCCCTAGGAGAAATATGAGTCCACCTAGAGCCCCGTCGAGAAGTTTTCGACCACCATCAGGTTTGCGAGAAGGATCAGCACAATCACGACCAGTTACTCATCGAGATAGATCCCAGGAAGCTACGTCGGAGCAATCAATTGCTCGGACTAAGCGGCCTGAAGAAAGAAATGATGCGTGGAAAGGATCTATTCAGCGGTTGGAGGATAGACTGGGAGAAATGGCTAAGGCAAGGAACCCCTTACAGAGAACTTTTGTTCAAGGGACACCTTTTGTTCAGGCCATTGTGGATTTTCCAACACCATCAAAATTCAAAGCACCTGTAGTGACCCCCAAGTATGACGGAAAGACAGATCCTATTCTTCATATAGAGCAGTATCAAGCCGCTGCCGACATCTATGCTGTTCCCGATGAGATGAGGTGTAGAGCGTTCTCGGGAACCCTTACTGGATCTGCACAGATATGGTACAACAATATTCCTCGGGGTAAGATTTTAACTTTCATTCAGCTGGCCGAATTGTTCATTGGCAATTTCTGTTTTGGAGCAAAACCGGTAAAGCGAGTAGCACACTTGTTAAGTGTTAGACAAAAATCAGGTGAGAGTACTAGAGATTACATAACTCGTTTCAATAACGAGAAGTTGGAAGTTATAGATTACGAAGAAAAGACAGCAATCACTGCTTTGATGAGTGGGTTGTTGCCTAACAAGTTGTATTACACCTTGGCTAAAGACCCTCCTACCACTATGTCAGAGTTGATGGCAAAAGCAGCCAAAATCATGAATGTCGAGGAGGCTATGGCTGCAAAGAAGAATATGGATAAAGAAATAATGGTGGAGGTCAACAAATCTAAGAAGAAAGAGCAGAAAGGTAATGGCGGTGACAAGCACTCCAAGAATAATAGGACATCATGGGAAGTCCTGAAAAAATACGATAATTATACTCCATTGAAAATGAGTATTAATCATGTTTTGGAAGAAATAAAGAATAGCGAAGAAATCAAGTGGCCAAATAAACTGAGGACAAACCCTGATATGAGGAATAGGGACAAATACTGCGAGTTCCATAAGATCATGGCCATATGACCAAAAATTGCATAGCCCTTCAGAACGAGATTGAAACGCTCATCCGAAGAGGGAAGCTAACCAAGTATGTTGATCGCAGAAGTGAAAGGAAAAATGATGATCGAACTAGAGAGCATTCCATATCTCCTCGTCGGACAGAGGAGAAAAAGAAAAGAGATCATGAGGATGATCCAGATGAAGACCCCGATCTTCCAAAGAAGCCAAGGCAGCCTGAACGAGAGGTATTTTCCATACGTTTTGGGTCATTTGATTGTAATGTTATTACAGGAGGAGATGCTGGAGGAGGAGATCTTACTGCAGAAAGAAAGGCTTATCTCGGAGAGGCTCAAGCCTGCTCATATATTCAACGAATAAATCTTGCCGAGGATGATCGTCCGAGGAAGGTAAACAAAGAGAAGCTAGTTATTGGTTTTTCAAAAAATGACCTGGCAGGTGTTCTTTACCCTCATGATGATCCTTTGGTGATTAAAATGAGGATGAAGGATGTAGTGATTTCAAGGGTGTTAGTAGACAATGGTAGTTCGGCAGACATCATGTACTGTTCATGCTTTGACAGCTTGAATTTGAAATTATTTCAATTAGAACCTTATCACAGACCCCTTCTGGGTTTTACTGGCGAGAAAGTTTTTCCACTTGGGACGATTAAGTTGGATATACTCATTGGAACTTGGCCTGCTTGCCGAACAGAACAAATACGCTTCTTTGTGATGGATAAAAATGTGCAGTCAGCTTATAACATCATCATGGGAAGAGTGGGTTTGAAGAAATTCGAAGCAGTTCCATCTACAGTACATCAGTGCTTAAAATTCCCAACAAACTTTGGAGTCGGAGTTATGAAAGGTGATCAAAAAGTAGCTCGGGAATGCTATTATTCGTCCGCCGAGCAAGAGGAACTTGAAGAGTCAAGGAAAAAGACTACTACATACCAAGTGGAGGAAGGTACGGAAATTGAAACTCTTGATCCCAGGGATGAATCGCAACTTGTAAAAGGACAGGTGTTGGAATCTACAGAAAATATTATTTTAGACGACGAGCATCCTGAACGAATAACCCAGATAGGTTCGTCGTTGGACATTTCAATAAAACAGGAGTTGGTAACTTTCTTGAGAAACAGGAAAAATACTTTCGCATGGAGTCATGAAGACATGCCAGGAATAGATCCAAACTTCTTATGTCATGAGCTCAATGTGAATAAGGAGATCAAGCCTGTGAAGCAGAGAAGAAGAGTGTTTAGTCCCGAGAAGAATCAGGCCATACAAGAGGAGGTCGAGAAGCTCCAGAAAGCTCAATTCATTGAAGATGTGAAATATCCAGACTGGTTAGCAAATGTGGTGATGGTAAAAAAGAAGAACAATAAATGGAGAATGTGTGTTGATTTCACTGATCTCAACAGTGCATGCCCAAAAGATCATTTTCCATTGCCCAGAATTGATCAGTTAGTGGATGCTACCTCGGGACACGAGCTGCTCAGCTTCATGGATGCATATTCTGGCTATAACCAGATCAAAATGAAACCTGAAGACAGGGAAAGTACTTCTTTTATTACCCCAAGGGGAACTTATTGTTATAATGTTATGCCTTTTGGTTTGAAAAATGCAGGGGCAACATATCAGCGGCTGATGAATAAGGTTTTTTCCGAAAAAATCAGTTGCAACATGGAAGTCTATGTCGACGATATGCTAACAAAAAGCAAGAGAGCTGCTGATCATCTAATTGACTTAGGACAGACCTTTGATCAACTGGATAAATACCAAATGAAGCTCAACCCAACGAAGTGCACCTTTGGAGTACGAGAAGGAATGTTCCTCGGATACATCGTCAACCAACGAGGTATTGAGGCGAATCCAGAAAAGATCAAAGCTCTTTTAGGGCTGCGATCCCCAACGACGAAGAAAGAAGTACAGAGTCTTACAGGACTAGTTGCAGCACTCAACAGATTTGTGTCTCGGGCAACTGATAAATGCCTCCCATTCTTCAAAACACTTCGAAAAACTTTTGAATGGACTGATGAATGTGAGAAGGCCTTTCAAGACTTGAAGAAGTATTTAGGATCACCTCCATTGTTGTTCAGGACAATAACAGGAGAGAAGTTATACTTGTATCTAGCAGTATCAGAGAATGCAGTCAGCTCAGCATTGATCAGATTGGAGAATGGAGTCTAAAAACCAATCTATTACACAAGTAAGGCTTTCCGAGGTGCAGAAATCAGGTACCCGAAGCTGGAAAAATTGGCATTGGCATTAATTGAAGCAAGTAGAAGAATGAGGCCATATTTCCAGGCCCATACAATCGTCGTGTATACCGACATGCCATTGAGACAAGCCCTTCACAAGCCAGAAAAATCAGGAAGATTGATGTACTGGGCAATAGAACTCGGTGAATATGATATTGTGTATGAACCCAGATCATCATTAAAAGGGCAAGCTGTAGCAGATTTTATAGCAGAGTTTACATACCCCGATACCCCCGAGGAACAAAAGTTGCTCGCTGACCAACCTGTGGATGTTACAGGAACAACAGACATAAGTCCAGACCAACTCCGGTTGGTAAAAGGGCTTGTGGATGTAGAAAGATCATCATATTCAAACCCAGACCAACTCCGGTTGGTAAAAGGGCGAGAAGAGATGGTCGACGAGGAGCGAAAAATACCGGGGGATGATGAAAGAAAACAGCAGATATTTTACCGAGGAATTCTGTCAGATAAGAAATTTGAAGACAAGATACCTACATGGAGATTATATGTAGATGGATCATCTTGCACAACGGGTTGTGGAGCAGGGATTGTTTTAAACACCCCAGATGATGTTGACATGGAATATGCCTTGCGATTCCAATTCAAAGCCTCCAATAATGAGGCTGAGTATGAGGCCATGACAACAGGATTTAATTTAGCAAAAGTTATGGAGGCACGGCAAGTAATTGTATTCAGTGATTCTCAATTAATTGTGAATCAAATGATGGGAATATATGCAGTTAATGGAGAATTAATGATGAAGTACCATGCAAAAGTGATGGAGTTATTGACAGAATTTGATGCCATTCAATTGGTGAGAATACCGAGGATGGAGAATGCGAGAGCAGACGCATTTGCCCGATTAGCATCAGCTACTCGTACCGAGCTACGAAGGACGATACCAATTGAAGTATTAGAAAGTCGAAGCATAGATGAAGATCTGACAGTAAATGTTATTGTCCTTGATTTAGGATCATCTTGGATGGACTCTATCAGGGCATACATTGAGGAAGGAGAATTACCGGAAGATAAGCTCGCTGCTAAGAAATTGAAATATAAAGCTGCTCGGTATGTACTAACTAATGGCGTTTTGTATAGACGAGGAATTATGGTAGGTTTACAGAGATGTGTACATCCCTCCGAGGTGAAAGAATTGATTGAAGAAATCCATGAAGGATCTTGTGGAGCTCATATAGCAGGTCGGACACTCTTGGAAAGGGTGATGACGCAAGGATATTACTGGCCGACGATGAGGGCTGATTGTATAGCCTACGCCAAAAAATGTGACAAGTGCCAAAGCTTTTCCTCCATCCGGAGAACTCCACAAGCATTGTTGACACCTATAACTTCCCCTTGGCCATTTTCCATGTGGGGAATTGATTTGGTTGGACCATTGCCGACGACCCGAGGAAGGTTCAAGTATCTCGTCGTTGCAGTGGATTATTTTACTAAGTGGGTGGAAGCTGAGCCACTGATTGATATGACATACGAGAAGGTGTATCAGTTCGTCTGGAAAAACATCATCTGCCGATATGGTCTCCCTCATGCTTTCATCACAGACCATGGAACACAGTTTGACAACGAGGAGTTTGCCGCCTATTATCATCAGTCAAACATTTTGAAGGTTCATTCAGCGCCAGGCCACCCTCAAAGCAATGGACAAACTGAAGTGACGAACAGAACATTATTAAATGGTTTGAAGAAACGGCTAAGTGAATCTAAAGCTAATTGGATTAATGAGCTACAGTCAGTACTGTGGGCCTACCGAACAACTCCCCGAGCAGCAACTGGAGAATCACCATATATGCTAGCATTTGAAAGTGAGGCTGTCATACTTGCCGAGTTGGGTCTTCTAACACACAGAGTGCTGAATTTCAATTCTCCAGTCAGTGACTTAATGAGAAGATTAGATTTAGACATGCTTGAGGAGGTTAAAGAAGATGCCGCCATTAGAAATGCTGCTTACCAACAACGGACAGCTCTGTTCTATAACAAAAGGGTGAAGAAGTGTGATTTAAAAGAAGGGGATTACGTGCTGAAGAGGGTCATTCAGAAGCATAATAAGTTGGAAGCAAACTGGCATGGGCCATACCGGGTTGTAGAAGTTGTTCGACCAGGAACTTATCGCATAGCAACTCTAGAAGGAGAAGAATTTAAGAATGCATGGAATGCTGAAAACCTCCGCAAGAATTATCAGTGATGTAAAATGTAAAAGCAGTTCCAGTGATATGAATAAAACGATCATGTTTCACCATTTTCCTTCTTTATTGAAAGTTTTTCGGGGAATATTAGTGTGAAATACTACACTACTACACTACATTCATCAGCAATAAAAAAAAAATATACTCCTTTGGTTAGGAGGCGTGCACTAGCGTGACCAACTTCGGTTGGTAAGATAACTAGTGGACAGATAGTTCGAAAGAACCAAAAAATATACTCCTTTGGTTAGGAGGCGTGCACTAGCGTGACCAACTTCGGTTGGTAAGATAACTAGTGAACAGATAGTTCGAAAGAACCAGATAGTTCGAAAGAACCATACTCCTTTGGTTAGGAGGCGTACACTAGCGTGACCAACTACGGTTGGTAAGATAACTAGTGGGCAGATAGTTCGAAAGAACCAAAAAATATACTCTCAAATGCCAACTTATGTTGGTCAGGAGGTAAGATTATTACAAGAAAATATAAAAGTTCCTCGAAGAACAAAATATTCCAAACTGAACCAAGTATGGTTGGTCGGGGATAAAAACCCACTAACTGTAGTTGGTCGACAAGGAGAATTTATCGACCTTGGTTGGTCGGACACAATTTATGAAAAAGACAAAAATTTACCAAGTATGGCTAGTCGAGGATAAACTCTCACTAACTATAATTGGTCGACAAGCACAATTTAACAACCTTGGTTGGTTGGAAAGATTTTTATACTCATTACTTTATTATTAAATGATTGAGCAACATACTTGTAACTGTTTATTACTAAGTTGGTTGATGAACAACACAAAATTGTTTTCACAGATACATACGTAGTGTTTGAAAAACACAGAACAATAGCAATACAAATTTGCCAACAAAAATGAAATTCTTTCATTAAGGTCAAAATGTATTACAAATTACATGTGTACTAACTATTACATTAAGATCCCTACTCTATTGGTTTCTTTCCTTTAGCTTTTGAAACAGGCTCCTCGCCAGCAGGAGGATCTTCCAGGCAAAGAGGAGAATTAATGAAGTTAATATCTCTGAGCATTCTGACGTTCATCACAGAAGGTGTGTCCAATAGATGCTCGGGACGAGATACCTCGATTTGGGAATGAAGACTGTAGTCACCAAGGTATTTTGAAATTAAGCTCCGAGGAATAGAATGAGCAGGTATCCATTCCATGTCCAATTTATAAGGGGGAACGGGCAAGTCTAGCAACCCAGGAGCATGATAATCCCATAAATAGTGCCCTTGCTCCAATTTTAATACACCCAGGGCGTTCAACCATCCCTGCTTATAACCTTCATTATTGGCATGTTCAATACAAGCATCCAAGTGACAAAGGGCCTCATTGTAGCCTGCCATCCAAAATTCCCTGGGCTGTTTATGAAATTGGAAAGTTAATCTATCCACCTGCTCATGAAGGCTTTTGGCAAAAAGATCCTTATTCTCTAAAGCAGACTTCGTCGAAGTAAGTTGATCCTCCAAAGATAAAATATTATTGGACATTTCAGATAAAGCACGATCTTTTGCATTCAATTGGAACGCTTGAGTTTCTAGAGTTGATTGGGTACGAGTTTCTTCAACATTATGATCAAGTCTTCCTCGTCCACGAGAACTTCTTCCTCGTCCCCGAGCAGCAGAAATAAATGACTTTCTCATGGTATCTAATTCTTGCCTTAATTTGGCATTCTCAACCTCCAAGAAAGAAAAACCCTCATCAGTCACTGGGATTACAGCTGTTGAAGAAGAGGCTACAGACCTACATTCTGATAGCTCCTTCTGTAAATTGTTATTTTCTTGTTCCAACAGCTCAGCAATCTGTCTGCACGATTCAAGTTCACACTTCAAGGTTCTTTCCCTGACATCGTACCCAGCAAGGATCTTTTTATGGCCTGTCTCGGAGGAAAGCTGTTGATATCTATTCTCATACCCCTCATGCAACAAGGCAACTGATTCATTGTGTTGGTTCTGAAGATCTTCTATGGTACAATGAAGTTCCTCAATTAACTCGTAGTATGCCACATTATTGGCCACGGATCGGTCCAATAAATCCTTCAGGTATCGATAAGCATCAACTGCCTGCTCTGAAGCATCATGGCCCAAGATGTCAGCAATTTCTGATACACTCAAGTCTGTATGACCAGCTTTATAATATTCATGGCATTGCTGCATCAACTTTGTATCATGAGAAGATAGCAATTCCAACCTGGCCACAAACTAATAAAGAGGAGGCAACAGTCAACAAAAACAGATCATCAACAACAGAGAAGAACAAAGATGTATTTTATTAGATCATAAAAAGATTACATTGTTTGATTACAAATGATAATGAAAGATAGAAAAGATACCGAACAACTTCACACCTTTTCCTTGTCTCCCAAGACTTTCTCGGGAGGCTGGGACGAGGAGCTTGGTTGCTCGGTGGTAACAACAACTGGATCAACAGGAGTTGGAATTCTCTCAGATGGAGGAAGCATGGAAGAAATGTCCTCGTTGGCAGAAGGTTGAGAGGCAAGGACTTGATCACCCATGGCCATGGAAGATTCATCAGACATAGCCTCATCCTCTTCTTCTTCTTCAAGTTGTGGGGGAGGACCAGGGAGGTGTAGCTGAAAAAGCTCAGAATCCTCTTTGATCTTCAATTCCTGCAGGGCAGCTACCCAACCATCTCAGAAGTATTTCAACTTCCCGTGCTGAATTTGGGACGTCATTGCAGCAATCCCTTTGTCCCATCCTTTATCCCAGCCAGCGCTGAAGGATTTTTTAACTGCGAGTTTTCTTTTCAATTTCTCCGAGGAGAGCTTCTCGGATAGAAGATCCTCGGCAGACTTCAACTTCGCATCTAATTCTTCTTTTTGGCGATTGACATCTCGCAGGATGGACAACTCTTCCTCTGCCTTTTTCAGCTTATCTTCAAGCTCTTCAAAGTTCTTGAGCTTGTCGTCGTACTTTTGATGCTCGACCTCTAAACTTTTCACCTTATTCTCCAAACTCTTGGAGATCTCAGCCAGCTTCACCTTCTCAGCTTCAACTACAGACAACTTTTTCTCCCAAACAACTTTATCCTCATTATACTGCTGACGAGAATCCTTTAAGGATTGGGTCAAACCCAGCAGAGCATCCTCTACTCCCGATGAGGAGCTGGAAGCTTTAATTGCTTCATCTTTCTTCACAATACTGTTAAAACAATTCACCAGCTAAACAAGGGAAAAAGTGACAGGTCAGTACAAAAATACAATTATTCAAAGAAAGAAAAGAAATTCAGAGTGTGAGAAATTTACTGAAGCAAGGTGACGAGTAGCTAGGGATGTCAGCATATCCCTAGAAATCTTCTCATCAGTTCCTTGGACCTCGGGTATGATCCAAGTTTTTACCGAGCCCATGGCAGAGCTCGGAGGAATGATGGTTGGAACACCAACACCACCAGCTGGTAGAGAGGAGATGGTTTCAGCCAGATTCAAATTGACTGAGCACGATTTCCTCAATCTCCTCAAAGGGACTTCAGCAGTTTCAACCAAGGAAGAGCTCTTGGTCGGAGAAATGGTAATCACATCCACAGGAGCAACCTTAGTGCTCGGAGCCACTAGGGGCTTCTCGGTAGCTTTGGAAGATGCAACATCCACCTTCTTGGTTCCCTTCGGGTCATCAATTTTGCTTTTCTTGGCCTCAGCAGCAGAAGTAATGTCATCAACTAGAGTAGGAGGAGCTCTTTTCTTGCCCATTCTCTGACTTAAAAGGATGTGAGAATCTGAAGAAGAATCCTCTGGAGTTGAGGCTGGATCAACAGATCTACTCACAGGACGAGCAGTATAAGAAGTCGTATAGCTCTTATACTGCAGCAAATATGATGCAGACCTTATGTGCTCGTCTGCAACGTTCTTATGCAAACCCCAGATAAGTTTCAGATGCTTAATATTAACCTCTGATTCCTTTGGAGTTTTTCTTTTACTGTCAACTGCAAATAAACACATAATGAAATATCAGTCATACATTTTGTCAAACATGATAAAAGCATAATTTCATAAGTAAGAGAAAATGAAAATAAACCTATCCCATTGCCATATGGGGGACATTTAGGACCCTGGTATACTGCATCTCCAACCAAGGGGGCATATTGCCAATTTTTAATAACCACCCCATGTTCAAAATAATCTCTATTTGCATCAGGGAGGTTAACTACAAGAGCCCTATTCAAAAACCTAGTTTTTAAGTAATAAACGTTATCTAAGATAGCCCATCTATAGCAATACATAATCTCAGGAATCCCTATACGAGTTCCATGAGTAAGATTTAATTTATACACCCCATTAATTATTCTCCATGAATTGGGGGCTATTTTTGCAGGGACAAGATCGAAATACTGACAAAACTCAAGACACAATGGGTTTGGTGGAAAAGAAAATCCACATTCAGCAATGAATAAGCTAGGGAACCAGTGTCCCTCAGCCAAACGAAAATAATCTGAAGGTTCACGCAAAACCTCCAGAGTTACCCAGGAAGGAATGGAAAAATCGGAATGAAATTTCTCAACAGACTCCACAAGATAAACCATAGTGAATAAAAGAAATACCGAAGAAAAGAAGAGAATCTTATAGGAAAAAGGAAGAGCTGACAACTAGCGAAGGAAAAGACGAACGCACAAGAGAGAAAGAGAGAACAAAAAGCTTGAATGCAGAAAATTAGAAAAGGTAGAAGACGGTATGGTTACCTAAGAAGTTTAAATACTTTGCCTTGGGAAGCGGCGAAGGAAATGATTACACAAAAGAAACTAATACATCACCGGCGGCTAAAAGGACAAAAAATGCACGAAGATCGAAGCGCTCATAAAAATTCGAAAAGGCGGATTCTGTGAATTTGGAAGAAATTCAAATACAAAGAAAATGCTTCTAAAAACCAGGAAGGTCATTTAATATTGTAATATATCGAGAAAGAATGTTCCCTACTCCTCAAAGTTCGAAATAAGAAACATTGGGGGCTTCTGTTGATACCAAAATTAGTATGCTGATGTGGACGAATTATACGAAGACACGTGTCAATCTACGTGGCACAATAGCAACGAGGAAGTCCATTTCCCCGACCAACTCATGTTCTCTGCGAGCAATAAGGATACACCGAGGAAGTTTAATGCTCCGAGATACTCCAGCGCTCCGAGGAACTCTTGAGCAACGAGCAACTAAAGCGGTCCGAGCTGCATCTCGACCTCAGCATCAATTGCCAGATAATCAACCGTTCAACCATTCATTAAATGCTTATTATCTTGACGCACACGCTGCATTAAATGTATTACCCTTTTCATATGTATATCATTTAATGTATCGCCCATTCATACGGGAGCCTCAAGGCTATAAATACATTGTATCACCCTCATTCAAAGGGGACCGAAATTTCTTGAAAGAACTTGTAATCAAGAATTCCCAAACACTCAGCAATAACATAACAGTGGACGTAGGCCATTCTTATAAGGCTGAACCACTTTAAAAATCTTTGTCTCATTTATTTATCTGTGATTGAATAATTAGAGCGATCTAATTTTTTACATCAACAGTCCCTTTGTATTTTTTCTCCAGAGTTTCATTTCCACAGTTCTTAGTTTACTACTGAGTAATTAAGGAGTGAGATTTTGATCACACATTTCCTCAATAGCATATCTTTTGTTATCAAATTTCTGTGGTAATGATCTTAGAATTTTAGATACAATTTCATGTCTGTCATAAGTCACCCCATTAGCATGCAGTTTGGTCACAATATCAGTCAGGTTCATATAGAAGTCATCAAATGACTCAGTCTCAGACATAACTAAGGAGTTATACTGCTGAATGAGCATTTGAGTTTTACCATCCTTAACTCTACTGTCTCCTTAATGAGCAGTAACCAAGGTGTCCCAAGCTTCCTTAGAAGTGGTACAGGATGAGATTCTTTTGAACTCATGTTCATTTATGGACATAAATATGACATTCTTTCCTTTGTTATTATTTCGAGAAACTTGTTTCTCTTCTTGAGTGAACTCACTTAATGCTTTCTTAACCCTCTCATTACTTCCTTCGGTGGCTGGTTTTGTAGGAAAAGTGTAACCATTTTCAACAATGTCCTAGACATCATCTCCCAGAGTTCCTTGAATGAAAGAAATCATCCTTACTTTCCAGTAAGCAAAATTGGTTCCATCAAAGATTGGAGGTCTGGTCAAGTTACCAAATCTTTCATTTTTCTCGTCCATATTTGATTTTCAGAAAACAATTTCAGAAACACAGGATCTCTTTTGAAAGCAGTTTACCACGCTCTGATACCAATTGAAAAATATGTTACTAAAGTCGTTTATTAAAAATAAACTATTTAAGTAACTCTGATCTGTTTTTTTAAGAAACTCTTTTCTTAAAAACCAAACTATTTGAACACAAGATGTGTTTAACAAATCAGTATGTACGAGATCTATTCAAAATTTGAATAACAGGTTTATAATGTAGTTTAAAAAACTTAAACTCAGCACAACCAAGAATGAGATGAGGAGATGTAAAAAGATTATGTTCACGATGTTTTTTTACGTGGTAAAACCTCACTAATTGAGGAAACATCCACGACTCCCTCTACGGAGTAAAATGAAATCAATTCACTAAAACAAATTTATGAGTTACAAACTATATAACTAACATGTAAATAACTCAGACCTATATAAGTTTAGGAATGTACCCTCTGGTGTCCTTATAACTTCTCTACAGTTCTGATTGTAGATGTAGTTCTCCCAGTTTGTTAACTTCTGATTTGTTCCAGCACTTTACGTCGACTCTTGTTCACAAGATCTTATTACCAACACTTTTCGTGTTGTAGGGTGTAAGTGTTTGTGGAGGTTCTCTCTAACACATGCATGCACACACACACACACACACACACACACACACTTATTAAGTACAAACAGTCCTAACAAATTACAGTAACACTATATGTTGTGATCTTTTCTTTTTCTTTCTTCTTACAAAACTTTGAACCTTATTTGACCTTTAAATCAATCCCAGAATCCACGGATACCTTGCTAAGAAGACAGTCAAGGTCTTAATCAATATGAAAATTTAGAAAAGTTTTTCGAGATTGAAAACCTCCAAGTGTGATTCCAAACTAGGTCAAAGGTTTAGTTTTACAAGAACTAGAAACAGAAAGCATTTATTGTTGATTTCAATGTAAGCAAACGTTTTATAGAAAATAATCAACAATATATTTCTCAAGATGAGAAATAAATAATGAAACTAAGTGTAATGTAACATGAATAACTCAGATCTGAAATTTCTATGAAATCAGAAAGTAAATCTAAGTAATAGTTTAAGTTGAAAACAAGATCTAACGAACAAGAGGTTACAGCAATAATTACAAACTCAACTCAAACTCTTAGGGTAGTGTTTTGGATATGAAGAAGTTTTGAAGAAGTGTTTGATTTTGGGTTGAAGAGGTTTTGACGAATAAGGTTAGGGTTTCTAACTCTCTCTCTCTCTGGTTTCTCTCTTCTCTCTCTATTTCTCTCAGAAAAATGAAAATGGAAAAAGTCTTCGAATTCTGAGATTATGGTTCCTTTTATAGTGTGAAGAGAAGGTTCGAGAGACTGGATCAAAACCAAGGACCAGGATTAAGTCAAGTTAAATTGACTTTGATCGAAGGGTTCTAAGAATGGGTGCTTAAACGATACCTGATTGGTTTAAAATGTTGTACGGGGATTCACCAAGACAACATGCAGATCGTCGATAACCAATCATCCAAGGGCTAAAAACATACGCGTTTATAACTCAGTAAAGAAACACAATCTCAGCCAATCAGATGAAGACAGGTGTTGGCCAAATAAAGTATATGAAATGCGCGTCTTAAAGTAATTAAAACCACACCCCAAGGTTTACTCCGCTTTCGGATTCTACCCAAGGTAACATTAGGCCAATATACCCAACAAAGTATATTTACAGATTGACCACAAAAACTTATAAATCAAGTTTTAATTAAGAAAACCTTATTTAAAAAGTGTTTATAAAATCCCAAAAAATTATTAAAATTCAAACTTAGGGATTTAAACACACTCAACATATGTACACATTATTATGCAATATGATATGCATTAAATAAATTCTACTGCGTGTGAGTGTTGGCAATTTGTTCTTGATCACTACAAGATAGAGAGATGAAGTAGCAAACCAATTTCTGAGGTTCTTTGATTTCTAGGGAGGACATAATTTTGTCACAATTTCTAAACTAGATGAGCACTTATACAATATAGACTCAAGTGAATCAAAAGTTCTTAGACAGAGCTGCCAACAAAAAAGCGTACAGCATTGGGATAATCCTAATTAACCTCCTATTGCCATAGTTAGACTTCACTGTATGATAACATGAATGGATATGAGGAATGCACATTAGGCCTCAAGATTGCCCTCGAGAAAGGCATCAAGCACCTAGATGTCTATGAGAACTCTGCCCTCATTATTGGACAAATTTCCAGAAAATGGAAAGTCAAGGACGATAATCCCCTACCCTTCCATGCCCACCTAGAAGAACTTGCCTCATTATTCAAATATGTCACTTTTTCATTATCTGCCTCGCTTGAAAGATAGCCAAGCCGATGACCTAACAACCTTGGCCTCCATGGTTGACATGCCCAAGAGAATAACAATGGCCCATTTCCTGGTTTAAAAACAAACTGCACCCACTCACTGTGATGAGTGCATTATTTTGCATGAATTATGTCCAAATCTAGGCCTTGTTAGGACCGTTGTATCATAAATAATGAGCTTTTATAGTCTTCGTAAATTAAAAGAAAAATGCAAGTTTGAATAAAAAATTGAGTTATAAATGTGATTTTAATAACTCTGGCGGGTGAAACTGTAATTTCATAAAATTTATGGGCTTAAAAATAAATTTTAAATGTTTATCTAGGAAAAATAAAGTTCTCCCTGAAATTTGGTTGAATTCGGAGTTGAAACATAAAAGTTATGAATTTCAGGGTCTAAAATACAAATAAGGGTAAATTGGTAATTTTCTAAACTTTAAGGGGTTGAGTTTAATTTAATATAAGTTATTTTATATTTTTGCAGGTACCTCTAAAGTTTGGTGAAGATCCGAGTTCATTTGGTGGAGATATGAAGATTGTGGGAATAAGTTAAAAGAAGAAAAAAAGTCTTGAGGCCAAAGCATGATAAACCGATTTTCGGAAATTGATTTAGCTTATAATTTATTGTACCAGATGTTTGAATGAAGAATTCTTGTAGGAGAGCTGGTCATGCACGTGCATTCCCATTATTTTCCTTTTAAAGGAAGCAGTCCCAGTCAGTTGTCCACATCACCAGCCAACTGCCGAGTCAGTAGTCCACTTGCCTCGTCATCAGTCCATATCATCCTTTGACCAGTCAACTGCCTTATCATAAATCCAGTCATTCAAAATCACAGCTAATTCAGTTAAAATCGTTAAGGATAAATATGGATTTCAAAATCCCAACAAGACTCCAAATCAGATTTCGTCAAATTAGTTAATGAATTTTATAATTCATTTTTACCAATTAAAAAGGAGTTTTATCCCATCCAAATACCCTACCCCTAAGTCTATAAATAGGATCCTTAGGTTCATTATTTTTTACAGAGAGTTGTAGAGAGACACTTTAGAATAATTGTTGGTAGTTTTAGTTTGAGTGCTTTATTTATATTTGAGGGCCAATAATTATTTTGTGAGAGGAATTCTGTCAATAATATTTGTGACACACCATTTGTAAGTTTGTTTATTTAATGGATATTAATATTCACCCTTCCAAATTTATTATGTCTACGAGTATGCTAGCTTAATTTCCTTGCTAGGACTAGGTGAAATTTATTATGTCTGATTAATATTGTGCATGATTTAAATTCGTTTTTGTTCCCGATATATGCAAAAGGTTTTAAAAATTCGGTATTCATTTAAAACGACGCGAGAGTGTGTTTTAAACCTTCGGATTTGTTTGAAAAAAAATCATTTTTATTTTAAGTATGATTACTTTTTGATGGATTATACTTTTATTAAATTAATTGATAGTTCATGCTTAAAGACTATACTTTAAAATTTAAAAGTGAACTTTTAAGGGAATAGGAATTTTAGCCGTCTAAATTTAGAGACGTTAAATTTTATTTTGGACTTAGAACGTGTTATTTTTTCGAATTAAATACGACAAGAGTCGATTTAATTTGAGTTATAAATCGGGAATGACGAGTTTAAATTATTGCATAGTGTTAGTTAAATGTGATAAATGGATCCAACGTCCTAATTTTCACGATTTGATTATATCTCTCGTAGTTATATTTTTTTGTGTGTTTGCTTAGTTTAATATTAAATCTCATATGTAAACCAATTTCGTCTAAATGGACAGTCACAATTATTTGTAACAAAAAAAATTGATAAATCTTTGTGGGTTCGATCCGTACTTACACTCACTATTCTACAATAGCCCGTACACTTGCCATATTTTATAAAGTTGACAACACACTGTAACCACGTTGATCTCATCATCGAACAAGATCCTGACATGGAGGGATCATGGTACTATGACATTTGGTGAATTCTCAAATACGGTAGGTATCCCCAAGATGCAGATAAGAAAGACTGTGCAACCCTTCGCAAACTGGTTGCCCAGTACATCATTTGCGATAAAACACTTTTCAAGAGAAACTTTGATGGTACCCATTTGCATTGCATAGGAGTGGTTGATGTTGAATGAATGATGCGAAAGATCCAAAATGGAGAATGGAGTCCCCACATTAATGGTCATAAACTTTCCAAAAAGATCATATGTCAGGGGTACTATTAGACTATCATGGTTCAATACTGCACTACTTATGTTCGGAGATGCCTCAAATTCTCATAGTTTGATAACCTTCAACACTTGCCTGCTCAAGAATTGTACAACATGACCTTTACCTGGCCCTTGTCGACCTATGGCATAGATATCATAGGGAAGTTCACTCCTAAAGCTTCAAACGGGCACGAGTACATCCTGATCGCCATTGATTACTTCATAAAATGGGTCGAAGTCGAGTCTTACGAGGTAATGAATGCAAAGAAAGTGGCCAAGTTTATCATAATGAATATCGTGTGCCGCAACAAGGTTCCTCATGAGTTAGTGTGGGACAATGGACTCCACTTCGAAGCTGAGGTTATAGAACTGATCAACGAGTATAAAATTGAGAGGCATAAGTCTTCTCCCTGCCGACCCCAGATCAACGGCATTGTCGAAACCACCAATAAGAGCCTCAAAAGCATCATAATCAAGATGACAAAAAGCTGCAGAGAATGGGTTGATTGGATCCCATACACCCTCTGCGGATACTGCACCTCTATCAGAACACCTATTGGGGCTACCCCTTATTCTCTAGTATATGGCATGAAAGCTATTATTCTCGTCGAACTAAAAGTGCCTTCTTTACGTGTCATGCTCGAAATCATAGTTAGTGAGGAGGATTAGCATCAGAGCCACTATAATGAACTCTCACTTTTAGATGAAAAGAGAATAAAAGCCTTCTACCACATACAGGGGTACCATTGCCGGATAACGTAATCATTCAACAAGAAAGTCAAGGACTGCAATATCCAAGAAGGAAACCTTGCCCTCAAAGAAATTATAGAACCCATCTAGGACCCTAGATGGAAGTTCATACCCAATTGGAGTATCCCTTACATTGTAAAAAAAAATCCTATCAAGTAGCGGCACTGTACTCGATCTCGACGGAGAAGAGATGGCACGTTTAATCAATCTCGACTGTCTCAATAAATTCTACCCTTAATATGAACTCTCGGTGCACTAATCCTCTTATCATCCCTATTCTATTCTAAAAACATATCTTCACTTTCGCTACCCAGAATTACGTGAGACTTGATCCTCTTAAAACATCCTTTTCAAAATGAAACTCGTGAATTTTCAAAACCCACAGAGGTACGTAGGTCGCTCACACAACACATATGGGTGCGGTCATTTCACTTTCACAAAATGCTATTATTTTCTTCCTCCAAGAACGACGGTCCATCTCATCATTTACATGAACAAAAGGATTATTTATGCCTTCGTGATTGGTATAGATAATTCAAATGCAAATTCATCGAAATACACAACAAAATATGATCCAAATTACTTTTACTTTTCAATCAAAAAATATAGTCGTTACACAAAATATCAGTGATGGGAGTCAAGCAAAATATTCCCCTTCTAACATAAAAACACACCTACACAAACAAAAATACCCCAACTTCACAAAATCCTACCCCCAGCTACCAAATGGCCTTGCCAAATCATTATTACTTGCTCTTGAAGGTCCCCAGTTCTCCCACTCCTTATTGATGTTCCGGATGCCCTCCATGCAACGGTATGCCTTACCAAGCTTCAAAGAATCCACAATACCTTCCTCCATGCTATCGAAAGAAACAAGGAATGTTTTTCTAGTTACCTCCTCTAAAATATTTCCAATTACCCGTTTTCATAGCCATTTCAGATAATCCCCAAACATGTACCAAGCCCCTCCAACAGATTTTGATGGACGGGTAGACGGTTGGCGGCGCTATCATAAAGGCCCCACTATCATCCTCAAAGACTCGATTAAGTCCTCTGCCAGAAAGAAATTGGTTATACGAGGAGGCACGATCTGCTCCCACCCCGTTTGGTGGATAAACCACCAAGGAAAATTAAAGGACGTCCGGTAAAGGCAAACAAATCGCACATACCGGTATTCCCCAAACTTCAAAACGGGAAACAAGTTCCCCCACCATGGCATAAACCAGGGAAGGCATCGGACCCCATGCTCCACAAGCCAGTTAACCCAGTTCTCTATTGAAGGGATAAAATTAAAGAAGGGCCTAGTTAAGAAATTAGGTACACCCAACAAAGCATACTCAGGAGGGTATGAGAAGCGAAATCTCTCAGAAATCCACATAAACAACATAACATGACTCCCCCACAGAAATTTAGAATGACCTTCCTTCCAAGAATCTAGACCGTCCAAGATCTCTGCCAATACCATCACTGCAGGACTACAACAGTAAAACATCCACACCACTATCGTGCCTACCTGAGGATCAGCCGTAATGTCACCTGTCACCAATAATAGCCTAGCAGTCAGGCCTAAGGCTACAACTCCAGCAAAACCAGCATAAAAAAAAACCTTCGGCACACCGAGTTCATAACTTTTAAGAGGACGATATTTCCTCTGTGGACTAATGGTTGAGCAACTGAAAATGTGATTTAAAGTAACTCCACCAAAGACACCCGAGGAAAACGAGATCAGTAAGGCAAGTTGCCACTACACTGGGGCTAACGCCCAGTATCATAAAAAACTCCTCATAGGTGGGTCACACCTCGTCTAAGACGAACCAAAAAACATCATCTTCGGAGTACAAGAATTGTACTGCCTCTTTTAGAAGATTCTAGTCAATGGCACGATTACGCCATAAGGAGACTCGGTGCAAGCTAAAGATTTCGTAGTCAATTTTATAGAGGCACATTGCCTCTAAACCTTTGAGGTAGGCAAAAAAAGACTTCAGATGACGGGAGAGCCATTGACAAAGAAGAAGAAAGCTACATAATAGAAAATGTGGATGATGGTGAATAAAACATCCCCAAATCCCCTTTTTATATAAAAAATTCTCACAAAAATACGAAGCATTCAAAACCTCAATTTCTTTGCCCTCATAGTACTCAAAGTACGCAAAAAATGCAATCAAAACCAAAGAAATGATTTGGACTCGACACTTATGCCAATAGGCAAGACAAGGGGTATGCCAATCGGCAAACCCGTTTTTTAGAAAAATCCTTTTTTTACTCTTTTACACAAAGTCAATTTCCTAAAAGTTCTTACTTTGAAAAAAACTCAATCTCTGGGTTATTCCTTTTTACTAATTCTCTTATGACAAAATAAATTCCTCAAGCCCATTTTCCATACTTATCTCTGTCTTTGCAAATAAATGAGAAATCTCGGTAGTAAATTAAAGTTCTCGTAGATTAAGTGACTAAATTAAGAAAAATACCAAAAAGAAATGCATTCCATACATTTCTTTTTTACATGTTTTCCACGCATAAAAAAGGAAATAAAAGAAAGAAAATACAATGGAACACTGCCTGAACCCCCCAAAAAAACTCTCAAACCAACCATCAACCTTCGCGGCGCACGCACTTTCCCTGCGACGAGCGATAGACCCCCACTCCCGGAGCTGAAACTCTCATTAGATGTGGTTGATGTCAACATAGAGGAGCTAGATGAGTTTCTCACGTAGGCAGACATCGATGCCATCCCGTCCTTAATATCCCTCAGCTAAGTGGTCGGCACCCATAAGATCTGCAAGGAAGAAAGAACAGAAAAACAAAAAGTCTAGCAACTTAGTAAAGAGAAAAATAAAGTGGGAAACGGGAAATAAAAGAGCAAGAAAAGAAGTATAACTCATGTTGGAGTGCATCGTTAATAAGACCCATAAACCCGACCACCGACGCATAGGGGCAATGGGGCACCTTAAACACCTCCCCACTTCTCAGCCAGAAATGATAAGAAGAAGGAATGACATGAATAACTAGAGCCTTCTCTGCTGTCACTGCCATGTCACCTCCAGTGATGTGAACCGACGCCACCGATACGCTGGTACCCCTCCCCAAAGAAGTGGCAAGAGTAGTCATGTTCTCCATGTTATATACACATGAAGACATCAACAACTAGTCATAAAATCTAAGTAGTCATAACCCGTTGTCGTATCGGTATAGAACGTATAAGGCTCGCCCTCCATTGTCGTAGCACTGGACTCATCCGGCATATCTCTCACCTGCCTTATGTACTCTGAGGGTACCGACGGTGGGACCTCCACCTCTCCCTTCATGATCTAACGCAACACCCTCTCCCCAAGGTACATGACGTACTTGGACTCATGCGCTAACAACCACCGCATCTGCGCGTGCACACCTATCGCCCTCGCGTCCCTGAAGGAAGACTCCATAGGTAGAAGGTCACCTAAATCCCTAGCACAGAGTTGGTATCTACCCAAAAATAAATATTCTAAAAACTCAAAAAAAATAAAAACTAAGAAACGTAACCTGGTTGCTCGTCAGGTCATTCAATACCTTCCGCACATCCTTTAAAGTCAAGGATTGGTCCGAATGTCTATTTGACCTCTTCCACTGATACATCCTACATAAGTCTCCGAGCTAGCTTCCCTTGAAGGACATCAACCCCACATTGATCATATCATCTCATAAAACCACGTCTATAAAAAGGAAAAAATCAAAAAAAGGAAACAAAAAAAGGGCTATAAGAAAATAAAAAGGAAATTAAATCTAAAGACTACCTCCAAACGGTAGTGAATGTCTATCAGTAGCATTAACTAAACACGTCCAATGAAGCATAAAGGGATGCCAGAGTAAAGATCCACCAATCGTATAAGTGGATATCCGAAATAATTCTCAAATATGGGCAAAACCAAAGATGGACCCCGCCGCAACTCATCGCCACCACAAATCCTCCCAACAAAAGTATAATAAACAAGCAGGTTGCCTATCTCACATGCCGCCTATCCATCTCATCAGCTTGCCTCTTCAGTAGAGTCTCCTTCGACACAGAAATACAGATAAAATCACCTCAAGGTAGCTCGCACCGCATCCTCTGTGACCCACAAAGTACGATCCACCACAATCTGATGCCCATCATAATCTATCCCCATCAACTGTTGGACATACAAATAAGTAAAAATTATCTCCTTAATCCCCAAATGGAACGTGTGGGTTGTATCCCACCACCTCTCGTCAAGAACGCACAACACCACAAAAGAGCGCAGCGTATCATCCAGTTCACCTGCCAACGGACCAAACTCGGTGGGCAACACCATCCACCGTATTACCTCAGGAAGACGATCCCAAATGTCCTTCATCCCAATTTTCCCCAAGATCAAATACTCAAAGAAGCTATATTAGTCGGTAAGAAATCAAGAAAAAACCTTCATTATCCCAGTAAGAAAAAAAAGAAGAAAACTTTGGAAAAATAGAAGACAAATACTCACATAGACATGAAGGTTTCTCACCCTAGCTGAATGGTGGTGCGCGGGCTCACGCAATAAAATCCTATCATTGTTCACCGACTCAAAGGAGTAGTAGGCGTTCTCATTGCCCAATATAAGTGGCATCGTAGCTCGCCACTGCAAACCTGCCCAGTCATTAGAGTACACCCACTCACGATTAACATTGCTAGAAGTACTCGCCATTTAAAATATTGAGGAAGAAGGACTGAAGAACGACCTTCAAATAGAGAAAACAAGACATTAAATTGATTGGAAATGTGGAAAATAAAGAGCGTTTCCCCCCTTTTTAGAATGCTAAGGGGCATGTCTATCGATAGCCTCTGATCCTTCATGTCGGCAGTGCCTGTTACCCTTCCTTGAAAAGCCCTAGAGTTCGTGCCCTATGCCAATAAGCACCTCCCCAGACCTGCCTATCGGCAGCCCCTCCAAATTTCATCCTAAAAATGCCAAAATAATCTGAAAATTTCTCGAAATTCCTAAAAATTCCTAAAAAAATCCTTATAAAAACACTAAACATTATATTTCCTAGTAAAACCCCTTTTGGAGCATTAATCCCCTTACAGACTCTCAAAATCCCCAGGTGTATCAACATCACACTCTTATCATTAACATAACCCTAGTGGAACTAGCGGTGCGCCCACACTAAAACCCTCTACATCTTCCCCAGTAGGAACCACAAGTCAGCACATTCCCCAGCAGAATCGCAAGACAACACACTCCCCAGTAGAGCTACTCCCCACAAACCATATTAAGGTTTGCAAAATTCTTCGTCTCTCTTTAGGTCCGCAAAATTGACCTCGGCCCGCAGAATTAGTCATCCCCGACTTAAGGTCCACATAATCGACCTCGACCTACAGAATCAGTCATCATAACTTAAGGTCCTCAAAATTGACCTCGATCCGCATAATTGGTCATTATAAATTTAAGTCCTCAAAATTAACCTCGAGCCTCATTATCGTTCATTATAACTTAAGGTCCACAGAATTGACCTCAGCCTAAAGAATCGGTCATCACAATTTAAGGTCCACAGAATTGACCTTGACCCGCTGAATTTGTCACTAAAAACTTAAGGTCTCCATAATTGACTTCGACCCGCAGAATTGGTCACTATAACTGAAGGTTCGCAGAATTGACCTCGACCCACAAAATTAGTCACCGTAACTTCAGGTCCGCAGAATATACCTCGGCCCTCCTTAAGGCCCGCATAATTGACCTCAACCCGTAGAATCGGTCGTAACATCTTTAGGTCTTCAAAATTTACCTTGAGCGGTAGAGTTGGTCGCTACATCCTTAGGTACTCATAATTGACCTCGACTCGTAGAATCGATCACTACATCCTTAGGTCCTCATAATTGACCTCGACTTTTAGAATTTTTCACCTTAACCTTAGGTCCGTATAATCAACGTCAACCCTCCTTAGGTACTCATAGTTGACATCGACCCTCATAATTGGTCATTTTCTCCCCTTAAGTACGCAAAATTGACCTCAATACTCTTCTCCAATATCAATGTGGTGTCTATATTTTGATGGCCTTCACTTATTATAAGATCTCCCATCGAGGAGCTCCATATACACCCTATCCTAGGACCCCCTAAGGTCCCTAACACTCATCCATTCACCCTAAATCCTAGGTCGTACTTTGAGTACTGATCTGGAGGCCACTAGGAGCTACCGATCACCATTTTAACTCAGTTTATCTCTTCTGCTTGAGTGAATCTCAATAAAACCTCGAAGAGCTCCAAATCCCCTGTCAACTAGTCTGCCCCATGCACAAATTGGCCTCATGGTTTGCACGAACAATTCATTTCACTTAGAGTACTTATCTGGAGGCCATCGGGTGCTCTTGGGCCCCATTTGACTCTATTAAACTCTTCAGCTTGAGCGAAGCTCAATGAATCCTTAAAAATCTTTGAATACCCTTTCTAGTGGTCCATCTCGTGCATGAATTGGCCTCATGGTTCGAATGAGCAATTTATTTTACTCCGAAGGGCCATCGGGCACTTTTAGGTCCCATGGGACCTTGGTCAATTATTTGAACCGAGCAAAGATAAATGAAATCTTGACGGGCATTGAATTCCCTTTCCAATAATTCATCTCGTGCACGAATCGGCCTCACAATTAGGATGAACAATTCGTTTTCCTTCAAAAATCTCCCATCCATTCCATGATGCGAGTTGGATTATTCCATTCTCTTATTAATTATATTATACACATGTACAGGAACATCACGGAGAAAAATAGATAAGATTAACATTATCCCATGAGAGACCGAAAGGGCACAGTAGGTGCCTAACACCTTCCCATTCCGTAACTTAGTCCCCGAACTTGGAATCACTTGGTTTCGCATGCATCAGTTTTACCTTGATGCCTTTATCTTGAGGCGGCGACATTCTTTTGCCTGCTTTGAGCAAAATAGTTTAGTGACTCTATCTTTTCATGTTTCCTCATTTGAAGATGGTCAAATTTATATCCGAGGTTAGACCGCAAAGATGCCGACACGAGTGGTGGAAGAAGGACCTCCACACCCTTGAATTCCCACACATGTAAGGCTAAAAAGGGAAGAAAAAGAGAGTGGGATGGAACCATTTTTCCTTCCTTCCTCCTCCCATCATCCCGACATTGAGGCCCCAACCCGTGTCAGAGGAATTCAACCCAAATGGACACACTGGGATCATCAGGACTTCCAGATAAAGAGAGATCCAAAAAAAGATAAAGTAGGAGTCGATATGGGGCCAAAGACTGTGGATGATGGTGAGTCATCTCTGGGACATGGAGGCTCATAGCAGCACTATATACATCAGCTAGTGGGGGAGCAACCCCCTAAGAGGTTCAAAGGAGAGGATCATCACCGATAGGGTAGATAGGGATAGGGCCACTCGTTCCATGAGGATTTTAGCCAGCACGACTAACAACATCAAGGCCTAGTAGGATAGGGCAATCATGTCCAAGGCCAAAGAGGGAAAGATCGATCCCATGATCAAGGTTAGTAGGATGCATATTTCAGTATGTTATAAATAAAGTGAGCAGAGCCACTAGATTAAGAGGTTACCTGAACGTTTTTTGGATGAACCAAGTTAGTTCTAACATGGATAACATTAAAGGCAACATCACTTTGGGCCAGCCCCACCACAGTTTCTCTCATTGTCTCTAACGCCACAGTTCCTGACTTTGCCACCACCGAGAGATCAGACGTAGTGATGCCTACATCTTCATTTTGGGTGGGTGTTAAATGTCTATCATCAAAATTATCCAACACCACCTCAGACGATTGAGGGTACGTTTTATGTTTATGATAGTTATACTAGAGTTTTTTTAAAGGGGAGCGTCACACTCCTTTGCTAGTTACACTTTTTCTTTTACATTGGGGTTATTAGAGATCGTTACCTATGTTTTTATACCCGTGAACACCTCAGTGAGTAGGGGTGCTTCTTTGCATCATGTTTGTCAGGACGTGAAAGTTGAGATCGCCATTTTGTATTTTTTTTGCTAATTTGCTACTTTTAGACATATCGATTTATGATGTCATTCTGGATATAGATTAGTTATCGAAGTACCATACGTAGATCGACTGCAAGGAGAAGGCAATCACATTTACTATTCCTGGGCTGGAGATGTTTCTAGGTTTTATACCTAGGCTCGAGGTAAGGTCCCATACACACTTATACTATGTAGATACGAGTTCATCTAAGGAGGTCATAATATTGTTAGATTTGATACCGATTGTCGAAAAGTTTACAAATGTAAGTGATGAGGTACCGAGGTTCCCGCCAACATGAGAGGTGTATTTTTACAATGATTTAGCATTAGGCACCAGTCCCATTTCTAGGGAACCATACAAGATGGATCCATTAGAGATGAGCATGCTACGACGATAGATTCAACAGTTATTGTGTCAAGGGTTCATACAGAGGAGTACATCTTCGGGGCGAGCTCCAATTTGTTTGTGAAGAAGAAGGCGGTTCGCTTCGATTATGTGTGGATTAGTGGGAGCTGAATGAGGCCACGAAGTGGAATAATTATACGTTGCCATGAATTGATGATCTATTTGACCAATTGAGGAGCACATCATTCTTTTCCAAAATTTGTTTATGCACAGGGGTAACACTGTCTGCGTATTCGGGATCTCTAAGATTGCTTTTTTAATGCATCATGGATCGTATGATTTCTACTCATGATGTTTTGATTTACCAACATACCAACGGTGTTTATGGACATGATAAACAAGTCATTCTCCCATTTTTGGACCAATTCGTCATAGTATTTGTTGACGAAATTTTAATATATTACCGTTCGGAGGAGGAGCACTCGCTAAAACTTGAGATTGGATTTGTAAACAGTACATAACACAAATTGTACGCTAAGTTCTCTGAGTGAGGATTTTAGCTTAAAGAGGTGCAATTCTTGGTCCACGTTGTATCAAAGACTGATATTTCATGGATACCAATAAGTATATGTGGTTATGGATTGAGGACAACCCATGAAGCTCACAAAGAATATGAGTTTCTTGGATTTTCTGGGACACTATGAGAGGTTCATTGTTGTCAAATTTTAAATGCTAAACTTGCCGCAAGTGCAAGGGCTATTGTAATATATATCTAGTGTAATTATGGGTTGAACCCACAGATATTTGGTCAACTCGTATAAACTGTCGACTTTTTCAACTACACAATATTGGTGTAGAAATATGATGTAGGGATAAAATAAAATAAAACAGTAATACATGAGTGAACACAAAGTATATAACAAATATGAGAAAGATTAATAGCTGTAGACACCCCATTTTGTTATCACCTAAACTCTCCTTAGGTCCCCAGTACCTCCCTTCATCACTACAAACCCAGGTCATAACCCAAGTACTGACCTAGACGCCATCGAGCACTCCCAGGCTCCGTTGGATAAAAAGTCAAACTCTTCATCTCGACTGATACTAAATGAATCTTTGAAGGGAACTGAAACCCCTTTCCAACGATTCGTCCCGTGTGCGATTCTGACTTACCATATGGACGAACGACCCATTTTCCCCTAAAACTTGATCTAGAGGCCACCGGACGCTCCCGGGCTCCGTCTGACCAAATTTAACTCTTTATATTGACTGATACTGAATGAATCTTCGAAGGGAACTGAAACCCCTTTCCAACGGTCCACCCTGTGCGCGATTCTGACTTACCATGCGGACGAACGGTCCGTTTTACTCGGAAAGGTCACTGAATGCTTCCAGGGCCTCGTCGACCAAAGTCAACTCCTCGAACCGGATTAAACTCTTTGGAATGTCAAAGTAAATCTCCTAACCTTTCCAACGGTCCACCCCATGCACGATTCGGACTTACCATGCGGACGAACGATCCGTTTGCGTCCAACGATTCCCTATCCAATGGACTGACGAATGCTTCCGAGCCATATTTGACCCAAAGTCAACTCCCGAACCCAGGAGCAGTCCAGGGACTTTTGAAGGTCTTTGGATTACCTTTCCAATGGTATGACCCGTGTGCGATTTTAATCAACGGTTTGCGCTTTGCGATCGATTTTCTGAAAAGGCCTGAAAAACACTGCCAAATGGCAGGTTTCAGACCCTGCCTATCGGCAGGTGTCGATAGGAAGGACCAGGTCTATGCCGATCGGCAGTGACCTGGGCCAATAAAAGGAGGCCTTGACCTCATTTGCATAGGGAGCCTAGATATGATAGATATCACTCTCAACAAATCCAGAAAACCTCTCTCGAAGACAACGCGATTTCCACACCCAAATCCCTTTCCAACCTTCACTTTTCATCAAAGTTGGTGAATTCATTACCCTCCATCATCATCCAAGTGCAAAGGCTGCTTTCCAACATTCAAGTTCAAGCTCAAGATCTTCAAGAAGGCCCAATTTTCTCAACTCTCTCCTTAAATTCTCATAAATTCACAATAACTTGTTTTATCACTTAGCACTTTTATTATCTCATCTCACATATCCTAATATAATTTTTATTTAGTATTATTGCACATCTCTTATTTTCATATAAGTAAAAACCCCAAAACAAGAAAAAGTGGGTTTGCTCATAAATTCTAAATAGGGATTCTCACACTTTTCTCACAACTAAAACACTTTTTCTACACACACACACACACACAAATAAGAGAAGTCCCCGGTTGGATTTATGGGATAAACCCCACCCCTCGTTTTGCATGCGAACTATGTGGACTTTGATGCCTCTATAGGCTACGTAGGCGTCTCGGGGTAAAACCCGAGACTCGGTTCCTTTTCTCACTTTTCCCTCATTTTCTATTTTCTCTAAACTCAATTCTCTTATATTATATATATATATATATATATATATATATATATATATATATATATATATATATATATATATATATATATATATATATATATATATATATGCATATATTTGTTCTTAGTGGCGTATTATTCCACATGGGTTATCGTTCCATTATAACGATCAACGTAAGGATAATCACATAAATCCTATTTTCTAATATCATACCTTCCTACGGATGACTCGCTCTATCTCTTTCATGATACAAGTCGAGGATTCCTATCTCCACTATATATACACATGCACACATATCACGGGGAAAATAAAAGGAAAATAGCAAACATCCATGAGAGAACGAAAGGGCGGAATGGGTGCCTAACACCTTCCCATTTCGTAACTTAGCCTCCGGTTCTCGAATTATTTTGGTTTCGTATGCACCAGTATGTCTTTGGATGTTGTCCTTCGGTATGGCTTCCCCTTTTCTTTTGTGTGTTTTGAGTAAAATAGACTGGCGACTCTAATCTCTCTACTTTTTTACACCTTACCACATTAACGCCGGCCGAAGCGCTCCCTAAAGGAACTCGCGGGACCTAAGGATCCTCACTCTCATGCGGCCCGCCCGTCGCGAGGATCGGGGATGGCCACAGTGGCGACTCCGCTGGGGATAATTATATTTTGAGGGCTAGACTCTATTTACATGGGTGTTATACTTGTTCATATTTTCTCCACTTTGCATATTCCCCTTTTCCATGTATCTACCATGCTTATGCTTCTATTCACACACTTGTAGAAAATTCTCCATGTACACTTCACACCATGTGCACCTAGGGTCACATATATCCACATGTTACACGCATCACCCATCCTTACTTGGTGTACCATTGGTACTTGTACTTTGCTCCCTGTTTGGCATAATCAAGAAAGGTATTCTCATCATAAGATACTAATAAGAGAATCATGCATGATTCACACGACATCACCAAAGAGCATTATTATTGACCAAATTTTTACCCAGTAACTGGAGGGTCACTTCGTAATGGGCGCAGGTCCGGCAAGGCGCAGTTAGCCTAAGCGATATGACTCTCACCTTCCATTGCCCAAGTACCTTCGACTTATATCGAACGGTTCCCCCGCATCGTATCGATTGATCGAAGTCATAACGAGAGGTATATCACAGGGAACTCATTCATGTACACCGAGTATATCAAATTCGCTCTCACGCGTACCGTCCTCACGAGGTATATAGTGAAGCAATTCACGTACACTCAGGTATATCAAATGGCTTGTCCACACGTACCGATTGCCCGCAAGAGCAAGACGTAAATCGTGGAAGTCACGCAAAAGGGGGGAACCCTTTTCGATTCACCCAACCAACCGCATACCCACATATAGGTGTCAAGCCTAGGACACACATGTTAGATTGTCGGTTTCAACCCGAAACTCTGTCAAAATTCCAGATCGGTCTGCCGTTAGAATTTTCACGCATTTTTAAAAATAATATCCTGTCCGTGAGCCTGGTTACAAGTCCATCCATAGCTTTGCATATATTACAAACACAATTTTTCCAGGCTCGGGTCCCGTCCGGCATTTCATTTTTGCATTTAGGAGAATTAATACAAGTGAAAACATAATAATTATAATAATCATGTTGAGTTTCCATCTCCAAAAATATTCCTCCCTTCTTTATCAAAAATCCAAAATCATTTATCTCTTCTTTATCAAAAATCAAAAAATATTTTCTTTCAATCTCGAAAAAAAAATGTCAAAAATATTTTCATTCTTTCAAAAATAAATCCCATTCTGCGCCTTCTCAGGACGATCGCAAGCCCTTGGCCTGGCTCCTTATTGGCTTCGGTCTTCAGTCAAATCACTCCGGAGTTCCGTCCTCTCCCCTACTACTTCTTTCAAGTCCGAAATCCACCCGCTTTCCATGGAGAACACATATCAAGTACTCGTTATGCAGCCGGATCTGACGGCAGTTCTAGCTCATCTTGTATCCAAGATTGACAACCTCCAAACTGAGGTCCGAGAGATGCAACGAAAATAGGTTCCTATTCCTCAAGAGCCCAGTGCCCTATTCCCACGCGCTATGGATCCACCCGCGCCTATCTGGGTTCCCGAAGAGTATCAGCACACTCCACGTGCCCCTCCTACTAATGGGCCGCCACCTGCCCAGCTTCCAATGTCGAACCTTGCCCAGCCTGGGGAAAACTTACCTATGGTCATTGATCCAAAAGAGAAGGAGTTGAACAAAGTCAAAGAAGATCTCAAGGTGTTCACTAAGAAGTTCGACCAAGTCATAATCTCGAGGAATTACATGGATTACACCCACATGTCTCCTTATCCTAAAGCGAGGTTACCCGAGAAGTTCAAGATGCCAAATATCGAGAAATTCGGAGGAAGTGGACCCCCGATTGTTCATCTCCGAAGCTATCACCGTTGCATGACTCTACTAGGGGCTTCTAAAGAAGTGATGGCCCAATTATTTCACCAAACTCTCAAGGATAGCGCCCTCCGATGATTTTTATCTCTCGAAGAGTCAAGAATCTGTAGCTAGGAGGATGTGGACCGAGAATTGATGTCGCAGTACAAATACAACAAAGAGCTTGAGGTCACCCGTCGTGATTTAGAGATGATCAAATAGAACTCTGGGGAATCAGTCAGTAACTTCATAGCCCGATGGAGGGAAAAAGCCGCAACCATGACCAATCGGCCTTCCGAGGAAGAACAAGTCAGCATAGTGAAGAAGAACTTCTTGCCCCATGTCTGAGCAACCATGGGAGGACAATAATACCCCCACTTCCGAGCTCTCAGAGAAGTAGGAGTAGAAATAGAGGAAGGTCTTGCTAAAATAGAAGTTGAACCAAAGAAGGTGTCCGGACAGTTCACTCCCAGAAAATATGACAAACCTGCCAGTGCTACAGTCTCAACCATCAATAACATCTCTCAACCAACCACATCATGGGCACTAGAAAGCCGCCCTGTCCCAATCCGAAGGGAATACACCGAGCTCTATGCTCCCCTCTCTAAAGTTTATTAGGCCTTGTTAAGCCGAAACCTTATCAAACCCTTGGACCCCCATCCATTGCCAAATCCGCTCCCAAGAAACTTCAAGTCCGATGATCATTGCGCCTTTCACTAAACAACTGGCCATACCACCGACCAATGATTCCACCTCCGAAACATAATCCAAGATCTCATTGATCAGGGTACCATCGCCCCACCAGCCAATCCTAAGCCAAACACTACTCACAACCCACTTCCAAACCATACCAATGCCATCTTTTTAGAAGAGAACCCATAACTCGATCCCTCAACTCAAATCACACCTATATACTCTCTTAAACCTCTCCAAATTTGCCTATATTTCCTCCCACCCTTCTAGCCTCGCTGATCAGGCACTCTCACACCTTACTAGAGCATGCATCGCCGTCCGTACCCATTCTGAAAATATAAGCATGGAATTATCAGAAGTCTTAAACTAACTCCTAGAGTTCGGGCTGAAATTGCCCTCACAGATGGTCATTGATTGCCAAAGGTTCAGTACGTTGTTCTTGGAAGCACATAAATGGGCCCGAGAGTCAGATAGTTGGGTAGTACCGACCTCTGAAGTCAGCTTGGATGATGTTGTCCAGATCATAGCATAATTATTCAGACAAACCAATAACATATTCAGTATGACCGAGTTACTTGATGCTCTGAAGATACAAGGGCGTCTGGTCCCTTCACCCTCACACATCCCCACAGAATGGGAATACCTATATGGAGAAGCCGTTAAAGTTGTGGAATACACTGACTTTACATGGAAAGACAGAATTATTACCACCGAATGGGGGGAAGAATTAGAAGATTCAAATGAAGAACAAGCTTCAGAAAAAACTGGCCCGGTAGCCGACATGTGTGGGATGATATCATTCGAATAACTCCTCATAGAAATAAGCAAGGTAGCAAAACAACCCGAGATCGATGAGGAAATAAGATTCATGTTTTTCCCTTCTTCAGTAAATCGCATAACCAGATCAGGGAGGAATTACCAGATCCCAAACTCATTACCAGCCAATGATAAGGGGAAGGGTGTTGAAAATCTTCCTATGCCAGAGATGACCCTCGAGGAGAGCAAGATCCTCGATCAACTGAAGAAAACTCAAGCTAACATCACTCTATGGGAGCTTTTAATGTCTTCCCAGCTTCACAGGAATGATTTGATCAAGTTGCTCACTGGACCCACAGTTCCTCTCTCTACCACACCAGAAGAAGCAGTAAATTTGGTCAGATCCTTGACCTCTACCCGAATGCTATATTTTTCTGAAGAAGAAATCCCCAAGATTGGGCCAAACCACAATCATGCACTCAACATCTCCGTCGAAGTTATGGGGAAGGTTATACCACTCTCTCGTCGATAATGGATCTGCCTTGAATGTCTACCCACTAAGAACCTTAAAATGTTTAGGCTCGAAAGAAAGTGACCTCGATCCAACCTCCGTTGTTGTACGTGCCTACGATAATACCCGTCGAGAGGTGATAGGATCCATAAAGCTTGTAATAGAGGCTGGCCCTATAGACCCTATCGTTGAATTCCAAGTCATTAACATCCCAGCCTATTTTAACCTGTTGCTAGGATGACCTTGGCTCCATAATATCAAGGGTGTGTCTTCTTCACTCCATCAGAAATTGAAGTTCTTCGCTGACGGGCGAGTCATCACCATTTTGGGCGATGACGATAATATCGATGGTGCAAGTACCAGCAGTCTAATTCTTAAAATATAGCACGGGTCAAATGATATGCTCTTATTAGGATTTCGAATTGAGCCACTTCTACTCCTGACAGGGGATGACTTCAAAGAAAGGGTTTATTAAAAATACGACCCCCATGGCAACGTCAACGTGATTCAGATGTTTAGGAACATGCAATTCATGCCCGGACTGGGGCTAGGATAAAGACAACAAGGAATACTTTATCCCATTCAACTGAAGAAGGATTTCCCTCCTTGTGGCTTAGGGTATCAACCATCAGAATAAGAGCTCAGAATAATCTGCTAGTCTCGACCAAAAAGAAAACTATACCGCGTCCAGACCATCCCAGGTGACTCCTTGAATGGATGATTCATCAAAGAGGGCGAAGACTTCCCCTTTTGCGGCTTCCCGAAATCATGGTATGACTATACATACAAGAAGATAAAGCTTTGAATGGAGATCTTCTTTCAAGACACTACCCATGGGTCGAGAGTTCCCAACACCATGTATAATCGCTCATCAAAGATACCGAAGAGACTGAGAAAAGTGACTCCGAAGATTCCTTCAACTGACAGACACTGGGGCTGGCACTCTGCATGGTTCACTCAGGCACTACATCACCAGATCCATCCCAACTGATTAAAGCTCCTGATACACCTCTCCTCAACTGGCATGTTGTGCCAGTTCTACCTGCTGAAATCTCCCCTAATCCTAGTGTTTACCCCATTTCTTCTTCTATTTTCTATCCTTCCTTAAATGTAATCGAGTCCTCCTTTGATGAGGTTCTCAATGCTGTTTTTCCTATCAATGAAATAAACGAAGATTTTGAGTATCTTGTTGTGCCTTACATTAACTGTTTGGATTCTAATCAAACTTTTGATGATGATGATTTTGCAAATGAACAACTCTTAACTGATCTAAATAAGGTTAATAATAAACAACATAATCGTGTTCAAGTAAATGAAGAAGATATTATTGTTGTTAACCTCGGTTCTAGTAGCCAATTATAAGAGATTAGGATAGGGGCCACCCTCGACGAGCATGATTGCGCATAACTCGAAGAATTACTAAGGGAATTCGTGTATGTGTTCGCATGGTCCTACGACGATATGTCTGACATCGATCCTGAAATAGCTCATCATGAGATCCCCACTTTCCCAGATTACAAGCCAGTCAAACAAAAGTTGAGAAAGCTCCACACCGAATGGCCGCTCAAAGTCAAAGAAGAGGTGGTCAAACAGTTGAACGTAGGCTTCATTCATGTGATCGAATATCCCACATGGCTCGCCAATATAGTGCCTGTGCCGAAATCAGGAGAGAAAGTTCGGATGTGTGTATACTACCGGGACTTGAACAAAGCCTCTCCAAAGGATGATTATCCGTTACCCAATATCGACATGATCGTGGACAACACAGCCAGTCATGCTCTTAAGTCATTCGTTGATGGGTTTTCCGGATACAACCAAATTAAGATGCACCCAGATCACCAAGAAAAAACTGCATTCATCACCCCGTGGGGAACCTTTTGCTATACCGTTATGCCATTTGGTCTCAAGAATGCTGGGGCTACCTACCAGAGGGCTGCCACAACCATCTTGCACGATCTGATTCACAAAGAAGTTGAGGTCTATGTGGATGATATGATTATCAAGTCCAAAACCAGAGAAGGTCATGTTCATGCTCTTCGAAAGTTCTTCGAACGACTGCGACAGTATCAGATGAGACTCAATTCACAGAAATGCGTCTTCGGCGTTACAAAGGGAAAAGTCTTGGGATTCATAGTCAGTGAGAAGGGGATAGAAGCAGATCCTGCCAAGCTGAAAGCCATACTCGAGATGCCACCTCCTCGAACAGAGAAAGAAGTCCAAGGCTTCCTCAAGAAATTTCAATACATCAGTCGATTCATCAGCCAGTTAACCTCCATCTGCGAATCGATCTCCAAACTCGTCCAAAAGTATTCAACTAAGGTCTGGAACGAGGCCTGCTAAGAAGATTTTGATCGAATAAAATAATATCTGACCCAACCCCCGGTACTCATGCCACCATAGCCTGGTCTTCCCTTGCTCTTATACCTAACCATAATCGACATTACATCTGGGGCTCTGCTAGCCCAATACTTTGAATATTCTCGCAAAGAAAGATCCATCTATTATGCCAGTCATAAATTGGTCAGGTACGAGATCAACTACACTGCTTTGGAAAAGGCGTATGTCACACTTATCTGGGTCACCCAAAAGTTACGGCACTACATGCTCGCCTTCCCCATCAAATTTATATCCCGAATGGACCCCATCAAATACCTGCTTGAGAAACCCACCTTGTCCAGTAGAATGGCCCAATGGTTGATGCTCGTAGTCAAGTTCGATATTGTGTACATCACGCAGAAAGCCATGAAAAGAAGATCCATCTCTGACTACCTCACTGATTAACCCATGGATAAATCAGATGTATGGATCTCCAAATTCCCAGATGAAAACATTCTCTGTACTGCTCAAGACTGCCTTCGATGGCAAATGTTCTTTAATGGCGCTTCCAACAAGAAGGGATATGGCATTGGGATACTTCTGATCGCTTCAGATGACTCCCACACTCCCATCGCCATTAAGTTGGATTTCCCTTGCACCAACTACATGACTGAATACGAGGCATGCATAGTAGGCTTCAAAGTTGCTCTCAAGAAAGGTATTCAATGCCTAGATGTCTACGGGGATTCTTCCCTCATCATCGATCAAGTGCTCGAAAAGTGGAAAATTAAGGACGAAAAGCTCCAACCCTTCCATGCCCACTTAGAAGAACTAGCCTCCCAATTCTAAGATATCCCCTTCCATTACCTACCTCGAGCAATGAATACCTAACCGATGCCCTTGCTACCCTGGCCTCCATGGTCGACATGCCCGAAGGAATAACTATGACCCCCTTCCTAGTTCAAAAGCAAGATAAACCAACCCATTGCTACCACATTGAGCTCGTCACCACAGAAGATCTTGAGCTAACCAATTATTTGTACTATGATATATGGCGCCTCCTCAAGCATGGTAAGTATCCCGAAGGTTCCAACAAGAAAGATCGAGTAACCCTCCAAAGACTGGTCGCCCAATACATTATCTGTCACAAAGCACTGCTCAAAAGGAACTCCGATGGGACTCATCTGCACTGCATCGCAGGGGCTGACATTGAAAAGATAATGCAAAAGATCCACAGTGAGGAATGCGGACCCTACATGAACGGTCACATGCTTGCTAAAAAGATCATCCGACAGTGCTACTAATGGACGACCATGACCCAGGATTGCACCGTCTATGTACGGAGATGCCTCAAATGCCACTAGTTCTCCAACCTCCAGCATCTGCCTCCGCGTAAATTATACAACATGACTTCTCCATGGCCGTTCTCCACTTGGGGTATCGACATCATAGGGAAGGTTATACCAAAGGCTTCAAACGGGGATGAATCCATCCTAGCTTCCATTGATTACTTCACCAAATGGGTCGAAGCTGAGTCATACGCAGTGCTGAATGCCAAGAAAGTGGCCATATTCATCAAGAAGAACATCATATGCCGATATGGGGTCCCGCACGAGCTAGTGTCAGATAATGGGTTGCACTTCGAGGCAGAAGTCACAGAGGTGGTCAACGAATATGGGATTCAGAGACACAAATCTTCTCCCTACCGACCTCAAACCGATGGTGCAGTTGAATCCGCCAACAAGAACCTCAAAGCCATCATCAGCAAGATGATCGAAAGCTGTCGGGATTGGGCCGACCGAATCCCGTACGCCCTCTGGGGCTACCGAACCTCAATTCGAACCTCTACTGGGGATACCCCTCACTTTCTAGTTTATGGTATGGAAGCAGTCCTACCCGTGGAGCTGGAAATACCCTCGTTACGCGTCTTGCTTGAAAGCAAGGTCAATAAAGAAGACTGGTGTCAAAGACGTCTTGACGAGATGACCCTCCTAGACGAAAGGAGATTAAAAGTGCTATACCACATACAAGGCTACCATCGCTGAATAGCGCGCTCATTCAATAAGAGAGTCAAGGATCGCGGTGTCCGAGAAGGGGACTTAGCCCTCAAAGAGATCATATAACATATCTGGGACACCAGAGGGAAATTCAAGCCCAATTGGAGCGGCCCTTATATTGTAAAGAAGATCTTGTTCGGCAGTGCTTCCATGCTCACCGACTTAGATGGGGAGGAGATGGCTCATCCAGTCAACCTGTACCATCTCAATAAATTCTATCCCTAGTCCGAAATCTCGATGCGCTACGACTCTTTTCATCTCCCTTCTACTAAAAAAAATAAAAAATAAAAAATCTCTTCATTTCCTTCTACCCAGAACTATGTGGGCCTGATCCTCTGCAAAAACCATTTTTCAAACAAATTAAAACTTTTCAAAAACCCCAAAGGTACGTAGGCAGCTCATACACCTTATATGAGCACGACCCTTTCTTTTTCACAAAATACCATTCTTTTCTTATCTCTGAGAACGACAGTTCATTCTAACATATACTTGAACAAAAAAATTATGTATTCCTTAGCGATCGGTATAGATAATTAAAAAATACAAAATTCATCGAAAGGCACAGCTGGATGATCAGAAAATTATATATTTCAATAATAAGAAATTACGGTATAGATTATATGAGAAAAGGAACAGATAACTCCCTTCCCCCTACCCTCCTAAAAAAGCCAAATAAAATCCCTGCATTTACCCATTACACAATAAACTCTCCAGGAGTCCTATCCACAGCTACCAGAGGAGCCTGCTCCATCATCATCATCTACATCTTGGGGTCCCCAAGTTTCCCCTGCTTGAACAGAATGTCGCAGACACTCCATGGATCGATAAGCTCGAACCAGCTTTGGAAAAACCACAACACCCCATTCCATGGTGTTAAATAAAACAAACCACTTTTGTCCAGTCTCCACTATCAGCATCTTACTGACAACTCTCCTCCACAACCACTTCATATAATCCCCGGGGATATGCCAAACTCTCCTAACAGACTGAGAGGGACGGGTCGACAGATGCCGAATCTCCCACAGAGAGCCAAGTCGCATGCGCAGACGCTCAGTCAAATCTTCTACCAGAAAGAAATTTAGTGTTCGAGGTGGCACGACCTGTGCCCAGCCAAATTGGCACAGAAGTCGCCAAGGGAAATAAAAAGAGGTCTGTCTGAGACCAACCAGCCGCACATACGGATATTCTCCTAGCTCTAGAATAGGTAGTAACTGTCCCCACCAAGGCACTGACCAGTATAAATTCCGAGCCCCATGCTCCGCAAATCAATTCTCCCAGCTCTCAATAGTCAGGACAACGCTGAAAAAGTGGCGTGAAAAGAAGTTGGGTACAACCGACAAAGGATATTCTGTAAGAGTCACCAGGCGAAGTCTTTAAGATAACCACATGAATAGCATCACGGGGCTACCCCGCAGGAAGTCAAAACGACCTTCTCGCCAGGCATCCAGACCATTCAGGGTCTCCACCAGTATCACCATCGCAGTATTGCAACGGTATGACATCCATGAAGTAATGGCTGCAAGTTGCGAATCCACCAGCAGTTCCCAAGTCACCAGCAACAATTTTAAAACTAGGCCCAGAGCAACGGCTCTAGCATAGTAGGCATTAACTACCTCTCGCAAATGCACGGACTGTAACACCATTGGGAGGGAAATCATTCCTCCAGAAACCAGTGATCTAGCCGCCGAAGGCGAAATACAAAAAAGCCCGGCCAATAAATCCCTAGGAGAACAGGAAAATTTGGGTAAAGCCACAGTAATGCTGGGATTTATCCCCAGCATGGCAGAAAATTCCTCGTAGGTAGGACAAACTTCATCCAACCCAAAGCGGAATACATGGTCTTCGGGGTACCAAAATTATACTGCCGCCAACAGCATGTTCCACTCAATGGGCCGATTGCGCCACAAAGAAACTCGACGCATATTAAAACCATTGTAGTCGACGTTATAAGATCACATTGCTTCCAAGGCTTCGAGGTAGTTAGAAAACTCAATGCTACCAGGGAGAGCCATCTTGCAAGACTAAGAGATAGAGGTCAAGTAAGTAAGAATGAGAAGGTGTGATGAAAACACTCCACCCTTACCCCTTTTTATACTTGAAAACCCTCACAAGGGACATAATCCCTGCAAAAATCGAAGAGAATCCTACCCCACAAAGTACCAAATGCTAAAGAGGGTACCAATCAAGGCTTTGAATTGATGGGACTGGATTTGACTGCCGATAGGCAGGGCAAGGTGCTTGCCGATCGGCAACCCTCATTTTTAAAAATATTCCTTTTTCCTCTTTTGTCAAAATCAGAAACTCAATAAAGAATAAATTGATATTCTCAAAAGAATTTCAGAAATCATCTTCCACCCCTATATATAATTTCTTATTTTTCAAAACCTTCCTTCAAAATCCCAAAAATATACCTTTTTACGGTCTCAGCAGCAAAGTAAAAAGCGCATGTGCATGCATTCACTCATTCACCATTAACAAAAGATAATAAAAAACTCCATTGCATTGCATATATATATTCTTCTGTGTTACATCAATTTTGTAGGAAATAAAAAAAAAGCAAAAACAACGGGACTCAGCCCGAACCCACATTATCTCTCTCTCTCTCTCACCTACCCTTCACCCCTCTCTCTAAGAGCTTCCACCCCTGTGACGTGCTCTCTTTCCCCTACGGTGAGATGATGCACCACCGCTACCCGAGACAGAGTCCTCTCCGGACGAAGTAGATGACACCAAACAAGAAGGAACCGGGACCGCATCCCGAATATGGGCAGTAGCCAAAGATATCCAGTCTCTGATGTCCCTCAGCCAAGTGGTCGACACCCTGACTTGCTGCAAAGAAAAGGAAAAAATCAGTATCAAAAGATAGATCAAAACAGAAAAGGAACCAAAAAGAGGAAGAAGGTATACCGCAGGACGAAGGACCTCTTCTGTCAAACCCAACTCCTTCGGATCCATCGCATGAGGATGATGCATCATAGGCACCATCCCTCCATTAGCCCGCCGAATATTATACGAAGGAGTATGCAATCGCACAATGGGAACCTTTGAAGTCATCACCGCTGCAATGTCGTCGGACCACCGCCACTGTGGGAAGACCCCACTGCCCGACTCGAACCCGCAGGAGGGAAGGGCAAGGCATCATATATACTGCGCACTATCAACCAGCTCATTATAAAGTCCATATAGTCATACGGCTCAGCCGTATCAGTGTACAACAAGTAGGACTCGCCGATCATCGTCGTGATCCTCGCATCCTCCGGCAGCAGCCACTCCCGCCTCATAGACGTAGGAGGCTGCGCAGGTGGCACCACAACCTCCTCCTTGGCAATCTGTTGAACCACCCGCTCCCCGAGATACCAAGAATGGCCGAGCTCATGTGCTAGCAAATGCCTCATCTACGCGTTCACGCCGATCGCCCCCGTATCCTGAATGGCTGTCCCCCAAGGGTAAAAAGTTACCTAAAAATCCCCAAGCAGGCATAAGTCAATACAAAATCAGAACATGCCAAAAAACCAAGACTGAAAAGGAAAGAATCTTACCCTACCACTGGCCAGGCCATTCAAGGCTTGACGCACCGCCTCCCGAGAGAGAGATCCTTTCAACTGCCGATTGGCCTTCTGCCATCGATACAATCGGCAGAAGTACTCAATAGTATCGTCCTTCAGAGTGATCAGCTGGGTATTGCACCCAATCACCTCATAGAACCACGCCTGCCAAAGACAGGAATTCACAATAAAAAAGAGACGCATAAGGAAAATGCGAATACATGAAAAGAAAATGCGCAAAATTAAAAGATACCTCTAGGAGATACGTGGTTCCAGTAAAGGTTTGTCGGCAGCACCAACTGAATGCGTCCAGAGAAGAATAGAGGATCGCAAAAGTCAGACTCCCCCAATCATAGAAAGGGATGTTCGAAAACATCCTCAAATACGACAAAAACCACAAATAGAAGACATCGCCGCTCGACGCCACCATGAAGCCTCCCAACAGTAGTAAAATGAACAACCGGACCATCTGCCTCACCTGCAGCCCATCCTCCACATCGATCACCCTACCCAGCAAGACATCCTTCAGCAAGGACAGCCAGACGGAATCACCAGAAACTATCACCCCCACGTCACCGAGCACCGCCCTCACCGCCTCCGATCTCACCCTAAAAGAGTGGTCCACCTCTATCTGCTCTCCATCACAGTCCAGCCCCAGCAGCTACTGCACGTCTATGGGAGTCACCGTCATCTCTCCGAAGCTGAAATGGAAGGTGTGGGTAGTATCCCACCATCTCTCCCCCAAAGTGCATAAGACCGCTGTCGAACGAGGCGTCTCATCCAGCGCAGATGCTAACCTCCCAAAACTCGCTGATGATACCACCCAAGGCACTACAGGTGGAAGATGCTCCCAGACATCCTTAAGCCCCATCGTCCCACGGGCACGCATGTTCTTCAAAGAGATATCAGACTGTCAAAGAAGAAACCTTGTCAAAAGTCAAGGAAGAAAGAAAAATCACCAAAAAGAGAAGAATGCCAAAAGTCAGGTTACTTACATAATCGCCAGGACTCACCACCTTAGAAGACCAATGAAGCGACGGCTCCCGCAGCAAAGTTCGCTCATCCGCAATCGGCTCGAATGCGTCAAAGGAGTTTTCACTCCCCAAAGCAAGGGGCGCCCTGGACCTCCACTCCACGTTTGCCCAGTCATCAATGGTAAACCATTCCCTATGCACTGCAATGCTCACAAAAGCGGGCATTTCTTAGAAGATCGAAATGCTAGAACGACTTGCAGAGAGAAATCGCAGAAAGAAAGAAAGCAAGAAGCTGTGAAAAATGAGGGGAATTAGCTCCCTTTATATAGGATGCTAAGCGTCATGCCGATCGGCATTGACCCCCCATCCACCGATCGGCACTGACTCCTTACCTTCCCAAGGCAGTCCAAAAGTTCGTGCCACTGTCGAATGGCACCCTCTATACCATGCCGACCGGCACCCCCTCAAAATTTCGTACAGAAATTCCAAGAAAATACCAGAAAATCCTGAAAAATCCTCAGAAAATTCCTAAAAATCTCGAAAAGGATTTAGAACATTTTCGCTAAGAAAATTTTACACTCCCTTAAGTGGGACCCCCATTTCCCCAGCAAAACTCTCAAAAGACAAGTGAATCTCCTCTCGGTAAATCCCCTGGAGGGTCTCTAAGGATCACCTCCTATCCGCCAAAGGTCTCAAACCTCCTCGAGCAAATACATCACTTCCCCAGTGAAGTTTACGGCATCAAACTTGCCTTTCCTCCACGAAATCTCTAAGATCACAACGATTTCCCCAACAATCGGCTCCCCGGCTCAACACAACATCACGAGGTAATTTCCCCAGCGGAGTTCCAGAAAGCCATTTTCAAAGTCTCCAAAGGGCACTCTACTTTTTCCCCAGCTCATTCCCCAGCGGAACCCAAAATCTCAATCTTTATCCACTCTTAGGTCAGAATTGACCTCGATCTTGGATCATCACCCGAGTTAGGTTAAAATTGACCTCGGTCTTGGATCGTCACCTGAGCTAGGTCAGAATTGACCTCGGTCCTCGGTCGTCACCACTCTTAGGTCAGAATTGACCTCGGTCTTAGATTGTCACTTGAGTTAGGTCATAATTGACCTCGATCCTCGGTCGTCACTACTCTTAGGTCAGAATTGACCTCAGTCTTGGATCGTCACCCGAGTAAGGTCAGAATTGACCTCGGTCCTCGGTCGTCACCACTCTTAGGTCAGAATTGACCTCGGTCTTATATCGTCACCTGAGTTAGGTTAGAATTAACCTCGGTCCTCGATTATCACCACTCTTAGGTCAAAATTTACCTCAGTCTTGGATCGTCACCTGAGTTAGGTCAGAATTAACCTCGATCCTTGGTCGTCATCACTCTTAGGTCAAAATTAACCTCAGTCTTGGATCGTCACCTGAGTTAGGTCAGAATTGACCTCGGTCCTCGGTTGTCACCACTCTTAGGTCAAAATTGACCTTGGTCTTAGATCATCACCTAAGTTAGGTCAGAATTGACCTCGGTCCTCGATCGTCACCACTCTTAGGTCAGAATTAACCTCGATCTTGGATCATCACCTGAGTTAGGTTAGAATTAACCTTGGTCCTCGATCGTCACCACTCTTAGGTCAAAATTGACCTCGGTCCTCGATCGTCACCACTCTTAGGTCAGAATTTACCTCTGTCTTGGATCCTCACTTAAGCCCGCAGATTTGGCCTCGACCCGCAGAATTGGTCACCTCTATTTAAGCCCGCATAATTGGCTTCAACTTGAAGAATTGGTCACCTCTACTTAAGCCGGCGGAATTGGCTTCGACCCATAGAATTGGTCATCTCTACTTAAGCCCTCATAATTGACTTCGACCCGCAGAATTGGTCATCTCACCTTAAGCTCTCAGAATTGGCTTCGACCCACATAATCGATTACCCTCATCTTCAATCCCTCAGAATTGGCTTCGACCCGCATAATTGGTCATCCCCAGCATCACTTTAGGTCCTCATAATCGGCCTTGACCCTCTGAATCGGTCATCCTTTCTAAAAAACATCATGCGGTGTTTATTCGACGGCTATCGTTTGTTCTAAACTCACCTGCTGAGGGGCTCTATAGACACCCCATTCTATTACCCCCTAAACTCTCCTTAGGTCCCTAGCACCTCCCTTAATCACTATAAACCCAGGTCATACCCCGGGTACTGACCTAGAAGTCATCAAGCACTCCCAGGCTCCGTTTGACCAAAAGTCAAACTCTTCAGCTCGACCGAGACTAAATGAATCTTTGAAGGGCACTGAAACCCCTTTCCAAAGGTCTGTCCTGTGCACGATTCTGACTTACCATGCGGACGAACGACCTATTTTCCCCCGAAACTTGATCTAGAGGCCACCGGACGCTCCTGGGCTCCGTTTGACCAAAGTTAACTCTTCAGCTCGACTGAGATTGAATTAATCTTCGAAGGTCATTGAAACCCCTTTCCAATGGTCCGCCCCGTGCATGATTCTGACTTACCATGCGGACGAACGATCTGTTTTACTCCGAAAGGTCACCGAATGCTTCCAGGGCCTGGTCGATCAAAGTCAACTCCCCGAACCGGATCAAACTCTTTGGAATGTCTAAGTACATCTCCTAACATTTCCAACGGTTTACCCCGTGGGTGATTCGTACTTACCATACGGATGAACGATCCGTTTACGTCCAACGATTCCCCATCCAATGAACTGATGAATGCTTCCGAGCCATATTTGACCCAAAGTCAACTCCCAAACCCAGGATCAGTTCAAGGGACTTTCGAATGTCTCTAAATTACCTTTCCAACGGTATGCCCCTGCGTGATTTTGATCAACGGTTTGTGCTCTGCGACCGATTTCTGAAAAGGCCTGAAAAACACTACCAAGAGACAGGTTCCAGACCCGATGGGCATGACCAGGTCTATGCCGATCGGTAGTGACCTGGGCCTATAAAATGAGGCCTTGACCTTATTTGCAAAGGGAGTCCAGATTTGTTAGATATCACTCTTAGCAAATCCAGAAAACTTCTCTCGAAGTCAGCACGATTTCCACACCCAAATTCCTTTCCAACCTTCACTTTTCATCATCCTTTTCATCAAACTTGGTGAATTCATTACCCTCCATCATCGTCCAAGTGCAAAGGCTGCTTTTCAACATTCAAGATCAAGCTCAAGATCTTCAAGAAGGTCTAATTTTCTCAACTCTCTCCTTAAATTCTCATAAATTCACAATAACTTGTTTTATAACTTAGCACTTTTATTATCTCATCTCACATATCCTAATATACTTTTTATTTAGTATTATTGCACATCTTTTATTTTCATATAAATAAAAACCCAAAAAATAAGAAAAAGAGGGTTTGCTCATAAATTCCAAATAGGGATTCTCACACTTTTCTCACAACTAAAACACTTTTTCCACCCACACCCACACCCACAAATAAGAGAAGTCCCCGATTGAATTTATGGGATAAACCCCACCCCTCATTTTGCATGCGAACTACGTGGACTTTTATGCCTCTATAGGCTACGTAGGTGTCTCAGGGTAAAACCCGAGACTCGAGTCCTTTTCTCACTTTTTCTCTCATTTTTTATTTTCTCTAAACTCAATTCTCTTAGATTATATATATCTATATATATGCATATATTTGTTCTTAGTGGCGTATTATTCCACATGCGTTATCAATCCCTTATAACGATCAACGTAAGGATAATCGCATAAATCCTATTTTCTAATATCATACCTTCCTACGGATGACTCGCTTTATCTCTTCCATGATACAAGTGGAGGATTCCTATCTCCACTATATATACACATGCACACATATCACGGGGAAAATAAAAGGAAAATAGCAAACATCCATGAGAGACCGAAAGGGCGGAATGGGTGCCTAACACCTTCCCATTTCGTAACTTAGCCTCCGGACCCTTCTCGAATCATTTTGGTTTCATATGCACCAGTATGTCTTTGGATGTTGTCCTTCGGGATGGCTTCCCCTTTTCTTTTGTTTGCTTTGTGTAAAATAGACTGGCGGCTCTAATCTCTCTACATTTTTACACCTCACCACATTGACGCCGGCCGAAGCGCTCCCGAGAGGGATGCGCGGGACCTAAGGATCCTCACTCTCACGTGGTCCGCCTGCCGCAAGGATCGGGGATGGTCACAATAGGATTTCAAATACGTTTACCTTTTTTACTACTTTATGATTAATTAATCTAATTCGCAATTCCCGTTTATAATTTAAAATTATACCGACTGTTGTCGCGTAAATTTCGGATGATGAAAATGTTAAAGTTCAAATAAAATATTTTACATCTTTTTAGATGCCAAAAATTCATATTCCCTTAAAAGTATCATTAATAAGATTTTAAGGTCAAGCATAAGTATAAACTATTAAACAATTTAACATAAGCACAATCCATTAAATGTAAGTACAAAAAATCAAAGAATGTGAATAAAACAATTAATTTCAAAGGTTTAAAATCACTCTCGTGACTATTTTAATGAATATCGAATTTTTAAAATATTTTTAGAACACGTAGGGAATTTAAGCGAATTAAACTAATTAAAACATACATTAAGTGATCATGGTAAATTTCACCTAATCCTAGCAATTAAATTAAGCTAGCATCATAATTAAAATATTAAAATTGCAGGATGAAATAATAATTTTCATTAATAACCACTTATAAAAATTGAAGTTCCAACACTTGAATGCTAATACAACAAGTCTTTCCCAATCTTGAATACAAAATAATGTCTCACAAATACTAAAAAATAAAAATACAAGTATTTACTATTTTTGGTATTCCTAAAATAAACTCGCACATTTTCTCTATCGAAAATTGTTTATGAACTCTTCCACCCAAACTTGTGTATAACGAGCTCTTTTTATAATTGAAAGTGTGAGAAATGAGAATTTTATTTTGTGAGATTTTTTAATAATTAAAATAAAGTCCCTTATATTATGGATAAAGTGGCTGAATATTTTGAGTACATGTGGAGGAAATTAAGGGGGACGGGTAGCTTTGGGGTTCAGGTGGGAATATATAAGGGAAGACTTGTTGGCTTGTTTATTTTATTTATTCACTTTTTTTTTTTAATTTTAACTTTGCATTTTCGTCACTATTCACATTAGTTTTTTCAAACTGCTTTTGCCCAATGAAAACTTCTTATTTTCAAATTCGTTCAAACTAGAAAGTTTTAAGTCTTTTGAGAACCTTTCCAAAAAGGTACGGTACGATATCAACAGGCACTCGAGCGAATTTATAAGTAGTTTTTAGTACAATTGTGTCAACTGTATCGTGTCGAGTCATATCCTGACAAATTTTGCATATGAACTCCTATGTTATTCGTACTCCCGAGGCACCTCTAAAATTTTAAAATAAAAATAAGTAATTTAAATTTATGGTATAAAATTTAAGAAAATTAGAAAATTACTTTTATTTGCATTTTAGCCCTAAAAAGTTCATACATCACTCATCTTAACTCTAAATTGAACCAAATTTCATAAAAAAACATCATATTGCCACAATAAACACTTGAAAATTATTTTTAGGCTCATAAAGTTTCAAAAATTATATTTTTACCCCTTAGAATTTCTAAAATTGCATTATTAACTTGAATTTATTTTAAACTTGTATCATTCTTCTAAATAGCAAAAACGACTCTGAAAGCTCTTTATTTATGATACAATTGGTCTAATGAGCCCTAAATTTGGGTACAAATTGTACAAAATTATGCACTCATCAAATACCTACAAACCTATACCTTGTTAGTCCTCAAGCAAAAAATAATTTTTAAAATCTAATTCACTTTTGTAGGAATCACGATTGCACTTAGCATATATAATAAACCGTTAAATCCCTAAATTGCCCTAGTGAATGAGTTTTGTCTCGTGAGGGTTTAAAATGAATATACTCCTAAAATTTTAAAATTTAACTCAATTTACAAAAGACACAGAGGTAATAACCAAATTTTAAATGAAATTTTCATAAATATAGTAAAAATTCACTTTTCAATCTTAACTTTTTGTGCATATGTGCATAGCCAATACAACCATCGATTTCAAAAGATTTAATTATTATGTTTCTTATCTGAAAGTTCATTTTGATTTTAAATTCTCATGGGATGCACTCACCACCGAACACTTGGAATCGGATATTTTCTCTCATTATATGTGAATAAAAGCGTATATTTAATGTGAAAATTTCACATATACATCATGAAAGACAGATATTTTATAATGGATGATTATAATCTCTTGAACGAAAAATCGATTACTTTTTGAAAACTTTGAATCACACCAAATATTATATTCATCTTCTCTCCACATTATAATTAACTTCACTTGAGATCAATTAAGACTTTCTTTTGGTTGTATTATATGCTCGGGTTTTGGTTAGGAAGAACGAATTTTGAGTTTTAGAAATTTTTTGAAAATATATAGGTTATCGATATTTTGACTTTTTAGGAATTTTCTCTAACTTTCATTGTTTAGGAGTCACATGCTCCCTTTTTCTCTTTTTCACTTCATTCTTTCTTCTTTCTTTTCACGTGTTATTCTTGCAAACTTTTTTCTTTTAGCTTTTTACCGTAATTTTACCCTGATATTCTTTGAAAATGGGTACGAATTTTGGGTTTTCAATAAAAGACCATTTTTCTTTTTGGCACAAATGGGCTTGCAACGTAATGATGTAAAAAAAGGTTTATTTCAGGCTTCTATTTTTGGGCTTTCGAAACGATGGCCTAATCTCATTTCTAAAGTTTCGTTTAGTTCAATTATGTCTCAAATTAAATTAGTAAGATATTTTGTGCGTACAATTCACATTTTAACTTTTTGTTTTCACTAATTGAACAAAAGAAAGAATTTTGAGATCATCGACATATTTAGTCACATAAGGAACGTTTGACTCGTTTCAACTCAGATTGATTTAAATTTTCCCAAAAATGACGAATAGCATAAAAATGCCATTAGGTTAAAATCTCCACATTTATTCGTTAAGCAAAATAACTTTCGCCTCAATATCCATTTTTTGTCATATTATATAGCTAAGTGTCAAAAAATTTATAAGTTGAGATATTTGTGAATTAATTATATTAAGAAGTCATTTAAAAACTCAATTATATTGAAAATCTTTTTGAATTTTAAAAAAAGAAATCTTCTCTTATTTTTTTTAAAATACCATCCTTACCCCAAACCTAAATTTTATATTGTCCTCGATGTATGTTCAAAATACAAATATGGATAAGGTAAAACAAATGTAAATAAGTAAAAGGGCGATATTACGCAGGGAACCCACTTGTGTTACCAACTTCCAACTGATCTCACATACATTTCATCATAAAGGTAAAGTCAAAACAATTGGGAGCTAAGTGTAATATCCCGTATTTTTAATGACTTTTAAAATGGGATTAATTAGAATTAATTGTGATATAATTTGAAATTAATCCGGATTTAAGTATTACTCGAGAATAAAGTAATATGTGATTTATGTTGAATATTACTTAGTGATTAAAGTAATATATATGATCATTACTTTACAATTGATTATGACTTAATAAAATTATCGCGAATTATGTGTATGACAATTATGGTAATTACGTCGGGACGCACGTTTGAGTCCTGTCGGGATTATAATTTAAATGAAATAAAAGTGAATTATTATTATGTCATGTGAATGGTCATTTTGACTGCGCCAAAGTGTCCGAAAGGGTTCAAATAGTTGAAAAAGTCTACTTGGGTGTTTGATTTGGGTCTCGGGGCACTTTAGAACCGAAAGGACACCTCAGAGGGGTGTTTCAGTCATTTTACTAGGAAGGTGAATAGTAACTACGAAAATATGAGTTTATTTTATAAGTAAGGAGATTATAGAGCTTAAGTTAATTCACCAAAAATAAGAGGAAAAGGTTTCGAAAAGATTATGAGACTTTCTATGGGAGAAGAAACGACTTTTCTATGAAACCAAAGGACAACCCTTGCACCACCAAGAGCCACCACCACCACCACTGCCAGAAGTTGGCCGAAAAAAGAGAGGACCACCAGTAGACTATCATCCTCAACGGATCAGACCTACAATCTAAGGCAAGTGATTAATTATTGAAAATTTAGCATGTATATTGTCCATGTTAGGTTGTTTAGAAAATTCTGAAAAGATGCATAATCAAAGATGAATTATGGTGATGTTAATTGAATCTTTGAAAGGAGAATGATGTAGGATTAATTTTCTTTTGAGTATAGAATTTAATCCACGAAATTTGGGAATTATTAGTGAAGAAAATCTTAGTTTATATGATGTTCTTGGAGAATTAATAAAATATGAGAATTAATGAAATATGAGTTTTCTGGAAATTATGAGAAATAATATGTTTGAATCCAAAATTCTTGATGAATTTAGGTTGTTTGATTATTAGAGATCAATTATATATCTTGGTATATCATATGTGATGAATTGTGGGGAGTTTAGGATTATTTGATAAGGATTTTGATGATTAAAAAGTATGAAACCCGTAGGAAACATACGAAGAATCTGGGCAGAAAACTGATCGATCGATCAATCGACCCAAGTCTGTCAATCGATTGACTCCCCCTGGAAATGTGGAATATTTTTCCTTTTAATTATTGATTAAATACCAAACTTTGAGGAATCTTTGATGATGATTAAATGAACTTAATGGGACTTAGGGTAGGGCAGTAAGATATACTTAAGACCCGAAAAAGATTTTTTTTGGGATTATGAATGGGGAAATTAACGAGTGATTAATTAAACTAGATATTTTGGAGAATTATAGTACTTGGGGTTTAAATCGGATAAATGATAGTTTAAGGTTAGGACCAGTAGTAAGAGAGTAATTAATTACCGGTATGAACTTAGACATATTTGGGATCAACCTCAAGATATGGAATAAAGGGTTAAGAGTGAATTAGGGATTTTTGAGAAATAAACCTAATTAAAGTGAATTTAATTCATAGAAATTCGGGAGTCGCGACGATATGGATTAGTGGGACGTGATGTATACCTACTGGATTTATATTGAGGATTAAAGTCATAATCGACAAATACGTTGGATATTCAGGATATAATTATATTATGTGTGGGTTTTATTATATGGGTTGTGTGTATGCCCTATGAATATATATAGGTGAGATGAATACCTATTGTTATTACCTATAAGTGAGATGATTACCTGTTGTTATCTAATGGTTGCATGAATACCTTATGGATGTTATATTTGTATAGGTGGAATGTATACCTATATTATAGTTTACTATGTCTATGACATACCTACGCTGCTTGCTATCGGGGTGGAGGTTTCGCGTTGTGGACGGTCTTATCCGGTGTGCCCAATTTGGGAGGATTTTAGATTCGTACCCTGAGCATAGGACCTTGGACACATGCTATCGGTGTATATGATAGTTTCGACGGTTGAATGGGAGCGTAAGTATGTGCGTGACCCATTCGGCTAGGGAGTATGCTCGCCTCCAATATATTTGTGTTATGTTATGATTCGTGAAAGACGCCGAATAAATAGTCCTCTATACAGTGACATTATGTATCAGGACATGATAGCAGAGTATGCATGCATCGCAGCTGTGACTGGGGAGGTTCCGTATTAGTGTATATATAATTAGTGTGATATTATATATATAAACTGTGATATAATCTACTGTGTGACATTATAGATATAGTGATGTAATCTTCTGTGTGAAATTGTAGATTAGAAATAAACTGTGATTTAATCTACTGCGTAATGTTGTAGATAGATAGAAATGAATAATTAAATATGAATTGAATTAAGTAAGTGAATACTTAATTCCAAGGTTGTAACAAGACTAGTTCATATTAAAGATAAATGAATATGAATAATTATATTACGTATGGTATGGGACATACGGGTTTATGATATGGGTTAGAATTATGTTGTGAAAACTAGTTAGGAGGGAATCTTAACTAGGAAGTTAATAAGATACGGTAGGCGTGCACTCTAGATGAGAGATGAGAGTATCAAGTGAGAGTCGTGAACTAGTATGTACATAATAAATGCTGAATTGTACTGGTTAATGCACTTGCTATTTTAACAAAATATTTTACACTCGGGCTCTGACCCGTTTCCTTGCATATTCTCTTTTTTATTATATCTTGTACATCAGGTGTCCAGTATCAGGGATGCCAGCATTGATTATGGATGTGCCGATGGGTTGTAGCTACTATTAGAGATGCAAATTCTGATTAGACGCCTCCATTCTGTTGATACACATATCTATAGTGTCTACTTCCATTTAGGGCATGTCACCCATGATTCTAGTTATTCCATTCATATTAGAGAGAATTGTAAGTACTTATGTCAATACTATTGTGATCGGTTTTGTGTGGTTGTAATAAGATGTTTTTACTGGAGAGTTATTCCAGTCATATTTATTCTTGTGTTATATATAGTTCAGTTGTGACGTGTTAGTATTTCATTGTTATCATGTTGTGTGGAAATGGTTTTAAAAAAATTTGAAAAGTTTTTGACACTCAGCTTAATTAAATATTAGGTGATTAATAAAAAAAATATTATTTTTTCGACAGTGATGCTAAGAATGAGCCCATTGTATTCCTTGATTTAATTGGGTATGTGAAATGATCATTTGGTATTTAATTAGGCGGGGTGCTACACTAACCCAGTAAACAATGTGCATACATTAAGGCACACAACGAATGCAGTGAGTGTGATTATGGTGATTATAGCTTAAATGGTCAGACCAGAACATTCTCTCACATTGGAATCTCAATTAATGCTTTACGCCTATGCCTCCCTCAAACTCAAGAATGAATAAATCGGGCTCTAGGACCGGTGATAATCTAATTCTATATTTGGTATTATTAAAACAATCGAATGACCCAAACGGTGGACGTGGTGGAAAATAAAAATGCGACGTGATAAAACACGCCTCACCAGATAAACACGCTCTAATGATTTTTGTAACCATCTCATCACTGGTAGATAAAACCTCAGGTGTCCGCATACTCTCAAAAGGCTCGGGTTTTCATTCATAAAGAAGAAATTGATCTATCCCATCATCCAAGTCGTGTTCATATAAGTACAAAAAGAGTCCAATAACGAGTAGGAATCTACAGCGAGAACCCCATCAATTTACCCAAATTCTTCTTCAAACTCCTCAAGACTAATATCTAGAGACAACTCGGGTGGACAAGCATTCAATTCTATAGTGTCACTAATTAGTAGGGTAGTGACATTATGTACTTCCTGAACATAATAGACATCATTTTCTTCCTTATCAGACGATGACTTCTCTAAATTGAACAGATTTAAAACCATGGTCATGTTCCCAAACGATAGGTTCACTTTCTCACTCCGACATTGAATGATAGCATCAGAAGTAGCCAAAAAGGGTTAACCAAGGATGATCGGGATTCGGGTGGACGGGTTTAGTATTTGTTGAGTGTCTAAGATCACAAAGTCTACAAGAAAGACAAAATCATTGACTTTAATCAAAATATCCTCTACAACACCTTTAGGCACCTTAACAAATCGATCAACTAAAGACAAGGTCATCTTAGGGGGATTTAACTCCCCAAACTAAGTTTCTCGTACACGGTGTATAGCAGAAGGTTCATGCGTGGTCCTAAATCTAAAAGTACTTTCTCAATAATGTGCTCCCCTATCTTTATAGATATTGTCGGTGTCACGAGATCCTTATATTTAATGGGGGTTTTATATGAGATAATCGAGCTGGCTTGCTCGGTGTGAAATGCTTTCTTAGGAATGTTGGTGGTCTTTTTGAATGTACAAAGGTCCTTCATAAATTTAGCATAAGACGGAACTTATTTTATAACGTCAAGCAATGGGATATTAATGTGCACATGATTGAATAATACCAACATTTTGTCCTCTTAATACTTTTTCTTTTGAGGCGCTAAACATTGGGGAAATGGATATTTAGGGACATAGGTCTCCATATATGGCTAGGAAGATGAGGTTGGGGAGAAAGTTGGATCCATGGGTGGATCTTCCTTCTCCTTACATGTCCCAGATTCACTCTCGATGTGTGGTGAAATGTTATTATTAACTTCCTTGTCAGACCTAAGCGTGATGATGGCTTGCGCATGCTTTTGTATGTGTGACGAGGCTTCTAATAATGAGTCAAAATATGAGGCATTGATCATAGGATTGGAACTGGCTTCATCATTAGGCATCGACCAAGTATCGGTATATAGTGATTCTCAGTTGATTATCTATCAAATGCAGCAGATTTATGGCGTCAAAGGGGAAACAGTGATGTGATATCATAAAAAAGCTATGTAGTTTATTTCCTTATTCACTTCACTTCGAATGGTGAGAATTCCTATAATAGAAAATGCCCGAGCAGACGCTCTTACTCGGCTTGCTTCGACAACTCAAATAAAATTCAAGTGAACAATCCCAGTAAAAATTCTTGCCCATGGAAGCATTAATGGAATGGAAGTTAACATCATGTCTGTATAATTAGGTCCCTCATGGATGGATCCCATTAGAAAGTACATTAAAATAGGAATACTGCCATCTGACCAGAGAAGATGAGGTATAAAGCAACTAGTTACGTGTTGGAAAAATATGTTTTATATACGTGAGGATACACTGTTTCCCTACTTCTTTATGTTCATCCAAACGAAGTAAATGATCTAATCAAAGAGGTGCTTGAAAGTTCATGTGAAGCTCACATGGTTGGGAGGTCTTTAAAGCAATGAATAGCAATGCAAGGTTATTACTTACCGATAATGAAAGCAGACTGTGTTGCCTTCACCAAGAAGTGTGATAAGTGCCAAAAAATTCCCACCATCTATAAAAGATCACGAGCAACTCTAACACCCATAACTTCTCAATGGCCTTTCGTTATTTAGGTAATTGACTTTATCGTACCATCGTCAACCACCAATGAAGGTTTAAAAATCTGGTTGTAGCAGCTGATTACTTCACCAAATGGGTAGAGGCTGAGCCTTTGATTGATATGCCTATCAAAGGTTTTTTCAATTCATATAAAAGCAGATTATTTGTAGGTATGGCATTCCTTATGCCTTCATCACCGACCATGGAACTCAATTTGATAATGAAGAATTTAAAGAATACTGCATTAGGTATGACATCTAGAAACTTCATTCAGCACATGGGCATCCACAGTGTAATGGCCAGACAGAAATCACTAGCAAAACCTTGATAGATGGGTTGAAGAAAAGGTTAAATGAGGTTAAAGGCAATTGGATTAATAAACTTCACAGTGAACTTTGGGCATATAGTACTACTCTCAAAACAACGGGGGAAAGTCCACACATGCTAGCTTTTGGCACTGAGTTAATTGTACCGGTTGAAATAGGTTTGCCGACTTATAGAGTATTAAACTTTGATTCACCTAAAAGTGACCTCATGAGGTGACTAGATCTGTACATGATAGAGGAAGTCCGAGAAGAAGTTGTTATTAGAATGACTACTTATCAATAAAGGACTGTAAGGTTTTATAATCGAAGGATCAAGCCGACCAATCAGAAGCAGGGAGATCTAGTGCTCAAGAAAGTAATCTAGAAGAGCAACAAGTTGAAGCCTAATTAGGATGGTCCATACCGTATCTCAGCAGTCATCCGACCAGGAACTTATCGCTTGGAAACTTTGAAAGGAGAAAAATTCAAGAATCCTTAGAACACAGACCCTTTGCGCAAGTATTATCAGTAATTTAGTTTTCAGAAATTTAGTTTTTCAGGTAATTGGTTATTCAAGTTAATAAAGTTTCATATTTTTCTCCATTATACTTCATTTTGTGGTTTGCTTTTTGAAGTATGTTAGCTACACCTTAACCATAAATCAATGAGTAATTTTTATCCAAACTTTTCCAACTTCAAAAAAGTTTTTTATATTTGTCAAACTTTTCCAACTTCAGAAAAGTGCATGGTTCAAACATTTCCAACTTCAGAAAAGTTCTTTATATTTGTCAAACTTTTCCAACTTCAGGAAAGTTTAACTTCATGTATAATTTGCCTTCGGCAAGTCAAGAACAAGAAGTCGGTAAAATTTCTTCACTAGAGATTTTACCCAACAATGTTAAAACATAAGAATAATTATACATTCCTAATACATTTGGTTGCCACTAATAAATAATTCTACAACTTGGTATAATAAAGTTATTTACCGTTTTATCTAAGTGTATTAGTCGAATCTAAGGCCTTGTAAATGATTCAAACATGAATAAAATATTAAACATTTGAGTAGGTTATTTAGTCTATAAGTCAATTAAGTAATCATTATATAGATTACTTAGTCGGCAAAAAGATTAATATTAACCACAAACATACATAGAGGAAACTCAATCAAAAATAACTTCATTAATAAAAAATGCATTACAATAGGAAAAAACATTACAATAGAAAAAAAATATAAATATATTCTACTGGATGCTTTCCTTGTGCCTTATCCATCCCACCAGGAGGATCATCAAAGGTATATAGTGAATTTATTATGTTGAAATCTCTCAGTATTTGACTATTGTTATTACTCGGCCTATCAAGCAAGTGAGGAGGACGAACCATCTCACATTCATTTTGGAGGCCATAATCACCAAAATATTTACTTATCAGGAATTGAGGAATGGCATTAGGAGGAATCCAGACTGTGCCTAGTTTGAAGGGAGGCTTGGTACAATCCAAGAAATTTGGGTCACTATAGTGCCACAAGTCATTGTTTTGATCATACTTCAACAAGGTCAATAAGTTAATCCACCCCCATTTATAGCCTTCATGATTGCTTTGAGCAAGATGATCATCCAAGTGAGTTAAGGCCTCATTATAGCCATCCATCCAAACTTCCTTTGACTGTTTATGAAAGTGTAATGTCATCTTATCAACTTAATCTTGGAGTTTCTTGAGGACAATATCTTAAGATTTTAGCAGAGCAGCTTGGTCGACCAAAGTTTTCTTTATTCTCTCCTCCACTTTGCCTGAGAGTTGGTCAAAGTTTGAATTTTATCTTCTACAAAGCTTCTATCTCCTCCAATAACCTGTCATTTTTTGCCTCTAAAAATTAAACACCCCCATATGGATCAGTAGTGGTTGATCTCTTCAGACTATCAAGTTCATTCATCATGGCATTATTTTATTTCTCCAATATTGCAACAATTGATCAAGCACTCTCCAGATCTTATTTCAAAGACAATTCTCTCTTGTGCAAAGTAGAAGTAATGTCTTTCAATTTCTTATCAAAGCCGTAACTTTCACATAATGCCTTATGTTTGGCTTCATAGTTAGAATGGAGCAATGCTTTGAAAATTTTATGATCCTCATGCATCCTCTCAATCATCTCATAATAATCGACATTATTTGCCACTGGTCTTTCTAAGAGACAGTGAAGATGGATGTAAGATTCTTTAAGTTGATCAAAAATATCTGGGCCAAGCATCCCTAATAAATCTCTCTCACACAAAGGAATATGGCCAACTTCAAAGAGATTTTTACACCGTCTAATTAAGTCATACTCAGCAGAAACAATGGCATTCTTCCTAGCATCAAACTGGAAAGTTACAAGTATATGCGTTTATAGTGCAAATCCAGAGCAATAAACAATAAAAAAAAAGAACAAATCAATAAGAAATCAAAGTCATTCAGAGACAGCAGCAATTGAGCGAAAAAATATGTTCTTTCATTGATTAATCTTGAAGTACATGGGTGAATACATTATCACGAAAAATAAGAAAAAAATGGAAAATACATATGAGCAAAGGCAAAAAAAGGAAACTGGCTAAAAAGGAGTTAAACCTTTTCCTTATCCTTGGCCTGATCTTGGCTGGCAGTAGGTTGATCGACACTAGTATCTGGCACCACTGAAGACTCAATAGGAACTATAGAAGACTTTCCAAAATCCTCCTCGTCATCAAACTCCTCATCAGGGTTAAGAGGAGTACCGGGATCATGCCTTTGGAAAACCACAGAGTTTTCCTCTGTGTCGGCAACCTTCAGAGATTCTGACTAACCTTCCTCAAAGGATAGCTTCTTTACATATTCAATTTTGGTGGAGGAGGCAAAAATATATTTATCCCAACCCTTATCAAGGGCAACTTTGCCCTTATCCTTTAAGGAAGTTACTTTGATACTAAGGCTAACCACTTTATCTTCAGTAGTTTTAGCCCAAGTTGTGGCTTTTGAAAGCTTATCTTCGACAGCCTTAGCCCTACCTCAACATCCTTTAATTTTTTCTCGGCTTCCTAGGATTTTTCATCGGTAGTATTTATTTTACCTTCAGCAACAGTTGCCTTGTCATTGGCCTTATTCAGCTCATCTTCCCAGGACTTCTGCTTTGTTTCCAAAGCTCATCGAGAGGCATCCAAAGATTGTACCAAGTCCTCAAAGGCCTCTTTTACTTCACTAGAGGAAGACCTTAGTTGGTCATCCTTCTCCATCATTAAGTTGAATTCAACCAAAAATTACAAAGGAATAAACACAAGATGATTAAAAGAAGTTCAACAACATGTACAAAAAGCATAAGATAAGATAATTACCAGAGCTAAATTATGACACGCCCTCTCAATTAGCCTTGTCCTGGGTATGGGGGCTGAAGCAAGACGATCAGTAGGGAGGGTTACAGACTTGATTAAGCCCTTGGCTAATCAAGAGTTGACAATAACATAAGCTGACCCAATGTCAAGGTCAACTTAGATTTTTCTCACCAACTCTTGTAGGTCGTCCAAAGTCTTCTTTGTAACCAACACTTACTGGTCAGATTGAGTTTTTTGGGCCTATTTTGTAGGGTTAGACAAACCTTTCTTCAGTCTCTTAAATTGAGACTCAGCAGTTTGAGTCTCAACAGCACCAATAAGTAAAGGCCTCTTATCACTGACCTGGGACTTCTTTTCAACTGGCTTCTTACCAGCTTCAGTATTTTTTTTTGGAGAAGGAGATAGTGGTCGGCCCATCAAATTAGGCATCTTAATCTTTCTCTTAGTCATGTCTGTTGAAAGATAAAATGGTATCTCAGACATATCAAAAGATTTTAATGAGTAAGAAGTTCCTCCCCGGGTAAACTCAGCCCCATCAAATTCAGTGGTTGAAGAGGTAGGTATATGATCCTCTTCTAAGTTGATAGCAACTTGGAGTGACACAAGTGTTGGTCGGGCATAAAAAGAAGTAATGGAGCTCTTGTATTCTAATAATAAAGAAGTAGCTCGGGGATGTTCTTCTCCAACCTTCTTTGGGACACCTCTTCTTATTTTCCTTTGCATAAAAAAGGAACAGTTAAGTTAGTCGAATAAATACAAAAACATATAACAAAAGACGAATAAATAAATAGCAGAATTGCAACCTATGCCACGCCCTATTTGGGGACACCCAGGACCAGTGTAAGATACTCCCTCAGGAAGAGGAACATGTTCCCAGTTCTTAACAACTACACCATAATCCCAATAGTCCCTATTAGAATCTAGTAAATTCACTACTAAGGCCCCTATTGCGTAAATAGTCTTTTAATAATGTGTGTTCTCTCCAACCGTACCCCATTTATAGTAAAACATCAACTCCTGAACCCCAATATGAGTTTCATAAATTTCATTCAACTTATGGACAACATTTATAACCCTTCAAGTGTTTGGTGCTACCCTAGCAGGAACAACGTCAAAATATTGGCAAGATTGAAAAAAAAAGGGTTTGGTGGAAGAGTGATGTCACACTCAACTATGAATAAGGTGGGGGTCCAGTGACCTTCAGGAAGAGATTACACATCTATGGGACCTTGATCCATCTCTAAATCTACCCAAGATGGATTTTTTCTCTTTTCTTTAAAATTATTTTATGAACCCTCATCTATAATGTGAACTATGGTGAAAAAAGAGAAAAATATGATAAAAGAAAGAAAAAGGGAAATAAGGCTTACAGGGGATCTAAGGTGACAGCAAGAACTAAAGAAAGAACAATGGCAGCGAACGATTGTATAAAGAAAGTTTGAAGACGAAGGAAAACTCTTAAGTGCAGAGAGTTTGAAGTGAAAAAAATGGGGGGAAAATTATACCTATTTATAGGTTGCCTCGATAAATGGGAATGAAATGACTAACTGAATGAACTGTTAAAATATCACCGACTATATGCCTCCCAAGCTTGAAAAGATAATTGTATCCTTTGGCGGTTTAAAAAGGGTTAAATTATTTACAAAAATGCCATTATCAAACATTACCGGTGAAATTTTTTACAAGTGTGGGAAGTCATCCGCTGACCAAAATCTCGAAGTAATACGTCGAGTAATTTCCTGGACTAAATACTCCATACTTTCGATCGATCATCAAGCATGGAGCATTGGGGGATTTTGTTGTATGTAAAAATTACTCTCCTACACGAACCAACGATAAATGTACACTTATCTTCCTAAGTGGCAAACTAGCCACCTTGATAGGTTTCAAAGATACTTAGTCGGCTAGACGTTCGACTAATTCCAAGAATGGCAACCATCAGGAATACCAAAAGTCACTCGGATGGGATGCTAACCAGCACTGAATTCCAATAGTGTTATTTATTATACACAGATGTAAAATATAAAGGCATTCCATCTCAAGGGTTTTAGACCATTAGAAATAAAAAAAACTCCCTCAGTTCAAGGGATAATTCGAATCACTCATATGCTCTACGAAATAATACCAACCGTGGATGTAGGCTATTTTACAGTTGAACCACTCTAAAAATCCTTTATCTTGTGTGTGCATGACTTGATTAACCCGTTATATTTTATTTATGATTATAAATTTGGATTAAGTCCATTTTTAGACATCCACACATGGGAAGTTAAGTTAATAGGTCATTATCATAAACCTAAAACACATTAGAAGAATTGAAGAGAAACCCTAAGGCTTAAAGAGAAGATGCACGCAAGAATTAAAGAGATTGGGAGATGGAGGCTTGGAAATTCTATATAATTGGTTAAGGCAAGTTTACTTAGTGTATAAATTTGATTGCCTTTGTGTTAGAATAATAGATATTTATTTGAATCTCAAATAATTCTAATGATAATTTGATTTTATAATCAAATATTCAATTTTTGTAATTAATAAAATGATTAAATTAAGAGTAATCTTTATTATAATGACATGGATTGATTTTAATGATAAACCCCATTAATCGAATTTAAAATATTGTATACTTGTTAAAACGAAACTAATTACATTAACTCAAGTAAAATCCCCTTGTTTAATTCGAGAATTGATGCAAATCTGAGCTTTTTTTTTTTTTAATTATGAAACTAGTTGAAATTAATCCTTTAATCCGAGTTGTAAATAGTTAAAACATTTAGATATGTGTTAGCAATGATGTATTATAACTTATAATTGAAGGAGTTGGGTTGTTGATGAGTTTAAAGGATTTTACGAAGTGGGTTTTGGCCACCATTGTTGAGCTGTTGAGAAGTGTCATTCGCACAAGGGGCAAATTGATTCGCAACAGGGGTGAATCGATTCAGGTCGATCGACTTGATTCGGGTTATGACCAAATCGATTCAGTTTGGGCATAATACCATGGGGGACTCTTTAAGGTTGTTCACGGTGGCTAGTTTAATTATTTCACTTAGAAGATTATTAGTATAATTAAAATATGTTAGCAATGAGTAAGGTAACTGATTTATATTTTGAATACGTAACCTTGGGAATTAAGGCTAGTACTTATGTAATTTGGTTATAGTTTAACTTTAAACTAATTGAACAAAATGTTTATTAATGAATCTCTAGAGTGTGGTTTATCTGCAATTAATTTAATTATTGTGTAAGTACACCATATGTGAGTACTCATGGGGGAGGTACTAGGAGGGATGCCTTTATAGGGCGCATACGACATCGACCGTGCTGGTACCTCGGTGATGACGATGGTTTTTACCCTAGTAATTATGCCCCAATTCCTGCTACTGACATACCCGTATTTTAAGGGGGAATAAACGGGGGTGATCTTTGTATAGTCTTAGGTACGGAGGTCTATTCGAATGGCGAGAAGATGTACCGACAACATATAATTGTATCTAGTATGTACAAGTGAGCCCTGAAGGCAATAGGGATGGGCCTTCTTATTTATGTGCAGGCTCATGAATAGCCCATTTATATGTGTCGTGGGCCATACTTATGTGGATACTAGACTTTGATGTTGCCTTTCCTTATTGACATTATACTCGAGATGTATATACTGGCATTTTATTTGGAACCTTTTAATTATTTTCAATTTAAGAGAATTATAATTAAATATTGCATTTACTTGAAACTCGGATTAAATGTATGTTATATTTATAGTTGTTTGGGTTGGGATAACTTAAAAATAACTAAAATATAGGAGGAATATACGTGGTTAATATTATAGCCCCAACTCGGTTAAATTCTTGCTATTTTAGGCTTGTTGTTAACAATGTTATTAAAATCTGTTTTCAGGTCATAGGCCGCAGTTGCAGCCTCATCCCTCATTCTCACTTGCATTGCTCTAGTTGTAGATCTTATAGGATGTATGTGTCGATCCTACGTGCTCGTCCTTTTACTTTTCCATTTACATTTCCAATTGAGTTGGATTACTATAGTGACTATTATCATAATTGGGAATTGATCTTACATTTGAGACAATTTATATTTTCCTTGATGGATTTCATTATTGTTGGTTTGTGGTATCGGAGATTGTTTATTGGTTTATTTGTATAGTGATACATTAGTTCTTTATTGTACGCATGTAAGTTTATTTGTGTTATGCTTAAAATGATATTCCACGTTTAGACTCTTATATTAATTATGTTTAGACCTGATCAATCTGGTTATATCTTTTATGGAGTATCAAAGTTGGTATCAGAGCATTCCAGGTTCTAGTGCCCTAGGATCTTGAGTGCATTTATCCTTTTTTAACGCAACGTTCTTCGATACTTCAGAGCTTTATTATTTAGATTAGTGAACTCTTATAGGTTATCACTAGGTACCGTGCTTCTAACTAATGGCGCGAGAATTTGTGGAGGTTGGTATGTTTTAATCACACGTTTGTCCAGTCACCGCCTCGTGATGTGAGTGAGATGGGACTCATGGTTGCAAAGCTGGCAATCGCAGGAATGGGATCGAAGAAAGTACCACAAATGGCGCCAAATTGTAGGGAATTCAACTCTGTAATGTATTAATTACCAAAATTTCCCTAAATACTATGCAAGAGAGTAAAGAGATAAACTTGTTGAGACGTTAAGTGTGCATGCATAATATTTAAAGATAAGATAATGGACTTCTAAGATAAAAGATGTTGAAGTGCGTGTTGGAATTAATTTTGTGGAGAATGTGTCAAATGAGGTTGGGGTATTATGAATGAGTAAAAAAATGGTGATCAGCCAAACCAATTAGCTAAAGTTGGGCAGCTCATTCGAACAAGATTCTTGTGGTGTGCTTACAACCTATTATGCTCCCAAAGCTGGAAAAGATACATGTTTGTCATATGAATGTGGTAAAAAATTGTTCAAAGGATATGCTAAAATTCAAAATTTCAATATCTTAACTTCCACCCCTTTATATGTTTCATAACATAGATAAAATTATCAAAACTTTAAAAATGCACACATAATATCCTTGAAAGTATAATTGAAGTTAAATAGTTCGTTACAAAAATTATCCGATGGACATCAATATAAACTTGATCCTCGATCATTAAGAAATGATTACACACTTGATCCAATTTTATCTAAGAAGCAAACTGATAAAACTAGAGTTGTCTTTCCACTTTACCATTAATAATATAAATATTTAAAATATATTAAAAGTTAACTTTTCACCATCGTAGGTCATTATTTGCATTTAGGACATTATGAAAAAAATTAAAAATAAAGTCCAACGATACTCCTAGGCTTGTATATCGGGCTAAGTGAGACGGACTTGGGGTTGCTTAGGCTCGACCCGAATTGAAGTATGTCTTCCCAAGCCCGATCTCAGCCCGAAATAAAAGGAAAACCTTAGGCTCAAGTTCAACTCACATTGTATTGCGAGCTTCGTGTCGCCCCGAATTCAATTTCTACGATAAATTTTTTATTTGTTATTTTATTTAAGACCTAAATAATCAAAGAAATCAAAATTAAATTAAGAAAAATAATTATAAAACTTGTCTACAACATTTACATAAAATATAATAAATTTAAAAGTTATAGTCTAGAAGAATAAACCACAAATATTATTACCAAAGTCTCTTTAGACCTATTGTTTAGATTCGTTAAACATTACATGTATATTTCATTTACATAATTTATATATAAATATACATAATATTTTTTGGGGTTTGAGCCCAATTCGGGCTTAGCCACATGTGGCTCGAGCTCTACCCAAATTACAGTTCGGGCTTAAAATTTAGGCTCAAGCTCAACCCGTCTCAAACTCACTTAGAGCTCAGACCGAATTCAATGACCCGAATTCACTTAAAGCTAATGTATTTTTATCCACAGTATCCGTATGTGTGTGTGTGTGTGTGTGTTAAGTTTGTTTATACAAGAACATATACCAAATACATTAAGGGCATGCAACGTTAGTGCCGAAAAAACAGGTTAGTTGACTAAATATATATACATTGCATTACAATATTACATATATATACACAATTATATATACATCTAATATATATACACTTAACACAAATCTATAAGACTTTAAACCTATAATAATTAAAATAGAATATCATATTATAAACATAAAAAACATAAGTGAGTTATTCTAATTTTCATTTCCGACTAATAAACTTTACACCAAAACTCAAAAAGCTTCTAACACAAATTTGTAGACTGTGCAAACCTACTTCGTCTAAAAAATGAACAATCAATACAACAACACAAAATCGAACACACAAATACATAATAATTTCATTTAAAAAACGATTATAATAAATACAAAAACCATACTTGTATGGAAAATACTATATACGTATCTTTGGAAAGTCCATGAAATTTAAGAGGTGAAACGTAAAGAGTGTTTTGGTACTTATAATAAAATAAATTTGACACACTTAGATGGGGGAATTGACAATAGTATGAACAATATGTGACTTTTTTAATCTTTGATAGATATAAGATTCTTTTAACTTTAATAATCTTTTAGAGTTATTAAGACATAAAAAGGTTTTTGAGATTCATAACGCAGCTTAATTATAAATAAATACTTTGAAAAGTCCCGGAGAATTGTTAAGTTGGTGTTGCTTCTTCATACTCCCCAAAACCCTAAGTATTTCTTATACGATATCCTTATCCTTCCACTTGATATATATATTCAAACTAGAATGCCATAATATAATTTTACTTTCACATTACCACATTCTTTTTTAGTATTATATGTATATATATGAATGTGTGTAATTGTTTCCATTATTATAAAGGTATCAAACTAATGAGTCATACTATGAAATTATGGGAAAAGGTTATAGAACAAAGATTAAGAAATGAGTCAACTATTAATCAATTTGGATTTATGCTAGGGCGATCCACCACGGAAGCTATTTACCTATTAAGACAGTTAATGAAGAAATGTAGAAGTAAGAATAAAAATTTACACATGATCTTTATAGACTTTAGAAAATGCATATGTAGAGTAGCTAAGAATATAATTTGGTTGACTTTAAGGAGGAAAGGAATCCATATGAGTTATATTTAAGTTATTGAATATATCTATAATAACACAAAGACTAGAGTAAGAAGTATTTGTGAAGAAACTACTGATTTTATGATTAAAGCAGGTTTACATCAAGGATTGAATTTAAGTCCTTACTTATTTGTCGTAGTATTGGATGAGATTATTAAGGACATACAAGAAGATGTCCTATAGTGTATGTTATTTGTCGATGATATAGTTTTAGTAGACACTTTAATGGAGTCCTTAGCGATGAGAGTAGATATTTGAAGAATTGCCTTAGAGTCAAAAGGACTAAAAATTAGTAGAAATAAAACTGAATTTATGGAACGTAAATTTAATAATCAGGCATCTAATAGCATAATGTTAAAATTGAAGAAAAATGATAAATTAAACTAATAAATTTCGTTATTTAGGTTCAGTTATACACAATAATGGGGATATTAGTGAGGATGTTACGAGTAGAATATCAACTGGATGGAAGAAATAGAGACAAACAAGTGGGGGGTTATACGATAAGAGGAAACTAATAAATTAAAAGGAAATTTTTATAGAACAAGTGTTAGGCCAGAGACCCTCTGTGGAGTGGAGTGTTGGGCTTAAAAAAAACAAGAATAAAGTCTCCATGTTTAGTGAGATGAGAGTGCTCTGATGGATGATAAGAATTACTAGGAAGGACAAGATTAAAAACCATTGTGTGAGAGAAAAGTTAGGAATAAAGCAATAAAATAAGAGAAAGTAGATTTGGTTGGTACATACATGTTTTGTGTAGACCAATAAATGCACCTTAAATAAGAGGAAGACTATTGAATTTATAGGGTAAAAGAGAAAGGGGCCACTCTAAACTATCGTGGGAGGAAATATTATTAGAGGTCTTAAGGAACTAAACTTGAATGATAATATTACTTATAATAGATTATAATGGAAAAGAATAATCCATGTGGCCAACCCCATGCGATGGGATTAAGTCAAGGATGATGATGATATACATCTAAAAATATATAAACACTTAACATAAATCTGAAAGACTTTAAACCTAGAACAATTAATATAGAATATCATATTATAAACATAAAAAGCATAGTGAGTTATTTTAATTTTCACTTCTGACTAAAAAACCTTATGACAAAACTCAAAAAAGCCTTTAATACAAATCTGTAGACTATGTAAACCTAATTTGTTTAAAAAATGAACAATCACTACAACAACACAAAACGGAACACATAAAAACCATAGTGTTTTCATCGAAAAAACGATTAAAAAAAATACAAAAACCATACTTATATGGAAAATACTATACGTAACTTTAGAAAGTCCTTGAAATTAAGTGATGAAACGTAAAAAGTATTTTGCTACTTCTAATAAAATGAATTGGACACATTTAGATCGGAGAGATGACTAGAATAATGAACCACGTTCCTTTTTTAATATTTGACCTCTAAAAAATGGTCATTATAAAAAAAATATTTATTTAAACCCATATAAGATCTATATTATACTTCTAATACAATGGTATTAGAAGTATAAATGAAACTTAATAATCAAGAGTGAAATATTAAAAAAGAGTAAATAAAAACAGAGAGAGTTCAAAAAAAGATTTGTGGTTATAAAAATATTTTTAATATTGTAATTATAAAAAAACTTTAAATTTTTATTTGCAAATGATATAAAGTTTTTTAAATTAAAAATAAATAAAAATGTTTATGATTTTTTTTATATAAAATACGTACAATTTTTCAAAGTTTTTATTTATAACAAAGAGTTCTTAAGTCAAAAAAACTTTTCGAAATTTTGAAATTGTTTTTAATATAAATAATTTTTTTTATGGTTATAAAATAATTTTAACGTTCTAGTTATAGAAAAAACTTCAAGTTTGTATCTATAAATTATTTACAATTTTTAACCTAAAAACAAATAAAAATATATATAATTTTTTTTATATAAAGTACATACAATTATTTTAAAGTTTTTATTTATAAAAAATAGTTTTTATATAATAAAAATAATAATAAAAAATTATTTGTGAAAAAAATTATCTTTTATAATAACTTTAAAATAAGATATTAAATTTTATGATATATATTAATTTTTAAAATTATTATTATATTAATTTATTTTATATCACCCATACAGCCCAAGAGTTGTATGCTAGTTTTTTTTAACTTTAATAATTTTTAGAGTTATTAAAAGATGAGAAAATTGTTTAGCTGGTGATGCTTCTTCTCATACTCCCCAAACCCTAGGTATTTCTTATACGACATCCTTCTCTTTGATAAATATATTCAAACTAGAATGCCATAGTATAATTTTACTTTCACAATATCATATTCTTTTTTAGTATTATATGTATATATGCGGGTGTAATTGTTTCCATCGTTATTAGCTAGATATTGATTTACGCCTAAAATCCCTAGAAGTTATTCTACATATTTTTCTCCTACTTAAATACATCATTGTTAGCTGTGTGTTTTACTTTACTCGTTGAGAGAACGTGTCTAATGGTTTTAGGTTGTGGTAGGGGTGCCAATTTTAGAAATGACACGAAAATACGAAACACAACGTTGCCAAATTGACCCGAAATTGACATGATATTTCGTGTTCGTGTCGGGTCATTTTGACACGAAGTCGAGTCGTGCCATGTTTGTGTCAAAACTATGAGCCGTGTTTTTTATTCGGATTTTTCATGTCTATTTATGTTTAATTTAGTGTCAAATCTATGAAATCGTGTTAATCGTGTTCATGTTCGTGTCAGATAAAAAACACGAACTCGTATCGTGTTCGTGTCCAAAAAACCCTTGTCGTATTTTGTCGGCCCGTGATCTGATCCAAAAACACGAATTGCCACTCCTAGGTTGAGGGGTATTTGTGAGTGGCGTAATTGTTTAAGTGTTTGTGTGCGGTCCTTCTGGAGTAATTTTACGCCGACTCAGAATTCCTACTCATTTTTTTGCACACTGACATGACGTCTGCATGGTTCGTGTCCAAGGTTCATTGAGTGTCATTTAAAACACGGACAAATGCAGACAAGATACGTGACATGCGTATTGCACAAATTGAGTCGAAATCCTGAGTAGGCCTAGAATTACTCATAATATGTGGCACGTATTATACTCCCTCTGTCCTGAATTAATAGCCATGCTTTCCTTCTTGGACGTTTGGAATATATAATCCATTTTCTTTTTTTTTAAATATAATCAACGAACCAAATTTTACGATAGTGAGCAAGTCTTGATGTTGACCATTGATGAGTGAATCCTTAAAAATCGTCATTATGAAACAGGGGCTTACAAGTGGGATGAACATGCGGTTGGTTAAGTTTAATTTTTTAAAAAGCGGAGGGTGATGTCTAATTATCACATTCTCTCAGGGTACAGTAAAAAAATTCTATTTTTTATTATGAAAAATATGTATTATAATATAACAAATTTTGATGTGAATCGAGGGCATCATTGTCTTTTTGGGTATATTAGTAGTTTTATTTTCTTTTTGTTATTTTTCTTTATGTTTATTAATTTTGTTTTGTTGTTTATTTGTAAGTTGGGACATAGGTGAGCACAAATGGGTATTAGGTTATTTGTAAAGTGAGAGTCCCACATTGGTTAGAGACCCATTTAGTACTCCCCTTCCCCACTTATAAATGGACCACATGTAGCCTCATTTGTGGTAGACCTTGATTTGGAATATAGAAAAGAGTTGTTACTCTCTCCAAAAGTGTGTGTTAGATATTTTAGGACCCTTTGACGTGTGGTTTATGTCAAATTGGTATTAGAGCGGGTGAAGCTCCACATTGGTATTTGGTGTTTATTTTTTATCAAATCGTACACTACTATCAATGGGTCCAAGAAGATCCAAACAACAACAAGAGTGGAAACAAAAAATGGAAGAGATGTCAAGAAAACCAGATGAAATGTTCGAAGCCATAATGCAACAATTTTCCAAGTTGCAAAATCCTAGCCTACACATTCAAAACCCTAACCCCAACCCCCCTTTACCCCACCCCACTGCCCTAAACCCTTCCTCCCCACTCGTCGCACCTCCTCCACTCAAATCCTCACCTCCGCTTCAAACCCTAGACCCAAATGCTCCAAACCCTAACCAGCAGGCCACCCCACCCGACCCACATCACAGCCCAAATAACAACTCTTTTCTATATTCCAAATCAAGGTCTACCTCAAATGACCACAAGGGGTCCATTTATAAGTGGGGAAGAGGAACACCAAATGGGTCTCTAACCACTCCCACTTTACAAATAAGCTCAATACCCATTTGTGCTCTCCTATGTCCCAACTTACAAATAAACAACAAAACAAAATTAATATAAATAAAGAAAAATAACAAAAAGAAAATAAAACTACTAATATACCCAAAAAGACAATGATGCCCTCTATTCACATCAATCTCCCCATCTTAAAATCAAGCTTGTCCTCTAGCGTTGAAAAATTTCGGGGATTCATGAGTAAATTCCAAAAGAAAAGGTACCAAAAAGCAATTTCTGAAACTTGAAGGTGCCCATCCCACAATTTCTTCTTTATTTCTTCTCTCTCTTCTTTCTTCTTTCTTCAAAACAAACCCTAGATTCCTCTTGGGTAAAAAACCATGTGTAGAAGAGAAAAAGTGTCCAGCAGTGTGTCTGAGTGGGTTGGGGTTGATCGGGTGGTGAAAACAAAGGTAGGGGGTTTCAGCAGGGCGGGGTAGGGGCAGGAGGCTGCTAGCGGGGATTTTTGGGGTTGGAGTGGGGTTCCGGTGGTGTTTTTGGGATCGGGTAGGGGTCGGGGAGGGGGTTTTGGGTGTTTAAGGGCTTTCCGGTGGTGGGAGGGTGGGGATTAGTGGAAGTAGGGTGGGAGGTTTTTTTTTGGGGGTTGGGTGGGTCAATAGTAGGGGCGAACTATTTGGAGGTTTTTTTTGGAGTCCGGCCAGTAGGGGGATGGGTCGGAGGAGGGGCGAGGGGGTTGGTTTAGGGCAGAGGAATGGTCAGCGGGTGGGGAGGGGGACGGGACAGGGGTGAGGCTGCTGTTTGGGGCGAGGGTGTGATGCGTGGTGAAGGGTTTAGGTGGGGGAAGGTTTTCGGCAGCAGGGCAGGGGTGGGGGGAGGCTTGGGGAAGGTGATTGTGGTGGTGGTAGGGTTTGGTTGGTGCGCCACCCTAGGGTTTAGTACTCGACGAAAAAGGTGGCGGATTTTAGGCGTAGGGTGAAGGGGGTAGCTTGGTTTTGGGAGGTTTGGGATAGAAAGCCTAACAACTCATGAATGTGTTCCAGTTCCAGAGCCATTTGAAATGTAGAATGCGATTTTGATAAAATAACACCGATACACTAACACCAATGTGGAGCTTCACCCGCTCTGATACTAATTTGACATAACACACGTCAAAGGCTCCTAAAATATCTAACACACTTTTAGAAAGAGAAACAACTCTTTTCTATATTCCAAATCAAGGTCTACCTCAAATGAGGCTACAAGGGGTCCATTTATAAGTGGGGAAGGGGAGCACTAAATGGGTCTCTAACCAATGTGGGACTCCCACTTTACAAATAAGCCTAAATCCATTTGTGCTCACCTATGTCCCAACTTACAAATAAACAACAAAACAAAATTAATAAAAATAAAGAAAAATAACAAAAAGAAAATAAAACTACTAATATACTCAAAAGGATAATGATGCCCTCGATTCACATCAAATTTACCTTGCTATATAATAGTGTCGTAATAGGGCAACATGATTGCACATTACATCATATTAATTTTGAGAATGTAACCTAAAGTCCATAAGTTGTTGGACCGTTGTACACGAAAACCTGTGAGGGTTTCAATACTAAAGGCCCTTACTTATTTTATTATGTTCTTGATTATATATATATTTTTTTGTCTTGGTATGGATGTTGAACTTTCATATAAAACAAGATAATAGCTCATGACATGTAAGGAATGGTGCTAAACCATCTTAGATGCATTGTTCGAGGTATTGGGTGATGAGGAGACAACTCGGTCGAGTTGGACTAGGCATCGCAATAATGACTCGTGAAATAGACAACATAGTACTAACTCAGTGTTTCTAAACATAGTATAGCTAGATGAGACTATAAAGTTTCCCGTTCGAACAATACTTGTAAGAGAGCATTGATTTAAATGCATTTCTTGCTTTCAAAGGTATTCATCATTTTCATGTTGATAAGTTCAGAAATAATTTTTTTTCGAAATTATGTTTGAGTTTCAAACGACGAGTATTAATTTGTGACGAAGGGAGTATTAAAATGTCATAAGAATATTAAAAGATATTTATTATTTGATAATTATTATCATAGGTTTCTAAGAACCAATGTTTAGAAAGATCCATCTCATTTGAACAAGGTGATCAGCATAAGTTTGCCCCAACCGTATACGCATTCTTGTACCAATTCTACTCACTCGAATGATCCGCATTTTAGGTAACATTGCTCATGGCATGGTAAGGATTAAAGAATGATGCAAAACCCATCTGAGATGCATTGTCAGTATATTGGGCGATAACGAGACAACTCGAACCTGTTGACTAGGTATCACAAGGCATTGGGTCAAGTTTGAGTCACGAATTGTGAAATAGACAAAATTGTACTTAAATATTTGTTACTCGGCTGAAATTGGAGATCCCAACCTAAATATTAGTTTCCACTCCTAACCCTCCCCTTCTTTTCCTATGCGATGTCCCTCGTTCATTTATAGACATGTTAACCATGCACCAATATAATCAATTATACAATGCAATGCATACTAAATAATGACTGTGTACTTACTTGATTGATCCACATTATTGTACTTATTTTCTTAAATGTTCTAAGTTTCCCCCCCAAAAAAAATTGGATTCTTTAAACATCATATCTTTGCGCATCGCTGGAGAGATATTGAGACTACGTTGAATTTGGGCCAGAAAGTCATAAACCACTATTTCGAACCATGCCGAGATGGGAATGATTTGCCTAGTCTAAAAAAATGCCTAGTCTAAATATAGATTGAAGTCATTATAAGAAAACAACTCAACTTAAAACATGCTAAGAAAAATATGAGTCTATAATAGGGAAGGGACCTAAAGCATATATGCTTCTACAAAGATAATGGTTTTTTTATATGCAATAGAAGATGAATTCTTGAATGCCACAATGAATTATGAACTATTTTGATTTATGAAAATTTTATTTTAATTATATAGTATTAACAATTATCTTGTTACCTTTTCAATTTCATACCAGCTCAATATAAATTCCTTGCTCCGCCCGCCTTTTCAATTTTTGCCTATCCATGTCTAGTGTTATGTGTGTGTGTGTATATATATATATATATATATTTGTGTGTGTTTGATTATTCAATTTATATTTTGGTTGGATAATTGATTTATTCACAGATTTCACTTGATTAAGTATTTGGAATAACATGATGCTAGGTGTGAGCTAGATATTAATTACGCCATAAACCTTAAAAGATATATTTATTTTCTTAATACATGGGATTGTCCACTAGTACTTGTTTGCCTCTGTTTGCATGTTATGAGCACAGTTTTTAAACGCGCACGTCAAGGCCCCAAGCTCACCGAGGCGCAACATCGGCTCCTTGCGCGCCAGGCTCAAGGCGCGACTCAGGTGTGTCTTGTTAAATATTTTTGGATAATGCTTCCAATGCGAGGATGGACCAATTGATATGCTGAATTTACATATTTTTTTTAATAAAATATGGAAAATTAGATGATTCCCCACCCCGAAACTAACCAAAGTAGTCCGTGATTCCTAGTGAAACTTTACCTTTTTTTTTTTATAACCCTGAACCTCCACATGAACGAGACATTTGGACTCCCCCATGTGAGCTAAACAGGGGGATGCCGTGTCAAAGCCACCTTAACACATGCCCCGCTTCAAATCTGTCCGGAATATGCTGGGGGGGTTAAAACTCGAGACCTTTGGAATATCGTGTTATTAATTAGATCAATATCGTTTTCTTTTGTTGATCATTGGATAGTTAAATTGTTGCATAAATTTCATATATATTTATATATAGTGTTGACAATTTATCCGATTATGAGAAGATGCAAAAGAGGGGCCCAACTTGTTAACTTACAGTGTGCATCGACCGCGTGCTTATTCTTATAATATTCAATGCATCCTCAACGTATCGTGTCCTACTTTGTTAAAAAACGAGTTGTCTTAGCGTATCCGTGTTGGTGCTTCTTAGCATACACGAAACAACACTTATTTAACGAGTTATAGAAATTGGCACCTGCTATCCCCTTTTTCCAGGAGAATACAAATTGGTTGCAGTTTTATATAGTCAATGTGAGTGTAAGCAGGCTTCTTTTGGTGGAGTTAGCTGCTCCTGCTAAGCTTTTACATAACTCTAAAACCTGCAGTAACCTTTTATATTTTTATTTTCCCTCTCAACTGCAGCATTGTTATCTCACTCATTCATGTTTCTTGTAATAAATGGTTTTTATTATTGATCGCTGGTAATGTACATGGCCCTCAATTTGGATTTCTTAAAAAATTATATCATTAATGGACAAAACCTTTTTACCATCCATGAGAGAATGGAATAAAAAGACATGGAAGAACAGTTCAATCCAAGTAACATGAGAAGTACTGATTCTCTCTTTGGCCATATGATCTCTACATTAATTCTTCGTTGTTACTGAAACTACAATACGCTGATGGCTTTGTGGCTTCGATTTTTATTTCAGCTCACTTTGCATAAAATGAAAATCAGTGAACAAAATTACCAGTGTCGTCAACATTTTACTCAGAATAGAACTCTGGTTGATGGGCTATTTATATATAATATTGATCCAAGTGGTTTCTTGAACTCATAGGTGTCAAGTCTAATTATGCAATTGCCTCAGGGTGTAAAGTAAATGTTTAGTACCTCTCAAATTATATTTGAACATTGGTTTTTCTTTGCAAAGTGTTAATGTTTCGCCACTAAATGTACCTAGGTCACAAGAAAATATTATGCAGGTACCACAGTCTAAATATGACCATAAGGGCCATTAGCGAGGTACCCAAGTAAAAAAAATACCTTTATTCTAAGTGTTAACTTCTTTTTATTTGAGCATCATTTTACATTTGCTTTTTTTTTTCTGAATTTTTATGATGTAAAATGTCGCTGGTTGATTTTTGAGTTGAATTCTAATTAGGGAATGTGTAAGAGGAAGAGAGGCGAAATGAGTAGTGTAAGAAACTCTGAAGCTGCGGTCAATGAAGTTGAGAAAGTTACCAATGATCTCGCTGTTGATCGCTTCAGCTGTCTTCCAGATAGCATCATTTCTCGAATCTTTTCTTATCTGACGATGAAAGAAGCTTTAGGAACATGCATGTTGTGCAAACAGTTGATGCATTTGTGGACCATGATACCCAATCTCGAGTTCAAAGAATCTACTTTCGATGTTTCTTCAGATAAGTCCTCTCAAGAAAAGAAAAGAAGTGAATTCATCCAGATTGTCAACAAGTTCTTGGAATGTAATGACTGTTTAATTCGATGTTTTCGACTCTCATTCAATATTGGAACTCGTAAAAATGATGTTCTTCGCTGGATATCATTGGTCATGAAAAGTGGTATTCAAGAGCTCGAACTCAACTTTAGGGATCTAAAACAATACCCCACAATGGAACTTCCTTATTCTTACTTCACTACCCAAACTTTAAAAGTTTTGAAATTACACTCTTGTATATTCAATCCACCTTCAGATTTCATGGGTTTCAACACGTTGGGATCGCTTCTTTTGGGATGTATGAGAATCTCTAAAGATGTAGTACACGCCATTTTGTGCGATTGTCATTCTCTTAAGGATCTGACCCTCCAAAATTGCAGGGGATTTACGAATATTGAAATTGGAGATCTCAATATCGGACTCAAATCTCTGACAGTGGAAAGTTGCCCGCAATTTTCGAAGTTAGACGCATCACATTTGGTAACACTAGCTATTCGCAGCGAAAAGATTGAGTACTATATCATGGAAGTCTTGGATTTTGAAAAAGTGGTAATATGTCGAGAAAGTAATGTTATAGTGCATCAGCGGGAAGCTCGAAATATGACAATCAATGTGGTGAATAAGATGGTGAATGTGAGGTCTCTATGTCTAACAGGCTGGGCTTTTAAGGTATGCTAAATCAATTGCATTTTCCATAGATAATGAAGCGTTCGTTTGATTGGAGCGGGTAGAAAGAGTTTCCAATGATTTTTATATCCCCCTCCCCCCAACATATATGAAACTTTTTCCATGGAAATATGTAATCTGTGATGCCAAACAAAGACGCCATAGTAGTAAAATGAATTTTACATGCTTATGCACTAATTCTGTGTGCCTTGCATAATTTTTTTTACACTAATTGAACATGTCTTGTGATATTGATTACTTTCATAAGGAAAGCTTGAAAACTATTGGTGCATTTGACAAGTCTGCTTATATATTAAATCATCCCTTAATATGGACCTAATGACAAATAAAAAATAATACTAATTAATAAATTTAAAGTATTTTCAGCCCTTTATAGCTTAATCAATTGTTTGATTGAACACACTTATGGTTAAGTCACTTGCCATGACTTTCTAAAATATTGCCAACTTATTAATGTTATTTATTTATTATAAAAATATTTCCAACTTACTAAAATTAAGACACTTAAGCATTATTTAGACTTAACCCAATTATTCCACCCACAACACCACTTATGAATTTGTTTACAGCCTTATTTACCTTTAGGTAACATGCATTACTGTTTTTTTTTTTTAAATTTCTTTTTGTGAAGAAACCCCATGTAATATAGCTTGATCCCAACTGGATGATACTCTTTTGCGATTTCATTAATTGCAGAATGCACATAGTACTTCTAACTTTGATACAAATTTTATGATGTAAGAGCAACAAAAAAAACTCGCAACATATTTTAAAAAAATGAGTTTGTTCTCATTCATTTATCTCTGAAGGTAAAATATCAGTGTCTGGCTATATTTACAAGGATGAGTTCTCTTGCTAGACAAGATAACCTAAAAAGGTAAAAAGACTAAATAGGTCACATTAAGAATATTCCATGAAATACTAACTCTAAAATTGTAACGCCCGCGGCCTTGCCCTATTAGTCTGAAGGGTTATTTTACTTGATCTCACATGGAAAAAATTTTAATTTTATAACTAGGGAAAGTTTATTAGTGATGGGAATTAGGGTTTATTGTTATTTTCCCTTTATTTTTGTCTTTTATTAGTTTCCAAGTATGCTTGGGACTAATATGTCATTTTTAGTAATTAGTTGCCTTTTTAGTCATTTTGGGGTATTAGCTTGATTAGCAAGCTAACTTCTCATATAAATAGGCCGCTTGGCCTTTTTTTGTACTTAACCTTGAATATTGAGAATAGAGAATAGAGAGAGAGAAAACCATTTCATTTCATTTCTTTAGTTTAGTTGTTGTTGTTATTGTTGTTGTTATTGTTGTAATACCCCGTATTTTTGGCGATTTTTATTTTTAGGATTAATTAATTAAATGAGAATTAATTGGGAATTAATCCGGATAAAATACTAGCGAGATGTGAGTTGGTATTTGACTATATTGACTATATATGATGATATATGAATATTGAATTATGAAATTTGTCGTGAGATTGATATACGGCAATTTGGACATTTTATTGGGATGCGTGAGACAGTCGCGTCAGGATATAATTATTTTAATTATAAAAGTAAAATTAAAATTCTATTAACTGTATGGTCGTTTTGAGTGCGCCAACGCATCTGGAAGGGTCGAGATAGTCAGAAAACACTAGCCGGGGGTTTAATTTGGGTCCCGGGGTATTTTTAGGCCATACCGGCAACATATAGGGGTAGTTTGGTAATTTTGCATTTTTGAGAATTAAAAGTGACGAAAATTAGTAAATTATATCTGATGTGGATTTGACCAACTAAACCACTAACCAACTCATTTTAACCTAATAGGCTACGTAGGTTATTAGAATTAGGTTTCTTATTTTTCCCAAAACAAACCCTAGCCACCATAGCCATTGGAGAAGAAAGCTTGGAGAGGGAGAGAAAGAGGAGAATTCTGCAGAGAGAGAGAGAAGGCAATTCATCCTTCAAGATTCATCCTCAAATCCAGAGAAAGATTAGAGGCAAGTGGTTTAATTACAATTGAATTAATGCTATGCTTTTCCATGTTTAGGAATTATCGAAATTGATCTTAGAAGATGATATAGACCCATGAATTGGAAGTTAAAAACTATGAATTATGTTAGGAACTGCATGTAGTAACAATTTGGACGAATTATGAATTCAAAATTATGACCCTTGATGATTTAAAAACGGATTTAAGAAGAGGTTTATGAATGTTCTTGAAAGAATTAGAAAACTAGGGTTCTTGATGAAGATTGATCCATATATAGCCCTTGGTTGATGAATTATTGGTTTTAGAACGTTATTAATGTTGTAGGATGTTTGTATGATGATACTATAATGTTATATTAGAGATTCATGCATTAAAAGTATGTTTTGGGATGATTTGAAAACTGCAAAACGAAGCAGTCCGTAGCCATACCTGGTGCATTCGATCGATCGATGTTCATCAGTCGATCGATCGACCACCATCGATCGATCGAAGGAAAAGGTCGATCGATCGACATTCCCAGAATGAGTAAAGTTTTTCCCTATTTAAATTTTAATGGTAGTAACCCTTGGAAAATGTTATTGGAGACCTTATGAATACCCTTAAACTTAAGGAAGACCAGTAGGCATGATTATGAAACTTGGACCTTAATTAGAATTCAATTTGAGGAATTATTCCAAATTAATGAAATTCGATAAGTGAGATAATATTTGGGATAAAAGTATAAATTTGAATAATTTGATAAAATGAGGTTTGGGCAGAAGTAAAGACCTTAGGAATAAAGATGTTATATGTGGGAATAATAGGAACTTAATAATCTATTTGAGATAGGTTTTAAGTATAAGAAACTACGACGTGAGACGTGTCGACAGTTTAACTTTTAGATTATCGGGAGACTTAAAATATATAATTATGGAATAATGGTATAAGGATGTAGAGTATACCTTTATTAATATTGTGATATCTAAGATGTGTGAATGCTTAGCATATAATTTTATGTGTATGACATACCTACCATACTTGCTATCACGGGAGGTTTACGTTCGCTTAGGGCCTTCTTATCCTTGTGTTGCCCAGATTTAGATTGGTTACCTCGATGAACATAGGTCAGAGAAGGACTTATTGGAATGTTAATAAGTTTGCTGATCGTGGGAGCGTAGGTATGTGCATGACCCATGTGATGTGACTGTGTTCGCCTCCATTGTTTGTGATGTTGTTATCTGAGAACGATTCCTGAGAGATTCGGAATGCGTGATACTTATATACGTGATGTACCGGGATAGATAGCAGAGTATGTGTGCACCACAGCTTAGTCTCGGGGTGCGTGTATTGTATATTTATGATGCGAATAATATACGGTTAAATGAAAAGGAATCTGCTATGTTAAATTATGTGTATAGTTATTGTAACGTGATGAAAAGATAAAAGGGGACAGACATCAATAAATGGTTTTATTACTAATTGGGAATCCGAGAATTAAAGTAGAACTCTCTATTTAATTGTTAAGGTTGGAATTAAAATGTGAACCGAGTAGAAGTGTTAGAAATCCTTTTGAACTAGATAGTTAGGGGAAAACACATGAATGGGTACAAGAACGTTAGGAGTGCACAGTTAGACGAGAGGTGAGTATCTCATGTGAGAGCACGTCCTAACATGTATTTTGCATTTATTGTTTTGATTGTTATTAAAGCACTTGCTGTTTTCAAAATACTCTCCACTTTCGGGCTCTGACCCGTTTGCTTTCAAATCTATTTTTTTGTAAAAACCATTTTAGGTGCCCAGCCACAAGGACACCACGCATAGGATTCTCATTCCGATGACGAGCTGTAGCTGTTTGTAGAAGTTACAGGGATTTGCTTTTAGACGCTTCTATCATTTGGATTCCATGTTCAGTATTCCTCAGTTGTGGGGCATGTTGCCCAAATTCTATTAGAGACATTTTCATTTCAGTTTTTCAGACTTTGGCATGTATTAATTCAGTATTCAGTATTTCGTTACTTAGTTCAGTTGTGGGATTTGTTGTGAGGAGTTTTTCCTCCGGATTTATTTATATCATGTGATGGTTATTCTATTATTTCGTTATGGTGAATGGTGATATTATTCTTGTTTTAAATCTTTTACTGCATGTTAATCAGACTTTAATTAAAATTTGACAACTTACTTTTTAAATACTAGGTGGTTAGTAATAATAAAATGTTTTCGACAGTGATGCTATTAACTGAGCCAACTTGGCATTTTGATTTAATTTAATAAAGGAGTAGCTACCCGGTATTTAATTAGTCGGGGTGTCACAATTGTGTAGTGTAGTTGCTGTGTAGATAACTTCTTCTTTTACGCTTCCGCACCCTAGATTACATCAAATTGGTATCAGAGCGTGGTTTGTTCTTGGATCAACCATGTTCATTGAAAATTGGAACTTGGATTGGGTGCACCCAGATGACACCCGAATTTCTCCCAAAACTACTTCCCAAACCCGAAAAACCCTAGAAGATAGCAACCCTCCATCTCAGGCCGGAAATCAGATGAAACCACCACCAGACCTGCCAAGATTCCTGCCGGAAGTTACTGGACCAGCCGCCTACATGCAGAAGTAGGTTCAAGTCGAAAGGTTAGAAAATTCAGCCCGACGCAGCCAGTCCCCTTGTCCCGCCTAACCAACCACTACATGTGTTTACTACGGCCCCGATTGGACCATTTCATCAGCCGAGGGTCAGTCCGATTGCTGTCATTAGGCAACACACTTTAGATCATCCGACCATGACATCCCCGGGTTCCCCTCCTGCTTATCGTGCCACCGATACGAGAGGTACACCACTGGAAGTTCAAGAAGGGTCCATCAATGATCAAGAAGTAATGTTTTCTAATCCCAACAAACCTAAGATTCATTCTCCTACAAATCCTAATCAGGATCAAGAAAAAAAAATTAACCTTAAACCCTATTTGCCCCACCTTCAAGAAACCCTAGCAGTCACTTCATCTAAAAACCCCAACCCTAATAGACATTCATGTTCAATCCCGGTAACCTCCCATCACTTCACAAACCCTAATAAAATTTTCTCACCATCCGGACCTCCTCAACACGTTAATTCCCTACCAATTTTTGAAAATTGCAATTCAGCCCCCGAATTTTCTAAAAATTACAAATCTGCCCCAAATCTATCAAGACCCTACGATTTAATACCTCCCCCACCCGAAGAATACTTTTCTTCCAAATTATCGTGGGATGGTACCAAATACGGTCTCGATATGAATGCATGTGCCGATTTTGACAAGGTAAGTTGTGCCATCATTAAGAAGCTCCAAAATCTTCTAGATTCTTGGGCTCATATCTATCTCAAAAGCTTCACACATTCGCGTATAGTGTTTACTCCATTGGGGAGTTTGAGATGTACCGTTAACACCTAAATAGGTGTTAAACCGAGTATCTTGAGATGGAGACGACATGTGAACAATGGATACGTGCACGAGCGCGACATTTGGTCCCGTATTTTGAGTACTTGTCCATCGGTGTCCCTCCTACTACATCCGATGTCATTCCCGCGCACACTGATGATACTATCTCTTCGGTTATGCTTTATAAGGATGTCTTCGAGGTTGTTGAGACCCACGAAGATGCTTCATAGTGACTATGTGTTCCTTCCTTGTGACCTTATTAGCATATTCGAGGAGGATGGGTGGATCGATCGTACTCGATATAGGAATTTGGAGGCATTTGAGATTGTGCACTTCATTCCTATCTTTGGGATAGAAGATGATGGGTACTTTCTATGGGATTTTTTAAGGTGAAAATATTTGATTTGACGAATTTCTTTCCAATTTTTGGTCACGATGATGAGTTTTGTGATGATGGTTCAGTGGTTGTTTCCTTTGAAGAGTATATGTTGCGTGGGGTGATCACGATTAGTGTGGGATTTATGGACCCCTTTTGGGTTCCTCATGAGGAGCGCTCCATGACTCATTTACATGTTTGATGCTACAGAGGCTCATCACGGGGAATTTGGATAAAATTTGGCTTCAATGGCCCTCTCCGCGTCGATCTTGTGTTAGATTTTCATTTGGACGGATTAGAGGCCACATTCCTATTCATCAGCCATGGCATAAATTTTTGGTATCTATTTGAGGATATTTTGCGGGTCGTTATGCGGGACGTTTCATATGATGACTTCCTTTTCAGGTAGGGGAGCCCGCGGGTGATGCCCTACCCTAACACACACTTTCTTCGCTTGGGACGAGCTCTCTCAAGTAGGAGAGAATGATCGGACTTAGGGTTTATTTTTATTTTCCCTTTATTTTTGTCTTTTATTAGTTTATAAGTATGTTTGGGACTAATATGTCATTTTTAGTAATTAGTTGCCTTTTTAGTCATTTTGGGTATTAGCTTGATTAGCAACTTAACTTCTCTTATAAATAGGCCCCTTGGCCTTCATTTGTACATAACCTTGAATATTAAGAATAGAGAATAGAGAGAGAAAGAAACCCATTTCATTTCTTTAGTTTAGTTGTTGTTGTGTAGTTAATTGTTGTGTAGATAACTTCTTATTTTACACTTCCGCACCCTAGATTACATCAATTAGGTCGCGGTCTTTGAGTTGCCTCAGGCACACTGTTAGAGTTCGCATAATATTCATTCATCACAAACAGTAAGACACAACATAAAAGGATCATTCCAATTGTAATAGTCTCTAATACATGCATTAAATAATCTCTTACTTCCATACAAACATCTTTTCAGATTTAATAAAAACTAAATTAAAGGATAATCACAACTAAGTATGCAATCTCTACTCTAACTCAAAATATACTTTAGCTCTCATAGTCATCATATCGTCCGCGGAATTTAATAATCTCCGCAGTTTCTAAACATGTCCACGACCACTTGACCCATGGAAAAAAAGGAGTATAAAGGGATGAGCTCAAATAGTCTAGTATGAGTTAAATCAAAGGTACAAAACACCTCATTTCCAGCTTGTGCCCCTGCTGTGTCACCTCTCTTTCATGAGGTAAATCATAACTAAATCGCCCATGGCTTGTCTCCCCTGCCGTGTCACCTCTCTCGCCTGAGGTAAATCATAAATCGCCCGTCAGAAAAATAGGCTTGTGGACACGGCAGTGGATGTCCACATGCTCCTTATAGGAGCTTTACATCCACATATTGCATGCCTGAACATCGGCATAAATAGATGCCATCCGGGTGTCGGACATTATCAGACAAAGTAACTGTGGATGATTGCTCAACATGAATTATGGCCATCTGGGGACTGATACCCAATACAATTTGAAATGGGGTGTCTTGTTGACGGTTAACAACCTTGCTAATACCAAACACGACCTGTGATTATCTGACCCAAGGCAACTTAATAAATCTCCAACACTACCATTGATGACCTCCATTTAACCCTCTGTATGAGGGTGGAAGGCCGAGGAATAGTAAAGGGAGCACTCTAACAGCTGCCAAAGAGACCACCAAATTTGACTGATAAAGCAAACATACCTCTCATATGTGATACTCCTCAGGACGTCATGAAGTTGGATGATCTCCCGAAAGTATAAGCGGCTACATGTGAGGCATCCGTGGTCTTATTATAAGAAATGATGTGGCCCATCTTTGAAAATCGATCCGCCACCACAAAAATGGAGTTATGTCCCTTAGCTATAGACTCACTATGAACTCCATTGATACATCCTGCCACGGCTTCTCAAGAATAAGGAGATGTGTATTATGAACTACATTAGTACATCCTACTACGACTTCTCAAGAGTAGGGAGAGGTGTATACAACTCGACGTCCTGTGTGACACCCGTTAGCTGTCTAACATGTATAATAATTTTGAATAAAAGTGTTCGTATCACGTGAAAGTGCGGAAGCCCCCAATTTTTAAATTCAAATATAATGAAATGGTTCAAATTTTAATTTTCCAAAAGTTATTTAAAATTTTCTTTTCTTAAAAGAGAACAAACCAACTTATGAAAAAAAATAAAACTAAACTAAAAGTGAAATTAAAACTACACACACAATTTTCATTTCGACTTAAACACACATTAATCTAATTCAAGTTAAACCTGCATGTTATCAAGATAAAGTAATTTTGCACTTGAATTAAATTGAACATACCCAAACATTAAAATTGCACCAAATTAAATAGATTGTGATTTTGAACTAATTTTATCTTTTAGTCCTAAGCATGCATCTAGGTGATATAACAAGATAAAATAAATCTCAATCGCACTACGACGGATGTACGAGGAAAACCCAAATGGAAAAAACCTCGGACGACCCTAGCCTTAAGTCCACTAAGTACGGTTTTACAATTACAATACAAATGACTTACTTCCTCAACTTGATTCCCTTCAAGCCTTGACGCGTCTTCTTGTAAACACCTCCGCCTAGTCGACAACCCCGAAACTCCACCGGAATCTTGGAATCCACCAATGAGACTTTTGGACAACCGTCAACCCTCAATGAAGCCTTTCTTCGAGTGGTAATGTCACATCAAACAAAGCTCTTCTCCTTTATGAGTTGAAAAGAAAACTCAAACTCTCTTCTTCAATGGTGTAGAAAAAACCGGTACCAAACACTCCAAGCAATATATATATGTTGAAACTTGGATATAGACAAACATATGGGTGTATATGTATTTTGAAAGGAATTTACTCCATAAAACTTAACACAAAAAAAGAAACTTTTTCTTCAAAGAATTTTTCTTTAATGACTCTTGGAAATGTGAAAAAGTTGTCTTCAAAAAGTTAGTTCCCGCACTTAAGAAGTATGTCAAAAAGGAAGTGGAGCAAAGTAGTGGAAAAGTGAAAAAAACTGATTTAAAACTGTTCTCGCTGTTTTTTCGTTAGACATCTCGTTCGAACGAGACTTCTGACGAAGAGACAGAACGGAAAAAAATTCTCGTTTGAAAACTCGTTTAAACGACTTCTGGTTTGAACGAGGTCGTTCGAATGACCTATCTAATGAGATCTTAGGCCATGGTTCTAGATAATTTCGATACGAACGCGTGGCCGCCAGTTTCGTATTTTTCTAATTTTTTTGGATTTGATATGATTTTTCTACTGAAAGGTGTCCGAGAACAAAATATTTAGAACTATGAATTCAAAAAAACTTTAACAAAAAAATACTAACACCCAAAATAAATTTCTAAAATACACCCAATAAATAATGTTCCAAGCTCCTATATATATATATATATTAAAATGCATTCATACCTTAGGAGCAATGGAACCATGTTGATGACGTAGAAACGAGGCACAACACACACGACATTTGATGAAGCTTTAATATCTTGGCCGCTACGTCTTCAACAAACACGTCATAGGCTTGAATGGATAAACTTAAACTCTATCCTATGACTCAAATGTTTTTGTCCGGAATTGAGCCAAAACTACGAAGGATTCAATTGGAAATTTGCGTCCTTACAAATCTCCCCCTTTGGCTATTCCGGGACAAAAACCAAATAAAAATCCTAAAGGGCCGTCAAGCTCTACTAAACTAAAAAATATCCCACCCAAAATAAAAATACAATGCTTGACTCAAACAACCAAAGGATCAATATCTTTGCCCGATGATGAACGTTGCCATTTAGAAGAATTTCTGTACACTTAAGCAAACTATCAAACGCATAGGGAATATCAATATATTAAATGCAAAAATAAATAATCCCCCTAAATGAATTCTCCCCTTTTATCAAACAAATGACCTACTTAGAAAGACGTCTCCCCCTAAGATAAATCTCCCTAAACTAAGATACGATAGTTTTAAATACCATTTCTCCCCCTATCATTCTCCCCCTTTTTGTTCAGGAATAGACAAAGGCTAAAGAATCAAAACTTAACTTATCTCCCCCTATTAAAGCATATACACCCCTTAAACTAAACAAGGGATAAATAAAATGGGATAACAAGCTAAACATGCATTAGTGCATAAAGTGATGAGAACATTTAAGCACATAGGCAACTAAAATTCAACTAATCCAGCAAATAACATCGGATGCCAACTAGGATGCAATAAAATGATACCAATATGATATATAAAGTATTAAGCATGTGATATCAACAAAGAATGCAACAAGATGGATACCAATTATGAATTAAAGCATAGATGGACTAGAAAATCAAGGTAAAGACAAAAAACGAACACAATATCATATATATGTATACACAATATATTCAAACTAAGCATAAGTACACACATATAGATATAAACACCAAAATGACACAAAACACAATAAGTTTTTCACACTCGTATGGCAAAAATGTGTCATATGGAAATGTAAGTGTTGGGGTGTGAACTAGAAACAATTAAATTTAGACCCAAGCACTTAAAACATGCTCACGGAGTTCTCAATTGATTCCAAACTTCATCACATTTGAATATAACCTCATGTGACAATATAGATTGAACTCAATGAACAAACATACACAATGCATACAAGCCTAGACTTTTGATGATTCGACAAACCAATAGAGTCATGACATTGAAAACGCAACTAGGATAAATGGACATTGTGCAAACCGTTGATATATCATCCAAACTCTCTCAATAAGCATATATATTATTATATTGAATGAATAAATCAACTAAACATGGGCCTTGGTAATTATTTTTCTTTTTAATGCCATATTTTCTTTTAGGCCTTTGGACCACGTATTTCTTTTAGGTCCAAACAAACGGTGGCTTACTATTCGCAAAGGATAATAAATCCTTTCGGAGCCCTTCCCCGTGCACATTTATATATCACATTTTTTATATCTCATAAATCTCACGTGCAACGGATTTTGACATGCACTAGTCCTCCTAGGTCACATAACATGTAGATGACAATATTGGTAGGAGAACACCTCACAAAGCTCAAATATACATATGAAGTTAAAATTTCAAATGAGCTCGTGCATGTGTGAATTGAGGCATATAAAAATATAATCCATTTAAATCAACACAAAATCCAACTACTCCATGCAAGAATGGTAAAGAACATAATAAGGATTGACAATTTAAACAAAACGTTCTAGCCACATGGGAGCGTAAAAGATGGGATTCAAATACAAGTATATGCCACATAAGGTGTGTCAAACTAAAATACACACATAATAAAAATCTTTTTTAATTTTTGAAATTTTTAACCAAATATAAAAAATATATACTCAAAAGACGGGCAAAAATCATTTGTATTTTTCATTATTCTTAAATTGCTAAAAAGATAAAATGCAAATGATAAACAAAAATCTTTTTGTATTTTTCATTTAATGTAAACAAAAATGAAAGAAGTATAATACAAAAGATAAACAAAAATCATTATTCTAGCATGTGTTTAAGCATGGAGCATAAACTAGAAAATGACTAAAACAAGCATACAATTAGCATGGGTGATATAGCATGAAGCACAAAAGCTAAAGTATGCAAATAAAACTGACACATTCAACCTTTGATTTTGCAAGGGAGGAAGCATGTGAAAGTAAATGAGAATAAAAAATCCTATATTGTAAAGCTATCAAGTCGGATCTCCTCACCCAAACTAATGACGAATGACTATCTCGGGGTGTAGGAATCTTGGCTACCTCGGTTGCCTTACGTTGGGATTTTCTAGGAACTCGTTTAAGATCAAAACAAAATTTCCTAAGATGACCTTTTCGACCACAATGTGCACAAGTAAAAACACGTCGAAAATTGGTACCTAAGGATTGATCTCTAAAGGCTTGGCTTTCCTAGGTGATTCTCCTAAAACATGGGTTTTGGCTTTATGAGTAGATTCATTACAAGTATCGAAGCCTAAACCACAAGTGTCATTTTTAATTTGGACCGTTCCTAATATTTTATCTAATTTCTCCGAACGACACTCCAAATCAAATTTGACTTTACTAGAGTCTTTTAATTTATTTTGTAATTCTAAAATGTTAGACTCTAATAAAATATTGCGCTCTTCAAATGCGAGAAGCTCCTTTTTCAAGGATTCCGTTAAACCTTTAAGGCTATCTCTCTCGCCTTCTAAATATTCAATCTTCTCACGAAGAGCTCTCTCACGCGCCCTAAGGTCTTTAACTAACGCACTATCATCAACGACCTTGACACGCTCTTTTAAACTTGCTTCTAACTTCAAATTAGCTCTTTTTAATTTAATAGATTCTTCATAAAGTTCTTGGAAAGCATTTTGAAGTTCACTCACATCAACCTCATTCTCACTTTCACACTGTAAAAGGTGGAATCCCCCGGATTTTAAATTATTAGTCAATTAAAATCACAAACTTGTAATTTCCTTTTTATGTAAAACTTAATAGATGCGGAAGCGTTATAAAGGTGATGGTTGAAATTCAAATATTAAAATTCCAATTTTAACATAAACAAAAGTAAATAATTAATTTAAACACATCAAATTAATTATTACTCACTTAAACCGGTTAAGTCCAATTTAAATTCAAGTCCTAGAATTTGCCTAAGTCATAATAATCAATTAACCAAAGTTAGGCGAAACCAATTTTAGCAAGTGACTTGAATACACCAAATTTACCCAATATTTAATTTAAGTCCCAATTTAAATTTGTGTGATTGTAAAACCAAATTTTATCTTGAAATTAATCTAGCATGCGTTCTAAGTGATATAAAGCAAGATAAAATAAACAGTCACACAACACCGCGATGTACGAGGAAAAACCCACTAACGGGAAAAAAACCTCGGGACGGCCCTAGCCTCAAATCCACTAAAAACGGTATTACAAATACAAGACAAAAGACTTACTTCCTAAACTCGAACCCTCTCAAGCCGTGATGCTTCTTCTTGTATCGACCTCCAATTAGCGGATAACCAACGGAGCTCCACCGCGGTCTCGGAAAACACCGATAGGACTTTAAACGGTCACCGTCACCCGAACATGGAGCCTTTCTCCAAACGGGTAGAATATCACCAAAAGTCTTCTTTGTGATGGGGTGTAGAAGCAAACCCGAAACGTCTCTTGAATTCGGTAGAGAAAACCGGTGCCAAAAACTCCAAGTAAAGATATGTATATATGGAACTTGGATAAACAACTATTGGGTGTAAACTAGAGTGTGTATGAATTTTTCATTAAAAATGAACACTCAAAACATGAACATTTTCCCTAAAAGATTTTGCTCTCAAACTCTCTCTAAGAGATGGATATGGAATGGAAAAGTTAGAAGGAAAAATGTGTTTCTCGCACATCATAAGGCTGGAAAAAGTTGGTTGAAAAACAAGTGGGGATCATGGGAGAAAACTGCCAAAAAACTGCTCAAAATTGTTCCCGCCTGGCATTCTCGTTCGAACGACTTTGACTGTCGTTCGAACGAGGCTTCTAACGAGCGACCAGCCTGGGCTCGTTAGAACCTCGTTAGATATCTCGTTAGAACGAGAAAGTCGTTTGAACGACTTATCTAACGACTGACCAGTTTGGTTAGACAGGCAGTCTCGTTCGAACGAAGTTTGGTTCGAACGAAAAATCTCGTTCGAATGAAACTTCGAACGAGTTTCAGAAATTTTGTTAAATTCTATTTTGGCCCAGAAACATTTATATATATATTAATATAAAGTCCTTTTGAAATAATTTCTGAAATAAACAAGGTTTTATTAAACCTAATCACCCAAATAAACAAAGTTCCAAGTTCCTATATAAATATAATTACATTCATACCTTGGGAGCATGGAACCTTAGTTGATAACGTAGAAACGAGGCACATAAACCGGCATTTTGATGAAGCTTTAAATTCTTTGCCGCTACGTCTTCAACATATACTTCATAGGTCTTGAATATTACAATTAAATAAAATCCTATGAAAAAATGTTTTTGTCCGGAATTGAGCCAAAACTATATATGGACTCAATTGGAAATTTGTGTCCTTACACACACTCTCTTTCTTCTTCACTTTCACTGCCATAAAAAATAGGGAATCATAAACTTTGACCTTGGAAGTGTCATGTGTTAAAATTTCATCAATAGAGGATTGCTCACTATCACTCACATGACTAGCCATAAAAGCCACAAAGTTGAGCTCGGTGAGGGAATTGCGTCCCTCTTCCTTATCACTATCACTAAGGGTTGCGTTATATGAAATAGGTTGCTTATCCTCTCTCCTTAGTTTAGTGGGGCACTCAAAAGCCCTATGGCCATAACCCTCACGACCAAAACCCCTATTTGACTCGTCCCTATTTAAATTTTCTTTAGGAATTTTAGGGATCTTTTCGGCTTTGTCATGCTTAGAAGTTTCAAATTTCTTAAAATATTTTTTAAATTTATCTTTGTTAAATTTAAGAAATTTTCAAAATTCCTTAGCAAACAAGGCCATATCTTCCGAGTCACTATCACTCTCACTCTCTACTACTTGTTTTTTCTCTTTTCGGGCTTTTAAAGAAACGCCCTTTTCTACTTTCTTTTCAGTTTTAGAGAGAAACATGTCTAGTTCATTGGTTTGTAAATCACCTACGAGCTCTTCTAATTTCGTAGAGGCTAAAGTTGGTAAAGAATTTAAAACGATTACTTTTGGAATAAATCTATCGGGTAGAGACCTTAAAATTTTCTTTACAACTCGGTTGTCGGGTATTTTCTCTCCCAAATTAAACGATGAATTAACAATATCGGAAAGTCTAGCATAAAATTCATCAAATGTTTCTTTTTTCGTTCATTTTGATGGTTTCAAATTGAGTGGTGAGGTTTTGGAGTTTTGAAGCTTTAACGACACTAGTACCTTCATGAGTGAGTTGTAAAATATCCCAAGCTTCTTTAGCGGTTTCACACTTCATAATGCGTCGGAATTCATCCGGTGTGACCGCGCTAAACAAGACATTTAAACCACGGGAATTAAAATTTGAAAGTTTAAATTCATTCTCACTCCATCTATCAGCGGGTTTGGGAACACGTTCATTGTCTACTAAATGTATAGGTGGGGACCCCCCGTTAACGACAGACAACCAAACTATCGCGTCGATAGATTTTAGTGCCGATTTCATTCGTGCTTTCCAATATGCGTAGTTAGAACCATCAAAAATAGGAAATTTAGAAAATGGGAAAAATTCCATTTTAGCCAAAAATATTTAAAGGATCGTAACGAAGTAATTTATCGTTTTTGGCTCTGATACCAATTTGAAAGTGTGGAAGCCCCCAATTTTTAAATTCAAATATAATGAAATGGTTCAAATTTTAATTTTCCAAAAGTTATTTAAAATTTTCTTTTCCTAAAGAGAACAAACCAACTTATGAAAAAAAATAAACTAAACTAAAAGTGAAATTAAAACTACACACACAATTTTCATTTCGACTTAAACACACATTAATCTAATTCAAGTTAAACTTGCATGTTATCAAGATAAAGTAATTTTGCACTTGAATTAAATTGAACATACCCAAACATTAAAATTGCACCAAATTAAATAGATTGTGATTTTGAACTAATTTTATCTTTTAGTCCTAAGCATGCATCTAGGTGATATAGCAAGACAAAATAAATCTCAATCGCACTACGCCGGATGTACGAGGAAAACCCAAATGGGAAAAACCTTGGACGACCCTAGCCTTAAGTCCACTAAGTACGGTTTTACAATTACAAGACAGATGACTTACTTCCTCGACTCGATTCCCTTCAAGCCTTGCCGCGTCTTCTTGTAAACACCTCCGCCTAGTCGACAACCCCGAAACTCCACCGGAATCTTGGAATCCACCAATGAGACTTTTGGACAACCGTCAACCCTCAATGAAGCCTTTCTTCGAGTGAGAATGTCACATCAAACAAAGCTCTTCTCCTTTATGAGTTGAAATAAAACTCAAACTCTCTTCTTCAATGGTGTAGAGAAAACCGGTGCCAAACACTCCAAGCAATATATATATATGTTGAAACTTGGATATAGACAAACATATGGGTGTATATGTGTTTTGAAAGGAATTTACTCCATAATACTTAACACACAAAAAAGAACTTTTTCTTAAAAGAATTTTTCTCTAATGACTCTTGGAAATGTGAAAAAAGTTGTCTTCAAAAAGTTAGGTCCCGCACTTAAGAAGTACGTCAAAAAGGAAGTGGAGCAAAGTAGTGGAAAAGTGAAAAAAACTGGCTTAAAATTGTTCCCGCTATTTTTAATATGTAGAAATCTCGTTCAAACGAGACTTCTAATGAAGATACGGAACGAAAAAAAAATTCTCGTTTGAAAACTCGTTCGAACGAGGTCGTTTCGTATTTTTCTGATTTTTTTTGGATTTGATATGATTTTTCTTCTGAAAGGTGTCCGAGAACAAAATATTTAGAACTATGAATTCAAAAAAAGTTTAACAAAAAAATACTAACACCCAAAATAAATTTCTAAAATACACCCAATAAATAATGTTCCAAGCTCCTATATATATATATATTAAAATGCATTCATACCTTAGGAGCAATTGAACCATGTTGATGACGTAGAAACGAGGGACAACATACGACATTTGATGAAGCTTTAATATCTTAGCTGCTACGTCTTCAACAAATACGTCATAGGCTTGAATGGATAAACTTGAACTCTATCCTATGACTCAAATGTTTTTGTCCGGAATTGAGCTAAAACTACAAAGGACTCAATTGGTGTGTCCTTACATCATGCCATATGGTAAGCCAATAAAATCTCTCGTGGAGTGGCCATGGTGCGAGAACCCTCATGTGCCTAGCTAACCCACCAAAATGAACCTCTTGAATGATCTTCTCTCGTAGTGAAGACTTAGGAATGCACAGGGCCGAATCACAGAATAAAAAACCATCTTAAAGGAGGAAATCACCCGATGCTCCCTGATGCTAGGTACACAAGTACTCATTAGTCGCATATAGGTTACGGATCTCGTCAAACCTAAATAAGGAGCCTTAGAGAATGGTCAAAGTGCTAGCGACCTGTTTCTCCTTCTGTGCAAAATACTGAAGATTGAATGTATAATGCTGAAAGAAACTAAACCACTTCGCATGTTGGTCACCAATTTTATTATGACTATTGATGAACCACAATGCCTCATGATTGAACTTAATGATAAACTCCCGATGGATAAGATACTTATGCCAGTGATGGATCGCCTGGACAATGGCATGGAACTCTACATCGTATGATGAATAATTCAGAACGGGGCCGAATAGCTTATGTCCAAAGAATGCTATTGGGTGACCATTCAGATTGAGTGCCGCATCGATCCTTGCTTTATATGCATCGTACGATAACTCAAACAACTGAATAAAATCAGTTAAAGCGAACATATGAGCGGTAGTCATATGGGCTTTAATATGAGGTGAAACGTTTCATCAACTTCATTAATCCAATGAAAGTCAGTGTTCGACATTCCAATAAGTGTCGTAATCGGTGCCATGATGGAGATAAACCCTGAAATAAAGCGACGGTAAAAACTTATAAGTCGTGAAAGTTACGAACCTAAGCTACTGAGACGGGAACAGGCCGATCAACAATTTGTTGGACCTTCGACTCATTTGCCCTCATCCTATGCTAGACATTATGTAGCCTAAGAAGTTTAACGACGGGACCATATAGGCGCACTTGCGCAGTGGTAGATGAAACCGGTGGCCTCGAAACACCTCAAGTACTAAACGTATGTGCTCTACCTCAGAACGATCGTAAATGAAAATGTCGTCAGAGTAAACAACCACAAACTTACCCGAGAAAAGCCTCAACGTTTGTTTCATCACCCTCGTAAAAGTTGACGTGGCATTGGAGAGATCAAATGTCATAACTATCCGCTCATATAAGCCGTCCTTCATCCTTAAGATAGTCTCCTACTCATCTCCGAAGCGCATCTGATGGTACCCACTCTACAAATCTAGCTTGGAAAACACGCAAGCTCCATAAAGTTGGTCCATATACCAACATACATCCTCCAATTGCCATCCTTCTTTGGAGTAAGAAGTGCAGGGACGACACAGGGGGGGGGGGCATGCCCTCCCTCAACAATCCACGAGCTCAAAAGTCGGATACTTTCTAGTGTAACTCCTCATGCTTAACCACATACGATAATGGAGAAGATTGGGCAAAGGAGCCCCCAGTACAAAATCAGTAGCATGCTGAACGTCCCTCAATGACGGCACACCCTCAAATGGAGTACAAACATCCTCAAACATATCCAAAACGACCCTCATGGGGAGGGTGTTTGTCTCATAAGTGCTCAACGTGACCATGCCTACTAGTGCATAACAATATTCTTGCTCCTGGGCCTCATTGAGCAAAGCCGGAGCCGTTACCAAGGTGACTTTAGTGGGGAAATACGAGGAGGGATCATCGAAAGACGCTCAAACCTGACGTTGTCATGCTCAAAGGTATACGTATTCAGACGACCATCATGTACAATACCTCGGTCAAACTGCCAAGGACGACCTAACAACAGGTGACAAATGATCATATCCACTACGGTGCATAAAATAACATGAGAGTATGAACCGATCGAAAATGGTACCTATTGGGTAGGAATTAAGGTGCTGCCGTCACGAAGCCACCCTATTCGTCACCATAGTTCAAAGTATCGATATCGATCCCGGTATCGGCCACCCGATTTTCAACTCGGTCGCGATATCGGTCACGGTATCGGGCGATACGATAAGATACACAATATAGAGAGTAAAAAATTCCGAAAAAAATCTAGAAATTTAAAAACAAAATACGATTAACAATGTGGACCAATTAGATAAGTTTAAAACTATCCTTTAATATGCATAACATTGTACAATTGATTATACCGACGTGCTGCAAACTTGCCAGATTCAATATTCCATAATAAATCAATGATTTTTTCCACGGAGGATACAAATATTATGTTTTTACAAAGAAAAGCAAATGTTACATTTTTAGTAATAGGATAATTTTTTTTTACCCAGAGGATACAAGTATTATATTCTTAGTATTATTTTTAGTAAGAGGATATAATGTGTTTTTTAAGTATGTTATATTTTTCTAAAACGGATAGAAATATTTCTTTTTTAGTATTGTTATCTTTTTACAAAGAGGATACAAATAGTGATTTTGACAAAACACTACATTTTTTTTATGACCGTTTTTTACAAAAAGGATGCAAATGTTATTTTCTTACAAAATGTGATGCAAATGTTATTTTTTTCAAAAGGAATGTAAAATGTTATAAAAGGAATGTAAATGTTGCGAATCGTCACGATACCTGCAAGGGCTCTATCGGTAAATAAATCTTGGATACCATCTCTTTTAAGACAAGGTTCTTACTAGAACCTTCGTCAACATTGACCGGACACAAACGTCCCTGCGATGCGCACATGTAGAAGGCTGTGCCGGGACTAATCCGAGTCCTCTTTTGGTTAGGATGGGGCTAGGGTGCGGTGATATATCAAAGTGGTGGCCTCACGAGTTGGGGCTGAATCAGTTTGTTTTAAATCTAAAGTTTCGGCTTGAGGTTGTGAGGTAATGCTCATGAGCGACGAATTAGGACATGATAGTGGGGTAGGCAAAAGTGGGGCATTGACGGGAATGGGATCCAAACCCTAAGTAATGGTTAAAAAAGGTTCAATAAAGGGGTGGGGTTTGATGTTTTGGGCTGTGGAAGGGTTTCAAGATGATTAATGTTGTGGGTGAGGTCAAAACTCTAGGGTTTGGATGGTGAAGAGGGTATGCAATTGCATTGGTCTGATCGGAGGGTAAATTGGGTTGTGATGGATTCCATATGGTTTGGTCGGAGGTGCGATAGGGTTCGGGCTTGGTTGTCGGGGTAGGCGAAGGGTTTTGGGTTGGGGGGGGTTGGTGTGGAAGGGTGGTCGGGGACTCTAAGAGGGGTGGAACTTGGAAGTGGTGTCGAATAGTGGTGACTGCTCATTGTACATATTGTGTTCAATATGACAACATGGTGGTTTTTTGCTCTTGAGTCTTGATGACGAATCTGACAGAGGCGGATGGGTATTTTTGAATTTGTATAGTTAAATCATAGTAGGCTTTCTATGGGTTGTATTCCTTTTTGTGATTACTTGTTTTCACCATTTTATTAGGTTAGTTAATTTAAAATTGCATTTTAATATGATGGAAGCCCTATGTTATCAAGGGCTAAATCCTTTTAATGTCTTACTACTTTTGTCACTGTTGCTATAGGTACACTTCCCTAGGCTATATTAACTCTTGTACTCATCCATTTGGGGATAATTACATCTTGAGAGAGAAGGATAGTATTCATTTGAATTTCATGCTTGCTCTTGAGTGCCAGTTACTGTGTTATGTGAAGTCGGTATCAAAGTCACAAGCGCTCACTGATGTTATTGTTGTAAAACACACAAATCGTAACAATTTCAATCACCAAATAAATCGTAGCAGGTTAGAATGGAGAAGCATGTAGCAACCCTAGAAGATTCCATGAGTTCCTTTTTGGCCGAAATGCATTAATCCTTTTCATCTTTAGACTCGTCCAATTGCCATTCATGGCTCGGTGAGGGACCTTCGTGGGTCAATATAACCCTAGATTTCGACCTGCAAACCCCCAAATCTGGATCCGGCAGCAAGGGGGATACCTTGAATTGGTTGTTGACTCAGAGAGGCCGCCAGAAGCTTCATGGTGCAAACCCTCCGACAAGCCATCAAAACCTTAGGTGTCTGTATCGATGAATTTGCTGCAGGAGAAAACCCAAAAAAATCACCATATAACCTTCATGACAAGGAAAATGCCCACAAGGAGGTGGTGGTGGACCTCAAATTGGGGGTTTAACAAATAACCATGACTTTTAGCTGAGATTACAGTGGGGACCACCACCATTAGTCACCTATACCCACGGACGAAGACGAAAAACCCACCCCCAGATTCCGACGTCATTTTGGCAAAATGGAGGCCATAAATCGTACTCCTTAGGGTCCTGCTTGACACTCGATCATCGATTATCGTTCTTAGCCTCTTGCGACCCTTAGTTCATTGAGAGGGACCCAGTGTGGAGAAGGATTCATGATTGGGTGCAACCACCCTCACCTCGAGGTATCGTATTGTGAGACTTTATGAGGGCGGAGTATGGGGATGCGATCCATTGCGAGTCTCTCAGTGCTTTGACACGCCGTTTGGCCCAAGAGAACATTGAGCTGTTTGACTGTGAGGAGTAAAGGATGGACCGGTCCCCATTTGATGACTTGAGTCCAAAATACGACCCTTTGTCTGTTTAGAGCAGCGTGCTTGTTCTCTTTTCCATGATTGTCCCTTTCTTGATGTTTTGGGCCGGAGGTCACATATTGAGCTTCCACGTCCACATTTGTCCATGTGCGTTGGGCTGCGTACATATGGATGGTGATGAGTTTGGAGTTGATGATATGAACCAGGATCATTTGGGCCAAGCCTTGCAACTTTTGGGCAAGAGGCATGGCGACATTCAGACGGAGGTGCTTGCCTTTGATTGGAGGTTGAATCTCTATGAGTTAAATGGAGAAGATATGTCAGTGTAAAGATCTCTAGACACACTTCCCTAGGTTATGGAACTCTTATGGAAGATTTCTACATTTTGAGAGAGTGGGAGGGAGGGGGTAGGGGAAGGGAGAGAGAGAGTTTTGAGATTCTCAATTTGAAGGATCACTATACTATCTTCGTGACGTAACACGGAGACACAGTGATGACACCTAAAAGAAAGAATAACAACTAGGCACAAACTCTCTAAAAATGTATTAATGATTTGTCACAATGGGGAAAGGTACATTTGTAGTGCTTTGTGTGTTGAATATTCCTATAATGATGCAAACTAATTGGATACCTTTAAAACGAGTGAGGTTATCGGTGTTATAACCTATAGGAGACATCGGTCAAGACGTAACTAGTAGAAGGATCTAGATCCCCCTAGTACTAACTAGTATAGCTATAAATCATGTATGGTGTGAAGGGAATATTCTTAAAAGGACTATGGGTGACATCGACTTTAACATCACAACTACTCTTATTATAAGGATTTAGATCCCCCCTAATACTAACTAGGATAACAGTATATCATACATGGACAAGTGTGACAAAACCAAAGGGAAAGTACAAATATACCCCTCAATTAATCATATCCTCCCCTCCCCCCCACCCCACACACAAAAAAGAAGAAAAAAAAGAGCCCATCCACAAACTCAAAGCGGATCACATTGGTCGCGGGGTGAACCATGAAGGTAACCGTAGTTTATAGATCAGTGGGTCCTTCATCTCCTCAAAACCAGGATCCTCCTCTATATACACTAGCAAAACCTTATTTACCTTTTCGGGTACTCCGCAACTTGATGCCAGATCTTCCCGCATTCATAACATTTGAAGGCGGTCGAAGTGGAAGTGTGCGAGGCCTCGGCCACCTTAGCCACACAGTGGTTGTCTATTCATGTAGTCCTCAATTCAGGGCTAACTTATGGTGTATCCAGGGCTGAAGTCCATGAGTTTATTGATTAGTGCCGTTGGGGTACACAGTAGCTGAAACTGGTCGGTGTAATCTTTCACTGAGGTGGACGACTGTTAGAACTCTTAAAGATGATTGAAGAGGTCACACTTGTAAGATGCGGGGAGGAAAGCGACTCGTAGGTGCTCCCACATCTCAGACATGCCTGAATGAGCCGGAGCTCCTCAAGGATCGTAACATCGCGCGAGGCATAAATTTTTGCATGTTCTGAATAATGTTTTACCTTTTCATTTTTCAAAATTAAATATAAATTATTCACGTGGAAGATTTGACTAGACCCCTACTATTCTATACACGGAATCTATATCAGTGGTCATACATTTGGTACAGTAATGTTTACAATACAATTTATAATTCACCTTGTTTAAATTCTAAGCTTCATCCATCTCCCTTCTCTCTTTCCCCCCCCCCCCCCCCAACACCTTTATTGATAGTGGGGTAGGCAAAAGTGGGGCATTGACGGGAATGGGATCCAAACCCTAAGTAATGGTTAAAAAAGGTTCAATAAAGGGGTGGGGTTTGATGTTTTGGGCTGTGGAAGGGTTTCAAGATGATTAATGTTGTGGGTGAGGTCAAAACTCTAGGGTTTGGATGGTGAAGAGGGTATGCAATTGCATTGGTCTGATCGGAGGGTAAATTGGGTTGTGATGGATTCCATATGGTTTGGTCGGAGGTGCGATAGGGTTCGGGCTTGGTTGTCGGGGTAGGCGAAGGGTTTTGGGTTGGGGGGGTTGGTGTGGAAGGGTGGTCGGGGACTCTAAGAGGGGTGGAACTTGGAAGTGGGGTCGAATAGTGGTGACTGCTCATTGTACATATTGTGTTCAATATGACAACATGGTGGTTTTGTGCTCTTGAGTCTTGATGACGAATCTGACGGATGGGTATTTTTGAATTTGTATAGTTAAATCATAGTAGGCTTTCTATGGGTTGTATTCCTTTTTGTGATTACTTGTTTTCACCATTTTATTAGGTTAGTTAATTTAAAATTGCATTTTAATATGATGGAAGCCCTATGTTATCAAGGGCTAAATCCTTTTAATGTCTTACTACTTTTGTCACTGTTGCTATAGGTACACTTCCCTGGGCTATATTAACTCTTGTACTCATCCATTTGGGGATAATTACATCTTGAGAGAGAAGGATAGTATTCATTTGAATTTCATGCTTGCTCTTGAGTGCCAGTTACTGTGTTATGTGAAGTCGGTATCAAAGTCACAAGTGCTCACTGATGTAAAACACACAAATCGTAACAATTTAAATCACCAAATAAATTGTAGCAGGTTAGAATGGAGAAGCGTGTAGCAACCCTAGAAGATTCCATGAGTTCCTTTTTGGCCAAAATGCATTAATCCTTTTCATCTTTAGACTCGTCCAATTGCCATTCATGGCTCGGTGAGGGACCTTCGTGGGTCAATATAACCCTAGATTTCGACCTGCAAACCCCCAAATCTAGATCCGGCAGCAAGGGGGATACCTTGAATTGGTTGTTGACTCAGAGAGGCCGTCGGAAGCTTCATGGTGCAAACCCTCCGACAAGCCATCAAAACCTTAGGTGTCTGTATCGATGAATTTGCTGCAGGAGAAAACCCGAAAAAATCACCATATAACCCTCATGACAAGGAAAATGCCCACAAGGAGGTGGTGGTGGACCTCAAATTGGGGGTTTAACAAATAACCATGACTTTTAGCTGAGATTATAGTGGGGACCACCACCATTAGTCACCTATACCCACGGACGAAGACGAAAAACCCACCCCCAGATTCCGACGTCATTTTGGCAAAATGGAGGCCCTAATCGTGCTCCTTAGGGTCCCGCTTGACACTCGATCATCGATTATCATTCTTAGCCTCTTGCGACCCTTAGTTCATTGAGAGGGACCCACTGTGGAGAAGGATTCATGATTGGGTGCAACCACCCTCACCTCGAGGTATCGTATTGTGAGACTTTATGAGGGCGGAGTATGGGGATGCGATCCATTGCGAGTCTCTCAGTGCTTTGACACGCCGTTTGGCCCAAGAGAACATTGAGCTGTTTGACTATGAGGAGTAAAGGATGGACCGGTCCCCATTTGATGACTTGAGTCCAAAATACGACCCTTTGTCTGTTTAGAGCAGCGTGCTTGTTCTCTTTTCCATGATTGTCCCTTTCTTGATGTTTTGGGTCGGAGGCCACATATTGAGCTTCCACGTCCACATTTGTCCATGTGCGTTGGGCTGCGTACATATGGATGGTGATGAGTTTGGAGTTGATGATATGAACCAGGATCATTTGGGCCAAGCCTTGCAGCTTTTGGGCAAGAGGCATGGCGACATTCAGACGGAGGTGCTTGCCTTTGATTGGAGGTTGAATCTCTATGAGTTAAATGGAGAAGATATGTTAGTGTAAAGATCTTTAGACACACTTCCCTAGGTTATGGAACTCTTATGGAAGATTTCTACATTTTGAGAGAGTGGGAGGGAGGGGGTGGGGGAAGGGAGAGAGAGAGTTTTGAGATTCTCAATTTGAAGGATCACTATACTATCTTCGTGACGTAACACGGAGACACAATGATGACACCTAAAAGAAAGAATAACAACTAGGCACAAACTCTCTAAAAATGTATTAATGATTGGTCACAATGGGGAAAGGTACATTTGTAGTGCTTTGTGTGTTGAATATTCCTATAATGATGCAAACTAATTGGAAACCTTTAAAACGAGTGAGGTTATCGGTGTTATAACCTATAGGGGACATCGGTCAATACATAACTAGTAGAAGGATCTAGATCCCCCTAGTACTAACTAGTATAGCTATAAATCATGTATGGTGTGAAGGGAATATTCTTAAAAGGACTATGGGTGACATCGACTTTAACATCACAACTACTCTTATTATAAGGATTTAGATCCCCCCTAATACTAACTAGGATAACAGTATATCATACATGGACAAGTGTGACAAAACCAAAGGGAAAGTACAAATATACCCCTCAATTAATCATATCCTCCCCTCCCCCCCACCCCACACACAAAAAAGAAGAAAAAAAAGAGCCCATCCACAAACTCAAAGCGGATCACATTGGTCGCGGGGTGAACCATGAAGGTAACCGTAGTTTATAGATCAGTGGGTCCTTCATCTCCTCAAAACCAGGATCCTCCTCTATATACACCAGCAAAACCTTATTTACCTTTTCGGGCACTCCGCAACTTGATGCCAGATCTTCCCGCATTCATAACATTTGAAGGCGGTCGAAGTGGAAGTGTGCGAGGCCTCGGCCACCTTAGCCACGCGGTGGTTGTCTATTCATGTAGTCCTCAATCCAGGGCTAACTTATGGCGTATCCACGGCTGAAGTCCATGAGTTTATTGATTAGTGCCATTGGGGTACACAGTAGCTGAAACTGGTCGGTGTAATCTTTCACTGAGCTGGACGACTTTTAGAACTCTTGAAGATGATTGAAGAGGTCACACTTGTAAGATGCGGGGAGGAAAGCGACTCGTAGGTGCTCCCACATCTCAGACATGCCTGAATGAGCCGGAGCTCCTCAAGGATCGTAACATCGCGCGAGGCATAAATTTTTGCATGTTCTGAATAATGTTTTACCTTTTCATTTTTCAAAATTAAATATAAATTATTCACGTGGAAGATTTGACTAGCCCCCTAATATTCTATACACGGAATCTATATCAGTGGTCATACATTTGGTACAGTAATGTTTACAATACAATTTATAATTCACCTTGTTTAAATTCTAAGCTTCATCCATCTCCCTTCTCTCTTGCCCCCCCCCCCCCCCCCCCCGTTTTCCTTTAAGACAAGCACATACTATCACTGTAGGCAATTGATTAAGCCAATTCATCACGAGACACGTCATTATGTGTTGTGGCAACTAGCCATTGATGCATATTTACTTTTGTTTCAAATTTTGGGCGCTTCTAATTGTTTTTCTGTATATGATAAATGAGAATTGTTGCCATATTAATCATTGTGTATCAAATATTTTATTCTTTAAGTTGTCATTAAATATAGTGTGTGTTCGTGTTTCTGCTTATAGTTGCGTCTTAGACATGGTCCTTACTTTCCTTGTGCAAATCCAGTGTTTTGCTGCAGATAGGGCAATGGATAATGGGAATTATATTAGTTTGGGTATTGAGAAGTTGGAGTTGGAAATGTGTCTCTGGAACTCAAGGGAACTCAATGGACTTGCTCTGTTGCTTCGAAATTCTAATGGTTTGACGAATTTAATCATATCGGTGAGTTATCCATGCCTATCAAACCTGCTTCTGAGTTGATTCTTATGTCCACGTAACCTTAGCTCTACTTTTGCTGTCTAAATTTTTTATTTGAATCTGTTAGATTATATTGCATTTGGATGTGTAATTACTTGTTCTGCATAAGGGTTTATTGAATTGTTTACATTATATACTTGAAGCAAAGTAATCCATAGTTGTTAGTATCACTGATACACGATAGGATAAGACACGAAACAACAGCAACAAGATACATATCGCAAGTAGCACGTATTGTATTAATCCTTATCATTTTTACTTATTTAAAATGCAAATTGAATTTCGTTTTATTTACTTTGTTCTTGCCTTTATTCTTATAATAATGGGATTTTGAACACTTTTTATCGCAGAGGCAAAATTATTCCGGTTGATGATGTATCCATGTCCTAAGATATTCTAGACTAATAAATGTTAGTTTTCGTTATCATGTGTTCTCTATGCATTTATATATTAACAATATATTTTTTAACGTTTTGTGTTATATCTTACGATATGATGCACAATACGTAATACAATAAGTGTTCGATATGCAATATGATAAACGATTTCACAATTATGGATACACAAAGTTTTGCGCTGATTTGCATCTCTTGCTAGGGATGCAAGCGCCTTTCTATTGAATGACGGAATGATGTCACTATATAGAATATGCGTCATTATTTATTTTTTCCCACATGTTTAGTTTTATTTACGTTTTTTGTTTCTTTTTTATTTTTAAAGCTGAATGAATCTTGAGATTTACAATCCTGTGTGATCTTCAATTTCATAAGACACTAGGATTTCAATTCATTACAAATATCTCAATTTGACTATTATGGCTTTACCAATATGGGAGAGAAGTTTTATTGAGGATATAAAATGACATTCCTCCATCTATTGCCAATTGGTTTTAGGTTAAATAGTCTTACTTTAATTTCTTTATCTAGTGAATTTGTTCTCTTCACACATGCCAAATGCACACAAAAAAAGACACATTTGTTTTTAGTTTTGAGTATTATTGTGTTCACTACTATTTTTATTTTTATCTTTTGAAGGATGTGTTTGGCAATAAATCTAGCGACCCACTAATTTCATCCCATGTATTTTTATTTTTGTATTCTAAGAATGTCTGTTTCAAAATCAATCAAACTAGTTGTCATTTACTATGGAAGATATCTTATTCCCACTTGGCTCCCATATTTTTTCTTAAAAAAACCACCTCTAAAAGATCTTTCAAATGATCCACAATTAACATTAGGGCATAATATTATCATAAACATGTTTTAAATAGAAAATCTTATTGTTTTTTCTCTTCCCAGATAAATGACGAGTTTGCAGATGAAGGGGACTATGCAAATTATGATGGTGCAGAGTATGATTTACTGAGTGAAGATGATTGGGAAGATACATATGAAATTGAACTGGCACATGGCTGTTTAAACAAGAACCTTCAATGGATTGAGATAAATGGATTTACAGGAGAGGATATGGAAGTAAGCTTCATAAAATTTGTGGTTGCGAAAACCCAATGGTTGAGGACCATAACCATAAATCCAGTTAAGGAAATGGAAACATATCAACGGTTGGGATTTGTTAATCTTTTCAAGCGGTTTCCGAAAGCCTGTAGAGATACCAAAGTGGTGGTGACACTAGAAAACTGAGGTTTGATAGGTGGTTTAGTCAGAACCCCCAATTTTTTCATTATTTGGATGTTGTCCCCCACTACTTTTAGTACTTGGATTTAGGGGTTGACATACATTTCCATACAATTTTTAAGAATTTTAGCACATCCTTTGTTCGAAAAAACTGAAAATGGACCCCAAGGTCCGAGAACTGAAATTAGCGTGGGCAAAGTCCAAATGTGTCAAAATTTTAGTGTTGTTTCTTTACTGCTTTTTAGGGCCATTTAGCCTTTGGAAAAGTTTTTCTTGTTTCCACATTGTCCCCCACTATTTTAATTCTAGCATACATTTCACTTTTTGCGCAACCTTTTAGGAAATTTCGCAACGTCTTTATTCGCAAAATTATTACAAAAATTGGAAATGGACCCCCAAGTCCAAGAATTGAAATTAATGGGGACCAATGTCCAAATGGGTCAAAACTTTAGGGGCCAAAAGCCAAATAATCTTTTTTTGAAAAACCCTCCTCTTTATTCCCCCTTGTTTTTAGGTTTGTTTCAGCCACATCTAATTTGTTCAATTTCTTGGGATGAATAGATTTGCAAAAATAGAAACGCTAGTTTTGTTTAATAAACTGCATCGATTAGGCAGTGGGTTAGAGTTGGATAGCATGTTAAATGGTTTAATGTGGTTGATATCAGATTTTGTTTTCATCAATGACTGATTACTATTAGCCTTCATTTTTGACATAACTTGGGGAACAAACGCGCGCGCGCGCGCACACATTTGTCCACCAAACGAGGGAGGTTTTGTATTGTGTGAAATCCGATTTACCCTTTGCCTTAAGGGGATTAAGACGAGGCGAATTTCCCCAATAGGGGTGTTTCGGGTAATTCGTACGTGTATTTGGTTGGCGTATTATCATTAGTATGTAAAGATATTAGGGGTCACTATTTCATTGTAGGAGATGTATCACGTTGTGATCATCTTCAAAATAGTGGAAAACTTTCGCTTGCTCTGACTGGGTAGGGGGTATTTCAGGTAATTCATACATGTATGTGGTTGCTGTAATATCATCAGTACGTAAAGATATTAGGGGCCATTATTTTATTGTAAGAGACGTATCATGTTGTGATCTTCAAAATAGTGGAAAAGTTTCGCTTGCACGGACTGGAGATGTAGCTTCTTAAATTGAGAGTGAATTATGTAAAAAAACTAGTGTTTTGTGTTTGTTTACTTTTTTGATTTTATTAATTCCGGTTCAGTTACTTTGCGTTATATTGGTAATTAAGGTTTATCCCCTAATAATGGTCAGGTTGACAAAACAAATCCCCCCACCCCCTTATTTTTTTTTGTATTATATTATTAATGTTCTTTGTATTCTTATGAAATTAACCTTGGCTTGGTTTGGTAAGGGGGTTGTTTACTACAAGCTATCATTGTTGTGACGTTCAATCTCTGTTGATAAGGGAAATGAGAAAACCACTTACTTCTAGAGTTTGGTGCTGTTTGACATATAACTTATTGTTATAATGTATCAAGATTAGTTTAACTATTTAATGTCCAAATAATTTTTTAAAATACTAGGGGAAAATGCAAAATTAACCTTGAATTTTGGGTTCATTTTCAATTTTATCTGCTTATAAGGTGCATTGGTTGAAATGGGATTGGTTGGGAAATTCGGAGTTGGAAAATTTTGCTTACGATGTTTGTTGGTACTTTTTCGGGCATTTGCTCATTTTTTCTTCTTTTTCTAATTTTTTTCCTCATATATTTCTATTTTTTCTTGTTATTTTTATAGAGCATTTTGCTAATTTTTTTTTCTTGCTCCTTTTTCTTGCACCAGATTGATGAATCGTTATTTTCACAACTCTGGGCTAAGTGGGCTTTTCAGGTTAATCAAACGAAGAGGAATATCATTTTGGGCTCAAATTGGTTTGCAAAAGGATATTTTGCACAATTTTTATGGCTAATATTTTTGGATAACAAACGATGGCTTAATATCATTTATCCGAATTACTAATTATGTTACAGTATACGTCTCGAGATTAATTTTAATTTAGAGACATTTTAGTGTATTTTTGAATTGACAGATACATCAAATGATACATTTATCTCATGCAGTGGATTAGAGTTACATAGCACGTTGAATGGTTTAATGTGGTTGATATCAGATTTTGTTTTCGTCAATGACTAATTATTGTTGTAATCACAATTAGGGTTTATTCTCTAATAATGGTCAAGTTGACAAAATAAATCTTCCCATCCCCTTATTTTTTTTTGTACTGTAATATTTAATATTATTTGTATTCTTATGAAATTAACCTTTGGTTTGGTAAGGGGGTTGTTTACTACAAGGTTTCATTGTTGTGACGTTCAATCTCTGTTGATAACGGAAGTGAGCAGACCACTTACTTCTAGAGTTTGGTGGTGTTTGATATATAACTTACTGGTATAATGTATGATTAGTTTAACTATTTAATGTCCAAATAATTTTTTTAAAATACTAGGAAAAAATGCGAAATTAACCTTGAAGTTGGAGTCCATTTTCAATTTTGGATAAAAGGTTTCAAAAGTTGCAATGCTAATCTTGAGCTTTAAAATTGCTATGTGCTAACTAGGATAACAAGTTGGATTTAATTTGTTAAGTTGGCCAAATAAAATAATGACACGTGGTTTAAAAAAATAATTAATTAAAAATACTTTAATAAGGCACCTATTCAAAAAATATAATAAACTAAATTTAAAAAATGTAAGAACTAAATTAGAAAGAAAAAAAATTATGACACGCATTTAAATTAATAACAAAAATAATAATAAATACAAATCTCCCCACACAGCCTCCTTCACCCACCACACATCCTTCCACTTGAATGTTGTTATACACAAAATTCAACACACATACATACTCACACTGACATACATAATCACACACATACACATGATTTTTGTGTACACACACACACACACACACACACACACACACACACACACATATATATATATATATATATATATATATATATATATATATATATATATATATATATATATATATATATACGGTGCTACTTTTTAGCGGACTGTCCCGCATTTTAACAGTGCGGACTGAACATGTGTCACCCGACGATGAACCAAAAAAAGAGAAAGCGCGCCTATAATTTAGCCGATAATTTCTAAGCTCACCGCCAGATGACACATGTCCAGTCTGTACTATTAAAATGCGGGACAATCCGCACAAGAGCATGTGTCCAGTCTGTACTATTAAAATGCGGGACAATCCGAACAAGGGCATCACTATATATATATATATATATATATATATATATATATATATATATATATATATATATATATATATATATATACAGAAAGTCTCCTGTAAGGACTCTTTATGGTGCAGACTCCAGTACATACCATTTTTTTAAAATAGTAAAAAAATAAATTTTTTGATGAAACTTCATGGATATGATCTCCATGGTGAGAAGATCATCTCCAAATTTTTTCATCGAAAAATTCAATAAAAAACCGTTGAGATGAGGTGATATGTAAAAAATGGTATAAATATGCATTTTCAACCGTTGAAATATTGGGTCGGCGCCAGTCGCTTTATTGATTGAATTTTTTGATGAAACTTCATGGATATGATCTTCTCACTATCTAGATCATATCCATGAAGTTTCATCAAAAAATTCAATCAAAAAGTGAGTGAGATGATTCTCAATATTTCAACGGTTGAAAATGCATATTTATACCATTTTTTTACATATCACTTCATCTTAACGGTTTTTTTATTGAATTTTTTTGGACATAATCTTCCCACCATGGAGATCATATGCATGAAGTTTCATAACAAAATTCTTTTTTTTACTATTTTAAAAAAATGGTATGTACCGGAGTCCGCACCATAAGGAGTCCTTACATGAGAGGGCCTCTCTCTCTCTCTCTCTCTCTCTCTCTCTATCTATCTATCTATCTATCTATCTATATATATATATATATATATATATATATATATATATATATATATATATATATATATGTATCAAGGTTCTAAAAAATGCGGGACGTGAGCGAGGCGTGGAGGCCAAGCCTTAAGCCTTGGGCGTAAAAAGGCGAGATAAGGCATTTTATTTTAATATTTTTTAACTATAACAAGGCTATTAAAATACACAAAATTGTACATATAATAAAAACATGTCTGAATATTTGCAAATTAAAATACTATTTGATTATTTTGGACGAGACAATGGTCCGATTTGTAAAAAAATTCTTTAAAAGGGAATATAGTTTCACTAAAGCATTGTTGTTTTTAAAAAAAAGTGCGACTCAAGGGTTTTACCAAGAATAAATCATAAAAATCTTAAGGCGGGGCGTTTATCCCAAGCCTTAAGCCTAGGCGATTTTTTTAGAACATTGATATATATATATATATATATATATATATATATATATATATATATATATACAGTCCTGCTCTTGTGCGGAGTAGTCCGCATTTTAAGAATGCGGAGCGGACATGTGTCACCTGGCAGTGAGCCCAGAAAAGAGAGAGAGTGTGCCTACAATTTAGGCGATAATTTCTAGGCGCACCGTTAGGTGACACATGTATATATATAAAGAGAGAGAGAGAGAGAGAGAAATGGGTGAGTGTATTTGTCGGGTGTGTTGGTCGCAACGAACGAGAAATTATGTGGTGATGGTAAGGGAGGGTTGTGGTGGGTGGGTAAACATAGGATAAGTGAGAGAAATTATCATGTGGCTATGTTTTTTTCTTTTATGTATTGTTTTCTTATTTTTTTTTAAAATTTAAAAAGATGTTATTTGTTGTTAAAAAGGTGGTAAGGTGTCAATCGCTTATTGAACCATTAAAAAAATATTGCACATTAGATGCCTAGTTAGCAAGTCCGTTAATTTCTTTAATGACAACATAACAATTGGTCCATGAGTTGGAGCAATTTTAAAAGTTCATGGCTAACATTGCAACTTTTGAAATATTGGGTCCAAAATTAAAAATGGTCCCAAACTTAAGGGTTAATTTTGCATTTTGGAATCTATAATTCGTATTAAATAACTTTTACTTTCCATAGTAAGTTTACAAGTTATTTTCCATAGCAACTTTACAATACTAATGTTAGTCGTTTAAAAAAATAATAGGCAATATTAGTTTAACAATTGAAACTCTATGAATAATTTATCAAAAATACTATTTGTATTATATCATTCTTAATAAAGATATTTCTCTTTGAACTAGAGCTTTAGTTCTCGCGTATAGTAAATCTTTATTATAAGTCTAAAAATATAGGGCCCACACTAAATCAATCCACCCATTACATGATTTTACTAAGGAAACCACTCCCAACAGATTTATCAAATTGAAACATACATCAGGGTTGATTTGAAAAAAAAATTCATTCTTCTTCTCCGACCTCTAGCGAGGACCATAGGAGAAGAATAATGTAAAAGATTTTCCGAATTGGTCCTAATTTCAAGATCAATTTGGAAAAATATTTGGGGATGTTTAAAAAAACAATTGTTGAAGTGCATTTTTTTGTGACATTCTAAAATTTATATTAATATATGTAAGTACATGATTCTATAAATGTCCGGGGTAGAATCTAGGAATTTTCTGAGTGTCCTAGATCACAATTAGTATGTCTGATACCGCTACAATTGGCACGTCTCCACGATCATTCATGACGGTCTTTATCCGAATCCACGCATCCGTCATCTTCATACGTGCATCATGTTTCAAGCATCACGCTCTTCAACTATTCCCACAACTCCACGCTATTATGGTAAATCAATTTAATTGGAGTTTTTATTTGCATAAATAGTTATGTGTATTTTTAAATATTTTTTTGAAGTTTGAAAAGTGTTTATCACGAAATAAATTTTTATAAAATGAGGAGGTGAAAATAGACACGTCGTTCAGATTGTTCAAACGACAGAGCACATCGTTCAAACGACAACTCAATGTCGCCCGAAGTATCTCATGACATGCCATTGTAACACCCCGCTCAAAATAATAATGGGTGGCCAGCCCTATACTACATTGTAACTATTTGCATAAATAGTTATTTGCATAAATCAGTATATTTAATATTTAAACCTATATTATGTGTATATTTAATATTTGGGTGTTTTTTGTTCCATCTTTTGATCTTTTTTAGATAAAAAAGTTAAATATCTGCTGTTTCATCATCTGTTGATCCAGAAGTAGTATTACCATTAAATTGCTCAAATATTCTTGTTGAGAATAATTTGAATTTTGATAATTTATAGACATCTTCCTTTTTTATAAGTTGTCTTTGATTATCAATTTCTTGCAATTGTTCGTTGGTAAAAGTGATTTCTTCTCCAACTATTTCACGAAGGGCTATTGTTTGTAGCTCATCTTCGCTACTACCTCGTACTTCTGCAGTAATATACATAAATATGAGTTCTTTATCGGATGTTTCCGAATCAGATTCAAGCTCATATAAAATTTCATTAGAATAATTAGAAATATCAGAATCAGATAAATCTTCTCCATAAAATATTTCTAATTCTTGTTCTTCAAGAAATTTTATCATTTTATTTGCACTTTTTCCTTTTTTAGGAAAATTAGGCGCATAATGGCCTTCTTCGTTACAAATATAACAACGACACTTCTTTTTCAGAGGTGGTTTTTTAGAAGGTTTCTTTTTCCTAATATATTTTTTATTCTTTGAAAAAGATGTTTTCTTTTTCCAAGGTTTCCATTTATATTTTCTCTTTCGAGAATATTTAGAATATTTGGAATTTCTAGGAGGTGGATTACATCCTATTTTCCAGTTTTCTTTTAAAATCTTATCACAACATTTATAACCAGCTTTAGATTTTGTGATTTGATTTTTAATTTGTTTCTTGGCTTTTATTTCAATGCATTTGTCAGATATTTTTCTTAATACCCAATTAATGCGAAAACCAAGATTGTCATCTGTCTCATCCTTCCCAATAGTTTTTAACCAGCCAGGATAAGATTGTAAGGATATTTCATCCCATGGATTTGGGAGTTTGTGAAAGAATTGATCCATCCAGTGTTTGGTTTCTGAATGTTTTAGTTTGAAATAATATTTTTTATATATTTCAACAAATTCTTCAAATTGACAAATGTTACATAATTCCTGTTTAGATAATATGTAACACGCATCTTCTTGGAGTCTGGGTTCTCCAGTATATCCAATCATATTTTCTTTAATTATTTCAACAAATCCTTTTAATATTTCATCAAAAGATTTGAAAGTTTGTAGGAGTTCAATTTTTTGCTGAATTCCTTTATCTGAGCTTTCCCATTGTTGCAACCATTGTAAAACATCTCCTTGGAGTGTTGCAGCAAGGTAGTCTAAAATTTTTTCTTTAGACCATGTACTCTTATAGTTGGTAATGAGTATAGGCATGGATTGTGCCCACTCATTAATAGTTTGTTCTTGATCTTTAAAAGGGACATGCCTTAGATCAAGATAAATACCATGTTGAGATATATTTTGTTTGTTCAAATTATCTCTTCTTAAGAAAAAAGGATTTGGTTCATCCTCATTTTTAGTGTTACTTGTAGAAGCATTGCCTGTTTTAACAAAATCTTCTGTTTCATTTTTATATGCAGGGGTTTTCATATAATCTTCAAAAGCTTCCCAATTTTGGAATTCCTGAAGTGGTTCTTCAGCCTTCCTTTTTCCATCAATTGTATTTACTACATGTGGTGGATTTTCTTCTTCATCAGATGAATATTGGTTTAATTCATACTGATAATCTTACTGAACAAAATCTATCGAGCTCTTTAAATGGAATAAAACTCATATTTTAGAAGAAATATGAGTATCCTTATTGACAAAATTACTGAACAAAAAACAACTTTGGATAAATTCAAAAGTCTGAGCCTCAAACTCATAAAAGGCTTAAACTATGAAAATGAAGATTTTTCTTTAGAAAAAATTGATACTTTTCTCGAATTTTCTGAATTACTAGAAAATGATTTTTCTGACAAGATCTTCAATACTATCAGGAGAATTTGTCTATTTGAAAAAGCAAAGATAATTCTCCCACGTCCTCTATTCCAAATTGAAATTTTACCAAAAATTGAGGACCATGAGCAAAAGATAAAAAGTCTTTTACTCCAACATTTTTACTCTTGCTTAAATTATAATGATGACATGCCAAAACTGCATTTCATTAGTGAAGAAGGGTATTCACCTTAGGATATTGAAACAATTGAATGGGGGTTAGTAAACAAACTAATCTTCTCCAGTGTAGCTTGTTTCAATCATTTTGAATTTTTACCTATGATGATCAAAACCATGATCTATCATGTATTGACAAAAAGCAAGTACAAATATACTCGCTATCTGTCATTTCATATCACAAGCACAATTGGTTGGCGATCAAGAGAAATTTTCTATCAACCTTACCAGATCTGGTACCTCAGAGCCACTGAGGACTATGAATGGGACGAGATTGAACAAAATTGGGAAATTGCACTTAATGTACCGTTGGACCAATTGGACGCAACGAGATATTGGTCACAAAACTTGATCAATACTTCAAATTATGCAGAATATTTTTGTCGGGAATCAGCATTAAAATTCATGGTACTGATGGCAGACAATTATTTGTTACCGATTTACTGATAAATTATACTACCTCGCTTGAACAACGAGCGACAGTAAGGGAGTTTCTAAATAACTTGAAAAATAAAAATAATTTAGATGTTCCCTTTGAACAATTAAGCCATGAGGAGGAATACGAACAAGCCCAATTACATGGACCTCCAAACCATAGCCCTAATGACAGCATGTCCTTCGACTCTGTTACTGAGGCCAACATTGCCAATGCATTTGATGCATGGCAATTGGACGAAGAAAATTAACCCACATGGACGACTGCAAATCATCCAGCACACGAAGTGGGATATGCATACGGTCAGTAATCAGCTGACGCATGTGATGACGATTTGGACGTTTAAAACAAAAACATCCAAATCAGTTACTATTTACTTTTTGAATCATTGTAAATTACTTGTGCTTTTACTATGCAATCACTGTGCACTTTACATTCAGCAGCCCGCGTTTATGTTTTCTTTTCTTTGTTTATTCATTAAGAAAAAGATAAGGTTATCTTTTAGAGGCTATAAAAGGAGAGCTTCTCTAAAATCCCAACTAGAGTCACTAATGACAAGGGCAAACAGAAGGTTACCACATCTTGGGTACCTAAATACGACGCAAAATCCCTTGTTGTTCATGTCACTCTTAAAGCACATAATTCTTTACAGTGGTATTTCGATAGTGGGTGCTCCAGGCACATGACTGGTGACATTTCTGTGTTTACCTCCCTAGAGGATTGAAAGGAAGGTAAAGTCACTTTTGGAGATGGGAGCAAGTCTATCATAGTAGGACGAGGTACAGTAGAGTTACCAGGATTTCCTAAGCTATAGGATGTGTTGTACGTCAAGGGATTGAAAGTAAATTTGCTCAGCATCAGCCAGCTGTGTGACGCTGACTTTGTAGTAAAGTTTGACCAGAATGAATGCCACGTTTATGATCAAGTCGGTAAACTTCTATTGCAAGGGGTGAGGACAGAAGATAATTTCTATGGGATCATGCCCAAGTCCTCATTTATCTGTAACAGTGCCACGGTCACTACTATGGATATGTGTCATCAACGTTTAGGTCATGTAAACTTTCGAGATTTGGAAAAGTTAGTTAAAAAGGTCTTAGTACGTGGCTTACCATCACTTGAAAAGCCAACTTCCGCGATTTGTGGACCTTGTCAGTTGGGAAAGCAAATTCATAGCCCCCATAGGAAGTTGAATTCCATTACCACCTCGTGAGTGCTTGAGTTGATACATATGGATCTTATGGGTCCTACTCATACTTAAAGTTTAGGTGGTAAGAGATACATTCTCGTGATGGTAGATGATTTCTCTCGCTATTCGATAATATGTTTTTTGCGAGAGAAATCCGATGCTGTGGATTTTCTTACGACCAAGTGCCGTGTTCTGCAAAATCAACACGGTGTCACTATTAAAAGAATATGTAGTGAAAAGCAAGAGTAGATCTTTTCTGTGATAGCCTCAGGATCAAACACGAATTTTTGACCGTTAAGACTCCTTAACAAAATGGGATTGTTGAGAGGAAGAATCAGATTATTCAGGAGATGGCTAGATCTATACTTTTAGGTTGTAATGTTGCTAGGAGATTTTGGGCAGAGGCGGTGTCTACTGCATGATATACGTTGAATAGGGTTTACCTTCGTACACACACACACTTAAGATGCCCTATGAATTATGCTCTATCCCGTAGGATGTAGAATTTTCTCCCAAAGACACAAAAATATGATTAGGAAAGTTCGACTCCCAGAGCGACGAAGGGATATTATTAGGTTATTCATCGCCCAGTAGAGCTTATCGGGTTTTTAACCTAAATAACTCTAAGGTTATGGACTCAATAAATGTCACCATGCAAGATGACGAACCGCCGACGTTTATTGATTCTAACCTTTTTTATGAGGATGACGCGGTTCCTACTGATGATACTATTGCACCTCCCTCACCTATGGTGGACCCTACTCCTGTCTCGGGGGACACACCTGCTTGGGTTCGAAAGAGTCATGATCCTACAGCTATTCTAAGTGATCCTACCATAGGGGTCAAGACTCATGCTCAGTTAGAGAACATGGCTAGCTCTGTCTGCTACACGTTTAAAGTTGAGCCCAAGAATGTTGAAGAAGCACTCAAGGATGAATACTGGATATCTGACATGCAAGAAGAGTTGCTTCAGTTTGAGAAAAATGATGTCTGGGATTTAGTCCCCCAATATAGTGAGAAGAATATTATTGGTACCAAGCGGATCTATAAGAATAATATGGATGAGAATAGCATCATTATCAGAAATAAGGCTAGGTTGGTCGCTCAAGGCTACACACAGATAGAGGGTGTAGACTTTGATGAGACATTCGCTCCTATTACGAGGCTTGAGTCCGTCCGCTTACTACTCGCCATCGCATATCATCTGCACTTCAAGTTATTCCAGATAGATGTCAAGAGTGCCTTTCCGAATGTCACTCTACATGAGGAAGTGTACGTGGAAGACCCTAAGCATCTTGATCACGTCTATTTTCTGAATAAATACCTGTATGGTTTGAAGCAAGAATCCCGTGTTTGGTACGAGAGGCGTACTTCCTATCTCTTAGACCATGGATTTATGAGAGGTGGAGTTGATAAGACATTGTTTGTTCGGAGAGGAGAAGGTGCTATGTTGGTTGCCCAAGTCTACGTGGATGACATAGTCTTTGGGTCCACCTGCTCTGGACATGCTCACCACTTTGCAGATGAGATGAAGAGTGAGTTTGAAATGAGTATGGTTGGTGAGATCACATTCTTCCTTGGTATCCATGTTCGTCAGTTAGAGGATAGGATATTCATCTCCCAATCCAAGTATGCTAGAGACCTTGTGAAGAAATTTGGTCTTGACTCCGCTAAGAATGCACGTACACCGATGAGTACCTCAACAAAGCTTAGCAAGGATACTTCAGGCAAGGACATAGATCAAACCTTATATCAGAGTATGATAGGTAGTCTTTTCTACTTGACTGACAGTCATCCCAACATAGCCTTTAGTGTTGGAGTCTGTGTGAGATATCAGGCGTCCCCGAAAGAGTCACACTTAAACTCTCTTAAACGTATTATCTAATACGTTAGTGGGACTCTCTCCTTTAGCATTTTGTATTACTTTGATACCGATGACCATTTGTCCGCCTATTCGGATACCGATTGGGCCGGGTATATTGATGGATGTAGGATCACTTCTAGTGGGTGTTTCTTCTTTGGTTCTGCTCTTATTTCTTGGTTGAGCAAGAAGAAAAAATCCATCTCTTTATCCACTACAGAGGCTGATTATATAGCCTCCGGGAGTTGTTGCACATAACTTTAGTGGATGAAGCAGATGCTGGAGGACTATGGATATCACAGGGCACCATGACCATTTCCTGTGATAATACGAGCGTGATACACATATCCTAAAGTCTAGTCCAACATTCGGTCACAAAGCACATTAGGATACGCGAGCACTTTATTCGTGAGCTTGTACTAACCTCTAGTTAGCCGATATTTTGACGAAGCCTTTAGATGCCCTTAGATTCAAAAGTCTTAGGATGTCTTTAGGAATTTGCACAGTAACTGAGGGGTGGTTCCATGTCTAGAGTAGGATGCATTTTTCATGCTCAAATAATATGATTCATGTCTCTAGATTGTATCATGTGTATCATAGTTTTGCTTTATTTTCTTTTTTTCGAAAAAAATCCAAAAATATTTTTTGTATTTTTTAATTTAAAAAATCCAAAATGATTTTCTTTTCGTAAAATTTTTGAAAAACACAAAAAGATTTTTGTATTTTGTTTACACCATTTGTGTATGAACATTTAAGATAGCTATAGTCACCACCTTATTCCATTTTACATGTGACTGTTTGATAGTGTTTTTATATGCTACATCATTTCATGAATGTTCTTTACAATGTGTGGTGTCATTGAGATGCAATTACTGATACTTTCTACATGTTTGGCTTCTTATATCCTTTACTGCACACATGCACAGTATTATTTGAGTATTGTACTTGTCTGTCACATGTTAGCTTGGGTGTTTCCATCTCAATTCTGTCTACATAACGAACCAAATGTGATTTCTTTTGAAAAGTTTTGAAAAATTCAAAAAGAGAAACTTCATTACCTTGTGACATTCTCCATTTGCATTGTTTATGTTCTTCATATTTGTCTATTTGGGAACATCATAAAAAGGGGGATAACGAATTATGGGGGAGAATTTTATTTGTTTCCATAATGATTTGCTTGCACATAGTTGATATTTATTTCTACTTATCATTATATTTCAAATTGTTGCGTGTCACGGGTATTTGTTTAATGTCTCATGTGTGTAGGTATCAAAATTGAGGGTCATTTTTGTACACCCCGATGATGACAAAGAAAGATTGAAGAGTTGAAGATTTGAAGATGATAATTTTTGTTGAAGACATGTCATTTAGTATTTCCAATTTTCGGGTTTAATGGGGATATTAAATTGTTTGTCATTTGCTTTTATTTTGGGCAACATAATTCAGATATTTATGTATGTACCGGCATAGACATAGGGGGAGATTTGTAAAGACATGATTCTATAAATGCCTGGGGTAGAATCTAGGAATTTTCTGAGTGTCTTAGATCACAATTAGTATGTCTGATACCGTTACAATTGGCACGTCTCCACGATCATCTACGACAACCTTTATCTGAATCCACGCATCCATCATCTTCATACGTGCATCATGTTTCAAGCATCCTGCTCTTCAACTGTTCCCACTACTCCACGCTATTATGGTAAATCAATTTAATTAGAGTTTTTATTTGCATAAATAGTTAGGAATAGTTTTAAATATTTTTTTGAAGTTTGAAAAGTGTTTATCACGAAATAAATTTTTATAAAAAAAGGAGGTGAAAATAGAAACGTCATTCAAACGACAGAGCACGTGGTTCAAATTACAATTCAATGTCGCGCGAAGTATCTAACAACATGCCATATCATTCAAACGACATCCCATGTTGTTCGAACGAGCCACCGCCTCGATTTGTGTATTTAAATAGAGCCCAGTTCTACACGTTTTTCTAAGTCTTAGCATAGACGAATCTACAATTCTCTGCAATAAAAAAACAGACTTTGTTTTTCTACTTTTCAACACTGTTTTAATTCACAAACAATTCCCAATAATTTATGTGATTACTCTAAACCCCAATAAGGTTTTTCTACTCTTCTGGAGTTCTTGTGGAGAAGGAGAAGGGTGCTTTTCCCCTGCTGACCTTGGAGTTCTTGAGGGACCTCTTGCTGACGACATCGAACCGACGCCTGCGGGTATTTCGTTGTCACTGTATTTCATTATAATCCGTGTAAATAGAGATTTACAAATTATAGTGAAATAAGATGGTTTTGCCCCTGTGGGGAATTTTTCCTCAAATTGTGTCTGTCATGCATGCTTAATTTATTTCATTAGTTTGTCATAATTATTTGCAAGAGTTAAGGCTGTGTTGGGATAAGAATTGGAGTTTAATTAAATAAGTTGGACATTGATTGTTGGCCCACTCTTAATATATTAACATATTAACTAAAAAAAGAATCAATTTTAACATGTATACGATACTTGTATTATATATACAGTGATAATATACTTGTTAAATAGCGTACTACTGGTCAAATTTTGGCATGTATCCCATACTGGGGTAATTCTTGCTTTGATGTTTTTTGATTTGAAAGTTTAAAATTTTGATTTGAACCTTTAAATGAACACATTAGTGCAATTACTTATACACGGAGGCCCAGAAGGATCCAAAGAAGAGTTTCATGTCTTAACACTTATTTAAGATCAAGGAATATAATTTCACTATGATAGAGCTTTCATGGTTGCCCTTATTTCGCTCTCGTAATCCATACTAATATTTTATGTAATTAATTGGATTGAAAGCTTAGAAATTGTTAAATGAAGTGTGAAAGCTAAAATAACTAGATAATTAGGAAAAGAAGCTGAAATGAAAGATACCCAGTTTTGCTAAAAACTAAACTTTTGAATTTGGAATGTTTGTGGTATTGCTTTATGTTGGGGCTTGTGAGTTTGTAATTAGTGTAATGAAAATAGGACGGATTTACACGGAACGGAGTGTGGTTTCATGTGAAATCTTATGTCTAAGTTGCTCACAAGGCAACCAACTGGTCCAAAATGGGTGGGGGTGTTTGTGATAATTTAAATTCTGAGGTTGGTTCTTGGTTTGGTCTTACAGTTTAAATTAAAGCCTTATACATCTAAATTTATAAAATTGAGGGGTTTGCTGTAATTTCTTAAAACTTTTAATCTTTGGTCAGATTATATTCTTAGATTCTGAGGTACTTGAACGAATTGGATGACAAGTTTTATTTTCTAATGGGTAGTTGGTGTGTAATTAGGGCTCTTTTGAAATTTAGGGGTAGTTTTGGAATTTTTAAAATATTTAGGGTCACTCCTTTTATTCTTGTCTTCTATAAGGTTGGTTTGAGTTTATAAGTGTATGGTTTAAGGTTACTATGGATAAACGTGATTAAGTGTATTCGAATTGTTGCAGGTTGATCTTTCATATGGGGATTATAGTTTTTTTCTCGTAAAGGGATCATTAAATTATACTTACTTAAAAAGAATTTTGTCCTCGAAATTACCTTTAAAAGCTCTTGATAGGTCCGCTTCATGATCTCTTCTAATTCTCATGTAGCATTCTACTCTCTGTGATGTTACCAAAGTAATTTGTAAGAGGATTCGTTTTATGGCAAAGAACTCGATACCAACAGTATAAAATTCATGTAGGCCTTTCGTGGTAACAATCATTAGGTTGAATTGTTACTCATATACAAGTGATGATACGGCCAAGTTCTTGTTCGTATTTGAATAAATGTGATGCGTGGAATACATTGTGTATATTGTATAACTCAAGGGATAGGTTCAAATGCTATGCAACTAGACCTATACCTTCGTTGATCTCAAAGGGTCCATTGTAGCGAGGTGTAAGTTTTCCCATTTTCACGAATCGCAAAATTCCCTTTCACGGTGACACTTTCAAGAAAACTATATCTTGGACCTGGAGTTCAAAAAGCTTATATCTTTTATCGATGTAGCTCTTTTTGGTGACTTTGCATTATGTGGATTCTTTCGCGTATAAATTATATCTTCTCGGTGGCCTCATTTATGATTTAGGGTTCAAACATCCTAATTTCTCTTATTTCGTTCCAACATAGTGATGATAGATGAGGTCTCCCATATAAAGCTTCATAGGGTATTGCACCTATGATGGCATGGTAATCGTTGTTGTACAAGAATTATATTAAGTGTAAATGATTATTCGAGCTACCTAGTAAATCTACTGCACATGATCTATGCATGTCCTTAAAGTTTAAATAACTCTTTAAGATTGTTCGTTTGTTTAAGGAAGAAAGGCGGTACTTAGTCATAGTTTGGTTCCTATTGTGATTTTTAAGGTTTGTATGAATCTTCTTATGAGGGTCATGGTTTTGTATAATTAATAATGGTACCCTATGGAGCTTGATTATTTTCGAAGGTAAAGATCATTAAGAGTTGAAAGAGAGTTACTTACCCTAATTGGTAAGAAATTTGACGATTTAGTGATTTTACCTACTATTACCCAAATTGAGTTATAACCTTGGCATGTTGTTAGTAATCCACTAACAAAATCCATCGTGATATGATCCCACTTTCACCCAGGAATAGGAAGGTTGTAGTAACCCTCTAGGTTGATGATGTTCACTATTTACTTGTTGATAGGTTAGGCATCGCGCCACATGTTTTGTCACGTACGATTTTGACCTTTCCACCAATAGTTTCTCATTTTCTTTTCTAATTAACCAAACCAAATAAGAGAATTTGGATGGTTCGTTCGAACAAGCTTCTTATTGTGTGCTTATGATCTATTTTGCTTCCAAAGCTAAAATAAGAACTACGTGTCATAACAAATTGTTCTAAGGGTATGATGAAACTTAAAATTTCAATATTTTAAATTTCATCCCTCAACAAATCCAAAACATAGGCAAAAGACTCAAAGTTGTAAAAAATCACGTTTTGTTTTCCCCAAAGTGTCAAAACTTAAAACAAATTGAAAATATCGTTACAATCATGATCTTTTGGATATAAATACAAATTTGATGCTTGATCCTTAAAAAATTATTAAAAACATGATTCAAATTTATGTAAAAAGTTAATTCATAATGCAACTGACTTTCGATTTTATTACTATACTATAACTATATAAAACTTTCAAAGTTAATTCATAATTCATAGATATTTTTTAGTATTTAGGACATCATAAAAAAAAATTAAAAATGAAGTCTAATGATATTGCGACCCATATGTTTTAATATATGTACGCGATTTTTATCCTCATGATGTATAGATGTTAGGTTTGCGTATACAATAACATATAAAAGATACATTAAGTATAGGAACATTAGTGTAAAAAAACAAGTTAGTTGATCAGAGGGAAATGCATGTTAATTCAATGATGGAGTGAAATGTAAAGCTCCCTAAAACATAATCCAACGTGCACTACCCAAAAAAACTTTATAAAGGACAAAATATAATAAAATAAGCGCGTGTGTGTGTATATATATATATGTATGTATGTATGTATGTATGTGTTATTAAACAATTCCTTCCTACTCAAATTTTATTTAAACCCGCATAACATTCTTTTAAGGACTTTCACGTATTCAATATATAAGTCACATTGACTTTTCAACCATTAAAAAAATCCTAGTCCTTATTTTTTGGGTTTTTATTAAACATAAATACCCTTTATTACCAACTCAATCGTAACTGGTGAGAGAGAAAAAACTTTCAGGCGATTACAACATTTTTTTTCCACTTTTCAAACTTTATAATGTTATAACTTTGGCTTGAGAAATCCCTTTTTAACGAAATTGGTATATTTGTAACATGCGCAACGAGATTTATCAAATAAGATCTATGATGACTATAAAAAGTTGAAAAAAAAACATTAAAACGCTATATATTAACCGTGTTCACTACAAAATATAATTTATTTATATGGGACATTTTCACGAACAATAACTATTTACTATCTGCGTAAAAAAAGAAGTAAACACGCCATTTAAAAAAAATATTTTATACTAAATATGAATCTTATTTTATAGGGATCGATTAATAGATTTCAAAACTATCAATTTTGTAAATTTTGGATTTGTATATCAAAAGTTTTAGTTATTTAAAGTTTGAGAGGGAAAATAATTACTAACACTTTAAATTTGGAGGGATTATAGGGATATGTGTATATTAGTGAGGAAAAAAATTGTAAGTGAAAAAACAGGGCTTAATTAATGGTTGAATAGTCAATAGGACTTAAATAAGAAACTCCTTTTCAAACATGACTCATTTATAATAATCACTTCTTTTAACTTCAATGGCCGTTTAAAATTACCAATTCCAAAAAAATAAAATCTTAAGATAAACTCCTTCAAACGAGAGGACCTTGTAAGATAAACTCCTTCAAACGAGAGGATACGAGGACCCTGATTTTCATCTAAGAGACTTCATAAGATAAAAACTTCATTCGATTGGACCTCGATCGAAAGTGACCTTGTTCAAAAGAGGGCAGTTTTTGGGGAAACGGAATTTAGTCAAGTTCATCTAATAGTAAAGAATAAATAACTTTGTAAACGCGTCTTTCAAAGTACGAAGCCCAAATTTTACAAAACCCTTTTCGTGGTTTTGAGATAGTCCATTGCGATCATGAGATGTTGTCAAATTCCATGCTTCCTAGGTAGACTTTATTTTACAATCCTCTTTGAATCGTCTACACACCAAAAGCATTTCACGATAAATCGTGTGGGTGATTATCACTATCTAAACGCGTGGGAAGATCGCCGTTAACCATCCAGATTGGTGGATATCGATCCTAAGGAGGCTATGGAGGTTGCGTCCAAGTGTGGAGTAACTCATTACTACTACGGGCAGAGACAAATAATCAAAGCACAAGGGGAGAGGCATCATGTTTGTTATCGCCTTCGTATATGTAAGTAGTGTTTGAGTCCTTCTACGACCTATAACATTATTCAACAGTAGTAGAGTTATTGGGTTGGGGCGATTGTGGTTTTTCTCGTGAGGGTTTCCACTTTAAATCCTTGTGTGATGTTTGTGATTTCTTTATTTCTTTCTTTCGTCAATAATCACTTGCATGCAAATATGACCTAATTAATTTAAGGTTATTTTTAGCTTGACACCCATTAGTTCTTTATAATTAGTTTAACCTCTGTAATTTATTTTTTTGGGGTTTGGCTCCCAAAGTGACATTTAGAAATAAAAAAAATATTGCAAAATGTTTACCAAATGTGTTTTGAGTCATTTGTTTCTTTGCTAAAAGTCATTTTGGGGGTCAAACCTCGATAAGTGAAAATATTTGGTGTCATACTATATATCAATAAATTGTCGGGGACTAAAATCGAAATAACCCTTATTTTTATACAATACAATTAAAATTGGTTCAAATTAAAAAGGATTTATTTTGCCTGACGTTCTGATTAATTAATTGAATGTGTAGCCTTAGGCTCATACCTATTTGAATATTTACTTGTGTTAATGACATATAATTGACAAGATTGAATGCTAAAATAAAATGAATACCATATAAACAAAAGGCGCTTTAACGGTCTAGTCCTTGGACTAACAATATTGGACAAAAAAACCAGGCCCAACAAATTTTAAACGATTAGGTCCAACATATAAATACCCCGAAATTAAAACAAACACGCACTATTCAGAAATCGAAGCGCCAAAAACACTGTATTCTCTCATGAATCAAAACCTTAATCGTACCATCTCTTCGATCAAAACCCCAAAACGAATCTATTTCTCAATCAAATTTTGGTCAACAACAACATATAAATACTACTGATCGAAGCTCTAATAACTCTGTTCGATCAAAACCCTAACTCTCTTCGATCAAAACCCTAGCTCTCTTCGATCAAACCCTAATCGTTGAAGTTCTAGATTTTACATTCTAAATCAAATTCTTCCAAACAACACTAACAAGTATGTATACATTCTCTTATCACCTTTTTTTCCTTGTGTATTTTGTGTTCTCTTATGTATAAATTTATAGACACATGGACTGATGAAATCACATTCTTCCTTTTCATGTTATGTATTTAATCATATATTTGTTTCCCTCATTTTAATTGCAAAACACACTTTTTGCATGTTAGATATATGCATTTCATCATTGTACTTTTCCTCCTGTATACATCATTTATCGAGGATTTATCAAGGACTAGGAATATATACATGATTGGAATATGTAAATGTACAAGCCCTGTGTTGCGCGTACTATGTGTATTTTGCGTGTACTATCAAAAAGTACACACAAAATACACAGAGTACATGCACATTGAAATTGAATTTCTCAATTCATTATGCGTGTACTTTTATTTTTTATACGTGTACTCTATAGAATATGTACATGTACAAGCCCTGTGTTGCGTGTACTATATGTATTTTTACGTGTACTATCAAAAAGTACACGCAAAATACACAGAGTACACGCACATTGAAATTGAATTTCTCAATTCATTATGCGTGTACTTTTATGTTTTATACGTGTACTCTATAAAATATTTATTTCAAATCCATATTTGATCAGTCCTATGTTATTTTGGTCCGCCCCAGCGGCATTTGAATGATATTCCACGAGTTTTTAAGAAGTATTATTATTTTGTTAATATTTAGGAGTGTTTTTTGTCCAATAGCCAGCTGCATTTGAATGATATGTTATTAGCTAATAATCAGTTTTATTGCATGTAATTTTTCATTTTTTTCGTGTATTTTGTTGAAAGTACACGCAAAAAATTCAGAAAGTACACGTACATTGAAATTCAATTTGTTCAATCCAATATCCATGTACTAATGTGTATTATGAGATTACTATTTTGTATTGTTGTGTTATTGTTTAGGAATCATACAATCAAGCATGTTCAACTACAAAATCGCTGCTTGCACGTTCGAAGATCTTAACAATACAAAACCTTTCACATTGATACTGAATACTACTAATGATGACGAAATTCATTTTCTCCTTCGCATCAATGATAGATCTAAAAGGTTACTTGGTTTCTACTACTATTATGAGGACATTTACTGCACTTTTGATGTGCAACAGCTTCAAGTAACTGAATCGAAAGCGAAGGATTTAGCTAAACGAATTGACCAGTATTGCTTAAGGGGTTTTGATAATGTTGGAGATTTTAGCATTCAGCTATTGTATCACTTCTTTACTGAATATGTTAGGAGTAGAGAATCTTGGTTTTTGACTTGTCGAACAACCTCTGTTAGGTATTACCATGAAACTGACGATATATATTATCGCCTTTAGCATGTATTTTGATGAGACTTGTATAAATTATTTGTGAGAATATTGCATGTACTTTTGTTAAATACGCTTTTATTTTAATGTTTTAGTCTATGTTTTATTCTAATTCACATGTATTTTATTTTTTGTACATATCATTATAGGTTAGTAATTTAAATTTTGTTTATACATCAATATAATGGGGATGAAGATGAAGGCAAGAAGAGGAAAGAAACAAAAAAAGAGCAGTTCTGATGATAGTTCTTCATCCAGTTCCAGTTCCAGTGTGGCATTGAAAGCTAAACGTCCTACAAACAAGAATGACCAATATCGATCAAATATTGTTAGCTTTATCCATGTTTTGCATCAGATTAAAGATAAAATAAACAATAGCCATAATATACAATAGCCATAAAATAAACAATAGCCATAAAATAAACTTCTTAAGAAGACTCCATTTTGAGAGCTTTTTAATGCCTACTACAGTGAGAAAGTAGTAGAAGTGGACCACAAGAAGACGGATAAAAATATTTTATCAATTATCGATCTGTACAATACGGAAACCAAAAGTTTCCGTATGAAGAGTAGGATTCCAATAATGCCAATAGATATAAGTGAAATATTTGGCATACCCCTGGTTGAGGGTTTAAAATCAATAGAACAGAAAAAGGGACCGAATACTGCTAAAAAATCTGGATTACAGACACGATACTTTGCAAAAAGATTAGGAAAATCAGAAATATTGAATGGTTTGAAGAAATCAGTTGAATTGGAGACAGATGAAGGAATTGCTGATTTTGTTAAAATTGTGTGTCTCCACTTCTTGAACACGTTGTTTTTCTCCAACTCAAACTTCACCCTTGGAGAATTTTGGTTGAAATACATCGACGATATTGAGGAAATGAATAAGTATGATTGGGCATCTGCTGTGCATAAGTTTCTCATACATTCACTTGACAAATCAACAAGTTCAAAACCTAGCACAGTTACTGGATGTGTCATTTTCCTACCGGTGAGCAAAAAAATATCATATATTTCAAAATTTACATACCAATACTCACGTGTATTTTCAAAATACACGTGATATTTTCACGCGTATTTTATAAAGTACACGTATATGGTCACATATATTTTTAAAATACACTTAATATTCCTGATATTTCAAAATTTACATATCAATACTTACCTGTACTTTGAAAATATTACGTGTATTTTCAAAATACATGTGATATTTTCTCTTGCCTTTCAAAATACACTTGATATTTAACGTGTATTTTCAAAATACACGTGATATTTTCACGTGTATTTTGAAAATACACGTATATTGTCACATGTATTTTTAAAATACACTTGATCATCTTGATATTTCGAAATTCACATACCAATACTTACCTGTACTTTGAAAATATTACGTGTATTTTCAAAATACATGTGATATTTTCTCTTGTTCTTTCAAAATACACGTGATATTTTCACGTGTATTTTGAAAACACACTTGATATTCCTGATATTTCAAAATTTACATACCAATACTTACCTGTACTTTGAAAATATTACGTGTATTTTCAAAATACATGTGATATTTTCTCTTGTTCTTTCAAAATACACTTGATATTTAACGTGTATTTTGAAAATACACGTCTTATATCATGTGTATTTTGAACAAATCTCTTGCACTTTCCATTATGAATCCCTAGGTAATACAAGTATTAAATTCATTTTGTTTTTTGTATGATCACAGTATTGGGCATGTGAGAAATTTGAAATTATTTCTCCTGTTGAAGAATATAAAGAAAATACTCCAAAATTCCTGAAGTGGAAGTTGTCGTCTTTGAAATAATGGTTTGTGAAGAATGACATCGCAACAACAACTTTGAAGCAGGCTACAAATAAACCAGCTTGTAAGGACTGTCCTGTACAAAAGGAATCTCAGTTTGTAGGGCCAAGTTACTCTTTGAACATATCTACAGAAAGTCCTATACGTGCTGATTCATCATCAAAAAAAGTTGCTGAAGATATTAATGACAATGAGTTTTCACATGGTTGGAATATTCCCCTTAAAAACATTGCGACTCCAAAGAAAAAGAAGGGAAAAGATCAACCAAAGGTTAATTTGGAGGAACAAACTGCTGTTTTGAAAAGGGAATTGTTGGAAAAAAAACCAACTATCTAAAGCAGCTGAAGACATTAATGGTGCAATTGAGAAGGTGACATCTTTGGAGGTGGAGAGTGCCATTTTGAATGTACAGTTGCAGGTAGATCGTGATTCACTTTTTGAAGCCCATGAGGAAATGAAGAAGTTAAAGGTGGAGAATTCTAACATTTTGAAGGAAAAAGAGTTATTAAATAAGTTGGAGGTAGAAAATGCCCAACTAGTTGAGTTAAACAATTCTTTAAAAGAAAAGATTGATCAAGTCACAATGAGTGACTCTGATAGAATTAAAGAATTGGATGAATCATTGAAAAAACAGGCAGAATCAACACGAATTTTGGAACAAAAGAATGGATATCTGTCTATGAGTAATGAAGATCTAAAAAAAAAGTATGATGATACATTGCAACAATGGAAAGATGCTGACATAGAAAAGATGACATTGAGACAGAATCTTGAGGAGTCAGAATTGAAAAGAACTCAATAGGTACTATTGAATGCAGAGTACACGCAGTTTCCCTAAAGTACACGCAGTTTTCCTAAAGTACACGCATATTTTGAAAATACACGTATATTTTCACATGTATTTTTAAAATACACTTGATATTCCTGATATTTCAAAATTTACATACCAATACTTACATGTACTTTGAAAATATTACGTCTATTTTCAAAATACATGTGATATTTTCTCTTGCTCTTTCAAAATACACTTGATATTTAACGTGTATTTGCAAAATACACGTGATATGTTCACGTGTATTTTGAAAATACACGTATATTTTCACATGTATTTTTAAAATACACTTGATCATCCTGATATTTCAAAATTCACATACCAATACTTACCTGTACTTTGAAAATATTACGTGTATTTTCAAAATACACGTGATATATTCTCTTGTTCTTTAAAAATACACTTGATATTTAACGTGTATTTTGAAAACACATGTCTTATATCACGTGTATTTTGAAAATACAGGTCTTAATCACGTGTATTTTGAAAATACACGTCTTATATCACGTGACAGTACACTTGTATTTTACAAAGTACACGTTTACTATGTTTTGTAAATATAAACAGTGTACTCTCAAAATACTCTTGTTATATTTTCTGTAAATATTATAAATGTACTTCGGAAAGTATACGTGAACTTATATTGACAAAGTACACTTTAAAGTACACGCAGTTTTTCCAAAGTACACGCAGTTTTATTTTATAGTATTTTTAATGCAGTTTTATTTGATATTAGAAATAATGCAGAGTACATGCATTATTTTATTAAAAATAATGCAGTTTTATTCATGTATTGCTTATAATGTAACATTTTTTTTGTATAACAGGAAAACAATAATAAAATCCTTAATGACGAAATTTCGGAGTTGAAGAAAATGCTTGAAGAATCAGAATTGAAAAAAACTGACCAGGGATCTATAAATTACAATAGATATATAGTACACACTTTACTTTCTAAATTTTATTATAAATTTTATAAAGTACACGTATTTTATAATACACGCGTGTATATTATAAAATACACGCATGTATTAAAATACACGCGTGTAATTTATAAAATACACGTAAGAGAAAATGAATCATTGTTTAAAAAAATGCTTACAATCCAACATTCTTTGTTAAATATATCAGGAAAACATTAATAAACAACTCATGGACGAAATTTCGAGTTTGAAGATTGAACTAGCCTCAAAAAAAGTTCAGGGCAAAAAGGACCTCTTACTAGAGGGCAGAAGAAAAGAAAAGCTGACAGCGAAACCGAAAAGCATGAACTAATTAAGAAACAAAAAGAGTCAAAGCTGAGAAAAGGCCGTCTAACAATAGCTGAACAAATGAAGAAAACTCACTTCAAGCTTGAAGCAATCAAAGTATACAAATATCTCGATGAAGCTTCGAAGAAAAAGATTGAAGAGTTTATTCAAAAGGCTGATCCAGGGTAAAGTTTATTGTTTTATGATTTAACACTTTGCTAATTTATATTTTTTTTGGTGCAAAAGAATAAGGTTATTATTATTATACAATTCTTATTGATTATATAAAATGCAGGGAATTTATTTTCCAAGGGCTGGTTTCGTATGTCCCATGGGAAGATTTAGTTGAAATCCTCAACAATTAAGAAATTTCAAGCCAAGTATGTAGTCCTAATATTAGACATCCATTAAATTTCAACATTATTATTTCCTCACCATTTTATATTTTGTGAAACAGATAATACTTGCCTTTAGTGAAGTATTGAGGTTAAAATTGTCAGAGGAAGGGCTCTCCTACTCACACACTTTTTCTGATTATTGTTGGGTAAGTACAATTAAACCGAAAGTTTTGAGAAACAAATTTCAGTTTTTTTTATTAACACAATGTCTATAATTTTTATTCAGATAGAAGCTTGTAGCACAAATGAAGTTAATAAGAATGGGGGGTTATACAGAGATTTATTTCAATACTTTGGCACTTGTAATAATTTGTTCATTGTACTAAGACATAGTGTAGGACATTTCACATTACTTGTGATATACAAAAAAGAAAATAAAGTGGTCCACATGGATTCCATTCGACCGAACGACAAGGAAAAAAATACAATATTCTTCGATGATGCAAAAAAATTGGTTAGTGCCTAAACTTAATTAGTAATGTTACTTGTACTTATTTATACACGTGTACACGTGTATAATATAATGCGTGTACTTTTTATTAGTTGCACATAACTACCCAGATTATTAAAGTACACGCATCATATTTTAAAATACACGTGCAATGAACCAATACAAGTTACGTGTACTTTAATATTATGCGTGTACTTTTAACTCTTTAGGAAAAATACACGCATCATATTTTAAAATACACATGATAAATAAAAATAAAATATGCATGTACTTTAATATTATGCGTGTACTTTTAACTCATTAGGCTAACTACATGCATCATATTTTAAAATACACGTGGTATGAAAAAATAAAATATGCGTGTACTTTAATATTATGCGTGTACTTTTAACTCATTAGGCAAAGTACACGCATCATATTTTAAAATACACGTGATATGAAAAAATAAAATATGCGTGTACTTTAATATTATGCGTGTAGTTTTCACTCTTTAATCTTCATATACTCTTTTATTTGTATACACTAAATATTTGTCTTCTTAACAGTGTTCTGTCTTCCAAAAAACACTGTGCCTATTGAAGACTGAAGCAGAAACAATGAAAAACAATGGTTTCAAAATTCAGAGGAAGTTTGATGAAGGTACACCAAATGAGTTTATATTGGATGATGATCCATTGACAGAGCAAGAAAAAAGGACAGTAGATTTCTTGCTGGAAAGTGATCTCAAATTTGACATAATAAGAGATCATGAATGCCCTAAACAATATAATGGGTAAGAAAAACTTCATTTCTAAAAATTATTATTTTGTATCTTTTCAAAAAATTTCATCACATCATACTAATTTTATATTTGTTTTATTTTAATTTCAGGGTTGACTGTGGGGTGTTCTGCATGTACTACATTGAAAAAATAAGCAGAAACAAGGAAATGCAAAAATTGTTTCAAGACCCTGACATGCTAAAACAAAGAGCATATGTACTCGGGAAAATTCTTCAATCAAAATATTTCTTCCCCGGAAAGGAGAAAAAACTTCTATAAATTGTGATTCAAATTCAAAACATATTTGTAATCTGTTTTGTGTTATATTGGTTATTGTTTACAATATTTATTACACCAAAATGGTTTTTTCCCGCTGGCGCGGACCACAATCCACGTAAGGTTTAGACAAAAAATGCATCTGAGTGTTATGAAATAATGTACAAACAGTTTTCACGAAAAATACAAGTGATAATTACTAAGTACACCAATGAATTCTTCAAAGTACACGCATTTTTATTAAAGTACACGCACTGGTCTTATAATAATTTTTAGAAATGATTTTATTAAAGTACACGCATTTTTATTAAAGTACACGCATTCTTCAAAATGGTTTTATTAAAGTGAAAACTACTTTGAAGAATTCATTAAGGACACAATAACCAAAATCAATTTATTAAGCTCAACTACTCACTTCCCAACTACTTTTGGTCAAGAAATAAATAGCTTTAACTTTTCCTATAAAAGTGTAATATTTGTTCCTTTCTTAACCATTAAATCTAGGGTAAAGATAACATAATGGCTATTCCAGCAGAAAACTTGCGAGAAACTCTTGAGAGAGATGAAAGAAATAAAAAAAAATAAGGCAAATTGAGGAAAATATTTCCTCATATGAAACTGCCTTTGAGCAGTTTTAAACATATGTGAGGGAAGGGTATTCTGGACTTCCACCCAATCTCATAGATTTATTTGATGTCGATGAGGACCCTCCTCAAACACATGAAGACCTCATGTCTTTCTATACACAAGAAGTTCCCATGAAAATCGCAAAGCTGAAGGAGAAGAAGGCTCTCCATGAAGGCCTTGTAGCTGTCATAGAAGAAGAAATTCGACAATGGTCGAATTTAATTGACTCTCTTCCTGACACCCTGGATGCCTTTGACAAACATCCCTAATATAAGCCTACTTTAGTTTTTTCAGCTTTCTTTATTTGAAAAAAAATGTACTTTATTTTTTTATTTTTAATAAATTTTTTATTTCTTTCATGAATGTGTTCTCAGTTATGTCATACAACAAATATAGTAAAGTACACGTGAACCCTTATAAAAATGATCACGTGTATTGTAAAAAATTTAAACATTAATATCATTTCATGTAAAAAAATTATATAAATGCGTGTACTCTATATAGTACACGTGTACTTTATAAAGTACACGCATAGTCTATAAAGTACACGCCTATTGAAACACTTGTATAATAATGCGTGTACTCTATATATTACACGTGTACTTTATAAAGTACAAGCATAGTCTATAAAGTACACGCCTATTGAAATAATTGTATAATAATGTCGCTGGCGCGGTCCATAATACCCATAGAAGTTTAAGAATATGAGTGACCCAAATGTCTTTTATAAAGTACAAGCACATTGTAATGTCCAAAACCATTTTCCAAATAGTACATGTATTTATATACGTCTACTTGATAAAATTACATGTTAAATACATAAAGTACACGTATATTGAATTAGATTTTTGTCATATCAATATGCGTGTACTTTTCTAAAACATGCATGTACATTATATTTAAATGCGTGTACTTTAATTATCAATGCGTGTACTTCATAAAGTACACGCACATTTCATTAAGTACACGCATATTATATTTATATTATGCGTGTACTTCGTGCATGTACATTAATAAAGTACACGCATGCTTTTATAAAGTACACGCATATTGAACTGACAAAATCCATTTTTATATGCGTGTACTTTATTAATATACGTGTACTTAATAAAGTACACGCATATTTCATCAAGTACACGCATTGATAAAAACTCTTTGGACATCAAAATGAGTGTGTACTGTACATAACATGCGTATACAAAGGTAAAGTACACGTGAACACAAGGAAAACTGATCATGCATGTTTTATGAAAAATATGTGTACAACAACACAAAAAACAAACTAAAGAATGAGACTTAAAAATAAATTACATTCATTTATGTGAAACAAATGGTTTATTAATTAATTTATTCAATCAAATGGTAAAAATGAATGAATTCAACAATTTTAAAAATAGTCAAATGGGTCCCTTACAAGTAGACCTGTAATGACCCATTTTACTACACCTCGAGCAAGTAACTTCCCTTACTGTGATCTCACCATAAGACTTTATTCTCTTATTTATTGGCCTTCCTGTCGGTCTCTTACTCATTGGTGGAAGGACAGATGGATTTTCAGGAATAGGAATATTTAAGGAAATCAAATCAGGAAGAGGAACTATAGGTATCGAGTATGATTTTATGTAGAAAGATACCTTATAGTACTCCTCAATATAATCATAAATATTGGTCCCTTTCCTCCGCACAACACAAACAGCATGAGAACATGGAAAACATCTAATCTGCTAACTCTTACAAGAACAAGTCCTTTATCCTAAGTCAACTGTTGCTCGCACTTCAAATACATTTTGACTTGAGTGACTAATAGTCTAATGTCGGCTTTTATTCCAATTTTCATTCAGTAAATTTTGAAAAAAGAACATAGCTCATTTATCCAAGTGTCAGACTCAACAAGTTTGTTTGCATTGAAATTCATAATCTTCATTCTCAATTTACTTTTCAATCTTTTGCTTGGCTTTATTATAAACAAGACTAACATCAACATACACGCATAAAAAATGTAAAGTACAGGTGAACTAAACAAAAACATTCAAAGGTACTTTACACTTTTAACATGTACTTTGCTTTATTATTTCTAAATAAAAACACCTATCATCAAACTACACGCATAAAAATGAAAAGTACACTTGAAATTAAGAAAAATATTCACGTGTACTTGACATGTAAAATGCGTGTACTTTAGTTTGTATTCAACATGACATCATCATCAAAGTACACGCATAAAAATGAAAAGTACACGTGAAATTAACAAAAACATTCATGTGTAGTTGACATGTAAAATGCGTGTACTTTACTTAGTATTACACATAAAACCATCATCATCAAAGTACACGCATAAAAATGAAAAGTACACGTGAAATTAACAAAAACACTCACGTGTAATTGACATGTAAAATGCGTGTACTTTACTTAGTATTACATGTGTAATTGACATGTAAAATGCATGTACTTTACTTAGTATTACACATAAAACCATCATCATCAAAGTACACGCATAAAAATGAAAAGTACACGTGAAATTAACAAAACTATTCACGTGTACTTGACATGCACTATGCGTGTACTTTACTTAGTATTACACATAATAAGACATATTATGAAAATACACGCAGAAAAATGAAAAGTACACGTGAACTAAAACAAAGACCTTCAAAGGTATTTCATATTTTTATGCTTGTATTTTGATGATATGGAATGGAACAAACAAAATTTCAATGCAATACACAAAATAAAATATTTACAATTAATTTACCATTGTTCCCATTCCTTGCAGTAGTTGATAGTATTGTTCCACGGTAACGGCTCTTCAAAAAGGCACCATTAAGAAATAAAATAGGTCTGCATTATTGAAATCCATAAATACATCCTCTAAACATGTACAAATTTTCTCTTGAATTTTTTACTCTCATGTTCCACGTCAAGGATGCAATGCGACCCAGGATTATACTGCAATAGAAGGTCACGATAATTATTCATTAATGCATAAGAAAACTTTTCATCACCATGTATATCAACAACAACCATCTCTTTCTCACGCCATGCATATTGATAAGCTATATCAAGACCATAATTCTTCTTCATATCTCTAACTACATCAATTGGTCTCAATAGCGGGTTATCTTTAAGATCATCAGCTACCAATGTTGAAACCAACTTGGAGGATATCATTTTGGCTGACGGACTAAGAAAGACACCTCTACATGTATGCTCATTATTCATTGCACGTATGTAAAAGTATCCATTTATTGTAGATAATGTAGCATGAATTCTCCACATGCAATTCTCAGTAGTTTTTTAGAGCATTCAGTCGTCACTCGAGTTTTATCATTCTTCAAATACACATACTTGAACCCAACCTCAACGGCATACTTTCGCAATTTATCCCGAAATTCCACTACACCTCCTTCAAAACACTGCTTCTCATGACTTATATAAGTCTTCCAATCATTCGAAAGATAGAATTTCGACTTACTTGGCTCCACACCTCCAAGATAAAAGTAATTTTCAATGCAACTATTAAAATCATTTTTAGTTCCTGATGATAAAGACTCTAACCTCTGTGTATTTGTATCACCACTGTCAACCCTCTCAGAACTTGTATTACTACAGTCAACCCCTTGAAAAATTCGATTAGAGCATTCAAACCATCCACGACATGTATTACATGGAATTGGTAATGAATCAATGACATATATCCAAATGAAATTAGCTTTCACGATCAATTGGGACCACAACATACAACAAATATCATTGTCACAAACCAACATGAACCGACATTCATCACCAAATGAATACCTCAATGAAAAACTCCCACTTCTCAAATTAGTAAACCTAATACACAACTCATTGCATATGAAATCTAAGGAGCTATCTTCAAATATTTCAATACAAGCCATATTATCCAAATAACAACACCTTGCTATTACACTACTTACCATAATATCCTGCAGTAAAACAGAGACGAAAAACATTTACTTCAAGGTCAACAATTCTAAAAATGTGTGCAATAATTTAATGCATGAAATATCAAAATATTTATTTATAATTAATATAAAATTACAGGCACTTTTTAAAAACCTATACATGAAGTAATAAAGCACACACATATTTTCAAAAAATCAATCACGTGTACTTTATAAACACTGCGTGTACATTGAAAACTGATATCGAACTGGTTATTTTCACTGGCGCGAACCTATATCAATAAGTGATTCAATACCAAATCAAAATCAAGGACTCTTAAACACTGCGTGTACTTTGAAAACTGATATCGAACTGGTTATTTTCGCTGGCACGGACCTATATCAATAAGTGATTCAATACCAAATCAAAATCAAGGACTCTTAAAATTAGAATGAAACATCAATAATATTCATTCAGCACATTCAACTAACAATTACAAATATTGATAAATATAACTTATTTCTGAAGAATCCAAACATAAATGCATAAAAAACACAAAATAAAAACATATACATATATAACATATAAAAAGCTATTCAATCACATGAATGAATATTACAATGAGTCTCTTGAATCAAAACAAAGGACATATACTTATTTTAATCAATCGAAAATAGAAAAACCAACTGCTGATAAAGATAAACTTACAAATGATAGAGCCAAGTGATACTGGTAGAATCGATCAAGAACACTGTAATCGATTATAGGACAAACGATCAAAGCATAAGATTGATGTTATTTTCGATTTCGAAGAATAGTCGTTAGTTGCAGAGAAAACTCCAATAGCCGATTAGGTTTATGATTTTTTTAAATTGGGGGTATTTATATGTTGGACCTAATCGTTTAAAATTTGGTTCACCGATTTTTTTGTCCAAAATTGTTAGTTCAAGGACTAGACCGAAAAACCTATAAACAAAAAAGCTATATCCTTTAATATATGAATCTCATATGGCAATACATTTTCAAAAAACAAAAAAGCCAAAAGAAAATTTACCAATCCTAAAACCATCCCTTTCAGGTTGATGACCCTCTGACTCCGGCACATTGAATGTAGGACAAGTCATAATCACTATTCTGATCATTATCACTCGAGTCAATCATGGTAGTTTCCCTAACTATGCCCTCGCAATTCATGGGGCCTCCCCTAGCAGCCACGGGGATTGAAAGATCTCTAGTCTGCTGATGCACCCACCTAAAGGACTCTGGGATATCCACTAGAGGAACACCAATGAAAGTCATTAAAGTGCCATAAATAAATGACTCTAATACTACCTCAACTGCAAGGTGGCTTATGCCCACATCCCGCATCATCGGGTGGATGAAGGCCATGTACGAACCCATGGTGTGAGACATTTTCTCTAGGACATAATGAAGTACGGTGACATCCTAGGGGTGACAATTTTTGACACGATATGACAACTCGACACGAACTAGATATGAAGTTAGCGGGTTAGGGTTGACGATTTCTTGACACGAATCCGAATATGACACGACCCGCCAATACAAATAATAAATGGGTTGGGTTAGTGTCAAATACGTATAACTCGAAAATGATACGAATAGACCCGTTTAACTCATATTTTATGGAGATTATATTAGATAATTTATATATCTTGATAGACATTCTATAAAATTCATGGATAATTGGATAATAAATTATTTATGTGTCGCAAGAAGTTGAAAGTAATTAAATTTAAGTTATTGTAGGTCTATGAGTGGTATGATTGGTTAAGAGAGAATATAAAAATTATTTTTATATTTTACTTAATGGATTATGCGGGTCAACCCGAACACGACATGATAATAAATAGGGCGGGTTAGTGTTTGCTCATCTGACACGATTAGTTAAATGAGTCGAATTAGGATTCACTAATACTTAACACGAACCCGACATGACACGACACGAACACGACACGACGCACACGAATTGCGACTCACACATCCTACACGATAAAAATAAATGCATCAATATTATCTAAGAAGAAATTATACGGTTTTTGAGCAGACAAGACAATCAATAAAACCCTGGTATTCCTCATTCCCCTCACCAACCATGAACAATAGTTGTTTCTCAGAGTTTCATCCCTTATGAACTGAAAGGACAAACATCCTCACCTCACCACACATGTAAATGACCTTTATAAATGAGGGACGAGGTTGCCTATGGAGGCACCTCTATAGAACCCTAACCCTCTCCATAAGTTTAGATAACATGCATCAATCTTCACACTACGAATACTCGATATGGAGTCACATAGTCAATGTGGGTGTTCAATATTGGAACGCCCCCAGTGTAATCTGTAAAATCACTAGCAGAGAGAAAATACAACTCCCTCATGCCCACTAGGGGCACTATTGGAGCCGTAATCTCCATAAGTTAGGCCCATTATCACGTGAATATCTCTCCAAGGTATAGAACAATATCTCCATCGGTATGGAGAAACAAGCCGATGCCATTTGGGAGATTAACTGATCTTGAAACTAGTGTTGAGACAAGCTGTCTCGTGGAAAGAACGTGACATGTAACAAGCCAATGCAGTCGGAACAAAGTTAAGTCGAAAAAGGAGTATTAAAAAATAGAGCACTTCTACATGGACTAATTTTTTGACCGAATGTCAGTAGACACGTCAGTGTGTCGGCTGAAATTCGGTCAAAAAATCGAGCACAATAGTATTTTTGTAAAAAATAAGGCAAAGAATAACTAAGAAAGCAAAATGTCTCTTCGGTCAACCTGATCAGTAGATCCCACATATCCCCATGTAAATATGTGTGTCTCTTACACTCACAAGGTCAAGATTTAATACCTCATATTTTGGGAAATTAATTAAATGATTATTTAATTATTAATTAATATTTACTCGGGTGAATTAATGGTTAATTTATTGGGTTTATTTGGTTTGAATTATCAAACAGATTTAAAATGAAAATTTTAAATAATGTGTGGACGACTCGTAAATTAAATTAACATGATTGTAATTAACTTGATATTTCGGGTTGGTATGTTTGGACGGGACTCTAGGGGTGTACAGAGGCTTCGAATTGTACTTTTAATGTGTCAAATTGGCCTCGGGGTAGGTATATATTTGGGTCGTTTTAAGAGTATTCAGTTAGTGTTTTTAGCTTATTTAGGGGTCCAAAACTATGACTATGGTAGACCTACGGATTTAGGGTCTTAAGTAGGTTAATAACCCTCATTAAACATCATAACACATAATAACTAAAAACATAGCATCAAGAGGCAAGTTTTTGGAGAAAATGAAGAACACTCGAGAGGAACTAATAAAGAATCAAGCTTCATTTAAAGTAAGAAATACCATCTTGCTTATCGTATTGATGTAATCGATTTATGACTTTCATCATTGTGTATGATCAATTGGGTAGAAGCATGCTAATAGGGTTTAAACTACAATTTTTTTTTAATAATTTGATTTCTAAACACGTCTACTGTAAATTCAAATTGGTTGAGTGACTAAACCCATGTTTATTTTAAAATCGGGTTTAACGCAAAATTTTATGGCTTATTTTGTTGAAAATCCTTGATTTATATGATTTAAATAATTACATGTTGGTTTTATGGTTTAAAGGGATTATTAATCTGTAATCACATGTGTAATGAAGTAATTGATGTTAATCATATAATAAATTGACCCAATTGCACGAAGAAGATGAGACTATGATTTAAATGTAAAGATATGAAATTGAATCTTTAATTGTGTTAGAATCGTATTAAATCTTGTAGAAAACTTTTTATATACATTAATATGTGGTTAAAATGTATGGTAAATTGGGTTTTAGTTATCGTATTAACCCTACGACGAGTTTGGGATTTTTTTTGGGCCATTGTGTAAGTACAATTATGTGAGTCTTAGCATTCTGGACCTTTCGAATCGCTTCATCCTAGACCTGTCAAAAACATGATAACACGTTAACACGACACGAAAGTATAAGTTAATGGGTTTGCCTTTATTAAATTTGGGTCATTAATGGGTTAACTTGATAAACTCGTTAAAATAACGGTTCAAGTTTGAAAATTTACCTATACCCGTTAACACTAACGGGTAATATAGAGTCACCCAACCCATATCTAATAACCTTCATCATTCATAGGGTAAAAACTAATATAACAGTAGTTAATGGACCTATCGGTTAGGTAATAGGTCACCTGTTTAGGCCCAAATTGATTCGTTAATATTAGCGAGTGCTAACAGTTTGGGTCGTGTACCCGTTAAAGTTAACATGTCGTGTTTGGGTATTGTCTTTAGACCCGCTAAGACTAACGGGTTATGTATATGCTAAAGTTGTTTTGATACGAACCCGTTATCACTCAACCCGTACATGACCCGTTGACAACTCTAATTTAACCCAAGCCCGAATCGATATGTCCCTATAGCAAGGGGCAATTGGTTTTTTAGTTGGGATTTGCATGTTTGATTTTTTTGGACGGTTAGTTGGATGTTGTTATATATATACATATGTAGGTGTTTAACGTTTATAACAAGATAAACTGAGAGAACATAAAAGTGAGGTTCAATTAGGTTTTGAGTGTACTAAACCTATAATATTTAGTATAACCCAGTATATGGATTTGGACGGGAATGAGTATATTAGTGTATGCTATATCCTATGTGTGCTTTATGTTATGAATATTTATGTATCAAGTGTGATGAGTTTTGATTGCTCCACAGGATCATACAATTGAGGTGGGGTTCATTCGAGTGTGGTTAGTTGTATTGGGGTGTAGTACCATATTCTTGGGTTATCTTTATTTACCTATATATTATGGTATAGTTATTAGACTATGAGTTTAGTCTCAGTTATATATATATATAGTTAACTACGAGTTTAGTCTCGGTTATATATTTACATATGTATGGATATGATTAGACTATGAGTTGAGTTTTGGACCCACGGATCTAACAACTGACTAGGCTAAGTAGTAGTGTATCGGGGGGGGGGGGGGGGGGGGGGGAGGTTCCTTGTTTGGATTTTACTTGTGAGGCATCCCATGCATGAAGCCTAGTAATTTTGGGAGTTAAGATATGGTGGGGCACTAGACTATTGGTTTATACTTTGTGTTTTACTTATGTGGTTGGACAACATTGGTATGGTAAGGTATGGATGCGTAGGGTTAGTCAAAATTGTCTCAAGATAGAGGATAGGTGAGGTATATTTTGCGTGACTGCCGTCGGGCGACGACCTGTGGCATAAATGGGTCACATTTAATATTGTTAAGTAATATGGACATTTCTTGCATTTTTAGAGCCCTGGACAAAATCCATAAAACCTTCCCCCCATATTATTATTGTTATAAGGGAGAAGTATGATTAGGGGTGGCAATTCGGGTTAGTCGTGTCATTTTCGGGTCGCATTGATTTTTATTTCAGTATAAGTTTTGGGTACTCTTAAATCTATACAAGCTAATCGGGTCATGTTCGGGTCATTTCGAGTTACTACTTTAAACGGGTTATCGGGTCAAAAATTACCAGCTCTAAGTATGATTGAGCGGGCAAAAGAAGTCAGAGTTGCACTGATTGGAGGTCCAATAGTGATTTGTATTCAAGAATTTTATATTTGAACATAGGTGGTTCCTGTTATTTATATTTCAGTTGAGACTTTTGTACTTAGAAATTTATTATAGTGGATTCAGTTTAATTAAAGAGTTTTATTTTATCATCAGTTCATTTTTATATTGTTATCTCTTATTATTATTATTATTATTATTATTATTATTATTATTATTATTATTATTATTATTATTATTATTATTATTATTATTATTATTATTATTATTATTATTATTATTATTATTATTATTACTATTACACCTACCCCTTTCAATTATCTCGGGTTTATGGGTCACCCCCTAAAAAAAACTCGACAAAATCACCCCCTTAACTATCATTTTGTTGCAATTAAACCTAGAAATCAGTTTCCGTTCATTTTATACAATTTGACTAAAATACCCCTCCCCTAATTTAAAAATATAAAACTAAAAATACAAAACAAAAACTAAATTAAAACCCATGTTTCTTTCACCAACACACCCACCTCCACCTCCACCAACAATTTCCTATGAACACCTCCCCCCTACTAAATCTCCCCACTTTATACCACGATTTGTAGACAAGAGAAACAACATCCTGGTCTCTATGAGACACTAAAAAGTTGAACACGTGCTATAAAAATGAAGCTCCAGGTCTGAGGAAATAAAATTGAGGGAGAAAGAAGTTAATTTTTCTCAAGAAAAAAATGAGAGTTGATTTATTGGATAAGAAAAATCTTGTGTGGCCGAGTTATAATCATCTAAAATCAACAAGTGATGATTATTGAGAGAATAAAAAAAAACTCCACAAAAAATTGAATTTACAAACATGAGAATCTATTTTCCATTTATGGATACCTTGAGAGTTAGTAAGTTGAAAGGATATGTGGATCAAATGGTGGAGATAGGTGTATTGGCGAGAGAGAGATGTTTGAATTTTGAAATTGGTCTGAATTTTTATTGTTTTTTTATTAGTTTTGGGTTTTCAAATTGGGTGAGGGATATTTTAGTTAAATTGTATAAAAATGGAGGAACCTGGTTTATATGTTTGGAATGAAATGATAGTTATGGGGCGAGTTTATCTGGTATTTTTCTGAGGTTGACCCGTAAACCCGTGATGGTTGAAGGGGGTAGGTGCAATTTTCCATTATTATTAGTATTATTATGTCACGGATGGTTTTTATACCGATCGGGGTTTGATATAAATGATTTGTGATCGGGTACCACATTCCTGACTGATCATGCAGGAATTTGTGGAGGTTGATATGTTTTAATCACACGTTTAGTCGGTCACCGCCTCGTGACGTGAGACGTGAGGCGGAACTCATGGCTGCAAATTTGTCAATCTATGGAGTGGGATAGAAGAAAGTCCCACAAATGACGCCAAATTGTAGGGGATTTTTCTCTATAATTTATTAATTACCAAAATTGCCCTAAATACTACGCAAGAAAGTAAAGGGATAAAATTTCACACACAATAAGCACGCGCGCATAATATTTAAAGAGATGGTATGGGATTTTTAAGATAAAAAAAATTGAAATTGCTCTTGCAATGAATTTTGTGGATAACGTGTGGATACAAATACTTTAATGTCATTCAAATGAGGATGAGGTGTTATGAATGAGTAAAGAAATGGTGATCAACTAAACCAACTCGCTGATGTTAGGTGGATTGTTCGAACGATCTTCTCATGGTGCGCTTACGGCTTATTATGCTTCCAAAGATGGAAATGATAATTGATTGTCATATGAACGAGGTAACATATTGTTCAAATCATATGCTAAAATTTGAAATTTCAATATCTTAACTTCCACCCCTCAACATGTTCACAAAATTGATGAAATAATCAAAACTTTAGAAAACCACACTTAGTTGTAGTACCCCGTATTTTTTGTGCATAATTTAAATTGTGGAATTTATTATTATTGTCTGTTGTGACATGTGATGTCACCAATTAAATTTTATGTGTGTTATATAATTCATAAATGAAATCATATTTAATACACAGTAATATATTAAATAAATATTGGGAAGTGACTTAGTATTGTGGGCGACTATGGAATGGTAATGGAGTAGGCATTGGGGCTTTCCTTGTTAGGATTATTCCCTCGGTGTCGAGTCCCACCGTTCGCGGAGTAGTTTCTTATAATGTCGAGTTGCATTTAACTAATTAATGATTAAATAATTGATGTTAGACTCGTACCAACTTGTATATTAGTTTATAAAGATATTTAATTTGTTAGAATGTTGTCATATTTCAAGTGGCATTTGGGATGCGCAGAATGTTTATTTTTAAATTAAAATAATGGGCTTTAAGTCTATTGGGTTAGTACATGGATTGGGTAGAGTTTTGGACCGTTTGGAGTTGTATTTCGCCTCTTTGGGTTTTGGCCCATATGGGGCCTAACGTTAATTTAGTGGGAAGATAAGTTAATTGATCATTATCATAAACCTAAAACACATTAGAATAATTGAAGAGAAACGCTAAGGTTTAGAAATAAGAGGCACACAAGAATTGGCGAGCTTGAGAGGTTGGAAGCTTGGAAATTCTACATAGCTAGTTAAGGCAAGTTTAAATAGTGTGTGAATTTGATTTTCTTTGTGTTAGAATAATAGTTTTTCATTCAAATTTGAATTAATTCTTATGATAATATGATTTATAATCAAATACTCAATTTTCGCAATTACCAAAATGATTAGATTAAGAGTAATCTTCATTTTATATTGAATTTAATGATAATCTCCATGAATCTGACTTGGAATATGGTTATACTTGTTGGAATCAAACTAATTACATTAAATCAAGTACAAACCCTTGTTTAATCCAAGAATTTTTGTAAATCTGAGCTAAAATTGGTAAAATTATGAAACTAGGGTTCTTATGTTCATATACTGAAGTTAACCCTTTTAATCCGAGTTATAAATGTTTAAATATTTAGTTATAGTTTAATAATAATGTATTATAACTTATATTTGAAGGATATGGGTTGTTGATGAGTATAGAGGCTTTTAGTAATGGATTGAATTAGGTTTAGGCCGCCATTTTTGAGCTGTTGAGAAGTATCATTCGGGCACGAGGTAAATAGATTTTCACCGGGAGCGAATCGTTTCAGGTCGAACGAACCCGAATCGATTTCATTTGGGATCGAATCGATTCGGATTGGGCATAATACTAGGGGGACTTTTTAAGGTTGTTCATGGCGCCTATTTCAATTATTTCACTTTAAAGCTAGTTGGCATAATTAAAATAAGTTATAAATCAGTAGGGTAACTCATTTATATTTTGAATAAGTAACCATGTGAATTAGGGTTAAGAGTTAGGTAATTTGGTTATGGTTAAACTTTAAACTAATCGAACAATATGTAATTTAATGAATCCCTAGATTAGGGTTTATTGGTGATTAGTTTAGTTAATGTGAAAGCACACTATATGTGAGTACTCGTGGGGTACATACAAGGAGGGAAGTCTTTATGAGGCGCGTACTACATCGACCGAGCTGGTACCCCGGTGATGGTTACAAATTTACCTTGGTCATTTTACCCCGGTTCCTATTAGTGACGTACCCATATACCTAGGTGGAATAAACGGTGGTGCTCTTCGTATAGTCTTTATACGAATGGTAGGAGGGCGTAGTGACACATCCCTTTGTTGATGCTTTAAGGTTATAGGTATGGGAAAACCTATAATTATACCTAGTACGCATAAGTAATCCTCGAAGGCGATAGGGATAGGTCTTTGTCTTTTTGTGTGGGATCATAAATAGCCAATTTACTTGTATGTGTCAGAGACCATACTTATGTAGATATTATACTTTGAGATTGACATTTGATCTGGAACCTTTTAATTATATTCAATTGAGGAGGATTATAATTAAACATTGGGTTCTCTTGGGCTTGGTATTAGGTGTATGTTACATTTATTATTGTTTGAGTTGGGATAACTTAAAAACAACTAAAATATGAAAGGAATATGCGTAGTTATTATTGTAGCCCAATTTTGTTTAAATTTCTACTATTTGTAGACTTGTTGTTAATGTTGTCTTTAACATTTTTTTTCAGGTTCTACCTTGATTCTAACTTGCATTCCTCTAGTTGTAGATTGTATAGTATGTAGATGTCGAGCCTGCGTGCTCATCCCTTTACTTTTCCATTTACATTTCCAATTGATTTGGATCACTGTAGTGAGTATTATCATGATTGTGAGTGGGTCTCACATTTGAGACAATTTATATTTTCCATGATGGATTTCATTATTGTTGGTTTATGGTATCGGAGGTTGTTGATTGGTTTATTTGTATGGTGATACATTTGTTCTTTATTGTACGCATGCTATTTTATTTGTGTTATGCTTAGAATGATATTGAATTGTTTAGACTCCTATGTTATTTATGTTTAGACTTCATCAATCTAGTTATATATTTTATGTGGTGTCATAGTTGGTATCAAAGCATTTCAGATTCTAGTATCCTAGGGATCTTGAGTGAATCCATCATTTTTTCATGCAACGTTCTTTGATACTTTAGATCTCTGTTATTTATATTGTTGTACTCTTATGGGTTGTGACCGGGTATTGCACTCTTAACTCATGACGCAAGAATTTGTGGAGGTTTATATGTTTTTATCACACATTTAGTCAGTCACCACCTCGTGACATGAGACGTGAAGCAGGACTCGTGGATGCAATTCTAGAAATCTCAAGTGTGGTATCGAAGAAAATCCCACAAATGGTGCTAAATTATAGGGGATTTAATTCTACAATACATTTATTACCAAAATTTCCCTAAATACTATGACAGAAAGTAAAGAGATAAACATTCCCACACATAAATGTCCGCGCATAATAAATATAATATAAGGGATTTTTAAGATAAAAGAAATTAAATTTGGTATTGGAATGAATTTTTTGTATAATTTATGAATATACATACTTATGTGTCGTTCAAATGTGGATTTGTTATTATGAATGAGTAAAAAATGGTGATCAACCAAACCAACTATCGAAGTTGGGAGGATCGTTCGAACGAGCTTCTCATGGTGTGCTTATGACCTATTATGGTTCCAAAGATCGAAATGATAATTGGTTGTCATATGAATGCATGATGTAACATATTATTAAAAGGATATGCTAATATTTTAAATTTCAATATGTTAACTTCCACCCCTCAACATGTTCACAACATATATGAAATGATCACAACTATAAAAAATCACACTTAGTTATAATACCCCATATTTTTGTGCATTATTTAAATTATGGAATTTATTATTATTGGGTGTTGTGACATATGATGTCACTATTTACATTTTATGTGTGTGATATAATTCATAAATGAAATCGGATTTAATACATGGTAATGCATCAAATAAATGTTGGGAAGTGACTTAGTATAATGGGAGACAATGGAATGGTCAAGGACTAGACATCAGGGGTTTCATTGTTTGGATTATTCCCTCGGTGTCGAGCCCCACCGATCGTGAAATAATTTCTTATAATATCATGTCATGATTAACAACTTAACTATTAAATAATTAATGTTGTACTTGTACCAACTTTTACATTAGTTTATTGAGATGTTTAATTATTTGGAATATTGTCATATTTCGAGTGGCAATTTGGACGTGTTGAATATCCGTTTTTTACTTAAAATAATGGTCTTTAAGTTTATTGGGTTAGTACGTGGCTTGGGTAGAGTTTTGGACCATTTGGAGTAGTATTTGGGATCTTTAGGTTAAGGCCCATATGAGGCCTAAGGTTAGTTTCGTGGGAAGATAAATTAATAGGTCATTAGAATAAATCTAAAACGCATTAAAAGAAGCTGAGATAAACCATAATGCTTAGAGATAAGAGGCACTCAAGAATTAAAGAGTCTAGGAGGTTGGAAGCTTGGAAGTTCTACATTATTGGGCATGACAAGTTTATTTAGTGTATGAATTTGATTTCCTTTGTGTTAGGATAATAGTTATTCATTTGAATCTGAATTAATTATTTTGATAATATGATTTTATTATTGAATACTCGATTTTCATAATCAACAAAATGATTAAATTAAGAGTAATCTTCATGTTAATGACACAAATTGACTTTAGTGATAAACCCCATTAATCCGACTTGGAATATGGTACTTGTTGAGAAACCAATAAATGCGGTGTGTGATACCGATTAGAACTAATTCGCAAGTTTCCAGGTAAACCTTATTTAATTAGAGTCTATTTTTAAACAAAATAAAATCAGCCCCTAAACATGCATCTAAATGTCATAAATTATTCAAACCATGCATAAAAAAAATAAAAACAACCGATTCAAGAAAAAAAAAACTTTTTAGGTAAAACCTTTTAGGTAAAACCTTTTATAACACTTTGAAGAATTTACAAGACCTTTAACTTACATATAACCTGATAATCGCCCACTAGTGTGTAATGCACGGTGCCTTTCGTAAACCTTCAAAGATACGAGAGACACCGAAATACCCTCCAGGTGTCGGTTCGTCATCTTCGGCTCGTCCACACACAGAATGACTACGCTCGTTATCCATCGATAAAATATGGAGATACCTTCTCCACAGAGGTAGAACAAAAGCAAAGTATTGTTCTTGAACAGGAAAATAATTCACTAAAGCATATGGGAGTTTTGTGAATTGAAAAACAAAATGGGAAATAAACCCTAAAAGAAGAAGTCAAAAGGATTCTGCAATTTTATAGGTTTCTGTCTTTCAAAACGCTGGGACTTCTTAATGAAAACAAAACCATTTAATGAGTATTATACAAAAATGCGCCGCCTCAAAATACGAGCTCGTTCGAACGAGATAAGGCTCTCGTGTGAACGACGTACATATGTCGTTCAAACAACATCTCGCGACATCCATATGTCGCTCGAATGAGATAGCTATCTCACTTGAACGACATTGGCGTCAAAATAAAGGTTCGCTATAGGACCTAGAAAAAATTACTCATTCCCAAATTTGATGAAAAAGTCCGCTCCAACACTTAGAAAATATTTTGTAAAAATATCCCAAAAGCTCTAAGTGGAAAGTTAAGGTATTAAAAATATAACCTTACCAACGTAAACTTTGCGGAGTCTTTTTGATGAAGAACTTGATTATGGACTTATTTGATAAGGTTATATTATGAACATAAGAACTTGATTATGAAATTAGGGTTCTTATGTTCATAATATGAAATGATCCTTTAATCAGAGTTATAAGTGTTTTAAATATTTATATATAGGTTAGAAATGATGTATTATAACTTGTATCTGATTATCGACCAAAAAAAAAACTTGTATCTGAAGGAGATGGATTGTTTATGAGCTTAAAGACTTTTAGGAATGGATTGAATTAGGGTTTGGCTGCCATTATTGTGCTATTGAGCAGTATCATTCGCATAGGGAGAGAATAGACTTGCACCAGGGGCGAATCGATTCAGGTCGGTCCAATCGATTTTGGCCCGGGTGAATTGATTTGAGTTAGGGCTGAATCGATTTAGTTTGAGAAGGACACTAAAGGGGGACTTTAAGGATGTTTATGGTGTCTAGTTTAATTATTTCATTTGGAATACTATTCGGATAATTAAAATAATTTAGAAATCATTAAGGTAAAGGATTTATATTTCTAATAAGTAACCTTGTGAATTAGGGTTAACACTTATGTAATTTGGTCATGGTTGAATTGTAAACTAATCAGATAAGATGTTTATTAATGAATCCCTAGAGTAAGGTTTATCTGCGATTAGTTTAATTGATGTGTAAGTATACCATGAGTGAGTGCCTATAAGAGACTGTAATACCCTTTACTTTTAAAGGTATTTAAATTACACTGTGGACATAATTTGGTAATTTGAAGAATTTCTATGAATAGTAATTCTAAAATTTATGAGTGAAATTAAATAAATTTAATATTATTAAATGAATAGTAAATATTAGTTTTCAAGCGTCGGATAGATATTTACATGGATTATATTTTCTTACAAGACTAAGTATATTAGTGGATTATTTTTATTTCACGTCGCAGTTGGGTAAAGCGACAAATGAAAATATTTTAATTGAAAAAACACGCGTATTGAACGTGTTGGGTTTAATTAGTGAATTTTAGTTAAGTGACTCACATGGAGATTTTAACTGCGCCGTTGGGTTCGGAATGGCCGAGATAGTCAAAATAGAGTATCCGGGGGTAGTGTTTAGGTTCCGGGGATTTTTAGACTAGTAGGGACTCAGAAATGGGTACGTAAGCCATTTTACAATTGGGTACACACCCAATTTCCGAATTTAAGACCCAAGGGCAGCCACTTCTTTCCCAAAATCAGACGTAAGAGAGAGAAATATAAGAGAGAAGGAAGAGAAGAGAAGAAGGAAGAAAAGAGATTTCCGGCCAAAACTTTACGGGATTCGACTCGGGGTCATCGAATTTAATCCACGAGGCAAGTGTTTTACTTGCTTTATGATTTAGTGTGTTTATTTCTCATATTATAGTTTGTGTAAAAGTATAAAGATTTTTGGGTTGAAATTTGTGTAAATCAAATGGGTTTTTGGAAGATTAAACGGATAAAACTCGGTTTATGCCCAATTTGAGAAACTTAAGAATTAATTGAAATTAATGATTGGTTATGGCTTCTAGGATGATTAGAACCCTTTTTATGTGTGTATTTATGGTTGTTTGAGGTTCTATGATGATGAGAGAGGAGATAAAAATCTTGGAGGTGTATTAATGGAGGTTTGGGATGTTGGAGAAGATGATGAATAGTAACATAGTAGCTTACGGGGTCAATTCGGTCACGAAGAGAATTTATTAGGCTCTTGGGCAAAACATAAAAGTTATATATCTTTTCGATACGGTCGTGTGGGCACCAAGTGCGTATTTTTATGATTTTTTTTTGATTTGATATGATTTTTCTAATATAGCAGTTCCGAGGTTGAAATCTTTAACTCGGAAAATAAACCAAAAATTGGAAAAATAAAGGCTAGAATTGTTTGGAGATAAATATTTGCGGTTCCTAAAAATAGTGTGGGGACTTCGAATTTTTTTTTTTTAGTAAGGCATGTACCTTGGGTTAGTTGAAAGTAAAATTCAAGATTTACCCAAATATGGGTGTTTGTGAGGAATAATACTTAAAGAGGTATTTAGGTGGGCAATTTTATATAAGTAAATGTGCGCATAGAAAAGGTATTTATATACCGACTTTGGTTAAGTAAAATCCTACGAGGTGACTAGGATAAAATTTAGGATACGTAATACAAAGAATTGAGCAATTATTCTATGCGTCTAGGGATGACGATTATTATAAGTGAGGAGATACCTAAGGAATTAAGAGACGTAGTGCGTATACTATTTAATTATGATGAATTGGTACATTCGTAAATCATTTGTACTAATTTTTCTATGAAGTGATTAAGGAGTGATTTGAATATTAAAGAAGAGAGTATGTATTGGGTTAGTATTTTAAGTGTATGAATGTTTATATTATTAAGAAAGGGAACACTTGAGGTTATTGGATATTGCTATAGAGTTTGGAAATCATAGCCATAATATATTGGGAAGTGATTGAGATTGTATAAAAGAAGTTGTTAAATTATATATAATATAAGACGAATAAATGTAATGGTGTTATTGGTATTATCATCGAGCGGTAAGAAAAACAATAAAATAATATATTGAGGATTAGTTAAAAATCGATAAATGCGTAGGATATTCAAGATATAAATATACTACGTATGGGATTTATTATATGGGCTATGCGTATGACCTGATATTATTATATACATGGGTTAAATAAATACCTATGGGGAATTATGTATAGGTGAGACAAATACCTATCGTTATAATATGGTTGTATGAATACCTCACTGATGTTATATTTATATAGGTGGAATGTGTACCTATATTATTGTTTATTATGTGTATGACATACCTACCATACTTGATATCACGGGAGGACCTTGTATTGCTTTAGGGGTGATTTAGATTTGGTACCTCAAGAACATAGGATTATGAAGGGCTTATTTGTGAGTTAATAAGTCTGCTGACTGTGGGAGCGTAGGTATGTGCGTGAGCCATGGATATGAGAACTATGTTCGCCTCCAATATGTGTGATTTGTATTGATACGGTTCTTGGGTGATTCATAATGCGTGATCCTTGTGTACGTGATGTACTGGGATTTGATAGCAGAGTATGTGTGTACCGCAACTTAGCCTAGGGGTGCCAGATATGAATATATGTATTGAGAATAACATATATGTATACTTGTAATATTACATTATTGCTTAGTAAATGAGAATGACTAAGCTAGTTATATTATAGCTCGGTGGATTGATTATTATACTTGTTGCGTATAGTATATTGTTTATATATGAGATAAGATAACATATAACGTAACCTTGTATACAAAGGGAAAAGAATGAATAAAGTGATATACTCCTTGCGATAAATTTATATCCGAATTTATATGAATATGAATCGTAGGTTCTATTGAGAACTAAATATTTATACATGAGATGTTAAACGATGTGGTATGTACTGAGGGCCTAATGGATCCCAACGATCGACATTGTCACGTAGTAGTGTATCGGGGGGTTCCTTGTTTGGATTTTACTTCACGAGACACCCCACGCACGAACGTAACATAATGTTGGGAATGGGGAGAAGTTTTGTCCTTCGTACTCGTATTAAAAAGGATTATTAGAAGATGGAAAATACATTAGTTAGGCAGGGTAGCTTAACTAGGTTGTTTAAAAGATATGCGATAATTGTGCACTATTAGAAGAGGGGTGAGGTGTATCTCATGAGAGTGCGATACCAGTTTAAATATGAGAAATATCATATCTTAAAAATATGGATTTTAAGCACTTGCTAAAATGTTTTCAAAACTCGGGCTCTGACCAGTTTCTTTATTTTCCCCTCTCTTGCTATATCTATATATATATATATATAGATGTCCAGACACAGGGATGCCTGGATGATGATTCCTTAGAGTCAGAAGTTTGCTGCAGTAGCTGTGGATGCAAGCAGGTCTATTGTAGACTCTTCTATCATTGACATCTAGTTAGGAGGTATTATAGAAACATTCGGGCCGATGGCCCAACTGTAATCATTTATTCCTTTATCGCCTTTTGTGCGACATTCGATTTGGTTGTACTATTTTGTACCGAGTGTTCGGTTAATTTATTTTAATTCTGTTATTTCATACAACTGTTGTAATCATTTTATTTGAATGGTTTGGTTAAAAGGATAAGTTAATTAAAATTTGACGACAGCCTAATAGGATATTAGTAATTAAATTGGTTTTCGACAGTGATACTAAGAATGAACCATATGAGACTCCTATTTTAATTTGATATAGGAATGATCGCCCGGTATTTTATTAGGCAGGTTGCCACGGAGACGTACTAGGAGGGATGCCTTTATGAGGTGCATACGATGTCGACGCCACTGATCCTTGGTGGAAATGACATATTAACCTTGGTCATTTTACCACGGGTCCTATTGTTGACATGCCCATACTCTTTGTATTGTCTTGGGTATGGAGGTCTATACAGATGGAGAGAATGTGTATGACATAACCCTTTATTGATGCTTTGAGGTTATAGGTATGGGACAACCTATAGATATACCTAGTTAGTACAAGTGATCCCTGAAGGCGATATGGATAGGCCTTAGTATCTATGTGCAGGTTTGTAAATATCCCATTTACTTCTATTTGTTGGGGACCATACTTATATTGATACTATACTTTATGATTGTGTTTCCTTATTGATATTATACTCGGGATTTATATACTGGCATTTGATTTGGAACCTTTTAATTATATTCAATTTGGGATAATTATAATCAAATATTGGGTTCACTTGGGCTTGGGATTAAATGCATGTTATATTTATGGTTGTATGTGTTGGAATAACTTAAAAATAACTAAAATATTATAGGAAGATGCACAATTATTATTGTATCCCAAATTCGGTTAAATTCTTAATATTTGTAAACTTGTTGTTAACGTTGTTAAAATCTATTTTCTGGTCCTAGATTGCACTTGCAGCCTCATCCCTAATTCTCACTTACTTTCCTTTAGTTAAAGATATTATAGTAAGAAGGTGTCGAGCCTGCGTGCTCATCACTTTACTTGTAAATTTACATTTCTATCATGATTCAAAGTTGGTCATATATTTGAGACAGTTTATATTTTCCATGATGGATTTCATTATTGTTGGTTTTCGATTTTAGAGGTTGTTGATTGGTTTATTTGTATGGTGTTACATTAGTTTTTTATTGTATGCATGTTAATTTATTTGTGTTATGGTTGGAATGATATTCAATTGGTTGAACTCTTGAATTATTTATGTTTAGACTTGATTTATCCAGTTATAGATTTTACAATGTGCCAAAGTTGGTATTAGAGCATTCCAAGTTCTAGCGTCCTAGGGATCTTGAGTGCGTCCATCATTTTTCTGCGTAATATTCTTTGATACTTTAGAGATTTATTATTTAGATTGTTGTCCTCTTATGGTCATCAATTTACTGATTTTATTTTGTTGCCTATCTTTCAGAATGTGAACACAAGGAGATGAGTAGGACATCAAAGACCGATCGTGAGCGTCGAGTCAGAGGCAGCAGCGCCACAATAATAACAACCGTAACAGCCTCACCAGGGGCAGGAGCCAACTTTAGTGCCTACAAATTCGGCTAATATTATTGCACAAACCATGGTTACGGCTATGGCATTCATGCTCCTGGAGAGTCCATTACTGATGGTCTCACTTGTACCTTCCCCTCACCCCACTTCTACATGGGAATAAGATAGGAGTGCCTTTAGTAAAGGCTACCCATCAGAGTTCACAGGATCTACGGACCCTATTGTAGCACTACAATGGAGGCGTGAGGTGGAGAGGCACTTACGTTTAGCAGATTGCACAGATATAAAGAGGCAGGTATCAGCCAATTTCAAGCTTGTAGGATATGCCTTACAGTGGTGGGAGTCTATTACCACTAAGGAGGTCATGTCACTTTTGACCATTTCTTAGTTTTAGGTGAAGTTTGAGGGGAAGTATTTATTTCCATCGTAGTAAGTGAATTTAAGAATACAGTTTGACCGATTGAGGCAGGAGGATTGTATAGTGGTTGAGTATGGGCGGGAGTTTAATCACCTTATATAGTTTTCCCCATACATTTAAGTTATGAGGCAAAAAGGATGGATAAATTTGTTGGGGTTTTGACATGGAAGAGTCGGTAAGCGTTGCTCAGTAACTCAACCTTCACGATATATATAAAGGTAGTGGATGTCGCATTGGTTTACTACCAGGTGTAGACACTCCATTTTGGGACCCCCATAAGGTCCCTAACACACATATATTCACCATACACCCTAGGTCATACTCTGAGTACTGATCTGGAGGCCACCGAGTGACATCGTGCCCCATTTTGACTCTATTCAACTCTATAGCTTGAGCAAAGCTCAATGAAACATTGAAGGGCTCTGAATCTCCTTTCCAACGATTTGCCCCATGCATCGGTCGGCCTCACGGTTCGTACGAATAATCTATTTCACTATGAGTACTGATTTGGAGGCCATCGGGCACTCCCCCAGACCCGTTTGACTCCACTTAACTCTTCATCTTGAGCAAAGCTTAATGAATCCTTGAAGGGATTTAAATCCCCTTTCCAACGGTCCGTCATGTGCCCGAATCGGCCTCATGATTTGGATAAACGATTCATTTTACTCCTTAGGGTCATCGGGCATTTTCGATCCCCTTGTGACCTTGGTAAGTTCTTTGAACTGAGCAAAGCTCAGTGAAACCTTGAAGGGTATTAAATTCCCTTTTCAATGGTCCATCCCATACAAGAATCGACCTTACGGTTCAGGAAAAACATCCCGTCCATTCAATGATGCGAGATGAATAATTCCATTATCCCGTTACTTATATTATACACATGTACACAAACTTCACGAAGAAAAAAAGGAGAAGAATAACAATAACCCATGAGAGATTGAAAGGGCAGAATGGGTGCTTAATACCTTCCCATTCCGTAACTTAGTCCTCGGACCTTCGAATCACTTGGTTTCGCATGCATCTGTTTGACCTTAATGTTGTTCTCTCGAGGATGCGACATTATTTTTGCTTATTTTTAGCAAATTAGGCTGGCGAATCTATCTCTTTGTGTTACCCATATTTGATGATGTCCAACTTTATATTCGAGGCTAGACTTCAAAGACACCAACACGAGTGGCGAAAAAATACATCCATATCCTCGAACCCCCACACGTGTAAGGTTAAAAAGGGAAGAAAGAGATAGAGGTAGGAAACCTTTTTTCCTTCCTTATTCCTCCCATCGTACCGCCTTCGAGTCCCGAGCTCGCTTAAGAGGAATCCGACCCGAATGGACAAAGTGGCGACTCTGCTGGAGACATTCTATAGGACTAGACTCTATTTCTACATGGGTGTTACTACTTTACTCTCCTGTTTGTCTACATGTGTACATATGCTACCACTTGTATGTTCCCTTTACTCCTTTGCTTACTTCTTATATATTTATCTCATTCTTATCTCCACCATGCTCTATTCTCATGTATATGTCACTATTCACTCACTTGTACATACTCACCATGTTTCCCCTTACACCCACTTGTATATGTTCTCCATGCTCACTTCACACACTCACATATGTATATAGTTTCACCCTTACTTACATGCCCCACACACCACTTCTATATTATCCATGATTAGCTTCACTAGCACACAACCTCACTTCTCTTACTTGTATATATCTCCATGTTCACTTACACATCTCACTCACCACTAGTAAATGACCCATGCTTAGTATCACTAGCACAGACCTTCACTTATATATATTCACATATTACTTCATTCACTCTATTACCATGTCACTCTCTTACTTTCCACATATATCTCACTCATTTGTATAGTCACATGCTTTTATATCACCATGCCTAGTATAGTCTTCATGCTCCAGGCAAACTTTACATTTCATGTTATTTGTATATTCTCTCTCGTAGTGGTAGTACTCCCCTTGCTTAGCATACAAATAAAAAATCTCTCCATAAGATACTAATCAATACTCATGCATTTTAAAACACTACATCACCAGAGCATGGAAATATTGATCAAAATTTTGTCTCGTACTAGGGGGTACCTTCGTGATGGGTGTCAGTCTCACTGGGGCACGATTAACCTAATCGATATGATTCTCACCTTCCATTGGCCTTATACCTTTGACCTATGTCGAACAATTACCCCCGCATCGTACCACTTGAACGAACTCATGACGGGAGATATATAGCAGGGAACTTTTTCACATACGAACTCATGACGGGAAATATATAGCAGGGAACTTATTCACGTACGTCGAGTATATCGAATTTGCTCTCATACTTACTGTCCCCACAAGGTATATTGTGAGGCAATTCACGTACAAATAGGTATATCAAATGGCTTGTCCACGTGTACCGATGAAAGATTGTCCTTATAGGTAAGAGGTATATCGTGGAAGTTATACCAAATGGGGGGAACCCTGCCACTAACCCACCAAATGCATAAACCTCATATAGGCGTCATCCTTAGGGCACTCAAAATTAGATTGTCGATTACCATCCGAAACTCTGCTGAAATTTTGGGTCGCCATACCGCCCGAATTTTTGCGCTATTTTGCCCTTTTTTTAAAAATAGGACCCTGTTCGCGAGCCTGGAAACAAGTTAAATCGTGTTTTATTTTCTTATACCCTATTTTCACCCCAGGCTCGGGTCATGTCTGACATTTTTCTTGCATTTAGGCAAACATAATACAAGTGAAGACCTAATAATAATAATCATCCTGAGATTTCTCCCTTTTTCGCTTCTTTTCAAAAGCCAAAAAATACCCCAAAAAAATTTCCCCTTTTTAGAAATACCGAAAAATACTCCCTTTTTCTTCCTAAAATAAACCCAAATCATTTTCCCTCTCAGTTTGATCGCATACCCGACTTTGGCCTGGCTCCCTATGCCTTCGATCTTCCTTCAAACCACCCCAAAGCTCTGTTACTTCTTCTACTACTTCAACCGAATTTAGGATCTACCTCCGCAAGTTGTTCATGGAGAACTCCGATTGAATGTTACGCCAAATCTAATGGTCGTTCTAGCTCCATGTAGTACTAAGGCTAGCAACCTCAAATATGAGTCCTCTACCCAAATTGTGCCTTTTGAGATACCCGATACGTCCCTGATCTCACCCAAACCTCTCAAGGTTTACCCATCTTTTCTCTTGCATCCCATAAGTTTTTCTGACCAAGATCTATTGCTCCTCATGTGAGCATGTATCATCATCCGCACTCGATTAGAGGGGGAGGCAAGGAACTGCCTGCTATGCTAGACGATATCCAAAGGTTTGGGCTGAAACTGCCTACAAAAATATCCATCGACTACCAGAGATTGAGTGGCCTATTCATGGAAGCTCGAAAGTGGGCTCGGGAATCATATGAATGGGTGTTATTCGTTGAGGAAATCATTCTAGATGACGTTATGCATATCATATCTAATATGTTTTTCCAGACCGAAGAAATATGCGGCATCTCTGAGTTGCTCACAACTTTAAAATTTTAGGGACACTCGTTCCCTTCACTTCTGAACTTCCCCGCTGAGTGGGAAGATTTATATGATGAAGCCATAGATGTTGTTGAGTGCATTGATTACTCTTGGAACTATGACGTCATTTATACCGATTGGGGGATGACTTCGATAGCTTAGATGACAAACCAAACCATGGAGAAGCCAGTTCAGTTACCAACTTGTGTGGAATGATCTATTTTGAAGATTTGTTAGGAAAAATAAATAAAGTGTTTATTCATCCCGAAGTTGATGAAACCACGGGGTTCCTATTCTTCCCCACCCCTGTTAACCACATGACCCGATCCGGGTGATATTTACAAAGATCCAAGTCCTTATTCAGTCAAAACAGACAAAGGAAAGGGAGTTGCTGAAGAGATCCCGATGCCAGAAATGACCGTTAAGGAAAGTAATGTTCTTAACTAACTCAAGAAAACCCAAGCCAATATCACCTTTTGGGGACTCTTTATGTCCTCCCAGCTACACCGAAATGCCTTGATAAAGCTCCTCACAGGGCCCACAGTTTCTTGATTGCCACACCCAAAGAAGTCGTAAATATTGTTAGATCCTTAACCTTTACCAGACTCCTCTCCTTCTCCGCATAAGAAATCCCAAAGTTTGGCCCCGATAACAACTATGCCCTTAACATCTCTATCTGAGTTTTGGGGAAGACAGTCCTATTATCACTTTTTGACAATAAATTCGCTCTCAATGTCTTCCTCTCAGAACCTTCAACTTCTTAGGATTGAAAGTCAGTGATCTCACTCCCACATTTGTCGTTGTGCGTGCATACAACAACACTCGTAAAAAAGTGATGGGTTCTATAAGGGTTAGCCCTATCAACCCTTCGACGAAATTCTAAGTTATTTATATACCTGCCTATTTCAATTTGAAGCACCTTATACTCTTGACTTACTTGAGTCTACATTGTACAAGTGCTCATCTAGTTTGGAAATTGTGACCAAAATTTGTGTCCCATCCCCTAGATACCAAAGAACCTTATAATCAACTCTTGTTACCTCAATTGATTCATTAAAAGTTAAAATTCTCAACCCCACACACACTAGGATTGCATACATTCATAGATATTGCATTAATTGCTTGCATGAGTTAATTCCCTTTTAAAATAATTTTTTTATTATTTTTTGGGAATTTTTAAAAACATTTTTAAATGATTTTTTCATAATAAAAGTTGGGTTTTAAAACTTTTGGGGTCAATCTGTAATTTCTACTGAAAATTTTATTTGGTAGAATCCAAAAGCGCTTGAGACTTCAGGGTGCATGTGTAATTATTTTGTAAACACGTGTTTGAGATTAATCTGGGCCTTACATCTGTCATGGTTTTTGTTTGTTGGTAGACTCATAACCCTGTTTACAATCTCATCCCTTGGATTGTTTTTATCAAAGATCTGCATGCGTTTTATCCCAATCCCCGTGAACCTCTTTAGACCAATCAGAGGACGTTTAATCCACCGCTGATCTTAAACCATTGGATTTTGGTCAATTGCATTGGACCAAATCTCAGCCCTTAGATTTAGGCTGATGTTCTCGATTCTTTCTTTCTTAGTATATAAGGAGGATGGGTCTCCGCCTTCTAAGACTTTTGTCCAGTTCTAAAACTGAGAGAAAAAGAGGAGAGAGTGATAGGAGAGAGAAAACATAGAGGAAACCCTAATTTGTTCAAACCTTAACCTCTTTTTCAAACCCTAGATTCCTTTTTTAAAATTGTTTAAAAACCAAACACCAAACCTGAGTGTTTGAGAGTTATTTTGGTAGTGGTTTGAAGGCAGTTCGTGGGTTATATCCTCTGTGTTTGAGATCTTGTAGTCAACTTAGTCATTCTTAGTTAGATATCTATTTCTCTTTTATAGAAACTGTAGATCTTGCTATTTTATGTTATATTACACTTAGATCTGCATTTTTACTTTTCTCATCTTGAGAAATCAGATTTGTTGATTATTTTTCTGTAAATGTTTATCACAACTTTAGAATCAACAAATAATTTTTCTATTTCTAGTTCTTATGAAACAAGACTTCTGATCTAGTTGGATTTGCAATTGGTGGTTTCCAATTTCAAAAATATTTTAAAAACCCTCTGAAATTAGTTATGACCTTGAACAGTCTTTCGAGCAAGGTAACCTTGGATTTTGAGATTAATTGAAATATCAACAAAGTCCTTTGTTTCTAAAGAAGAGAGAAACTTAAAATCATATCATTTAGATCTATTATATAATTTGATAGGACTTGTCTGTAAATATAAGTGTGCGTGTGTGCATGCATGTGTTAGATAACTCTCACAAACACTTGTCACACTACAACACAAAAGTGTTGACTATAAAATCTTGAATCAACAAGAGTCGACGTAAAGCTGGAACAAAGTGTTGAGAACTTAGCAAGTTAGGAAAGCCACATCAACATCAGAACTGCAGAAAAGTTAGAATCAACCAGTGGGTACATATTATAAACTTGTATAGGTCTGTTTTGTTTGCATGTGTGTTAAATAGCTTATAACTTGTATATTTTGTTTTAGTTGATTTTTGGTTTATGACTTAGAAGTCACCGTGGATGTTTCCTTAGTTGGGTGAGGTTTTACTACGTTAAAAATCTGTGTGTACTTAATCTTCCTACAACTCCTCATATCATTCTTGATGGTGTTCTGAGTTTAATTGATTTAAACTATTTTTCGAAACCTGTTACGTAATCTTGAACATATCTCGTACAGATTTTGATTAAACACATCTTGTGTTAATCTGTTTGTTTTAAAGAAAAGAGTTTCTCCAAAAAACAGTTCGGAGTTACTTAGACAGTTTAATCTTGAATTAAACAGTTAAGTAAAATTTTTTCACAATCTTCTCCTTGGCCTCCCGTGGCCCCACAACATCCGAGGGGTATTTTCCTTTCTCCATCAGAAACTGAAGTTATTTGCTAAAGGACAAGCCATTACCTTCTGGGGGATGATGATAGTTCAGACAGTGCCTACACTAGCAATCTAGTATTAGAGATTCAATATGAGACCAATGACATGTTCCTCTCCAGTTTCAAGATTGACCCATAACGCGACTCAAAAAGCGTGTGCAATGCGTGAATCTAAAGTTCAAGTGTAAGTCGATCGCTAAACTAATTCCCCGGTAAGTCGGGTGTCGAACACAGGGAATGGGACGATGATCGTGACGACAATTATGGAAGGGCATCTAAAACCTAACCATCGACTCGCTAAGGAAATAAGAAAAGGTGATGAAATTGTATATGAAAATTTCTACTAACTAATGAATGCGAGACTCATTTTTTTACTTTTGGAAATAAACTATATGACAAAGTGGTGATGGAATATACTCCCCCAAACCGTCGGTAATTATTTTGGATAAAAACCTTTCAAGAATTAAATATATAGTAAAGAGAAAAAACTTAGCTTTATCTAAGTACTAAACATATGAAGATTTTTCTCTGCACAATATCAGTTAAAAATAAATTTAACGCGAATGACAAAATTATCACGCATTATATATTTAAATACTCCAGTTACCTACAGCAAACGAAGTTAAAAGGCCTACAATTCTCGTTCCGACAAAGTATCAAGCCACCTAATTATTTATTTAATTCCATCTAATTTTATATTCATCCATAATATCTAAGTTGTATTCATGTTCCCCAACTCTCTAAAAACCTAGCCGAACATGGAGAAATTAACTACACATGTGATTTTTACGTTGCATGAAGACATGATGAAGTATTTATTTCAATCAAACATGTAAACAATCACTCGACAGAAATAAGGAAGAAAGATCATATAGAGAATCAATCCTGATGGAAACAAATAAGAAAGCAATACTTATATTGAAATTTCATGCAAAATAATTGAGTTCTTGGTCTTCTCTTTTCTTAGCCTTCTTTTCCTCTCAAAACTACGTTAAAAATTATGTAAAACTAAAGTATGAGAACCCTAATATGATGTTACAACCACCTTGGGTCGTTTTTGAAGTGTTTAAAACACCCAAAACTATTTAGCTAAAAAGTAGAATAAAAATCAAATTAAATCAGGTTCATGGAACCGGTTTGCTCTGGCCTTGAACCATTTCGCCCCAGGGAAATCTATAAAATTACTCTTTTCCTCCTGGAGTTTCTTCTCATATTCAAACGAGCATAATTTTTTTCATTGTAGCTCGAATTTGGGTGTCGCTTCTTCGAGTATGCTCATAGCTTCAAGCTTTTCACTTCCCCTTTTGACTTCGCATCCGGGTTCAGGCTGAAAAATTACGCAATTGCCCTTGATTCTCCTTTTCTTCATTTCTTTTGTTGTTTCGATTTTCCTCTCGCATCCGCTTGCACGAAATACCTATAAAATAAGAGAGAAATACACAAAAGAAAAAAAAACTTGTAGAAAAAGTTAGTAGCATAAATATGAGATAAATTCAATCTAATTACAATGCACGGGACCATAAAAGTGTCGAAATTAAGGGAATAAATATGAAATATTTATGACAAATTAACCCACTCCCCATCCTAGCAAGGTACAATTTCAAAGATCGAGTTTGTCCAGAGCACAGTCCTCATGAGATCGTTAATGTAATCTATATGTTCAATAACATGCGCTTCATGCCCAGAATGGGGCTATGACGATGCCAACAAGGGATCCTTGAGCCCATAGTCTTAAAAGAAACCTTTCCCCAATGTGGCTTGGGCTACCAACCTTCGCCAGTCGAATTCAAAGCACTCCGTAGACCACAATCGAAAAGAAGCCTAGAAGATGAAAAGACTGTTTGGGGGGACTCTCTGAATGGAAGATTTATCAAGGAGGGTGAATATTTCCCCTTTTGTGGATTTTTTGAACCGTGGTATGACATCACTGACAAGAAGATGAAATCAAAACTGGATATCTTCTTTCGAGATAACAACACTTTAAGTAAGAACTGGAATCATGAGGTGTAACCTCAGGCCGAGGAAACCATGGCAATCACTAAGAACTCCGAAGAAAGAAACTTCGAGGAATCCTTTGACCTACAGACACTAGCGTTGAGTCTCTGTATGATTCACGGAGATGCTACATCATTGAACCCGTCCGCCAAGATCACAACTGCTGAAGTACCTCTCCTAAATTGGCATGCCATCCCGGTCCAGCCTGCACGACCTTATTCATAAAGAAGACGAGATCTATGTTGACAACATGATCATCAAGTCCAAGACTCGGGAAGTATACATCCCCACCCTTCAGAAGTTCTTCGAGCGACTGTGATAATACCAGATGCGACTTAACCCATAGAAGTGTGTTTTCGGCATCACGAAAGGAAAAATCCTTGGATTCATGGTCAGTGAGAAATGAATTAAAGCAGACCCCACCAACTTCAAAGCCATACTCAAGATGCCACCACCCCTGATGAAGAAAGAAGTACGAGGATTCGTGGGTAAGATGCAATACATCAGTCGGTTCATCAGCCAACTGACCTCTATCTGCAAACCTATTTTCAAACTTCTTCGGAAGGATTCAACCAAAGTGTGGAAAGAGGCATACCAAGAAGCCTTTGACCAAATCAATCGATACCTCACCCGACCTTCGGTGCTCATGTTTCCGCATCCAGGTATCCCTCTCTTCTTATACTTGATTGTTATTGATATTGTAGCAGGGGATTTTCTAGATCAATACATTTAAGAATCCGACAAGGAGAGATCCATCTACTACACTAGTCAAAAACTGGTCATGTATGAACTCACCTACACTGCCCTGGAGAAAGCGTGTGTTTCCCTTGTCTATATGATTGTTTTTCCCATCAGACTAGTATCCTGAATGGATCCCATAAAATACATGCTAGAGAAACCTGTTATGTCAAGGTGAATGGGTCGCTAGTGGATGTTGTTAGCCGAGTTCGACATTGTGTGTGTCACATAGAAAGCCATGAAGGGGAGGGCCATCTCCGACTACCTTGTCGATTATCCTATGGAAGTAACCAGTGTCTGGGTCTCTGAATTTCCAAACGAAGACATTTCCAGCACCTCTCAAGAGGATCTCAAGTGGTAGATCTTCTTCGACGGAGTTACCAACAAGAAAGTGTTCGATATTAGGATACTCCTGATCGCCCCTGATGACTCCCGTACCACCATTTCCATTAAGCCAGACTTCCCTTGTTCCAATAACATGAATGAATATGTGGCATGAACCAAAGGCCTCATGATCTCCCTCGAGAAAGGCATCAAGTACCTAGACGTCCATGGGGACTCTGCCCCTATTGTCGGACAAATTCTCAAAAAATAAAATGTTAAGGACGAGAAGATCCTACCCTTCCATGCCAACATAGAAGATCTTGCCTCCTAGTTCAAATATATCACCTTACATTACCTTCCTCGCTCGAAGATTAACCAAGTCGGTGCCCTAACAACCTTGTCCTCTATGGTCAATATGCCCGAGAGTAACAATATCCCCTTTACTAGTTCAGAAATAAGTTACGCCCACGCACTGTTACCGCATTAAGCTCATCATCGAAGAAGATACTGACACGGTCGAATTATGGTACTGTGACATTTGGTGCCTTCTCAAACATGGTAGGTATCCCCAAGATGCAGATAAGAAAGATCGTGCGACCCTTTGCAAACTAGTTGCCTAGTACATAATCTGCGATAAAGAAATTTTTAAGAGAAACTTCGATGTAACCCATTTGCATTGCATAGCAGGGGATGCCGTTGAACGAATGATGCAAAAGATCCATAGCAGGGAGTACGAGCCCCAAATTAACGGTCACATACTTGCCCAAAAGATCATCCGACAAGGGTACTATTGGACTACCATGGTTCAAGACTGCATTGCTTATGTTCGGAGATGCCTCAAATGCCAACAGTTTGCCAACCTTCAACACATGCCTACTTGGGAATTATACAACATGACCTCTCCCTGGACCATATCTACCTGGGGCATAGACATCATAAGTAAGGTCAGTCCCAAAGCTTTAAAAAGGAACGAGTTTATCCTGGTCGCTATTGATTACTTCACAAAATGGCTCAAAGTCGAATCATATGCTGTACTGAATGTAAAGAAAGTGACCAAGTTTATCATAAAGAATATCATTTATCGTTACAGAGTTCCCCATGAGTTGGTATAAGATAATGGACTCCACTTCGAAGCAGAGGTCATAAAACTGGTTGACGAGTATGGAATTCAGAGGCACGAGTCTTCTCCCTATAAACCCCAAATCAACAGCGCAGTCGAAGCTACTAACAAAAGCCTCAAAACCATCAACAACAAGATGACAGAAAGTTATACGGACTGGGCCAATCGTATCTTGTACGACCTCTGGGGTTATCACACCTATATTAAAACACCTACTGGGGCTACCCCCTTATTCTTTGGTATACGACCGTCGAACTAGAAGTGCCTTCTCTACGTGTCATACTCGAAAGCAGAGTCAGTGAGGAGGATTAACATCAGAGAAGCTATGATGAACTCTCGCTTTTAGATGAAAATAAACTCAAAGCTCTTTACCACATACAGAGGTACCATCAACGGATAGCGTGATCATTCAACAATAAAGTCAAGGATCGCAGTGGACAAGAAGGAGACATTGCCCTCAAATAAATTGTATAACCCATATGGGATCCTAAAGGGAAGTTCAAACCCAATTGGAGTGGCCCTTATATAGTAAAGAAAATCATGTGAGGTGGTGCCGTTATGCTCACGGATGTCGACGGAGAAGAGATAGCGCATCCAGTTAATCTGGATCGTTTCAATAAATTCCACCCTTAATCTGAACTCTCGGTGCGCTATAACTCTTCTCATCCCCCTTCTATTCTTAAAAAAATATATTCATTTACCCCTACCCAGAACTACATGGGACATGATCCTCTCAAAACATCCTTTTCAAAATGAAACTCATGAATTTTCAAAACCCACAGAGGTACGTACGCAGCCCATACAACACACATGGATACGGTCCTTTCTCTTTCACAAAATACTATTCTTTTCTTCCTCCGAGAATAACAGTCCATCTCATTATTTACATGAACAAAAAGATTATGTATGCATTACCGATTGGTATAGATAGTTCAAATGAAAAATTCATCAAAAGACACAACAAAATATGATCAAAATTACTTTTATTTTTCAATCAAGGAATATAGTCATCACAAGAAATATCAGTCATGGGAGTCAAACAAACCACTCCCCTTCTAACCTAAAAACACACTTACACAAACCTAAATACCCCTACTTCACAAAGTCCTTCCCTTGGTTACTGGATGTCCCTAGCTCATGATTATTACATGCTCCCAAAGTTCCCCATGTCTCCCACTCCTAATTTTTGTTTCGTATGCACTCCATGCAACGGTACGCCTTAACAAGCTTCGAAGAAACCATAATACCTTCCTCTATGGTATCGAAAGCAACAAGCCATCTTTGCCTGGTCCCCACCCCCAAAATATTTCCAACTAACCGTTTCCATAACCAATTCAGATAGTCCTCGGACACATACCAAGCCCCTTCAATAGATTATGATGGACAGGTAGATGGATGGAGGCGCTGCCATAAAGGCCCTAGTATCATCCTTAAGGACTCGATCAAGTTCTCCACCAAAAAAATGGTTATACGAGGAGCAACGATCTACTCGCACCCTATTTGGTGCAGAAGTCGCCAAGGAAAATAGAAGGAAGTATGGAGAAGGCTAACTAACCACACATGCCGGTATTCCCCTTACTGCAAAATGGGTTGCAAGTTCCCCCACCATGGCACGGACCAATGAAGGCATCGGGCTCCGTGATCCACAAGGCAGTTAATATAGTTCTACGTTGAAGGTCTAAAACTGAATAAAGGCCTAGTAAAGAAATTAGGGACACCCGACAAAGGATACTTAGGAGGGGACACTAGGAGTAATCTCTCAAAAATCCACAAGAACAACATAACGGGCCTCCCCGGTAGAAAGTCAGAACGAACTTCCTTCCAGACATTTAGGTCGTTCAAGGTCTCTGCTAACACCACCGTCGCAGGACTACAGCGGTAAGATATCCATGCCATTATCGTGGCTACCTTAGGATCAATTGTCACATCACCCGTCACCAATAATAGCCCAGCAGTCAGGCCCAAGACTACAGATCCAATAAAATGAGCATCAAAAAAATTCCTGTAGCACATCGAGTTCATAACTTCTGGGAGGATGATATTTCCTCTGTGGACTAATGGTCGAGCAGTTGAAGGGGAGCTATGAAGTAACTCTGCTAAAGACACCTGGGGAGAACGAGATATGTCAGGCATAGTTGCCACTCCACTTGGTTAACATCGATCATCGTAAAAAAACTCCTCATAGGTGTGTCACAACTAGTCTAAGCTGAACCGAAAAACATGATCTTTGGGGTACCAGAATTATACCGCCGCTTCCAGAAGATTTAAGTTTTTGGCATGGTTACGCCATTAGGAGACCCGACATAAACTAAAGGTTTCGTAGTCAATATTATAGAGCCACGTTGCCTTTAAACCTTAGAGGTAGGAGAAAAAGACCTCAAACATCGGAAGAGCCGTATGCAAAGAAGAAAAAAGCTATAAAATAGAGAATGTGGATGATGGTGAAGAAATCACCCCCAAACCCCTTTTTATACCAAAAATCCTCACAAAAAGATGAACCATTCAAAGCCTCATCAATTTATCTACCCTCATAGTACCCAAAGTACGCAGAAAGTGCAATCGAAGCCAAAAGAGTGATTTTGACTTGACCCTTATGCCGATAGGAAGGATAATTGGTATGACAATCGATAACCCCCTTTTTTAGAAAAATTCATTTTTCCACTTTTACACAAATTCAATTTCCCAAAAGTTCTTACTTTGAAAAAAAGTCAATCTCCGGGTTCTTCATTTTTATTACTCCTTTTTTTTACCAAAAAAAACATTTTTCGTCAAGCCCATTTTCTATACTTATCTCTGTCTTTACAAATAAATGAGAAATCTCAACAATAAATTAAAGTGCATGTAGATTAAGTCACTAAATCAAGAAAAATACCAAAAAGAAAAGCATTCCATATATATATTTTTTAATACATGTTTTGCAGATACAAAAAAGGAAAGAAAAGAAAAAACAAAACAATATACCATGGGACACTACCCAAAAAAAACCTCCCAAACAAATCACTAACCTCCACGGCATACGCGCTTCCCCCTGTGACAAGTGGTAGACCCTCCACTCTCGGAGCTGAAACTCTCATCAGATGTTGCCGATGGCACCATACAAGAGATGGATGACTTTCTTACGTAGGCAGACATCGACATCATCCAATCCTTAATTTCCTCAGCTAAGTGGTCGGCACCCGTACGATCTGCAAGGAGGAAAGAAAAAAAAAATAAAAAGTCAACCAAGTCAATAAAGAGAAAAACAAAGCGAGAAATAAGAAATAATATAGAAAGAAAAGAAGTATACCTCGAGTCGAAGTGCATCAATAGTAAGACTCGTCAACCCGACCATCGGTGCATGGGGGCAGTGGGGCACCCTCAACACCTCCACACTACTCAGCTGGAAGTGATAAGAAGGAGGAGTGAGTTAAATAAGCAGAGCCTCCTCTGTTGTCACAATCACATCACCTCTAATGATGTGGGCCGACGCCACCGGTATGCGGGTATCCCTACCCGAAGCAGTGGTAGGAGGAGGCATGTTCTCCACATCATATATGCGAGAAGGCATCAACCAACTAGTCACAAAATCCAGGTAGTCATAACGTGCTACCGTATCGATGTAAAACATCTAGGGCTCGTCCCCCATCATCGCAGCCCTGGCCTCATCCATTATCTCTCTCACTCGTCTCATGTACTTCCGGGTCACCGATGGTGGGACCTCCACCTGTCCCTCCATGATCTGATGCACCACCCTCTCCCTAAGGCATCAAATGTACCCAAACTCATGCTCTAATAACTGCATATGTGCGTGCACATCCGTGGCCCTTGCGTCCCTCGAAGGAAGATTCCATGGGTAGAATCTCACTTACATTACCAGTAAATAGTCAGTATCCACCTAGAAATAAAGATTCTAAAAAAATAAAAAAGAAACAAAAACCAAGAAACCTAACCTGGTTGCTTGTCGGGTCATTTATCACCATCTGCACATCCTTCAATGCCAGGGACTGGTTCGATTTCCTCCACTGGTACATCCTGCAGAAATCACTGAACTTGCTCCCCTTCAAGGACATCAACCCCATGTTGATCCCTATCACATCATAAAACAACGTCTGCAAGAAGGGACAAATTAGAAAAAGAAAAAAAAAGGGACTACAAGAAAATAAAAAGGAAATTAAATATAAAGACAATCTCAAAAATATATGTGGTCCTGTGAATGTCAACCGACAACACCGACTGAACACATCCAACGAAGCATAAATGGACTCAAGAGTACATCTCCCCCAATCGTATGAGTGGACGTTCGAAATAATTCTCAAATATGGAAAAATCAGAGATGGACGACATCGCCACTCGTCGCCAGCACAAACCTTCCTAACGGTAGTAAAATAAATAAGTGGGTTGTCTGTCTCACCTATAGACCATATGTCTCATCAATATCCCTCTTTGGTAGAGTATCTTTCAACATATAAATACGAATATAATCCCCCGAAATGATTCTACCAACATCCCCCAAGGCAGCCCATGTTGCCTCCTCCGTGACCCATAGAATATGATCCACCACAATCTAATGCCCATCACAATCCATCCACGTCAACTATTGGACATCCAAGGGAGTAACATTCATCTTCCCAATCCCCAGATGAAACGTGTGGGTCATATACCACCACCTCTCGCCAAGCATGCACAACACCATAAAAAGAGTGCGGCATCTCATCTAGTGCACTGACAACGGGCCAACCCCGATGGACAACACCATCCACTGTACCGCCTTAAGAAGACGATACCAAATGTATTTTATCTCAGTCGTCCATCAGGACTGGATGCTCGAAGAAGCAATATCAGTCTGCAAGAAACCCAAAAAAAACTTTCATTAGCCCAAGAGGAAAAGGAGAAGAAAACTTTGGAAAACTAAAAGATAAATACTCAAATAGCCATTAGGGTTCCTCACCCTCGTCGAACGGTGGTGCGTGGGCTGGCACAATAAAATCCTCTCATCATTCATCGACTCAAAGGAGTCGTAGGCATTTTCATTGCCCAATACAAGAGGCACCACAACCCACAACTCCAAACCTGCCCAGTCTTCAAAAGACACCCACTCGCTGTTAACATTGCAATAAGTACCTGCCACTTAAAATCTTGAGGAAGAAGGACTCGAGAATGAATTTCAGAGAGAGAAAGAAAGAGATTCAATTGATTAGAAGTGTGAAAAATAAGTAGGGGTCGCCCCTTTTATGGAAATTTAAGGGGCATGTCGATCGGTAACCCCTGATCCTGACTGTCGGCAATGCCCTTTCCCCTTCCTCAAAAAGCTCAGGAATCCATGCCCTATGCCAATAGGAACCTCTCCAGACCTACCTATCAGTACCCCCTTCAAATTTCGTCCCGAAAATGCTGGAAAGATCCCAAAATTGCCTGAAAAATTCCAACAAACTCCTATAATATTCCCGCAAAACATAGAACAATATTTTCCCCAGTAAAATACCTTTTGGAGCACTAATACCCTTACAAACTCTCAAATACCCAGTTGAATCAACATCACACTCTTATCATTAACATAATCCTTAGCGGAACCAACGGTGTGCCCACACCAAAACTCTTTACGCTTTCCCGAGTAAAAACTGCAAGTCAGCACATTCCCCAACTGAATCGTAAGACAACATATTTCCCAGCATAGCTACTCCCCACAAACCATAACTTAAGGTTTGAAGAATTAACCTCGGCCCGCATAATTAGTCATCTCTCTTTAGGTCGACATAATTGACATCGACCCGTAAAATTGATCATCCTCAACTTAAGGTTAGTAGAATCAACCTAGACCCACAACATCAGTCATCACAACATAAGGTCCCCATAATTAACCTCGACTCGTAGAATTGGTCACTGTAACTTTAGGTCCTCAGAATTGACCTCGATCCACATAACCGGTCACTGCAACCTAAGGTTCATAGAATTAACCTCGACCCGTAAAATCGATCATCACAACTGAAGGTCTATAAAATTGACCTCTACCCAGAGAATTGGTCACTACAAACTTAAGGTCCCTAGAATTGACCTTGACCCATAAAAATCGGCCCTATAACTGAAGGTCCACAAAAATGACCTCGGCTCGCAGAATTGGTCACCCTAACTTTAGGTTCACATAATCAATATCAGCCCTCCTAAAGGTCTACATAATTGACCTCGACCGACAGAATTGGTTGCTACATCCTCAGGTCCTCAAAATTAACCTCGACCCATAGAATCGATCGTTACATCCATAGGTCCTCATAATCAAACTCGACCCGCAGAATCAGTCGTTACATCCTTTGGTCCTAAAAATTGACCTCGACTTGCAAAATTGGTCACCCTAAACTTAGATCCGTAGAATCGATCGTAACCTTCCTTATGTCCTCAAAATTTACGTCAACCCTTTGAATTGGTCATTTTCTTCCCTTACGTCCACAGAATTGACCGCATCCCTCTACTTCAACCTTTATGTGGTGTCTATCTTTCGATGGCCTTCACTTATTGCATGATATCCCGTCAAGAGTATCCATATACACCCTATCCTAGGACCCCTTAAGGTCCCTAACACTCATCCATTCAGCGTAAACCTTAGGCCATACTCCGAGTACTGATCTGGAGGCCACCGAGCGCTACTGAGCCCTATTTTGACTCCGATCAATTCTTCAGCTTGAGTGAAGCTCAGTGAAACCTCTAACGGATCTGAATCCCCTTTATAATAATCCTCCTCATGCACGGATCGTCCTCGCGGTCCCTAAAAATGATCTGTTTCACATCGAGTATTGATCTGGAGGCCACTGGACACTCCCGGGCCCCGTTTGACTTCACTTAACTCTTCAGCTTTAGTGAAGCTCAACAAATTCTCAAAGGGCTCTGAATCCCCTATCCAATGGTGTATCCCATGCATAAATCAACCTCATGCTTTGGATGAACAATCTACTTTACTCTGAAGGGCCATCAGGCACTTTCGGGTCCCGTTTGATCTTGGTCAATTCTCCGAACCGAGCAAAGCTCAATGAAATCTCAAAAGGAACTGAATTAACTTTCCAATGGTTTGTCCCATGAATGAATTGACCTCATGGTTCAGACGAACAATCCATTTTCCTCCAAAAACCTCCCATTCATTCCATGACGCGAGTCGTATAATTCCATTCTCCCGTTACTTATATTATACACGTGTACGCACACATCACAAGAAGATCAACTACAAGGGGAGCAGCCCCCTAAGAGGTTCAAAGGAGAAGATCAACACCGACATGGCAGCCAGGGAATGGGCCACTCGGGCCACGGAGAGTTTGGCCAACACGACCAATAGCATTAGGGCTTGCGAGGATAAGGCCATCATGTCTAAGGCCAAAGAGGGATGCCCATTCCATGGGGTATGTTTTACATGTGGTGAGCAGTGTTAATAAAATAAAAGGTTACCAAAGGGTTTTCAGGTTGAACCAGATGAGTTCTAACAGGGACAACTTCAAGGGCAACATCAGTTTGGGCTAGCCCCACCATAGTTTCAGGCATTATCTCCAACACCACGGTACCCGAATTTTACACCACCGAGAGATTATATGTAGGGATGCACACATCTTAATTATGGGCGGGTGTTAAATGTCTATCATCCATATTATCCAGCACCACCTCAGGCGATTAAGGGTACATTCTATGTTTATGGTAGTTATATGGGATTTTTTTTAGAGGGGGAACGTCACACTCGTTTTCTAGTTACATTTTGTCTTATACGTTGGGGTTGTTATATATCGTTAGCTATGTTTTTATGCATGTGAACACCTCAGTGAGTAGGGGTGCTTCCTTACTCCATGTTTATTGGGATGTGGAAGTTGAGATTGCCCGTTTGTGTTTTTTTTGCTAATTTATTACTTTTTGACACTTCGACTTATGATGTAATTATGGTTATGGATTGGTTATTGAAGTACCAAGCATAGATCGACTGTAGCGGGAAAGCGATCACATTTAATGTTCCTGGGATGGAGATGTTTCTGGGTTTTATACCTAGGCTTGAGGTAGGGTCTTGTACACAGTTATACTATGTAGATGCGAGTTCATATGAGGATGTCACAGTGTCGTTAGATTTGATATCATTTGTTCAGGAGTTTACAGATGTATTTGATGAGGTACCAAATTTTCCGCCAGCACGAGAGGTGTATTTTTGCAATGATTTGGTGTCAAACGCCATTCCCATTGAGAGGGAACTATACAGGATGGATCCATTAGAGATGAGAGTGTTACGAGAACATATTCGATAGTTTTTGTGTCAAGAGTTCATTTGGAGGAGCACATCTCCAGGGGGACCTCCAATTTTTTTTATAAAGAAGAAAGACGATCCTCTCCGATTGTGTGTGGATTATCGGGAGCTGAATGAGGTCATGATATGAAATAATTATATGTTGCCACATATTGATGATTTATTTGACCAGTTGACGGGCACATCATTCTTTACCAAAATTTATTTGTGCACAAAGGATCACTAGTTGCGTATTCGGGATCTCGAAGATTGTTTTTTCTAATGCATTATGGACCATATGATTTCCAAGTCTTGATGTTTGGGTTGAGCAACAAGCCAATGATGTTTATGGACATAATGAACAAGGGGTTTCTCCCATTCTTGGACCAGTTCGCCAAGTATTTATTATTAATATTTTGGTATATTCCCGCCCGAAGGAGGAGCATGCGCAACACTTGAGATTATATTTGTAGACAGTACGGAACACAAGTTGTACGCTAAGTTCTCTAAGTGAGGATTTTGGCTTCAAGAGGTGCAGTTCTTGCGCCACGTTGTATCGGAGACTGAGATTTGGTGGATACCAACAAAGTATATGTGGTTATGGATTGGGAACAACCCATTACACTTACAAAGGTTAGGAGTTTCTTGGGGGTTGTGGGGTACTACGAGAGGTTCATTGTTGTCAAATTTTAAATGTTAAAATTATCGCAAGTGCACGGGCTATTGTAATATATCTAAGATAACTACGGGTCGAACCCACATAGATTTGGTCAATTCGTATAAATTATCGACTTTCCAACTAGACAATATTGGTGTAGAAATATGATGTAGGGATAAAATAAAATAAAACAATAATAGAGAGTGAACACAAAATATGTAACAAATATGAGAAATATCACTAGGATTTCAGATCCGTTTACCATTTTTACTAGTTTATGATTAATTAGTCTAATTCGCAATTTTATTTTATAATTCAAAATTATACCGACTCTCATCACGTAAATTTTGGATGATGAAAACATTAAAGTTCAAATAAAATATTTTATATATATATTTAGATGCCAAAAATCCCTATTACCTTAAAAGTATCATTCCTAAGTATTTAATGTCAAACATAAGCATTGACTATCAAACGATTTAACATAAGCATAATCCATCAAATATGTAAGTACAAAAAATTAAAAAATGTGAATAAAACAATTAATTTCAAAGGTTTAAAATATCTCTCTCATGACTATTTTAATGAATACCGAATTTTTAAAACATTTTTAGAACATGTAGGGAATTTAAGCGAATTAAACTAATTAAAACATACATTAAGTGATAATGGTAAATTTCATCTAATTCTAGAAATTAAATTAAGCTAGCATCATAGTTAAAACACAAAAATTGCAAGATGAAATAATAATTTTCATTAATAACCACTTACAAAAATTGAAGTTCCAACACTTGAATGCTAATACAACAAGTCTTCCCAAATCTTGAACACAAAACAATGTCTCACAAACACTCAAAAATAAAAATACAAGTATTTACTATTTATGGTTCTCCTAGAATAAACTCACACATTTTCTCTCTCTAAAATTGTGTATGAACTCTTCCTCCCAAAATTGTGTATAATGAGCTCTTTTTCTAGGTGAAAGTGTGAAAAATGAGAATTTTAATTTGTGAGATTTTTGAATAATTAATATAAAAGTCCCTTAAATTGTGGGTAAAGTGGTTGAATCTTTTGAGTACATGTGGAAGGAAATTAAAGGGAATGGGTAGCTTTAGGGTTCTTGTGGGAGTAAATAAGGGAAGACATGTTGGCGTGTTTATTTTATTTATTCATTTTTTTTAATTTTAACTTTGCATTTTCGTCAATATTTGCGGTAGATTTTTCAAACTGCTTTTGCCCCTTCAAAACTTCTTATTTTCAAATTCGTTTGAACTAGAAAGTTGTGAGTCTTTTGAGGACCTTTCTGAAAAGCTATGGTACGACAATAACAGACACCCACGCGAATTTATAAATAGTTTTTAGTACAGTTGTGTCGATTGTGTCGTGTCGCATCATATCCGGACAAATTTTGCATATGAACTCCTATGTTGTTCGAACTCCTGAGGCACCTGTAAAAATTCAAAATAAAAATAATTAATTTAAATTTATGGTATAAAATTTTGAAAAATTACTCTTATTTGGATTTTAGCCCCCCAAAATTCATATATCACTCATCTTAAAGCGAAATTTAACCAATTTTCACAAAAAACTTCATAGTGCCAATATAAACATTTGAAAATTATTTTTAGGCTCATAAAGTATTTGAAATTATACTTTTACCCCTTGAAAATGCTAAAATTGCATTATTAACTTGAATTTATTTCAAACTTGTATATTTCTTCTAAATAGCAAAAACGACTCTGAAAGCTCTTTATTTATGATACAATTGGTCTAACAAGGCCTAGATTTGGGTACAAATTATACAAAATTATGCACTCATCAAATACCCCCAAATCTAAACCTTGCTAGTCCTCGAGCAAAACTAATTTTTTAAAAATCTAACTCACTTTCGTAAGAATCACGATTGTACTTAGCATATGTAACAAACCGTTAAAACCCTAGGTTGCCCTAGTGAATGAGTTTTGTCTCGTGAGGGTTTGCAATGATTATACCCGTAAAATTTAAAAACTTATCTCAATTTACAAAAGACACAGTGGTAATATAACCAAGTCTTAAATGAAAATTTCATAAATATAGTAAAATTCCCTTTTCAATCTTAACTTATTATGTGTGTGTGCATAGCCAATATAGCTGTCTATTTCAAAAGATTTGATTGTTACGTTTCTTATCTAAACATCCGTTTTGATTTGAAATTCTCACACGATACACTCACAAACGAACACTCGGAATTAGGTATTTTCTCTCGATATATATGGATAAAACAGTAAATTTAATGTGCAAATTTAACACACAAATCATGATAGATTGGCATTTTATAATGGATGATTATGATCTCGTGAACGAAAAATAGATTACTTTTTTTAAAACTATGAATCACACGAAATATCATATTCATCTTCTTTCAACACTATAATTAACTTCACTTGAGATCAATTAGAACTTTCTTTCAGTTGTATTCTAGGCTAGGGTCTTGGCTAAAATGAACGGATTTAGGAGTTTCAAAAAATTTCAGAGAATATAGAGGTTATCAGAATTTCGACTTTTTAGGCATTTTCTCTAACCTCCATTTTTTCGACTTACATGTTCCCTTTTCTCTTTTTCATTGCATTCTTTCTTCTTTCTTTTCACGCGTTATTTTGCAAACTTTCTTCTTTTGGCCTCAGAAAATGGGTTTGCATTTTGGGTTTTCAATAAAAGGGCCATTTTTTTTGCACAAATGGGCTTACAATGGAATGATGTAAAAAGGTCGGTTTCAGGCTTTATTTTTGAGCTTTCAAAATGCTGGACTGATCTTATTCCTCAAGTTACGTTTAGTTAAATTGTGTCTCAAGTTAACTTACTAAGACATTTAGTGCGCACAATTCCATTTTGACTTTTTATTTTCACTAAAAAACAAATAATATATAGATCATCAACGGATTTAATCACTGAAGGAAACTTTGAGTTGTTTTAACTCGGATTTGATTTAAATTTTCTCAAAAATGACGAAAGGCACACAAATCCCACCAGGTTAAACTCTCTACATTTATTCATTAAGCATAATAAATTTTGCTTCAATATCCATTTTCAATCATATTATATAGCTAAGTGTTAAAAAATTTATAAGTTAAGAGATTTATGAATTAATCCTATATTAAGAATTCGTTCCAAAACTCAATTATATTGAAAATCTTTTAGGATTTAAAAAAAATTCTTCTCTTATTTTTTTATTTCTTTAATAGAGAATTAAGTTCAAGGTCATATTCCTTCCTATATTTGGATTTATAGGACAATGGTTTTCAGGTTTATAAATTTAGTCCTTGTGGTACAATAACATTTATTTGTGTGTCCCCTTTAGAGTTAGGAGTATATAAAATAGGTAATTTTATTTGTTTTAGTTAAAGAGATATTTATATTTATACCCTACTCATACTCATTTAAAACTCATTCTAAAAATAAACACATAACCCCACCCCCACTCCTTCCACCAAAATCCTCGTCAGAATGCTGAAATCCTCGTCGGAGACCGTCGAAATTGTCGTCGAATTGTTTCTCTCTCCTAATTTCTCTCTACCTGTTTCACTCTTTCTCTTCATCTATTTCTTTTATTTTTTGGGTCCGTACCATCAGTACCAATGCCAGCGCCGGAGAGAAGGTTTTTCGTCTGAAAAAAATAGTGTTCGCCGAAAAAATGGAGGTTTTGGTGAAATAGTAAATTCATCGGTTTCGATTTTTTTATTAAAAAATATCAAATTGGGGTGTTGTTGGATACATCTCTGCGTGTAGATTTCAAATATATAAATTTTGTGAATTTTGGATTTGTAGATTTGAAGTTATGGACTTTTAAAAAATTGATAGTTTTTTTATACGAGTTGTCAAATGGTATATTGGTCATTTTTCATGGTCTTTTTATACATGAACTAAATTTATAAAATTATGTGGAGTGTCCTATTTTTATACACTTTGAGTTAGATTAGACATTTCCCCAAAACCCCCTATTTTTAAATACCATCCTTACCCCCAAACCTAAATTTTACATTGTCCTCAATGTATGTTCAAAATATAAATATGGACAAGGTAAAATAAAGTAAATATTAAAAGGAAGATATTACTCAGGGAGTCCACTTGTGTTACCAACTTCAAACCGATCTCACATGCATTTCATCATGAACCAAAAGCCGAAACGATTGGGAGCTAACCCAATAAACAATATGCGTACATGAATGTACACAACGAATGCAATGAGTGTGATTATGGTGATTATAGCTTAAATGGTTAGCCTGAACATACGCTCGTAGTTGAATCTCGATTGATGCTTTATGCCCATGTCTCCCTCAAACTTGTGAATGAATAAATCGGGATCTAGGTTGGACGATACTCTAATTTTGTCTTTGGTCTCATCAAAACACTCTAATGACCCAGACAATGGATATGGTGGAAAATAAAAATGCAACGTGATAAAACACGCCTCACCAAACGGAAACGCTTTAATGATTTTTGGAATTATATCTTCATTAGTGGATAAAACCTCAGGTGTCTGCATACTCTCGAAAGGATCGGGTTTGCATTCATAAAGAAGGAATCAATATATCCTATCGTCCAAGTCATGTTCCTCTATGTAACAAAATGAGTCCAATAACGAGTGGGCATCTACAGCGAGACCCTCATCAACCGACCCAAATTCTTCTCCAAACTCCTTAAGACTCATATCTAGAGACAACTCAGGTGGACATGCATTAAAATCTATGGTGTCACTAACGAGTGGGGTAGTGACATCGTGCACTTCATCAACATAGTAGACATCATTTTCTCCCTCATCAGACGATGGCTTATCTAAATTGAACACATTCAAACCCACGGTCATGTTCCCAAATGAGAGGTTCACTTTCCTTCTCCAACATCAAATGATAGCGTTAGAAGTAGCCAAAAAGGATCGACCAAGGATGATCGAGATTTGGGTGGATGGGTTTAGTACTTGTTTAGTTTCTAAGACCACAAAGTCTACAAGAAAGAAAAACTCACCGAATTTAATCAAAATATCCTCTATAACACCTTTAGGCACCTTAACAGATCGATCAACACCAAACCAAGTTTCTCTTACATGGTGTACGGAAAAAGGTTTGCGCTTTCCCCCAAATATAAGAGTGCTTTCATGATAGTGTGCTCCCTTATCTTTATAGAGATCATTGGCGTCCTGGGATCCTTATATTTGCCAAGAGTTTTATACCAGATAATCGAGCTGGATTGCTCGGCGATAAATGTTTTCTTCAAAACATTAGTGGTCCTTTTGAAGGTACAAAGGTCCTTAAAATATTTGGCGTAGGACGGGACTTGTTGTATAGCATCAAGCAGAGGGATATTATTGTGCACATGCTTGAATACTTTCAACATCTTGTCCGCTTGTGCCTTTTTCTTTTGAGGCACAAAACGTTATGGAAATGTAGCTTTAGGGACATAGGACTCCACATATGGCTTAGAAGATGAGGGTTGGAAGGAAGTTGGATCCACAAGTGGATCTTCCTTCTCCTTACATTTCCCAGATTCACTCTCGGTGGGTGGTGAAATATTATTCTCAACTTCCTTGCCAAACCTAAGCGTGATGATGGCTTGCGCATGATTTGGGATGTGTGACGTGCTTGTGTTGTATTGACCAACATATTGACTCCTACGCATGGCACCTTTTGGATTTGATTTGGGTTGTCTTGGGAACGTCATTTTATTATTATCACTCAATTTGTTGGCTAATTAGCTCACTTGAACCTCAAATTTTGCAATCGATTGAGTGTTTGCATGCAAGCTTTATTGTGTGGATTGGAGGATACTTTACGTGGTCTGTTGGAATTAAAGGGTACTTTGAGCAAGTATGTTTATCGTCTCCCCTAAAGATTTAATCTTTTGGAATGTGGGATATGAAATTGCACGATCATTCTTTTAGAAAACCGGGGGTGGGTTACCTGAAAATTGACCTCCACCTCCTTGGTATTGACCCTTAGACCCAGAAAAGTTAGGGTGGTCTCGCCATCCTGGATTGTACTATTGGAATATGGGTCATAATTTGGCCTATTTTGGTAGAGGGAATTCACTTACTTGGTGAGATCTTTGTGGGTCGGAAGGGTGGGGAAATGTTTGACTAAGTGGTCGAAACTATTGCAAAGAAAGCACATAGGTGACCCTACATGTTGCACAGTCGCAAATACGGCTCGATTACCCTCTTGCTCAATTCTAAGGCATATAAATTCCGTTATAGTGTAGCCACTTTGGCATTTAATCAAAAACCTTGTACGTCTTGGTGAGCGGCTCCCTCATTGACTGTGGTGGGCCTAGAATCCCAATGGGGTTCCCATCGTTGGGACTTTTTTGCAACAGATTCTAGGAATGTCCAGACATCGTCCTCTTTTTTCTCAGTAAAATTTCACTACACATTAATTCAAGCATTGACCGAGTAGTATAATCAAATCACTCTTGCAAAATTTGGATTTGACGGCCTAATTCAATCCGATGGTGAGTACATTGCGGTAGTAAGTCCTTAAATCTCTTCATATACATCCAAAAAACCTCTCTTTTTGACTAAAAGTGTTGATGGCGTGACGTATCGCCGTCGTCTTTTGGTTAGGGAAAGACTTTTGTAAAAACTTAACATTCAATAGATTCCAAGTAATGATGAAATTAAGTTTAAGTGAAAGTAGGCAACTCTTAGATTTATCTTTCAAAGAAAATGGGAACAATTTTAGTTTAACAATCTCATCGGTGAGTTGTTGTAACTTAACCGTTCCGTGAATTTCTTCAAACTCGCTAACATGAAGGTATGGGTCCTCCTTTTCTGAGCCTCAAAAGATGGGTAACAACTGAATTATTCCCTACTTGAATTCAAAAATATTTGCATTATGTGGGGAAGACGTATGTATGAAAGTTGACTTGAACTATTGGGATACTGGTAATATTTTAAGGCACGGGTCGCTAACTCGTCTCCCATCTCGATAAAAATAGAGGTTTTACCTACAAAAGTTTCGAGAATGCTTGACTCCACACTAGATAAATGTCTGGTAGAATCTCGATTTTTTTAAAAGAAAGCAAAAGGTAATTAATACAACTCAAAACCACATAATTCCTAAGCTAGAACAAAGCAGTTTGACTTATCTAAATTAGGTGAGAGGAAATTCAATTTTTAAGATCTAATTTTCCCGAGATTATCCTATGACAACGGGGTTCTCCAAAAATAATCTCCCTAATTATAGAGCTCCTACTCTTTGACGAGTGAGAATTTAAAAGACGACCAACTATGGACTATCGCCTCAAATATCAATATTTTTGCCCAAGTACGTAGTCGGTACGAAGACTAATTAAAAATCACTAATCCTATTCAAGGTCAAAATGGAACCGATTTGACAAGTCCGCACTAGAGTAGCTTTGAATCCTAGCCTTGTTAAGAGTTTTCCAACGAGATATATGATATCCTATGGCCAATGTATAATCATTTTTAAGTAAAATATGATGGATCTGGTAATGAAAATGTTCGAATAGCTTAGTGATTTTCGGGCCAAGGAAGAGTGATGAAATCCCCACCTTATCTTGCAATTGGATTTTTTCCCTTAAGTCAAATTATACAACGTGCTTATTAAAATGTGCAAAAATAATTCTACGTAAGGATCACATAAAACGTACCTCTGACGTGGATTTTTTATGGTCATTTATTTACGCCGGGCCCGAAGTTTTATTTAACATCGATCGGAGGGGAACATCGCCTACATTTTAATCGTCTCCGAGAGTACCTTGTGTGCGTGTCAAGATTGCACAAGTAACTTTGGCACTCTCACTTGGTTGCTTTCTTTCTGGAATATTTCATCTTTTTTTTTATTTTCTTAAAGTGATCCTGAAAATTAACGCAAAAACAACTACACCAAGCATAAAATGCAACAAAAAAATATTAGATACAATATAATAACACATGCACTTACAACGTATTTTCCACAAGAAAGAAACGATGTATTTTACACAAGAAAGAAAAAAGAAACAAATTAAAACAAAATCACACTATAAGAATATTTTTATATATATATACCGAAAAGGAATAAAATTGTATGTAAGTGGAATTCCTATTTTTGTTTTGAATTTTTGATTTTTTTAATAATAAAAAATTGTTTTTTTTCTTTTTTTTTTCAAATTACAGAAACTATGAAATCTGGAAATTTCCAAAAAAACAAAATTGACATTTCCAAACTTTTCAAAATTTTAGGTACTTTTGTGAGATAACTAGTGTCAAAACAACTATTTACTCCTAAAAGACTCAAATATGATTTTAAACACATTTTAAAAATTATATATTGTGGGTACCTCGATTCGTCACTCCAAGCCCATACGAGTAGCCCAATCAAAATGGCCCAAAGTCGGGAAGCCTCATATCTCAACCAGATTCAGTTAATCTATTCCTAAAATCTTGCAAGAGATAATCCAGGAAGTTGTGGATTATCGTGGGGGAGTCAAGCACCTCCACTCCCCGAAAACAAACATGTATAACCTTAAGCCTGGGGCAAGAAGCACGTATTATTTTTCCTGTAAAACACTCCCCGGAGAATAGAGAAACAATATTGAGAGAACCACCGTGGACGTAGGCATTCTTGTTGAACCACGTAAAATACTGTGTTGTGTGATTGGCATTTGTCACGTTCTTATTTATTCTGGTGATTGCCTTTTCTTGTTAATTTGTGTTAAACTTAATTGTCACCACAATTGGCGTCGTCTGTGGGAAACGTTTGTTTTCCTTTAAGATTGCCCTCACCAACAAATGAATTTGGAATGTCTGGTCACAGTAGCAATGCTCCTCAAATAGGGGATATTCAAGAGCAGCCTTCTCCTCACAGAATGAGATCTGAAGTTCGTCGTTTATATCAGAGGGTTCGCCCAGAGTGGCAAACCTCAGAAGAGATTCAGGGGCCAACGAGGTCCACACAAATCTCCATGTTGATCGATGCCTATGAAGCAAGGCTCCAGGAGAAAGGAGAGGCAGCTCGAAAATAAGAAGCTGAGAATGCTCGCCTCAAAAGGAGATTGGAGATGATGGAGAAAGAACTCCGTCATAGAACCAGGCGACATCCATACCACACTCCTAGCCCTGAGGCGATCAAGTCTCACAGCCGAGGAAGGATCCCTAGACGCATATCCCAAAGAATGGAAAACGCGAGCCGGATGATGACTTACTCGAGAAACATCGACCAGCTCGCCGTAGCAGGAGCCCAGCTCAAAGAAATAAGGATATACGAAATTTGGTCCAGAGAGAAATGGACCAGCACCCCGCACATCAGGGTGTCAGATCGATCAAAGAGTTGGCTCGGCGTGCTCTCATTACTCAGATGAAATCCTCTTTTTCAAGGGAGATAGAAGAAGAAGAAGCCCCCAAGAAGTTCAGTATTCCAAGATTCAAGATCTATGATGGAAAGGCTGACCCTATCGACCACGTTAGGCAGTACAGGCATGCCATGACTCTCTGGAACCATAGGGATGTACTAATGTGCCGAATTTTCCCCTCAAGTTTGCATGATGTCGCCCAGAAGTGGTTCGAGAGGCCCCCTCACAGATCCGTCAGAAGGTTTGAGTCCCTGGTAGAGCTCTACACGGCTCGCTTCATTACCACCAGCTCCCATCCGAAGAGGATGGATGCCTTGATAATGATGAAGAAGACACCCCAAGAGAGCCTTTAGGACTACGCAAAAAGTACTGGGAGTTGTGCAATGAGGTTGAATACTACTCGGAACAGGTAGCAGTGGCATCTTTTAAGATTGGTCCACCCAACTTTTGTCTTTTGCACCAATCCCTCACTAAGAAGAAGGCCACAACCATCGATGACCTGATGGCTCACATCGAGAAGTACGCCAAAGTCGAGGATGTAACCCGCCTCAGTGCAAGGGAGAATGGTCGAGCTAAGCTCGCTGCCAAGGGCAACGACAAGGCCGAAAACTAGAGGAGAGGAGGAAAGAATGGGGGTAAGGGTAGCTCCAAGAATGGAAACAAGAATGATGTTCCAAAAGCATTTCAGGCAGTAAATAATGTCTTCAAAGAACCAATTTACAAGATCCTAGCAAAGATCAAGGACGATCCATTCGTTAAGTGGCCCAGAAAGATGGGAGGAGATCCCTCAAAGAGAAACAACGCATTGAGATGTGCTTTTCATAAGGAAGGAGGACACAAGACTGAGCACTGTGAGGGTCTTAAGTCCCACCTTGAAGAATTGGCCCAGACCGGGCACCTGAACGAGTTTGTGGAAAAGAAGACAGAGAAAGTTATTGCCAACGGAGACACAAGGCTCGACAACGTGCTCGAGGATGATGTTGGACATGAGTGTAACAACCCGGATTTTTTAAATGGGTATTTTTAAATAAAATTGGACTTTTGTCAGCATGTGTTGCGCAAGACGCGAACTTGGGTGATTTTTGTAGGACGTTTTATTTGGGTTAAAAATAATTTGACCATATTTATTGAATGCTAAAAATAGGCCTAAGAGTGCCATGGGGTCAAAAGTAGGGATGGAGGTTTTCCCCGAAAACCCGATAACTCGCGGATACCCGAGAAAAAATCCCCCAAAAATTCGAGGATCGGGTAGCGTTTGGGGATTATAAAAATCCCCAAAAAATTTCAGGTCGGTTTCGGGTATACCCTCGGGTCTCCATGGGGATACCCGATTTTTTAATATATATATATATATAGGTATATTGTCATAAAAACCCTAACCTCACATTTTTTTTACCCTCACGCCGCTGCCGCTGCTGCTACCATCCTCTCATTCTCTCCCTATCTTCTCTGTCACTCTCCCTCACCTCACGACGCTGTTGCTACCGTCCACACGCCGCTGCCGCTACTACGCAGGCAGCTATACCTCACGCTGCTATGCAGGCAGCTATACCTCATGCCACGCAGGTACATTTCCTTTCTTTCTCCGTTGTTAATATGTTTCCTTTTGCTATGTTTTGGGTCACTGACATAATTTGAGAAATTATCTTTTGATTATTAATCTCCACCCTTTCAAACAGGCCTTCATTTCTGGCCTTCCACAACTCCCAAATAGTTATTAAAGGAACAATATTGAGAAGACATTTCATAAAGTCTTTCTTTGAATTCTTAAGTCACCAAGCAATCATCATTAATTATGGAGAAATGAAGTTTAGATTTACCTCAAATATTTTACCCAACCATTGCCAAACAAACTAGGCAACTGGACCATTTAGAAAACAGTGATCAATTGACTCGCCATGGTTTAAACAACACTTGCATCTTGAATATAATTTTATACCTAATTGCTGAACTTTCTTGTCTAGAGGCACTGAACTGTGTAGCAATTTCCAAAAAAATATGGATATTTTCTTAGGACAAAACTTACTCCAAATGAATTTAAAATATTGAGGTAAAGGACTTTTCCTTCTACACAACTCCACTGCTAAAGTCAAATTGAAATCCCCTGTAGTTGAAGGTTTCCAAATCAAAGAATTATTATAATCTGTAATCTGGCATATGCAATTTCTAGGAGCATATTTCGAATTTATTTTGTTTTGTTATTTCGTTAGTGACTTATTACGCTACTAGTTGTTGTTATTTGTTATGTTGAAACAATGTTCTTTGTTTGATTTGTATGTTATGTTCTAAAACTATTAACTATGTTGGAGATTTTGGAGTTGAATTTTACTTGTGTTTAATCATTTTCTAATTGAGATGTAATTTAAAAGTAACTATTACTTGGGTTCTTAAAGAGAAGTTGATAAAAAAAAATCAAAATGGGTTCCCCACGGGGAACCCGATACCCGTTTTAAACGGGGACGGGGATCCCCGAACCCGTTATAACGGGGAATGGGGCGGGGATGGGGAATGGTTTTTCTAACGGAGTTGGGGAGTTAAAACCCGACCTCAAACCGACCCGTTGCCATCCCTAGTCAAAAGTCGAAAAATGAATAAATAAATAAAATATTATTATTTTATTCAAAAAAATAAAAATGCTCAGAAAATTCTGAAAATCACCATACCGACTCAAAATTTAATTTTGAGCAACTTTCCCTTCTTCAATATTTCCAAAAAAATGTCATTTAGACTCGATTTAGGCTATTTTGCTGTTCGGTCATACCACCTTTTTGATAAATTTTATTTATATTTTTAACCCTCAAACTTTACTATATAAAGAAACCTCAGGATTTCATTTATAACACACACCTCTTAAAAACCCTTAGCATCCAACAACCCGTTTTCTCTTCATCTTCCACCTCCAAAACCCAAACCTCCATTAAAACAGATTTTCAAGCTTATTTTTCGGGGTCAAAACAGAATTATTTCAAGATGGTTCAAGAGAGTTTTTCGATCAATTTTTCGAGGAGAACTCGAATCTCTAGTCAATTTCTACATCTAAAAATCAGGCATGTTTATCCTATTCTTTTCCTTTAGTGTTATGTGTCTTGATTATAGCCTCCATTAAAACGCATGTGTTCTAAAATAAATTAAGAACATAATATACTGAAGAAATTAATTACGGGCTGTTTTGTGAAATTAATTAACAATACCAAATAATTATAACTTTGTTGTTATTTGGATTGTATTTACTTAATTGGTGTTATTGTGGGCATATACATGTAGAGGGGCCCTTAGTAATTTAATTTGGATGTTTGTATAACAATTCCTAATTTAATTAAATTACTTGTGATAGAAAATAAATAACTATTATGGAACTTGCGATTAATAATGATTCGGAAAAATCACAATAATTATGTATTCTTGATTTCCCCATATTTAGATTAAAAATGATTTATTGGGAATTTAGTGTTGTTGATAATATTATCATAAATTGTTGATTATGTCAATTATGAAATATTATAATATTGAATATTTTGAAAACGTTGGTATTTTAGATAATTGGTTTTCACCCCTTGTTATAATACACTTGTTAGGTATGGGACTAATAAGTGGGCCTTAGTTGCGATTTTCTGCTAATTAGGTATGGGACTAGTTAATATAAATCTATGCGGGTTATATAAATTGGGGTGGGGGCAAATTCTTTATTTTTACCGTTAATGTGATAGCCTAGGATTAATATCTAGGTGAAGTAAAAATTGTTATAATAATCATTTATTAATGATGGGATGAAATTGTGTTTTGGGAACTTTTAATTGGGATTAAGGAATATTTTGAGGATTTTCACATCGCTTTTAAGGGTGGGGAAAATTTATTGTGGATAGTGAGTATGAGAATTTTTGAGAAATTAATACCGCAAGACTAAAATTGGTATTAAAATTGATGACGGCATAATGTATCGAGAGCCGACAGTTTAACCGGGTCAAAGGACGATTTATGTCGTGTCGTGTGTGGTACCTTATCATATCGCGAGGATCGCAGTATAAAAATAGATCAGATGGCAGACTTGACAAGGGGATGTGTGTGTGTGTGGAACCTTGTCATATCGCGAGGGTCGCAGTATAAAAACGGATCAGATGGCGGAGTTGACAAGGGGATGGGTGGTAATATTAATCTATTTTGGTGTAAATCACCCACGGCGGGAGGACCGCCATACCAAATAATAAAGTGAGAACAAATCATCTTGGTTAATTAAAAAACATTAACATCGTGGGACTTGGGTTAATTTAAAATAATATTGGTGTGGCACATTTAAACCTTGTGGGTACTTAGAAATTTCATGGTTAAGGATTATAGATTTTCGTTTAATTAAAATATTCTATTGTTATGGTCGATATGTATAAACACTATTGCCTGGGTTCAAGGACCTTATTTGAAAGGAGTATCCGATATTCATGCTCAACTCTTTGGCTCTGACACATGCGTTGACTAATGTTTTCAGGGATTTAATTGGAGTAGCTGCATAGAAATTTTTGAAGATTCTTTGGAAGTGCAGCTGGAGCTATATAATTGTTTATTTATTTCTTCTCCTATTCAGTCGTATTTATTGGAGGCTATATTTGGGTTTTTATTGGGCATTTCGGTTCCAAAGTTGTCTTAAGATTTCAGTTGGGTTTGATTTATTGTAATAATTTTAAAATTAATATGTCTCACATCTATCACATACTAAGGATGATATTTAATTTATTAACGTATGGCTTAATTTTGGTGATGGCCGATGCTAGAATTTAGCGGGGTGTTATAATGAGCTCGCAGTGATTCATAGGGCATCTGATCTAAAGAAGATTCAAGGAAACTCAGCTCGGATGGAAGTGAAAAAGCTTACGGCAGTGATGCAAGCTTTTCAAATCGATCCAGAGAAGACACAGTCAGGAAAGCGTCGGTAAGCAGATGACGTCGACTACAACAAACACATCGTGTTCACAGATGAAGACTTAGTGGGAGTAAGAATCCCACATCATGAAAACTTGATCATTACCCTCCGGATAGCGAACTATGACGTTGACAAGTTGATCATCGACCAGGGAAGCTCATCTGAGGTAATGTATCTCTACCCGTTCAGGAAATTTAAGTTAAGCGTTGCCAACTTGAGGGAAGACATTGTCCCTCTAGTTGGATTCGCTGGGAAAGTAACTATCCCTTTGGGAAAGATCGTACTGCCAGTAAGGGTAGGAGGTATCTCCAAGATGATCGAGTTTCTGGTAGTCGACATTGACTCACCCTACCAAGCTATCCTTGGCAGAGGATGGCTACATGCGATGAAGGCCGTCCCCTCGACCTACCATCAGGAACTCAAGTACGTGATCGAGAGAGGATTGATATAGATCCACGGAGATTAAGCGATAGCAAGAAGGTGCTTCATAACAGCCATCCACCCAAAACCAGAGAAGAAGGTCGAGAGGGCCAAAGAGAAGGTTCAGGAACAGGAAGGTTTGATGCCTCGAAAATAGCAGCTAAAGTATGGGAGACCCGAAGTGGAGGAGACCAGGATCCTCCCCTCTGAACGAGTAGTTGAAGACCTGGAAGATATCGCAGCCCGTGGTAGCAAGAAAAACATGATGTTCTTGATTGGGGCTTCTCTCACATATCGGGAGAAGAAGGAGTTGACGGTACTATTAAGAAGTAATCTAAATGTTTTCACATGGGAACCGTATTAGCTGCCTGGAATTGACCCCAGTGTTGTTTGTCATCGGTTGCACATCGACCTCACCTTCAATCCCATCATGCAGAAGGCGCGACGAACTATGCCCGAGAAGGACAAGGCTGTAGAAAAGGAAGTAGAGAAGCTGCTGGATGCAGGATCCATACGGGAATTTTAATTTCCTAAATGGCTGTCCAACCCAGTAGTGGTTTCGAAGAACAATGGAAAATGGAGAGTTTGTATCGACTTCACTGACCTTAGTAGGGCGTGCCCTAAGGACAGTTTCCTCCTCCCAAAAATCGACCAGCTGGTGGACGCCACAACAACTCATGAGATAATGAGTTTCCTCGATGCATACTCAGGGTATCACAAGATTCCTCTGTATGCACCAGACCAAAACAAGACAGTGTTCATCACAACCGTCGGGTTATATTATTACAAAGTTATGCCCTTTGGGCTAAAAAATGCAGGAGCAACCTACCAGCGACTGGTCACTAAGATGTTTAAATACCAAATAGGAGATACCGTGAAAGTCTACATCGATGATATGCTCGTCAAGAGAAAGCACAAAGAAGACCACCTCTCAGACCTATCAAGGACCTTCGAAATCCTCAGGAACTACCGAATGAAACTCAACGTGAGCAAATGTTCCTTCGGTGTCCAGTCAGGAAAATTTCTCGGGTACTTGGTTAGTGAGAGAGGCATTGAAGCCAACTCGGACCAGAATGATGCAATCAACAGGGTACAGCCTCCTCGCACGGTACGAGACGTACAGAAGCTCACGGGCATGCTCGCCGCCTTGAATCGATTCATCTCGAAGTACTCCAAAAAGGGCCAGCCATTTTTCCAACTATTGAAGAAAAGCAAAGCAGTGGAGTGGAATTAGGATTGATCGAAAGCATTGGAAGAGCTCAAAGCCTATATTAGCACACCACCCTTGCTCGTAATACCTTAGGAGAATTATCCCCTATATTTATACCTTATCGTCTCCAATCACGTCGTCGGTTCCGCACTGGTATGCAAAAAATCAGGCATCCAGCACCGAGTCTACTATGCGAGCAAGACCCTATTGGATGCCGAACAGAGATACCTACCACTGGAGAAGCTCGCCTTTGGACTAGTGGTAGCCTCGAGGAAATTGAAGCATTACTTAGAATCCCACTCCATCATCGTCCTTGCATCCCACCCCCTTAAAGCAGTCTTATGGAAAATAGATATTTCCGGTAGACTATCGAAGTGGTTAGTCAAGCTCGGATGATTTGACATCCAGTTTTGACCAAGGAGTGCCATCAAGGGTCAGGTCCTCGCTGACTTCATCACGGAGTTCACAGGCGAAGAGCCTTGTAACCAGCTTCAACCCATGGATCAGATGAAGGATCCAACATGAGATATTTGGTGACTATTTATTGATGGAGCCTCCAACTCCAAGGGGGCAGGAGTAGGCATTGTTCTCGTTACTTCAAAAGACACAATCCTCGAGCTGGTAATTAGGCTTGGATTTAAAGCCTCCAACAACGAGGCAGAATATGAGGCTTTTGATAGCAGGCCTACAGAAGGCACAGACGTTGGGATCAAGGTAGCTACAGGTGTTCAGCGACTCGCAATTGGTGTCAAATCAGATAAGCGGGGACTTCAACGCAAGAGACGAGAGAATGGAAGCCTACCTCTCCTTAACAAAAAAGTTAATGTCCAACTTTGAGGAAGTCAGTGTCCAGCAGTTTCCCAGAGTGTAAAACAGTCATGCCGATGCCCTAGAAGCCTTGAGTTCAGCAATCAACTCCGACTTACAGAGAATAATCCCTATCGACTTCCTCGCCCAACCGAGCATCAACGAAAGTAATGAGCTGCCAGACATGGGCTATGTCCTCTAAATTGAATCAGTACCTAGTTGGATGGACCCCCTGAGGGACTACTTTAAGGATGGTGCACTGCCAGATGATAAGAAAGCCACTCATCAGATAAGAGTCAAAGCTGCTCGCTTTCACCTATCTCCTGAGGGCAAGTTATATAACAAATCATTCACCGGACCTTACCTACAATGTGTTCACCCAAAGGATATCGAGCAAGTTCTATGCAAGCTTCACGAAGGAATCTGTGGGAGCCATAGTGGAGGCAGGTCGCTAGCTTTTTGAGCAATGACGAAAGGCTACTGGTGTCCATATATGCAACGAGATTCTGGGGTATATGCTCGCAACTGCGAGAAGTGTCAACTACATGCTCATATGGTCCACTAGCCTGCCAGCGACCTAAGATCACTTACCATCCCCTGGACTTTTGCCCAATGGGGAATGGACATCTTTGGCCCTCTCCCTACCGTTATCGGTAATTGCAATTATATGTTGGTCGCAACAGACTACTTCACCAAATGGATAGAGGCAGAGCCACTGGCAAACATCAGATATGCAGATATGATGAGATTTATATAGAAAAACATAATTACCGGCTTTGGAATCATCAGAACCATTATCACTGACAACGGAATGCAATTCGAGAGTGGCCCCTTTCAGAGCTTCTATAATGACCATGGGATTAGGCACCACTTCAACTCGGTGGCCTACCCCCAGAGCAACGGCCAAGCCGAAGCTTCCAACAAAATGATGATCGATGGATTGAAGAAACGACTGGAAAGAGCCAAGGGCACATGGGTGAGCGAGTTGCGACATATTCTGTGGGCTTACCGCACAACCCCACGACGATCAACTGGAGAAACCCCACTCGCACTAACATATGGAATGGAAGAAATCATCCCTTTAGAAGATGGCCTCCCGACCATGAAGTCTACCCTGGTTGACCAGGGCCAGAATGATGAAGCACTACTCGCTGAACTTGACCTAGCAGACGAACGCAGAGAGCTAGCCATAGTGAGACTAGCGAGCAATCAGTAACAGCTCATGAAGCGTTACAACAAGAAGGTCAATCCAAGGGCATTCCTGGTGGGAGACTACTTCCTAATAAAAGTCCTTGGTAGCGCAGTAAAACCATCGGATGGCAAGCTACGTCCAGATGGGGAGGGACCATTGAAGGTGATAAGAGCTTACCTGCAAGGAGCCTATCACTTAGAAACGCTGGAGGGCAGAAAGATACCCCGAGCTTGGAATGCAGTCAACCTGAAAAAATTATATTTCTAGTTTTTTCTTTCCATTGATTTTTATTGGAATTAGCAACTCATTTTTTGTTTTTAATTAATAAAGGATTGTTTGGCAGTGGCATTCTATGAAGTATTAATTTGGTGTTATGAACTTTATGACTTGCACATCATTTCCAAGCAACATGCACATTACTCAGTATGTAAAAGTAGGGATTTGCCCTGCTCAGGTCTTCATTATAAGACACGAATGACCTCTTAAGCATTGCCCCTGGCAATATATGAATCCCTACAGGGGACCCTTAGGTAGTTCGACCAAATCAAATTGGTCACCAAATAATGTTTGGTTCAGAAAACCTGATCGGATAGAACATCCAATACCAGGTGTATCCTCGCCATTGCTACACTTAGGCCTAAGGGAGTGTGACGACACGACCTAAAAGGTAAAGTGGGGCAGAATGGTATTTCATAAGCATACTGGACTGGGAGGATACTCACACAACGAAACAACACTACCAACATCAAATCTAGTTGGCTACTAAAAGCCCAAGATGATTAAATGAAATTAATAAAGTAAAAAGTACACAACACATGTTTAGTCAGAAAATCTCCCAAAACATAAATGTTTTATTACTTCATTACATTTACAAAGAGTTATATTGAATAAAGTAAATATTAATGAGGATTAGGCCTCTGAGCAAGATAATCAGCCACCTATTCTCTTCGGCCATCATCTGGATGAGGAGCTAATTCTTCCTCCACTTCATTCGCATTCGGCTTCAATAGCATCCTGGGAATAGCATCTATAGGGACCCATTGGCTGTCCCTCCTAAAAGGATTTGGCATCAAAGTTGAAGGAGAGATCTCATGACGATACCAGAGCACAGAGTTCTTGGGGACCTTCAGTTCTCTACGAGCACTCAACCATCCCTGCCAACCTCATCGGAGCATCTGTCCAACCCTGGTCATAACCATCAGCCCACACTCGCCGAAGACCTTTCTTGAACAGGTGCCTCAGCAGCGTGACATCCCTTTAAAGAATAGATGCTATCACGTAGGCTCAATGAACATCTGCTCGAAGCTCGTCAGTCTCCCTAGTTTCACCTTCATCATCTGCGTCAACTCGCGAACCAACTGATGAAGAGGAGCCCCTTAAAACTCGAGGTGCGACACTCGGTGCATGCTCTCTGAGTCGCAATACCTCCTTCCTCAGAGCCTCATTCTCTTATTAAATAACTTCTCTGACCTAATTAATATCAGAGGCATTCAGAAGTTTATCCCTCAGAGTGTTCACTTCTTCTTAGACAGAGACCCCAACCTCTTTCATCTCCTGGAGTCTATCCTTCAGTTTGGCGACGAGCTCAGACTGGTCCTTAAAGCTCTTGTTCTTAGACCTAAAAGATTTGCAAATCCTTACAAAGGCTTGGCAAACTTGATTGCTTGTAGTAGGACCAAGGATTCTTCCTAGTTGAGAAGTGGCAGTTATATACTCATCTACATCAATTAACTACAATCCATACAAAGCATTGAAAAATAAAAGAATTAGCATGTAGAAAGGAAAGTGTTTTCATTTTACTGAAATAAAGAGGTCTAATTATATCTGTAATTAAAAGAATAGTACAAACAAAGAAAAAATATAAAAAGATTCCCCAGATCAGGCTAGCTAGTAACCTCAGCTTGTTCAGAGGTCGTTGGTTACTTTACCTTATCGGCGGCAATAGAAGCATCTCCCTCAGAAGGAACAACTTTTGTTCCCTGAACAGAAGGAGTATCAACAGGAACATGCTGAGAAATAGGAGCACCACCATTAATGTCCAGGGCAGGAGCATCAGCAGGTGCATCATCCATAACAGGATTAGGGCCTGGATCGTGCTCATCGAATAATGGAGAGTCAATGTCCACTCCAGCTGCCAGAAGATCCTTGTTCCAGCCCTTCTTGAAGTTTAGTCAGCTAATAAAGCCTATCTGAACTTCAGCATCCTTATACACGGCAGCCTACCCAGCATTGTATGATCTCTCCTTCACCGCCTTCACCTTCTCTGCAAGCTCCCTATTCTACTCCACCACTGCTAGCTTGCTCGTACAGACCAAGTTATAGGACTGTCGTAGCTCGCTTAGATCTTTGACTGCTGCCTCCTTCTCCTGATTGCCTTCGGTGAGGGCAAGATCGAAAGACCTCCGAGTGTCATTGGCAGCCTTCAAGCTGGCCTCTAGCTCGGTACCCTTCCCCTTCAGCTCAGTATTATGTTTCTCCAGGTCAACATTCCTCTTTACCAGCTCGTCGCGGGTACGATAGAGGACGAAAAACTCAGTCACAAACTATAAAGAAAGAGAAAAACATCAAAGGAAGGCATTAAGCAAAGTAGCATAAGCATAGACAAATAGAAAAAAACTTACTAAGGCTAGCCTCTGACTCGCCTGCAGAGCTAACTGGTCGATCCCCATTGCCTTCTGTTGATCAGCAGGCAAGATAGCTCTCTCGAGCAGTGTGGGAGCCAACTGAGGATAGAGGGCGATAGAGGCCCCCTCAGTTAAGGCAGACACGAGCACTAAGGCTTGTCCCACCTTCGACCTCATCTCCCCCCTCCTTCTCTCCTCTTCCCTCTCCTTCTTTTCCCTCTCAACTCTCCTCCTGCCTCTCCTCTACCTTCTTCTTTTCTTTTTCCTTCTTTTTCTCTCTATCTCTCTCTCGCAACTACCCTTCCTCCCTTTTTTTCTTCTCCTGCTCGTTAATAGTAGACCAAAAACCAGTGGATATTTCCCCACTGTCATACTTCTACTTCTTTAATCGCCTATATATAAGCACGTCATCATCATCATCATCATCCCTGATCAAGTTCTTCCTTGGAGGATCCATGTCTTCCTCGCTAGAACTACTGGATTCACTCGAAGACTCATAAACCTTTAAGACCTCTTCCGAGATGGAAGATTCTTCACCAGAGATTTCTTCACCGATAACACCCTCAGCACCACCCCTGTCAGCACCTTCGCTCTCCTCACCAGTGCTTCTTTCTTCCTCGTCCAATTGGATAGGGTCTGCAGCAACCTCTTCAGTGATGTCTAGCTCAGGAATATTTTCCATAGGTCGCGCGATAAAATTAAACCCAATGTTCTTGTACTCCAAGAGGAAGGCCGCTGATCAAGGATATTCTCCGTCATCCAAAAGTTCCTTGATATTCCAGGCTTTGACCAACTCAGCTGCTCGTATCTCACTAAGAGCAGGTTCCAAGTTCTTTGTCCTTGCTGAAAACAAAGAGAGAAGAGTATCATAGGAATCATAAATTAACAAGAAGATCGATGAGCAAAACAAAAACTGAGCCTACTTATGTACTCCTCCCCATAGAAGGGGACCATGAACCTGTCAGACCTTGACCCCTCAGTATGGGGAGGAAATTGCCAATTTCTATCAAGAAAACCCTCTTGTCAGTAGTCCTTGTGGGAATCAGGTAGATTTACTACCAATACCCTGTCAGGACTCCTAGCCTTGAGGTAAAGAAGACCAAAACTAGTTCTCGTAAAAGAATAACAAAAACAGATCTCAACAAGGCTTAGATTGGTGATATAGAGCTGATTTATTCTATGGGCACCATTAACAATCTTCGAGATGTTTGGCGAACACTGTGCAAGAACAATATTGAAATAACCAAATAAATGCAAAAATAAGTTTCTTGGAGGAAAAGTCAGACCCCCTTGGGACAACAAAATGACGTGAATCCAGTGAGCATCTTCAATCTCTCTAATATTACGAGGGACAGGGGCACACTCAATATCTACCCAATCTGGAATGTTATAAAACATCCTGAGTTCGGATATTGATCCATTGCCTATTTTTGCCATTTACAAACCCTAGTTACATATACGAAGAAATCTCAATAAAAATAACAAAGAGAAAGAGCAAGAGGAACTTACGAAGTGAAGACTTAGCTTGGGACAAGGCAAAGTCACAAACAGAGATGACGAAGAAGACTAAAATTGGAAGAAAAAGACCTGGAAATGAATAGGAAACAACACAGGAGCTTGAAGAAGTAGTAGAAGTATGGAGAAACTTGAAGCGACAATAAGAAAGGATCTCTCCGGAGTGTTTTTAAACGTTTCTAATCATAGTGCACAGGAACGAGGCAGGATGCCGCCTAAATCAGTTCGGAAGGAGTGCTCCAAGCTTGGTAAGTGTTGCATAATTTACTAAAAGACCATTATGACAAATCATTTAAAATTATTGAGCCCAAATTATGACCCAACAACTTTAGGGACAATTGTGGGTACCTCGATTCGTCACTCCAGGCCCAAAGTTGGGAAGCCTCATATCTCAACCGGATTCAGTTAATCTATTCCTAAAATCTCGTAAGAGATATTCCAGGAAGTTGTGGATTATCGTGGGGGAGTCCAACACCCCCACTACCCGAAAACAAACATGTATATAACAAACCCTAAGCCTTGGGCAAGAGGCACGCATTACTTGTCCTGTAAAACACTCCCCGGAGAATAGAGAAATAATATTGAGAGCACCATCGTGGACGTAGGCATTCTTGCCGAACCACGTAAAATACTGTGTTGTGTGATTGGAATTCTTTACGTTCTTATTTATTCTGGTGATTGCCTTTTCTTGTTAATTTTTGTTGAACTTAATTGTCACCACATATATTTTTTAATTTTTTTTAAACTAGTATGAAAGTCAATGCTTTTAAAATCGATTGAAATCCCCGGCAACAGCACCAAAAACTTGTTGTCAAATTCTAAATGTTAAAATTACCGCAAGTGCACGGGCTATGGTAATATAGCTAGTGTAAGTACGGCTCGACCTCACAGATATTTGGCCATTTCGTATAAATTATCGACTTTCCATTTAGACAATATTGGTATAGAAATACGATGTAGGGATAAAATAAAATAAAACAATAGTAGAGGAGTGAACACAAAGTATGTAACAAATATGAGAAATATTACTAGGATTTCGAAACCGTTTACCGTTTTTACTATTTTATGATTAATTAGCCTAATTTGCAATTCCTTTTTATAACAAATTATACCGACTCTCATCGCGTAAATATCAGATGATGAAAACATTAAAGTTCAAATGAAATATTTTATATCTCTTTTTAGATGCCAAAAATCCATATTCCCTTAAAAGTATCATTCCTAAATATTTAATGTCAAACACAAGCATGAACTATCAAACAGTTTAACATAAGTATAATCCATCAATGTAAGTACAAAAAATCAAAGAATGTGAATAAAAAAATTAAGTTCAAATGTTTAAAATATCACTCGCGTGATTGTTTTAATGAATACCGAATTTTTAAAATATTCTTAGAACAAATAGAGAATGTAAGCGAATTAAACTAATTATAACATATACTAAGTGACCATGTTAAATTTCACCTAATCCTAACAATTAAATTAAGCTAGCATCATAATTAAAACACAAAAATTGCAAGATGAAATAATAATTTTCATTAATAATCACTTACAAAAATTGAAGTTCCAACACTTGAATGTCAATACAACAAGCCTTCCCAAATCTTGAACACAAAACAATGTCTCACAAACACTCAAAAATAAAAATACAAGTATTTACTATTTTTGGTGCTCCTAAAATAAACTCACACATTTTCTCTCTCTAAAATTGTGTATGAACTCTTCCTCCCAAAATTGTGTATAATGAGCTCTTTTTACAGGTGAAAGTGTGAGAAATGAGAATTTTAATTTGTGAGATTTTTGAATAATTAAAATAAAAATCCCATAAATTGTGGATAAAGTGTTTGAATCGTTTGAGTACATTGATTCATTTCGAATATTGCATTTATTTACCTGCTATACTTATGCATTTTAGTCCCCTCGGGTACCTTAATTTCTATATTTATGCTCATTAACCAGATAACCTATTTTATATATGTTTACCTGCTTTGCGAGGTATAATTGAGATTTTGTAGGTATTATAGTGCTTAGGGTGAAGTTTGGTCACATTTATGAAAACGTTTCATCATCAAGGACACATTCAAGGGCATTTTAGTCATTTCATTATTTGGGTTTGGGCCCAATGTCTTCTTGGAAGCTGTATCCCTGTGAGTTAGCTTCGTATAGCCTCCGACTGTGCCTAATTCTAATTTATAACGAAGAAGTTACGATATTTTCTATGTTGATTCGGAATAAATAATGTAGACATAAAGGGGCAAATCGATTTGCCCATTTTGGGGAATCAATTTGGATTGTACCATAACTGAATTTACCCTGTAGCCGTCCCAAACCGATTCGGCTTTTGTAGCAGAATCGATTCGACCCTTTATATTTTAATTTTTTTATTTACATGTTTGACCCTAGGGTTTTGTTTAAAGGGATTTTTGTTCTCATTTGTTGGGGGGATTCATTTTTGGTAGTTTAGAAGAGGTTCTGGGGCTTGGGAGCTCCTTATTTCTCCCTCTATGGGCTTCATCACCTTTGTTTGTAAGTATACTTTTTATTATCTTCTCAATTAATGTAGTTCCATTTTCTTATTTTAAGCTTTGTTGGTTAGTTTATTTGCTTAGATAATTAGTTGTTGTTGTTTAATTATTTGTTTCCATTGATTAATTAGTTGTATTTGTTGTTCTTATCTTGTTTAGTAACTAGTTTAAGGGTCGGGGTCACATTTCCACCATTAATGGGTATTGAGCTTTGAAGTATAGGTTTTGGGTAAAAATGCATTTAATTGAAACCTTGTGTATTAAAGTTGGAATATTAGGCATTTAACGTTCTTTGTCATGCAACCGTAGTCTTTATATCTATATTCCGAAATTAATCCATTTGTGACAATTTTCAATTGAAAGTTTAGTCTTTCATTGTTGAATTAAATTTCTTAATGTTTGATGTTTCTAATTGATTGAATATGCTCGGTTAACTGTTTTCGAACCAAAATCCTTATTATGCGTCATTAGCCCATGGTGGGGATGTGATCATAATCTTGTTTTATTAATCTTTGTTTAATTTTAATTAGTGTAGTTAACTTTTCCTTTTTTCCCTTTGAACCATCATCATCTTTTACACTTTTATTTCATAAGTAATAAATCAATTAAAGTCTACTTAACATTCCCTGTAGATTTTCAATACCCGGAGTAGCCGATATACTCCATAGTAGTGTAGTTAAAGTTTTGATTTTGTTCATTGGAGTTGGAAGTTGATAATAACGATTAGCGTATCTACACGGATGCTCGATTTTTGCCACATAAAAAATGGCGCCGTTGCCGAGGAATGTTTTATTATATATTTTATTTGATTTACTATTTCGTAATATATTTTCCTTTATATTTGTACTATTTCTTTTAATCATTTTTGTAGGCTTGCACATTTGAGCGCCAAGAAACATTTAATTCTCGGCCGCACACCTTTCTACGTGGATTTTCCATCTACAAACTATTCGGTAATCATGTCTTTTATAGTATTTCGGTAATTATAATGGTTCACGTTTGTATGGGAATAGTTCTCAAACTTTTCATTTTCAAGAATCCACGCCTTCACCTATTACTGTGCGTGAAGGCCTTCTAATTCTTGAGAATGAAAGGATTGAAAACAAATATTGGGAATAAAATCATTTTGGGGAGAAATTATTAGATGTATTATTCGAATCCAACGATTATTTTTCATCTGATATTTTTGAAGTTGAAGAATGTTTTCAACCAAATAAGGAATCCTAGGTTCTAAAGCCAAGGAAGCTTACTTTAGAAGAAACCATGCTTATTTTCACTCAAAGCGTAATGAGTGTCGATAATGGTGTTGGTTTGGAAATTGAAGCACTTTGCAATGAGATTATTTCTTATTTGGAAAACAAAGAGGAGGTTGAGACTTGTGTTTCACCTCATACTTTTTTAGAAGAACATCTCATTGAAAGTGAGTCTTTCTCCCTTGAAATTTAATCCTTAAGTGATGATGAATCACTTGAGATTGAATTTATTCCATCCCCATTTTCATTCTCCATTATTGAACCATTACAAGTACCTCTAGATTCCTATGAGTCGGTTGAAACTTTTAAATATTTTATCGACGAGGACTCTTTACATAATTTGTTTTCTAAGATGGGTTCTTCCTTTTTGTGTGCCCCGTCTCCCATTATACTTGAAAAAACCTTTAGGAGGTGGTTATATTTTTCTTGGATCCCAATTGTACTTGCCCCCCCTGAGCATCCCCATCATCCTCCAAATTCTTTTAATTGGTGATGGTTCATTTCTGATGCCTTACAGATGCCTTCCGTTGTTCAAATATAATTCTTATTTTTCAGGAGGCATGGATGAAAATGAGGGTACACCATTAATCCATCAAAGTCAAATTATTTTTTGGGGGGACCCACAAAAATTTCAACTTCTAGTGTATAGTTAGCTAGAAGTTCAAATTGTAGGTCGTAAATAGTTAGTTTTTTTTCTTTTCCTTTTTAATTATAATCTAGTGTAAGTAGTTACAGTTTTTGTAATTCCTTTTTTTTTGTTATGCTTGGTTTTAACATGTTTTGTAGATTCGATGGACTTGTACTTATCGAGGATCCTTCCATTTTGGTTAATATCATTCTTTTCCTCCCTTTATGTTGTGTTATTGATTCCCATCGAGGACAATGCAACATTTAAGTTAGGGAGTGTGGGATATTCTTCCCGTTACTTTTTGAGTTTCATTTATTAGATCACATGTTCATTCCAAGTATGCTTTTGTTGAAAAATTAAAATTTTCAAAAATATTTTCTTTTTTTCTCCTTTGTTGGGAATTTTTCCTTCGTTTTCAATGATAAATTTTAATAAATGGACAATTCAATGATGTATGTTCTCGATTTTAGAAGTTATTATACTTTAATCCTCAAATCATTGATATTATGATTAAATTCATAAATTAAACTTTTAACCCCTGGGCACATGTACTTTTCTTGTTTTAATGATTTGGTTTAAGGTGTTTATAACTCGATAATCTTTTGTTGCATTGTATATACTTACACCAAGTGAGCTTTGAGCTTTTCTTTGTTTTTGAGTGCTTATACAATAGTCTTTCCTCCTTGGAAACGTAAAATTCGTTGGTAATCTCACTATTCTTTCATTTGATCATTCATTAATTGAGTTCATATTTTGAAATGTGATACTTGAGCATGATTTTCAAAGTTGTTTTGACTCGAGAATTGCGTAAACTTTAGTAAAGGATCATAGGCCGTCTTTGTTATATCACCCATATTGTCCTTTACCTCACCTTATATATTTTCCTAGTCATTCCCTTTGAGCCTTGCTACAGCGTTTTGTTTCATAACCCAAAATCCCATAACCAACTCCAAATTGGAGTTATAAACCATACATATTAATTTCCATACCTTTGTTTGGAATGTTACTTGGGATTGAATAATGTTATTATTATGTGGTTGCAATTAAGCATGTGAGAGTGAAAAAGTGAACAAAAAAGTGAAGTGAAAAACAAAAGAAAACGAAAGAAAAAAAAAAGAAAAAAAGGAGAGAGAGAATATTTCCGTTATGTACATAGTGTTCAATAAGATTTGTTCACTCTCTTTAATGTTAAATTCAATGCTTGTTATGGAAATATTATTCCAAATTTGAATTTTCCCACAATTTTTCATTATCCTAAGTTTTTCATCCCCGAACACCTTTGAATTCGTAAATATGCCCTTCATTTCATTACCTTAACCACAAGCCTACATTAAACCCCAATAAAAGTTGTATGTGATCCTAGGGTGGATTTGATTCGAAATTCATAATAATTGCGATAATCTGTGAAAATGCATTTCACCTCATTTATTGATGATATCCTTTCATTGAGATTTCAAAGTTTGTATTTTATATATATAGTTCATCAATAGTGACATGTGTGAGGCCTAGTTTCCATTTATATTTACTCTTTATGCTCGCATGTCCCGTGTATTACCTCCCGTTCTTAGTGATTTCATTTATTAAGTGTATGTACATAGAGGATTAAATATCATGCCCTCTTTAATTTTTTTCGATTTATAAGTTTTTTGCCAAATCATACATTGCATGTGCTCTCTTTTCCTCCCACTCTTAAGGTTTCGATTTGATGAAGTTCATTCTATAATGTTAGTAACTACAGACTTTTGAGTGAATTCATTCACTATGCTAATAACATGTTGAAATCCTTTTCGTTATTGTTGAGCATGTCTTTTTTTATTGATTGGGCATATTTTGAGGAAACTTTGATGTTTGTGGGTTTCATCCCTAAAAACCCTCACAAGACAACACTCATCCACTAGGGTAACCTAGGAGTTTAATGGATTATTGCATATGATAAATGCAATAGTTCGCCCGTAAAAGTGACATTATCTCCTTTTTATATATCTCCTTTCTTTTGGTTTACATGTAGTTATTCTTGCTTTTCATTTCATTGCTAGGGACTAGCAAAGTTTAAGTTAGGGGGTGTGATTAGTATCAAATATTGCATTTATTGACCCTTTATTCTTATGTATTTTAGCCCCCTCGGATACCTTAATTTTTATATTTATGCTCGTTAACCAGAAACCTTTTTTATATATGTTTACATGCTTTGCGAGGTATAATTGAGCTTTTGTAGGTATTATAGTGCTTAGCGTGAAGTTTCGTCGCATTTCAAAAAACTTCCATCATCATGGGCACACTCAAAGGCATTTTAGTCATTTCGTAATTTGTATTTTTGGCCCAATGTCTTCTTGGAAGTTGTATACCTTTGAGTTAGCTTCGCGTAGCCTCTGACCGCACTTAATTTCGATTTATAATGAAGACATTACGGTATTTTCCGTATGTTGATCTGGAATAAAGAATGCAGACCCAGAGGGGCAAATCGATTTGCCCATTTTGGGGAATTGATTCAGAATGGACAAGAATCGAATTTACCCTGTATCCAAATAGATTGGGCTCTTGAAGCAAAATCTATTTGGCTCCTGTAGCAAAATCGATTCGGCCCTTCAGATTTTGATTTTTTTGTTTACAAGTTTAACCCTAGGGTTTTGTTTAAAGGGATTTTTGTTCTCATTTGTCGGGGGGGGATTTATTTTTGGTAGTTTAGAAGAGGTTTTGGGGCTTGGGAGCTCCTTTTTTCTCCTTCTAAGGGTTTCATCGCCTTTGTTTGTAAGTATATTTTATATTATCTTCTCCATTAATGTAGTGATATATCAATTATTATTATTATTATCAAATTTATTATTCATAATAATAAAGAAATCTCAGGAAATTTATAAAGGGTGCATAGATACCTAATTTCGAGAGATATGAGGATTGGAATGCTTATGCAAATGTTACTTTGATTGCTATGGGTGCGATATAATTTATATCCTATCAAACGATATGCGAATATTAGGTGACAATTGTGTAAGTAGGTCTGAGATCATAATTAGGAGGAATCCACGTGTAGGGGATGCCATGGATTATGGTGGCCCATTGATAAAGTTATATGTTTTGTTTTCACCAAATGAAACCCAATTGGTGGATTATTTGATATTCCTGGTGAAGTAGCAAATAAGTTAAGTATGAGAATCCTGGATTAATTAGACGTTGGTTAAAATCAATTAAAAGCAAATTGATTTGACAAAGTAGGTATCAAACTCTTAACGTGGGGAATCATATTGTGTACCATAATCTATTTTAAAAATAAGACCTCATTATATTCGAGTGATTTATGTGATAATTAAATTGGAGTGCAGTCGTGATTATATGGTAGAATTGATTCATGATTAAATAAAGAAAGGAAATAATTGCAGTAATGTAATCGGCATTTTTGAGTATTAATTTGGAGTTAATTCAAATATTTGTCTTGGGCCCCTAGTGTAGTCCATATACCCAAGTATTTAGGTCCAAACTCTCAAGAAACTCAGTTTGGCCCAACCCACCTTTTGTACTTATATATAAAGGTGTGGGAAATGGTTTTTATTAAAACAATGGTTCATCGGGATTTGAGAGAGTGAGAGAAAACACTATTCATATTTTTGTGAATAGGCCTAAAGGCATATTTTCATATCTCACTCATAAGGGTTTTCTTCTCAAAAGGTTCCCACACACCTACCTAGCTTTGGGGAGGATCATACACTAGAAGATCCAAGCTTTACAGAAGGTTAATCAAGGCAGCCCCATCATTAACAAATACTTTTCTTCACATTGGATCACAACCAGATCTGCAAAGGTATTGTATTCTAAACCTTAGGTTTGTTCTTCAAACCTAGTTCTTATTTTGTTTTCAATATATGATTAATCAAAGATCCACAGGGCCGAATTTTTGCGCATTTAAAATCCCAATCCCAAGTTGTTTTGCCACTATTTGGTATCAGAGCCCCGGTTGAGAGTGATCTTGTATTGAAAAGGTCCATGTCGTCCAACTAGAAACCCAAATGTAGTTTCTATGAATATGCATAGTTTTGTGTATGGATTCGTACTAACTCTGTTTTGTAGGGTTTTATTATAATCATTCCTTCCATCATGGTCACGTAAATATTTGTTTTTATTTATGTGATTGGATTCTACGGTGGGATTATCCATAGTTAAATTTCTATAAATTTTATTTTTGAATAAATCATGTTTTGGTGGAGATTGTGAGGGGATGTAAATTTTTTTATCATAATTCTCCTTTGTAATGATGGCTTATGATCATGGAAAAATTTGGAGATAGTTTGGGGACTTCTTGAAGAAGAAAGAAGAGTTTTGGGTAAACTTTCATGGAGATTCAAGAAGGGTTCTTGGATAGGCTATTTAGATTTTTGAATAATAAATTTGAGATCTTGTTTTATTTATTCTCGTTGATCGAACTGTTGGAATTTGATAAAATTTTGATATGTTCTACCTGAAGGCGAGACGAAGCTCATGTCCAAAAATCAGCTCGATCGAAGAATGTTAAGTTCATTTGTATCACGCTTCGGAGATCGGACCATCGGATTTCCTTGATTTTTGGATATGTCCTTGGTGAACATGAGACGAAGTCATACCTGCATCAACTTTTAGTGAATTTTACTTCAAGTTGGAGTCTTGCCCAAAAGGAAGTCTTTTCCGACAAGGATTCTTTTACATCGAGAGTTTTACTTCAAGTTGGAATCTTGCCCAAAAGGAAGTCTTCTTCAACGAGGATTATTTTTCATGGAGAGTTTTACTTCAAGTTGGACTCTTACCCATAAGGATTTCTTCTTTAATAAGGACTCTCTGCATGAAGAGTTTTACTTCATGTTGAAGTTTATGCCATTATGGAGAGGGCATTAAATATATATATTGTTAATTTTGCTACATTTAATTATTTTATTTCTTGCATTTCTCTTTATTTATATTATGTTGCATAATTTGTGTGCTAATTATTCTTTTCTAAATTGAATTTGATTGGGCTAATTAATTTAAAGGTATGGATTTAAATTGAGATATTCGAAATTTTTATTTTGGAAAATTTAAATTATATTTTTTATTTTAAGAAAATTAAAATAGTGAGACCTTGTGATTTAATTTATACAAGTAAATTGGAAATTAGCAATGATTTAAATTCGGGCATTTAGAATTGAATGTTTAGTTTTTCAAAACCCTCAAGTTTTTAAATACTAAGTTGGAGAGGGGTTTCAACATTAAAATCATGACCTCCGTCAATGATTTGTAGACTTTCAATATTATCTAAGTCCTCCATAGAGGAATATTAATTATGTGGTGGTCGGTACAAGTTTCCTGACGGGTAATTTTGGATTCAGTATTCACTTGGGCGCCCCCCAAAAGAGGAGTCTATATGATACGGGATAATATAAAATTAGTTGGTGGTATACACTTAGGCATGACTTTTGATATCCTCCCAAAGAAATCACTGTCATTAGGAGTGGGAAAAAAGTCGCCGATTATTCACTATATTGGACAGAGGATCCTGAACTATCCAGATAACATAATGAAAGATGAAAGTCTGTTTAGTTCAAGGTCTGGTGATTTATGCTCCCAATGAGCAATATCACCTCATAAGGGAACTAGGGTGTACGCCGGATTAATTTTAAATTAGCGATTAAGGGATGCCACTTAAATATAATTGAATTTTTTCTCTTGTTTAATTGCAAATTAATTTTTTCAATTTCATGTTTCTAAGATTTCAAAATGAATTCAATTTTTTCTCACTGTTTGTCTTAAAGGTTTAATTGGAATAAGTTTCAAGGAGTGAAAATATAATTGGACATGGTAATGGTTTTCCTCTTAAAAGTGAATGTAGGATTTATGTTCCGATCTACGGTAACTTAGTATGTAGACTTAGAAACCACAAATCAGGATTGCAACTCGTCGCAAAGGTTCTAGGAAACCGGACTATTACTTTAAAGGCAGATGTTCCTAGTTATGGGCATTAACAATAAAGCAACAGTATAAGCAGGAAGGATATCTTTTAGATAATGGTGAGGACATAAAATTAATGTAGGAAAATTATTTAACGTGTCGGGTTTTATAAATTGATTTCGATTTTCTAAATTTGTTTTGAACAGGTATTTGATTGATTTTACAAAAATTATTTTATTAAAATTGGACATATTTTATTTGTTCTGCTACATTAGGAAATTATCTATACATTATACGTTTTTGTCTCACCACTGCTAAATATTGAAATGAATAACTTTAATGCACAATCATTAAAAGAGGAAGAAATCATGTTTTAGACTCCTTTGTATTTGATAAGGGTTATGATACGTTATTCAAGACTGCAAGATTATTATTAGGATTTTTATGTAAGATATGGGAATATACATTCTAATTTATTTTATTCTTAATCAGTTCCTTCAACTCCCAATGAACATTGGAGTGAGCGCAAGCTCATTCTAGGGCATGTTTAGATTTTGGGATGTATGGCACATGTGCTATGGAAGGATCCAAGGAAATTGAAATTTAGGAAAGAGGTATGTCTCTTAGTTGGTGTTACCAAAGGTTACAAAGGTAGTTTATATCATAATACTAAGTACAAGAAGGTATTTGATTGCATCAATGCCATGTTCTTATAAGAGGATTATGTAATAAACTGCGGGCCCTAATGTAAGTTGGACTTACAAGGTATAATGGAACATCATATTACCAATGTTGTTAGAACACCCGTATAGGATGAAATACGACCTAATATCAACAATACACTACCTTGTCATAGTAGGAGAATTATCAACGATTAGGATATACATGTCATTTCTGGATTACAAGTGGTGCCACGTTGTAGTGAGAGCATCAAGAGTCATCCTTAATGGTTAGTGTTTGTGGTAATCATTTTTTTATGATCCCAAGCAAACATGAACCGACTCCTAGGAACTACAATGAGGCATTCCGAGATAAGTCTTTTGTTTTGACTTATGACTATGGATACCAAAAGGGATTTGATGTATTCGAATCAAGTTTTGGGTCTTGTAGACTTATTTATGGAGTAAAATCCATCGGGCACAAGTGGATCTACAAGAAGTTAAAATAAATACGGATGGAAAGGTGCAAACCTTCAAGCAAGGCTTACGAAAGTGTTTACTCTTAAATTAAGGGTGAAAACACCGTGTGATATCGATTCGATTCGCAAATTAATAAGATGGCACACTTATTTAATTAGAGTCTATTAAAACAGCCCCTACACATGCATCTAACCAAGATAAATCATTCAAGCCATGCATGGTAAAATAAAGACGAGCAATTGAGGAAAAAAACCCCTTTCGGGTAAAAACCTTTTATAACACTTTGAAAAGTTAACAAGACCTTTGACTTACATACAATCCTGATAATCGCCCACAAGACTATACTGCACGATGCCTTCAGAAAACCTTCAAAGATACGAGAGACAGCGAAAGTACCCTCCAGGTGTCGGTTCGTCGTCTTCGGCTCGTCCACACATAGAATGACTACGCTCGGTATCCACCGATCAAAGTATGGAGATACCTTCTCCACAGAGGCTAAAAAAATACACAAGATGTGTTCTTGGGTTACCAAAAAGATTCACAAAGGATTGGAAGAATTGTGTGAATCAAAACATGAGTCTTGGAACTCAAAAATATGAAGACTAGAGGTATTTGGACTCTCAAAAACGTCTTCTAAAAACTTACAAAACAACTCCCCCGAAGTTGGTATTTATTAAAAAAAGAATGAAGAGTTCCGCTTTTTTAAAACTCTAAAAATCTTATCAGCGTACAGGTACACCGAACCCGTTCAGGGGTACACCGAACCGGTTTGGTGGTACCATTCTGGTATGGGGTTAAAAAACAGCATTCTTCAAGGAATTTTCTCCAACTTCAAAAGGTCATAACTTCTTCACCGTAGCTCGGATTGAGGTGCCGTTTCTTCCAGTATCTTCGTTGCGGAAAGCTCTTCAACTTTCTAGTTGACCAGACCTCCGAACTATGGATGTGAAATTACGAAAATACCCTTGAACTTTCCTATCGTGCCTTTTTTCACTGTTTTGACTTCCCTTGCGTACCACTTGCATTAAGTCCCTAAAATCTTGGTACGTGAAGTCGTTGAGGCAGATGTGGGACACATTAATGGAGATGTTGAATTCTTGATTCCCGGAATTCGGATAGAGGCCGTCATGTGAGATCGTGAGGTGACGTGCCAAATGTAGCGGCGTACGACATACACAAATGTAACATGTTGGACATGAGAAAAATGTCCTTACAAATCTCCCCCTATGTCTATGCCGGTACATACATAAAAAATCCGAATTATCAAATATGAAATTGCCTATACAAATCTACCCTCCCATGAACCCAAAACTGGAAAAGGTACAAATGAATAGTCTTCATCGTTTGTTCTTCAAATCTTCAGGAATCTCAAATCTTTTCTCATCAGGGTGTGCAATTCAGAGATCATCAATGTAGTACCTACACACATGAGAAAAAGCAAATACTAAGTGACGTATCGAGTTTCAAATGAAATAAACATGGATACCAATTTATGATGAACGCATAAGTCAAATCTCAAAAACTCCCCCAAAATTCAAACTCCCCCAGAATAAGATAATTCTTTCTCCCCCTTTTTATGATGTCCCCAAATAGACAAAAAAGAAGAATGAATCAAACAAGCAAAATCGGGGTGTCACGGTATACAAGTCAAGGCATCAATCAATATGGTAAACGTGCTCTATCAAGGAGATGCTCAAACAAATATTCTCAAACTATTTTTGAATTTTTCAAATTTTTCATACAAAAATAAGATACCAATATGAACAAATATGAAACAAAAATCACACCATGGATTAAGACTCAAACAACCAAGTCATGGAAATGGAATGAATGGGTGCGAACACATTCGATAGGTAAATCAACTCAATCAATCATATGTGCACGATGCATACGTGTACTCCTAACGAATGAACATCAAAGGTATCCTCAGGTGTAAAAGTTTGTTGAATTTAGATGACATCGTCTTATGCAAATCAACAAATCAAAGTCAAATGATTTTCACACCAATAACGTCCAAAACTATGTAGCGCATTTTTAAGCATTTCAAGGACGTGCAAACCCGTTTTAAATTCTCCAACCAAACTCCCTCATATATATATTCTTTTAGAGGTAATCTAAATTCTCAAACTTTGGAGAATTGGTGCAAAAACCTAAATGGCCCATATTTTGGCATGAATATCTTTTTATTGCCTTTAAATTTTTTTTGGGCTCTTTTAACCTCTTTGGACCTCGGATAATAAAATTCCTCAATTTTTTAGGTCCTTTTTAAACGGTGGCTTTTGCACAAAGGATAGATAATTATCTTTCGTAGCCCCTCCCCGTTATTCAAACAAATCACACAAACTCACAAAAAAGTTTTTATATGCACAATTTCCTTATAAAAATTGTCGCGCTTGGTTCGTTTTAAAGACAGGATTGGAGTGAAAACACCCAACCAACATGTGATAAGACAAGCACAATAATCAAACAAATTCGTGCATGTGTGCAATAAAGGAAATATGAGTCAAACATGTAGGAAGTAACACTTAATTACATCTTAATGACTCCAAACATTATAAAGCACATGGATGAATTGACCTATTGTCTCAAAACACTATCAAATAGTCACATGAAAAAATGGAATGATGTTGTGACTCGGTCATCCAAAGTGTTCATCCATAAACGGTGCAACAAAAAAAATCTTTTTGTATTTTTCAAAATTTTTCAAAAAAATATATACAAAAAGTACATGTCACAACGCTAGCAAAAATATATCAAAAAGCATAACTAGCGTATGAAAAACATGCGAACACAATCATCTATATGATATTGCAAGAGAAGAATCATGTGCAAGCAAGCGAGAATCAACTTGTCTAAAATCTAGTGTATCCAAAAGTGATTTCCTAACCCAAATAGATGTGAAACAACGTGTGGGGGATTTAGGAACCAAGGTAACACTAGACTTCGACATCCTAGGACTTCTTCTAAGATCAAAACAAAATCTCCTAAGGTGACCTTTCCTACCACAATGTGAACATGTATAAACGGGAGGAATGTTACATAAAGTGTGATCTTTTCTAAAGTCCTTGGGATTAATTGACCCTCTAAAACAAATAATGGTTTAGGCTTTAGCACTAGAAGCATGAGAACAAGATGAGACATTACCATCAAAATCAAACCTACTTGAATCGTTTAAATCATTTTTCAACTTCAAAATATTTGATTCAAGCAACAAATTAGACTCTTCCCAAGACAGGGATTGCTTTTTCAAATTTTCAACAATTTCTAAAAGGGTATCCCTCTCCCCCACAATTAAAGCAAACTTTTCCCTAAGAGTCTCTTCACGTGCCACAAACTCATTGATTAAAATATTTCTTTCATCTTTGGCACAAACACAAACCATCGAACTTTTAAGGTCCTCCAATTCTTTCTCTAAAAATAGGACCCTTTCATCACTCTCCTTCTTGGACAATTTTAAAGAAACAAAGTCATGGTCCAAGGAAATAAATTTTTCACGATAAAAATCTCTTTGATTTTGAATCGTTTGCAAAAGATCCATCGCAGATTTAAAACGAGAATTTTCTTTTTCCAAAACTTTAATTCTTTTGCAAAGTTTCAAATTCAAACTTTTTAAATTTTCATGACGGTCGTGAATCTTCTCAAAAATAGTCTCCTCATTAAACCGGTGTTCCATTGAAAAATTACGATTTTTCACAAAATTGATTTTTAAAAAAAAATCAATATCACACAAATTTTGCGGAAAATAGGAATACGCGATAAATTAGCGTAACCAACTCCGATACCAATTTGAGAACGTGAGTAGACAAATTGTATCAGAAAGTAAATCCTTGAAAAATCAGGATCACGCGATAAATTAGCGTAACCCGCTCTGATACCAATTTGAAAACACCGTGTGATATCGATTCGATTCGTAAATTAATAAGATGGCACACTTATTTAATTAGAGTCTATTAAAACAGCCCCTACACATGCATCTAACCAAGATAAATCATTCAAGCCATGCATGGTAAAATAAAGACGAGCAATTGAGGAAAAAAACCCCTTCCGGGTAAAAAACTTTTATAACACTTTGAAAAGTTAACAAGACCTTTGACTTACATACAATCCTGATAATCGCCCACAAGACTATACTTCACGGTGCCTTCAGAAAACCTTCAAAGATACGAGAGACAGCGAAAGTATCCTCCAGGTGTCGGTTCGTCGTCTTCGGCTCGTCCACGCGTAGAATGACTACGCTCGGTATCCACCGATCAAAGTATGGAGATACCTTCTCCACAGAGGCTAAAAAAATACACAAGATGTGTTCTTGGGTTACCAAAAAGATTCACAAAGGATTGGAAGAATTGTGTGAATCAAAACATGAGTCTTGGGACTCAAAAATATGAAGACTAGAGGTATTTGGACTCTCAAAAACGTCTTCTAAAAACTTACAAAACAACTCCCCCGAAGTTGGTATTTATAGGAAAAAGAATGAAGAGTTCCTCTTTTTTAAAACTCTAAAAATCTTATCAGCGTACAGGTACACCGAACCCGTTCAGGGGTACACCGAACCGGTTTGGTGGTACCATTCTGGTATGGGGTTAAAAAACAACATTCTTCAAGGAATTTTCTCCAACTTCAAAAGGTCATAACTTCTTCACCGTAGCTCGGATTGAGGTGCCGTTTCTTCCAGTATCTTCGTTGCGGAAAGCTCTTCAACTTTCTAGTTGACCAGACCTCCGAACTATGGATGTGAAATTACGAAAATGCCCTTGAACTCTCCTATCGTGCCTTTTTCACTGTTTTGACTTCCCTTGCGTACCACTTGCATTAAGTCCCTAAAATCTTGGAATGTGAAGTCGTTGAGGCAGATGTGGGACACATTAATGGAGATGTTGAATGCTTGATTCCCGGAATTCGGATAGAGTCCGTCATGTGAGATCGTGAGGTGACGTGCCAAATGTAGCGGCGTACGACATACACAAATGTAACATGTTGGACATGAGAAAAATGTCCTTACAAAGGGATTGATTATGAGCAAACCTTCTCACGATAGCCATGTTGAAATCTTTCGAAATTCTTTTAACGTTAATATTGCGTTCTTGAACGATCGTCTTGACAAACACAAAGTAAGAAGCCGGGAAAGGAAAATAGTGCAAGCTTCTGACTTATATTTATGGATTTAAGCTAACATCAAGGTCTTGGGTCATTAAGTTTGATCAAGTAATCAAGTTTTAATTTTGATAAAAGTCCGACAAGCACTTGTTTGTATAAGAAGCATGGATGTATTTCTTAGTACAATTTATGGATAATACTTACCTAATCTTCAATTAGGTGAGAGTATTGTTTGACACAAGGGTGAGGTTATTTGGATATTTCACATTAAGTACTTAGGAAAAGCCAGTCACATTTTCACGATCAAGCTTATTTTTGGTTACAAAGGATGTTGAGCATATACCAATTCGATTATATCAATATTGTATACACAAGATTAGCATCAGGGTTCCATATGTTTTATTTTTAAGTTTGGGACCATTCTATCTTGGAATCAATGTCTAAAGACACTTGATTAGATTGAAGGAATGGGGTATATACCTAAAGCTTTGGCGGTGGGCAGCCTCAGATATCCTATGTTGTGTACTAGATCAAAGTCTTATATGCCTTAGGTAATAGTCTTATACCTTTGAGGTACGAAGACTAGGTTTTTAGTTAGATAAGGATTCCAAGCTATTCCATCTTGAAACATGTGTTTACTAACAGGAGGTTGAGCTATAAGTTGGAGGAGTGTGAAGCAATCATAGATTGTTGACTCCACCAGGGAGACTTAAGTTATTCCACTTCGGATGCAACTAAAGAGACAATATGGCTCAATTACTTCCTAAGTAACTTTGGAAGGTTCCTTCAAATGCAATTAGCTACTACACTTTTTAGTGAACATAGTGGTATAATTGCAAGTTCGAGAGAACCCGTAACTCATAAAGGGGTTACGCACATTGAGTGTAGGTTTCACCAAGTTCATGAGATTGAACAGAATGGGTTTTAAGTTTATCAAAAGTTTATATCAGATAATACCTAGTTAATCCTTCTATCAATAGGCAACAAACTCCCCTGTAGATAGGTTGGGAGTTAGATACATAGCCTTAAGACTTAGTGGGAGACTATTTGGGGTTTTATTCTTAAAACCATGTATGATGGTTACTTTTATGTAAAAGTGTGTCAATTCATTTTGAAATAAGAATCATGGTTACAAGAATAACTTATATTTGATTTAAATATATTATAGACACGTCGATCAATAGAGCATAGTAGGAATTCTAGTGATGCGACTTTGGGTTAATCACAAGGAGATTAAAATTCTGGTTCTAGCAGTATTAATATGTTCACAACAGAGATAAGGAGTTGACACCCTATCGGAATAGTTGCGATGCAATCCTAGTTGTTCATCTCAAACTATGAGAACCTGTTTGACAGTTCAAAAACTTATTTGATAGTTCGACAGAGTAATGTGATTGGTAAATTTCAGGAATGTATTGAATAGGGCCACCCATGAGATTTGAGTTTGAGGGATGTCTTGATTAGACTCGGGTAATATCACACTATTTACAAAGGGAGAATAGATTCTTAATCCTGAGAATTATGACGATTGGAATACTTCCACAAATGTCACTTTGATTGCTATGGGTGCGATCATCAGGTAAAATGATCTTCGTATTGGGTGACAGTTGTGTAAGTAGGTCAGAGATCATAATTCGGAGGTATCCACATCTAGGGGATATCATAGATTATGATACCCCCTCAATAGACTTATATGTTTTGTTTCCACCAAGTAAAACTCGATCGGTGAATTATTTGATAATCCTGGTAGAATAGCACATAAGTTAAGCCTGAGAATTGAGGAATTAATTAGATGTTGGTTAAAATTGATTAACAGTAAATTGATTTGATCAAGTAGGTTAAGAAACCTAGTTTGGCCTAAGCCTACCTTTTATACTTGTGTATAAAAGTGTAGGAAAGGGCTTTTATTAAAATAATGGTTCATTATGGTTTCACAAGGGTGAAATAAAACACTATTACCATTTTTGTGAAGAGGCCTAAAGGGAAAGGACCATATCTCACTCATAAGGAATGGTTTTCTTCTCCAAAGGTACCCACATACCACCTAGATTTGGGGAGGATTATACACTAGAAGATCCTAGATTTACAAAAGGTTAAGCAAGGTTTTTATGATCTAAAATAAGGCCATCTCATTATTTATAAATACTTTTATCCACATCGATTCAGAACTGGAGCTGCAAAGGTATTGTATTTTAAACCCTAAGCTTATTCTTCAAACCTTGTTTATATATTCTTTTCAATACATTAGTAATCAAATATTCATAGGGCAGAATTTTTTCGTAATTAAAATGTCAATCCCGAGTTATTTTTCCCAACAGAGACACTATATGTTGGCTGAGAGGTTTACCCTATTTTCTGATCACAAGAGTCTCTAGTACGTATTCACACAAAGGGATATAAACATGAGATAGAGGACATGGTTGGAGTTTGTGAACGACTACCACTTCTCGATTCAGTATCATCCACGGAAGGCAAACGGGTAGCAGCCTTGAGTCATAGACCAACTATTACTGTGACAACCTTATGGGAAATGCAGGGGGTGACTTGCCTAATATTTGGGTAGACAGGTGGAAGGCCATACGTGATATGAATTTATCGTATACTTAATTGGCAGTTGTGGTCTTTACACCTATTATTGTGTCATGAGTGAATCAAGCACATGATTCAGACTCCTCTTATCAAGAGAATGTATGGGAGCTTATATTAGCAGGGGTTCCTTTTTCTCGATCGATTCAGATAGATGGTTGAGATTTCAGGGACATTTGGTGGTGCCAAAGAGTCCTGAGTTGCGGAGGGCAGTTTTGGCCGAGGCACATGGTTCATATTAGAGGGTATAAGATGAACCAGTACATGAGTAGATGGTATTGGGGGCCATAATGAAGAAGGATGTTACTGAGTTTGTGTCTAGGTTCACTACCTGTCATCTTGTAAAGGTGGATCACTAATGACCGACCGGGGAGTTGCAGCCATTGGAGATTCCCATGTGTAAGTGGGAGATAATCTCCATGGATTTTATTATGGGATTTTCAAGGTCTCAGAGAGGCCATGATTCAATTTGGGTCATCCTCAATAGATTAATGAATGTCAATAATTTCCTCCGAGTGCAAAAAAAATACCATAGAGGAATACACTAGACTTTTCGTCACGAGGATTGCACATCTTCTTAGAGTACCTCTTGATATTTTGTCTTATAGGGACAACACATTTGTATCTGGGATGTGGAGGGGGGTTCAGGATGTTGTGGGTGTGCAGCTAAATTTGAGTATGACATGTCACCCTCAGTTAGATGGTCAGATTGAATGAGAGATACAAATTCTAAAATATATGCTTCGAGCTTGTGCATTGGATCTCAAAGGGAGTTGGGATCAACATTTTACACTTGCAGAGTTTGCATACAATAATAGTCATTAGCACACTATTGGTATGTCACCCTATAAGGCATTATATGGACGACCATGCCACTCTTCGAGTTGTTAGTTAGAGTCGGGAGAGTACATGATGTTTGGGATAAATATTATTTGGGATACCTAAAAAAAAGTGGTACTCATCCGATCACAGATGAAGATAACGCAAGATCAGCAGAAGAGTTATGCTGATAAAAGGAGCATAAGTTGGTGTTTTAGATGGGGTTAAGGTCCTACTGAAGGTCTCCTCGATGAAGGGAGTTATGAGATTTGTATCCCAGGAGAAGTTGGCTCCCTGATATGTAAGTCCCTTACTGATACTGGATAGGGTGGGCCCAGTGTTATATCGTTTGAACTTACCCAAACATCTTTAGTGAGTACACGATGTCTTCCACATGTCCATGTTAAGGAAGTTTCTGAGGGACAAACACACCTATCAGCACATAGACCTTAATAACATTGGGTCTCAACCAGATGAAAGATATGAGGAGCGACCACAAAATATAATTAATCAGAGAGATAATACCTTGCGATCGAACGTCATACCGTTAGCTAGAGTCCATCGGGTATGTCATATTGAGGATAAGTCCATGTAGGAGAGAGAAGAGGACATGCATGTGAGGTATCTAGAGATATTCGAGTCGGTATATAATTCGAATTTCGAAGACAAAATTCAATTTTTAAGGGCGAAGAATGTAATACCCTCTATTTTCAATGCATTATTTTTATTTTTGGAATTAATGTTGTCTTTTATGACATGTGATGTCAATATTTACATTCTATATGCATTATATAATTAAAAAAATGGAATTGGATTTAATACACAATAATATATTAAACAAATATTGGGGAGTGACTTAGTATTATGGGGGGTTAAGGAATGGTTAGAGACTAGGCGTCGGGGTTTTTCCTGTTTGGATTATTCCCTTGGTTTCGAGTCCTACCGATCCTGAAGTAGTTTATTATAATGTCGGGTCACGCTTGAATAATTAATGATTAAACAATTGATGTTGGACTCATATCGACTTTTATAATAGTTTATTAAGATGTTTAATTTCTTAAACTGTTTTCTTATTTCGGGTGGCATCGGGGATGTGTAGATTGTTCATTTTGACTTAAAATAATGGGTTTTAAGTCTATTGGGTTAGTACATAGCTTGGGTAAAGTTTTGGATCATTTGGAGTAGTATTTGGTCTCCTTGGTTTGAGGTCCATATGGGGTCTAAGGTTAATTTCGTTGGAAGCTAAGTTAATAGGTCATTAGTATAAACCTAAAAAATATTAGAAGAATTGAAGAGAAACCCTAAGGCTTGGAGAGAAGATGCACAGAAGAATTAGAGAGCTTGGGGGTGGAAGCTTGGACATTATATATAATTGATTAAGGCAAGTTTACTTAGTGTATGAATTTGATTGCCTTTGTGTAAGAATAATATATATTCATTTGAATCTCAATTAATTCTTATAATAATTTGATTTTATAATCAAATATTCAATTTTCGTAATTAATAAAATAATGAAATTTAGAGTAATCTTTATTTTAATGACATCGATTAATTTTAGTGATAAACCCCATTAATCTGATTTGCAATATAGTTATACTTGTTAGAACCAAACTAATTACAATGACTCAAGTAAAATCCCCTTGCTTAATTCGAGAATTGATGCAAATCTGAGATTAATTTTTTAAAGCCTTGAAACTCAGGTTCTTATGTTCATAATCTGAAATTAATCCTTTACTCTGAGTTGTAAATGGTTAAAACATTTAGATATATGTTAGTGATTATGTATTATAACTTATAATTGAAGTAGATGAGTTGCTGATGAGTTTAAAGGCTTTTACGAATGGATTAAAGTGGGTTTTGGCCACCATTGTTGAGCTGTTTAGAAGTGTCATTTGCACATGAATCGATTCAGGTCGGGAGGCTCGATTCGGGTTAGGATTGAATCGATTCAGCTTGGGCATAATACCAAGGGGGGACTCTTCAAGGTTGTTCATGGTGCCTAGTTTAATTATTTCACTTAGAATATTATTGGTGTTGTGGGAGCCCATTTAATACAATTCGTGAAAGTAGTCGAACAACCCAGATGGATTAACACGCTGCTCGACCCAAATCATGAATTTGATTATGCTCAAAGTATTTTAGATATAAGAGAACACTTATGGATATAGTCAAATCAAGTATCGAAAATCTCGGAGGAGATATTCAGGTATTCTTTGGCTTATCCACGTGTTATTCTGAGTTCCTTGTATAACTCAAACTCTATGATAATTTAACTATAAATTGTACACTGATAATCACCCAAAAGTGTTTAAATAAAACTCCAAATAAACGGTTTTTAATTGCTAATTCTCGATAAAATTGGTCTTATGCGCATATTTGTTCATATTGTAGGTATATATTCACTTACGGATTTAAAAGCTTTATTTCAAGTCAAATGTGGCAGTGGTGCAGTTAAAAGAGGTTAAACCCAATTCCCGTACCAACTACCCAAGCCTAAATTTGTTCTGAACCTAAGCCCAAACCATCCTTAGCATGTCCTATAAATGCTCAGTGTGTGTGTGGTATTAATTTTTTTTTATTTTTAATATAGATATATATATTTTATTCAGGTTGTGTCGTTTTTATTATTTTTATTTTATTTTATTTTAGTGTCTTTATTTTTAGTATTTTATTATTTTATGTAAATAGTATATAAAACGTGTGTGTCGTCATGTCAGTGTCTGTATATATTTAGGTGTGTATTTTTTAATATTCTCTTTTCTTATATTTTTAGTGTTCTTCATTTTATAGTTCTATTTTTATCTTTATTTATATTCTTACGTTTATTTTATCATGAGTCTTTCTATATTTTATGTGTGTGTTTGAGTTTTTATATTTTTATTGCGTGTGTGTTGTGTATATATATATATATATATATATATATATATATATATACACATTCTATTCTTTTTACATATAATAAAGTCCCTACACACATATACACACATTATACTCCCCTACACTCACATACACCTAACTCACTCTCTAACCTATACCATCATCCCATACACCTCACTTACAGCAAATACACACTCACACCCAACAAACCCATCAAATTCTCTCTCCTCTCTCATCCCTCATCATCTTAAACCTCCAATCCTTTCTCTCACCTAAACCTCCATTAACACCCACATATTCAACCAACCTTATACCACCATAACCCCAACCATAAACCCACCACCCATTTACCATCATAACCTGACTTCCTCTTACCTCCCTCTACCCGAGATCTCACCCACCTGCCACCACCAGCAGGTGGTGCTTCTACCCACCTACTTCCCTTATGCCCCGCCACCTGCTGCCATAGACCCGAGAACCAGCTCTGACCCACCTTAATCCGTAACCCATTTATCACCAACTTCGGAGCTACCCGAACCCGCTAAACCGACCTTAAACCCCAAAACCTCCTGCCAATTCCAAGACCCATATCTAAAAACCCGAACCCACTTCCTTATACCTCTAAATTTGGCCATAAGCGACCCAAATCTATACCCGGATTCTGCCCCAACACAAACCCATATCCCAACTTTAACCCACTCCGGACCCGTCACCCTGTTAACCCATGTCGAAACCCATTTCACACCCGGTTCCATTCCTCCTCGACCCATTTGCCCAAGTAATCCCACAAAATTTTATCCAAATCTTTTATATCTGCCAAGATCCTACCAGCCTTACCCATTTCTTGCAAAACCCATTACCTGCAATACCCAAACATTTGCCATTCTCTAAAATTAAAAGTCACATGTTCTTATTAACTTTTACCCCCTTGTTCCCAAACTACCCTCTACCCTCATTACATGTGCATCCAATTCCAATTATACCCCTAGCCTCATTTCACTTATAAATTGAAGATTTGATGGCATTTAAAGGAAATCTCCATTTTATTTTTAAAACTTGAAATAAATTCTCTTCATCCCTTTATAGAGAATATTTACATTTTTAGCAAATATCTCAATATTAAGTGATGGTGTAGAATTTATTTCTTTGGATGAATTTTTATGTACAATTTTATAATGAGAGAGTTTGTCATTTTTAGCAATTTTTCTCTAATTATTTAAGAGTCCATTAAGAATTCATATTTGTACATTTTGTTTATAGTTTTTTAATTTCATCTTTTGTAATTTTTTTTCTCTGTTTGAGATTGTTACTTTTCAAGAGGAAAATTTGTAAATATTAAATTTAGTTAGTTTAATTGTTAACACAATTCTATTAATATTTTGTTTATCTCATATTTTTCTAATTAGCTTTTAGTTCTTAGTTAGTTACTTTAAAATTTAGAGCACTTAGTTAAGTAATAATACCTTAAAAAATCATTAGAAAAGAAAAGAATAATATGAAAATGATTTTACCCTTGTCTTCACATATTTTGTTCTTCACACATGAAAGGTGGATTGATACCCTTACTTATCCTATGCATATTTTTAATGTATTTGTAGGTTAAAGGGATTTCGATTGGAAAAGGGCTTATTATACAACGATTATACTTAGATTTCATTTTTTCCCCATCATACACCCTGACCTGGGGAAAAGGGATTATAACCTGATATTTTGAGAGATACTTAATAGACAAAACCTCTTCGTGGATGTGGGAAAGTTACCGAACCACGTACATCGTTGTTGTATGTGATCCTTACTTTCTGCCTTTGTCATTACTTTCGTGGATTTCTTTATTGTGATATTTATTACAATCATAATTTTCACCGTTTGTGGGAAACGATTTCTATTTCAACAAAAGCATTCATCACCAGAAAGCCCATGATGTCTCACCCTAGAAGCAACCTTCCTCAAATGGGTGATGTGCAAGAGAACCCTATTCCTCCTAGGGCCAGGTTTGAGATTCGTCAGTATATGAACCCCAGGTTCCGCCACGATAGGCAAACTTTTGAGGAGAGACAAGGACCACATAGGTCTACGAAGATATCTAGGTTGGTCGATGATTACGAAGCCCAAATTAGTGAACAAGAGTAGGCTACACGCCTCCAGGAATAAGAGAATGCTCGCCTCCAAAGGTGCCTAGAAAGAGTGGAGAGAGATCTCCAAAGGGAAACCAGGAAGCATCGTGGAAGGTCTCCTAGTCCTCATGTGAGTAATACTCGCAGTCGAGGAAGGAGATCCAGGTGCGATCAGGAAATAACTGAACGTGACAGTTCAGAGAACAGTCGATCAGAGTGTGGACATCTAGAGAGACTCCACATGAGCAACAATCGACAGAACCATGAGATCAGAACTTTGGTCTGTATGGTAGTGGACCAACATCCAGCCCACCGTGGAGCCAGATCCACCAGAGAGCTAGCTAGGAGATCTCTCAACACTCAGATGAAATCCACTTTTTCAAGGGGGATCAAATAAGAGGATCCCCTCAAGAAGTTTAGTGTTCCTAGGTTCAAGATTTATGGCGAAAAGACATATCCCATCGATCATCTTTGGCAATATCGATAAGCAATGACCTTATGAAGCCATAATGACACACTGATGTGCCGAATTTTCCCTTTTAGCCTACTTGATGTAACACAAAAGTGGTTTGAAAGGACGTCCCATAGGTCGATCAGAAACTTTGTAGCTCTGGAGAAGGCCTTCACTGCTCTCTTTATAGATGCACTACTTACGATGAAGAAGAAGCCACGGGAGAACCTTTAGGAATACGCCAAGAGGTATTGGGAAATCTTTGATGATATCAAGGATTGCTCGGAGCAGGTCGAGGTAACATCCTCCAAAATTGGTCTGCCAACCACCTATTTTTTTCACCAGTCCCTCACCAAGAAGGAAGTTAACACCATTGACAATCTCAAGGCCCGTATTGAGAAATACGCTAAGGTGGAAGATGTGGTTCGTTCTAACGCAGGGGACAACGGTCGAGCAAAGGCGAATAAGGGAACAGAGAAGAGTGATACTCAAAAGAAGGTAAATAAGAACGGGGCAAGAATGGAAACAAGGTTGACTCCTCCAAGGCGTTCCAGGATGTTAACATATTCCTCAGGGAACCCATCTACAAAATCCTGAGCAAGATTAAAGACAAGACATTTATCAAATGGCCCAAAAAGATGGGTGGGGACCCAATTAAAAGGAACAATGTGTTGAGATGTGCATTCCATAAGGAGGGAGATCACATAATCGATAATTGCAAGGCTCTGAAGTCACACTTGGAAGAGTTGGACCAAGTAGGGCACCGTAATGAATATATCGAGAAGAAAGCAGATAAGGTCGTAGCTAATGACTATCAAAATCCATATAACGTCCCGAAGATGATACAAGACACGAGTTTGTAGTAATCCATGGGGCATCATACCTTAAATAGATAAAGGGGAATGCCATTCGGATGGATCTTAAAAAGTTGACTGCCGTGATGGAAGCTTTTCAAATCAACCCCGCCAAAACCCAAACAGGAAAGCGTTAGCGACCATAGGATGTCGACTACACCAAGCATATTATGTTCATCGAATAAGATTTGGTCAGGGTGAGGACCCCATATGATAACGCACTGGTGACCACACTCAAGATAGCCAATTGGGATGTCGACAAGCTACTCGTGGACCAGGGAAGTTCGTCCAAAGTGATGTACCTAGAATTGTTCCATAAACTGAAGTTGAACATCGTCGACCTCAAAGAGGCCACTGTTCCATTGGTCGACTTTACAGGAAGGACCACTAAGGAAGATAATCTTGTTGATTAAGGAAGGAAATATCTCAAAAGTAATTGAGTTCTTAGTGGTGGACATTGAGTCCCCATATCACAATATCTTGGGGAAGAGGTTAGCTCCATGCTATGAAGGTCGTAACATCCACGTACCACCAGAAGTTGAAGTGCGTTACCGATCGAGGCGTGGTGAAAATTCGTGGTGACTAGGCCACAGCCAGGAAGTGTTTTATCGCAGCCATTCGCCCCAAGAAAGAAAAGAAGAAAGGGGTAAATGATGGTCATGAGGAAGCTCAGGAGGGGGTTGTACCCTCCAAATAATAATTATGGTACGACCGACCAGGGGTGGAGGAGACCAGGGTCCACCCCGCTGACAGGTTTATTGTAAACCTGAAAGAAGTTGGAGTCGACGATAATTTTCTAGAGAGGAAATTTCTGATGGGATCCTCCCTGGGTCAACCAAGAGAAAAAATAGTTAATTGCGTTTCTCAATAGCAATCTGGACATTTTTGCTTGGGAATCATATGAATTACTAGGGATTGATCCCAGTGTATCCTATCATAGCCTACACGTTAATCCAACCTTCAAATTGATCACTCAAAAAGATCACCGAATAACCCCTGAGAAGGCCAAGGCAGTGGAGAATAAAGTAGGTAAACTGTCGGATGCAGTATCCATCAAGGAAGTTAAGTTCCCTACATGATCATCCAACCCAGTGGTAGTACCCAAGAGCAATAGCAGCTGGAGGGTTTGTATCAATTTCACTGACCTTTATAGGGCATGCCCTAAAGATAACTTACCTCTTCCAAAAATAGACCAGTTAGTCGATGCTACAACGATGCATGAAAGGATGATCTTCCTAGACGCCTATTTTGGCTATCATCAGATTCCCTTATTCGGGCCCGAATAGGATAAAACCTCCTTCATAACCCCCATTGGGTTATACTGTTACAAGGTTATGCTGCTTGGCCTTAAGAACAAAGGGGCAACTTATCAAAGGTTGATCACCAGGATGTTCAGCAAACATATGGGAGAAACGATGGAGCTATACATTGACCATATGCTAGTCAAAAGTAAGAAAAAGGCCGACCACCTTACAGACTTAGCAAAAACCTTTGAGATCCCATGAAATATCGGATGAAGCTTAATTTGAGTAAGTGTCCATTCGGTGTCCAATCAGGAAAGTTATTAGGCTATCTAGTCAGTAAAAGGGGAATTGAGGCTAATCTAGATCAGATCGACGCTATCACTAGATTTCAGCCTCCCCAGACATTGAGAGATGTTCAAAATCTTACTAGAATGCTTGCAGAACTCAATCGGTTCATCTTCAAGTCTTCAAAATGATACCGACCATTCTTTCAATTTATAAAGAAGGACAAATGCCTCATATGGAATGACGATCGTATGCGAGCTTTGGAAGAAATTAAATCCTACCTTACCAAGCCACATGTGTTAGTGATTCCAAACGATGGAGACCCATTATATCCTTACCTCACAGTATCAGACCATGTAGTATGCCTCGCCCTAGTGTGTGAAAAGGAAGGAGGGCAACACTTGATTTACTATGCCAGTAAAAAACTTATGGATGTTGAATAACGCTACCTACCTCTGGAGAAACTCGCCTATGCTTTAGTAGTCGCCTGGTGAAAATTTAAGTATTACTTTGAAGATCATTCAATAATCTTAGTCACCCTCTCAAAGTTGTTCTGAGGAAAGCTGATCTCTCCGGACGGCTCTCTAAGTGGTCGATAGAGCTTGGGAGATTCGATATCCACTTCCAACCAAGGACGACGATTAAGGGGCAAGTCTTAGGAGATTTTATTACAGAATTTATAGGCAATCAACGGAGCAATCAAAAAATAAGGAAGCACAGTCTGAGAATTAGGCCCTATACATTGATGGAGCCTCCAACTCTAAGGGGGGAAGGAGTAGGCATTGTTCTTGTCACTCCAGAAGACAATGTGATCGAGTAAGGAATCAGATTAGGATTTAAAGCCTCCAACAATTAAGCTGAGTACAAAGCGCTAATCGTTGACCTGCGCAAAGCCCAACTGCTAGGAGCAAAGTGCCTCTATGTATTTAGCGACTCCAAACTGGTCTCTAAATAAGTAAGCAGAGACTTTAATGCTAAAGATGACAGGATGGCATCCTACCTCACTGTCGTCAGAGGACTTATGACCGGATTTGAGGAAGTAGACATTCAACAATTCCCCTGGGGGCAAAACAATCATGCTAACACCTTGGCGACCCTGAGTTTAACAATCGTCTCTGACCTAAAGATAACTATCCAGATAGAGTTCCTCATGCTACCTAGTATTAATCAGGTAGTCCTAGCCGAGCAAACCTCCTCGCAGATAAGTCCCCCATCTGGATGGATCCCATTATCAATTATCTACGTAGTGACATACTGCCAGATGACAAGAGGTTGACCTATCAGGTTAGGGTTAAGGCTGCTTGTTTTTACCTCACCCCTGAAAGGAATCTTTATAATAAGTCATTTACAGGCTTCTACCTCCAATGCGTTCACCCATAATATGTCGAACAAGCACATAGTGAGCTCCATGAAGGCATTTGTGGGAGTCACGCAGGTGGGAAATTATTAGCCTTTCGAGCGATTAAGGAAGGATACTGATGGCCTCATATGTAGAGAGGCGCAGATGCCTACATTCGCAAATGTCAAAAGTGTCAGAAGCATTATCCTATGGTCCACCAGCTCGCCAGCGACCTGAAATCTCGGACCAGCTCATGGCCTTTCGCTCAATGGGGATTAGATATCATAGGACCACTACCTACCGCATCTGGGAATCATAAATATTTATTGGTTGGCACATATTTCTTCACTAAATTGGTAGATACAGAACCACTGGCAAACATTCAAGATTCTGACATGATGAGGTTCATCAAGAAGAACATTATAACACACTTTTGGGTACCAAGGACTATCATTACCGACAATGGTACGCAGTTTGAAAGTATATTCTTTCAAGGATTTTACGATGATCAAGGTATCAATCACCACTTCAGTTCTATGGCATACCCCCAAAGCAATGGACAGATAAAGTCCTTTAATAGAACCATGCTCGATGGACTGAGAAAATGACTAGAGAGATCCAAGGGTGCCTGGGTAGATGAGTTCCCTCATGTTCTGTGGGCTTATCATACCACTCCCAAGAGACCAACAGGGGAAACACCCTTTGCACCTGCCTATGGAATGAAAGTTGTCATCCCTATGGAAGCACGTCTCCCTACTATAAGAACCACCCTGGTCGACCAAGGCCTTAATGATAATGCACTATACACTGAACTTGAACTAAAAGATGAGCAAAGATAGTTGGCCTTGATCAAGTGGGCCTCTTACCAACAACAACTGGCCAAGCAATACAATAAGAAGGTCAATTCGAGGAAGTTTTTAATAGTGGACTATGTCCCGAGGAAAGTCCTCGACGGTGCCGTAAAACCATCAGACGCTAAACTAGGACCAAACTGGGAAGGACCCTTCAGAGTAATCAGAGATGACCTTCAAGGACCATATCACTTAGAAACGCTGGAGGGCAGGGAAATACCAAGAGCATGGACTGTATCCAACCTCAAGAAGTTTTACTTTTAGATCTTCCTTAACTTTTAGTAGCACATTTAGTTTAAGAAAATTTTCATTTTCAAACTTATGTTGCTCATCAAATAATATTCATTGAATAAAGGTCGGTTGGCCTCTCCATTCTTACATTTTTCATTGGCTGCTTAACTTTTCTTGGTTATATCTCATTAATGTGCACCTTTCCCAATGATAACTCCTTCGTGCATGTCTAAATTCCTGGGATTACAACCAAGTTATTCAACTTGTTTTCAATCAGGAAACCTTACATGTTGAACAGGGTTTGTAGTAGTTATAACAAGTTAATATAATCACTTCAAATTACTACTACCCTCAGGTCCTTGCTATAGACACAGGAGGCCTCGTGAGTTACCTCGACAATAACAAAAGCCCTACGTGGGATCCTTAGGCAATAAATCCAACTTGTGTTGGTCACTGACTTTGTTAGTCGAAAAGAAAACTTGATCGGGCGGATGGCCTAGTTACCAGGTGAGTTCTTGCTATCATCCTACTTAGGCCTAAGGGAGTGTGACGACATGACCTAAAAGGTAAAGTAGGTGGAATGACATTGCTAAGGAATATTGGACTGGGGGAATGTTTAAAACACAAAGCAACATGTTTTAATATCATTTAGTTAGTTAAGAAGCTCAAAATAATAAAACTTGAAAGACCCATAGTGGTCGATCAATACGGTTTACTCAACAAGTATGAAAATTAATGACAATGTTTAGTCAGCGTTGAGCTCAAAACATTAAAAATTCATAAATAACACTTTTTCATTCGTTATAATGAGAAGTTACATTTACAAAAAATACCAAAGAAAATAAAAATGAGAAGTTATGATAGCCCAGGATGGCGAGCAAGGTAGTCTGCAGCACGCGCTCTCCGACCATCGTCTGGGTGAGGGACAAACTCTTCTCCAGTGTCTTCTGAGTGATGCTAAAAAAGTCAGAAAGGAATAACATCTATGGGGAGCCATTTTTCGGTCCTCGAAAAGGTATTGTGATGATAAGTTGGACACTCGATATGGTACTGGTACCACATGTAAGATTCCTTAGGTGTTTTCACCTCCCTAAGGGCACTAAGCCATCCCTGAGCAAAAGTAAGATCCTTTGATTCCTTCAGTCTTGACGGGGCATCAATCCAACCTTGATCGTAACCATCTGTCTAGGCTTATCGAGGTCCCATCCTAAATAGATGCCTCAACCTTATTATATCTCTTTAAAGACCATTAATTACATAAGCTCGATGGACGTCCCCCTTCAACTCAGCAATTTCTCTAGGTAAAGCTTGACTCTCAGCTCGATTTGTACTAGTTGATGATGAACAAGATCATCGCAGCACTAGAGGGGGCCCGAATGGGGTGTTATCCTTTAGCCGAGCAACTTCCCTCCTTAGATAATTTTTCTCTTCTGAAGTAACTCCCCCACCTGATTGACTTCCGTGGCATCCAGGATCTTGGATTTCAAGGCATTCATCTCCTCTTGGACTGAGGCCCCAGTCTCCTCCATCTCTTCAAGCCTATCTTTGAGCTTGGCTACTAACTCACCCTGGTTTTTATATTGCTTGTTTCTTGCCCGTAAAGATTTAATGATATTTATGAAGGCTCTGCGAGCTTTAAAGATGATGTTTGGACCAAGAATATTTCCTATGTGAGATGTAGCAGGGATATAATCATCTAAATCAATAGGCTACAGTCAACAAAACAAGCAATAGATTTGATAAGCATCAGTAATGAGATAAATCCAGCACTAAAGGAAAGTCTGCTTTTCATTAAACATAAATAAGGCATACACCAATACAAAGAGTTACAAACATAACAAATAGAAGAAAGGACAAACATAATCCCTAACAAACTACGGAGATATGCACTTGATCAGAGGTTGCTGGCCCTTTTCCCTTATCAGCAGTTGTGGCAGTTTGGTCACCAGTAATCATGATCGAACTAAGGACACTCACAACTTGATCAGGAAGAAGGTCTCCGGTACCTGGGTCAACAGGCTCTATCACAGCTCGAATGGCAGGTCGTCCAAAAGCCCCTCGACGTCCATGGGATATAGGCCTGGAGCGTGCTAGGAGAATAAGAAGAAATCAACAGGAACTCCAGCAGCGACCAAATCCTAGTCCCAACCTTTCTTAAAACCTGCCTACTTAATATAGGTTATCTAGTGTTCAGTATCGTCGTATGCCGCCTCCAAGTCTTTAGCGTACCCACTATCCTGGACGTCTTAGCCTTGACATATAGCTTTTCGACCTTGGCAGTCATCTCCTTATTCGCCTCAACCACCTTCAATTTATCGACACCCACCACGCCATAGGTTGCCTGCAGGTCGACCAGCTCCTTCACCGACTGCTGCTTAAGGGCATCCAGGGCCTTTTGTTTCTCTTAATCAAAAGCGATCTTAACGTCAGCCAGAGCATTCTCAGAGTTTTTAAGGCCGATTCCAGCTCGACATTTCTCCTCGACTGGTCCTTTCGACTATTTGGCAATGTGGTAAAAACACAAATCAGTTTACAAGAATATAAGAAAATAATTAGAGAAGCGTAAAGATAAGGGAACGTACCAAAGCAAGACCTTAAGAGAACTTGAGGGCCAACTAGTCAAACCCCATCTTCGTTGATTACTCGTAATCAACAGAGAGCATGACCCTCTCTAACAGTGCAAGGGCAAGCTGGGGGTGTCATCAACACTCATCCTCTAAATAACAGCAACAAAAGAAGAAACAACAGGGGACTTTAGGGCCTATGACCTCTTCTTTTCTTCTTCCCTCCTTCTCTCCTCCTCCTCTCTCTCTCTCTCTCTCTCTCTCTCTCTCTCTCTCTCTCTCCCTCTTTCCTTATTTTTTATCCTCCTCTTCTCTCTTCTTCTTCTTCTTCTCCATTTCGCTCTCCCTGACTCTTAACTTGGAACCACCAGCTATGGGGAGTCTCCATCCTTCCTCTTTGAGGACTTCATGCGATCAGATAACATATCGTATCAGACACCTTCTCTTTAGTGTCTCCATCTCTTCTTCTTATTCTTATTCGTCTTCTTCTTCACTGGTTTTTTCCTCGTTGTCCTCCTCTTCACCTTCTTCTTCTTCTTCTTCTTCTTCTTCTTCTTCTTCTTCTTCTTCTTCTTCTTCTTCTTCTTCTTCTTCTTCTTCTTCTTCTTCTTCTTCTTCTTCGCTCTATTATTCCCCTTCTTTTAACATAATGGGCTCAGAAGGGTCACCAACCTCTTCCTCTGGAACTTCCAAATCGGGAATGGTATATACTGTCCTGGTGATGAAATTATAGGTGGTGTTCTTATACTCTAACAGATCGAAAGTCGATCATGGATGCTCATCGTCAGTCAGAGTATCTCTAACCTTCCAATCTTTTAGAAGATTAGTGACTTTAAATTCACGAGGAACAGGTTCGTGATTCTTGGCCTTAGTTGTAACACAATCAGAAAAAATGTCAGAAAAAGCACGAAGAGGAACAAGCAAACAAAGAAAGAAATAAAAGACAGTGTTAGAAATCGATATATTCCTTCCCAAAGGTAGGGATCCGAGGTCCCCTATACCTTACGCCCTCTGATTGGGGAGGATATTTCCAATTCCTAGCAATAAAACCTTCGAACCAGCTATCTTTATGGGAATCAGGCAAATTCACCACTAGGACCCTGTCAGCACTCCCAGCCTTCAAATACAAGATTCCAACTTTTGTGCGCGAGAAGACATAGTAATAAAAAAAAAATTCCAGACCTAAGTGTAATACCCCATAATTTTATTGATTTTATTCAATAGGATTAAGTAAATTAAATGGGAATTAATTATAAACTAATCCGGATTTAAATACTAGAAAGACGAGAGTTGGTATTTGATAATGATAATAATATTGAATATTACTAGGTGAATGTAGTAATATATGATTATGGAATTTATTAAAATTGTCGCGAGTCATACATACGACAATTCGGAAAATTAAGTTGGGACGCACGTGTCAGTCGCATCAGGAATCAATTTAATTGAATTAAAAGTAAATTATAATTTTATCATCTGTATGGTCATTTTGAGTGCGTCAACATGTACGGATGGGTTGAAATACTTACAAAACACTAGTCGGGGGTTTAGTTTGGGTCCCGAGGCATTTTTAGGCAAAACGGGTAACCCGGGAGGGTATTTTAGTCATTTTAATTTTTAAGGGATTTTGACCCACGAATTTTAGGCCTTATTTATCATCCAATAATAGGGTCATTAGGGCCATAATCTTTAAAAAAGCAAGGAGTGGGAAACGTGAGAAAGAGGAGAAGTTACAAGAAGTTCTCAAGGCCATAACCACCACACACCACCACTTTTTGCCGGAATTGTGATCGGAGAAAGGAAGAGAACCAGACCTTAACATCACCAACGGATCAGAACATCAATTCCAAGGCAAGTGATTTGATTTCATTAAGTTTCAGCAAATAATTAATCCATGGTAGTACAGGATTTTATGATAGCTATGAATAATGATTGAAATTCATGAAATTTGGAGAAGAAACCTAAACTTTGGATAGGAATTGCATGTAGATTAATTCTGGAAGTTTTTCATTAACCAATCCATGACCCTTGATGATTTAAAAACGGATTTAGGAAGAGAAGTATGATGGTTCTTGAAGAAAATAGAAAAATAGTGTTTTCATGATAAAATGAGAATTTGATCAAAGAAAAGTCTAATTGTTGATGATTTAAAAGTTTTGGAACGTTAAGAATCATGTAATTAGGTTGTATAATGACCCTATATACTTATATTATAATTTCACATCATGTAATGAAGATTTGGGACAAAATCTAGACATAAAAATGAAGGAACCCGTTCCTGCACCTGCTTGATCGATCAATCGATATTCATAGGTCGATCGATCGATCGATCGATGATCAAGGTTGATTGATTGATCTCCCCAGAAACTGTGAACTTTCCCCCCTTTTTGAATTTAAGTGTTGTCGGTCATCGAACGTTGTAGTTGGGGATTATGTGAATACATTAGTACTTGAGAAGAACAGTAGGGATATATTGGAAGTCCAGAACATATTAGAATTTGGTTAGAATGTAGTGTTGAATTTACAAGTGTCCGATGAGTAATTTCTAATTTTATAATGCGAGAACATGATTTAAATTCTTTGTAGTGATAAGATAGGATTTGGGACATGAATAAGGACTTCGGAGTACTGCATTGATATATGGGAAATGTAGGAGACTTAGTAACCTCTTCGATCAGGGTTTTAATTACTCGAAACTATTTGACGTGAGACTAATCGGTGAATTATATTATGTATGATCTGGAATAATGATAGTGTACGCATTAGACTAATGGTATAGGACTGAGAATACACCTTAAATAAAATAACAGTTATCTAAGTTGTGTGAATTCTTAGTATATGGATTATTATGTGTATGACATACCTACCAAACTTGCTATCACGGGAGGTCGTCTTTCGAATTAGGACCATCTAATCTTTGTGTGCCTATGGAGGGATTTAGAATGGTACCTTAAGGACATAGGGTTGCGAATGGCTTATTTGTGAGTTAATGAGTCAGCTAACCATGGGAGCGTAGGTATGTGCATAACCCATGGGTATGTGAACCATATTCGCCTCAAATATGTGTGATTTTACTTATTGAAACGGTCCGTGAGAGACTCGAAACACGTGGTCCTTATGTACGTAATGTATCGGAATTCTATAGCAGAGTATGTGTGCACCGCAGCTTAGCCTAGGGGTGCTCTTATTGTATATTTATGCCGAGAATAATATACTTGTGATTATAACAAACTCTTTGTTAAAGTGTGAATATGAATAATTGAGACATTTTAAATGGGATTAAAAATGAGAATTTCCTATCGTAACTGACATAAGCTAATCTGATCAATGAAAAGGTGAGATACACGTAGAATATATTAGAATGTCACGAATAAACCTCGATATTATAATGTGAGTACATGAAGTGGTACTGACTAGTTAGTTAACGGCAAAACTAAGAAGGGTTAATGATAGGCATTAGGCGTGCACAATAGTTGAGGGGTGAGAAACTCATGTGAGAGCACGTAACTAACATGTATATAATATTCATTGTTTAATGCAATTAAACACTTGCTATATTTTAAACTGTTTTCACCTCGGGCTCTGACCCGTTTGCTTTCAAATCTATTTTTCTTGTAAAACTTTTAGTTGCCCATCCACGGGGACAGCAAACATAGGAGTTCAATTACATTGACGTGCTGTAGCTGCGACGGAAGTTATAGGATCTCGGTATTAGACATCTCCACAATTTGCATTTTATTTTATTCTGAGTCAGTCATCAGTTAGGGCATGTTGCCCCTTTCCATTTAGCGATAACTTTCTTGTACTTTCAGTTTCATTTCAGTTTTGGAGTTATATTTTATTCAGACTTTGTATTTGGTTTTATTCTGTATTTAGATTATTCAGGGGAGTGTTACTCTAGACTCATTTTTATTATTTCCATTATTATTCTATCGTGATTGTGATGTGGATGTGGTATAGTTAACTTAGAATTTAATTGGTTGCATGTTAACATATTTAATAAAATTTGACAATTCACATTTTAAATATTAGGTGGCTAGGAATTGTTTAAAAATGTTTTCGACAGTGATGCTATGAACTAAACCAACTTGACATTTTGTATTAATTTGAATAAAGGAGTAGCTACCCGATATTTAATTAGTCGGGGTGTCATAGGTGGTATCAGAGCATCGGGTTCTAGTGTCCTTAAGATTTGTACGACTTGTTATGTTTCCGCGTAGTGTTCTTTGATAGAGAGCCCTATAATTTAGGATTGTTGTACTCTTTTGTGTATCATACGTCTTCAGCTATTTTGAGATATTAACTGTGGACTTATAAAACTTCTCTCTCATTTCAGATGCCTCCTTGACGTGCTCAGCGAGTCCCAGGGGTGCCCCGCCTGAGCCACAGCCTGCACCAGTTCAGTGATCTATAAACACAGCGGAAGTTACCGCCATTGTAGCCCATGCGGTAAATGATGCGTTAGCAGTTGTGCAAGAGGCACCACCTCAGGCACCGCCGGTATCCCCAATCCAGGCTCATGCATTCCCGTCTACTTAGGAATGTGTCCATAATGACTTTCAGAAGGATCACCCTCCGGAGTTTGTAGGTAGCTCTGACGTCGTTGTGTCTAGTCAGTGGAAAAAGGACATCCAAAGGCACTTGAGGATGTATGAGTGTACAAATGTACAGAGGAAGATACTGGCTACTTTTAAGCTGGTAGGAGTATCATTGCAGTTGTGGGAGTCTATTACCACTACAGAGGAGAGAGATATTCTTTCGATACAAGATTTCTGGGTGCAGTTCGACCACAAATACTTTCCCTCCTCAGTTCACATCGAGATGAGGCAGAAATTGATGAACCTCAAGCAGGAAGGGAGGACAGTGGCAGAGTATGAGGCCAAATTTCGTCTCCATATTAAGAAAAGGTCGCACAACCTTAAATGCCCACTCCCCTTATTTACCACAACTCATAACTCCCTTCATGGAAGGAATTAAAATAGCCTATGACCACTCAAGTCAGTATTGAGAACTTTCATTCACAGTGACGTAACTCTTTCGACATTCAAAAGTCACGCAAAATAGTTTATGGTTCCCTCTAGTGTTATCCAACATACTCCAAATCACGGTCAGTACAAAAATCTAGTTATCCCCTTACCTATAATCAACCTGAGGGTGAACTACATGGATTTCCACATAAAACCTCGAAAGGTACCTTGTGCTTGATAAATTGGTATAGGTTATCCCACACAACTCTACCCACGGTAATTGTAAGAACATAATTTTATAAATATTCGTCACAATGTAGTATGTCGTATACCACTACAAGTCGTCAAAGAATTGAGAAGATTGCATCTACAAAAGACGGATCTGAATTAAAAGTTGTCTTCAACATTCAAGCCCAACAATATGAACTTTGGTAAGATAATGTTTAAAGCTTCATTTACATTTAATATTAAGAGTGTTGGGATATTTTTAAAAGGATTTAAAAAAGCTTTGATATAGAAAATGTTTTTATAAATGTTTATTATGAAAAGGATTGTTACTATTTTAGAGGAAAGTTTGGTTTTGAAAAGTTTTTGAGAAATTTTTTAAGTCCTGTAGAATTCCTCGATTTTGACGCTCAGGTCGTTTAAGCGAGATCACCATCTCGTTCGAGCGACATGAGATGTCTCACGATGTCGTTCAAACGACACGCGCATCTCGTTCGAGCGAGATCTTCTTTTCGTTGGAATGACCGAGATGGCGCGATTTTCTATAAATACTCATTAAATGGTTTCGTTTTCATTAAGAAGTCCCAGCATTTTGAAAGATAGAAAACTGCGAATCTGCAAAATTCTTTTGACTTCTTCTTTTAAGGTTTTCATCCTTTTTGTTTACAATTCACAAAAATCCCAATTACTTTTGTGTGAGTTGTTTTGTGGAACCCAAGAACATATTTTGCCTTTTTTCATTCTTTGTGGGGAGAGCTCTACAACCAACAGCTGCGTGCTATTATGGAGGGATTCCTTGTGAAAATTTTAGAATGCGTGTCTGGACTGCACGTCCTGATGGTATAGCTGCGTGCGAACCATTGCTGATTTATTTCTAATCGTTGCTTTGGAGGTTTGACGAAGACACCGTGCATTACTCTTGTGGGCGAAAGCAAGATGGTATGTAAGTCAATGGTCTTGTAAACTTATCAGAGTTCTAGAAATAAAAGGTTTTGCCCTTCAGGGATTTTTTCTGAAATTTTGTGTCACATGCTATATTTTATTTGGTTTGATACGTAGTTGCATGTTTAGGGGCTGAATTAATTTGGTTTAAAAATAGACTCTAATTAAATAAGTGTGACAAATTAGAAGTTTACGAATTTAATTAATTATCACACGCATTCATATTTTTCAAATTGGTATCAGAGCAAGTTACCATATTTTATTATGTATTCCTATTTTCTGAAAAATTGTGTGATATTGATTTTTTTAAAAAATCAATTTTGTGAAAAATCGCAATTTTTCCAATGGAACGTTCATTTAATAAGGTGCCTATTTTTTATGGGGAAAATTATGCCTATTAGAAACCTCGCATGAAATCTAGTTTAAAAGCCATTGACGAGCGTGTTTAGTTGCTTTGCGAAAATGGATGGAATCCTCCCACGGTCACCATTGAAAATATCACATATTTAAAACATGTGTCAGATTGGACTGAGAACGATTTTAAAATGTCGAATTTTAATTTCTGTGGACTGAGTGCGATTTATGGAGCTGTCACTCATGATGAGTTTCGCCAAATTATGACGTGTACCACTTCTAAAGAGGTTTGGGATGTTTTGAAATTGACACATGAGGGTACGAACGCAGTTAAAGAATCAAAATTATAAAATTTGGCCACCCAATTTGAGACTATCACCATGTATGAATCTGAATGCTTTGATGATTTTTATGCATGTTTGACGGACATTATAAACACCAGTTTTAATTTGGGTGAGGTTATTGATAAAACATGTGTCGTTAAAAAGATTTTGAGATCTCTCCCAAAATGCTTTATTCCTAAAGTCACTGTTTTTAACTCTTTGGAAAATTTGAAATCACTTAAGTACGAATATTTTGTAGGAGATCTTCAAACCTATGATATTGACATGTTTCCCAAAACCATTAAGGCTAAGGATAATGGCGTTGCTTTAAAGACTCATTTTAAGAAAAAGAAAGAAAAAGTTTGTGAGTCCGATTCTGAGGAAGATTTTGATTTTAAAGATAGGGACATGTTTGCGAAAAATTTCTCAACATGAACAAAAATAATTCTTCTAATAAGAGATTTTTTGAGAAAAATAAAAAGGCCAAAGAAGGCGGTGAGGAAGAGAAGGAGGGAGAAAAAGAAAAGGAGAGTGAGGAGAATTTAGAAAGTTTGACGTGTTTTGAGTGTGGGGGAAAAAGGCATAAGGCGTATGAGTGTGCCAATAGACTTAAGAGAGAGGGAAAGAAAGTGTCTATGCCTTCCACACTTAGTGATAGTGGTATTTTTTATTCGGGTGATGAAAAAGAGCCCGGTATGTGTGTTGGGTTTTTAGCTAGTCGGGTTAGCACACCTAGTTTGGATGGAGGTGAGGGGACTAGTTCTCGTGAGATCACCGAGGAGGATGATTCGAGTTTTTCAAGTTAGGGTGAAGGTGAGTGTGAAAGTGAGCTCCAAATTGCTTTTAGAGATTTGTATGCTGATACTTTAAAGATAAAAAAATTGAATAAAGAGTTAAGTCTCAAAGTGAAAAATTTGGAGAGAGAGATTGAGATTTTGGGTGAGTTTGAGGTCAAATCAAGTCAACTTGAGAAGATGAAAGTGAGTTTTAGTGAGCAGTTGATTGCTTTAGGTACGGAGAAGTGTTAATTGACCAACACGGTGTCTAGTCTGACGACACGTGTATCCCAACTCGAGAGTGATCTCGAACGTGCCCGGGAGGTCAAAGTCCCTATAGAGAACACATCTAAGAAGGTTGGAAAGATGGTTCTCAGTCCTATTTTGGGTAGTGGTGAGAGTTTAGGCATAAGTCATGACGGTGCTTCTACTACCTAAGTAATACCCGAGCTGGTTCCCACTTTAGTGTTAGATTCTCATGAGTCTCACCCAAACCCACCTAGGCGTCCCATTCCTATTAGAAGAGCTCCCTAGAGTTTTTGAGAGAGGTGTTCGTAGGCCTATATATGTTTGTTCCCATTGAAAAAGGAGAGGACACCTTAGGGAATTTTATTCTAAGTTGGGTTATGTGTCACGTTTTGATTCTACACGTGTTTCTGCCACACATGCACCAACACATGATACTTTACATGCTCCCGAAGACTACATGAGAGAGTTTGCACATTTAGGTGAGCAAGTTACGTTTTTTGTCAAAACATAACAAAATTTGATGGAGGTTTTTCAAAAGTTGGCACCACCTTTGGAAAACCCCTCTGCACCTAACGATTGAGGTTTGACTTGTTTACTAGAATAGGATGTTTTTTCATGATGACATTATTTGCCTATTGCTAGTATGTATCATGTTTGTATGTTTTCCATTTTTTTGAAAATTACAAAAAGATTTTATTTTGATATATTTTAGAAAATCACAAAAGGATTTTTGTATTTTGTTTACGCCGTTTATGGATGGACACTCCGAATGACAGAGTCACAATTTCATTTTATTTTTCATGTGACTATTTGATAGTGTTTTGAGAGAATATGTCAATTCATCCATGTGATTTATAATGTTTGGAGTCATTGAGATGTAATTAGTTGTTACTTCCTACATGTTTGACTCATGATATCCTTTATTGCACACGTGCACGAATTTGTTTGATTATTGTGCTTGTCTTATCACATGTTGGTTGGGTGTTTTCACATCAATCATGTCCTTAAAACGAACCAATCACTATAAAACTCGACAAGAAAGTTGTGCATGAAAAGAACCGTTTGTGAGTTTGTGTGCTTTATTTAAAAACGGGGAAGGGCTGCGAAAGGTTCACATTTGACCTTTGCGAATATTAAGCCACCGTTATATCGGACCTAAAAAATTGAGTAATTTTATTATTCGGGGTCCAAAGAGGATTAAAAGAGCCCGAAAATATTTAAAGGCAATTAAAACAAATTCATGCCAAAAATGGGCCATTAGGTTTTTGCACCAATTCTCCAATGTTTGAAAATTTAGATTACTTCAAAAAGAAAATATGCATGAGGGAGTTTGAATGGAATTTCAAATGGGTTTGCATGTCCTTGAAAGTCTTGAAAAAGCGTTAAATAGTTTTGGACGTTATTGGGGTGAAAATCACTTTGACTTTGATTTATTAATTTGCATAAGACGATGTCATCTAAAATCAACAATTTTTACACCTAAGGATACTTTTGATTTTCATTCGTTAGGAGTACACGTATGCATCGTGCACATATGATTGGTTGAGTTGATTTACCTATCGAATGTGTTCACACCCATTCATTCCATTTCCATGACTTGGTTGTTTTAGTTAAATCCATGGTGTGATTTTTGTAACATTATGTTTGTATCATTTTTTTTGCTTTGTTTGAAAAAATTGAAAAATCAAAAATAGTTTGTGGAATCTTTTGAGATACTCCTTTGCATACGTAGTTTGATCCATGTTTGCTATGGTTTTGTCGTGATACTCCATGTTTTGATTGTTTTTTCTTATTTGTCTATTTGGGGACATCATAAAATAGGGGATAAAGAATTACCATGTTATGGGGGAGTTTTTGCATTATGGGGGAGATTTGATTTATTAATGATTTATTCTTATATCATTTCAAACTCGATACGTCACAAAGGTTTTTGCTTTATCTCATGTGTGTAGGTACAAAGATTGAAGATCATTACGTTGCACACCCTGATGAGAAAAGCTTTGAGATTTGATGAAGATTTTTGAAAAGTTTGAGAACTTGCAAATTTGTACCTTTTCAGTTTTGAGATTTATAGGAGGGTAGATTTGTATAGGCATTTTGGTATTTGATAATTCAGATGTTTTTATGTATGTTCCGATATAGACATAGGGGGAGATTTCTAAGGACATTATTTTATAAGTCCGTTATCAATTAATTATGTCGTATACCATTACAACCGTCGAAAAAGTTCAAGAACAATCTACATCAAGACGGATCCGAATATATCAAAGTTCTTCATAAAAAAGCCTCGCAAAGTTTACTCTGGTAAGGGTATGTTTTAAATACCTTAACTTTGCACTTAGAGCTTTGGGATATGTTTACAAAATATTTTCTAAGTGTTGGAGTGGACCTTTTTCGTCAAAATTTGAGAATGAGTAAATTTTGTAAGTCCTGTAGTGTTCCTCGATTTTGACCCCCAAGTCGTTCAAGAGAGATCACCATCTCGTTCGAGCGACATGGAGATGTCGCGCGATGTTGTTCAAACGACACGTGTACTTCATTCGAGTGAGATCCCTTTTCGTTCTAACGATAAAGGCAGCGCGATTTTCTATAAATACTTATTAAATGGTTTTGTTTTCATTAAGAAGTCCCAGCATTTTGAAATATAGTAAACTGCGAATCTGTAGAATTCTTTTTGACTTCTTCTTTTAGGGTTTTCATCCCTTTTGTTTTCCATTCACAAAAATCCAATATGCTTTGGTGAATTGTTTTGGTGTTCAAGAACACACTTTACCTTTGTTCATTATTTATGGGGAAATCTCTACAATCGGAAAGCTATGTGCTATTATGGAAGGAGTCTCTATGAAGTTACTGTTGTGGGGAGTATAACCTACATCGAGAAGACTGCGTGTCCTTGTGGTATAGATGCGTGCAAACCATTGTAGATTTCTAGCCGTTGCTTTAGAGGTTTGACGAAGACACCGTGCGTTACTTTTGTGGACGAAAGCAAGATGGTATGTAAGTCAATGGTATTGTAAACTTGTCAGAGTTCTAGAAATAAAAGGTTTTTCCCTTCTGGGATTTTTCCTGAATTTTGTGTCGCATGCTATATCTTATTTGGTTTTATACGTAGTTGCATATTTAGGGGCTGAATTAATTTGGTTTAAAAATAGACTCTAATTAAATAAGTGTGCCAAACTAGAAATTTGCGAATTTAATTAATTATCACATGCATTCATTTCTCTCAAAGGAGAGTGATTATAGGGTCCTATTTTTAGAAAAAGAATTAGAGGACCTTAAAAATTCGATGGTTTGTGTTTGTGCCAAAGAGGATAAAAATATTTTAATCAATGAGTTTGTGGCACGTGAATAGACTCTTAGGGAAAAGTTTATTTTTATTGAGGGGGAGCGAGATAACCTTCTAGGTTTTATTGATAATTTGAAGAAGGAGTCCCTCAGATTGGAGGAGTTTAATTCTTTTCTTGTGTAAAAAATTTTGAAGTTAAAAAATGATTTGACAGACTCGAGTAGGTTTGATAGTGATGGTAATGGCTCGTTTTGTTCTCATGCTTCAAGTGTTAAAGCCAAAACCATATTTTGTTTTATAGGGTCAACCAATTTCAAGGATGTTAGAAAAGGTCCATCCACAAGTGTCGTTCCACCCGTTTACACATGTTCACATTATTGTAAGAAAGGTCACCTTAGGAGATTTTGTTTTGATCTTGGAAGAGCTCTTAGAAATTCGAAGTCTAGTGTTTTGTTGGTTCCCAAAACCCGTGTCGACGTGTTACATCCGTTTGGGTTAGGAAATCACTTTTGGATACGCTAGATTTTAGACTAGTTGATTCTCGTTTGCTTGCACGTGATTATTCTCTTGCCATATCATATTGATGTTTTTGTTTTCATTTTTTTGTCATACATTAGTTGTGGTTCATGATATATATTTGCTTGTGTAATGACATGTACTTTTTTTTATTAGATTTTTATTTTTGAAAAATACAAAAAGATTTTATTTTGATAAAATTTTGGAAAATCCAAAAATATTTGTGTATTTTGTTTGCACCTTTTATGGATGAACACTTAGGATGAACAAGTCACAATTTCATTCCATTTATCCATGTGACTATTTGACAGTGTTTTGAGACAATATATCATGTCATCTTTGTGCTTTATAATGTGTGGAGTCATTAAGATGTAATTCGTTGTTACTTCCTACATGTTTGACTCATGATTTCCTTTATTGCACACGTGCACGGATTTGTTTGATTATTGTGCTTGTCTTATCACATGTTGGTTGTGTGTTTTCACTTCAATCATGTCCTTAAAGCGAACCAAGCACGATAAAACTTGATAAAAAAGTTGTGCATGTAAGAACCGTTTGTGAGTTTGTGTGCTTTATTTGAAAATGGGGAAGGTTTGCGAAAGGTTCACATTTGACCTTTGTGAATACCAAGCCATCGTTAAATCGGACCTAAAAAATTGAAGAATTTTATTATCCAGGGTCCAAAGAGATTTAAAAGATCCCGAAAAAATTAAAAGGCAATAAAAAGAAATTCACGCTAAAAATGGGCCATTAGATTTATTCATCAATTCTCCAATGTTTGAGAATTTAGATTACCTCAAAAAGAAAATATGCATGAGAGTGTTTGAATGGAATTTAAAATGGGTTTGCACATCCTTGAAAGTCTTGAAAAAAAGCATTAAATAGTTTTGGATGTTATTGGTGTGGAAATCACTTTGACTTTGATTTGTTGATTTGCATAAGTCGATGTCATCTAAATTCAACAATTTTTACACCTAAGGATACGTTTGATATTCATTCGTTAGGAGTACACGTATTCATCGTCCACATATAATTGATTGAGTTTATTTACCTATCGAATGTGTTCACACCCATTCATTCCATTTCCATGACTTGGTTGTTTTAGTTAAATCCATGGTGTGATTTCTGTAACATTATTTTTGTACAAAAAATTGAAAAATCAAAAATAGTTTGTGTAATCTTTTGAGATACTACTTTGCATGCGTATTTTGATCCATGTTTGCTATGCATATTTTTTGTGACACTCCATGTTTTAGTTTTCTTCTTCTTACTTGTCTATTTGGGGACATCATAAAAAAGGGGAGAACGAATTATGAATTTATGGGGGAGTTTTTGCATTATGGGGGAGATTTGATTTATTAATGATTTATTCTTATATCATTTCAAACTCGATACGTCACTAAGGTTTTTGCTTTATCTCATGTGTGTAGGTACAAAATTGGAGATTGCACGCCCTGATGAGAAAAGCTTGGAGCTTTAAAATTTGAAGTTGAAGATTTTTGAAGAAAAATTTGAGAACTTGCAAATTTTACCTTTTCAGTTTTGGGATTCATGGGAGGGTTGATTTGTATAAGAATTTTGGTATTTGAAAATTCGGATGTTTTTATATATGTACCGCTATAGACATAGAGGATATTTGTAAGAACATAATTTTATAAATGTTCGTCACAATGTTGTATGTCGTATACCGCTACAAGTCGTCGAAGAATTGAGAAGAATGCATCTACAAAAGACGGATTCAAATTACAAGTTGTCTTCAACATTCAAGTCCAACAAAATGAACTTTGGTAAGATAATGTTTAAAATTTCATTTACATTTCATATTAAGAGTGTTGGGATATTTTTAAAAGGATTTGAAAAAGCTTTGATATTGAAAATGTTTTTATAAATGTTTCTTATGAAAACGATTGTTACTATTTTCGAGGACAGTTTGGTTTTGAAAAGTTTTTGAGAAATTTTCCAAGTCCTGTAGCGTTCCTCGATTTTTACGCTCAGGTAATTCAAGCGAGATCACCATCTCGTTCGAGCGACATGAGATGTTGCGCAATGTCGTTTAAACGACACGCGCATCTCGGTCGAGCGAGATCTTCTTTTCGTTCGAACGACTGAGGCGGCACGATTTTCTATAAATATTCATTAAATGGTTTTGTTTTCATTAAGAAGTCCCAGAATTTTGAAAGATAGAAAACTGCTAATTTACAGAATTCTTTTGACTTCTTCTTTTAGGGTTTTCATCATTTTTGTTTACAATTCACAAAAAACCCAATTACTTTTGTGTGAGTTGTTTTGTGGAACCCAAGAACATATTTTACCTTGGTTCATTCTTTGTGGGGAGATCTCTAAAACCAACAACTGCGTGCTATTGTGGAGGGAGTCCTTGCGAAGATTTTAGATTGCGTGTCTGGACTGCGCGTCCTGGTGGTATAACTGCGTGCGAACCATTGCTGATTTATTTCTAGCCGCTGCTTTGGAGGTTTGACGAAGACACCGTGCGTTACTCTTGTGGGCGAAAGAAAGATGGTATGTAAGTCAATGGTCTTGTAAACTTATCAGAGTTTTAGAAATAAAAGGTTTTTCCCTTCGGGGATTTTTCCTAAAATTTTGTGTCGCATGCTATATCTTATTTGGTTTGATACTTAATTGAATGTTTAGGGGCTGAATTGAATTGGTTTAAAAATAGACTTTTATTAAATAAGTGTGCCAGATTTGAAATTTGTGAATTTAATCATTTATCACACCGTCTCATTATACAGTAACTCTTCCCCTCAATAAACCTACAAGCCCCACACGCACTTCTCGCATTAGTCAGCATATTAAACCAAGTCTCGTCTAACCATCGAGCTCTAGGTGAAACAATATACCCAAAATAAAACTTCGTCTCCATTGCTTCCTGATAATCCCTATTAGAAGTGGGATTGCAGGATCTCATCCTGATACACAACAATATTGGAAGGCACCTTGCACTGGTGAAATCCTTCTCTTCAAAGAAAGAATAACAATTACTTCATCTTAGCCAATCCATTCCATACACTCAGAGGATTTTTTTTACCTAGTTACGGTGTTGCAGTCCATCATTAATTTTATCAGTCTACCTACCCATTCTGTCACTGGCAACAGAGGCTTGTTACTCAATTCTGGTTGATCATCTAGAGCCACCCTTTTTCCATCTATGAATGGTGCATCCGGAGACAATCTCACTATGTCGAACCCAAGACCAATTCCCACTTATCATATCTCTGATTAAGTGGTACTTTATACTCCCCTTCTTCCCTCGGTGGGACAAAAGTCACGGCTCGTGCACTTTTTGCAACTGGGCCGTTTCTTGGGTCTTTTTGCCCCATAGTCATCAACAATTGATTTATGCGCAAGCCACTCTAAACATTCGACTGAGTAAGGATCCGCTCTATTTTCCCACAATAGTTCGGCCTCCTCTTTATCATGATATATATTTTGAATGGCTTCCCAGATCCTTTCAACCCATCTTGGTGTGCTACTCTCATTGCACACATATACTTTGATTATCGTCATTCTCACTCGACATTCAATCCATCATACCATTCCATCTTTAACTATAATTTCCCTCAGGCATATGTTCCACACATTGATTCATACGTCCTACTATCGGTGCATATCTGCACAACACTGGAAACGTGACACACACTTTCCTTAAAATTGGCCTCCCATTCTCGATGTGGCTATAACTCATGGGTATTCTTAATCACCCCATAAATTAAAATTTATTTCTCCTTAACATCTTTTCACCCCTCAACTCATGGTCAGAAGAAATTTTTTTAGTGCTCTCTCACGGCACTATCGGCCCCCCACATGCTTTAAAAACCCTAGTTTTGTGTTCTTCCCAAAGGTTCAACCACAAACCAATATTTAAATCCGTGAAAATAAGTGAAATATCATCTGAATTTAAAGTCATCTACATGAAATCCTATCCCAACATGCATTAAATTCATTATTCTTCCCAAGAATTTATTCATAATCAAATTATTTATCAATCCCTACACATGGGTATTATAACTACAATTGAATTTGCAATAAAAAACTTGCCTTGATTACTATAGAGTCTGATTTCGTGAGGAAGGTGATGAAGCTATATGTTTTCTCTTCAAATCTTCACTCCTTAGGTGCTTAGGGTGCAAGAATACCTTCCAAACTTCAAGAATTCTCATTAAGCCTTTTGGGAATGGTTTCTCTCTTTTCTCTAATGGCCTCTCCAAGTTCTGTGAGTTATGAACCCTAACCCCCAATCCTAACCATCAGATATAGGGCTTTAATTTTCGTAGGTCATTTACCCTCTATTTTTAAAATGACCAAATTACCCTTATTAGTTTCCGGTTTGGTCCAAAATTGACCCGAGACCCAAACTAAACCCCTGGGTACACTATTTCGACCCTATGAGAGTCATCTGTGACCTCTAAATTATCATACAAGTCACTAAAAATACATTTATCAGTTCTCACCTCAAAATAGTCTGCACGCGACTCCCGATGAGATAAAATAAAATACGCACATATCACTCCCAATGTCCTATAACCACAATTAATAAAATACGTACATATCACTCGCTATGCCGTATAATTAAAATTATCAATTATTTATTAGTCGCACTTAGTAAATATCACAATGCAATATTAATCAATATTTTTCTCTCGAATGATATTTAATAGTCACACTTTTTATCTAATCGCATTAATTACTTTACTCGCGTAATTTAATTAAAACGTATTTTTCCTAATTAATTCCTCAAATTAAGTAAATAAAAATAAACCAAAATATGGGTATTACATACTTCCCCACTTACAAGGGAATTTCGTCCTCGAAATTTGGGCAAGAACGATACTAAAACTTAGGATCTATAACCTCATGACATCCTCTAGTACCCAATTTCCAATCATAATAACATAAGGGTCACTCCACTATACACCTGCTAGTGCTACCCACCTATCAAAAGGCATAATACGAGTGTTGGTAATCTTAACATTCACGTTAAATTATTTATTGACTAGATATTGTGTGGAGTAAAATTCTCATATCCTTGTACTTTGAAATTTTTTATGTTTTCCTCTAATTATAAATATAGGTTTTGAAAAATTTGTATTCAAATTAATTATCGATGGTTCAGGGGATTGGATCCCGATCCCACGTTTCTCTACTCGTTTTCAAAACTTAAAATTTTTCATTTTCTTGCTTTCTTTTAGTCAAATTACTTTTGTTAAGTAGATATTCTCATAAAAACTCATCACCTTTTCCTTTTTCTTTGAGAGAGTCGATATTAAGGTATTAGATACTTTCCTTTAGTTGTCGTTACGATTTCGTCCTATTCTTTTGGATTCGACCCCGACTTATCGGGATTATTACTTGAGCGGTTGACTTGCACTTTAGATGTAGATACACGAAATGCACACACTTTTTAAGTCTCGTCACATGCATATTCATTTTTTTCATAGTGAATCAGGATCCACATCACTCATAATATATTTATTTTTACTTATTTTCTCACTCTTTAGCAATGAGTTAGCAAATAAATATATTATGAGTGATGCGGGATAAAAGAGTTGTTCAAATATACTCTTTAATGAAATCATCACTCAGAGTAAATCATTGCCATGATTTTGCTCCACACATACTGTTCATATATATACACACACATTTTCATCCCATACGCATTATACACACGGCTACACATTTCAGGGGAAAGAGAACATCGTTAGCCCATGAGAGGCCAAAAGATCCGAATGGGTGCCTAACACCTTCCCATTTCGTAGTACATTCTCCCAGCCGATGATATATTTGGTTTCATATGCATCAATTTTTTTATGTCATCCCTTCAGAGATTGCTAATTTTTTCCCGCTTTGAGTAAAATAGACTAGTGAGTCCAATATCTACACATTCACACACTTTCACACCCTCTACGTCGACCGTTTCATGTCATTTTTATCCTGCAAACACTGGGTGAGGGGTGAGAGGGAATTTTCCCCCTCAAATTTCCTGAGGCCTCAAGATGGCCACAGTGGCGACTCCGATGGGGATGATTTTTGAGGAATAGACTCTATTTACATGAAATTTGTTTTCCTCTTTCTCATTTCTCCTTTTTTCTACATGTGTATATATGTTTCCACTTATATATTATTCTTTTTACTCTCATGCTCACATGTTATGTATGTCATTCTCATGTTATACTCTCCTTGTGTATTATTTTCTCTACCAAGATCATCTTCACATCACATATATATACCATATATTCTATAATATGCTTGAAATCATTTATATATATCTCATTTTTTATATTCTCTTCATGTTTGCCATGTTTTACTTCACTTATCCACATTTTTACATACACCATGTCACTTGTACATATCATATGCTTTATGTATATATTTCACGTTATTTCCACATATTTCCATATTTTACTCATTCACACATATTCTCATGTTTCACACCTTGTACATATCAACATATTTTGTTCACTTGTATATATTTGCTTACTTTACTCCACTTCTACACTTAGTGACGTGACTCAAAATGTGTCTCTAACGTGTTCTTATATAGGCTCAAGTGCAAGCCGGCCACTAAAGTAATAAACCCAGTAAGTCGGGGTTAATTCCTCAAGGAAGAGGATGAATGCTCGTGATGACAATAGGTAAAGTGATTAATCCTAAGGTTGACTCATGAAGAGGAAATAAAAGATAATTGTCATGAAGTTATCTGTTACTCCCACTAAAGCAGTGAAATCCTAGTTAAATTAACTACGCATGTAAGACTTAACGAATTACGAAGTAATTAATATGAATAAAAGATAAGGTCAAATACAATCCCCCAACCCCTAATGAATTCACCAGATATAAAATTAATCGAGAATTAAATATTTAATTGAAATGAAGAATTTAATAATTTCAAGCATTACATATATGAAGGAATGAAACCGCACATACATAATCAAGAATAAAACTAAAGTACGTGCCGAGATGGTTAACATGCGCGTCGCACTCTTAAACACCCCGGTTACCTAGGGCAAGCGAGGTTAAAAGTCCTATAACGGTTGTGATAGCAAAATAACACGATTCAATTAATTATTTAACTCAAAGAGTGAATTTTATATCCATGCAAACCACGTAGGTTTGGGTTCATGCATTCCAACCCTTATATATATAGTCAAACATGGTGTGGTTATAGAAAAGCATGATATTTATGTTGCATGTAATGAAAATCATAAGGCAACTATCTCTACATATGTAAAGTAAACTTGGAATCTCGGGAAAAAATAAAAACATGAAAGAAATCAACTTTTGGAATAAAGGAGAAGAACATAAACTTTATTGAAGAAGAACCTTAATTCACAAAACTATAATCTTGATGAAGAAATCTTTTCCTAAGGCTCCTCTCTCTTTATCTCTCTAATTATATGGTAAAGTGAAGCCTAAACTTGATTAAAAACCCAAAGGAACAATATTACTACGTTTTTATAAGTGCTTGAAATGCCTACAACTCTTCCTTTTTTAAGTAGAAAAATCTAATTCGATTAGATGTCGTCGAACTGGTTCAGTGTTTTTCTACAGGCAAGGGGTGAACCGATTTGACTTTCCAGTACTTAGGCCAAATCTTCGAATAGAGGGGAACCAGTTTAGGGTTGGGATGAACCGGTTCGGCCTAGAAATTTTATATCTTCTCTTTAGTTTCAAATCGTCATATCTTTTGAACTCTAACTTGGATTTTGATGTCGTTTCGTCCCATGTACTCGTGAGGTCGAGGTCTTCAACTTATTTTGGATCCATATCCAAACTCTAATTGCATAATCATTGTACTGCCCTTGATACTTCTCCTTTTTCTTTTCAACTTTTGTTCTAGTTTCTCCCTTTTCTTTATTTGATTTCAATTCCTGAAAAATCTAAAAGAAATACATGAAACTCGGTGTACTCATTAGAAATTGAAAATATCAAAGATATACGATAAATACTCTTAAATGCACCATAAAGGGTGATTTTTTTTTTTTTAAAAGAAAAAGAATTTATTCAATCTTTGAGAGAAAATCCATCTCAAGGTGGCATTACAAGAAAAATCCAGTCTAGCAAAAAATTAAAGATACAAACTAAAAATAGTGAAAATCTAAACATAAGAAATTTGAAATTCTTTGAACAAGTCTATGTAAAAAGGTTATGGAGAAAATTTGAAAGGTCTATCTTTAAAGGACACCTCAATGTCATTGTAGACCAATCCTTTGATAATCCGGGCATTCATCGCAACATTCTCCATTTTATTTCTGGCACACCAAATTCTCTAATAAATGAAAGAAGATATCATATTACATAGAGTCGCATTGATTGATTTTCCCTTAGTGCATAACCACTAATTCATAAGTCCTCCCTTTACGGTATTAAAATTAGAAGATAAGCCCATCCTTTTTTGGAAAAAAATCCAAACTTCTAATGCAATTTCACCATTGGCAAAGAGATGGTCCCGATTTTCCTCTTTTGGTTCTAGACAACATCTACATTTCGATGGAAGATGGATTTTTAACTTCTTGATATTTTCGTCAAGGGTTAAACCATCATGTAGAAGTCGCCACGTGAAAGTGGAAACTTTAGGGACGATGCGTTTATCCCAAATGGACGAGAAAGAAAGTTGAACACAATCTTTGTTTCTAATATAATTCCAAGTAAGCTTACGATTGATATTATCCCTCATTTCCAACTCGTTGTAAATATTAAGAACTTTTTGCATTATTTTCCAAGTGTGACTGGAAAAAGATGGAGTACCACTAAAATCATGAATTTGGAGTTTTCTAGATTTTTCTTTCATGAATTTAGACCATAAACCATCTTTGTTAAAGTGTGAGTACCATAATCTGCAAGTATATGCCTTACACACATCTTCGAGAGATCTTTGGTTTTTAATGTGGGTTGAGAAGTAGGTAGTTTTGGGCATAGTAGCTAGTGTATGAGTTTTTAATGTGGGTTGAGAAGAAATCTTTGGTTTCTGTGGTCTCTTTTCCTGCCATTTTTGGTTTGGATGAATAACATTAGGATTGTTGTTGTTGTGGGATACCTATTTTCCCTTGTTCTTATCATCAACAACCCCATTTTGATTAGCATTAAAACCTGCATCCGCCTTCATTGAACATGACACATCAATAGAAACAATCAAAAAGATATCATCAAATTTTAAACTTTGATGATTTCACAAATAAGAAGAATTTATGCACAATCAAACCCCCTAACTTAGAACTTTGATAGTCCCGAGAAATGTAAAAGAGTCAAAGTAAGATCAAAACACTTGAAAAACATTTTATTGGGATAAATACCTTTTTTGCAGGCAAGCAATTGCATTTAGCGTATGCAATAAGCTGTTAAACCCCTAGGTTACCCTAGAAGGACGAGTGGTGTCTCGTGAGGGTTTGCAGTGAATTTACCCACAAAATTCATTTTTCGACTCAAGGAAAAATCAAAATACTTAAAAATTGTACAACTTAAATTCCCCAAGAGTTTCAATTCGTAGTGTGTGTGTGTAAAGCCAAAAATTTAACAACTAATTTCCACCGATTGATCATTACATTACTTTCCGAAAATTCGTTTTGATTCAATTTCTCATGGATGCACTCACAAACGAATCACTCGGGATGTGACTAATTCTCTCGGTGTGCGTGGTTTAAAGAGTAAATAAATTGGACACAAATTCACTCACACAAAATTAAAAGACGAAATTATTTGAGTGAATAGAACTTATCAACAGAATACGGTTATTGAAAAATAGGAAACATCACCTCTTGTTCACACCAATTAATCTTTCTTATTATCTTTTTATGTCTTAGCTCTCCACGCGGCATAAATTTCGCAATCTGGGCTCGATTAGGACTTTTTCGGGTTATAAGGTGAATTGGGTAAAAGGATAATGGTTAGGAATTTTAAAATTGGAAAATGTTCTTATGATGTCCGTCAGTACTTTTTCGAGCTTTCGCTCATTTTCTTTTCTTTTTTTATTTCTTTCTATTTTTTCACAATTTTCTTTTCTTGTTGTTTTTGTTGAGCATTTTTCGATTTTTTTTCTTGCACCATTTGGACTTTATTGATGAATTTTCTGATTTTCACAACTCCGGGCTAAATGGATTTTTCGGGTTAACAAACAAAATTGGGAATTTTTCTGCTCAATTGGGTTGCAAAGAGGGATAATTTTTCACAAGTTTTTATGGATAATATTTTTGGGTAAACAAACGAGGGCCTAACTTAATTTATCCAAATTACTTATTACTTTACCATATATGTCTCGAGATTAATTTAGTTTAGAGATATTTTAGCGTGCTTTTCGAGGCAACATCACACTCGTTTTCCGTAACTGATCAAAACAAAGGAATAGAGATCTTCAATGGCTTTTTTAAATGCTAAAACGAACGTTGAGTTTACCATTAACTTGGATTGATTTAAATACTCGCAAAAATCGATAGGCTCGAAATCTCACCGGGTTTGTTAATCTCCACATTTATTTGTTAAATCGTCAACTTTTGCTCAATTTCCATCTTTGGTCAATTTTGATTTTGGCATTTGATTTTTATAGTTTGAGACTTTAACAAAATTTCGTGACATTTTTGAAAAATTTAAATTCCAATTTTTATTTATTTTAAAGAAAAATATTTTTGTTTTTTTTTAATTTTTGGGGGGCATTTTGAAAATTTGTGAAATTTTTAACGCACGTGTATCCACCCTAACTTAGACTTTTGCAATGTTCTCATGCTAAAAGGACTAAAATGCAAATAAAAAAAGAATGCGTAAAAATAAGCAAAAACCAAAATGCCACTTTTAATTCGACCATTATAAGCCAAAGACAAAATAAGGATTACGTTGTTCTTTGTTCATAAAACAGAAACAAGAAAGATGCAAAAGAACAAATAAAGACATTGATAATCACAAAACACAAAACATAAAACACAACCAACCATCATCAATGGGCTCTACCGTGGAGGAGAATTGGAGGAACCGGGCGCTCAAGGGTCATATGGGTCATAAAAGTAAGTCGTAAGTGACACATTCGAACCCATGTGCATGCGATGCATCTCCACCCTTAGCCGGAATAACATGCTTGTGTCCCACTCGTAGTTTTGAGTGAAATTGTCGAAACGAGCTTCCAATGATTCTATAGGGCTCTCATCGGGCACATAGTCCTTGTCCTCCTATTCATCATATTAGGTCTCCTCCTCTCCAATCTTAACATCGTCGTCACCACCTCCATTTGCCTCAAACTCCTCATGAGCGACTCTTGCCTAATGGGATTTGGCATGCGGGGTTGCGTTATAGGAGCTTTAATTCCGATATCCTTGAGGATGATGTGATAAACATGGCATAGGGAAGGGCGATCTTTCCTTTGCTATCCATGGAAGCCGCGATAATCTCCCCTCGAAAATGCGATCTAGATAAATAGAGTTACCCACGCCAAATAGGTGGTAGAGGAAATTACCATGGCGTATATAAATCTGCAAATTGTTTAAAGTTTGTAGTATTGCTCCTCAAGTGATTAAGAACACTGATCGGGTTGTCTTGTCAAGGCAACTCACCGAGAATGTGTCGCGTGCCCAAACTTGATTTGGAGAGATGCGCTTTAAACATTATTGTTTTGATATTGGGTTACCCGCGGTGGGGTAATCAAATCTCTCGGAAGCGGGTACTCATTGTTCTTACATTTTTTCTATAATGATGGAGAGAGAGACGAACACATGTCTGGTGATGTAGCCTCATAGGTTGAATCTTGGACTTTGACGAGGGTGCCATAGAAGGTGCACACCTCGTTTAGCCATACGTCCTTATCGGGCATGGCGAAGAATTTCCTCCATAGTTGATGGTGGAAGGGAGTGGATACGTCGAGAGGTAACTCGTCCTAATTCACTTCTCTTTCGATGTGGACATTTCGAGCAGAAGAGAAAAATGTTTCGCGCCATACGCGCTCTTAGAGAGAGAGGTATGGATGACAACCATCGTTGATAATTTCGGTGGATTCGTACTTGACGGGGATCTCGTCGTTTTCCATTGGGAGAGAAATTCTGAAAATTAGTAGTAGAAGAGTAAGGTGGAGGGTGGTGGAAGGAAAGGGTGTGTATTTATAGGTGGGGGTATAGTGGAGATGGAGGGAAAAATTAGAGGGAATGGATTTGGAGGGAAGGGTTGGAGGGAAGACCTTGGAGGGAAAAGGGGGAAGAATGGAGGGAAATGAATGTATTGGGAAGGGGAATGTATTGGGAGGGAGGAGTAATTCAGACCTGCGATGTACGAATCGGTTCGGTCCTGGGGTGAATCGGTTCAGTCTTAATTTTTTTTATTCAATCAACAGGGCGAACCAGTTCGGCCCTGATAGTTAAGCCAGGGCGAACCAGTTCGGATTTTCAGTGTGAACCCTTAATTTTGGCCTCAAAAAATTTAGGGGGCGAACCGGTTTGTTTCTCCACTATGCCCCTCTTTCTCCTCTTAAAAAAAAACAAAATGTTTGAGGGCCAAAAACTCACTTTTTTGAAAAATTCCAAAAACCACGCCTATTTTCGCTTGGAAAACCCTCAAAAAAATCCCCTTTCTCGTCGTAAACTCTATCGAATTGCAAAGTTTTTCACCTATCCTATCTCGGCTTGTACCCTATGGACCTCTAACGAACCTAACCTACTCAACTAACTTATGCACACAAGAACCACCCTATACGCGTTGGGGGTGCGACGACCTCGCCTTTAAATCTCACTCAACCCTGTAAATGGGGTCCGACAACCAAATAATGTCGGCCTCTTCAACACATAACTCTAGGTATGGATTTATAGTTGTCCATTTATTTTAAAAGTGCCTCCCTTCTTTTGATCATCTAACTCAACGGCTCCGTGGGGGAACACTTTTCTCATGACGAATGGGTTGGTCCACCGCGAATGTAACTTGTCGAGAAACAAGTGTAAATATGAGTTGTAAATAAGCACATTTTGACCCAAATGAATCTCCTTTCAATGAATAATTCGATCATGTACGAGTTTCATCCTTTCTTTGGATATTTTGGCATTTTTGTACGCATCATTGCACATGTAGAGCTAACACTAGTTTGACATACGGGAGGCCTTTGTCCTTGGCATGGAAACTTACCCTTATCTTGGATGCTTAAAGAAGATTGCAATTTTGAAATGTTCACATTTATTTCGGCGAACATGCGAGTATTTTTAGCATTAGTTTCCCTTGAGATTGCACAAATTTATTGATGGCATCCTCGAAATTTCTCCGCTGTGGGGTGACATACGGTGCTGGAGGTGGTGCTTGAATATATTGGGCTTGATGGAAATGCGGAGGTGGGGGTGGAGGGGCAATGTGTGACTTAGGATTCAACGCATCATGTTGTTGCCCATAACTAAAACCAGGATGGATTTTCCACGAAGGGTTATAAGAGTTCCCGGGAGGGGTGTTAAAATTACCCTCAAATTCTCCCCGCTTCCAGTTGTTTGTGAAGCATAACTTTATAGGCGGGTACCGTAGGGCATTCCTTTGTTGAATGTACTACCTCACAAATTACCCACACCTTATCTTTCGGAGATCAAATGGATTCGTTTGTATCTCTTACCCATGACTTGAGTACGTCTTCCAATTTCAGTTCAAGTTGTTCTACTTTATGTTGCCACCCAACATCTTTTCCAATTGGTAAAGTCCAGATGCCAAAGGAGTGGTGGATGTTTGTCGAGGCCGGGTTTGGGCGCTAGGATCGGATGTGTCCCACGCTTGAGTAGTCTCAGTGACATACTTAAGGTGGGCCTCGGCATTGTTATCGTCTAACCCAAAAAATTCTCCATCACACATGGCTTCAATGAGTTGTTTAGAAGCCATGCTTAGCCCTTGGTGGAAGAAAGATATAAGGCGATACTTTTCTAAACCATGATGGGGGCATGTATTGACAAACATGTTGAAACGATCCCAACGTTGATCAAATGGATCGTTTTCTTGTTGTCTAAATGTTTGAATTTGAGCTTTGATGGAATTCGTTCGATGTTGGGGAAAGAATTTTAGGAGAAATTTATTCTACATGTCCCTCCACGATCCAATTAACTTCGGCTATATAGAACATAGCTAGGTCTTCTCTTTATCCTTTAAAAAGAAAGGAAAATTTTTGAGTTGAATAATGTCTTGGGAGCACGTTTTATCACTAAAGGTTTCGTACGCCTCTTCGAACTCACGCATATGCAGATATGGTTTCTTCGAGTCCATACCGTGGAATGTGGTAAGTATTTGGATCATCCCATTCCGAAAATGAAATTGTCCCGCATTGTATGGATGTAGAATGCATCTCGGAGTGAAGGTTCGCTCGGGATATAATAGGTCTCTCATGGGATAATACGACATCTCACCCTGTCCCCTACCAAAACTAGCATGATCTGACATCGCTCTCTCTCCAACTGGCTCGGTGTCCTCACTCGGTGCCCTAGAATGTGACTAGTGATGGTGTTAGGGAGTGTAGGAGGTAGAACCCAAAATTATGGGACGCGATGAGTGTGTGGGGTATCGAGATTGTATTTGACTATTGGACTATCGTGAATTATAGTTAGGGTGGATTGTGGAGTTTGTTGAGTATTTTGCATGTAAGGGTTTTAGAGAGATGTAATATTTTTTACCTTTTATTTTTCTGAATTTTTTTGAATTGTTTCGATTTTTTTTATTTTTTTTGGCTTTTTAAGAATTAGAGTCAAAGTTTAGATTAAATCGACCTAACCTAAAATGTCTACCTAGTCCCCGACGACGAAGCCAAAAACTTGATACGACTCAAAATGTGTCTCTAACGCGTTCTTATATCGGCTCAAGTGCAAGCCAGTCGCTTACATAATAAACCCAGTAAGTCGGGGTTAAATCCTCAGGGAATAGGACGAATGCCAGTGACGACGATAGGTACGGTGATTATTCCTAAGGTTGACTCATGAAGAGGAAAGGAAAAAATGAATGTGATGAAGTTATCTGTTACTCTTACTAAAGTAGTGAAATCCTAGCTAAATTAACTACGCATTCAAGACTTAACGAATTAAGAAGTAATTAATATGCATGAAAGATAAGGTCAGAATACAATCCCCCAACCCCTAATGAATTACCCGAATATAAAATTAATTGATAATTAAATACTTAATTGAAACGAAGACTTTAATAATATCAAGCATTACATATATGAAGGAATGAACCTGCACATACATAATCAAGAATAAAACTAAAGTACGTGTCGAGATGGTTAATAGGCAAATCGCACTCTTAAACACACCGGTTACCTAGGGCAAACGAGGTTAAAAGTCCTACGATGGTTGTGATAACAAAATAAAACGATTCAATTAATTATTTAACTCAAAGAACCGATTTTATATCCATCCAAGCCACGTAGGGTAGGGTTCATGCATTCCAACCCTTAGAAATCTAGTCGGACATAGTGTGGTTATTGAAAAGCACGATATTTATGTTGCATGTAATGAAAACCATAAGGAAGCTATCTCTACACATGAAAAACAAACTGGGAATCTAAAATAAATAAAAAACATGCAAGAAATCAACTTTTAGAATAAAGGAGAAGAATACAAACTTTATTGACGAAGAACCTTGAAATTTAAATCACAAAACTATAATCTTGATGAAGAAATCTTGTTCCTAAGGCCCCTCTCTTTCTCTCTCTAATTCTATGGTAAAATAAGCCTAAACTTTATTTGAAACCCAAAGGAACAATATTACTACGTTTTTACAAGTGTTTGAAATGCCTACAACTCTTCCTTTTTTAAGTAGAAAAATCTAATTCGATCAGATGCCGCCGAACCAGTTCGATTTTTTTTATAGGCAAGGGGCAAGTTGGTTTGCCTTTCCATTACTGAGGTAAAATCTTCGAATAGTGGGGACCCAGTGTCACGACCCCAACCCAATAGTAGTAGGGAAGAGTGTCTTGACATGCCACCAAGGCATTCAATGTTATGGACTTAAAATATTTCTTAAAATAAATGCAACGGAAATACATTCACATGGTCATGAATCGTAAACTATTGAAAAAATGGAATTACGTCATCAGAGCTTTCTAAAAGGGAACTTCATATATATTAAAGTATGAACGGATTACAACTTATGCCAAAATTAAAAACTTATTACTAAAGAGCCAAACATCCTCTATCTCCTAAAAACAAACGTTATATTTAAAATTATAACAAAAGAGCTCCTCAAGCTAGATCTTCAACATAGTCCTTTTACACTCCATCCTCCCGTCTAATTATTTCCTGAAAAATCGTTATTTATACAACGTCAGCTAAAAGCTGAATAAGATTTAATCTCCCGACATTCCAAGGTTTTCAGAATACAGATACCTATTCAAGTCAAAAGAGAAGGCATATACATATATGGATAGGAACTTGCAGTATATAGATATATATTTTGAAATGTTAGTATATATATCACAATTGGATAGCTCAGAATAAGAAGAATGCAATAATTCAAATGTGATATCTTTTTCTTTCAATCATATCATTTTAAAGGTCAAGTACACTCTAATGTCGTATTCTTCTACCGTATTATACCCCGGTAGTTGAGGGTCAATCGAACTAGTTCGTCACCACGCCTTATTTAGGGAACACCAGCGATAACCCAACTGGGAAGGTCAGTCAGTAAAGAGGTCCCTTAGGCCGAATCAGATTTTCAATATTCAATATCCTTTTCAATAATCATTTTTAATCGGTATGTTTATATGGACAAATATAAACATATCACAATTGAATCAGTCATCGGTATCACATGAATTTTGAGAATAAAAGCAGTTCACAAAATATATATAGTTTGCATAATATCATATAATCAAAATACACAAGGAATGTCAGAGTACTCACCTAAAATAGAGGCTCGAAAATATAGATATTGAGTCTTGGATCACACGTTAATCTAATAAATACAATAAAGGTTTAATTATGTATTCTAAATAAAGCCCAATTCTAAATATTGTGTTTTAATCCTAAAATATCTTGCTGAAAAAGGTTACTAAAACCATTTTCTCAATTTTTAATATTCATTCATCGCATTTAAAGAATTTCAATTCATAGTTCTTCCTAATCAGTCGGTTCCCAGTAGAGATGGAGGGTCACAGGGGCACCACTTAAATACCATCTCATCTAGACAGAACATTTCCAGATTTATTCCCAGTAGAGATGGAGGGTCACAGGGGCACCACTTAAATACCATCTCAACTAGACAGAATTTCACCGGGACTGCCTTTGGAATTACTTAAATGAGATTCCATAATACGAGCAATTGCTTACAAAAATCATTTTAAAAAGAGTATATATATATATATATATATATATATATATATATATATATATATATATATATATATATATATATTTTTCAAACAAGTTGACATATTTTGAAAATAAAATCAATTTAGATTGTTTCCAAATTTTAAGTTTTGATTAGTAAAGTCTTTAGTGTATTTTACCAGCATAACTACTAAGTAAAGCTATAAAATACGAAATTAAAACTACAAAAATGAATTATAACATTTAAATAAAAGCATACCTACGAAATGAATTCTTTCTTCAAAATTATAGAACTCCTTCTTAAGATATTTCCCAAGCTTTCTATCACTCTTTCTTACTATAATTCTCAAGGAATTGGTGTGAGTTTCAAATGAACCTTAAGGCCCTATTTATAGGTTTCCAAAAGTCTTACAGTGTTGACATGTGTCTAGGTGATCAAGCATTACGGTGGCAAGTCATCGTTTGGGTGTCGCATTTCGGGGTGGTCTTGCAGTCTAACATCACCAAATGATGACAAGTGTTTTAGCTTTCTCTCTGAAGATGACATGTGTAAGGTGGAGGTGACCAGCACGTGGTGGAAAGGTGATAAGGGTATAAGGGTCATTTCACACATGAAGGGTATTTTGGTAATTTCACACTATATATTTTCAATATTTCTTAGAGGTCCTTGAAAATATTTTATTTACAAAATGGCCCTTTTTGTATTTTCATTTTAGTCCCTAAAGTTTCATAAAATTATATTTTCTACCGCAAAACTTATTATATACCTTAAGATATGTCATAAGACTTCGATTTCATCCTATTTACGATTGATTCTTCATATTTAAAAATGGGGTTTGTTATATTGATAGACAATAACATCACATATCTAATAATACAATATTTATAAGATAGTAAGTAACACATGAGTGTAAAAACAAACTATATACATATGAGCACATAAAAGTGGGGTCATTACACCTAGTTCGGGGCTGGGGCGAACTGGTTCGGCCTAGAGATTTTCTATCTTCTCGACTTCAAATCATCATATCTTTTTAATCATAACTCGAATTTTGATGTCGTTTCTTCCTCTGCATTCGTGAGGTCAAGATCTTCAACTTCTTTTTTGGCTCCGTATCCAAACTCCAATTTCACAATCACTTTACTTCCCTTGAAAATTCTCCTTTTTCTTTTCAATTTTTGTTCCGATTTCTCCCTCTTCTTCGCTTGCATCGAATTCCTGAAAAATTAAGAGAAATACAGGAAACTCTGTGTACTCATTAGAAAATGCCAATATCAAAGATATATGATAAATCCACTTTAAATGAACCGCAAGGGGTGATAAAAACTTCAAAATTAAGGGGAATAAATAGGAAGAATTTATGCCCAATCACTTAGCTCTTTCTCACCTGCCACTCACATATTTCCCCATGCTTTATTTCATGCTTAGTAGTTGTACATATCTCTCTTAGCATACATAAAACTTTGCATAAAAATACAAATTAAAATCCATACCTTTTGCACATTACATCATGTGAGCATCACATATTGACCCTATATTTGTCCCGTACTGGGGAGTCACTTTATGATGGGTTATCGATTATGCGAGGCATGGTTAACCTATGCAATATGAGTCCCACTTTCTATTGGCTAAGTATCTTCAACGTATATTATACGTTTCCCCTCACATCATACCGCTTGACTAAACTCACTATGGTAGGTATATAGTAGTAACTCATTCATGCTAATTGAGTATATATAATTCACTCTCACATAGACCATCCCCATGAGGTGTATCATGAGGCAATTCACGTACAGTCGAGTATATTAAATAACTTTTTCACACTTAGTAATGGATGATTAACCTTATAGTCCAATGATAGATCGTGGAAGTCATGCCAAATGAGGGAACCCTTACACTAGCATCCTATTCATAAGACTTATAGATGTATTCCCTATGGCACTCATACATAGATTATCGATTCCAATGCAAAACTCTACCAAAATTTTGGGTCGTCTAATCGCCCAAATCTTGCTTTAGTTTCCCTTTTTAAAACATAACCCTGTCTATTAGTCTGGAATCAAGTCAAATTGTGTCTTGCATCATATACCCCATTCTTTCACAGACTCGAGTCATGTCCAGTACTTCACTTGCACCCTAGGCAGAACATAGTCTAAGCCAAACATAAAAATAAAAAGTACACTAAGGGACTTTACACCCCATTCTCCCCTTTTTTAAAAATACTAAAAATATTCTTTTTTGAAAAAATATAAATATTATTTCCCTTTCAGGTGCGATCTCTTCCCCAAACCCGCCCTGTCTCCGTATTGGTTGAGATAAACCAACAAATCTCCTCGAAGATCTAAACCATCCTCAACTACTTCAGAAAAATTGAACGGTCCTACCAAAGATTCCTCTTGTAGAACCTCGATTAGAATGTTATTGCGCAGCAATATCTGATGACTGTACTCACTGAGCTCATCATGAAGATTGATAATCTTCTAGAAGATAATCACGAGATGTAGAGAAATAGGGGTCAAATCCCTAAAAGACTAGATTCGGATGCTTATTTTCCCTCATCGTGGGACTGTAAATGCCTTCACTGATATGGGCTTCGTAAGAATTCCACTAGGATCCACAGGCTAACATGCATCCACATGTTTAATCCATTAATGGGATACCTCCTACACATCTACCAATATCAAAACTGTTCAACAAGGGGCTAAGTTTCTCGTTCCTAATCTTATCGATCCCGAAGTGGAAGAATCGAACTGAGTTAAGGAGGATATCAAAATGATCTTTGTTAAATTCAATCAATTAAAGCCCTTGGGAAACTATGTATATTACACTCATATGTCTCCCTACACAAAAGCTAGACTGCCTGACAAGATCAAAATGCCCAACAATGAGAAGTTCAGAGGAAATTGGCCTACGATTATGCATATTTGAAATTACAATAGCTCTATGATTTTACTTGGGGATACATAATTGATAATGACCTTTCAACAAACACTTAAAGAGAGCGCCTTTCATTGGTTCTTGTCATTGGAACAATCCCAAATCCGCAATTGGGAAGATGTTGCAAGAGAATTCATGGATCGGTATAAATATAATGAAGAGTTATAGGTGAGCCCCTAAGACCTAGAGTTACTTAGGAAAATCCCTACGGAGACTGTTAATAGATTCATAACAATGTGGATAAAGAAATATTCCACCATGACCAACCACTCGCCTGAAGAGGAACATGTCATCATTCTGAAGAAAAAGTTTGCCACACATTCAAACATCTATGGGTAGTCAGTATTACCCTCACTTCAGATCCCTCAGGGAGGCTGGGGTTAAAATTAAAGAAAATATTTCCAACTAGAAAGCATAATCAAAGCCAAAGAAACTTGATGGACAGTTCACTCCCCAAAAGTATGAAAATCTTGTTACCCCTACCGACATCAACATATCTCCTCACCCCTACTACCTCATGGGCCCCAGAAGCCTGTCCTACTACAACCAAGAAAGAGTATACCAAACTCCATTATCCTCTCTTCAAAGTGTATCAATCTCTATTATTCCATAATATCACCAAACCTTTGGACCCTCGTCCTCTTCTTGACCCTCTTCCTAAACATTTCAAACATAACACCCATTGCAATTTCCACCAAATCATCGGGCATATGACTAACTAATTTCATCACCTAAAAAAGGTTGTCCAAATACTCATTGATAAAGATGTCATCGCCCCTCCCGCAAACCTAAAACTAAACATTACTCAAAAATCTTTACCCATGCGCCAAAGAGACTTTAATGGCATCCTTACCGATGAAGATCCTAATTTTAATCCCTCTGTCAAAATTATGCCCATAAACAAGCCAATCATATCTGCTAGTAAAAAAAAATCCCCAGTTGACCTTAAATTCTATCCAACCTTATTGCTGCATCTTGAGAATGCTCATGACCTGGCTCTATCTTTGATGATATGATCTTGCGTTGCTGTCTAGACAATATCATAAATATGAAGTATGGACCTGCCTATTATCCTTGAATAATTTAGAAGCTTTAGGATGAAATTACCATTAGATTTATCCTTCGAAGAAAATGATCATGCAAGAATAAGCGGCATATACATGGATGCCCAAAAGTGGGCCCAACAGTCTTATGGTTAGTTTGTACGACCGAAGGAATTTATCGTGGATGACATTGTTCAAATCGTGTCATAAGAATGTAGTAGAAGAAGTTATGTGAAGCTCTTTAGTTTCTTACCGTCTTGAAACTGAAAGGCTTCCCTTCCCCTAAACCTTTCTCCACCACATGGAGGAATTATATATTGAGGCTATTGAAGTTGTGGAGTGTGTGGGAGGGGATTATAGATAAACCCTCTTTACTTGGATATAAACCTCATCATTAAAAGACCAGTGATTAATTAAGACATGTCCTGATTGATCGAAAATTGAGGAACACTTCGAGAATAAGCTAGTTGGTCCATCATGTATTTTATCTATTTTATATAATTATCTGCTATGTTGTAATATTTATAAGGTTGCTCAATATCAACGAAGGACCATGTATGGCAGGACCTGGGAGAGATTTCATGCTTTATTGATGAACCTTACTTGAGAACCTTTTAGGGAATTATTTTGGAGGATGGAGATAAAGGCATCGTTAAGGCACGACTTAAACATTTTAGATATGCTAGGGAAAACACCTAGCTTTACCCGATTGATCATTACTCGAGCAACCATGACCTTACTCAACCATAGGTTTTTAGTTCAAAAAATAAAATATTTCCATAAAAGATATGAGTGATGTCATACTATACCTAACACATGCTAAATCAAACCTATCTCAGTAAAGTGTTGAGTTAGTAAACTATTGGTAAAAAAAGTGTTGACACACCTTTGTCGCCACCTGACACAACAACTAGTCACCTGATAATTTCAGTTAACATTTAAAGGTAATGACATGTTGGGTATAACAATTTGACCCAAAATATAATGCACACAAGGTTCCACACGTGTGACCTGAGCCTATATATCCCCCATTTATTCTTTGATAAACGATAAGATCTTTGAGAAAATAGATCATTTTAAGATATTTATTACAAAAAAGAGATTTTACCTTCCTCCATTAACGCTTTTCTAAGTTCTTACCAAGAACTCAAATATACTATTCCTTCCATATTTTGTGTTTGACTGTCTATCTTAGGTGTATTTAGAGTGCTTGCTTCTATCTCCCTCTGATTAACTTCCATCAGAGGTTCACTTATTGATTCAAATAGTTATATTTATTACTCTTCAATGTGATATATACTTGAGTTTATTCCTTCTCAATAAGAGTACACTTATTATTTTGTTATCACCATTGAATTGAGTTACGACTGAATTTATCTATAAACACCCAGCATAAATTACTCTTTTACATTTTGTGACCTCACTGGGGATGTATTCTATTTGAAATGGTTAATGGAAACATTAGCCACACTCTTTTTGATGACGCTCAACATGAGGAAGAGAAAATTGCTCTTACACCTACTATTGAGGTTACTCCAATCACTATTCTAACATGTAATTCTCACGTGGGATAAACTACAATGAGAATTATGATGGGCCCCAACCAGATGACAAATATTATGTTCAAGTGTAAGAGGGTAGTGGTACTGTTTTCTATGAATGTATGTAAATGGGTGAGGCAGGACCCACTCCAATGAAAACTTTTTATAAGGTAACAATATTTCAAGAACAAGAGTAGATATAATAACCAAATTTTCCAATATAATAATGAAGTTTTTAATTATAAGAAATAAGTAACTAATGATTGAGTAAAACTTTTCAATAATAAGTAAAGGAATGAACATTGAGGGTTGTAATTATTTGAGATTGGAGAGGTAAGCACCTCAATATCTAGGAGAGAGCAGAGAGAGAATATCTGTGTGGGATCTTGTGCAGCATGATCGTTATTTTTATATTTCTTGTGAATAACTGGGACCCAAGTTCTCTATTTACAGTAAAATTTTAGTAAAAACTTGGAACATGCATGCCTGGTAATATTCCCGTGCGATAAAATATCTAAAAACATTTTTCTTTAATACTCTTTGTCACTCTCTACCATAATCTGTCTTTTTGGTGGACACCCAATGTAATAGCGAACAAAAAGGTGATCTTATCGACCATGATTCCAAAAAGTGTCATTTTATCTGTTTATCAAAATTTATTGCTGAATAAGTTTGATAACTTATGAGTGACTTGAGGGTCACTTTCCATTTAAATTATTAAAATGTCTTGCGAGCACGTTTCAGTAAGCTTTCTCGCTAATTTATATGTGAACTATGTAATGTATAGTTGTGACTGCGATTGACCTATTTGGTTCCTTGCCTCAATATTCTTTATTTCCTAAGATATTAAAGTGGTGGAGACTTAGCTTGCTCAACAAGACTTACCTCTCATCCTCCAAACCAATACTCTCAAAAGGTCCCAACTGGTCATCTGCTTGAGCCCCGCTTACACAACCAAGGCTTCTTACTAAGTAAAATTGTCAAAGACAACAAAAACATATGAAAGACAACAAAACTGAGTGTTAGTAGGGAAGTGCTCGTCCACTTATTTATGTGTTACGTGAGTGACTACTCGTGATTTAATTCCTTATATAGCTAATGGGTTATTCATGTCCTTGCTCTTATTTGAGAGCTCTAACTTAGGGTTGCTCACGCATTCCTCTCGTTAGCATTTATAGCATACATTGTAGAATTCGTAGGTATTTATCATGCACTTTTTCCGATTGTGGCTAGGGGGTTGCTCGCACAACCTCCTTTCCTGGGCACTGCCCACATAGCCCATTGATAACTAAGGGGTCGCTCATGCAGTCTGCTTAACTGGGAATTGTTCTTCTAACTCACTAATAGCTGAGGGGTTACTCGCATACCCGTCTACATTAGCCCCTTGAAAAAGTCGCTCATCAATTTGGAAAGGGCGAGTTGCGCACGAAACATTATCTTGGGTTTTTAAAATAATGTTTTGTCATCATTACCTTTTGTGTTGCATTTAATGCTCTGCCATGCCTAGTTCTGCAAGACATGTTTCCTTTCACCTTGAGATCTGACGTGTCACGTTGGGGAAGTATAGTCATGATTTAAGTAATCATTACTCTCTTTTTGAATTTACAGTCCCTTTTTATATTTCCAACGTATAAATACTTTCCAATACCTCTTCAAAACTTTGCCTTCATTTTATTGATTTTAGAGATAGAAAACCTTTGGGAGTTATTCATTTCCTCATTTTTATTTTAAAACAAATCATAACTTTCCTTCATAAAATCACTTATTTTAATGGTGTCTACTTCATCCATTATTTATATCTCTAATACTGGGATGATGATGGGTCCCTACCTATTTAAATATTTATGGTAACCTCTGATGGAATCGAAACATCCATTGTTACCACCATAATGCTTCATGTTTCTTCCACTATCCTTAATGTTGGTGGAAACTTTGGTGCTTATAAGTCTCACGCAGAGACGGATGTTCTTCTTTTATAAGTAAATCCCTCTCAAAATACCTCGAGGTATGATTGAAAAATATTTCACTTCTTATACGTGTGCTCCTTTTTTGGTAAAGACATTCATTTTATGTCTTCACTCGAGGGATTTGCTACTAGATTTGTTGCTATAGTGGCTAAAAAACCCTTTTAGGGTTTCCATAATATGAGAATACTTTGGCTGTTATGCTTAATTGCATGTTACAAAACTAAAGTGGATAAAGGTGATTTTCCATTTTCTAATATTAATTTCGATGCTTATGTTGGAGTCCTCGGGGAGTGAGAGGCTTAGTTTGATTATGCCCTGCCTATGGATAACTATAATGACCATCAGGGGGTTTGGAAAGGAGTCTTAAAGTTTAAAGAGTTGCACAATCGTCAAGAGCACGAGTGCTCTTAACATCCTGGTGTCTCATTGGAGTATAAATTACTAGTTGTGGAGAATTATCCATTACTTTGGAGGATATCTACGAACTCACATGTATGCATATTTTGCGGAATCATATATTCACTGAAGGTTATGAAGACGTCGAAGAAAAGTCCTTGTATGAGGAGTTACACAAATAATTAGGGGAGTATATACATTATGTGTGGCTTACTCACACTGGTATGAGAAAGCAATCATTTTCCAAGCGGAAAAATGTATTAGTTCAGAGACTTTTAACCATTGTATAAACATGAAGCCAAGACCAAGAATCCCAAGAGTCAAGATGGTACTAAATTAAAAGACAAAGGACATCTTACTGGATTTTTTATCACCTTCTTATCAAGGTTTTTATTCCAAGGGAGGCTTAATTACTCCCCTCGTGAACTTCTATTTGTTTGGATACTAGGCTTGCTCATGACAGGATGTACCACTGCTAGCTTAAACTTTAGGCTCTATGTACACTTAGCTAAACCAGACACATTTTGATATAAAGAGTTCTCATGGACGGTATGACGTATTTAACATTGTCATCTCTTTTATTCTTATGAAATTCCTTTTTAGCAGTTCCCAAATTAGGATTATGAACCTTGCTCATTGCATAAAAATACTTCTTGGATTTCTATATGGCATAAAAATACTCCCATGCTTTCTCTTAGCCTTTTCTTAGAAAATATTGATGAGTTTTGCTTTCGTCCTTAAGAAAGGAGACTTGGAGGTATATTTACTTGGAATTTCTTTCCTTATATCTCACAACTTTTTAATTATTGCACAAATGACGAGTTTTTCCCGTTCATTTCTTCCATTGAATTCATTTTACCTTGCATTCTTCCATCTCTGATTGAGCTAAGACAAGGGGTGGAGTTTTATCACTTCGAGCGGATAGGGATATGATTTGTGTATGATTAATGCACTTTTCCACAGACTTCCCACTAATCATTCCCCTGAGCTTGTATTGGGAATCATATTTTCTCCCCTGAGGGCATGGTCCACATGACTTCCATATTTTCAAATTTCCTCGTATCCGCTAATGAATATCTTTGAAGTAGTTATTTGAGGAATTTTATATTTGAGTTAAAGTCTCATCCCAACTAGGGTTTCTGGAGTACTGGAAACTCTAGATTTTAAAGAGCCAACCTTATTGCAATTTTTTTTCTTCAACCTTCATTTTTTGACCAGTTCTTCACCGTTACTCCCATATATGTAATGACTTGAAAAAAATAGGTTTTGATATGGACAACCTAATTATTGAATCAATTTGAGACCGTTTTGGTTTGTATAACTACTAGTTTTTTGATAACTTGGTATCAATTAAAAAGCATTGTATTGTAGATAAAGCAGTATATTAAAATAATCAATTGGTGACAATAAAGGGTACTAAGATAACAGAGACAGTAAAGTGAAATTCTGGGCAGATGGAGATGAAACTAAATGACAAAGTAAATGTCAAACTAATATCCTCTTACCAATATGGAATTAGAATTTGAGCATCGCATCTAGATCAGTACACCAAATCCAACATCAAATATGCCTGGAATGATACAATACATCCATAATGGATTGGCTGCAAAGGAATATAAAAGATAAAATAAAAAAGAATAATGTGTACAAGCAATGTTCAAAACATGTATATCCAATAGACAATTTATTACACCACCCTTTTTAACTAAGTGAAAAAATTGAGGGGTTGAATGCTTTTGACACACCTTTTTGTAAGATACACAAGTCCTCCAACCATCATCATTTGGATGAAACGTTTCACAAAACCTTCCCTCCTCGAACAAATAACTATATGCACAAAAGAATAAGTCATGTAAAGAAACAATAGAGATGTATTAAAAAGATCAATATTCTCATCATGCTCTCCCTCACTTCATTCAAAATTGCGTAAAAAACAAAAGCTCAAATCAAATGAAGAGTTTTTTTATCCGTATAGTGAGTCCAATCTGAATAAAATGAAACCTAAAATCATTTACTCGTCTATTCTAGGTCAAATCACTAATTGCCCACGTTTCCATCTAGAAACCTAAAATCATTTACTCGTCTATTCTAAGTCCATAATCCATATGGTAACCCCGAATTAGAGCAGTTTTTATATGACATGTTTATAAGGAGCTTTAAATTCATAATTAAAAAACTAATATACCGCTCTATGTTTTAAATATAAGTTATATCAACTTTTTTATATGCACAATTGATCTTTGTTGTGCACTCGACATTTGGGGAAGGTTACGAGATATGTGCGCGACTTATTCGACCGGATATGAACCAATCAAATTAATGCAAACCAAAATGAGTCCAAGGATGAAGAAATCTTAAGAGAGTGAAAACTAAAATGGTTATCTTCCAAGACACAAGATAGTAACTATGGGAGGGAAAACAAGAAAGCTGAAATTTCATAATTTGGTATAAGCGTGAACGCTTTTGCCTTTCGTATTCAACCTTGTGGGCAACTTATTCCATCGGATATGAAATAATCAAGTTAATGCAAACCATAATGAGTCCAAGGATAAAGAAATCATAAGAGAGTGAAAACTAAAATGGGTATCTTCCCATACACAAGGTAGTTTATATGGGAAGGAAAATAAGAAAGCTGAAATTTCATAATTTAGTATAAGCACGAACTCTTTCTTCTTTTATGTTTAACCTTGTGGGCTAGGATTACTTTGGTTATTAGAGAAATGGACTAGTGAGTATGGAGAAGAAGGAGAAGAGAGAGAAATGGAAAAGAGAAAATAAGGTTTAGGGTCGTATATTCCTGTCACTCACCTTAAGGTATGGTATCATTGGGAATAGAAATTGACTTGGTGTGACATATTAAGGTGTCCAATGGTCAAGGTGTGTCATGTGTAGAAGCTCGTCGAGTAGTGCCTTTGCGAGCATCTAGTAATCATGAGGTGGGTATTGAGAAATCTGTAGAGCGCACCTACAATGAAAAAGTAATGAATAATGAAATCTTATCGGGGTTTAAGGACTTTACGTGGAGTATGTTTGGTGTCCATAAGGTAACCAATTAAATCCAAAATGAAAAAGTGTGAGCTTTATAGTAGTGATTGTGTTGAGGGTCAGGTAATGACCTTAAATTGTTGGTCAATGCTTAAAAGAGTCGAATAGTGTACGTATCGGGTGCTATCATCCGAATTGTCACAAATGGGTGTAATAACTTTCTAAGAGAAATTGGACTCTTCTGTCGTGAATGGATACAATGCTCGGGTGTCATGGAATGGCTAGTGTAGACGGTGTGATACTTTATTTTGAGCAGTACTAGGAAATATATTCGAAACTTAGATTGATGATTCCATGTGGAGACTTGAAAGTGGCACCCCAAGGGTTGAAATATAGGAGTATGATTAGAATGTTGTCGTGGGTCAGCAATATAAGTTAAGTTAGAATAACCCTTTAAAGGTAGGGGTAGTTCTTGGAACGCCTTGCCAAATTGGTACATGTTAGAAAATTTAGCCCTTGGTGGTACTTACAGCCCTAGAATGTTAATGGCGTCTGGTGTGTCCATCACGTAAGTTCAGTTGGTGAGAACCTGAGAGTAAGCTCAATGATAATCTCGCATAGTTAGAGGTTATAATAAGGTGAATGTCTCTCATGAATGGGGTACTACCTAAGAAGACTTTGGGATTGCGATCATGATATGATAAGGCAGAAAGTAACCTAGGTGTAGTAAGTTAGTGATGTCATCACCGGCAATATAGAAAAATTTAAAATAGATAAGGACATTAGGCAATCTCCAATCGAAGTGGTTCATGGGTGTCAAGGATGTAAGGGGAAGGCCTTACTCCGAAATAGGGAAGTCTTGCATTTTACTTCCCAGAGAGCAACGAGTTCGTATGTTACCTTCGTGTTGCTAGGATGAATGGTTATGAATCGATTCGTTGCAGTTCGTGACTCGAGCCAGGGTATGTGCTTAGCTTAGTACCTAATGATAACGTCTGGGAGAAGTGGTAAGACTTCAAGCATGTGGCGTAGTTTCACTTTTGTAAATCATAGTCTAATGCCTATAGATAGGACTTTCTTAAAGAGGTTGTTTATTCCTTTGATTCTTGTATGTGTATCCCTTTTGGTCTCAGTAATCAAGGATTAATATTACCATAAATGTTGTAGCTCGGATTGGTACCATATAATGGTATGGCATGATTAGGCCTAGTAGAGCGAAGGTGGACCTGGCATGGTCAATGCAACTCGATAACTGGGTGCGCCTCTATCTGAGGTATTCTTGATATTGCACAAAGTTCAGTGTACATGTAACTGCACTTTCGTCCACATGGTTTTCTCGTAATAATTTCTTTCCTTAATATTAATGACCTTACGAGTATCCGGTATGGCAGCCAGTAGCTGTGGTTATAAAGACTGGGATGGTGACTTGAGGATATTGTACAGTGTTAGAACTCAATGAAATTTAGCATACAATGTTAATTTTCCATAGCGAGTGGATTGATGCGATATTTAAGTGAGTGCTCCAAGTGAGATGCCTAGAGTAATATTAGGGTCATCAGAGTGATGCAACAAAAGGTGTCAGTCGAGTGCACAACAATGATTCGATTAGTGTATTACTCCTCAGAGTGAGTAATTAACGATGTAAGGTTAGTATCAAACTCGGGAAACATTGTGTAGTCAGGATGACCCAAAAATTCATGGGGACCAGGATATGTAGTCCTAAGATTATAAATAGTTCTTAGTGATGGCTTTGATAATTGGTTATATTACGATTCACTCTTGAATGAGTATCGATAACTAGAGAGGGTTGCCCGACAGAGGTGTCGGTATGCTTTGGGCATTTACAAACTTAGTCCTAGAACTTGGTTGAGCATGATTATCAAGTGAGTGGAGACTTAGGGTCAGTAGTGCGACGATGATGGTTAGCGTGATGGTGAGCATTAAAGTATGTGATATGTTGAGCTTTTGGGGACAATCCTTGTGCAAGGGTGTGCGATTTAATCTCAGCTATTGAGGATTTTAATGGTTTAGTCATAGAGGATTCCTATAACTTAGTATAAGAGTCGGTAAACCCCATGGATATGAGAATTAACAGATCAATAATTTTGGGGATGAAATTTTCTAAGGAGGGAAGAATGTAATACCCGTGCCCAATATTTTATTATTTTTCCGCGATAAATTGTAAACATATAAAGCCTTGGAATTTGGACCATTATGATTGGGTCTATATATGTATTTTACTGATTTTGGAGTCCTAATGATAATTATTAGAAGAATGTGGATGAAAACTGGAAATTTTTAAAAAATGTGGGAAATAGTAGTTCGAACAAGTTTAGGTCGTTTGAACAAGAATCCCAAGTCGTTCAAAGTAAGGATCGAATGAGACCCTTCTGTGTAACAGGTCTGCCTTGTTCAAACGTCATTCGAATCACAATTAGAACGAGAATCCATTCTCGTTCGAAAGAGGCTGCCCAGAATTTTTAAATCGGGTTGTCCTTGTGTTCTATCGCAAGTTTGGTTGTTGGATGGATGAGATGTCGAGCTTTGGTGAGCGTGGATTGGGTAAAATGGGATTTTAATGTTTGGGGTTGGTTTTATAAGTGTTTTGGGGTTTATTTGGGTTATTTTCAATTGGAAGAAGTGAAAGAGAGGGGGGTCCCCACTATTTTCAGGATTTTCACCCCTTATCTACCATAAACCACCATGCCACCACCATCCCTCCATCTTGTGACACCTTATTATACATATATTCATCCATACCTTAACCCTAGATACCCATTTCCTCCATGGATGAAATAAGCTATGAATTTGGAGGTGTTGTTAGGAGTTTTTGGAGAAGATGAAGATGGAGGATTCATGGAGCCTAAAGAGGATTTTGATGGAGCATTCATGGACAAAGATTGGTAGAGCTTGGCAACATCTCTAAGTCCGCCTTAGGAGGTGTGAGATTTCCATCTTCTTAGACATTTCAACCTACCATTGTTGGAGCTCCATTTGAGTTGGAAAAACTCAATTTTAGTATAATGACTCTATTTACGTATTAATAGTCTTGATCTTAGATTATAAGAGTAGGATGCATTTGAATAAAATGACGAGTTTCAAGTAATTTGGTGTTTTTCTATTTTATGGAATAAAATGGTTGCAAAATTTCCATTTTGACGAGGTTAAAATATGAATGAATATTTCAAAGTTTCTTGGAAATAAAGTTTGGGATCTTATGGTAATGGTGCAATTCTAGAAGTTTTATGCTAAACATTTTATGAAATAAATTTTTTTGAAAATGGTATTTATCTTCAAAAAGAAGATTTTATAAAAGTTGGACATTTGTTGAATTTTGAAGAAAATAAAAATGTCCTTTAGTCTTGAAAAGTATATTTTCAAGTATTATGAAATTCTAGAATAAATTGTATGTTTAACCCATTTACTTGGATTTTTGGAGTTAAAAACCATCTTCTCATGTGTATAAACTTGTAGTGTTTTGATTATGAACATATAAACAAGTTTAATGAAGGTTTATTGGGTTTAAGGATTAAATAAAGAAGCAAGAAGTTTCAACCCTTAATGTGTGTTAAAAGGTGTAGGAAATGTGATAAATGTAAGGGTTGAAGACTACATGTAAAAATAAAGAAAATGGTAATTTTCTTGTAAAGTGGTCTTGGATACTAGTGAAAGGGAATGTAATGATATGAAAGGATTTTCAACTTGAGAAGTATAATACTCCAAAATATTTAAAAAGTATTAATGTGTTAAAAGCACTAAATAAGTTAGTGTGGGTAGCTTAATGGTGTTAGGAAAATTAATACTTATGAAAATAGAGGAAAAGATAAGTTTGGAAAGAAACAAGTAAAATGGTAATTTTAAATAAAGTAGAACATTTTTATGAAATAAAAATGTTGAAAAAAGGGTCTTACACTAGATGGTTCTAAACGAGTATGATTTTGGAATAAAATCAATGCTAAAGTGTAAAGGATAATAAAAAATGATTATAAAGTATAAAATAATTTAGGGTGTAACCCCGAGTTTTGGCATCTATTGGATAAAAGGGAAAGTAGAATAATGTGAACATTTACAAAATGTTAAAACACATTAATAAGAACTCGGATGACACCGGAATAATTAAGGAGGGCTCGAAGCCCTGCGATGAAAGACCCAAAATCATTAGCCAGAGAATATGTTGGCGTCGTCTGTGGAGCCCGTTAAAGTACGCGATTATTGAAAGATTCCTAGAAAAAAATAATGAAAAATGGAACATGTCAAGAAATGGGTTTTGGGCTGAATATATGAAAATGCAACCTAACTTGAATGAACTAATACATGTTCCGATAAAGGATAAAGTATTCAAGTAATGAAAAAATTGATTAATGTCCATAAAGTAAAGGAATGCAAAAATGAAGGGATTATTGGGTAGTTAAGCCGTCTAAAGAGGATTAACCCATGACTAACAAAAGAATGTGTTTATGAAGTTTTTACAAAGGTTAAATAAGTATTTTCTAACATGGTGTTTGCGTGTGTTAAAAGGGTGATTTTCAATAAAAATACTAATGTGGATTGGTTTAAATGAAATGGGTAATTTCGGTAAAGAAATGGTTATTGGTTAGACTGTGTGTTAAATAAAGGAATAAATTTCACGTTAAGTAAAAGGGAATTCTGTTACAAGATTAAGGTGAATTATTCGGGACATATAACGTTTTTGAAATAAAAATTATTTCATGCATGTAAGTATACATACATAGAGACACACACACACATAGCGTGTGTGTGTGTGTGTGTGTAGTAGTTGCGTGTGCATGTAGATATAACGTGTTAGAGTTTCTTTCTGTTGTTCGATTTTATACTACTTTTTTTATATTTCCCTCTGAGCATTTGACTCACACCCTCGTCTTTTTTACGGAAGGCTGGATGCGGTTTTGTATTTTGAGAGCATTATACAGGTAAGTAGTCTCATTTTGTTTTACGTTAGTAGCTCTGTATGCTTGGATTTCGGGGACGCTTCCCACATGTCCCTCACATAGCTTGATTTTAAATGGGAATCGCATGCTAAACAAGTGAAATGGTAATTCAATAAAACTGGACTAGCAACATTATTTAGGTTATCTCATTGCACTTCACACCTAACGCTCGGGTCGGACCAGGTTGACCATGGGTGACCCATAAATCTGGGTCTAGGCTTTACAAACTCCATCAGATAAGTTCAATTCTCGGATTAGATCTCGAACACTACTGTGGTTCAGAAAAAGATCAAAAAGTGGAGGGCATGGGTAGACTTCACCAATAGTAACAAGAATTTCCCAATGTACAACTTCCCAGTGCCCTAGATTGATCGACTTATATGTTCAATAGCTGTATAACAGTGTATGTGTTTCATGGATGTGTATCATCAAATACTTTTTCCCGTATCAGGGGAAAACCTTGTTCATAACCACCTTAGGGCTTTACTTTTACAAAGTAATTTCACTTGGCTTAAAGAATTCGGTAAAACTTACCAATATATTGTCACTAAGATGTTAAAGAAGTAGATTCTTGTAAACAACAAATAATTGGCCGATCACATCAAGGATTCGATGAAGACATTTAATATCCTCAAAACATACAAAATGAAGTTGAATGCCTCTAAATGTGTCTTCAATGTGAGCTTTGGTATATTCTTGTGATACTTAGCGACACAAAGGGTGATAGAGGTAAACTTGGACAAAATCAAGGCTCTATAGGATATCATAAAGATGACCACCATCAGGGATGTATATGTACTCACCCATATGTTAGCAATTTTAATTCAGTTCATATCCAGGTTATCAAAAAAGTATCGGCCATTTTTCTAAGATTTGAATAAGGCAAGTTCAACAATTTATATAGAAGAGTGTGATTAGAGACTCAAGGGAATTCGAAGGTACTTGGGATTTTCTCCCTTACTGTCAACTCCCATGATCGGAAAATATATTTATTTTATCACTGTACAAAAATATGCTATTTGTCACGGTCATATACCTTTTTAAGTGTCACTTGTCATGGTCAAAGGATGTGACATGAATAAGGGTGATAACTATATTTTTCATGAACTTGGCAATATCAAAGTCCGAAATAATTTTACATTATCATGAACTTATTATTGGCAAAGTTCATGATAATATCTTATATGTCACGGACATTGACTGTGATAAGTCCGTGACAAACTAAGCTTGTCTTAGACTTTGAGCATGATAAGCTCGTAATAAAGTAAAATTCATCACGGAGTTTGACTGTGAAAAGTCCTTGACAAGTGTTCCTTGTTAAGGACATGCCCTGGTCAAAGTCCATGATAATACTTAGCAGCAAAATTAAAAAATTTATTGGGCAGTATTGCCATTTCCATGCCCAGCAATATATTATTTCAACTATACCAACAATCAATGATATATTTTAACAATAACTAATAGCAATCAACACCAATATTTATAATAACCAATCACTAATCAAATATAAATAAGAAACATGATATATAAACCCAAATTTGAATATAAAATGCAAATTATCACATAAAGATAAATGTTCATTGATTTTTAGGTTGGAGGAGAAATATAGGCAATACAATATAATAACTAATACAACCCTCAATATTCTACAAGTCTCACTAGTCATTCAATCACAGGGCTTCATTCTCTTTCCCCACCAAAACTTTAGTGACGTGGACCCGAGCTTCGTGAGGCTGTAGTGAACGGTTATGCACCAAGAAACCTGGGCATATACTTGGATCCCTCAATCCTTGGAAATTATCTCCTCCTCATAAATCTTGTAAATATACTTTATCCCAACCAATTGTAAATAGTTGGGGCTGGGGGGGGGGGGGGGGGGGGGAGAGAGAGTAAGCCATGTGGAGATTAGGGGTGTATCGGTGAGGATGAGGGTGATAAAGATGGAGAAGTGGTACTCTCATTCACTACTTTCTCCTTTCTGTTCCCTCCACCTGGATCGACCTTGAAGAGAATATTTAACCATCGAAACATTTTATTCAATGTTCTTTCAATATTGCCAATCTTTTAGTCTAAATTGTTTTTCATTTCACTGACCTTGGGTGCCAATCTAGTGTTGCTCGACATAATATTGGCGAGCCTCGACTTCCCAACCTGAGAGCTATCACTCTGAGTACGCCTTTTATGATCCCGCTTTTGAATTTGGCTAAGTGAATCCATACTCAAAGATGCCTTGTCAGCATCACTTTACGAGTTGTGGACTTCTTCAAGGCTTTTTTGAAATAACAAAAAATACACAATTAGATGAAATAACAAAAAAGTATGTGATTATAAATAATTGATCAATGACATTTTGAACATGGGGAAATTATGAGCTAAAAGCTCTGATACTAATTTGAGAATGCTATGGGCGGTTCGAATAAACATAAGATCAATATTTTTATGTTTTTCCAATTTTAATGATTGAACCTTTAAATAAAATTCACCCAATTAAACTTAGCATCAATTAAAACTTTTTATGAAAACCGATTTACCAAATTTTATCTTTTACCCTAAACATGCATCTAGGTGATAACAGATAAATTAAATAAATCAAACCACAAGAACACACCGATGTACGAGGAAACCACAAAGGGAAAAAACCTCGGACGGCCCATCCAGACAATCAATATTTTATAGAAATTATAAAGGAAGAATTTAGTTTTACACAAGGACCCGATCCCCTACAAGCCTTAACGCCTCTCCATCTCTTCAATCACTCCTCCACAGTGCAACGTAGGAGACCACCTACGCTAGGTCCATAGCACACGAATCAAATCATACCTCGGTATCCATCGATACAGCTTAAAAACTGTCTACGATTCAGAACATAGAGTCCATCGCTTCTTCACCGCAATAAGCATGTACGGAGTCCACTGTATGAAAACAGGTTCTTCTTGTGATGGAAGAAATAAATAAGGTGACCAAAAAAGATCTCAAAGCATATGTGTTATGAATCTTGGATCTTGTAAACAAAAGGGTGAACCTTTTGGAGTTGGAACTTTTGAAACAGGTTTGCTTTTCATTTCTGTCAAAAGTTCATCTCTCAAAATAAAAACAGAGTCTGAAAAACCTTTTATAGAAAAGTTAAGGTGGCACGTCATTTAAACGATTATGAACCGTCGTTTGAACAAGATTTTTTATTGCTTCTAATAACCTTAGCAAAATCAAAATAGTACACTTTGTTTAAAGCTCGTTAGAACATAGTCCTCAAACGACCTTGGGATGTCGTTTGAATGACATGGGAACGTCGTTTGAATGACCAAAATGAATTTTAAAAGTACGCCTACAGAAAACTCAGAAAACATATTTCCAAAAAAATTAAGTTCCAATTAGTTTTAAAAACAAAACACCCATAATTAAAAATTCCAAGGACTCATAAAACATTTTATGTTAATACCTGCGAGATCCTCGGCACATGTGAAGACAAACATGGCACGGTAAATAGGACTTAGAATATACACTCTTTGAGATTTTTCTCTACGTCTTCATCGAACAACATCATAGGCTTATGGTATCATCAACTCAAAGTCTATCCTACGACTCAAATGTTTTTTTCGAAATTAAGCCAATTACAAACAAATTGAGTCGATTGGAAATATGTACTTACACATAAATACAATCATAACTTAAAATAGTGGTGGCCACAACCCGATTGACCTCCTTATCCTTCTCTTTCTTTATTCAAATTGCCATATATGCATCGAGCCTATATGGATTACCCCCCAGAGCCACTCCCCTTCTTCTGAAATAAAATAATGCATAATTCGTTAATTAGTAAATGATTCCCACCAAATAGAATAAAATAAAAGTAAAATTAAATAACATTCAAAACTTACCCTCTTATGCTCCACCCCGGCGTAAGACATATGCCCCGAGTAGTGCACATCAACCTTCTTGGCCCGATTTTTCCTCCTCGACTCATGAGAGGACAATTGCCTATCTGATATCTCATTATCAACAAACTGTTAAGATTGACTCATTCGTGGGTACTATTTCCTTACGTTGAAAGACAGACTCATGGTCCCTCCCAAAATATAATGCACGCATGTTTTTCTTCCACGTTTTTCGTTGCTCCCTTAGTTGTTCCAACATGGAACCACATGCTTCTGGGGGCAAGTCGAATTGTTCTTGTTAAACAAATACAAAAAACAAAGTGAATTAGTAGGATTTAAATTATAAAGTAAAATGTAACGGAGTTGATATAATAAAATTATATAATATAAATATATTGAATCAAGCATATACTGTAACGCCTCCCAAATGTCCATCTTAAGCTCAATGAGCACCCTCCTTCAATCGGGAATGGTATATAATTTTTCCACTAGCCTTGCGATGTTGAGATTCAATATTCTCTCAACATATTGAACACCGCAAAAAACCATGAACTACGCGACCAAGTAATGTCCCATAAGCTAGGAAATCATGAATTACCAAAATCAACATAGCTTTCAGCGTAAAGTCTTCTTTTTTATAAGGGTCAAACGCTTTCACACCTTCTACCCGTTACTCATTTAATTCTTCAACCAAAGGAGATAAATAGACATCGATGTCTTCACTTGGTTCCTTTCTCCTAGGTATCAATAAAGACAACATCGAATATTTAGGTTTCATACACTCTGAAGGAGGGAGGTTGGGTGGTGCTAAGATCACAGACCACACACTCTCATTGGTGCTTAGGTTTCCAAATGAATTTAAACCATCTAATATATTGCCAAATGAATGTTATGTTGTTTTGCAGAAAAATTAGGATAATCATAATTTATTCTCTTCCAAACTATAGAATCAGTAAGATGGTGCATGAGATTATCCCCTACTTCTACCCTAACATGATAAGACATGGCCTTCGCTATCCATGTATTATGAAAAAAAACTTCAATTAGGCCTAATGGAAAAATGTTTCAATACTTTTTGAGGCACTTTTGAGCATGTGCATTCCTTGCTAGTAGATTAAACATATCTAGGTTCGCCTCACCGGACACCGATCAAGATTTTCATACTCCTCTCAGTATAATATGAAGTCATACATAGAAGCATGAATTTATTTATACTTCATTCATAAACCTTTTAAACTATTCTTTGAGACCTAAGACTATGCTCTGATAAGCAACCTGGAAGCTAAAATGGACTCACGACCTACAAGACCTAATACTATGCTCTGATACCATCTGTAACACCCCACGTAATCTGGCAAGCGAGGTGGTTAGTCGCTGCTAAACTACGTCGAATGCCAATAAATAAGTAATCATTCTTAGCAAGTAATAGATATGAGACATATAAAAATTCATTCCACGTGATAATCATTAAATTGATCCAATAATAATAATCATTCATTCAATAATAAATCCATCACCATGTCAATCTATAAATAAATCCACTCTCCAATAAATATAAGTTCAAATAAATAATCCAACTCTGAATATCTGATATAAACCGTAACAACTGTGGAATCGAGTGGCCCACCAAATCCATATATGAAGTCTCATAATAAATGCAACGGAAAGAAAAATAAATCTAACTACTAGAGCATCTAAAATAAATTCCGGATGTACCTCCAAAATATCTTCAATCACTCCTATGCATCTACTCCAGCAATATATCTGAAATGTTAGTCAACGCAATGGGTTAGAGCCCACAGCAGGAATACAAGTTACTCTCCCCAATTAGGGTCCGTGAACCCATACAGTAACATTATACATATTAAACACCACAATAGAGTAATTTTAATTTAACAAGATAATTATTAACATGCGAATAAACATAAAATACCGCTAGCTACCATAAAGTGATCCATTCTAAAGTATAAGTCCAATTATTCAATTATCATCTTTATTTAAAAATTTGTTCTTTTCCTTACTCATTTTAAGTAATCAATTATTTTAATTCGTGCGACACCAATATGGACAGTCACCCCCTTATCGGTCTTGCACACAGTCTTGACACGCTTGAAGTTTTACACATCACACCCATTCCCTTCACTATAGCCAGTCAACCCCTATTCTGTCAGTTATGCATATACTCGTGAGGTCCTACGCACGAAACGTCACTATAGTCAGTCGGCCCGTATTCTGTTAGCCCTGCATATACTCGTGACACCAATACACACCAACGTTGCTATAGTCAGTTGGCCCATTTTCTGTCAACCCTGTACATACTCGCGTCACAAATCCATTTTAATACCCGTTTATTATCTTAGGTAGTAGTTTTAAATTTTCTCAATTTCTCATTATCTAATTTTTCCCATTATTTTAATTTAGCCCCACCCTGTTATGGAACATAAATTCTCAAACCTACCCCTAGTCCCATACCTAGAGGTCTCCAAAACACAAGTACGTCCTACCCTATTTTATAGGATGAATTTATACCCTTTATCTCTTCCTAGTCTCGCGCATATACTGTCAAATCAAACGAACAGTACCAAATTCAGCCCCAACCCGAAATATTCCATCCGTAAAAACTACACTAACTAGTCCTATACCTAGAAAGTATTATTCACAACCAAGGCATACCCACTAGTCCCATACCTATCAAGTACCCCTAAAATTAAGGTGATAGCATATACCCAAAATCCCGTTGTTCCCGCGGTTATAAATATAATTCACACAATAAGTCGCGCAATCCAATTTATCAACAATTATACAATTTCTTGATACGATCATTATTACATTGAATTTAATCTGTTCAATCCATCTTTGTAATTATCGCAATTTATTTTATTCAACAATTATAATTTCAACATCATGTGAGTTTATGGAGCACGCAACAATAATTTCCCTTTTTCATACCTACATGATTTATGTGATTGCACAAGTCCCTTTTTAATTTAAATCACGCAGTTATGGTTTTCTACATGCACATCTACCCCCACATCAACAAAATCCCAACCTCTACCCTAAGCACACAAGGGTTATGAGTCTTACTTCATGTTAATATTTTTCATAAAGACAGCCCCATTAGAGTTTTCACTTTCCCTAGTTAAGGTTCCTGATTTATTTTAAGAAAAACATGTAAATTAAGGTTTAAGCGATATTTAAAACGCATAATAATAAAGAGAGAGAATAGAAGTATTCGTGCTTGATAAAAAGTTGGTTGAAAATTCTAATGAGTTGGTTGCATTCCTCTCCAAAAATTGATAAAGACTCGTTTTTTGACAATCTTGAGAAAACACCGTTTGAGCCCTCAAAACTTAGGTTGAATCTTAATATAATTTGGGACTAGGGTTTGTTGATGAAAGGTGATAAAGATATAGAAGGCTTCTGGTTTTGTAATTAGTGAATAAGTCTTTAGAAAAGTCTAACCCTGATTTAATTTAATATGGAAAAAGATTAAGAGTTTAAGTGTAATTAGAATTCTATAAAAATAGAAATACTGTCGAATCTGACCATTACGAATCGATTCATCCTCCAGGCCGAATCGATTTGGTCTGGTTAGGTGCCCAAAAATGCCTAAAATTTTATATATTTAAATAAAAACCTGATTTCAATTCCGATTAAAATCCTTCTTTCCATAAATAAAATCCAACATATTATATTGCTAAAAATAATTAAATCCAAAAATTTTATTTACCCAAATTCTGAATTAAATTAAATTATTAATAGTTTAAAATTGCGGGTTGTTATAGGCACGTTGTAAACTGTGAATCAATGAGCTGCAACTAGTTAAACGCACAATGATACGTCAATGCACTCTCAAGCATGGGATATGTCAAATTCCACGTTGTATTGGACGTCTTCGCGAACTTTCTTATTGCAACTCAAAGAGAGATTTGATGTAAAACTCGAAAATCTTATTTTTATTTAATCTGTGCCCTTTGCATACTTTATTGACTAACAAATCTTATGAAAAGACTAGTCGATAACCTTTAAGCCATTTGTACTATTTGGTTTAAGATATGCTCACCACGATAAATGTGAAAAAACTCTCCCATCACACACTAAGCTATTGGTCCAGTGTATATGATGATTTAAAACATCTCCAACCCATAATTATATGAAGTGTTGTCAAAAGTAAATGAAAATAGTTTCTTCTTGATGCCCCATTCTGTCAAAAGATAAATAACTATTTATGCCAAGACGGGACCATTATGTGGAGGAGGTATACATCGATACTTTAATATCTTCTTCTGCAAAACCCGATTCTCATCTGCATCGTATGCCCTGAGAGTTAAATATCAATCTGTGATAATAAAAGACCACAAGTCAGATGTTAAACATATTCTACTAGTAACCAATTCTAGTGAATGTGTAAAACTGTCTCTCTGTCATAAATCTTCAATTCCTTCGACTTACCTATGTTTCTTGATATAGGATTTTCATCTAGGTGAAAGAAAATAAGATAATCGTGTATTTCTTCATACTCCACGAGCGCGAATGGAAAAGTTTGTGCATTACCAATGCAATATTCTCATGGTACTCGCATTGATCTAAGATAGGGTGTTGTACAATATTCGAATCCACATTTTGATGAGAACGAAGATGGCGTAACATACTGCTAGTACTAGAATTTGATCAGCCAAATATAGTACACCGCACTTCATGCATTTTGCCCTCTATTTACCATTTTCTTTGCCAATTTTTCAAAAGTGTCCCACGAGCAAAAGTGAGCCTTCTACCCCTAAGAGTAGCAGAAGAGTTTTTTGCTCTATTTTATGTCATCTAACATGTTTGAACGATGGCCTACAACAAATTGTTTAATTAAAAAATCATTCAATTTTTATTTTTTATTAGGGTGTTTGTGGGAATCGAGCATGAAAATGTATGCATCTTATTTCATATTCCCTCCATCTCGTTTACATGGTAAGGGTACGGGTCTTATCTAATTCGAAAATGGATATTTTTGTATTGCACTTAGTAGGTCAAATTTGTCGTGGTCTAATTTGGAAAGTTAAAATAATGAAAAAAAATAACAATTTATCAACTCATGTCATGAAAAAAATATTTAACAATTTTTTTCTATCAACTCATGTCATGAAAAAAAATATTTAAATTATTTATCAACAAATTAAAATAACAATTTATCAATCAACAATATATAATAACTATATATAATAACTAGTGTCAACTGAAAAAAAAAATAGGAAAAAAGGGAATGCGATCATTTTCAGAAGACATGGAAGCTTGTAAGGTGTATGGAGTGAGAAAAAAAAGAGTGAATAAGGTTTTTTTTTACCTTTAAATTAAACAAGCTCTCATTTTAACCTATTTTGACACATTAATGACCCGTTTTAAATTGGGAGCCAAATCATTTTGACCCGTTACTAATTAAATGGGTCGCAACCACATTAGTTTGGGCGGGTATAAAATGGTTTCAATCATTCAAAATTATAAGCTTAACCATGAGCCAATTAAAGGTTGAACAACTTCTGGTCCATTTGATAGTGGTAATTTCTAAATCGAGGAAAAATTGAGTATCAAAACCCATATAACCTCGAATTGTTCAAAAACCAGAAATGTTATCAACACTATAGACTTTTGGCGGTATAAAATTGTTATTATTTGTACGACTATTATTTGATCAATTTCTTTCGTTAAAGCAGTTTTTCACAAATTACATGGTAAAAAAATGCACATGCACTTATTCTTTTTCATTAGTCTTTCTACACCGACTCATAAACACGACATATTTGTCATTTCAGCATCCGAACTTTTAGTTTTTAGACTTAGCCCCCTAATATTTCAAAACGAATTCCACTAACCTCAAAACTGCATCGGTGTTAAATATTTGAATGAAAAATTGGTCATGTGTAATGCACATGAGGTTATTTTGGTCTAAGTCAATATAAATTTTTAATAATAGAAATTACACGAAATCATTTGTAAGAATAGTTAAAGAAATCTTATAATTAAAGAAAAAACTTTGAAAATTACAAAAAAAAATTCAGAAAATTACAAACAAATATTTTACAAATTACAAAAATCGAAAAAAAAAATACAAAAATATTGAAAGTTACAGAAAATTAAAAATTTTAAAATCACAGAAAATAAAAAAGAAATAGAAAATAAAAATTACAAAATAAAAAGAGAAAATGAGAATAAAAAACTAAAATTACAGAAAATCCTGGGAAAAAAACTTGTACAATTCTAGAAATATTAAAAAATAATTTAAAAAAAATTTAAAAATGAAAATATTGAAAATAGAGAATTAAAATTATTTTAATACTGCGAAATAATAGAAAATAAAATAAAAAGATTAAAATTTAAAAAAATATAGAATTGAGGAAAATTAAAAATTAAAAAAATAGAAAAACACTGATTGAATTTATGAAACCTCCAATATTTACGAAAAGAAATATTTTATAGATAGAATTTACGGAACCTCAAAAATTATTATACAAAACCTAAAAATCGAAACAATGACAACCTATTTTACAGAATTCCCATTTCTCTTTCTCCACACAGTAAAACCAACTCCTCCAAATCAATATAAAAAAATCAAACCTAAAGTAAAAAACATCATATTGGACTTTACCCACCATGAATTGATGATAGAGAGAGGGACTGGGGGTCAAGGGTGGATAAGGGACGATGGGTATGGTGTGGATAGTGGATAGTGTTGTGTGTGAGCATTTTCTTGTGTGAGTGTCTTCGTGAGAGAGAGAGACAAGGGGTAAGATGAAGAGAGAGAAAAAACAATGATGCAGCCACGACTTTGCTATGGAGAGGGGAGATAGATAGAAGAAGGGGGAATTATATTGGTGATTTAATTACAAAATTGCTCTCTAAATACGGATGGACTAAATATCCTGATTTTCCATGCACGTTTTGTCCAAAAAATTAACGATGATAATATTAGGGGTTAGTTGAAATCGTTTTGAAAGTTTAGGGAGTCGAGCCCAAAAAATAAAAGTTCAGATGATGAAATGACAAAAGACACAAATTTTAGTGGTAGTTGTAATTAACCTTTTGAAGAAATATCAAACTTAGAACGCATTTACTGATTTTCCATTTTTGAGGAAAACCTGGGCCCCATATAATTCTGGAAAGGGTAAGGCACCAGTGTAAATGTACAAGTGTGGGACCCTATATTACAATGAATCTTGATAACATATGCTCTAAGAGAACATATTTAAAATTAAAAAATAGTGCGAACAAAATACTAATATACAATTAATAGGAACAGATACTCATGTAGAACTTTCAAACTTACTCTTTTAAAGCTCAAAATATGGGTCATGAGAGCACATGTTAACATTTTTATATTAGTATAGATCAGAGTACCAATGTAGGAACCTTTGGAGGAATAATCTGAAATCGGAAGGAAAGCTTGGGCATGAGTGCCGCTAGAGCAATTCAGAGAACTTAAATCTAAGACACTCCCTATTTTTAAGCTTCCAAATTACACTAATAAATATTTCCCAGTATCAAATTAAGAGTCCACTATTCCTTTTTTAGTTATTCCAAATTAAGAGTTTATTTTCATTTTTTTTACCTAATCAACCAACCAAGTTATATATTATTGAGTGCATCCTTAATATATATAAAATAAAAACAAGGACTTTTAATTTGTGAATAGGGAATAGTTGTTTTGCTTATGGGAAACCTAAAAAATTATTATACAAAACCTAAAAATTGAAAAAATGATAACCAATTTTACAGAATTCCTATATCTCCTTCTCCACACAGTAAAACCAACTCCTCCAAATCAATATAAAAAAATCGAACCTAAAGTAAAAAAAATCAGATTGGACTTTACCCACCATGAATTGATGATAGAGAGAGGGACTGGGGGTCAAGCGTGGATGAGGGACGATGGGTACGGGGTGGATAGTCGATACAGTGTTGTGTGTGAGCATTTTCTTGTGAAAGTGTTTTCGTGAGAGAGAGAGACAAAGGGGAAGATGAAGAGAGAAAAAAATCATGATGCAGCCATGACTTTTCTATGGAGAGAGGAGAACGATGGAAGGGAGGAATTATATGGGTGATTTATTTATAAAATTTCTCTCTAAATAGGGATGGACTAAATATCCTCATTTTCCTTCATTTTCCATGCACATAGCCCCTTTTTCGCCCAAAATATTAACGATGATAATATTAGGGGTTAGTTGAAATCGTTTTGAAAGTTTAGGGAGTCGAGCCCAAAAAACAAAAGTTCAGATGATGAAATGACAAAGGAGATCAATTTTAGTAGAAGTTGTAATTAACCTTTTGAAGAAGAGTGTTTCTACACGTACAAAAGATTCGTACAGAATCGTCTGTACAGACCGACGTGTCGTGTCCAAATTAAGAGTTTATTTTCATTTTTTTTACCTAATCAACCAACCAAGTTATATATTATTGAGTGCATCCTTAATATATATAAAATAAAAACAAGGACTTTTAATTTGTGAATAGGGAATAGTTGTTTTGCTTATGGGAAAACGCAAACTCAATAGAATAGAAACTCATAAAATTATTAATCAGATATCCCATAATGCCATAAAATGCTAGATGGTCTGATGTATATGAAGCCCCAATTTGAAAATCATCTCAAAAGACAAAATGTAGATAGTTCTAGGCAACGTAACATATAGGAAAACATGCAGCAGATTGTACATAAAGCTGCAATTTGAAAATCATCTCAAAAGACAAAAAGGACCTGCATAACAAAATGTCAAGAAATGAGTTGACATACAAGTCACAAAGTAAAACCATCAAAAAATTATAATAGACCACTCAAGAAATCACTCTCATCCTTGTGGTCTTTTGGAGGTTAAAAACTTTGTATCCATCAGCAAGGAACAATATGCTACCAGTACCAATCCTGAGCATGAAAATGCCATATGTGAGTTATTTACAAATACTCATTCAAATGCACCAGCAGCAGCTCCTGGAAAAATTCAAGAAGCTAAGTCTCAGGAAGCAATCAGTTCAAGTAGAAATTTAAATTTTAGTGTTGCCACTAAGATTTTTCTTACAAAATTCCAAAAACTTCGCCGTTATATATTTAGTGTTAAGGCGCTTGATGAGCCCAAAATCATGAGGGGCCACTCAAATTCTTGAGCTTCATTTGATTTTAGAAAAGCAAGAAGAAAACGAGCCAAATCCAGCCTTGCCATCCAATTAATGTATAGATACCATCGATATAGTAGTATAAATTCAGACATTAACTTACTATATCTTCTATAAAACTACGAAGGGATGCATTGCCCTCGGCCTAAACGAAATTGAAATATTCATTAATCTTTGGGCAAAATTCGATCTATTATATACATCTCTCACTCATCTTTCAGTTTATAGAACTCTAAATTTTTAAAAATTATAGATGCCGTGGTGGCTTGAAATTTCTTGCAGATTTCCTTGAATGACTTTCTTAATCTATCCCAAGTTTGTACAATGCCATGTAGAACTTATTATCTAGGTGTTTTACTGACACAATAAATTGCAAGATTTTTTTTTACTTGAGCCCCAGTTCATAATACCATATTTGACATAACCCCCAATTTCATAATCTCTGAGACATGACCCCCAAATTTTTAACAACAGCGTTAGAGATATGTTAAAAATTAGTGTTTCATAATTAGAATTAATTCCCAACTCAAATGTTTGGTCAAAATACAATCTTTTCATCTTCGTTCCCAAATTAAAACCCTAACTTCTCATCTAACACCAAACCCACCACCACCTCCTCCATTGATTCAACCTCAACTAATTCAACAAAAACAAACTCCTCATTTCAAAATCAAACATACAGAACATCAAACTAACAACTAAATAAACTCAAAAAAATTCCCAAAACAACTATTATATATAGAAATGAAAAAAAAATCAACAAATTAGGCATGTGTAGTTGAATTTGTAAATGCTTTTGATGAAGAAAAAACCCAGATAGGTTCAAAAGTTTTGAGCGACTGGTCCGCTCCTAAACTCGCAAGCTCAATCCTTAACCTTATTGTCAATTTGAGGAAGGGTTAGATGTTGGGATTCGGTTATGGCTACAAGAGAGCATTGAAGATGTGTGGGGTTTGGGTGGTTGTTAAATGGGATGAAGATGGATGTGATTTCATGGTGGTTGGAGATGGGGTTGTGATGGTGGTGGTGGTGTTATTGGCTTGACAGTGGTGAGGGTGCGGGTGGTTTGGATTGTGGTGTGTCGGTGGTTTTGCAAGAGCTTTGTGGTGGATTGATGGTGATGGTAGCAGTGTAGTGGAAATGTATTGGATTTGATATATGGGAGCACATCTTTGATTTAGGAGAAATTTTGATTTTTTGAATCAATTGGGGTTGGATCAATGGAAGAGGAGGAGGAGCTGGTGATGGTTTTTGGGTTGGATGTAAAGTTAGGGTTTTGATTTGGGGAAGAAGAAAAAGTGACGTATTTAGGTAAAAAAATTGAGTTGTGGATTAAGTTTAATTATGATACACGGATTTATTAACAGATTTGTAACGGAGTTAAAAATTTAAGGGTTATGTCAAAGGGATTAGGAAACTGGGGTCAAGTCAAATATGAGATTAAGAAGTGGAGGTTAAGCGACCCTAAATTTTATTTATGTCTCATCTTATCTTATGCATCTTTAATTATTAAGCTTATTGTGTGTGTGTGTGTGTGTGTGTGTGAGAGAGAGAGAGAGAGAGAGAGAGAGAGAGAGAGAGAGAAGAGAGGGGGTGGGGTGGGGGGTTGTAAATTATATTCTTGTTTTAGTTCAGAGACTTGTCATTTTGTAATAGTGAAATGGGCTATATGACATAACTTTTAATATTTTGGGGGGTTCAATTTGTTTATGTTTACGGCATTATCGTTTTGCTTTTCTACAAGTTTTGGGGACAGCTTCTAATCTAACAGCAGAATGGCATTTTATCAATTAGCATATATACTTTAAATATTATTTAAAGTGGTTACTTATCAAATGATATTGGATCATATTTTTATCTAGTGTATCGTAATCTATCTGAACAAAAAAACTTATTTCGATAGAGGTTGATGGGAAATATCATTATAGAGGGCAATAGGGTTCTCTAAAACATCGGCTAAAGTTCATATATTCAGCAAAAAAAATTGGGATTATGTGATCTTCTTTGCATGTTAGATTGGGTGGATTTTCTACGTGTTTGACTGTAAGGTTGTAAACATGGTTCTGCTCCAATGTTGTTTGTATTCAATGCGTCAAAGAAATGTCAAATTGAGTTTTAATATCATCTAACACTTGGTTTCAGAAACCACTTAAATCTTCATTTAACGCTTGGGGTATTGGTTTGACTTTTTATTTTTATTTTTGTACTTTTGAGAGTTTTTTTGCTTTGCTTGCTTTTATCTTCAGTTCACCCTATAATGCACATTAGATTTATGTGCCTCGATGTTTGTTTCATTGAACATAGAGCTACAACTAAATTAGCTTATTTTTTATCCAGCACTTTGTAGTTTTTGAAATGCAAAGTTCAATGTATTTAGGTCCTTTTTAAAAATTTGTTCATAAATAACTTAAGCTAAATGTTTCTCTCTTTCCTCTTTGCTTCTTATCAATAAAACTAACTGTTATTTCTTTGAGATTTCAAGCGACTTTGATAGGGCTTTCTTTTAATTTTTTTCTAAAATTTATAAATACGATTATCAATCAAATTAAAAACCCAAGCAAGGGATCGAAATCCATATACAAGAAGTAGTACCAAAAAATCAAACGAACACTTGAAAAAAAAGGTCGTACCCAGTGTACAAGTGTACAAGGCTCCCACAGGTAGATATAGGCAAGCCTAAAATGGAGAGGTTGTTGCTTCTAAAACTCGAACCCGCGACATACCGACATACCGCTTTGGGAGGACAAGCACTTGCCATCGCACCAAATCCGACCTCTACTACTGAACAAATAAACACTAGACTCCTAATATAATTGTGCATAAAGATTTAATTAACTATTGTTCGCTTCCTCTTTTTATCTATTACAGTAGAGTATTAATGTATTGAAGGGAAATTGTTTATTAAATCTCAAATGTTAACCTTATTCCTAGCCTTAATTTAATTCATCTTTCTGCTGTAGTTGACTCATTCCGTTTACTTTTCAGTTTTCAGATGCACTTTATACACTTTATGCAGTTGATAGAAAGAAGAAATGTATGTTTGCTATTTCCTTGAGTGTCACATGATGTACGCTTTATATCTCTTGGGTCTCCACGAGATATGTAGAGAGAGAAATTGATATCGAACCAAACAACATGTCGCTCTATATTATAATATTTTATTGATTTACGTTAATATGGTATCAAGATCCCTTGGTGCGATCTTATATGTGTATGTTTTAGGAGATAAGGCTAATAGTTGATGTGATTTGTATTCAGATTTTGTGTTTTATATTGTTTCATTATTGTGTCATCATGGTCATTTTATTTCTTAAAGGTGCGGGTAGACGTTTAATAATAGGGTTGTTTTGGGTTTGGTCTTAATTAATTCCTGAATATTGATTTTGACTCCCAACATTTGCATCTCTTGGGGTTTAACTCCCAAAATGACTTTTAACAATCAAAAAAGTGTCACAAAAAACATTTGGTAAAACATTTTGGGACACTTTTTAGGTCGCTAAAAGTCCTTTCGTGGGCCAAACTCAATTACAAAGAGTTAATGGGGGCAAACACCGAATAACCCTTATTAATATACTAAAGTTTAATAGGCATGTTTTAAAAATGCTATATTTTCTTGTTAACCCCAAATGCTTTGTGCATTGCTTTATGCCAACAATATTTTTTGACCACCTCTAGGATTATGGCATTGATTTTGAATATAAGAGTTACATCCCAAAAATACTATTATGGTGGAGAAAAGTTATATAGTTATTTGTTTGGCTAGATATTTTCCCCGAGGGTGGTGGTGATGGTAAATAAATTATTTTTTTAACTGTTTTATTCTTAAGATCAAACACTGTTAATCAAACACGGTTAATTCTACTTATGCGAGAAACTGATTAGTTTTATAGACATAAGTATGTGTAGTTCCGTGTGTACTTATAATCCAATATATTACAAAATCCTGATTCTTTTTTTGTGTGTGATTTTTAACTTTTGGTTATTATTATGGTTGTAACTAAAGGTGGGTTTGGGTAATAGACGGCATAGACAATTTACTCATGTATTTTGTTAGTCGAAATCCAACTTATTTCATTTTTTTTGCGATATTGTTGAGGTGTTTTGTTTAATGGGTATTTATTTGGTTGAATTCAAATTTGAACATATTTTAACTTCAATTTGACATGTTCATGTTTTGATCCTCATAATCCCCACCCACCCCGGGCTAATGTTCGTATCCATTTATGTTTTGGTAGGCATGCATAAGTTCTGATTTGCCTCCTGATAGATGAGGATATCAGTTGTCGCATCTTTGTAGGCACTTGGTGAGGATATAGTTATTTGTTTGATTAGAATTTTTTTCCCTGGGGGTGGTGGTGACGGTAAATAAATTATTTGTTTGCTTAATTGTTTTATTCTTAAGATCAAACACTTGTACTTCTTCTTACGCAAGAAATTGATTAGTTTGATGGACAGAAGTAAGTGTAGTTCTGTGTGCACTTATAATCCAATGTATTAGAAATCCAGGTTCTTTTTATTTTGTGATTTGTAATTTTTGGTTAATATTATGGTTGTAACTAAAGGCGGATTTGGTTAATAGAAAGCATAGACAGTTTACTCGTGTATTTTGTTAGTCGAGGACCATCTTATTTCATTTTTTTTTTGCGATACTGTTGAGGTGTTTTGTTTAATGTGTATTTGCTTCTGTCCAAAAAGGTTGAATTCGAATTTGAACATATTTTAACTTTGATTTGATATGTACATGTTTTGATCCTCATAATCCCCCCCCCCCCAACCCGCGCTAATGTTTGTATTGATTCACGTTTTGGTAGGCATGCATAAGTTCTGATATTGCCGGATTTTGCGTGGGTTTAAGAAAATAATTCCGAAAACTTTTTATAGTTTTTTGGGGCTAGGTTCTAATGATATAACGTGATATTTGGAGGAGTTCGAAAATAATTTTGAAATTAGGGATTTGAGGAAAAAACATTATGGGTTTGAAGGCATGGTGGAGGAAGGAGGCGGCTAGATTGGATGATGGTGTTAAAGTAAGTCTTGGAATGTGCAAATAAAAGGGTAGGTTAAAGACAATAGTACGATCTGTATGAGATTACACTGGATACAGGTTAATATTTGTTCTTAATTCAAACCTTACTTCTATAAGGTACTGCTCATGTCTCTTTTTACCTTTAATTTCTCAACCTTTATTTTCCATATGTGTGATTTTTGTACTTTTAAATGAGAGGGATGGAAATTTTTGATACGACAACCCGTTTATGGTAATAACCCGAACATGACACGATTAGCTTGTATAGAATTAAGAGTACCCAAAACTTATACTCAAATAAAAATCAACGCGACCCGAAAATGACACGACTAACCCGAATTGACACCCCTTAAATCAAATATTTTTCATCCACAACCCCTTATTGAAAAGTGAATCGACTCTTTAAAAAGGAGGCATGATTTCAATTATAATGTTTTATTGTTTGAATATAATTTTTTTAATTAAAATTTACTTATTCAAAATAGTTTTAATGTGAGTTTTAACAGACGCCTTTGGATTTGAGGCGAAAAGTAAGTGATTTTTTTTTGTTCGTTTTGTTTTATAGCCTGACACGACAACCATTATTATATGTCACAAATATATACCCAATTACACGTAAGGTGTTAATATTTTTTACCCAATCACATGTGTATAATCACAAATAATAGTAGAACGAGTGAGTAACTTCCATAATGGCGAGTACAAGTATATGTATGGATAATTCCTTGAGTACTATCATTTTGTAAGTTACACAAAACTTAAATGTCAACTTCAATATCTACATAGATTTAAAATAGCTGAAGATAGTATTTGGTTGGTAAAAATAAAATGGTATTCCACAAATTTTTTAACTATTTTGTTGTTTATTTGGGTTTCAATCTTCGAATACCCAGCAAAAAAATTACCCGTTCCTTTGGACAAGGGTTACACCTAGTATATATATATATATATATATATATATATATATATATATATAGGAAGAGAAAGCTGAACAAAAAACATGTACAGTAACAAAGCAACACCAAATCTCATCCCCTGCACCACTAATCACATCTTTCAAATTTTGATATGGTGGGCTCGTGTAGTTGTGGGTGTGGAGTTGAGTGTGTGTATATGGAGAGTATGTATACAATATCATGAGTTTGATTTAAAATTGAATTGAGGACCCACATCATTACATAATAAAGAAGAGTGGAATAAGCATAGAAAGAACTTACTTAGAGAGTAAGGGTGATCATTTTAGAAACGATACGAACAATCGACACGGAACGACACAAAATTGATTTAAAATTGACATGATATGTCGTGTTCGTGTCGGGTTTTTTTTACACGAAATCGTGTTTTCATGTCAAAATTATGAGTCGTGTTACCATATCTTGACGTGTTAACTGTGTTTTTATTCGGGTTATCGTGTCTATTTATGTTTAATTTAGTGTGAAATTAAGAAATCGTGTTTTTCACGTCGTGTCGTGTTGTGTCATTTTTATTTTGGTCGTGTTCGTGTCAACTAAAAAAAACACGAATTCGTATCGTATCGTATCATGTCGTGTTCGTGTCCGAAAAATTCTTGTTGCGTCATGTAATGTCGTCCCGAAACATGGCCGAAAAACACAAATTGCCACCCTACATACCCCTAGTATATATATCTCTATATATAGAAAAAGAAAGCTAAACAAAAAAATGTAGAGTAACAAAGCAACACTAAATCTCATCCATAGCACCACTAACCACATTTTTCAAGTTTTGATATGGTGGGCTCGTGTAGTTATGGGTGTTGTGGAGTTGAGTGGGTGTATATGGAGAGTATGCATACAATATGATGAGTTTGAGGGTGAAATGGGGGACACACATCATTACTTAATAAAGAAGAGTGGAATAAGGATAGAAGATTAATGCTACTTATTGGGATTTATTACCGGACACGCTTTATTTGACTTGTATCCTGACGGGACTCACACCATAGTACAAACAAATAAAGTGGGTTCGGTACTAACCGAATACTAAGTCCGGATAAGCCTATCATTATTCGAGCATAGAAAGAACTTACTTAGAGAGCAAAGCAACCGACGATGTAAGAGCCAAGTTCACAAGCGCGTGAAGTATACTTGACATGGGCACATAAGACAGGCTCATCATCCTCAGGATAACTCTTGTCAACTGTAAATACAATGAAGTCAATGTCAATTTTCTAGGGGTAGGTGCCAGCAACCCTACGCATCCATAAGAGGCAGAGGTATCTGGCCCTATATGAAACATATATGGAGATAAGACATCGTTTGGGAGGACATGTTTGAAACCCCTAACCGGCTGAATGAACCGCCTGCGGATGAGGAGGTCGTAGGCATACATTTCCCCTCACTGAACCAGTAGAGAATACTGTCGAGGGCAACAGAAGGCTCAAGCATCTGAACGCCGAAGTGTGGGTCAAAAGTAGACCAACTACTTGTGTCCAGATTGTAAGATTAGAGGACACGGGCACAGACACCATCAGCACGAAAGGTGAGGGGTGAACCAAAAGATGCCTATGGCCATGAGCATCTGAGAGAAGTGCATGAACGAGAACGGCTCCATTAAACCAATTGCGGAGCGGAGGAGGAGGAGGAGAGGGCAATGCTACCCATTCATCAGTAGCAGGGTCAAGAACTTCGGCAAAGGACGGGTCAGACAAGTTCATAAAATGATAGATGCCGCTAAATACCAAAAGTTTTCCGTCATTGGCGAAAGCACAAGGGGAAGTTCCACCGACGAGCATGGGTGGGGATGATTTCCAGCCCTCGCCGGGGCTATCCGTATCAAAGTAGAACACCTCATTGCGAAACAAGGGACGTCTAGGATGATTAGTGTAGCCTCCAAGCGCATAGATTCTGGACCCCAAGCCCACACAAGTGAAATAAGTGGAACCTCGATGAGGCAGATTGGGGAGAGCACCACTTAGTTTGTAGCCTTCCTCGGTGAAGTCAATTTTGTAGCATCGAAATGTATCTTACTTAGCACAAACAGAACAAAAACATACATATACAGATGACGGTGATGATTCTGATGTCTGTCTCTCCTCATGGAAGGGCAACCATGACCACCCCAAAACATACATACATCGAAATGTATCTTTCTCCTGCCACAACCCTACTTGACCAACTTCCTCCTTCCAAACCTCCAAACCATAGCCGCCTGTCACCCACTTAAACGGATACTAACATGATTGTTCTCGACTCACGGGTAACCACGTCAATCAACAAGACACCAGTTGTTTCTTACAAGGACAAGCTGATGCACACGTCAAAAGATTCATATCCATCTACTACTCAATCAGACTCCTCTGAACAACAAATTCCAAATACAACATCTAAGAATACAATTTTTCAATCTTGGAACAAGGGACTTTACCAGGACGATTACAATTCAGAAGATGAAGCAAATGAAAAAGGCCAAAAATCCGATAACACGCTGATTTGGGTTTGGTCTCAATTAATTCTTTAATATTGACTTTGACTATCAATGTATGCATTTCGATATAAACCTCGAAGCAAACCGAGATAAAGCTGTAAGTTTAGCTTCGTATTCTCTAACTGTCATACTCCCATGATTCAACAGGAAATATTCTTTCTCCTTTTGTTTTTGATACATCGGAGGAAAATACTTATCATACAAGGCTTTAACAAAAGCATCCCATGAGATCACATTCCCACCTCCTGGAGTAATCAACAAATGTTTTGTGGCATCCCACCAATATTTAGCTTCTCCTTTCAGCATATACGTCGCCAAGGTCACTCGTTTATTTTCAGGCATCTTCATCACCCCAAAGATAAGTTCAATCTCTTTAATCCAGACTTCTGCCTCTGCAGGATCAACTGCTCCTTCGAACGATGGTGGGTTCATCTTAATAAATTTCTCATGTGAAGTACTTCTTTCTTCCTGCTGTATCACCTCCTCAGCCCTAGCCAAGGCTTGTGCCTCTAGTTGCCTGGTCTGTTGTTCTTCCATATTAGCCATAAATCTAGCTTGCTGCTCTGCCATTAGTGTCATAGCATGTGCCATTTTTTGCATATCTGTCAGTTGTTCTGGCTCGGGTTCCACATTTATCTAAACAGGTTGCTCAACCTCCGCTTCTGCTGGAATATTTGAAGCCTCATCTTCTAATCTCACATTTACATTCCCTCGTTCCATTCTCTTATATCTGAAATGAATCAAAGATATAACAACATGCAGATATACATATCTTTCCTAACATAATCGTTAGTATCAAATAAAATATATTTCTAACATTCACTGCCAAATCTAGACTCTTCTCACTCCAGAACCTCTAAAACCTAGGCTCTGATACCAAAAGCTGACACACCCCAACCCAGTTACTTATAATTAAGTCTGAAAGTCAAAGTGAGTCAAACCATAATTAATCTAACCAAACCATAAACACGAGTTTTAATTTCAGAGTCATTGTTATAAATCCATATAACTGAAAACCTTTTTACAACATCAAAGTAGTCATGCCCATAAAACTTTCATGAAGGATAAGTTAACTTAATTACATCATTTACATTTACACAAAATCATTGTTTCTCCCATTCCTGGCTAACCCAACCTGACCTCCTAGATTTGGCAGTGATATCGCATTACCTGAAAATTGTGAACATAGGAACCATGAGCAAAAATAGCCCAGTGAATGCATCACTACTAAACTACTGCATGAATTTAAATGCAATAAATCATGTCCATATACTTATGTATTAACTTATCCGGCTCATTCATAATGAATGACCAACTTTTCTGAATCATTATTCACATATCCTGTCTAAATAGACAATTCTCCCCCATTCCTGGTCGAGGAGTAACCCCTTGTCATTAATAGACAAATCTCCCCCATTCCTGGTCGAGGAGTAACCCCTCATTTCGGTAAACCGAAATGAATAATTTTATATTCATAACATTATGATCACATTTGTAACAGTATACAATTACATCATTCCAGTGAGTACACTCACCTTGGTTGACAACTACGTATTCAGGTTTCTTTCTGGTGGAGCTGAACTGGGTTGATTAGACCTTACACCTGTCAATCCAACTAGATCAGTACTGAACCTCAATCATAAATATTATCCTAACATAATTATGTAACTTTCCATGACTATACATCAACAATATAATTCCAATTAAGTCACATTCCATAAAACATAGGTAAAGGCAAAACAATGATATACATGTTGATAAAGTTACGGACATTCAACCGTAAGAATTACCTTATAAGTAATTTATAACCAAAGTCAAGTAAATATGAAATTATACTTGTCAATGTATATACACATGAAACATGTACTCAAAGTACCCTTCGTAAGGACGAAATACAAACATTCATTCAAGGGGTATCCAATATGGCCTGAAATTATTGTCATACATACTTAACCATCCTATATTTCTAAATTGTATAAATTCAGGGGTCCAACCTTATCAACATGAAAATATATATGAATATACTATCCAGTACAAGTGACGGTGTAATTTTTCAAGCTTCCTAGGGCAAGTTATGACCATTTCTCTACAACACAAGAAATCTTCCCTACAAGCTCCTCTATTGATCCTTCGAATTCCCAGAATTTTTATAATTTTTATACATCATAAATTTCCATGATTTTAAACACACTTTCAGTATACATACTTAATAGTACAGAATTAAAGTTTCATAATATTTGGACTTCATTTGCTATCTCAAAATCTTGACCAAACTCAGGGCATACCGAAATCAAGTATACAAACAGCAACTATGTACCAACTTGAAATCATAATTACGGCCTAACCACAATGAGATAAATTCTAATTTTCGGATATGATATGAATATATGAGTATAATTTCATATCCAATTGGAATTTCTCAATTAAAGTAATCACACAAAGAGATATGAAGATTTCAATACAAGGGGTTTCAACACAAAGCAATTTTAAGGGTTTCTACACTCAACTTAACATAATCTTGCATCTACCCATACATATATATAAAGGGCTGAAACTTTCGTAAACTTATGATGATTTATATAATATAAATCAGTAATATAAGATAAATAACAAGAATTATAATTAGGATTACCTTCAGGGCTTCTTACGTAATTTCCACGAATTTTTCTACACTTTTTCTCCTCACTTTTTCTTCCTAAACCTCAACTTTCTATTTACTCAAGCTAACAACACTTGAAACTGAACCTAGGCTTTGTTTTGCTGAAGAAATATGTTAGAGGGAGGGTTTTAAGTCGGCCAAGGCTGCCTCCCAAGCCAACCAATCAATTTAAAACATTTGGTTTAACAAAAGACAAAATACCACTTAAAGGGAATGGACAACTTTTCCCTTTGTTCGTAATTTCGGTATAACTCTTTACTCGGACATCCATTTGATGATCCGTTTGTTGTGTTACAACCCTAACTCACATGTCTACAACTATATAGTTTTCACCTCAAGTCATTTATAATGTTATAAAGGTCAAAACTAGTCTCTAACAGGAACATTTCTACCGAAAATAACAAAAATTTGTGTCTCTAAATAGTTCGACCTTTCATGATTTATGAAAGTAGGATTATAATAAACATAATCACTTAACATTAGATATACTAATATCACATTATTCATATCACATAAGATAAGCATGATTTAAATATAATTTATCATAATTATATTCGGGTTATCACAACCTCCCCCCCTTAGAAAATTTCGCCCCCGAAATTTAATATAAAGGTCACTTACCAAACAAATGGGGATACTGTTTCTTCATGCTATCCTCCATTTCCCAAGTTGCTTCTTTAACTCCATGGCTCATCCACATAACCTTAACTAGGGGAATAACTTTAATCTCAATACTTGCTCCTTACGATCAATAATTTACATTGGTTCCTCGATGTACGACAAGTCTTCCTTCAGTTCAATTGGTTGAGTTTTCAACTGATGAGATGGATCTGCCAAATACTTACGAAGCATCGATACATGAAACACATCATGTAACCGAGATAAATCTGGAGGTAAATCTAATCTATAAGCCAGGGGCCCAATTCTTTCCAACACTTCAAATTGTCCAATGTATCTTGGACTTAGTTTCCCCTTTTTCCCAAATCTCATAACACCTTTCCATGGTGAAATACGCAGGAATACAAAATCTCCCTTCTGAAATTCCAATGGATGCTTCCTCTTATCTGCATAAAATTTCTGCCTGCTTTGAGCTATCTTTATCCGTTCCCGAATCATTTTGATCTTTTCAGTTGTCATATCTATCAATTCAGGACCCAAAATTTTCCTTTCACCCACTTCATCCCAACACAAAGGCGTTCTACATCTCCTCCCATATAAAGCTTCATAAGGAGCCATACCAATAGTCGACTGATAACTATTATTATACGAGAATTCCATCAATGGAAAATGATCATCCCAACTACCTTTGAAGTCAAATACACAGGCTCGTAACATGTCTTCTAATATTTGAATCGTCCTTTCTGATTTCCCATCAGTTTGTGGATGAAACGCAGTGCTGAACTTCAAACTTGTGCCCATGGCATTCTGGAGACGAGGCCAAAACTTAGAAGTGAACGTTGGATCTCTATCTGATACAATTGACACCGGTTCCCCATGTAAACGGATAATCTCATCAACGTACATACGTGCATACTTGTCAACAATGTAGGTGGTCTTAACTGGGAGAAAATGAGCTGACTTCGTCAATCGGTCTACAATCACCCAAATAGAATCATGCCCCTTTGGTGACCGGGGTAATCTTGTAACAAAGTCCATCGTTATATGCTCCCACTTCCATTCCGGAATAGGCAATGACTGTAATAATCCTGCCGGCTTCTGATGCTCCGCCTTTACTTGCTGGCACACTAAACATTTAGCTACGAACTCTGCAATCTCACGTTTCATATTATTCCACCAGTAATACTCTTTCAAATCTCTGTACATTTTGGTACCTCCCGGATGCATAGAGTAAATTGAACTATGTGTCTCTTCTAATATATCTTTCTCTAAGGATGGATCATTAGGTACACAAATCCTATTTTTATAACACAACAATTCATCATTCTTAATTTCAAAGTCACTCTCTTTACCATCCAGGACATCTTGTTTCTTCTTCTCTAGGAATGGATCACTGGTCTGCAAACTTCGTATGCGTTCTGCCAATAAAGGTCTCACTGTGACATGTGCTAATAATCCTCCACTTTTTGAAAACTTCAATTCAATCCCCATCGATGCCAAGTCAAGAATATTTCCAACACGGGCACACTGTATGCAACCAAGCATCCCTGATGATTTTCGACTCAAAGCATCTGCTACCACATTGGCCTTCCCAGGATGATGATGAATGGTACAGTCATAGTCTTTAATCAGCTCTATCCAACGCCTCTGTCTCAAATTCAGTTCTTTCTGTGTGAACAAGTATTTCAAACTTTGATGATCTGTAAATATCTCACAAGTTTCTCCATACAAGTAATGTCTCCACAACTTTAAAGCAAAAACAATGGCCGCTAGCTCCAAGTCATGTGTAGGGTAATTTCGTTCATGCGTCTTTAATTGTCTGGAAGCATATGCTATTACCTTCCCATTCTGCATAAGAACACATCCTAACCCCTGAAATGAAGCGTCTGTATAGATCACAAAAGACTCATTCCCACATGGAATAGCAAGTATAGGGGCTGAAACCAACCGATTTTTTAATTCTTTAAAACTCCTCTCACATTCTTCATCCCATACAAACTTCACTTCTTTACGAGTCAACTTTGTCAGTGGTAATGCTATTGCTGAAAATCCCTTAATGAATCTGCGATAGTAACCTGCCAATCCTAGGAAACTCCTAATTTCTGTCACATTCTTAGGACTCTCCCATTCAACAATTGCTTCCACCTTATTTGGATCAACATATATCCCATTTCCTGAGACAACGTGCCCTAAAAACACAATTTCATTCAACCAAAACTCACACTTGCTGAATTTAGCAAACAATTTCTTCTCTCTCAAAATCTGCAATACAAGTCTCAAATGTTTCTCATGTTCCTCCATGCTACGTGAGTAAATCAACACATCATCTATGAATACAATCACAAATGAATCAATGAAAGGGTGGAATACCCTATTCATCAAATCCATAAAAACCGATGGAGCATTAGTTAATCCAAATGGCATTACCAAAAACTCATAGTGCCCATATCGAGTCCGAAAAGCTGTTTTGGAAGCATCACTATCCTTCACTTTCAGTTGGTGGTAACCCGATCTCAAATCAATCTTCGAAAATACAGTGGCCCCCTGTAATTGGTCAAACAAGTCATCGATACGAGGTAGAGGGTACTTATTTCTAATGGTCACCTTATTCAGTTGCCGATAATCAATACATAATCGCATTGTTCCATCTTTCTTTTTCACAAATAACACTGGTGCTCCCCATGGCGAAACACTAGGCCGAATGAAACCTCTACTTATCAGATCTTGTAATTGCACTTTTAATTCTTTCAACTCTGCTGGTGCCATTCTATATGGAGCAAGAGAAATTGGACCAGTACCTGGAATTAATTCAATAGGAAACTCTACTTCCCTATCGGGTGGCAATCCTGGCAATTCTTCTGGGAAGACATCAGAAAACTCTCTAACCACTGGTATATCTTCAACTTTAAGTGATTCCTTACTAACATCAACCACATACGCTAAATACCCTGTACAACCCTTACTCAATAACTTTCTACTCTTAATGGCTGAGATAAGACAATTAGGGACAACATTCCTTTCTCCTGTAAACTGAAACTCAGGTTCACCTGGCAGATGAAATGTAACTTCCTTTCGAAAACAATCAATGGAAGCATGATACGATGATAACCAATCCATCCCCAGTATAATATCAAAATCCCGAATGGACAACGGTATCAAGTCAACATAGAAATCTCTCTCACCCATTCGTAAGATACAATCTTTATAAACATGCTCAACCAGAATCACACTTTCCATTGGGGTAGAAATATATAAGGCACAATTAAGAAATGAACAGGGTCTACCCAAATATGAAACAATATCTAATGCCACAAATGAATGCGTAGATCCAGGATCAATGAGTGCATATAATTCTTTGTTCGCAATAGAGAGTTTACCTGTAACCACTTCCGGTGTAGCATGGGCATCTTGTAGCGTCATCGCAAACACTCTTCCTCCTGCCCTCGATCCAGTTGCTTGTTCTGTACCTCTCCCCCTGGTGGCACTACCTGGAGAAGATCCTTTATGAGGCCCCACACTACTGACTGAAACTGTTCTTGCCCACATAGGACAATTCTTTCTCAGATGACCCTTTTGGTGACAGTTGAAACATTTTATATTCAGTAACTTTGGGCAATTTCTCTTTATATGACCCGATGACCCATAAAAGAAACAAACATTAGGATCTCCTTGTACTGAAACTCCTGAACCTCTTCCACCACTAGCCTCACCCCTTTGCAAACTACTTCCACCTCTACCCTGTTGGAATTTCTGCCCTCCAAACCTCGAATATTCTGTACCACTACTCTTTTGATAATTTGGATCAAATCTGCTTCTCTTTACACCTCGTTCTCGATTCCCTCTAGCTTCATTCACATCCCTTTCTACCAACATGGCTTTGTTCACCAAGGCTGAATAATTAACAGTCTCTAAAGCCGACAACCGTGATTTAATGACTAACTCAAGCCCATCGAGAAATCGACTGCACATATCTTCCTCATTCCGTATAAACCTCGAAGCAAACCGAGATAAAGCTGTAAGTTTAGCTTCGTATTCTCTAACTGTCATACTCCCCTAATTCAACAGGAAATATTCTTTCTCCTTTTGTTTTTGATACATCGGAGGGAAATACTTATCATACAAGGCTTTAACAAAAGCATCCCATGAGATCACATTCCCACCTCCTGGAGTAATCAATAAATGTTTTGTGGCATCCCACCAATATTTAGCTTCTCCTTTCAGCATATACGTCGCCAAGGTCACTCGTTGATTTTCAGGCATCTTCATCACCCCAAAGATAAGTTCAATCTCTTTAATCCAGACTTCTGCCTCTGCAAGATCAACTGCTCCTTCGAACGATGATGGGTTCATCTTAATAAATTTCTCATGTGAAGTACTTCTTTCTTCCCGGTGTATCACCTCCTCAGCCCTAGCCAAGGCTTGTGCCTCTAGTTGCCTGGTCTGTTGTTCTTCCATCTGATCCATAAATCTAGCTTGCAGCTCTGCCATTAGCGTCATAGCACGTGCCATTTTTTGCATATCTGTCAGTTGTTCTGGCTCGGGTTCCACATTTATCTGAACAGGTTGCTCAACCTCCGCTTCTGCTGGAATATTTGAAGCCTCATCTTCTAATCTCACATTTACATTCCCTCGTTCCATTCTCTTATATCTGAAATGAATCAAAGATATAACAACATGCAAATATACATATCTTTCCTAACATAATCGTTAGTATCAAATAAAATATATTTCTAACATTCACTGCCAAATCTAGACTCTTCTCACTCCAGAACCTCTAAAACCTAGGCTCTGATACCAAAAGCTGACACACCCCAACCCAGTTACTTATAATTAAGTCTGAAAGTCAAAGTGAGTCAAACCATAATTAATCTAACCAAACCATCAACACGAGTTTTAATTTCAGAGTCATTATTATAAATCCATATAACTGAAAACCTTTTTACAACATCAAAGTAGTCATGCCCATAAAACTTTCATGAAGGATAAGTTAACTTAATTACATCATTTACATTTACACAAAATCATTGTTTCTCCCATTCCTGGCTAACCCAACCTGACCTCCTAGATTTGGCAGTGATATCGCATTACCTGAAAAATGTGAACATAGGAACCATGAGCAAAAATAGCCCAGTGAATGCATCACTACTAAACTACTGCATGAATTTAAATGCAATAAATCATGTCCATATACTTATGTATTAACTTATCCGGCTCATTCATAATGAATGACCAACTTTTCTGAATCATTATTCACATATCCTGTCTAAATAGACAATTCTCCCCCATTCCTGGTCTAGGAGTAACCCCTTGTCATTAATAGACAAATCTCCCCCATTCCTGGTCGAGGAGTAACCCCTCATTTCGGTAAACCGAAATGAATAATTTTATATTCATAACATTATGATCACATTTGTAACAGTATACAATTACATCATTCCAGTGAGTACACTCACCTTGGTTGACAACTACGTATTCAGGTTTCTTTCTGGTGGAGCTGAACTGGGTTGATTAGACCTTACACCTGTCAATCCAACTAGATCAGTACTGAACCTCAATCATAAATATTATCCTAACATAATTATGTAACTTTCCATGACTATACATCAACAATATAATTCCAATTAAGTCACATTCCATAAAACATAGGTAAAGGCAAAACAATGATATACATGTTGATAAAGTTACGGACATTCAACCGTAAGAATTACCTTATAAGTAATTTATAACCAAAGTCAAGTAAATATGAAATTATACTTGTCAATGTATATACACATGAAACATGTACTCAAAGTACCCTTCGTAAGGACGAAATACAAACATTCATTCAAGGGGTATCCAATATGGCCTGAAATTATTGTCATACATACTTAACCATCCTATATTTCTAAATTGTATAAATTCAGGGGTCCAACCTTATCAACATGAAAATATATATGAATATAATATCCAGTACAAGTGACGGTGTAATTTTTCAAGCTTCCTAGGGCAAGTTATGACCATTTCTCTACAACACAAGAAATCTGCCCTACAAGCTCCTCTATTGATCCTTCGAATTCCCAGAATTTTTATAATTTTTATACAGCATAACTTTCCATGATTTTCAACACACTTTCATTAGACATACTTAATAGTACATAATTAAAGTTTCATAATATTTGGACTTCATTTGCTATCTCAAAATCTTGACCAAACTCAGGGCATACCGAAATCAAGTATACAAACAGCAACTATGTACCAACTTGAAATCATCATTACGGCCTAACCACAATGAGATAAATTCTAATTTTCGGATATGATATGAATATATGAGTCTAATTTCATATCCAATTGTAATTTCTCAATTACAGTAATCACACAAAGAGATATGCAGATTTGAATACAAGGGGTTTCAACACAAAGCAATTTAAAGGGTTTCTACACTCAACTTAACATAAGCTTGCATCTACCCATACATATATATAAAGGGCTGAAACTTTCGTAAACTTATGATGATTTATATAATATAAATCATTAATATAAGATAAATAACAAGAATTATAATTAGGATTACCTTCAGGGCTTCTTACGTAATTTCCACGGATTTTTCTACACTTTTTCTCCTCACTTTTTCTTCCTAAACCTCAACTTTCTATTTCCTCAAGCTAACAACACTTGAAACTGAACCTAGGCTTTGTTTTGCTGAAGAAATATGTTAGAGGGAGGGTTTTAAGTCGGCCAAGGCTGCCTCCCAAGCCAACCAATCAATTTAAAACATTTGGTTTAACAAAAGACAAAATACCACTTAAAGGGAATGGACAACTTTGCCCTTTGTTCGTAATTTCGGTATAACTCTTTACTCGGACATCCATTTGATGATCCGTTTGTTGTGTTACAACCCTAACTCACATGTCTACAACTATCTAGTTTTCACCTCAAGTCATTTATAATGTTATAAAGGTCAAAACTAGTCTATAACAGGAACATTTCTACCGAAAACAACAAAAAATTGTGTCTCTAAATAGTTCGACCTTTCATGATTTATGAAAGTAGGATTATAATAAACATAATCACTTAACATTAGATATACTAATATCACATTATTCATATCACATAAGATAAGCATGATTTAAATATAATTTATCATAATTATATTCGGGTTATCACAGTTTCGATCCTGATGTCTGTCTCTCCTTATGGAAGGGCAGCCATGACCACCCCACCAAAGACGCCTTCTCTGGAATTCTTTCTACCTCTTCTTCTTCTTCCTCCCGCACGGACATCAGAACCTCTTTTTCCTCTTCTTGTTGATAGCTTATCAGAGTAAGTAACTCAATCGGCTTATTCTAAACCTTGTTTACATGAAAATAGAAACAGAAAACATCATTGATTTCAGTTTGGGAACCCGAGATTAATACACAATTAGTATAAAATCAACTAGTGTTTTATATGACCAGGTAATAACAAAATAGATTCAGAAATTTGAATATTGTATAAAATCAACATACCTGCCAGAAAACGAACTTCTTCTTCTGATCTCTCTGTAATACTCCCAAATCTTCAGATCGGGTTTCAGAGCCTCGTCGTCATGAGATGTATATGGGTTGGATTGATTTTTTAGGGTTGGATTGGTTGGATTGATTTTTTAGGGTTGGGACTGTTAGGGAGACGTGCTCCCAATTGTGTTACGATTAAATTAATTAATGGATCAAATACCCAAAAGTACATCTATTGTTTTCTAATACACGTTTATTTCAATCTTTCTATTTTGTATCAAAAAGTCATTTGTTCTTTATCTTTAAAGTTTCGCATCAGCGACATGGTAAACGATTTTTTGGAGCAATATAAAAATGCTTGGACTAATCGTGTATTAAAAAATATTTCAGGAACTGTTTGGTATATGCCCCGATATTAATTAATCTAGACTGGATACACTTTTCATGAATATTCTTCTCCAAAAAAATACACATAAATTGTCATTTTATAATTTAAAATGAAAAAATAACACAATGAATGTTCTTCGATAATTTCTATTGTTCTTCAAATTTACATAGGTTTTGAAAGAAGTTTTCGGCTCCAAAATTATTTGAGAAGATATCTCCCATATTGATTTCCTCATTCAGGAAGTTGGCCAAACAGTTCACAACCCACTTCATCACTAACAGAAAAATGGTCATGGAGGTTGATTCACTAATATCTTCCAAGAGGAAGAAATGAGAGTCCCTCGAAAAGTACGTGAAGTGGTACTGGGAATTGTTCAACGACTTAAACGAGCAACTGGCAATCCCATCCTTCAAGTTAGGCCTATCCAGGTCAAACGACCTCTATCAGTCCTTGACAAAGAAGTCGACGCCAACTATGGATAATCTCATGACGCGTTTTGAAGAATATGCCAAAGTGGAGGATGAACTCATCAATGTAGAGGCTCGAACTGACCAGTGTTAAAATCATTAAAAGAAGAGTGATATGTAGAAAACATCCAAGGAAGGAAGTCGATACACCCTAACGAATAAGGGATTGCGGAACGGTGGTCAATGATCAGGGTGACAGGGACGCCAACCTTAGGTGCACCTATCACCAGGACCGCAAATCGTGAACCGTGCGATTCTATCATCACCTCGTGTAGCAATTAGTCTCCCTCTGGAAAAACTAACCTTCCATTGAAACGTAAACCCCCATCTGAACCCACGGTATAAGACTCGACCCCCTCTGCTAGAAGCTGCACTATCTGACTCTGTATTACTCTCGTAATAATCTGGGGCGTAACCGTTATCACATACATGAACGATCGAGCCACCGCATCCTGGTGTCCTAACTCCTTCCATTTCTCTTTCCATACCTCTTCCACTTCACCTACTGGACTACGGCTCAACGCGTCTGCTACCACGTTAGGCTTCCCCGGGTGGTATTGGATATCAAATTGATAATTCTTCACAAACTCAAGCCACCGATGTTGACGCATATTTAACTCCTTCTACGTGAAGAGGTACTGTAGTGACTTGTGGTCCATGAACAAGTGAAACTTCTCCTCCAGGAGGTAATGTCTCCAAATTCGAAGTGCAAACACGACCGCTGTTAACTCCAAGTCGTGTGTAGGGTAATTCCTCTCGTGAGGCTTAAGCTTACGGGAGGCAGAAGCTATAGCATGATCCTCCTGCTGAAGTACACTCCCAAGTCCTAATAAGGATGCCTCAGTGTAGACTAGATACTCTACTCCCATCCTGGGCAATGCTAATACTGGTGCCGAAGTTAACTTATCTTTCAACTCATCAAAGGCCAACTGACAAGCGTCGCTCCAGATGAACGACACCCCTTTGCGAGTCAGGTGTGTCAACGGACCTGCTATCTTCGAAAACCCTCGAATGAACCTCTTGTAGTATCTGGCTAGGCCCAAGAAACTGCGTATATCGGTCGGTGTCGTGGGTTATCCATACTCCCTCACCGCTGACACCTTCCCCGAATCTATGGATATCCCTCTGTCAGAGATGATATGCCCTAAAAACTTAACCTCCTTCAGCCAAAACCCATATTTTTCGTATTTTGCGTACAACTCATGCTGGCGCAGTGTCTGCAAATCTTGCCTCAAGTATTTGGCATGCTCATCCTCGGTCTGCGAGTAAACCAGGATGCCATCTATGAAGACGGTAATGAACTGGTCCAGGAACTCTCTGAACACCCTGTTCATTAAGTCCATAAACACGGATGGGGCATCGATTAGCCCGAAAGGTATAACCCTAAACTCATAGGATCCATACCTCGTTAAGAAGGTAGTCTTCGACACATCCTGCTCACTGATAAACAACTGATAGTATCCCGATCTCAAGTGAATCTTTGATAAGAAGGCTGATCCTCTCAAGTGGTCGAATAAGTCATCGATTCGAGGCAACGGATATTTGTTCAGTATTGTGACTTTATTTCACTCTCGGTAATCGACACATAACCTCAACAATCCATCCCTCTTCTTAACAAAAAGTACGGGAGCACCCCACGGTGAAGTACTCCTGCGGATAAACCCCTGCCCCAACAACTGCTCAATCTGGTCACGTAACTCCCTCATCTCTGCTGGAGCCATACAGTAAGGCGCGCGGGCAATCGGCCGAGTGTCCAGCATTAAATTAATGATGAAGTCTATCTCTCTACTCGGTGGTAACCCTGGAATCTCCTGAAACACATCGGCAAACTGTCGAACAACAGGAATGGAGTCAAGCGGTACCACCACCTCCGTAGAGGTCTCCCCCTCTATATAGTATAAATTTGTGGACGATCCTCCCTCAGAGTGAGGCATCGCCACCAAGAACATCTCCTGACCGGGTATGGCAAAAACTATACTCCTACTAAATAATCAATCATGTCCATATACCTGACAATCCAATCTATACATATAATCGCGTCATACTCAGACATATCCAATACGAGCATTTTAGCGGGTAAGATAAACCTCTCAATCTCTATACCCACTCCGTGACAAATAAAAGAAATACTAGAACCTCTACTCAATGACGAATCCACACAAGTAACCGTACTCCCTGCTATATCAAATAATCCCGTAGTATATGCAAATCCCGTGGCAATAAAACATGGTGTGGCCCCCATGTCAAATAAAATGCGCCCCAAAGTCCCCAGGATATAAACCATACCCTTAATCGTGGGTGGGTCCTGCCGGACTGCGACCTGATGAAGATTGTAGACTCGTCCGTACTGAAGCTGTCCTTGCTGAACTGGGACAGTTGGAATAGGTGGCAGTGTTGGCATCTGTGGGGGTGCTGGGAGAGCTGCGAGAAATAACGGTCTCTGGGACTCCTGGCGAGCACCCTGCTGTTGCTGGCCTCTACCCTTCTGAGGATAGTCCTGACGCTTATGGCCAGTGTTGCCATAAGTAAAACATCTCCCTAGGAAGGGTCCTCCCCTTTGTCTTTGTTGTCCCTTGGCCATGTTGGCCATTTTCACCTCTCCCTTGGCCATGTTGGCCCTACTGAACCTGTTGTTGGCCCTGATGGTCGTGCTGACCCTGCTGGCCATCTCTAAAGCCTCTATGTCCATGTCTAAAACCGCTTGACCTAAACCTCTTAGGATCCCCCTATTGGGAACCCTGATCACTGTGCCTATGCTGACCCTGCGCTGTCTGTGCCCCGGTGACATCATTTCCTCCTATCCTGCCCTGCTGCCTGGACTCTCCTTCTCGCTTAACCTCTATCAGATGAAAACGGTGATCCTGGAAGTGGAGTAGTGCTGCATTAAACACGTCCGAATAAGTGGCCAAGGAGAGATTGCCTATCAAATGCTGGCGAATCCTCCATATCGACCCATCCATAAAGCGTTGAATCTTCTTCTCCTCAGTCGGGATCTCATTCGGTATAATGTTCAGAAGGTTGATAAATTTTGCCTCATATTCTGCCACGGTCTTTCCCTCCTGCTTCAAGTTCACCAATTTTCGTCTCATCTCTGTCTAGACGGCCGAGGTGAAATACTTGCGGTTGAACCGCACCCAAAAGTCTCGAATAGTGAGTGTGTCTCTCTCTTTAGCGGTGGTAATAGACTCCCACCATGGCAGTGTTACTCCCACTAACTTGAACGTGGCCAGTATCTGACTCTGCATCTCCGTGCACTCATGCATCCTCAAATGCCTCTGGATATCCTTCTTCCATTGGCTCGCCACTACCACATCGGATCTCCCTATAAACTCCAGAGGATGCGCCTTCTATAAGGCATCCCTAACACGTTCCTAAGCATACAAGAAAGTCTGGGCTGGAACTGGGGCCACCACTGGTGCCTGAGGTGGGGCTTGTTGCACAACTGCCAATGATGCATTTACCGCCCGAGCTATAATGGTGGAAACTTCAGTGGCATTCATCATACCTTGAGTTGGTGCAGGCTGAGGTTCGGCTGGGCATCCCTGGGAACTCTCTGTGCACGTCAAGGGGGCGTCTGAAAGGAGAGAAAGGTTTCATAAGTCTACAGTTATTATCTTAAAGTAGCTGAAGAATGTAAAAAGAATAAAGGGTACAACAATCCTAAAATATAGGGCTCTATATCAAAGGACGCTACGCGGAAACATAGCAAGTCGTACATATCCTAAGGACACTAGAACCTGATGCTCTGATGCCACCTGTGACACCCCGCCTAATTAAATACCGGGTGATCAGTCCTTTATAAAATTAAACCAGAATATCCGATTGGTTTAGATTATGCATCATTGTCGAAAGTTATCAATTTTATTTAATAAAAACTAACCACCTAATATTTAAAAAGATTGATGTCAAAATTTTATCTTGTTATTAACCATCATAAGAAAAGGGAAATATTTACTCATCACCATACATCATAATAGAATACGAAAAGAACTAACTGAATTTAAATAAAGAACCGGAGTAAACACATGGGGTCAAAATCCCATACAATAATCTAATAACATGAAATCAAAGTCTAATGATAGAATAAAATAACTCTAAATCTCTGAATGCAAAATATAAGGGACGACATGACCAACTGAAATAAATGACTGAGAGATAAGAAGAAATAGACTCAAAAGCGTCTACTAGTAATATCCTGTAGCTTCCACAGCATCTACAGCTCGGCAAATGAATGGAATTTCTTAAGTCTGGTGTTCCTGTGGCTGAGCACCTAAAATAATGAAACAAGAAAAGAGATTTGCAGAAAAACGGGTCAGAGCCCGAGTAGAAAACAGTTTAAATATAGCAAGTGCTTAAATTTATTATTTAGCACAATATTATTCATGTTAAGTTAGCGTACTCACTTGGGATGCTCACCTCTCATCTAATGTGCACACCTAGTGAACCTAATTACCCATATTAGTGTCGATACTCTGCCTGACTATACGTAGCTTAACCACTATATCTGATAAAATATCTAAATCACCCGAAGCCAATATATTTCCATTATTTAGGAATAGGTTTAAGGATGCCTTAACTCATTCTCATAGCATTTTTAATTCTCAACTGGTGACCTAATATGTATACACTTTAATAAAGTAGCCAATATGAAACACAGAATGGGAACTCAATATACCTATATAAAATCTCTTTATGTATACATACAAATATATATATCAATACCACACCCATAGTTAAGAAACTCGGCTATCTAGTCCCGATGAAAACGCTCGCGCATAAAGGACACAGGTTCAATCTCTCAAGAACTAATAAAACATATGCAAACATTGGAGGCGAACATAGTCCCAAGCCGATGGGCTACGCACATACTTACACACCCATACGACTGTCACCACTATCATTCTCACAGATAGCCCGTACCTAGGTTCCATGCTCTAGTGGTACGACTCAAAATCTCCCGAAGGCACACGAGATATGGTCGTCCACAACGCGCTAACCTTCGTTCGATATCCAGTAGCTAGGTATGTCATACATATAGTATTCCAAGTAATAATCATGCTCACAACTTATTTAATTTATTAGGCATCCACGCAACCCAATTACCATAATACATAAGTAATATTAACGTCTCTACTCTCCACAATACCCATTTATACATAACCTCTCTAGGACTTACATTATCTCCTAGGTTTCCGTACAAGTTCAATACCTCGAGTATCACTACACATTTAGATCCCTAAAACTATGGATTTTAAGTCACCCGTTACTCACGTAGGTTAATACATTCGCTTGGATAGAACTAGGATGATTTTTAACTCGAACACACCCTAAAACCCCATTATGGAATCTCGTTAGAAGTCAAGCGATTCTCGTTCGAACGAGGTCATTCGAACGAGATCATTCGAACGAAGATCCAACTTCGAACGAACTTAGAAACTCGTTAGAAGGGTCGTTAGAAATCTCGTTCGAACGACCTGGGCAGGTCTTCGAACGAGATTTCCAAACTGGCCATGTTCTTCCCCAAACTCGTTTTTCTCCAATTTTCATTCTTAAATTTCATTCCAAACTCAACCCAATCCTAATGTAATTGTTTCTAAACTATTCTAAATTACCATAGGACACTTCCTAGCACAAATTAGAGGTTAAATCCTTATGGAATCAAGGGAATCCAACAAATTACTCAATTTCTTATTAATCTCTTTGATATGAACCCATAAATTTCTAATCCTTCAACCCCCCACCCCCCCCACCCCCCAAATTTTATTTTTTTTTTTGTGATTTCAACATTTAATTACCAACATTAATAGCTCTAAGAAGTGAATTTCTTTTGCATGCAAACCTATCTCCAATTCATGGGGTTTCTTTACAAATTAGTCAAATTAAACCCTAGTTTTCATTACAACAATTTCATATCATTTAATCTAAATTAATCAAGAATAGTATGTGCTAAAAGAGGAGCAAGATAAACACTTGCCTTGGAATGAATTTCTGATTCTCAGACTAAAATGGGTATGTAGTTGATCCTCTCGTCGCGATCTACACTTTGGTGTAATTCTTGGTGGGAAACCTTGAGTTCTTGGCTTAGTTCTCCAATGGAGTTCCTCTCTCTCTCTCTCTCTCTCTCTCTCTCTCTCACGTAGGTTGAAACTGGCACTCACCTCTAACCCACATACAACCTTTATTTTAATTCCTAATTTTCGTCCATTTAAATTCCCAAAAATATCAAGAGACCTAAATACCCCTCTGGGATGTCATTTTGGGCTAAAATGTCCCGGACTTCAAATATAACATCTGAGTAGTGTTTTCTGACAATTTCGACCCTTCTGGATACACTGGCGTGCTCAAAATAGTCGTTCGGGTTATATAAAAACAATTTACCTTTTTAACCCCCCAATTATATAAGAGTGACGGGACTCATATGCACGTCCCGAATAATTATATCTTAACTGTCGTGTATCTCATCCCCGATCATACTATTATTTTTGAAACCATCTATTACGTTACTCAATATGTAATCTTCAACATAGTTACTACTCAACATGATTTTAACATAATTATTTTTTATAACTACTAACTCTCGTTACGCTTGTAATTATTACCATAAAGTCGGATTAATTATAAAATAAATTTTCTCTCTTAAATTAATTAATCCCAAATTTCCATAATTTCATAATAAAATAAATATGCGTAAAAATACAGGGTATTACACATGGACACCTTATGGAGAATTGTAAGATGTTCAAAAAGAATTTGGAGGAGCTCATTTATGCTGATCACCTCAAATAGTATATTGATGCTACCTAAACCAAGTCTGTATCCATGATAAATGCAATTCAAAAGGAAGATGATGATCTACCGCTTGCAGGACGGGTCAATGCTATTCACAACTACACTGATACTACAGAGTGCACAGGTAAAAGACTCAGGGAGAAATTCAAGATCATTACTTGCATCTAATAATCATTTTAGGTGGACGTATCCAAGGCCATCTTGTCCAAAAGGGAGTGCGGTGACATATATTTTGATTGGGCCATAATGTTCACGGACGATGATCTGGTCAACATAAATTTGCCACATAAAGATGCGTTGGTCCTGATGCTGAAAATCGTTAATTTCGATGTTAGGAGGATTATGATCAACCAAGGAATCTCACCGGAGATCATGTACCTAAGTTTGTTGTACAAGATCAACTACAGTATAAAAGACCTCGATACCACAATTGAGCTTTAAGGGAGTATGATGAAACTCTTTTAAGGAATATTAAGTTGCTGGTTAAAATTGGCCTAGTAAATTGCAAAATAAAAATTCATGTTATTCAGTTAGGGTAGACTTACAATGCCATTCTGGGTAGATGATGTCTCAACGATATGAGGGTCGCCCCCTCATTTGTTTCACCAAAAACTCAAGTTCCTGGGCAATCAAGGAATCGTGAAAATTAGGGTAAATTAGGCAACGACTCGCACCAGTTTCATAGTTGACATAAAAATAAAGCAAGATCAGTCCAAGAAGAGTTGGAATGATGATGATTCAGAGGACAATCAACCCAAGTAACAATCAAAGGGTGTTCAATTAGGGGTGAAAGAAACACGAGTGGCCCCTGTCGAATGAGTAATGAAGGAACTCATCACTATTCCTCTGGATTCATTCCAATCGGAGAAGACATTCCTGATTGGGTCAAAACTACCCAAGGAGGAAGGGGAGAAGCTATCCCACTTCATTATAACCAATGTTGACATGAATGCATGGAAAACCTATGATCTCCTGAGCATAGATCTGGATATTACCTTTCATCAATTACATTTGGACCCAAATGTCTGACCAATTAAACAAAAATTGAGGAAGTCACGACAAAAAAATGTTAAGGCTATTGAAAGTGAAGTTGAAAACCTCCTCCAATATGGATCCATCGGATAATTCTAATTCTCGAACTAGATCTCCAATATTATGGTGGTCAAGAAGAAGAGTGGAAAGTAGAGTGTGTATGTAGATTTATCAACCTCCATAGGCATTTTTCAAAGGATAGTTTTCCATTTCCCCGAATAGATCATCTCACGGATTTAACAACAGTACATCAACGCATGAGTTTTATGGACGCGTTCTCCGGGTATCATCATATACCATTGTTCCACCCGGATCAGGATAATACCTCATTCATCATTACCTTGAGGCTTTACTGTTATAAAGTAATGTCATTGGATTAGAATAATACAAAAGAAACTTACCAATGTCTTGTGAACAAGATGTTAAGAAGAAGATCAACACACCAATGGAAGTCTACATTGATGTAATACTTGTCAAGACAAAACTAGCGATCGGTCATATTAAGGACATGACGAAGGCCTTCAAGATCCTTAGGGAATATAAGATTAAGCTAGCGCTTCCAAATGTATCTTCGAAGTAAGTTCTGTCAAGTTCCTCGAGTACATAGTTAATCAAAGAGGGATAGAAGCCAATATAGATCATATCAAAACTCTACAAGGCATCAGAAAGACGACTCCCATCAAAGATGTACAAGTTTTCACTAGAATATTAGCTGCCCTGAATCTATTCATATCCAAGTCATCAGAAAAGTGTCAGAGGTCCGTCCAAGCATTGAATAAAGCAAGTTCAATAGTCTATACGGAGGAGTGCGACTAGACATTTGAGGTAATTTGGTAGTACTTGGAGATCTCTGTAATACCCCGTAATTTTTGCGTATTTAGAATTTAATTAATTAAGTAGTTAAATAAAAAATAAGTTTTAATTTAAATTATGTGAGTAGATTAATTTAATATGATTTAATGATAGTTATGATTATTACATGAATAAATAATAATTGTAATTCAAATTTACTAAGTGAGAATAGTAAATATTGATAGTTAACCGGTACGGCATAGCGAGTGATATGGACGTACTAAATGATATCCCAACCGTGTGTCGCGTGGAGAATAATTTGGGGATGAGTGAGGAAAAATATTTTTAAGTGACTAAAATGATAATTTAGAGGTCACAGATGATTCCGAAAGGGTCGAATTAGTCAAAATATTATAACCGAGGGGGTACTAGTCGGGTAGCATGGCATTTTTTGACTAAATCGGGACCATACGGGGGCATTTTAGTCTTTTGACATATGGGGGTGAGAAGACCTACAGATTTTGGACTGTTTTATCAGTTGATAGAAAGAGGTGTTAGGGTTAGAAACCTGATAACACAAAGGGAGTGTGACACCCCGCCTAATTAATTACCGGGGGATCAGTCCTTAATTAATCAGTTTCAGAATATCAAGTTGGTTCAGATAATGCATCACTGACGAAAACTCCAATTTTAATTTAATAAAACTAACCACCTAGTATTTAAAAAGGGTGATGTCCAAATTTTATCTTGTCATTAATTACTACTAAAAGAGTACCAATAAATACCATGCATCACAGTAACATAAGTAAAGTCTGACTCAAGTAAAATAAATGGATGAAGTAAACAGCCCCAAATACAATCCCATACAACAAATCCAAATAAAGAAATCAAATCTATAAGAGAATTTAAAACGACTAAATCTCTGAAAGTAAACATAAGTAAGGACGACATGTCCAATAGAATGAATAACTGAAAAGGAAAGAATGAGATGAGTCGTCTACTAGCAATAATCCTGCAGCTTCCACAGCAGTTACAACACGGCAATTGAATAGAGTCTCCTAAAGTTGGTTTCCCTGTGGCTGGGCACCTAAAATAATAGAACAATAGAAAGATATACAGGAGAACGGGTCGGAGCCCGAGTTGAAAACAGTTTAAAATAGCAAGTTCTTAAATTGATTCAATTAGCACGATTATTCTTCAAGTTAACTTAGCGTACTCACTTGAGATACTCACCCTTCGATCTAGTGTGCACGTCTAACGAACCTAACTACCCATACCAGTCATAATACCCGAATTGACTACTAAGTGCATAATATTATGCTTGAAAGTCTCCCTAAATAACTCAAAACCGGTGTACTTATGATTTCGATATAGATTTAGGATTACTTTAGTTTATTCTCTTATTCTTCTAAATGCCCAACTGATAATATCATAAGTGTATATTTAAAAATAGCATCATCAACATAAGACACCAAACATGATTCCAGTATACACACATTATTCGCTTTATGTATACATATTAATTTATATAAATATAGCAATATTGCACCCTTGGTTGAGAAACCCCTATACTCGGATATCTAGTCCCTTTACAATGCTCATGCATATAGGACAACACGTTAAATCTCTCGAGAACCAATAAAAACATAAACACCTATTGGAGGCGAACATAGTCCCAAGCTGATGGGCTACGCACATACCTACGCACCCATACGACCGTCATCACTATCATTCTCACGGATAGCCCATACCTAGGTTCCATGCTCTAGTGGTACGACTCTAAATCTCCCAAAGGCACACAAGATTCGGTCGTCCACAACGTGTTAACCTCCGTTCGATAGCCAGTAGCTAGGTATGTCCTACACATAATATTTTGAGCAATAAGCATACACACAACTTATATAAATTCATGGGCTTTCCCGTAGTCTAGTATTTATAGTACTATAATATAACCCCCTATTATTCCCCCGTACTTTACTCGTTTGTATTTTCCCTTATATTCTTGCATCTTTCTAATTCTATGAATTTTAGTACCGTCCGAGGGTCACCCTATTCTCCGCTCACTAATGATTATAAGTTTTAAGTAGGGGTGGGCGCGGTCCGGTCCGGTCCGGTTTTTGGCCATTTTAAGTGCCGAACCGAATTATTCGGTCCTATATTTGAGAAGATCGAATTCAGACTGATTTAATCGGTTTAGCCTATTTATCCGGTCTAGGCTATTTTCGGTCCGGTTCGGTTAATAATCGGTCCATATTTACATTTATTTACTTTTTTTTCAATAAACAATTGTAACCGTGTAAAAATATTTCAAACTAAACAGAAAAATATAACACATGAAAATATTTAGATACCTCTAAATCCCATACCTTTAATTAAATTCCTTATCTGATCTACTGAGGTTTAAGATACCTCTAAATATTGGGTCTGAGATATCAATTTCAGCTAATTTTGTGCACAAACAATTTCAGCAATTTACCACGTTCAGTTGTGTTCCTTTATACTCTATTTCAGCAATTTAGACAAAACATGTTAGGTTTTAATCATCTTATGGTACAAGTTGGCTTTTAATCTTCATACGGTACCAAAACCGTTTTATACCAGTTGGGTTTTATACAGCCATACCAGTTGGGTTTTTTTATACCAAAAAAAAAAATCACAACAATAATTAACAGTTGTTTGGGATACCTCTAAATATTGGATCTAAACATGTGGGGTTTTATATCAGTTGGGGTTTATATCAGTTGGGTTTATACCAGAACAAAATCATAACAACAATCAACAGTTGTTGCGGAGTTAAGAAAAATACCGTAGCTGTAGGATGATGAATCGTCATCTTCGGCGCCGTCTGGGGAGTTGTGGAGGTCCGGATCTGACGTCCCAGCCATTGTTTATGGTGTTGATGTCATTGAGAGAGAGAGAGGAAAGTGAGACAGAGAGAAAAGAGGAAAGAAGAAACGAAAGGGAGAGAGATGGGAAAGTGACCGTGCGTGCCTTATTAGGCTATTTGTGGTTTAGTTAACATATATAATATATCTATATAAAATTAATATATATTATATAATATTAAAATAAACGGTCCGGTCCGGTCCTAAGATCGAATTTAAAATGTACATTTTAGACCAAACAGAATATATTCGGGTCTCTTAAATTAGGATCGAATTATAAAAAAGCCTATATATGTGGGTCCGGTCCGGTCCAATCGGGTCGGTCTTTTTTTTGTCCACCCCTAGTTTTAAGTCACTCGACATTCATACAGGTCTAACGCTCATATAAAAAAGCCTACGGGAAGTTCGAAACAAAAATCGAGCTTTAAGGGTCATTCTGGAATCTTGTTAGAAGACCCAGGGAATGTCGTTCAAATGAGGTCGTTCGAACGAGGGTCGTTCGAATAAAGGAACTTCGAACGAACTACCAATCTCGTTAGAAGGTCCACTGGAAACTCATTATAAGTCTCGTTCGAATGAAGTCGTTCGAACGACCTCGGCTGGACTTCTAACGAAAATTTCGTAGTTGCCTAGTTCATCTTCAAAGTTCGTTTTTCCATATTTCCTCCTCTTCAATTTCAACCTAAACCCATTCCAACCCAAGTACAAGGTTTCTAAACTACTCTAAGTCACTCTGGAACATTTCTTAACATAGTTTAGGGGTCAAATCCTTCTAATCATCAAATAAATTCAACAAACTCCTAAATTTTCCTTTGAATCATATTAACATAAACCCAGAATTATAAATCCATAAAAGTTCCATTTTTATTTCGTAATTAGCATCTAATTCTCCTAATTTCACACTTCTATAAAATGGAGAATCCTCTACATGCAAACCCCCATCAAATTTCTAAGATTCCTACACAATCCCATCATAGGTAAACCAAATTTGGTATTAATTGTTCTAAAACCTCTACATACGTTAACAAGAGTAATAATTGCTAAGAGAGAGAGAAAGATAATCACTTGCCTTAAAATGAACTTATGATTCGCGGGTTGAAAGTGGTATAGGAACGATCCTCCTGACACGATCTACGCGCTGGTGTACTTTTTGTTGTGAAAGGTTGAGTTATTGGCTTAGGGCTCTAATGGAGTCTCCTTCTTATTCCTCTCTTTTCCTCTCTTTTCATGTAGGTTGAAATTGACGACTGCTAATCCCAAATGCCTTTTAATTAAACCTAATTTTCGTCCATATAATTACCCAAAAATTCCAACATACCAAAATACCCCTCCGGGGTGTCGTTTTGGGCTAAAAAGTCCCAGACTCTAATTTAAATACCCAAATAGTGTTTTCTGACTATTTCGACCCTTCCGGACACTCTGGCACACTCAAAATAGTCATCCGAGTTATACAAAAATAGTTTACCTTTTAAACTCCCACATACGTACTAGTGGCGCGATTCATACACGTCCCAAATATTTATAACGTAACTGCCGTGCATCTCATTCTCGGCCATACTATTATTTCAATAATTACTAACTCTCATCCCGCTAGTGATTATTATCATAAAAATCGAATTAATTACAATTTAAATTTTCTCCCTTTAATTTAATTAATCCCCATTTCCCATAAAAATTATTATGCATAAAAGTACGGGGTACTACAGGGAGGCCACTAGAGAGAGAAGAGAGATTATTCTCAAGGCTAAAAAGGGAAGATTATGGGAGATTTCAAGGAGTATTGCACCACAAGTGATTGGGAAAGGAAGATTGGAAGAGAAAGCAACCCAACACCTTCTAGAATCACGAAACCAGACCCTACTGTAACCAAGGCAAGTGGTTATTTGCAAATTAAATTGAGTTATAATATCCATGTGTAGGATTTTTGAGTAATATGATTTGATGTATATTCTTGGAGAAAAAGAATTGAATTTAATGAATGTGGGTTGGGGATTTGCATGTAGAATGTTTAGACATGTAAAGGATTAGAAATCGTAGAAGACTTGATGATTAAAACGAATTAATTCTCAATTTGTGATTGAAAATATGGGAAGAACATATTAAATTAGGGTTCTAGAATAATTAGAGGAATTGAATTATTTTTGAATGAATTGTGAAGATTTATGATGTTTAAATCGTTGGAAATCATCCTAGTATGTGTAGGAGTGGTTAGGGATCATTAATTGCGAATTTGGTGTGATATCACATGGTTTGGAAATTTGAAAATGGTGGAAAACACATGAAGAAGATGAACTGCATTCTGCACCTGTTCGACCGATCAACTGATGAATATCGATCGATCAAAGGAGTCGAATGATCGACCAAATTCATCGACCGATCGATCCACACTGATTTTGGGCTCTTTTGTTGGTTAAGCTCTAATCGAATGTCAATATTTGGGGGAAAACCTTAGAGATGACGTTAGAACGATATAGGGACTTAGAGAGGACCAGTAGGTATTTAGTGGGGGTCCGTTATAACCATTGGGTGTACAATTGGGAGGAATGGGTCTACGAAGATAAATCGATCGAGTAGTGTGTCGGGGGTTATAGATTCGAGTTATGAGAGGAATTAATATCAATCCAAATTTAATATCAGTAGGTTAGGGAGAGTCTAACTACTGAAATGAAAGATGGGGTAACTAGGACCCTTAGAGTTGCGTGAATACTCAATTAAAATGCGATAGTGAGGTAAATCGTAAATGTATAAGTACGGTAAATATTAAAGAGAAAAATATTACGTACTAACAAAATTATTAGGTTGCGTGAATACCTACTGAATTGTATAAATACTTTGGTGGGGGAGTAATACCTAATGTATATTTTCCTATATTAGGATTGAGGCGGGATTCCAAACTTTTATACGAAAATAGTAAACTGGGGTCAATATGAAAGAGTTCTGAACCAATATATTTATGTAAAGTTTCATTATTAGGGTTCAGGTATGATTCCGAACTAATACATGAAATAATAACTTGGGGTCGAGGTAATATTCAGAACCGATTATTTTACTTGGGGTCGATGAGTCATTCCAAATCAAGAGTCCTTTAAGAATGTTACGAGGACATGATATCGAAGAATGATTTTTTAGTATATATTGTGTGTGAATTGTATAATGTACTAATAATCTAATTATATGAGATTGTAGATAATAAGTTGTCATGAATGCATCTAAAATTAAATTAAGTAGTGAAACTTAATTATAAAAGGCTGAAGATAATACGATGTGGAAAGTTATCTAAGTATATAGCATATGAGATATGTCTCTTATTACATATTGTATGGGCGATATGGGAACTTAGTGGAGTAGATAATTTCAGTTGAGTATCTTAGTCTAGTTAGCTTGGGTAGTACAACGAGGTGGGCTAATTATAGAACGTTAGATGTGCACTATAGATAAGGGGTGAGGTAACTCAATAGAGTGTACGCAATCTTGACATTCGTAATCAATAACTCAGTTTATTGTGATAAACACTTGATAAATATTTTCAAAATTTTTGAGTATTAACTCTTGCTATAAAATTATTTTCAAAACCTTTTAGGTGTCCAGCCACAGGGATGCCAGACTTGAGGATTCAGTCCAGGGACCCGTAGCTGTAGCTTTGTGGAGGCTAGCAGGACTTTGCATAGACGATTCATTTATTCAGATCTAGTGTAGTATCTCCTTTTTAGTACTCTCTATTGGGACATGTTGTCCAGGATTATTATTTCAGTTATTCAGTTTGGATATTATTGGTTTATATAGCAGTTTTTGGTTTGTCAGCCGATTGTTGACTCGGCCAGACTTTATTCATTATATATTGTGAGATGGTTTGGATTCTATTACATCGTGAATGTTTAATTAATTATTTACGCATGAATAATATATTGAGTTAATGAAAAGTAAAATTTGGCACCAGTCTAATTTCACTTAGGTGATTAGTAATCAAAAAGATTTTGACAGTGATGCTAAGAATGAACCAACTGAGAAACTTGTTCTAATTTAATTTAGGACTGATCACCCGGGATTTAATTAGGCGGGGTGTCACAATCTCCTCCCACGATCGGTAAAGACCTCTAGACATATTCGAACATCTCACATCATGCGACTAGTGCATCTTTGGGGCAATTTTAGGATGGGGAGAGGATGTTGGTTTACTATATCATCCATACTCTTTTTAAGGAAGAAACTAGATATACGCTTATTGAGAAAATGGTCTTAGCATTAGTAACAACGACCAGGAACTGAGATATTACTTCGATGCCTACATGATAGTCATCCCTATGATATATCCATTAAAGGATACTCTAAAAAATCACACTTCTCGAACAAAAGTTAAAGATCTCGAAGTCACGAGCAGACTGGAAGAAACGACACCCAAATTTGAGGTACGATGAAGAAGATATGAATAATTGAAGTATAGAAAAAAAATCTATGGGAAAAAGTGCAATATACGAAGAATTCCCACTTGGCATAACCGATTTGGCATTGGAGTATAACCGGTTCTGCAGGGTGAATCGGTTTGGGCATGGGTAGAACCGATCCGGCAGACCTGATATGGTATTTTTGTTTAAGCCTTATTTTTAGCTAATGAGTTGTATGGCTTAGGGACTCTTCCAAAATAACCTAGAACTTATATGTAATGTCACATTAGGAGTCTAAGAACTCAGTTTTGAATAGTTTTTCATAGAGAAAAGTCTAGGGAAAGAGAGGAACAACAAGATTGAAGATTTATAATTCTCTTGCATGCACATTTAATACAAGTAGAGATTTCTTTTTGGTTTTTCTTCCAAGATTGGTTTGAGATTATCCTTCTTTCCTTATTTCTTCTTTGTTATTAATTATATTCTTTATTGTTATATAGTCATCATCATTTTGTCATGCAAAGTAGATTACACATGCTTAGTTAGATTTAACATGTCCAGCTAGATAATTCATGGGTTGGGATACATGAACCCAACCTAAGTATATAAGTTGGATATAAAATTGGATAAAATTATACAGATAATTACTAGGTTTGATATTTTGTCGAAACGATTATTATATGTCTCTTAACTTCATTTGTCCTAGGTAATCGGATTATTTTATGGTATAATACGTGTGTAGATAATCTTATCATTCACGATAAATTTTTTATTGACTAGATATTGTGCAGAGTAAAATTCTCATATCCTTAGTACTTTGAAAAATTTAATGTTTTCCTCTAATTATAAATATAGTTTTTAAAAATTTTATACCCAAATAAACTATCGACGGTTCGGGGGATTGGATCCGGATCTCACTTTTCTCAAATCGTTTTCAAAACTTAAAATTTTTCATTTTTTTGCTTTCTTTTAGTTAAATTGCATTTGATAGTTAAATTACTTTAGTTAAGTAGATATTCTCATAAAAACCCATCACCTATTCCCTTTTCTTTCGGAGAGTCGATATTAAGGTATTAGACACTTTCCCTTAGTTGTCATTACGATTTCGTCCTATTCTCTTGGATTCGACCCCGACTTATCAGGATTATTATTTGAGCGGACAACTTGCACTTTAGATGTAAATACACGAACCGCACACACTTTTTAAGTCACGTCACATGCATATTCATTTTTTTCATAGTGAATCAGGATCCGGCACATCACTCATAGTATATTACAGTTTACTTATTTTCTCACTCTTTATCAATAAGTGAAAAAATAAATATACTATGAGTGATGCGGGATAAAAGAGTTGTTCACATATACTCTTTAGCGAAATCATCACTCATAGTAAATTGTTGTCATGATTTCGCTCACCACACGATGTATATATATATATATACACACACACACATTTTCACCCCAAAGGCATTGTACACACGACTACACATTTCAAGAGAAAGAGAACACTGTTAGCCTATGAGAGGCCAAAAGATCTGAATGGGTGCCTAGCACCTTCCCATTTCGTTTCATAATTTCCCAGACAATGATATATTTGGTTTCATATGCATCAATTTGTTTTTTTTATGTTGTCTCTTCGGAGATGGCCACCTTTTTTCTCGCTTTAATTAAAATAGATTAGTGACTCCTATCTCTATACATTGACACACTTTCACACCCTCTACGTCGACCATTTCATGTCATTTTTATCATGCAAACACTAGGCGAGGGGTGAGATGGTATTTTCCCCCTCATATTTCTCGAGGCCTCAAGATGGCCACCGTGGCGACTCCGCTGGGGATGATTTTTGAGGAATAAACTCTATTTACATGAAATTTATTTTCCTCTTTCTCCTTTATCCTTTTTTCTGCATGTGTATAAATGTTTCCACTTATATATTATTCTTTTTACTCTCATGCTCACATGTTATGTATGTCATTCTCTTGTTACTCTCCATGTATATCATTTTCTCCACCATGCTCATCTTCACATCACATGTATATACCATATATTCTATAATATGTTTCACATCACTTATATATATCTCATGTTTTCATGTTTTCCATGTTTTACTTCACTTATCCACATTTTTACATACTCCATGTCACTTGTGCATATCATATGCTTTATGTATATATTTCACATTATTTCGACATATTTTCCTCACTCACACGTATTCTCTTGTTTCACACCTTGTATATATCAACATATTTTGTTCACTTATATGTATTTGCTTACTTTACTCCACTTCTATACTTAGTGACACGACTCAAAATGTGTCTCTAACATGTTCTTATATCGGCTCAAGTGTAAGACGGTCGCTCAAGTAATAAACTAGGTAAGTCGGGGTTGAATCCTCAGGGAATAGGATGAATGCTCGTGATGACGATATGTAAGGTGATTAATCCTAATGTTGACTCATGAAGAGGAAAGAAAATATAATTGTCATGAAGTTATTTGTTACTCTTACTAAAGCGGTGAAATCCTAGTTAAATTAACTATATGCATGCAAGACTTAACGAATTACGAAGTAATTAATATGAATGAAAGATAAGGTCGGAATACAATCCCCCAACCCCTAATGATTTCACTGGATATAAAATTAATCGAGAATTAAATATTTAATTGAAATGAAGAATTTAATAATTTCAAGCATTACATATATGAAGGAATGAACCTGCACATACATAATCAATAATATAACTAAAGTATGTGCCAAGATGGTTAACACGCGCGTGCACTCTTAAACACCCCGGTTACCTAGGGAAAACGAGGTTAACAGTCCTAAAACGATTATTATAACAAAATAACACGATTTAATTAGTTATTTAACTCAAAGAACCAATTTTATATCCATGCAAACCACCTAATGTTGGGTTCATGCATTCCAACCCTCATATATTTAGTCGGACATGGTGTGGTTATTGAAAATCATGGTATTTATGTTGCATGTAATGAAAACCATAAGGCTACTATCTTTACAGATGTAAAGCAAACTTGGAATCTCAGAAAAAAAATAAAAACATGCAAGAAATCAACTTTTATAATAAAGGATAAGAACACAAACTTTATTGAAGAAGAACCTTAATTCACAAAACTATAATCTTGATGAAGAAATCTTATTCCTAAGGCCCCTCTCTCTTTCTCTCTCTAATTCTATGGTAAAAAGAAGCCTAAACTTGATTAAAAACCTGTAGGAACAATATTACTACGTTTTTATAAGTGCTTAGAATGCCTACAACTCTTCCTTTTTTAAGTAGAAAAATCTAATTCGATCAGATGCTGCCGAACCAATTCAGTGTTTTTCTATAGGCAAGGGGAGAACCGGTTAGACTTTCCAGTACTAAGGCCAAATCTTCGAATAGCGGGGAACCGATTCGGGGCTGGGGCGAACCAGTTCAACCTAGAAATTTTCTATCTTCTCTTCAATTTCTTCTCAATTTCAAATCGTCATATCTTTTGAACCGTAACTTATCTTTCCTTAAATTCCCGTAAGTTATCGCGCTTTTCGCGGCAACATCACACTCGTTTCCTGTAACCGATTAAAATAAAGGAATAGAGATCTTAAATGACTTTTTTAAATGATGAATCGAATGTTGAGTTAACCATTAACTTGGATTGATTTAAATACTCGCAAAAATCGATAGGTTCGAAATCTCACAGGGTTTGTTAATCTCCACATTTGTTCGTTGAGTTGTCATTTTTTGCTCAATTTCCATCTTTGGTCAATTTTGACATTGTGCATTTGATTTTTACAATTTGTGACTTTAACAAAATTTCATGACATTTTTGAAAAATTTAAATTCCAATTTTTATTTCTTTTGAAGAAATATATATATATATATATATATATATATATATATATATATATATATATATATATATATATATATATATATATATATATATATATTTTCAATTTATGAATTTTTATTTTATTTTTTGGGGGGGCATTTTGAAAAATTGTAATTTTTGGGGGGCATTTTGAAAATTTATGAAATTTTTAACGCACGTGTACCCTCCCTAACTTAGACTTTTGTAATCTCCTCGTGCAAAAAGGACTAAAATCCAAAAAAAAAAGAGTGTAAAAATAAGCAAATACCAAAATGAAACTTTTAATTCCACCATTACAAGTCAAAGACAAAATAAGGATTACATTGTTCTTTGTTCACAAAACAGAAACAAGAAAGATGTAAAATAACAAAGAAAGACATTGATAATCACAAAACACAAAATACAAAATACAACGAACCATCATCAATGGGTTGTACTGTGGAGGAGAATTGGAGGAACCGGACGCGCTAGGATCATATAGGTCATAAAAATAAGTCGGAAGTGACACATTCGTACCCACGTGCATGCTATGCATCTCCATCTGTAGTCGGAAGAGCATGCTTGTGTCCCGCTCGTAGTTTCGAGTGAAATTGTCAAAACGAGCTTCCAACGCTTCTATACGGCTCTAAACATTATTGTTTTGATATTGGGTTACCCGCGGTGGGATAATCAAATCTCTCGGGAGCGAGGACTCGTTGCTCTTGCGTTTTTGCTATAATGATGGTGAGAGAGAGAGAGAGAGAGAGAGAGAGAGATGGACAGACGTCCAACGACTTAGGCCTTATAGGTGGAATCTTGGACTTTGATGAGGGTGCCTTAGAAGGTGCGCACCTCGTTGAGCCATACGTCCTTATCGGGCATGGCGAAGAATTGCCTCCATCGTTGACGGCGGAAGGGAGTGGAGACCTCGGGAGGTAACTCATACCAATTCACTTCTCTTTCGATGTGGACATTTCAAGCGGAAGATAAAAATGTTTCGCACTATACGCGTTCTTAGATAGAGTGGTATAGATAACCACCATTGTTGAGAATTTTGGTGGATTCATACTTGACGGGGATCTCGTCGTTTACCATTGGGAGAGAAATTCTGGGAATTAGTAGGAGAAGAGTAAGGTGGAGGGTGGTAGAAGAAATGGAAGGAGAGGGTGTGTATTTATAGGTGGGGGTACAGTGGAGATGGCTGGAAAACTTGGAGGGAAAAACTTGAAGGGAAAGGAATGGATTGGGAAGGGGGATGTATTGGGAAGGAGGAGAATTCAAACCTGCGATGTACGAACCAATTCAGTCCTGGGGAGAATCGGTTTGGTCCAAAAAATCTTTTACTCGATCAGAAAGGCGAACTTGTTCGCCCAGATAGTTAAGCCAGGGGGAACCGGTTCGAATTTTTAGTATGACCCCCTAATTTTGGCTTAAAAAAATTTCTAAGTGTTAGGGGGAAAATCGGTTCGGGCCTGATAGTTTAACCAGGGCGAACCGGTTCTGCTCTCCAGTATGCCCCCCTTTCTCCTCTTAAAAAAATAAGTGTTTGAGGGCCAAAAACTCACTTTTTCGAAAAATTCCAAAAACACTCCCGCGCCTATTTTTGCTTCGAAAACCCCCAAAAAATCCCCTTTCTCGCCATAAACTCTCTCGAATTACGCGGTTGTGCGCCTATCCTATCTTGGCATGTACCCTACGAACCTCTAATTACCCTAACCTACTGAACTAACTAATGTACATAAGAACCACCCTATGCACGTCGGGGGTGCGACGACCTCTTCTTTAAATCTCACTCAATCCTGTAAATGGGGTCTAATAACCAAATAATGTCGGCCTCTTCAACACACAAATCTAGATATGCTTTAGCATTGTTCGTTTATTTTAAATGTGTCTCCCCCTTTTGATCTTCTAACTCAACGGCTCCGTGGGGGAACACTTTTCTCACGATTAATGGTCTGGTCCACCGCGAACGTAACTTGCCGAGAAATAAGTGTAAATGTGAGTTATATGGAAGCACCTTTTGACCCGAATGAAACTCCTTTCGATGGATAATTTGATCGTGTACGAGTTTCATCCTTTCTTTGGATGTTTTGGCGTTTTCTTACGCGTCATTGCACATCTCTTCCAACTAGTTTAATCGAAGATTACGTGTTTCACCGTCTTGGTCCAAGTTATAGTTCAAACTCTTGATCGCCCAATTAGCTTTGTGTTCTATCTCCACGGGGAGATGGCAAGGTTTTCCATACACAAAGCAAAAATGAGACATTTCGAGGGGATTCTTATACGCGGTTCTATAAGCCCATAGAGAATCGTTTATCCGGAGAGACCAATCCTTCCGATTAGGATCAACGATCTTTTCGAGAATGTGCATTATCTCATGATTCGCTAACTCATCTTGACCATTCGATTGAGGGTGATAAGTCATCCCAACCTTGCGGACGCCCCCATACTTTCTCATGAGTTTTTCAAACGGCCGGTTGCAAAAATGTTTGTCGTTATCACTAATAATTTCCTTCGGAGCTTTGAATTGAGAAAGTATGCGTTCTTGTAAGAACTTAATCCCCATTTTATTACCATTTGTCTTGGTAGCTATGGCCTTAACCCATGTTAACACGTAATCTACAGTGACGAGGATGTATAAGAAACCAAAGGAGGGCGGGAAAAGACCCATGAAGTCAATGCCCCAACAATTAAATATCTCAATGATGAGTATAGGGGTCAACGACATCATGTCATGTCGATGGATCCCATCCTTTGATATATATCACAAGATTTGCATTATGCATTAATATCCTGGAAAATTGTGGGACTATAGAGACCGCTTTGAAGGATTTTAACGGTCGTCTTGTTCGTCAAAAATTAACTCCACGAGATTTCGTATGACAAAACTGGATGACACTCGGTATCTCATCATCCGATACACAACGTCGGATGATTTGGTTGGTGCGATACTTAAACAAATATGGATCGTCATAGAAGAACATGCTTGACCAAGTTAAGAACTTCTTTCTCTCTTGTGGTGTCCAATCGGACGGAACGACCCCCGTGATAAGGTAATTAACTATATCCATAAACCAGGGGAGCGAAGAAGTAGCAAATAATTACTCATCCAGAAAGTATTCGTCTATGGGTATAGGGTCACTAGGTATGTCGGACGAAAATTGGGACAAATGATCAGCGACGACGTTTTCTACTCCTTTCTTGTCTTTAATAGAGAGATTGAACTCTTGTAGGAGTAGGATCCACCTTATTAAGCGCGACTTAACATACTTTTTGGAAATAAGATATTTAAAGGCCGCGTGGTCGGTAAAACAAGTTATAGGCGAACCGATAAGATACGAGCGAAACTTATCTAGGGTAAAAACTACAGCTAGCAATTATTTTTCCTTGGTGGAGTAATTGAGTTGCGGTTCGATTAACATTCGGCTAGCGTAATAGATAACATGAGCCTTTTTACCTTTTCTTTGTCCCAAAATAACCCCTATGGCTTAATCACTCGCGTTACACATAAGCTTGAATGGAAGAGACCAATCCGAAGCTTGTACAATGGGAGAGAAAATAAGCATGCTTTTTAATTTATCAAAAGCGCTTTGGTATGCTTCATTCCATTAAAAGGGAGTATCTTTCATAATTAGGTTACTCAATGGCCTAGAGATGATGCTAAAGTCCTTAATAAACCTCCGATATAAACTCGCATGACCCAAGAAAGATGGCACATCCTTTAGTGACTTGGGGAGAAGCTCAACTATGACATCAATTTTTTCCCTATCAAGTTCAATTACTTCGGATGACAATATGTGGCCAAGAAATATGCCTTCGGTAACCATAAAATGTCACTTCTCTCAATTTAGTACCAAGTTCTTTTCCACACAATGGGATAGCACTTTTTCAAGATTTATAAGATAAAGGTCGTAAGAGGGGCTGAAGACACTAACACAGTCCATGAAAACCTTAAGGCCCCTTTCGACCATGTCACTAAAGAGACTAAGCATGCACCTTTGAAAGGTCAGAGGCGCATTAAATAATCCAAATAACGTATGTTTGTTGGAAAATGTGTCAAAAGGACATGTGAAAGTCTTCTTCTCTTGATCAAGCACATCTACCTTAATTTGGTTATATCTGGAATAACCATCGAGAAAGCAATAAAATGGGTGCCCCACAACTCTCTCTAGCATTGGTAGATAAATGGTAAGGCGAAATGATTTTTCCTAGTGTCGGCATTGAGTTTTCGGTAATCAATGCAAATATGGCACCCGATGGTGGTGCATTAGGGAATTAGTTCACCCTTGGAATTTTCGACCACGGTTATGCCCGATTTCTTTGGGATGACTTGTATAAGACTCATTACATCATTTATAGCTTAATAATTTTCGCTCGCACTACATCGTTTAAGATAGGATTTAATCGCCTTTGTATCTCCCTTGAAGGCTTCACGTCCTCTTAGAGGTGGATTTTATGGGTACAAATTACCCTTCAAATCCGCGATGTTCCAACCAAAAGCACTTCAGGTCTTCCTCAAAATTTCTAATAGTTTACCCTCTTGCTCTTTATCTAGGATTGAGGAGATGACAACGGGAAATGTCTCATCCTCTCCCAAATAAGAATATTTAATATTTGAGGGTAGTTTCTTTAATTCCAGGGTGGGAAATTTTTCATTAGAGGGAACTGTGCGCGAGTCCCTCAGCGGTAATTCCTCGAATCTAGAAACCCAATTGACATCTCTTATGTCCTCATCCGATGCTATCTCATCTAAAATCGCTCCCAACTCTCCTACCTCCCTCTCGAAATCGGTGTACATATTGTCACTCTCACTCCCCAAAATGAGACACGTTCGTAGATAATCCTCACTAAAATTTCCCTTTATGTTCTCATCTACTGCTTCCTCAATAAGATCCACCTTGTGAAACTTGTCCTCATCACCCACTTGTTTAGCGATGTTGAAGATATTTGTTTCAAGGGTCATGTTACCGAAAGTGAGTTGCATTCGCCCATTGCTTGTATTAATCAAAGCGTTAGCCATAGCTAAGAATGGGCGGCCAATAATTATAGGGACATGACTATTCGAGGTAATGAAGGGATCCGTGTCCAAAATGACAAAATCTATCGAAAAGTAGAAAGTTTTGACTTAGACTATCACGTCCTCAACAATGCCTCGAGGTATCTTCACGGTACGATCCGCGAGTTGGAGAGTGATATTAATGGGCTTGAGGTCCCCCAAATGTAATTGCCTATAAATGGAGTAAGGGAGAATGTTAACACTCGCCCCTAAGTCAAGTAAGGCTTTCTCGATGCAGTTCTCTCCAATGATGAACGAAATGGTCGGTGCACCCGGATCTTTAAACTTTGGTGGGAGGTCATTAAGTAGAACGGAGCTCACATTTTGTGATAAGAAGAGATTCTTTTTCAACTTTAATCTACGTTTCACCGTAAATAAATCCTTAAGGACTTTAGCATAGGTGGGAATTTACTTTATTGCCTCGAGAAAAGTTAAATTAAGCTTCTGTTTCTTAAATACATCTAGCACATCTTCACGGGAGGTCCCTTTTGAGGAAGGAGACAATCTTTGAGGGAGGTGGGTGGTTTTACTACGACTTTGGGAACACTAGTGGCATCGTCATCACTCTCATTCAAGGGGGCATCTTCGGCCACTTTTTTGTCGGGTGAGACCTCCTTGCCTTTAGGTTCGTCGTGTAGGGGAGGTGATAAATCAACAACTCTCCCACTACGTAGAGTGGTAACGGCTTGACATTGCTCTTTGTGATTGTTGGATATAGATCTAACACTAGTTTGAACTCGGGGAGGTCTTTGGCCTTGGGACGGAAACTTACCCTTCTCTTAGATGCTTAAAGAAGATTGCAATTTTGAAATGTTAGCATTTATTTCAGTGAACATTCTAGTTTTTTAAGCATTAGTGGCCGCTTGAGATTGCATGAATTGATTGATGGCATCCTTAAAATTTCTCCGCGGTGGGGTGATATATGGTGCCGGAGGTGGTGCTTGCATATATTGGGCTTGAAGGAAATACGGAGGTGGGGGTGGATGGGCAATGTGTGATTTAGGATTTAACGCAGCATGTTGTTGCCCATAACTAAAATTGGGATGGATTTCCACGAAGGGTTGTAAGAGTTCTCGTGAGGGGCGTTAAAATTACCCTTAAATCCTCCTAACGCTTCCACTTGTTCGTGAAGCATAACTTTATAGGCAGATATCATCGAGCATTCCTTCGTTGAATGGACCGCCTCACAAATTACACACACTTTCTCTTTCGGAGCTCGAATGGATCTGGTTGTATCTCTTACCCATGACTTGAGTACGTTTTCCAATTTCTTTTCAAGTAGGTCTACTTTATGTTGACACCCAACATCTTTGCCCAATTGGTAAAGTCCTGACGCAGAAGGATTGGTGGACGTTTGTTAAGGCCAGGTTTGGGCGCTAGGATCGGTGTCTCCCATGCTTGAGTATTCTTAGTGACATACTTAAGGTGGGCCTCGGCATCATTATCGTCTAACCCAAAAAATTCTCCTTCACACATGGCTTCAACGAGTTGTTTAGAAGCTATGCTTAGCCCTTGGTGGAAGAAAGATATGAGGCGATACTTCTCAAAACCATGATGGGGGCATGAATTGACAAACTCGTTGAAACGATCCCAACATCGATCAAATGACTCATTTTTTTGTCTAAATGTTTGAATTTAAGCTTTGATGGAATTCCTTCGGTGTTGGGGAAAGAATTTTAGGATAAATTTAACTTGCATATCCCTCCACAATCCAATTGAGTTCGGCTATATAGAACATAGCCAGGTCTTCTCTTTATCCTTTAAAGAGAAAGGAAAAAGTTTGAGGTGAATAATGCCTTGGGAGCACATTTGATCACTAAAGGTTTCGCACGCCTCTTCGAACTCACGCATGTGGAGATATTATTTCTTTGAGTCCATACCGTGGAATGTGGGAAGTATTTGGAGCATCCCATTCCGAAAATGAAATTATCCCACTTTGTACGAAAGTAGAATGCATCTCAAAGTGACAGTTCGCTCGGGATATAAGAGTTCTCTCATGGGACAATACAATATCTCCCCCTCTCCTGTACCAAAATTAGCGTGATCCGACATCGCTCTCTCTCCAACTAGCTCAGTGTCCTCACTCGGTGCCTTAGAAGTGTGACCCGTGATGGAGTTAGGTGGTGTAGGAGGTGGAACCCAAAATTATGGAATGCGATGAGTGTGTGGGGTATCGAGATCATATTCGACTATAGGACTCTCTTGAATTCTAGTTGGAGTGGATTGAGGAGTTTGTTGAGGATTTTGCATGTAAGGGTTTTTGAGAGATGTAATATTTTTTTTCCTTTTATTTTTCTTATTTTTTTGGATTTTTTTATTTTCTTGGCTTTTTAAGAATTAGAGTCAAATTTTAGATTAAATCGACCTAACCTAAAATATCTACCTAGTCCACAGCAATGGAGCCAAAAACTTGATGGGACTCAAAATGTGTCTCTAACGCGTGCTTATATCGGTTCATGTGCAAGCCAGTCGCTTAAGTAATAAACTCGGTAAGTCGGGGTTAAATCCTCAAGGAATAGGACGAACGCCCGTGACGATGATAGGTAAGGTGATTAATCCTAAGGTTGACTCATGAAGAGGAAAGAAAAGATGATTGTGATGAAGTTATCTGTTACTCCTACTAAAGCTGTGAAATCCTAGCTAAATTAAATACGCATGCAAGACTTAATGAATTACGAAGTAATTAATATGAATGAAAAATAAGGCCGGAATACAATCCCCCAACTCCTAATGAATTCACTGGATATAAAATTAATCGAGAATTAAATACTTATTTGAAACAAAGACTTTAATAATTTCAAGCATTACATATATGAATGAATGAAATCGCACATACATAATCAAAAATAAAACTAAAGTATATGTCGAGATGGTTAACACGCGCATCGCACTCTTAAACACCCCGGTTACCTAGGGAAAACGAGGTTAAAAGTCCTACGATGGTTATGATAACAAAATAACATGATTAAATTAATTATTTAACTGAAAGAATCGATTTTATATCCATCCAAACCGCGTAGGGTTGGGTTCATGCATTCCAACCCTAACAAATCTAGCCGGACATGGTGTGGTTATTGAAAGCATGATATTTATGTTGCACGTAATGAAAACCATAAGGAAACTATCTCTACTCATGCAAAACAAACTTGGAATCTAAAATAAAAAAAAACATGCAAGAAATCAACTTTTAGATTAAAGGAGAAGAGCATAAACTTTATTGAAGAAGAACCTTGAAATTTAATTCACAAAACTATAATCTTGATGAAAAAATCTTGTTCCTAAGACCCCTATATTTTTCTCTCTCTAATTTTATGGTAAAAAGAAGCCTAAACTTGATTAGAAATCCGAAGGAAAAATATTACTACGTTTTTACAAATGTTTGAAATGCCTATAACTCTTCATTTTTTAAGTAGAAAAATCTAATTAGATCAGATGCTGTCGAACCAGTTCGATTTTTTTAATAGGAAAGGGGCAAACTTGTTCGCCTTTACATTACTGAGGCCAAATCTTTGAATAGAGGGGGACCAGTTCGGCCTAGAATTTTTTTATCTTCTCTTTAATTTCTTCTCAACTTCAAATCGTCATATCTTTTTAACCGTAACACGGATTTTGATGTCGTTTCTTCCTATGTACTCGTGAGGTTAGATCTTCAACTTCTTTTTCGTTCCGGATCCAAACTCCAATTTCATAATCAATTTAATTCCCTTTACATTTCTCCTTTTTCTTTTCAATTTTTGTTCCAGTTTCTCCTTTTTCTTCGCTTGCATTCAATTCCTGAAAAATTAAGAGAAATACATGAAACTCTGTGTACTCGTTAGAAAATGCCAATATCAAAGATATACGATAAATCCACTTTAAATGCACCACAAGGGGTTATAAAAACCTTAAAATTAAGGTGAATAAATAGGAAGAATTTATGCCCAATCACTTAACTCTTTCTCACATGCCACTCACGTATTTTCCCATGCTTTATTTCATGCTTAGTAGTTGTACATATCTCTCTTAGTATATATAAAATTTTGCGTAAAAATACTAATTAAAACCCATAAGAATTGCACATTACATGATGTGAGCATCACATATTGACCATATATTTGTCTTGTACTCAGGAGTCCCTTTATGACCGGTTACCGATTCTGTGGGGCATGGTTAACCTACACAATATAAGTCCCACCTTTTATTGGCTAAGTATACTCAACGTATATTAGACAATTCCCCTCACATCATACCTCTTTACCGAACTCACTATGGTAGGTATATAGTAGGAACTCATTCACGCACATCGAGTATATCGAATTCATTCTCACATACACCATCACCATAAGGTGTATCGTGAGGCAATTCACGTACACTCGAGTATATTAAAACCTTATAATCCAATGATAGATCGTGGATGTCATGCCAAATGAGGAAACACTTACACTAACATCCTATGCATAAGCCTCATAGATGTATGCCCTAGGGCACTAGTACCTAGATTGTCAATTCCAACGCGAAACTCTACCAAATTTTCGGGTCGTCTGATCGCCCAAATTTTGTGTTAGTTTCCCTTTTTAAAACATGACCATGTCTATTAGTCTGGAAATAAGTCAAATTATGTCTTGCATAATATACCCCATTCTTTTGCAGACTCGGGTCCTATCTAGTATTTCACTTGCACCCTAAGCAGAACACTAAGGGACTTTACTCCCCATTCTCCCCCTTTTTAAAAATACAAAAAATATTCTTTTTCAATAAAATAAAAATATTATTTCCCTTTCAGGTGCGACATGCATCCACGTGTTTAATCCATTAATGGTATAGCTCCTACACATCTACCGATATCGAATACTATTCAACAAGGGGCTAACTTTCTCGTGCCTAATCTTATCGATCCTGAAGAGGAAGAATTGAACTGAGTTAAGGAGGATATCAAAATGATCTTTACTAAATTCAATCAATTAAAGCTCTCAGGAAACTATGTATAATACACTCATATGTCTCCCTACACAAAAGTTAGACTGCCTAATAAGATCAAAATGCCTAACAATGAGAAGTTCAGAGGAAATTGGCAAACCATTATGCATATCTGAAATTACCATCGCTCTGTGACTTTACTTGGGGATACAGAATAAATCATGGCCTTTTAACCAACCCTTAAGGAGAGCGCCTTTGATTAATTCTTGTCAATGGAAGAATCCCAAATCTGTAATTAGGAAAATGTTGCAAGAGAATTCATGGCTCGATATAAATATAATCAAGAGTTATAGGTGAGCCCCTGAGACCTACGTTACTTAGGAAAATCCCTATGGAGACTGTTAATAGATTCATAACAAGGTGGATAATAAAAGATACCACCTTGAACACCCACTTGTCTGAAGAGGAACATGTCATCATTATGAAGAAAAAAAATTGGCCACATATTCGGACATCTATGGGTAGTCAGTATTACCCCCACTTCAGAGCCCTCAAGGAGGTTGGGGTTAAAATTTAAGAGAATATTGCCAACTAGAAAGAAAAATCAAAGCCAACGAAACTTGTTGGACAATTCACTCCCCAAAAGTATGAAAATCTTGTTACTACTACTGTCATCAACATATCTTCTCACCCCTACTACCTCGTGGGCCCCAGAAGCCTCTCCTACTACAACCGAGAAAGATTATACCAAACTCCATGATCCTCTCTTCAAAGTGTATCAATCTTTCTTATCCCTCAATATCGCCAAATCTTTGGACCCTCGTCCTCTCCCTGACCCTCTTCTTAAACAATTCAAACAAAACACCCATTGCAATTTCCACCAAATAATCGGGCATAGGACCAACCAATGTCATCACCTAAAAAAGGTTATCCAAATACTCATTGATAAAGATGTCACCGCCGCAAACCTAAAACTAAACATTACTCAAAAGCCTTTACCCATGCACCAAAGTGACTTTAATGGCATCCTTACCGATGAAGATCCCAATTTTAATACCTTTGTCGAAATTATGCCCATAAACAAGCCAATCTCATCTAACAGTCCAAAAAAATACCCAGTTGCCCTTAAAGTCTATCCAACCTTCCTGCTGTATATCGAGAATTATCACGACCAGGCTCTATCTTTGATGTATGATCTTGCATTGCTGTCTAGACAAGATCATAAATATGAAGTATGTACCTGCCTATTATCCTTGAATAATTTAGAAGCTTTGGGATGAAATTCCCATTAGATTTCTCTTTTGAAGAAGAGGATCATGCAAGAATAAGCGACATATACATGGATGCCCAAAAGTGGGCCCAACAGTCTTATGGTTGGTTTGTACCACCGAAGGAATTTATCCTGGAAGACATCATTCAAATCCTGAATAAGAATGTAGTAAAAGGAGTTATGTGAAGCTCTTTAGTTGCTTACCGTCTTGAAATTGAAAGGGTATTTGGTCCCTTCCCTTAAACCTTTCTCCACCACATGGATAAATTATATATTGAGGCTATTGAAGTTGTGGAGTGTGTGGTAGGGGATTATAGATAAACCTTCTTTACTGGGATATAAACTCCTCATTAAAAGAATAATGATTAATTAAGACATGTCTTGATTAATTCAAGATTGAGAAATACTTGGAGAATAAGCTAGTTGATCCATCATGTATTTTTTCTATTTTATACAATTATAAGCTATGTTGTAATATTTATGAGGTTGATTAATATCAACGATGGACCATGTATGGAAGGACCTGGGAAAGATTTCATGCTCTATCGATGAACCTTACTTGAGAGACTTTTAGAGAATTAGTTTGGAGGATAGAGATAAAGGCATTATTAGGGCATGACTTAAACATTTTAGATATGCCAGGCAAAACACCTAGCTTTACCCGATTGATCATTGCTCGAGAAACCATGACCTTACTCAATCATAGATTTTTAGCACAAAAAATAAAATATTTCCATAAAAGATATGAGTGATGTCATACTATACCTAACACATGCCAAATCAAACCTATCTATTGTTTAGTGTTGAGTTAGTAAACTATTTGTAAAAAAAGGTGCTGACACACCTTTGCCGCCACCTGACACAACGACTAGTCACTTGAGAATTTCAAATAATATTTAAAGGTAATGACATGTTGGGTATAATAGGTTGACCCAACATTTAATGCACATAAGGTTCCACACGTGTGACTTGAGCCTATATATACCCCATTTATTCTTTAATAAACGATAAGATCTTTGGGAAAATATATCAGTTTAAGATATTTATTACAAACAAGAGATTTTACCTTCCTCCATTAATGCTTTTCTAAGTTCTTACCAAGAACTCAAATATACTATTCCATCCATATTTTGTGTTTGACTGTCTATCTTAGGTGTATTTTGAGTGATTGGTTCTATCTTCCTCTGATTAACTGTGACACCCCGCCTAATAAAATACCGGGTGATCAGTCATATATTAAATTAAAACAGGAATTCCAGTTGGTTCATTCTTAGCATCACTGCCGAATACCTTTTTAAAACTTACTAACCACCTAGTATTCCAAAAAGCCGGTGCCAACTTTATCTTTTTATTTAGACACAAACAATAACATGTGGAAATATACAATAAGAGCCATACACAACTACTGAAACCAAATCATCTGAATAAATAAATAAATGAACTACTTTCCGAATAAACAATCGGCCTCAAAGTAATTAATCCAATAAAAATTGTCCAACAACTAAATAAATAGTATGAAAACTACAACTGAAAAGTCCGAGCGACAAGCTCTAAGTAAAATGAAACTAATAGATAATTCCTACTCTAGGAAAGAATGAAATATGCGTCTAATCCACGCTCCTGTTAGCATCCACATATGCCGCAGCACCGGGTCCCTGGAATAGAATATCAAGTCTGGCATCCCTATGGCTGGACACCTAAAAGGTTTTGAAAATAGTTTTATAGCAAGGGTTAGAACCCAAAACATTTTGAAAAATATTTAGCAAGTGAATTAACTACAGTAATTAAAAATGCATGGATGCGCTTCATATTTAAGTTAGTGTCGCACTCTCTTGAGGACATACTCACCCCTCCACTAATGTGCACACCTAACGGTTTCCTTGACCCCACCTAGTTGTACTACCCCGTCCAACTAGTCCTAGTATAATCCTCCCTTGCCATTCTACTCTACACCGAGTATTATTATTCATGGGTTATAAGTCATCTCTCACGTTAACTTAATTAATTCCTTTAAAATAATACCATATAACCGTGACACAAGTTTTATATAAAGTAAATACATTACACTCTATATAATTACCCGTATATAATATTAAATACCCTTTTTATACGTATCCTTACTACAACACCCACACATATATCATCTGTATATCCATCCTTCCGAGTATACCCTCGCCGAATGATTTCCTCAAAAGTACTATCATACTAGGTATACTCACTTAACCTAGTTACCCAAGTCGGAATCGCTCACCAACTTGGCCCAAAATATAAATATAGTGGAGGCAGTCATATTCCTTCCCTGAAAGTGAGATAAGCCCCTCACCCATATACCGGACGCTATAACCTTGGGATATATTCGCCCTACTCCTCAAGTTAGGGGATTCACCCACATCGCGGAACCTCCCTTGATAAAACTAGAGTATATAAATTAAATAAATATTTGGTCACTGATATTTAACAGCACATACACAATATATATATATATATAAATATATATATATATATATATATATATATATATATATATATATATATATATATATATATATATATATATATATAGAGAGAGAGAGAGAGAGAGAGAGAGAGAAAGGCTCACCTACATCATGCACTATACATCATACCGTACATCACACCTAATTCTAGGCCCTAAAAAACTTTTTTTTTCAAATTTTATATTTTTCCCTTGAAATTAACCTTCCAATCAACCCATATGCAAAAAGTTAGGTCAAAATACATTTTGTAGCTATTTTTAAAAAATCCACAAAACTGCTGGCGCAGACCCTTAAAAAAAGGTATTTTTAGCAGTTTTTTATGGATTTTTTAAAAATAGCTACAAAATGTATTTTGACCTAATTTTTAGCATATGGGTTGATTGGAAGGTTAATTTCATGGAAAAAATATATAATTTGAAAAAAAGTTTTTTAGGGCCTAGAATTAGGTGTGATGCATGGGTGATGTATAGAGCATGATGTAGATGAGCCTCCTGGGTGATGTATAGAGCATGATGTAGGTGAGCCTCCCTCTCTCTCTCTCTCTCTCTCTCTCTCTCTCTCTCTCTCTCTATATATATATATATATATATATATATATATATATATATATATATATATATATATATATAAAATACCCCCCGACTTTAACATGTACTAAAACTCGTAACACAAGCCTGTATTTTCCCGAGTCTATGGCCCAACTCAAATTAATTAATTTTTTCATTTATTAATTTATTACCTTCCCGAGTCCACGGTCCGACTCTAATTAATTTAATTTACACATTAATTAATTTAATACTTGGTGTCTCTCAGCCAATATACCCGGACTCACTCACTTGGCCCGTACCATCATTAATACCCGAGTCTATAATCCACCTCCTAATTAATTAACTACATCTTAATTCGTTTAATAATGTAGTGTTACTCACTACGATACTCGAACATTTTTCTTCGGTCCAAAAATCAATACCTTCGAATTATTTCCCCAAAATTTATTCATAACTTGACACTCATTAACTTCTCCCCAAACCTAATTATAATTACTTAATATTATTAGGAGTCATGCCCCTATTTAATTTTCATCAATTAAATCATCCCAAAAACATTTTCAAATAAAATCTCCCATATAATTAAAAACTGGCGTCATTGCCAAAAAAATTTTAGCATGGGTCGATCGATCGATCGACCAGATCATCGTCTTCTCCAGCCTTCTGTTCGTCCATTGATGAACTCTCAATTTTTTAATTTCTTTCCAAACTCTTACCCAATCACAACCAACATTTCGTTTACATAGAAATATGTTTTAATCTTCCTAGAAACCTTAAATCATTCATAGATTCATCAAAATTCCAAACTTTCCCGAATTGGGTTTCACCCGGGTTTATTCTACCGAGATATAAATTCGTCATACAGATTCGAAATTTGTCATCAATACTTACTAATTAGAACCCTAAAATTGATTCCAGCAGTCCCATATCCAAATCAACCATCAATTTAGTCTCAAATCTACATATACTACTCAAATTCGGAAAACCCATTTTTAACTATTTAACCCATACCCAAAAATAAATTTTTGATACATATACTATGATATGAATTTATTATCACTAATTTAAAATCACAACAGTTAACCACTTGCCTCTAATTGCTCGTAGAGTCTGATCCGTTGGTGTAGAGAAAGGGTTGATGAAGAACACCCAATTTGTCCCTCGATTTGACTCCAAAAGATCCCCAATTTGTTGTCCACTTGCTTCCTCTGCTTTTCTCTCAAGCCCTTATGTTTAAAATTTTATTAACTACCATTCAACACTACCTCAATCAGTTTTAAAAACCCTAATCACGTTTTTAGCCACATGGGCCTAATTAAAATGGTCCAAATCCCCCGTGTGGGTCCGACTATGTCCAAAAATACCCTGAGACCCGATTACTACCCCCGAATACTCTTTTTTGACTATCTCAACCCATCCGGACTCAACTGTGCACTCAGAATTGTCATTCGAAATACTTTATAACATTCTGCAAATTTTGACCTCAAAATGCGACACACAAAAATTCAAACAGTTACGCTTAAAGTTGCTAAATATAAATAATTCTTCCCACTCAATTAAATTCTCCAAATCATAATTGTAGGTTTCTCCAATTTAAATAACTTTCTTTCTCCCAAAAATTAAATACTAAATCCTCTAAATTAGGCGGTGTTAAATTAATTTCCATCAGAGGTTCACTTATTGATTCAAATAGTTATATTTATTACTCTTCATTGTGATATATACTTGTGTTTATTCCTTCTCATTAAGAGTACACTTATTATTGTGTTATCACCATTGAATTGAGTTACGACTCAATTTATCTATAAACACCCTAGCATAAATTACTCTCTTACATTTTGTGACTCCACTGGGATGTATTCTCTTTGAAATGGTTAATGGAAACATTAGTCGTACTGTTTTTGATGACGCTCAACATGAGTGTTGATGTAAAAAACTAGATGCAATCTAATTAATTAATCACAGATAAAAATAAATAAATAAATAAATAAGATGATGGATTTTTAAAGTGGTTCGTCTATCAAAATGGCCTACGTCCACTGATGTTGTATTGCTGACTGGTTGTTTTGAATCTCGATAATGGATTTTCCAAGAGATCCCTTCGTCCATTTTTATGACTGGGTTACGATGTATTTATAGCCTTGAGGCTATATATATGAAAAGGTAATATGCTGTCCTCTAGTAGACATATAAATGTGTACAATAATAATGCGCATTAAATCTGACGTTCATTGAATGCGTAGTTGCCTTTTGGTTTTCTTGGTTAGATGCTCTGCACGCTAAGTAGCTCGGACCGCCTGAGTTACTCTGTACGCTTGAGTAGTTCGGGACTCTTGAGTAGCTCGGAATGCCTGAGTAGCTCGGTGAAAGTATGTATTTGCCACGTAGGTTAACACATGTCTTTATCTAATTGATCCATGTCAGCTGACTAATTTTTGTATTAACAGAAGCCCCTAATATTTCACAGTTGAAGTTAAATAAGAAAGTGTGGAACATTTTACCTAAGAGATGCCTGGATTACAGATCTCCAATACTTAGGATATTTTTATTGTATTTCTTTCCATTTGAGCGCGTAATGGCAAACTTGTAAATATTTTCAATTTTTAGCAGCCGCTTCGACATTTGCGCCTTTCTTATGATTTAATCATAGGAAACGCAAATTTCGTTCCCGGTAATCATTTCTTTTCTCTCTTCCCGATGCAAGGTATTTAAGAGCGACATAAATCCCATCGTTTTCTACTTTTCACATCCACATTTTCTTAACTCTTTAATTTCTCTCTCTATTTCGTACTGTCATTCTTCCATCGTCCTTCATTAGCAAATTTCTCCGTTCTCTATAAGATTTTCTTCCTTCATCTTTCTTTGCTTTAGTCATTATGGTTTACCTTGTTGAATCTGTAGATAAATTACGGATTGATTTTTCAATTCCCTCTTGGGTTATTTTGGAGGAGCTTTCTTGTCCTTCTGATTTATTTTCTCTGACGGAGGGACATTGGTTTACCTCCCTTTTTGTGGCGAAATCTGGTTTTTCTTTCCCGCCAAATCCCTTGTGCTTGGAGTTTTGCCAATATTTTGATATTGTACCTGCAAGAGTAGATCCAAATACATGGAGGGTAGTTGATGGCGTACATAGCTTGAATGAAATTCATGGAACTCATTTAGGAATTCCTGAAACTATGTATTGTTATAAATGGGTTACTAGCGACACTACTTTTTATTTGAAAACTAGGTTTTCGAATAGAGCTTTAGTTGTCAATCTTCTCGACGCCAACATGGACTATTTTGATCATGGGGTTGTGATGAAAAATTAGCAACACCCTCCATTAAATGGAAATGATGTATATCAAGGTCCCATATGTTCGCTTTATGACAAGGGGATAGGTTGTTTTTAATTTTTGAATTTAGCTTTCTTCATGTTTGACAAAATACGTCACTGACATTAATTTTATTTGTTACAGTTGACAATAAAAGGAATCCCCAAAAGAGATTGACGTTAACATAAAAGATTTAAAACTTATCTGGAGCTTGCATCAATCAGTTGCTAGGGAGCACATTAGAGCTTCTTCTTATTTGTTGAGGTATAAAAACACCACCTCGTCTTTCATTGCGCGTCCTATTGCACCTCCTACAGTTATCAATCCTGATCAACCGCCAACGTCTCGAGCAATTATGGGAGACTCCTCGTCTGATTTGGATACTTCCATTGTCGATTTGATGACGAAGAAAAGGAGGATGCCTGAGTTCTTTATCAAAGATGCCCCTGGTGGTTATGGGGCAAAGAAAAGTAAAGTGGATATCCCAACTGAGGGGATGAAGAAAATGGACATTGCTCCATCTAAGGGAACAACTACAACTGTGAAGGAGGTGGGTAAGAAGCCCCCAGTTGTTCCAAAAGAGGCAGCACCTTTGATTGAAGGTGTTGCTATTACACAAAGAGAGGCAGCACCTTTAATTGAAAGTGCTCCTCTAGTGAGACTAAAAAGAGGTCTCGCTGAAAGACCTATAGAAACTGTTGCTCAAGCTTCTGATATTGAGGGTCCTTTGAGAGCTAAAGCTCCAGCTCTAGTCGCTCCGAGTTCGGCCAAGTACTTGATCAAATCTTGGGTCCTTCCCTAACATCGAGCTGCTGAGGATTCCTTTTCTCGGGAGAAGCTCACTAATTTAGCCGCCTAATATATTGTGTCAGTAAGTATCTTCATCCCTATTACTTACTCGTCTCTACATATTGCATTCATATTCTGAGTTGAGCTCTTTCCCTTTTCAGTTAATGACTTGCTTTAATGGAATCTTGAAGAAAGATGAAGCTATCAGGGCTTCCACTTCCTCGGGTGGGGTGGAAGAAGCTTTTACTGGTCTATCCCGCTCTTTGAATGAATCCTGTCAGAAGTACAAGGAAGAAAAAATTGCTTGAGAGAATGAACTTCAATCTGTTAAGACCACTCGAGATCAAGCTATAAGTGATTCTAAAGAGTTGGGGAACAAATTAAAGGCCGTTGATAGCAAGCTTGAAGAGGATGAACGACGTAAGAAAGAGCTTCAGGATAAGCTAAAATCTACCGAGGAGGTTGAGGCCAAGCTTAAAGAGGCTGAACGACATAAGAAAGAGCTGGAAGAAAAGGTGAATCTTGCCGAGGAACACGCTTCATTGGAGAAAGTGAAGAAGAAAACTGCTGTAAAGAAGTCTTTTAGCTCTGGCTGGGATGAAGGATGGAACAAGGCCTTAACTGCCATTACTTATCAGATGGAATATGCCAGCCTAAAATACTTTAGAGATGGATGGGTTGCAGCTTTGAAAGAATTGAAAACTGCGGATGATTCTGAATTATTTCGGAGACATACTCATGTCTCTCCTCCTGTCATTGGCGAAGAAGAAGAAGAAGATAAAGCCCCATCTGATCAGTCTTCTATGATGGCAGCAGAGAAAGTATCCGTTGCTGTCGTTCCCCAACCTTTCGAGCAAGTTCATCAAGTACTTCTTCCGAGCAACCTGCCCTTCCTTCCAAACCAATTGAAGATATTGTAGTGAATAAGGAGAAGGTGTAAAGTTGTTTAGTTCTTAAGTTATGTTCTTTTTTTTCTCGATTGTAATCTTGGAATGTATTTTCCTTCTGTATGATGAATAAGAATGAACTTTTTCTATTTATCTCGCGTCTTTATTTGACCTATCTTGTATCATTGTTGATGCATTTTATTTTCTCCTTGCTACTTTATGGTCAGGATGGAACTCTTATCAGCTAATGATACATAGTTAATGAAGAAATGTAACAATTATTTCAAAGCTGGTCATGCAGATTTTACTGAGGCCCAAATAATAGACACCCTTAGATCCGATGCCTCTGAATGAGCAACTGATGCTTACCAATACTTGAAGTGTATACTTGATCGTGATGTAGCTAATAATGTGGCCTATTACGAAATGATTGAAGACCTTCAGGGCATGATCGAGGAACTTCAACTTCAATACAAAGAGACCACTACACTTTTGCATAAAGGTTATAAGAAAAAGTACTAATAATTGAGTGCTAACAGGGGTTATGACAAGTACATTTCGGCTCATGAGAAAAAGGAAAGTGTGTTAAAGCTTGAGATTAAAGAGCATAGAAACATTGCCAAACTGCTAGAGCAAGAGAACATCGCGTTGTAAGAGGAAGTGAAGCAGCTCAAATCCGCTGCCTCCTCTTCTTCGAGAGCCTTGATCCGAGCCAATGATGATGGTTTTTCCTTTTTAGAAACCGAAAATGCTACCTTAAGAGAAAAGTTAGAGACTTTGAAATGACTCGGACTTTCTACACCTGCTCGTGGCAGAGCAAGACCTTCTTCCCGTGGACGAGCAAGGGCTGATCGGGTTAATATTGATGAGACAAGAACTCAATTGGTCTTATAAAATCAATCCATTCAATTGACGATGAAGAATCAGGCTTTGGTAGAAATGTCTAAAAAAATTTAGAGTTTTACCGACCAACTCTCCAATCAGAGTTCTGCGCTGGAAAGTAAAGAGATTCTGGTGAAGAAGTTCCACGAGCAGCTTAAAAGATTGACTTATCAATTTCACAAACAACCTAGAGAGGTTTGGATGGCAGGATACAATGAAGCTCAGTATCATCTTGATGCTCGGATACAACAGTCAAATAATGAGGGGTACAATTAGGGATGGTTGAATGCTATGTGTGTGCTGAAACTGGAGCAAGGACACTTCTTATGGGATTATTATGAGCCTGGAGTGCTTGATTTACCCGTGCCTCCCTTTAAACTTGATCTTAGTTGGATTCCTACTCGTTCTATTCCTCGAAGCCTGATCTCCAAGTATCTTGGTGATTATAGTCTTCATTCGAATTTTAAGATATCTCGTCCTGAGCATTTGCTTGATCGACCATCCATAATTAATGTCAGAATGCTACGATATATGAATTTTATAAACTCTCCTTATGCATTAGATGATCCTCCAGCTGGGATGGAACCTGTATCAAAAGCAGAAGGAAAGAAACCCATATAATAGGACATTTGTATATAATGAATCACATTTCATTTCGTATGTAATCTGCTTGGTTTTAATAAAGAAAGGTTTATTCTCTGTGCAATTTCATTTTCTTAAAAATGCTTTGTAAAATGTCTTTGTTATCTGCTGGTGAATATATATATATATATATATATATATATATATATTTGTAGAAGGACAAAATGTCCTGTTTTGTTTTAGATAATGGAACTTGTTCCATTTGTTGTCTGATTATAGTGACTTGTCACTCTTTGTACCTAAGTAATGGATGATTTTCATCCCATGTTCTTGCTTAGTTGTAGTAATCGTGCCAGGATGACCTTGAATTGCCGACCAACCGGAGTTGGTGGTTGCTGAATTTCTGACCAACCGAAGTTGGTGGTTGCTGAATTACCGACCAACTAGAGTTGGTGGTTGTTGAATTGCCGACCGACCGGAGTTGGTGGTTTCTGAATTATCGACCAATCGAAGTTGGTGGTTTGTGTAGTGTGTAGCATGAATACTCCAAAAAAAATTTCAACAAAAGAGAAAAGTTGGCAAAACATCATTTTTATTCATATTGAAAGAAATGGGTTACACATGAATTTTCATTACTGATAATACTTGTGCAGATGCTCTACATTCCACGCGTTCTTGAAATCTTCTCCCTCCTAAGTTTCAATTCTGTATGTCCCAGGACGAACAACTTCTGTTACTCGGTAAGGCCCATGCCAGTTAGCCTCGAGTTTATTGTGCTTCTGGATTACCTTTTTTAGCACATAATCTCCCTCTTTAAAATCACACTTCTTCACCCTTTTGTTGTAAAATAAAGCTGTTCATTACTGGTAGGCTGCGTTCCTGATCGTTGCTTCTTCCCTAACTTCTTCTAACATATCTAGGTCTAAATGTCTCATCAAATCGCTTACAGGGGAATTGAAATTAAGCACCCTATGGTGGGCAAACCCAATTCAACTGGTATGATGGCTTCACTTCTGAAGGCTAACATGTACGAAGATTCCCCAGTTGCTGTTTGTGGTGTAGTGCGATAAGCCCACAACACAGAGTGTAGCTCGTTAATCTAGTTTCCCTTTGCATCATCCAGTCATTTTTTCAAACCATTCAATAGGGTTCTATTCGTCACTTCAGTTTTCCCATTGCTCTGGGGATGGCCTGGTGCGGAGTGGATCTTCTGAAGATTGGATTGGTGATAATATGTAGCGAACTCCTCATTGTCAAATTGGGTTCCATGGTCAGTAATGAATGCATATGGCAGACCATATCTACAAATGATACTCTTCCAAATAAACTGATAGACCCTGTCATACGTCATGTCAATGAGAGGTTCAGCTTCCACCCATTTGGTAAAATAATCCACAGCAACTACTAGATACTTGAATCTCCCTCTAATCGTTAGAAGTGGCCCGACCAAGTCTATACCCCACATGAAAAATTGCCAATGGGACCTAATGGGTGCTAATAATTCTTGGGTAGTTCTTCGAATGGAAGAGAAATGTTGGCATTTATCGCACTTCTTGGTGTAAGTTGTGCAGTCAGCTCCCATCGTTGGCTAGTAATATCCCTGTGTTGTTATCCTCTGCAAAAGCGTCTGACCTACTATATGAGCTCCACATGAGCCTTCGTGAATCTCTTCAATTAAATCTTTAGCTTCGGAAGGATGCACACATCTTTGTAGTCCTGTTATAATGCCTCTTCTATACAAAATGCCATTGGTCAGTACGTAATGAGCAGCTTTAAACTTCAGTTTCTTGGCTGCTAGTTTGTCAGTTGGTATAACTCCCTCTTCGATATAGGCCCTGATGGGGTCCATCCAGGATGGTCCCAAGTCTAGGGCAATGAAGTTCACCATCAAATATTTATCTATGTTACGACCTACCAGAATTTCTATTGGGATTGTTCTTCGTAGTTCGGTGCGTGTTGCTGAGGCCAGCCGAGCTAGTGCGTCAGCTCTTTCATTCTCCAATCTCGGTATTCTGATCAACTGAACTGTGGGAAAAGTTGATACAACCTCCAGTGCTTTAATATGATACTTGAACATTAATTCTCCCTTCGCTGCATACGACCCGAGAATTTGATTTGCAATTAATTGTGAATCACTGAATACGATGACCTTCTCTGCATTCATGATTGTAGTTAAACTAAGTCCCACGATTATAGCTTCATATTCAGCTTCATTATTAAAAGCATTAAATTAAAAACGTAGAGCATATTGTTGTCAAGTTTTATTTGTTATAAAACTACCGCAAATGCACGGGCTATTGAAATATAGCGTGTGTAAGTACGGGTCGAACCCACAGAGATTTCGTCAACTTGTATAAAGTATCGATTGTCCAACTAGACATATGAGTGTGTCAATGTGATTGAGTGATGGAACAAAATAAATAAATAAAATGCGTGACACAAATTATGTAACAATAAAAATAAAGACGGAATAAACGAACAAGTACAAGAGATAATATTAAATGTGGAAGAATCTAGGACGTCGGTTCCGTTTGTCAATTTTAATTAAAGTAACACATCAATTTAATTTCGTAGTTCCGAATTTATAACACAAAATATACCGACTCTCGTCGCGTACATTTCGTAGAATAGAACATTATATGCGCTCAAAATATTTTAACGTCTCTTGAATTGGACACCATAAATCCCTATTCCCTCGAAAATATCACGTTCTAAATTTTTAATGTGTATTTAAGCATGGGATATCAAAACATCTAAGTGCAAGCATAACCCATCAAAAATGACAACTCTAAATTTTTAAAGCATGAATTTATAATTAATTCTTGAGGTTTAAAAATACACTCTCGTGTATTTTTAAGCGAATACGAAATTTTTTTATTTCAAATTAGAACACGTCGGAATATCTACGAAATTAAATTAACATGCGTGGTTTAATTAGTCATGACAAACATCACCTAAGTCCTAGTAATTAAACTACTCACAAGACATATTTGACACACAAATATTGCAAGCTGAAAAGAATAATTTTCATTAATAAATGTCAAATTACAAAATTTTGGGGCCAAGACTTGAATTACAATTCACAATATGCTCCTTCAAAATGTGCCTCAAAAATACTCTCTACACAAATTTTTTTATCTCTCAAAGTGTGTCTTTTTTTCTATCCAAAAGTATATTTTTCAAAGTCTCTCCAAGTCCCATAATTTATACAAAAACAAAAAAAGAAACCGACAAAATAGGACAAAGTGGGAGTTAAACAGGTATGGGGTAAGGTATTTTCGGAAGAAGCAAAACATGGGTTGGTGGGGTGAGGAATCTGCTTTCGTTATGAAAAAAAGGGAGAAGGTGGGAGTGTGGGTTTAGTGGGCAAGTGGGGTTGTATTTAGAGATTTTCGTCAAAAAGAAATGGGGAGAGGCAGGGTTCGAACCCCTGACCTCGCACATAAATCTCCTTATCCCAACCAGCTCACCTAACAACTCTTACTTATATAAATATACACCCAATTATATTTAACAACATATTACAACCCAAATCTCATAATTTGCACAATAGCCCAAATCACCATAACTTCTTCATTCGGAGTCCGATTGACTCGCCATTTGAACCGACGTGACCCTCATTTCGGTGCCAACAATATTTCAGTAGTGTTCAGGTCTCGGGATTGACTTTGGGCGTTGACCTGGGGCTTTGATTTTGATTTTCTTTTAAATTCGAACTTTGCACGGCCATAACTTCTTCGTTTCAACTCCGATTGATACGCCGTTTGAGCCCAGGCGTCCCTTGATTCAAGGCCTTCAATTTCCATGGTTGGTCCGAGTCCGAAATCAGCCATTTGAATTTACAATTTTACCCCTGAAGGTGCGTAAGTGACCTTTTCATGCTCAATTTGCGTCCGGACTTCACCGCTTTCTTTTTAAACCTGTCAATACTAAAAAAAATAACTTGAACAAGAGATTAGCAATGAATATAAGATGTGAGCTTAAAGTTCCCAAAATTGCATTATTAACCCCATTTATTCTTAAATTTGTATTTTTCTCTAAAATAATAAAAATATCTATAAAAGCTCTTTATTCATGATAAAATGGGAATAACAACACTTAGATTTGAGTGTAAATAATACAAAATAATGCACTCATCAAATACCCCCAAACCTAAACTTTGCTAGTCCTCGAGCAAAACTAAAATTTTAAAATCTAACTCACTTTCGTAGGAATCACGGTTGCACTTAGCATGTGCAACAAGCCGTTAAACCCCTAGGTTGTCCTAGTGGACGAGTTTTGTCTCGTGAGGGTTTGCAGTGAATATACCCACAAAATTCAAAAACTTAACTCTATTTACAAGAGACTCAAAAGTAATATAACCAAGTTTGAATGCAAACTTCATAAATATAGCAGAATTCCAGTTTTCAATCTCAACTTATCGTGTGTGTGTGCATAGCCAATATAATCGTTTATTTCAAAAGATTTGATCGTTACATTTCTTATCCGAAAGTTTGTTTTGATTTCAAAGTCTCACAAAATGCACTCACAATCGAACACTCTGAAATGGGTTATTTTCTCTCGGTATATGTGAATAAAAGAGTAAATTTATATGAACAAATTTCACATATACATGATCAAGAATGAATTTTTATAATGGATGAATATGATCTCATGAACGGAAAATCGATTACTTTTTGAAAACATTGAATCACACCATAGATCCTATTCATCTTCTCTCCACACTTTAACTAACTTCACTTGAGATCGATTAGGACTTTCTTTGGTTTTATTGTAGGCTCGAATTTTGGCTAGAAAGAATGGCTTTTAGAGTTCAAAATTTCTGAGAATATAGAGGTTTTTCGGTATTTTGACTTTTAGGTACTTTTTCTCACCACCATTTTTCTTTTCTCTTTCCTTTTTTTCTTTTCAAACTCACATTTTTTCCTTTTTTTTTCTTTCTTTCTTCTCCCTTTTTTTTTCTTTTATTCTTTTCTTTTCACACATCATTCTTGCAACCTCATTTTCTTTTGGCCTTTTTCCAACCGTAATTTTACCCTAGTATTCTCAAAAAATGGGTATGGCTTCTTTTTATGGGTTTTAAATTCCTAGTTGGAGTTGGGTAGGATAGTGGGCTTTCAACGAAAGATTTATCTTCTATTTGGCTCAAATGGGCTTGCAATGTAATAATGTAAAAATTGTTGGAGTTTGGGCTTAATTTTTGGGCTTTCAAACGAGGGCCTAATCTCATTTCTCAAGTTTTATTAAGTTGATTTGTGTCTCAAGACGACTTACTAAGACTTCTAGTGCGTAAGATTCTGATTTTGACCTTCTGTTTTCAGTAATCGAACAAAACAATGAATTTGAGATCATCAACGAATTTATCACTGAAGTAATGTTTGAGTTATTTTAACTCGGATTGATTTAAATCTCTCGAAAACGACGAATGGCACAATATCTCACCGGGCTAAAATCTCCACATGTATTCTTTAAGCATATTAACTTTCGCCTCAATATCCATTTTCGATCATATTATATGGCTAAGTGTAAAATATTATAAGTTGAGAGATTTGTGAATTAATTCTATGTTAAGAAATTGTTTCAAAACTCACTTATATTGAAAATATTTTTGGATTTTTAATATTTTTTTTTTCAAAAATACTATCCTTACCCCCAAACCTAAATTTTACATTGTCCTCAATGTATACAAAAATCAGAATATGGATAAATAAAATAAAGTAGAGAAGTAAAATGAGGATATTACCTGTGAATTTCCACTTGTGTCACCTACTTACAAACTATACAAGTGTATGTTAGCCATAAAATAAAGCTAAACAACCTAAAAAAAAATCTAAGGAGGGACAAAAAAAAAAATTATATACAAAGTTGTGACAATTATCACCATCACCATAAATTAATAATCGAAATAGTTGTGGGTCATTCCAATTAATAATCTTTATAGTACTAAGTAAAAAAGTAGTATAAACTAGTGAATATTATCGCACAGCATAAATCCAAAAATTAAAGTTACGGTCATAATGGTGATCACTGACATCATCACAAATAAAGAATTTCAAAACACGTGAATCATGTGTCGATGCATCACATTGGGGTAACAAATCACAATAAGGATCCACATATTTACTATCCCTATTCTTAAAATAGTCATGTAAAATTGGAGATGCATACTCCAATCCTAAATGTGAGACTTTACAAAAAATACGGGACGAAGATGTATCCCACGGGAATGTATTCTCTTCGTCAAAAATGGGAGGACCATCATAATCACTAGAATTATCGAGAAAATCGGGTAACAAATCCTCCACTAGATTTTTCCACAGATAAGGTGAAGTAGCAATTTTATCAATTCAATTATAAGAAGAAACTTGACAAAAGTCAACATCTAAATAATCACAATTATTACTTGTGTCAAGTTTGTCAATTTTCTTCAGACAAAATTGATTATCTTCAATTATTTCATGACTATTTTTAGAAATCTCGTCATTACAACATTGGTTCACTTCTTCCCAATTGATACACTTTGGTGGAAAAATTGTAATTAAAGGAGTTGGACTCTCGTCCATGCCATCTTTAATTTCTTTAAAAATTATTACTGACCCATCCGACTCAAATCGAAATATGTAGTCATTCGGATTTTCAATATTTTCTAGCCACACATGCAAATGATCAATATAGGAATCCAAAAAATATGATGGGATAACAATATTGGGATCACTCATTGTAGTTTATTACGTCAATCTCTTTTTTTTTTTTTTTGCATTTATTTAGTGTGCTACAGAAAAATAACACAAAAATAAATACACCAATTGTAAAGTGCGACACACACACAAAAAAAATAGTGACAAGGAAAGAAAAAATATATATATATTAACACGACACGCGCACTAATGGTGTATTCAACACACAAACAAAAATGACCAAGCACACTTATGAAACAATTTTTTTTTATTGCTTTTATTCTGGAAATTACTATTGATTTTTTTTTTGTAAAGTTTTTTTTTATTTTTTGGGTCCACTAATTAAAAAAATGAATCTGGAAATTTACATAAAAAAAATAATTTTTTTTTTCAAGTTTTTTCAATTTTTAATGTATTTTTGTGATAAACTAGTACTAAAAGTGCTATTTATAAAAAAAAACTTAATTCAGATTTTTTTTTTGCTTTTATTTTTTTATTTTTACAGCAGCAATAAATTCTGAATATTTCCGAAAAAAAAATTAATATCAATTTTTTTTTAAAATTTTTTTAGATAGTTTATTACAAAACTAGTGTCAAAACAACTATTTATTCACAAAAAGAATTAAATCTAATATTTTGATTTTTTATTTAAATAAAAAAACAAGGCTATTGGATTTTTTTTTTTTTGGTTTATTTATTTATTTTAGGATTTTTTGATTTTTTTTTTTGTATTTTTGAGTACTTTTATGACAAAACTAGTGTTAAAAACAACTAGTTATTCATAAAAGACTTTAATTCTTTTTTTTTTTGGTTTATACAAACTCGAAAATCTGGAAGTTTCCAAAAAAAAATTATTATTTTCGAAATTTCCAAAATTCTAAGTACTTTTGTGACAAACTAGTGTAAAAAACAACTAGTTTCTCATAAAACACTTAAATTTTTTTTTTTTTTAACAAATTACAGCAGTTTTGAAAAAAATTCCATGAAAAAAAAATAATTACGAATTTTTACAAATATTTAGGTAATTTATGACAAATTTAGTGTCAAAAACACTATTTAATCACAAAAGACTTAACTTTGTTTTTTTTTTCTATATTCTGAAAATAAATAAAAAAATTGCTGCTGGAATTTTGAACTTGTCGGATATTTCGTTTTTTTTTTTAATAAAACTAGTCCGAAAATCAATATTCTTAAAATCGATCGAAATCCCCGGCAACGGCGCCAAAAACTTGTTGTCAAGTTTTATTTGTTATAAAACTACCGCAAGTGCACGGGCTATTGAAATATAGCGTGTGTAAGTACGGGTCGAACCCACAGAGATTTCGTCAACTTGTATAAAGTATCGATTGTCCAACTAGACATATGAGTGTGTCAATGTGATTGAGTGACGGAACAAAATAAATAAATAAATGCGTGACACAAATTATGTAACAATAAAAATAAAGACGGAATAAACGAACAAGTACAAGAGATAATATTAAATGTGGAAGAATCTAGGACGTCGATTCCGTTTGTCAATTTTAATTAAAGTAACACATCAATTTAATTTCGTAGTTCCGAATTTATAACACAAAATATACCGACTCTCGTCGCGTACATTTCGGAGAATATAACATTATATACGCTCAAAATATTTTAACGTCTCTTGAATTAGACACCATAAATCCCTATTCTCTCGAAAATATCACGTTCTAAATTTTTAATGTGTATTTAAGCATGGGATATCAAAACATCTAAGTGCAAGCATAACCCATCAAAAATGACAACTCTAAATTTTTAAAGCATGAATTTATAATTAATTCTTGAGGTTTAAAAATACACTCTCGTGTATTTTTAAGCGAATACCGAATTTTTTTATTTCAAATTAGAACACGTCGGAATATCTACGAAATTAAATTAACATGCGTGGTTTAATTAGTCATGACAAACATCACCTAAGTCCTAGTAATTAAACTACTCACAAGACATATTTGACACACAAATATGGCAAGCTAAAAAGAATAATTTTCATTAATAAATGTCAACTTACAAAATTTTGGAGCCAAGACTTGAATTACAATGCACAATATGCTCCTTCAAAATGTGCCTCAAAAATACTCTCTACACAGATTTTTTTATCTCTCAAAGTGTGTCTTTTTTTTCTATCCAAAAGTATATTTTTCAAAGTCTCTCCAAGTCCCATAATTTATACAAAAACAAAAAAAGAAACCAACAAAATAGGACAAAGTGGGAGTTAAACAGGTATGGGGTAAGGTATTTTCGGAAGAAGCAAAACATGGGTTGGTGGGGTGAGGAATCTGCTTTCGTTATGAAGAAAAGGGAGAAGGTGGGAGTGTGGGTTTAATGGGCAAGTGGGGTTGTATTTAGAGATTTTCGTCAAAAAGAAATGGGGAGAGGCAGGGTTCGAACCCCTGACCTCGCGCATAAATCTCCTTATCCCAACTAGTTCACCTAACAGCTCTTTCTTATATAAATATACACCCAATTATATTTAACAACATATTACAACCCAAATCTCATAGTTTGCACAATAGCCCAAATCACCATAACTTCTTCATCCGGAGTCCGATTGACTTGCCGTTTGAACCGACGTGACCCTCATTTCGGTGCCAACAATATTTCAGTAGTGTTCAGGTCTCGGGATTGACTTTGGGCGTTGACCCTGGGCTTTGACTTTGACTTTCTTTTAAATTCGAACTTTGCACGACCATAACTTCTTCGTTTCAACTCCGATTGATACGCCGTTTGAGCCCAGGCGTCCCTTGATTCAAGGCCTTCAATTTCCATGGTTGCTCCGATTCCGAAAGCAGCCATTTGCATTTACAATTTTGCCCCTGAAGGTGCGTAAGTGACCTTTTCATGCTCAATTTGCGTCCGGACTTCACCGCTTTCTTTTTAAACCTGTCAATACTAAAAAAAATAACTTGAACAAGAGATTAGCAATGAATATAAGATGTGAGCTTAAAGTTCCCAAAATTGCATTATTAACCCCATTTATTCTTAAATTTGTATTTTTCTCTAAAATAATAAAAATATCTATAAAAGCTCTTTATTCATGATAAAATGGGAATAACAACACTTAGATTTGAGTGTAAATAATACAAAATAAAGCACTCATCACATACTCAGTATCAATTCCATCAGGACTATTTAGGATTATTCCTGATCCACTACCCGTGGCACACAAAGAGCCATCTACATACAAAATCCATATAGGTATATCATTATCGAACTCTTGGTCAGATAGAGTTCCTCGGTGGAATAATTGATACTGCCTTTTATCTTCCCCCATCGCTGGGCAATTACCCGACACTTCCCGTTGCTCGTTCTCTATATCCTCCTGCCGATCTACTAATAGAAGTTGGTCGGGGGTTATCTTCGATGATCCTGTAACTTCCACGGGTTGGTCTGCATTAAGCTCCTACTTTTCGGATGTGTCAGAGTAAGTAAATTCTGCAATAAAGTCCGTTACTGCCTGCTCTTTAAGAGATGACCTAGGCTCATAAACTATGTCATATTCACCAAGTTCTACCGCCCAGTACATTAATATTATCGATTTCTCCGGTTTGTACGGAGCCTGTCTTAATGGCATATCAGTAAACACTACTATAGTATGAGCTTGAAAGTATGGCCTCATCCTTTCGCTTGCTTCGATCATTTCTAGTGCCAACTTTTTCAACCTTGGATATCTGATCTCTGCTCCTCGGAAGGCCTTGCTGGTGTAATAGACCGGTTTTTGCACTCCGTCCTCCACTCTTATCAACGTCGAGCTAACTGCGTTCTCTAAAACTGCCAGATACAAGTATAGTCTTTCTCCCATCACTGGTCTAGATAACAATGGAGGTGTCCCCAGATATTTCTTCAACTCTTGAAAGGCCTCCTCGCATTCATCATTCCACTTAAAAGTTTTTCGAAGTGTTTTGAAGAATGGGAGGCATTTGTCTGTTGCTCGTGACACAAATCTGTTAAGTGCTACAACTCGCCCTGTGAGACTTTGTACCTCCTTCTTTGTAGCTGGAGATCGTAGGTTCAGTAGGGCCTTAATCTTTTCAGGGTTTGCCTCGATGCCTCGTTAATTAACAATATACCCGAGAAACATGCCTTATTGTACTCCAAATATGCATTTGGTGGGATTTAACTTCATTTGATATTTCTCTAGCTGATCAAAAGCCTGGCCTAGGTCAACTAAATGATCAGAAGTTTCTTGCTCTTTGTCAGCATATCGTCAACATAAACTTCCATGTTATGACCGATTTGCTCTGCGAACACTTTATTCATCAGCCACTGGTATGTTGCACCTATATTTTTAAGTCCGAAAGGCATAACATTATAGCAATAAGTTCCCCTTGGGGTAATAAAAGAGGTACTCTCCATGTCCTCTGGTTTCATCTTAATCTGGTTATAATCGGAATAACCATCCATGAAGCTCAACAACTCATGCCCCCATGTAGCATCCACTAGTTGATCAATTCGGGGCAAGGGAAAATGATCTTTTGGACAGGCTTTATTAAGATCAGTGAAGTCCACACACATCCTCCACTTATTATTTTTCTTCTTTACCATCACAATATTTACTAGCCAATTAAGATACTTGACGTCCTTAATAAAAGAGGCTTTCTATAGTTTCTCTACTTCTTCCTGTATGGTTTGGTTCTTCTCTGGGCTGAATACTCTTCTTCGCTGCTTCACTGGCTTGACCTCTTTATTAATATTGAGCTCGTGGCATAGGAAAGTCGGGTCTATCCCTGGCATGTCTTCATGACTCCATGCAAAAGTCTACTTTCTGCGCCTTAAAAATGCCACCAGTTCCTGCTTTATTGATAAGTCCAATGACCTAATAATTTGAGTTGTTCGTTCTGGGCGTTCGTCGTCCAGAATAATATCCTCCGTAGCTTCCATAACCTGACCCTTCACGAGCTGGTATTCATCTCTAGGGTCCAAGGTTTCAATCTCTGCATCTTCTGTTTCATTCACTTGATACGTAGTAGTTTTCTTCCTGGCTTCTTCTAGTTCTTCCTATTCGACAGATGAATAATAGCATTCCCAAGCTACTTTCTGGTCCCCTTTCACAACTCCCACTCCAAAATTGGTTGGGAACTTCAAACATTGATGTACCTTAGATGGCACTGCCTCAAACTTCTTCAGACCTACTCTCCCCATGATAATTTTGTGGGCTGATTGGACGTTTTTATCCATTACAAAAAAATGTACTCTTTCTGTTCGGCAAGCAGGTCACATACCAATAAGCATGTCCAACTTGATCGTCCCAAGTGGAAAAACCTTTTCGCTAGTGAAACTAAGGAGGGGCCTATGATATGGCTCCAACTGGGCTAACTTCAGATTCAAGCTGTCAAAGCATGGGTAGAACATGATATCTGCAGAGCTACCATTATCCACCAATACCCGTGAAATCACCACATCCTTCATTCTCATCTTGATCACTAAGGGGTCGCCATGAGGATATAGTACACCTGCCAAGTCATTTTTAGAAAAATCGATGACCAGTTTATCCATATTCACCTTCCTCGGGCGATTGTCTTCAGCCAAATTTATGCGTCATATGTAAGAGCAAGCTTGGGCCTCATTGAGGTAAGCTTTCCTCTCCGCAGTAAGATCTCCACCTCCTGCATCTCTATCTGTAATGACATTACATTCAAATAATCCAAAATGGACTGAAAATACCTCGCGCCCAGGCTGCCTTGGCCTTTTGGGGAGATTGGGATCATCTTCTGGATCATCTTCGTGATCTCTCTTCTTGTCATCTTTTGCTCAGCGAGGAGATTTAAATCTTTGCCTTCCTCTGTCACTGGTATTTCCACCATTTTGGCGATCAACGTACTTACTCAATTTTCCTCGCCTGATGAGTGCTTTAATTTCATTCTGAAGAGCTATGCAACATTTGGTCGTGTGGCCATGATCTTTGTGGAATTCATAATATTTGGACTTGTCCCTTTTATCGGGATCTGCCTTTATTTTCTCTGGCCAGGTTAGCTCCTCGCTTTTCTTGATCTCCTCCAGAATGTGATTTATATATATCTTCAAGGGAGTATAATTTCTATACTTCCTCATCTGCTCCAGCGTTTGTTTACCTTTTGACTACTTACTGCCACCATTATTCTTCTGATCCTTCTTCTCAGTTTTACTACCCTCAACCCTGGTCTCCTTAGAGCCTGTATTCTTCTTCGCAGCCATGGCTTCCTCGGCGTTCATGATCTTGGCTGCCTTCACCATTAATTCTGCCATGGTCCTGGGTGGATCCTTGGCCAAAGTATAGTACAACTTGTTCGGTAACAGACCACTCATCAGAGCAGTAATTATCGTCTTTTCCTCGTAATCAATCACCTCAAGTTTCTCGTTATTGAAATGAGTAATATAATTCTTGGTGCTTTCTTCTGTTTTCTGTCTAACACTCAATAAGTGTGCTACTCTTTTAACTGGATTCGCTCCAAAGCAGAAATTCCTTATAAAAAGCTTTGCCAGCTAATGGAAAGTCGCAATCTTCCCCTGAGGAAGGCTGTTATACCACATATGGGCTGACCCGGTGAGAGTTCCTGAAAATGCACTGCATCTCATCTCATCGGGAACCGCATAGATATCAGCAGCAGTTTGGTATTGCTCTATATGGAGGACATGATCAATTTTTCCATCATATTTAGGTCTCACCATAGGAGCTTTGAATTTTGATGGTGTGGGAAAATCCACAATTGCCTGCACAAATGGTGTCCCTTGGACAAAAGTTCTCTGTAGAGGATTCTTGGCCTTAGACATTTCCCCTAACCTGTCTTCCAACCTTTGAATAGAACCTTTCCATGTATCGTTTCCCGCCTCGGACCTATTTGTCCGCACAATTGATCGCGCTGAGCTTTCCTCTTGGGACCTTTAATTATGGGCTGTCGGGCGTGATTGAGCAGAACCTTCTCTTAGATCGAATGGTCGTTGAGAGTTACTCGACGCAATCCTAGGAGGGTTTCTATTCCTCCTAGGTCCCAATCGATCAAAAGGAGAGACTCTACTCAACCTTTCCAGAGCGATTGCCCGTTCTGGAGTCAGAGTGACATTCTGTTGAGAATCCGTAACTCATACTGAAGAAGTCCGACCAGGTTGATACGAAAGATCATTAGATCGCTCAGTACGATATGAGCCAGTACGCCTAGATTGAGAAACCTCTGGGAACAACGTTTGTCTAGTTCTTGAAGATGGCAGATAGGTATTTCTCTAAACGCTTCGTTATCCTGACTGGGCAGGCACTCCATTTCGAACAGTTTGTATAAGTTGATGCATGGTTTCTTGCATGATCGTTTGCCCTTGGGCTAAGTTGGCCATTATTCCAGCCAGATCTTGCATATTTGGTGGAGTAGAAGGGTTTGGAGGGACCCCAATATTATTCCGATTACTGGATTCTGGGTTTTCAGCCATAGATGATGAGTTTTTTTTGTGAAAAACGCTAAGTATAGTCGTTTCCCACAGACGGCGCCAATCCGTTGATGTAAAAAACTAGATGTAATCTAATTAATTAATCACAGATAAAAATAAATAAATAAATAAGACGATGGATTTTTAAAGTGGTTCGGCTATCAAAATGGCCTACGTCCACTATTGTTGTATTGATGACTGTTTGCCTTGAATCTCGATAATAGGTTTTCCAAAAGATCCCTCCATACCTATTTATGACAGGGTTACAATGTATTTATATCCTTGAGGCTATAAATATGAAAAGGTAATGTGCTGTCCTCTAGTAGACATATCATTTGTACAATAATAATGTGCATTAAATCCGACGTTCATTAAATGCGTAGTTGCCTTTTGATTTTCTTGGTTATATGCTCTGCACGCTAAGTAGCTCAGACCGCCTGAGTTTCTCGGTACGCTTGAGTAGTTCGGGACTCTTGAGTAGCTCGGAACGCCTGAGTAGCTCGGTGAAAGTATGTATTTTCCACGTAGGTTGACACATGTCTTTATCTAATTGATCCATGTCAGCTGACTAATTTTTGTATCAACAATGAGGAAGAGCAAATTGCTCTTACACCTACTATTGAGGTTACTCCAATCACTATTGTCACAGGTAATGCAAACATGGGATAAACTTCCATGAGAATCATGATGGGCCCCAACGAGATGACCAATATTATGTTCAAGTGTAAGAGGGTTGTGGTACTGTGTTCTATGAAAGTATTTAAATGGGTGAGGCGGGACCTACTCCAATGAAAACTTTTTATAAGGTAACACTATTTCAAGAATAAGAGTAGATATAATAACCAAATTTTCCAATATATTAATGAAGTTTATAATTACAAGAAATGAGCAACTAATGATTGAATACAACTTTTCAATAATAAGTAAAGGAATGAACATTGAGGGTAGTAATTCTTTGAGATTGGAGAGGTAAGCATCTCAATATCTAGGAGAGAGCAGAGAGAGAATAACTGTGCGGGAGTTTGTGCAGCATAACAGTTATTTTTATATCTCTTATGAATAACCGGGACCCAAGTTCTCTATTTATAGTAAGATTTTAGTAAAAACTTGGAACATGCGCGCCTGGTAATATTCTAGTGTGATAAAATATCTAAAAACATTTTGCGTTAATACTCTTTGTCACTCTCTACCATAATCTGTCTTTTTGGTGGACACCTGATGTAATAGCGAACAAAAAGGTGATCTTATCGACCATGATGCCAAAAAGTGTTATTTTATCTGTTTATAAAAATTTATTGCTGAATAAGTTAAACAACTTGCGAGTGACTTCAGGGTCACTTGCCATTTAACATATTAAAATGTCTTGCGAGCACGTCTCAGGAAACTTGTTCGCTAATTTATATGTGAACTGTGTAATGCGTAGTTGTGAGTGCGAGTGACCTATTTGGTCCCTTGCCTAAACATTCTCTATTTCCTAAGATATTAAAGTGGTGGAGACTTAGCTTGCTCAACAAGACTTACCTCTCATCGTCCAAACCAATACTCTCAAAAGGTACTGTTGATGTAAAAAATTAGATTATCTCTAATTAATCAATCACAGATAAAATAAACAAGAAAAGAGATTTTTAAAGTGGTTCAGCCTTGAAAGAATGGCCTACGTCCACTGTTTTTGTTATTGCTGATTGTTTGCTTAGAATTCTCGATAATGGATTTTACCAAGAAATTCTGAGTCCCCTATGATGAGGAGGTTACAAAGTATTTATAGCCTTGAGGCTGTACAAATGAAAGGATAATGCGTTGTTCTCTAGTTGACATGTACATTTGTATGATAATAATGATCATTTCATGTGCAATGGTCTTCTTGATTATCCTAATGTGAGTGCTCTGTACGCTATGCAACTCAGACCGCCTAAGCTGCTCGGACCGCCTAAGTAGCTCGGCCTGCATGAGTTGCTCGGTACAATGAAATTCCTCGAAGAACACTTGTTGCTCGAAACGCCTGAGTTGGTCCGGGAGATTAAGTTCCTCGGAGTCAGTGTGTTGTTCAAAAAGTGTTTATGGGTGCTATGTAGATTGACACGTGTCTCCACATAATTGATCCATGTCAGCAGACTAAATTTGGTATCAACAGAAGCCCCCAATGTTTCATAGTTTAATGTTGAAGAAAAGTATGGAACATTCTGCTGCCTAGCCTTTCAGTTTTTATGGATTTTAGACAAACTTTCGTTGTATATATCTCCTTTTTTGAGTGCATAGTATCAGGCTTTTAAAGTATTTTGAATTTCCATAACCGCTTCATTTTTTGTTCCCTTTTCTTCTTTTTAGTCGTCGGATACGCAATCGTCCGTCCTGGTAATCATTGTTTTTCTCCATTACCGAGGTAAATTATTTTAGCGCTACAGAAAATCCTATCGTCTTTTACTTTTTCAAATCTGTATCTTTGAACTCTTCATTTCTTCTCTATCTTGTGCATTCGTTTCTTCCATTGTTCGTTGTCAACTGATTCACTCTTTTCCTGTCAGATTTTCTTCCTTCTCTTTTATTTACTTTGTTCATCATGGTTTACGTTGTTGAATCGCTTGACAAATTTCGTTCTGAATTTTCAATTCCTTCATGGGTCATATTGGAAGAACTTTCTGAACCTTCTGATTATTTTTCTTTGGCTGAGGGACATTGGTTCCCAAGTCTCTTTGAGGCCGAATGTGGCTTTTCTTTTCCACCCAATCCTTTATGTTTGGAGTTCTGTCAGTATTTTGACGTTGTTCCTGCAAAAATAGCGCCAAATACCTAGAGGATAGTTAATGGAGTTCATAGGTTAAATCAACTTCATGGAACCCGTTTAGGGACTCCAGAGATAACGTATTGCTATAGATGGGTTGTCAGCGATAGTACTTTTTATTTAAAAACTAGGTTTTTGAATAGGGCATTAGTTGCCAATCTTCCTGATGCCAACAGGGATTATTTTGAACATGGAGTGGTAATGAAAAATTGGCAACATCTTCCAATAAATGGAGACGATGTATATCAAGGTACTAGATGTCCTCCTTATGGCAATGGGATAGGTTGTTTTTATTTTTGAAATTATGTTTTCTTTGTGTTTGATAAAATGTGTCATTGATATTTAATTTTTGATTATTTGCAGTTGACAGTAAAAGAAAGTCTCCCAAAGAAACTGATGTCAATTGAAGGCGTTTGAAACTTATCTGGAGTTTACACCAATCCGTTCCTGACGAATATATTAGATCAGCCTCTTATTTATTGCAGTACAAGAGCTATACGTCATCCTTTACTGCTCGTCCAGTGGTGGTTGACATCGACCAAGTACCATCTTCTGAAACTGGTGTGGAAGGTTCCTCCCCTGAATCGAATATTCCCCTCAGTAACATAATGAAGAGAATAAGAGCTCCTTCCTTCTTTGACAAATCAGACTCTGCCAATGTGGAGGCAAAGAAAAATATGCAAGATGTTCCAGAGGATGGAATGAGAAACATTGATGTACCCCCTCCAGTTGCTACCAAGAAAGTTGTTGAGAAGCCCCCAATAGCTCTGAGCAAGGCTGTGGTTATTTCTCCTCCTCGTGAGGTTATTGTCATATCACCAACCAAGACTTCTTTGATTGAAAATATTCCTGCTCCTCCAAAGAAGTCAAAGAAAAGTTCCTCGGATAGACTGGTTGAACATATCTCTTAGCCTTTAAATGCTGAAAGTGGTATTCCTACTTTTGTTCCTCCGAGCTCTGCCATGGGTTCGGTGAAGTCTTGAATTATTCTAGAAATCCAAGGTATTGATGACACTCTTTCCCGTGACAGGGTCACTACATTGGTTGTTCAATATATTTCCTCAGTAAGTATTATTAGTCTAAGTTTTCATTTTTCACTGCTATGTCCGTGTATTGACTCAAAATTATTTCTTTCTTCAGCTGGTAACATGTTTCAACAGTATTCTGAAGAAGGATGAGGCTATTAAAGCTTCAAGCTCCTTGGGAGGTGTAGAGGAAGTGTTTGTCGGTCTAACTATGTCCTTAAAGGACTCTCGTCAAAAGTATGAAGAGGATAAAGTGGCTTGGGAGAAGCAACTCAAGTTCATTGAGCAAGAGAGAGATCAAGTTGTGTAGACCTCCAATGGGTTGGAGAAAAAGTTGAAAGATTCCGAGCAGAGCAACAAGGTCTTTGAGAAGAGCAATAAGTAGCTGGAAACTAAGCTCAAATTATCTGGAGAGGAAGTTGTTAGACTTCAGGATGTTGAACGTTAGAAGGTGGAGGTTGAAAAGAAGTTGAAGGCTGTCGAGGAGCTTCTTAGGGTATGGACCTCCTCGGAGAAGGAAAAGAGGAAAAAGGCTGTTAAAAAATCGTTCAGTGCTGGGTGGGATAAAGGTTGGAACAAGGGTCTGGCTGCCATGACTTCACAAATGGAGTATACTAGCCTCAAGTACTTTTGTGATGGATGGGTAGCAGCATTGAAAGAGAAGAAAATTTCTGAGGATTCTGATCTATTCCAGCAACACACACATGGCCCTCCTCCCTCTCCTGGAGAAGAAGAAGAGGACGAAGTTGCCTTAGAGGAATCTTCTATGATGATTGGAGATCAAGTTCCTCCTGTTCCAGTTATTCAAACTTTCTACAAGCAACTTGAGCCCACCAGTACCTCAGTCGAGCAACTGCCACTACCTTTCGAGAAACTAACCTCCTCATCCCAGCTTTTCGAGGAAGTTGTAAAACACAAGGAGAAGGTGTAAAGTTGCTCGGGTTTTAGTTTTGTTATTCCTTTTGAATGTAACCTTGAACTTTATATTTACCTTTTGATGAATAAAAATTCGAACTTTTGCTTGTTCATATTAACTTTCTTCTTCTTGCCATGTCTTAATCATTATTGATCTTGTTTATGGCTTCTCTTTGCTAGTTTATGGCCAGGATGGAGCTATTATCAGCTCATGACACAGAATTGATGAAGAAATGCAATGACTACTTCAAAACTTGTCATGCAGATCTGAATGATGCCCAGATAATCGACATCCTCGGATCTGGTGTTTCTGACCAAGCAGTTGAGGCTTATCAATATCTGAAATGTTTGATCGATCGTGCAGTTGCCAATAATATGGAATATTACGAGATGATTAAAGATCTCTAGGGTACCATCAAGGAACTCCAACAATAATATAAGGAGTCTACTGCCCTTTTGCATCAGGGGTATGAGAAAAAATACCAGTAACTAAATGCTGACAAAGGATGTTGGAGCAGGAAAATAATGTTTTGCGAGAAGAGATATCCCAACTATAATCTGCAGCATCTTCCTCGGGAGCCTTGGTCCCTGTCAATGATGAAGGTTTCTCTTTCTTGGAGGTAGAGAATGCCAACTTAAGAGATGAGTTAGAAACTTTAAAAAGGGCTGGACCCTCCTCGTCTACTCGTGGACGAGCAAGGTCTTCTTCTCGGGGACGAGCGAGAATTGCTCGGATTTCAATTGAAAGGGTGAGGACTCAATCAGCCTTGGAGAATCAGGCATTCCAGTTGATGGCAAAAGATCAAGCCTTAGCAGAGATGTCCAAGAAGATTCTGAACCTCAACGAGCAACTTTCTACACAAAGCTCTGCCTTGGAAAATAAAGAAAATCTGGTGAAGAATCTTCACGAGCAACTAGAGAGGTTGACTTAACAATTCCATAAATAGCCCAGAGAGTTTTGGATGGCTGGTTACAATGAAGCCCTTCAGCCTTCATTCAAATTTTGACATATCTCGCTCAGAGCATTTGCTTGATCGGCCATCAGTGATGAATGTTCAAATGCTTCGAGATGTAAATTTCATAAACTATCCTTATGCCTTAGACGATCCTCCGGCTGGAGTAGAACCTGTTTCAAAGGCAGAAGAGAAAAAAACAATAGAGTAGGGTCTTTAATGTAATGACTTATAATTTTCACAGCATATGTAATTCTTCTTAATTTGAATGAAGAAAATTTTCAGCTTTTGCTATTTTATTTTCTTCCAAGTATTTTGCAGAATATCTTTATTTGTGAATACATACATATTTTGATATGATTTTCTGTTTTATTTTTTTTATTGTAGTGACTTATCACTCTTTGATTCTAAGCAATGAAACGACTTACATCCCATGATCCTTCTTAGTTTAACCAACCGAAGTTGATTGCAATTTATTTACCGACCAACCAGAGTTGGTGAATATTGGTTCCCGACCAACCGGAGTTGGTGGAGATTAATTTGTCAACCAACCAGAGTTGGCGATAATTTGTTCCGACCAACCGGAGTTGGAGGAGATTAATTTGCCGACCAACCGGAGTTGGTGGATATTTGTTCTCGATCAATCAGAGTTGGAGGAGATTAATTTGCCGACCAACCGAAGTTGGTGGATATTTGTTCCCGACCCACCGGAGTTGGAGGAGATTAATTTTGCCAACCAACCGGAGTTGGTGGATATTTATTCCCGACCAATCGGAGTTGGAAGAGATTAATTTTCCGACCAACTGGAGTTGGTGGATATTTATTCCCGACCAACCGGAGTTGGAGGAGATTAATTTGCCAACCAACCGGAGTTGGTGGATATTTGTTCCTGACCAACCGGAGTTGGAAAAGATTAATTTACCGACCTACCGGAGTTGGTGGATATTAGTTCCCGACCAACTGGAGTTGGAGGATATTAATTCTGAACTTGATGCATAGTGTGTAGCACTAATACTCCGAAAAAATTTCAACAAAGAGAAAGAACTGGGTAAAACAATCCACACTTTATTCATACTGAAGAAAACTTCATTTACATAGGAATCCTAACTACTGATAATACTTGCGTAGATGCTCTTCATTCCACGCATTCTTAAATTCTTTTCCCTCCAAGGTTTCAATCCTGTATCTTCCTAGTCGAATAACTTCTGTTACTCTGTAGGGTCCATGCCAGTTAGCTTCCAGTTTATTGTGATTTTGAATTACTTTCTTTAGCATATAGTCTCCTTCCTTCAAATCACACTTCTTTACCCTCTTGTTGTAAAACAGAGCTGTTCGTTGTTGGTATGCAGCATTCCTGATTGCTGATTCTTCTCTAACTTCCTCGAGCATATCTAGATCTAATCGCCTCATCAAGTCACTGAGAGGAGAATTGAAATTCAGCACCCTGTGTGTGGGGAGGCCCAACTCGGCAGGTATAACAGCTTCACTTCCAAATGCCAACATGTATGGAGATTCTCCTGTTGCTACTCGCGGTGTAGTACGATAAGCCCACAGCATAGAATGTATCTCATTAATCTAATTTTCCTTGGCATCATCCAGTCATTTTTTTAAACCGTTAAGTATCGTTATGTTCGTCACCTCAGTTTGTCCATTGCTCTGGGGATGGCCTGGTGCAGAATGGGTCTTCAATATGTTTGACTGATGACAATATGCAGTGAACTCCTCGTTGTCGAATTGAGTTCCATGATCTGTGATGAATGCATGGGGAAGAACATATCTACAAATGATATTCTTTCAAATAAATTGATACACCTTGTCATACGTCATATCAATAAGAGGCTCAGCTTCTACCCATTTAGTAAAGTAATCCACAGCGACCACGAGGTATTTAAATCTTCCTCGGGCTGTTAAAAGAGGCCCGACCAAGTTTATTCCCCATATGGAGAATGGCCAAGGAGACGTGATGGGTGTTAGCAATGCTTGGGGAGTTCTTCCAATAGAGGAGAAACGTTGACATTTAACACATTTCTTGGCATAAGCTACACAATTAGCTCTCATCGTCGGCCAGTAATACCCTTGCGTTGTCATTCTTTGCAAGAGTGTCCGACCTGCTACATGGGCTCCACAAGACCCTTCATGGACCTCTTCAATCAAATTTTTCACCTCGGAGAGATGGACACATCTTTACAAACCTGCTATAATTCCTCGTCTGTATAAAATGCCATTAGTCAATACATAACGAGCAGCTTGAAACTTTAACTTCTTGGCTGCGAGTTTATCAGTTGGTAATGCCCCCTCCTCAATATAGGCCCTGATGGGATCCATCCAAGATGGTCCTAAATCAAGGAAAATGAAATTCATCATCATATCTTTGTCAATGCTCCTGCTAGCCAAGATTTCTATTGGGATTGTTCTTCATAGCTCGGTGCGTGTGGCTGAGGCTAATCGAGCTAAGGCATCTGCTCTTGCATTCTCCAATCTTGGTATTCTAATTAACTGCAATGCGTTAAAGCTCGATACAATCTCCATTGCTTTTGCATGATACTTGATCATTAATTCTCCTTTTGTTGCGTATACTCCCAGCATTTGATTTACTATCAACTATGAGTAACTGAATACAATGACCTGCTCTGCCTTCATGGTTTTTGCTAGACTAAGACCTACAATCATAGCTTCATATTCAGCTTCATTATTAGAAGCCTTAAATTGAAAGCGCAAAGCATATTCCACATCGATCTCATCCGGGCTGTTTAAAACAATCCCTGACCCACAGCCTGTAGTGCAAGATGAGCCATCCACATATGGATTCCATATAGGTACCTCATCCTCAAATTTTTTATCGAACAAAGTTCCTCGGTGGATTATTTGTTGCTTCTTTATATCCTCCTCTAGCACTTCTTGCTGCTCGTCGACCATCTTCTCTTGCTCGTCAGCCGACTTAAGTTGGTCGGGGTTTAAATTTGATGATCCTGTAACATCCACAGGTTGGTCGGTATTTAACTTTTGCTCTTCGGAGGTGTCAGGATAGGTGAACTTTGCGATAAAATTTGCCACTGCCTGCCCTTTAAATAATGATCTAGGCTCATAAACTATGTCATATTCCCCAAGTTCTACTGCCCAGTACATCAATCTCCCTGATTTTTCTAGTTTATGAAGAGCTTGCCTTAACAGCATATCAGTAGACACGGCTATGGTATGAGCTTGGAAATATGGCCTCATTCTTTTACTCGCTTCGATCAACGCTAGTGCCAACTTTTCCAGTCTTGGATATTTGATCCCTGCTCCTCGGAAGGCCTTGCTAGTGTAATAAATTAGTTTTTGCACTCCATCCTCCATTCTTATTAACGCCGAGCTCACTGCGTTTTCTGAAACTGCTAGATACAAGTATAGTCTTTCTCCTATCACTGGTCTGGACAATAATGAAGGTTCTCCTAGGTAGTTCTTTAACTCTTGAAAGGCCTTCTCGCATTCATCATTCCATTCAAATGTTTTTCAGAGTGTTTTAAAGAAAGGGAGACATCTATCAGTTGCTCGTGACACAAATCTATTAAGTGCTGTAACTCGCCCTGTGAAACTTTGCACTTCCTTCTTTGTCGTTGGAGATCGTAGCCCCAATAGAGCCTTGATCTTTTTAGGGTTGGCTTCAATACCACGTTGGTTGACAATATACCCGAGAAACATGCCTTCTCGTACTCCGAATATGCATTTGGTAGGGTTCAACTTCATTTGATATTTATCTAGTTGATTAAAGGTATGTCCTAGGTCAATTAGATGATCAGCAGCTTTCTTGCTCTTCATCAGCATATCGTCAACAGAAACTTCCATATTGTGACTGATTTGCTCTACAAACACCTTGTTCATTAACCGCTGATATGTTGCACCTGTATTTTTAAGTCCAAAAGGCATAACATTATAACAATAAGTTCCCATAGGGGTGATAAAAGAGGTACTCTCCCTGTCTTCAGGTTTCATTTTAATCTGGTTGTAACCAGAATAAGCATCCATGAAGCTCACAACTCGTGTCCCGAGATAGCATCCACTAATTGATCAATTCGGGGCAAAGGAAAATGATCCTTTCGGCATGCCTTGTTGAGCTCAGTGAAATCAACACACATCCTCCACTTGTTATTCTTCTTCTTCACCATCACCATCACCACATTAGCTAACCAATCAGGATATTTGACATCTTCAATAAAGCAGGCTTTCTGAAGCTTCTCGACCTCTTCTTGTATAGCTTGGTTCTTTTCAGGGCTGAACACTCTTCATCGTTGCTTTACTGACTTGATCTCCTTGTTCACATTAAGCTCGTGACATAGGAAGGTTGGGTCTATCCCTGGCATATCTTCGTGGCTCCATGTAAAAGTTTGTTTTCTGCTTTTTAGGAAGGCTATCAATTCCTGTTTTAGTGAGGCATCCAACGACGAACCGATTTGAGTTGTTCGTTCCGGGTGTTCATCATCCAGAATGACATTTTTAGTTGCTTCCACCACCTGGACTTTTACGAGCTGCGACTCATCTCTAGGATCTAATGTTTCAATTTCTGCACCTTCATCCACTTGATAGGTAGTCATCTTTTTCCTAGATTCCTCCAGTTCTTCCTATTCGGTAGATGAATAGTAGCATTCTCGAGCTACTCTCTGATCGCCTTTCACAATTCCAACTCCAAAATTGGTTGGAAATTTTAGGAATTAATGTACAGTAGATGGCACTGCTTCGAAGTTTTTTAGACCTACCCTTCCCATGATAATATTGTAGGTTGATTGGACATTTTTATCCATTACAAAAAAAGTGTACTTTTTATGTTCGATAAGCAGGCCATATACCGATAAGCATATCCAACTTGATCGTCCCAAGTGGAAAAACTTTTTCTCAGGTAAAACCGAGGAGGGGCCTTTGATAAGGCTCCAACTGAGACAACTTTAGATTTAAGCTATCAAAGCATGAGTAGAACATGATGTTCACCGAGCTGCCATTATCCACCAGTACTCTTGAGATCATTACTTCCTTCATCCTCATTTTGATCACCAATGGATCATTATGAGGATATAACACGCCTGCGAGGTCATTTTTAGAGAAACCGATAACCAGTTTATCTTTGTTCACCTTTCTCGGGTGATTATCCTCAGCTAGATTTATTCGTTGAATGTATGAGCAAACTTGAGCCTCATTGAGGTAAGCTTTCCTTTCTGCAGTAAGATCTCCTCCTCCTACATCACCACTTGTAATGACATTACATTCAAATGATCCAAAGTGGATTGAAATATCTCGCGTTCTGGCTGTCTTGGTCTTTTAGGGAGCTCGGGGTCATCTTCGGGATCATCTTCATGATCTATTTTCTTGTCGTCTTTTGTTCGAAGAGGAGATTTAGACCTTTTCCTTCCTCGTTCGCTAGTTTGACCTCCGCTTTGACGATCAACATACTTGGTTAATTTTCCTCGTCTAATGAGTGCTTCAATTTCATTCTGGAGAGCTATGCAATTTTTGGTCGTGTGACCATGGTCCTTATGGAACTCGCAATATTTGGACTTATTCCTCTTGTCAGGATCTACCTTTATTTTTTCAGGCCAGTGTAGCTCCTCGCTGTTTTTGATCTCTTCCAGAACGTGGTTTATATCTACCTTCAAAGGAGTATAATTTCTAAATTTCTTTAATTGTTCCAATGCTTGCTTTGCTTTTAATTGCTTGCTGCCACCATTGTTCTTCTGCTCCTTCTTCTCAACTTTAACGGCCTCAACTTTGGTCTCCTTAGTGTCCATATTCTTCTTTGCAGCCATAGCTTCCTCGGCATTCATGATTTTGGCTGCTTTTTCCATCAGTTCTGCCATGGTCCTAGGCGGATCTTTGGCCAAAGTGTAGTATAGTTTATTGGGCAACAGTCCACTCATCAAAGCAGTAATCGCAGTTTTCTCCTCATAATAAATTACTTCCAGTTTCTCGTTATTGAAACGAGTAATGTAATCCCTGGTGCTTTCACCTGCCTTTTGTCTAACACTCAATAAGTGTGCTACTCGTTTAACAGGTTTTGCTCTAAAATAGAAATTTCCAATAAAGAGCTCGACCAGTTGAAAGAAAGTCGCAATCTTCCCCCGAGGAAGATTGTTATACCATATTTGAGCAGATCCGGTAAGAGTTCTTGAAATTGCCCTGCATCTCATCTCATTTGGAATTGCATAGATATCAGCAGTAGCTTGGTATCGTTCTATGTGGAGAACAGGATCAATTTTTCCATTGTATTTTGGTGTTACTACAGGAGCTTTGAATTTTGATGGTTTAGGAAAATCCACGATTTCTTATACAAATGGTGTCCCTCGGAAAAAAGTCCTTTGTAGAGGGTTCTTGGTTTTGGCCATCTCCCATAATCTATCCTCCAACCTTTGAATTGAGCCCTTCCACGCATCATTTCCTTCCTCGATCCTATTGGTTTGAATAACTGATCGTGTTTAATCTGCCTCTTGGGATCTTTCACGACGAGCAGCTGGTTGTGATTAGGCAGAGCCTTCCTTTAAATCAGATGGTCGTTGAGAGTTCCTCGGCACAATCCTAGGGGGACTTCTATTCCTCCTAGGACCCAAATGATCAAAAGTAGAGACTCTACTCAACCTTTCAAGAGCACTTGTCCTTTTTGGAGATAGAGTGATGTTTTGTCGAGTGTCTGTAGCTCGTACCGAGGAAGTCCATCCAGGCTGATAAGAAGGATCATGATATCTCTCAGTACAATATGAATCGGTGCGTCTGGATCGAGATTCCTCTGAGAATAACGTTCGCCTAGTTCGCGAAGAAGGTAACCGTGTATTTCTCTTAATGCTTCGCTGTCCTGACTGGATCGACGTTCCACCTTGGATAGTTTGCATTAGTTGTCGCATGGTCTCTTGCATGGTCGTCTGGCCCTGGGCTAAATTAGCCATTATACCATACAGATCTTGGACATTTGGAGGAGTATATGGATTTGGAGGAATCCCAGTGTTTCGATTACTGGATTCTGGATGATCAGCCATTGATGATGAATGGGTTTGGTGAAAAATGATGATTACAGTCGATTCCCACTGACGGCGCCAATCTGTTGATGTAAAAAATTAGATTATCTCTAATTAATCAATCACATATAAAATAAACGAGACAACAGATTTTTAAAGTGGTTCAACCTTGAAAGAATGGCCTACGTCCACATTTTTTTTGTTATTGCTGACTGTTTGCTTAGAATTCTCGATAATGGATTTTACCAAGAAATTCTGAGTCCCCTATGATGAGGAGGTTACAAAGTATTTATAGCCTTGAGGCTGTACAAATGAAAGGACAATGCGTTGTTCTCTAGTAGACATGTACATCTATATGATAATAATGAGCATTTAATGCGCAGTCGCCTTCTTGATTATCCTGATGTGAGTCCTCTGTACGCTATATAGCTCGGACCGCCTAAGTAGCTCGGCCTGCATGAGTTGCTCGGTGCAATGAAGTTCCTCGGAGAACACTTGTTGCTCGAAACGCCTGAGTTGGTCGGGGATATTAAGTTCCTCGAAGTCAGTGTGTTGTTCAAAAAGTGTTTGTGGGTGCCATGTAGATTGACACGTGTCTCCACATAATTAATCCATGTCAGCGGACTAAAGTTGGTATCAATAGGTACCAACTTGTCATCTGCTTGAGCCCTGATTGCACAACCACGACTTCTTACTAAGTAAACATGTCAAAGACAACAAAAACATATCGAAGACAACAAAACTGAGTGTTAGTAGGGAAGTGCTCATCCACTTATTTCTGTGTTACATGAGTGACTACTCGTGATTTAATTCCTTAGATAGCTAATGGGTTATTCATGTTCTTGATCTTATTTGAGAGCTCTAACTTAGGGTTGCTCACGCATTCCCCTTATTAGCATTTATATCATAAATTATAGAATTCATAGGTATTTATTGTGCACTTTTTCCTCTTGTGGCTAGGGAGTTGCTCGCACAACCTCATTTCTTGGGCACTGCCCATATAGCCCATTGATAACTAAGGGATTGCTCGTGTAGTTTGCTTAATTGGGAATTGTTCTTATAACTCACTAATAGCTGAGGGGTTACTCGTATACCCCTCTACATTAGCCCCTTGAAAAAGTCTCTCGTAAATTTGGAAAGGGTGAGTTACGCACGAAACGTTACCTTGGGGTTTTAAAATAATCTTTTGTCATCTTTACCTTTTGTGTTGCATTTAATGCTCTGACACCCCTAGTTCTGTAAGATATGTTTCCTTGTGCCTTGAGAGCCCACGTGTCACTTTGGGGAAGGATATTCATGCTTCAAGTAATCATTACTCTCCTTTTGAATTTACAGTCCCTTTTTATCTTCCCAAGGTATAAATACTTTCCAAGACCTCTTCAAAACTTTGCCTTCATTTTATTTAATTTAGACAGAGAAAACCTTTGGGAGTTATTAGTTTCCATATTTTTATGTTCAAGCAAATAATAACTTTTCTTCACAAAATCACTTATTTTAATGGCGTCTACTTCATTCGTTATTTACATCTCTTATACTAGGATGATGATGGATTCCTTACCTATTCAAATATTTATGGTAACCTCTGGTGTGAATGAAACATCCATTGTTACCACCATAATGCTTCATGTTTCTTCCACTGCCCTAACCTTGGTGACAACGTTGGTGCTTCCAAGTCTCAAGTAGAGAGCGATGTTCTTCTTTTTTAAGTAAATCCCACTCAAAATACTTGGAGGTATGATTGAAAAATATTTCACTTCTTATATGTGTGCTCCTTTTTTGGTAAAGATAGTCATTTTATGGCTTCACTCGAGGGATTTTCTACTAGATTTGTTGCTATGTTGGTCGAAAACCCCCTTTTAGGTTTCCAAAATATTAGAATACTTCGCTTGTTCTGCCCAATTGCATGTTGCAGAACTGAGTGGACAAAGGTGATTTTCCCTTTTCCAATATTAATTTCGATGTTTGTGCTGGAGTCCTCAGGGAGTGAGAGGCTTAGGTTGATTATGTCGCGCCTATGGATATCTATATTGACTATCAAGGGGTTAGGTTTGGAAAGGACTCTTAAAAGTTTAAAGAGATACATAATGAGCAAGATCGCGAGTGCTCTTAACATCCTGGTGTCTCGTTGGAGTATAAATTACTAGTTGGGGAGAATTATCCATTACTTTCGAGGATATTAATGAACTCACATGTATGCCTATTTTATGGAATCATATATTCACTGAAGGTTATGAAGACTCCAAAGAAAAGTCCTTGTATGAGGAGCTACACAAATCATTAGGGGAGTATATACATTATGTGTGGCATACTCGCACTGGTATGAGCAAGCAATCATTTTAAAGTAGAAAAATGTATCAGTTCAGAGACTTTGAAACATTGTATAAATATGAGGCCAAGACCAAGAATACCAAGAGTCAAGATGGTTCTAAATTAAAAGACAATTGACATCTTGCTAGATTTTTTATCACCTTTTCATCAAGGTTTTTAATTCCAAGGGAGGCCTAATTAATCCCATCGTGAACTTCTATTTGTTTGGATATTAGGCTTGCTCGTGGCAAGATGTGCCACTCTTAGCTTAAACTTTGGGCTCCGTGTACACTTAGCTAGACCAGACACATTTTGATATAAAGAGTTCGCATGGACGATATGACGTATTTAACATAGTCATCCCTTTTATTCTTATGAAATTCCTTTTTAGCATTTCCCAAATTAGGATTGTGAACCTTGCTCATTGCATAAAAATACTCCTTGGATTTCTATATGGCATAGAAAGACTTCCATGCTTTCTCTTAGCCTTTTCTTGGAAATTATTGATGAGTTTCTCTTTAGTGCTTACGAGAGGAGGCTTGGAGGTATATTTACTTGGAATTTCTTTCCTTGGATCTCTCAACCTTTTAATCATCGCACAAATGTCAAGTTTATCCTGTTCGTTTCTTCCATTGAATTCATTTTAACTTGCATTCTTCCATCTCTGATTGAGCTAAGACAAGGGGTGGATTTTTATCACTCCGAGCGGATAGGGATACAATTGTGTATGATTAATGCACTTTTCCACTGACTTCCCACTAATCATTCCCTTGAGTAATTATATTGGGAATTATATTTTCTCCCCCGAGGGCATGGTCCATATGACTTCCAAATTTTCAAATTTCCTCGTGTCCACTCATGACTATCTTCCCTCTATCAGTCGCTCGTGATTTGTACTTTGACAATGTAAAATTTAACTAATTAAGTCTTGCATGAAATATGTGCCCCATGAATCATTTATTGACACCATATCCACATTTGATAAATATTTAACCAAACTCACTCTCAAGGAAGCTCGACATTACAACCAAGTTGTGAGGCCTTCTCTAGATACAGTCACTCATATTTTGGTGAACCTAATTTATAAGGAAATAAGCTACTCAAAGAACCCTGGAATAAAAGAAAATCAGACAAATTCCAAAGATAAGGGGAGAGATAAAACTTCCTCTAAAGGAAAAAATCCAAACATAGATGTTTCACACTTTGTTCCAGCTGAATTTGGTGGGCCTTCCTCACCCGTATCTCCAATCAAAATTCGAGCAATTAGTAAAAAGATATAAGAAAACAAAAATACTTGTTTTGTTATCCCAATGGACTAAAGCTCTGATACATAAACTTTTAGTATAGTAGAGGCCTACTAAACTATTCGCGAGTGAGGATACAAGTCTATCGAAGCCACTATTACTCAATCATGCACTTCAATTACTTCTCATATTGTGAAGGTACTTTTGTTATTTCTCACTTAGTTTATCAAGATAAAAGTAATGGAGACACGAGTGCTTTCTCAACACATGCACAACACCTTTCTTATTTGAATAAGAACTTGTTAACTATGGAAATACACCTTCATATGATTATCATAGTTCATCTTCGAATGACATTGGGTTACTCACTATTAATAAATATCACTCAACCAATTCTTCATTTCTTTCACCATCTTCAAGAAATGTAGTATTGAACCTTAAGTAGTATTCTTTGAGTGACCATGATGATTCTATGGTTCCTTCTCCAAACACAAGTAGCCCCACCACTAAGTTGTTTCCCTATGGGCATGTACCTCATTCAGAGCTAGTTTAAATTTTTATTTAATCAGTATATCCTTTGTGATTAATGTTATTTATTTATTTATTATTTAAGCAGGTTTCATCTGTGGGGGCTAGTGGGGACCCAAGAGTATATGCCATGTCTTACAAGGACCAAATTTCCAATTGAGTCTTAATGTAGTTTTGACTTATTCTCGGAACAAAACATATTTGAGTCATAGATAGTTTTTATTGTCCGAGCCCATGAGTCTATGACGTATTGAAGATTTATTTGAAGATCTTGCGGAAAAACTTCGAAGAATTATTCATGCCGAAGTTTAATTGGTGAAATTTCGCGTCTTCAAGGTTTAATTGCATTCCGAGATCACACGGGTATGAATGCATAATGTTAATGAAACTCAGAATTTTATTTTATAAAAGTAAGGATGTTATTTTTAAATAAAAAATGTTTTTAAATGGTTTTAATTTTAAATATTTAAATGTTTACACATTAGATAAAGGACAGAGTTTACGTTGGATTAGAGTTGGTTTTGAATGAAACTCTTTGATTAAAGTTGGAACTATTTAAAACTCTATCTAACCACGTCGTTCAAATGAAATTAGATGTCGTCCGAACGAGATCCACTATCGTTCGAATGACGTGGCATCTCGCTCGAATGAGATTACTTACTTAAAAATTCTATTTAAGTCAGGTCCTAATCCTTTTCTCGGTGTGCGTGTAGAACTAAATCACTTTCCAAACATTATGTTTTTCTGTACATGTTTTCTAAGGTTTCAAAGGCAAAAACATATCCTTAGAGTTCGCAAAGATCCGAGATTTCATTATCATATGTTTATGTGATCCTTGTTGCACCAAGTTGGTCTTGTTCAACACTTGAACACATGTAATTGCTGGTTTTGCATTGGAGAAGTGACAGACATTGTGTTCAACATCGTAGACAACTGAAGCCATATCAGTGGATACTGAGACACTCGTGGAGGCGCGTGTTGTGGACGAGCATCGTGGAAGACGAAATTTCTGTGTGGGCACTTTGAAGAACGGTAAAATACCAGAAGGAGTGTCAAGACCCGTGGGGATCGATTCTGTGAGTAAGGCTTGTAGGTCATTTTAAAACCATTGTTCATAGTGAAAGTCTGGCTTGGGGCCATCTGAGGTTTTTTCCCGTTTTGGGTTTTCCTCGTATATCCGGCGTTGTGAGTACTCTTTACTTTATTTTTCTTGCTTTAATCACTATATGCATGTTTAGGATTAATCAAGATAAAATTTGGTTAAGTTAATTGGTTTCACAAATTGGTTTCGTGCACGTTTAAAAGTTGAAGATTTTTGATAAAAATTGGGTTGGTTTAAAACACACGATTTTCGCACTTGGTTTATTTAATTGGGACCACCCCTTTTTTATTCAAATTGGTATCAGAGCTAAAAACACTAATTTATTGTGTTCATACTCGTGTGTATGTTTTGTTTTTACTCCTGATTTAGTTCTCACTCTTGGTTTGTTTGTCTCTCGATGGGTTCTCTAAGCTTTGATGACCTACATTGTTTGAATTTAAAGTGTGCAAAACGTATTGAAGTTTTGGAGGAAGAAAATTCCCATTTTAAATATACGATTGAATATTTGCAAAACTTTAAAATTCAGAGAGATATATGTCGTGAGAAATTTAGTGCCTTGTTTAATGATTTTAGTATTTTGAAATTAGGCAAAAAAGAGAGTGATGATGGAATCCTCGTTTTAGAAAAGGAGTTGTGGGATTTGAAAAAATCAAGTGTTTGTGCCGTTGAGGTAAATATTTTGATAAACGATTTTATGGCATGAGAGAAGACTCTTAGGGATAAGTTTGTTCACATTGAGGGGGGCAAGATAACCTTCTAGGGGTAATTGAATCTAAAGAAGGAGTCCCAAAAGTTTGAGGAGTCTAATCGTTTGCTTGAGTCAGAAGTTTTGAAGTTAAAAAATGATTTATCTGACTCGAGTAGTGATGGTAGTGGCTTATCTTGTTCTAGTGGTTTGAATGTCAAAGAAAAAATCTTAGTTTGTTTTAGAGCGTCAACCACATCCGAGGGTGTTAGAAAAGGTCAACCTAAAGGTCACGTTCCTCGTCGTATTTTCACATGTTCGCATTGTGGTAGGAAAGGTCACCTTAGGATTTTTTGTTTTTATCTTAGAAAAGACCTTAGGAAGATTAAACGTAGTTTCCCATTGGTTCCCAAAACCCGTTTTGTTAGGTATACACCGGTTTAGGTTAGGAAGTCCATTTTGGAGATGCTAAATGCTTCATTGGTTGATTCTCACTTGGATGCACATGATTCACCCCTTGCTATTTCTTATCGATAGTTGCTTGCATGTTTATCATATGCTAGTCTTTGCATTGATGATATATACTTTGCTAGTATTATGACATGTTTATAATTTGTATTATATTTTTCACTTGTTTGAGTCTCATTGAAAAATACAAAAAGATTTTATTTTTGATAAAACTTTTGAAAAACCAATTTTTTTTAGGTTTTTGTGTCGTGAGTTAACATGTTTGATATGGCATATTGGTGTGTTTGAACCCCCTTCCTTCCATTATCCACGTGACTAGGACATTTGGTCATAATTATCGATGCTTAATATGATGAGTGTACGGGAAAGGGCTACGAAAGTATAAAATTGACTCGTCGTGAAAGCCACCATTTAAAAGAGCCCGAAAAAATTGAAAATGGCCATAAAAAGAAACATATGCCAAAAATGGACCAAATTGGTTTAGTTCATTCAAAAGAAAATATGATATATATATATATATATATATATATATATATACGAAGGAGTTTGGATGGATTGTCACGCCGCTATTGTTTGTAGAATCGCCAATATTTTGGATTTGTGTGCATGATGTTTGTTTAGTTCATTAAGCTCACACTTTAATTGTTACATATGGATATAATAAAGTTTGATGATAGATTTTTATTTATTAGAGCTTCTTGATCGTTTCGATGTGTTGGAATTGTGATTCATTTGTTTTAGTTCACACACCTACATTCCATGTTCATGTTTAGGCGCATCGATACTATGTTAGCATGTTACTCATAGGTTTTTGATTTTTAGTTTTATAGTTTTTCTACTGTTTCGCCACTATTTCATAGTTTTGAGGCCCTTCCAGTATGAATTTTTCTGATACTTTTCACTGGGCAACATTGTTTTGATATTCTGGGGATTCTGTGAAAATTTGAACATATCGTTCAAACGACATGTTGTTTCATTCGAGCGATGTCATGTTTCATTCTAACGACATCCCTGGCTCATTCTAATGACAACATGCTTTGACCAGTTTGACTTTTGGCTGGCTGTCTTTCTGATTTACTACCCTGCTGCATATTGGTTTATATTTTGGTACTGGATTCCTGTTTATGTAGTCTACTTTGTTCGATGCCATATTTTACTGCATTGACCCATTTATCACACCTGTTTAGATTGATAAATTCTTAGTGTGATTCATTGTTTGCTAGCTACTCTTTTGACATTGCTTGATCATTATTAACTCGTTATTTCATGTTTACCTAGACTATTATGAGTTTATCCAAATTTATATCTCTCTGTTCCTTTTACATATTGGTATCCATACACCTGCTAGATTTGTTTATCTTTTCACCTGATTGTCTATTCGAGACAAAAAGGGGGAAAGATGTCTATGATGTAGGGGGAGTTTTGTGATGTAGGGGGAGTTTTATGAGTTTGTGTGATATCCCACTTTATATGTTCATGTTCAAAAATTGGTATCATGTTTACTCACATAAAAAATGATTTGAATTTGATAGTTTTCATATTGTTTTATATCATTTGTTCCTCCATACTTCACTGGGTATTTGTCTGCTTCATGTGTGTACGTATGTTTTATGAGATTCAGAGATTTCAAGTCTACACCACATTCATACATTCAGAGACAGTTTCATGCTCGTCGAACCTTACTTTTTTAGTCTTATCCTATTCAGAGATTTATTTTTTATTTTGGGTTTTTGGGATGCGATTTAGGCGTCATACGGCTTGATGGCCCGGCTTAGGCATTTCACTGTTGGTTTTGTCCCGGAATAGTAAAATGGGGAGATTTGTAAGGACCAAATTTCCAATTGAGTCTTAATATAGTTTTGACTTATTCTCGGAACAAAACATGTTTGAGTTATAGATAGTTTTTCCCACGAGTCTATTACGTATTGAAGATAAAGGACGAAGTTTAAGTTGGATTAGAGTTGGTTTTAAATTAAAATCTTTGATTAAAGTTGCAATTGTTTAAAACTCTATCTAACTGCGTCGTTCAAACGACATTAGATGTCGTCCGAATGAGATCCACTATCATTCGAACGATGTGGCATCTGGCTCGAACGAGATTACCGACTTACAAAATCTATTTAAGTCAGGTCCTAGTCCTTTTCTCGATGTTCATGCAGAACGAAATCACTTTTCAAATAGTACATTTTTTTGCACATGTTTTCTAAGGTTTCAAAGGCAAAAATACATCCTTAGAGTTTGCAAAGATCCGAGCTTTCATTATCAGATGTTTATATGATCCTTGTTGCACCAAGTTGTTTTTGTTCAACACTTGAACACTTGTAATTTCTAGTTTTGCATTGGAGAAGCGACGAACATCGTGTTCAACATCGTAGACAACTCAAGCCATATCGATAGACACCGAGATACTCATGGAGGCGCGTGTTATGGACGAGCATCGTGGAAGATGAGATTTCTATGTGGGAACTTTAAATAACGGTAGAAGACCAGAAGGAACGTCAAGACCCGTGGAGATCGAGTCCGTGAGTAAGGCTTGTCGATCTTTGTAAAACCATTGTTCATAGTGAAAGTCTGGCTTAGGGCCGTTTGAGTTTTTTTCCCCGTTTTGGGGTTTTCCTCGTACATCCAGCGTTGTGAGTACTCTTTACTTTATTTCACTTGCTTTAATCACTAGATGCATATTTAGTATTAATCAACATAAAATTTGGTTGAGTTAATTTATTTCACAACTTGGTTTGGTGCATGTTTAAAAGTTGAAGATTTTTGATAAAAAAATGGTTTGGTTTAAGACACACAATTTCCGCACTTGGTTTATTTCATTGGGACCATCCCTTTTTATTCATGTCTTTACCCCGTCCTTTCACCTACTCGTCCTCCTCATGCTCCTTTTTGAGTATGTTAGTATTTTCCTTGATCTTGGTGTGACAGGTATGTTTTTTCTTGAAAAGTTTTATTTTTAAATCTTCTCGAAAGTGTGGTTGAGTCTTAGTAGACTAACTTCATGATTTGTCTTGAAGCATTCAATGGTATATGCCACGAATGTTGGGAGTTCTTCATTGGATGCTTATGCCATTGTTCGTGTGACGAGCACCTCTCTGTAGGTATCTGGAAATATTCACATTTATTTGCATTGTTGAACTTCCTCAAACTCTGTACTCACTTATCCTTGTTGGCAAATGCTATTACACCTTCCCTTTCTGATCATGGCCTAATTACTTCATCGGGAGTGATTAGTTAATTCATTTAGCCCCAATATAGTCATCTAGCTACTTTGACCAAGGTACTTTACTCGAATGCCTTCTCCTCCCCTTTAGCATTTTCTTCCATTTCTTGAAGAAAGTGGCTCATGCCATTTTATCTTTATAGGGTCCTTTATCGAGTGACCCTTTTTTTATCCGGGGGCTTTATTTCAAATTGGGGTCACTATTTTGAGCTTTCCTCCCTCGAGCAGGATATCTATCCCAATGGTATGATTGCTTATGGATAATAGGCCTCAGGTTCAAGATCTTTTCGCTCGGCCAATTTTGAGTGTGGTGTTTAGTGGCCCATCATTGCCCATTTCCTTCTTGGAGAAGGTAGTCCATTACTCTTATTTCTTTCTCATTATAAAATATAAGATGACTTCCATTGTCATTTATTTTAGAAATCACGTAATTTATTTTACCCTTATTATTCTAGCTTGATACAATGCTGCTGAGTCCCAATTGACTACGGTGACTTGCTCGAGCGAGCCTTCTGTCATTGAACCTCAGGTTCATACATTTCATTTTTTTTCTTATTCTTTGCAAACTCTTGTTACCTATGCTCACACTGTGCTCAATATACCACATATTTAAGAAGTCACTCTAAAAGTTTTGAAGTTATCATAATGCTCATGTGTAGCGAAACATTAATGAAAAAATAGCCTCGAGACTTCTATTTTTGTGTGCCGTCAATATTTTAGGATCTTTTTGCAAATGGTTGCTTTTAATGCAAAGATAATAATGCTCTTTCGTAGCCCCTTTCCATTACTCTTTCAAATCCAAGAGGATGGATCCTCTAAATCAAGCGTGGGGTCCACCAGGGTAACATGGGAAATGACGATATCATCACCAAGGAGTGCATCATTCTCACACTCGAGGTCAGGGTGAATAGACATCGACAACTCTTCGTCTCTAATTGTGACGTTTATTAACTCCATAAGCTTAAAGCTTACAAGGTTAAACACCCTATAAGTCATACTTGACGATGAATATCCTAAAAATATCCCTTCATGGCTTCGGGATTCAAACATTACTATGTAATCTCTATGTCTCAAAATGTATTAATGACTTCTAAAGACACGAAAATACAATAAGTTATGTTTCTTCCCTATTTATGACTCATATGGTGTGTGTAATGTGTGTGGATAAGGATATACCCTATTCATCGTATGTCACGTGGTATTAATTGCCTTTGCCTAAAAATGTCTAGGCACATTTTTTCCAAGAAACATGGATCTAGCAATCTCTTGAATTTCCCAGTTCTTCCTTTCAATGATCCCATTTTGTTGAGGAGTACGAATAATCAAAAACTCACGTCTCATGACCACTCCATGACAATATCTATCCACTTGCGCTTATTTAAATTTATTGTAATTATCACTATGCATCCATTTATAGTGACCCCATTTTGGTTTCGTGGGACACGACACTTGGTTGTTAGGAACTCATCCACATCAGACTTTTCTCTAGAAACCATGCGATAGAGTATCTTAAAAAGTCATCGACCATTACGAGAGTGTATCTCTTACCATCTATGCTCTCTGTATGTGTAGGACATATAATATCCATATGTATCAAATTTTAAGACACGAGAGGTGGTAATTGTATTCACTTTCGATGGGTCTTTGACTTTATTTTTGTTATTGACAAGGACCACAAACCGAGGAAGTTAGTTTCCTAAGCGATGGTACGCCACGAACTATGTCTTTCTTCACTAACATCTCAGGATATCTAAAGTTCACATGGCCTAGTCATTGATTCCAAAGGTCCATAAAGAAGGCTGTGGCATTGTTGCACATAAAGGAGGACTTGGGAATGATCCCATAGAAATTATCATTTGTCCTCACTCCTTGTAGTAATAGTTCACCGGATTGATCGTAAACATTATTCTCGGATTGGTCAAACTTTACCACAAAGTTTGTGTCACAAAGTTGGCTTATCCTAATTAAGTTTGCTTTTAACCCTTTGACGTACAATAAATTATCTAGCTTTGAAAATCTGGGTATCTCAACACAACCACGTCCTAAAATTCTATACCTACTCCCATCTTCAAAGGTGACTTTGCCTTCCTTATAATCCAAAAGGTCGGTAAAATATGATTTTTCAGAGGTCATGTGCCTAGAGAGTCCACTAGTAAAATACCATTGGGAAGTATCTTGAACCTTCGGATCAAAGTGAACAATAAGGGCTTTGTCATCTTGCTGAGTTACCCAAGTGGTGGTAACCTTTATTTTGCCCTTATCGTTGTGGGATTCAGTCATAGCGTTAGAAGAGTTCTAAAAATCATAGACATCCTTTATAATTCTTCCATTAAGATTTGAGAAGTTATGACTAGGAACTCAACTTGATCTCTAAGACTAGCAAAGTCGCTATAGCAGTGTGCGGGACTATGTACATTGAGTTCTTCCTAGCTTGTAGCAAAATTTCTTAAGGTGAACTCTCCTTTTGTTATGCAAACATAAACTCGTTTGGGTCTACTTTGGTTAGATCGATTAAGTATAACTTTATTTGGTGAGTTACGTTGAGGTCCATATTGATCCATAATAAACATAGGAATTAGTTTGGGTACGACACGAGAAGTGGATGCACCATCGTAACATATTCATCGCTTTTTCCTAAAACCTAAAGTGGGACCGAGGAACATCGTACTAATATTTTACGATGTGTACTCTATAGTAACCTTGACCTACCGGGAATATTTAATATCTTTCTTGACACTTTAAGCTCTTTGTCTAGCAATGACACGTTAAACTCCAAATTTTTATTTTGTTTTTTCTTTTTAAAGGGACTCGATGCAAAGCTCAGTGTAGGCTCGTCGAAGGCCACTTTATCCCTCATTAAAATCGTCACCTCCCTAACTCTCTCCAGAATGAATAGATACACTATTGACTTCATCATATTTAAAATCATCTTTATCAGCGTGATACGTAATCGATGTACTAGCATGACTAGCCATGAACACGATGAAGTTACATTTATATAGTGATTCGTCCCCGAAATCCACTGTCTCAACCTCTCCATCACAAAGAGTGACATTATAGGCGACTTTTCCATTGACCCGTCTCTTTAGCCTCGTTGCACACTCGTGCACTTTGTGACCCTTACCCTTGCACTAATAGCATCTTTCCCTAACTTTCTTAGGGTACTCTCCTCTTGATTTTTTAAAATTTTTCTTTCCTGATTTAAAATCTCTATTTTTCTCAAAACTTTTATTTTCTTTTGAAGAATTTTATTTTCTTAGTTTGAGAGAAAAGGTCAAGATGATCTAGACGAAAATCAAATTCGAAGTCAAAAGAGACATGCTCTTTCTTTTTAGATTGGGCTTTCAAAGCACTTTTTAGATGTTTGAATTTTAAGGAACATATTGATTTCATAAGTTTGCAGGTCTCATACGAGTTCTTCTAGCCAAAGTGTATCTAAAATTCCTAACGAATTAAGGATTTTGACTTTAGGGATAAAACGGGGCGATAAAGATCTAAAAATATTTTCCACAACTCTCTTATCAAGAATTTTCTCACCCAAATTAAAACTGGAATTGACAATATGAGATAATCTAGCATAAAATTCATCAAAAGTCTCAGATTCTAGCATAATGATAGTTTCAAACTGTGTAGTGAGATTTTGTAGCTTATAATCTTTTACAGCATTGGTACCCTCGCAGGTGAGCTGAAGGGTACTCCATTCTTCCTTAGACGTGGTGCATGTCATGATGTGGCATAATTCATCAGGGGAGACGACACCAGTAATTGCACTTAAGCTGTGACAGTTAAAATTACTCTACTTAAAATCACCATCAGTCCATGGAGTGATAGGTTTAAGAGTTACGACGTCGTCATCAATCATAGTGGGGGGTGTTAACCCTCTTTCACAAACAATCCATACACGCTCGTCAATTTCTTTTAATGCCAACCTCATTCGAGCTTTCCAATAAGCACAAATTGAACCATAAAAAATAGGTAGTTTATTACCCAAATTATCTATATAATCCCAAATTTAAAGATCATACAATAAATTAGTATAACAATCTCTAATACCAACTTGAGAATGTTGGGATTATACAGATTCACTTGTATCTCAGGCTAAACATACAAATTCACTTTTCATCATATTTTATCTTGATTTAATTTAAAGATAACATGCAAGACAAATTGTGAAGCCAAATTCCAAACCAAACAGAATGGGGGGAAGATAGAGGAAAAATCCCTTTCGGGCAAAACCTTTAATTTAGCATTGTTTAAGACTCAACTGACAACCATAAACTTAAAGACACATTAGCTCTCCACTAAGTTTAACGCAGTAATGTCTTCGAATATTCAATAGGGAATGATGTAGTCAAGCACCCCCCCCCCCACACCAAGCAGATCTTTCCTCAATATCCACCGATCAGCCTCATAAATAACAATTCCTTTCTTCTTCAGCCATAGAGCCTCGACTCCATAAATCAAGAATAAAGAAAACTCTACAAGGGTTTATAACTTTTGATTGTGTTCTAATTGGTTTGGAAAAATGATCCTTAAATATCCAAGGGATTTTGATGAAAAAATTATAGAGGTTGATCATAAAAAGAACTCTAAAAAGGCTTGTTGAAAAGTCTAATCCCACATCTTTGTTTATAGGGAAAGTTGTTGTAAAGAGATTAGGTTTAAATATTTGGAAAATATTTGTTTAAAAAATAAAAACATGCATACTCGTTCGAATGATGTACCCTATTTTGTTTGAATGGCTTCCAACAAAACTTTGAACGACACTCTAGAACTAACCAAAAAAGTGACGCTTAAAATCTCGTTCGAATGTGGGAACTTCATTCTAATGACCAACTTAATCTCATTGAAACAACATTTGAGTTCATTCTAACAAGCCAATGAGCTTTTCAATTTTTTTTTAAAAACTTTAAAAACGAATTGTTTTAAAAAAATGGATATTTCAAGCTTTACCAAACGACCTCATAACTCTTCTCGAGTAAAGTTGTGATGTACGATCTTCAATCTTGCAAATGTTATTGATGATTATTCTCTTGAGAACAGTCATGAAGGTGCAATGAGGTCTAATGGGATAAACCAAATAAAAATAAACTAGGTAATTATAAAATTTTCTCTTACAATATGCAAACAAAATTCTTCAAAACCAAAAGTAACTTGAACCTTGCTGAAATACAACTCTCTTTCGACCAATCAAATATTCATCCCAAATACTATATAGACCCTAAAAATTAGCCATAAAAAGTACACAACAACATAGTTAAAATTTGAAGCTTAATTTTGAGCAAAATCAGTACTTAATGGTTTTATGTAGTTCTTAAGGATTTGGTTGAGTTTCTGTGTTAGTATAGATTCATGTTATGCATTTATTTTGTATATGTACTATGTATATAAATATGAGAAGGCTTGAAAACAAGAATACACCATTAAAGATTGAGCTTCAATGATGGAATATGTATTTATGATCTTGAACCAGTTCAAAGATAAGAGAATTCAAGATATGGTTCTAAGGAACCTAGATGCAATGTTTAATTTAAGTTTTATTTTATTTTAGTAGACAAAATAAAACATTTTTAGTTTCGGCATCGAAAATTCCAAAAATCAAAACGAGAGGTTTTAGTACATAATCAAAGGAAAATCCAACGAGCTCGATTCATTTACTGTCCTAGAATCATTTTCAATCAACCCCGTTGTTTGAATTTAAACTCATAACCTCAAAAACTTTGGTTGAATTTGATTTTAATCCAGAAAATCATTAGCTTGACACAGTCCACCTCAAGCCTTGAAAATACATTTTTTGAATTCCTTTCAAAATTTTAGACAATATTCTTTAAGGAATCGAAGGCTAATGTGTCCTGTAACTTGAGATAACCATGGTTAAAATTTTAGTCAAAAACGGATGTTGAAGTTGAACAATAATATCCTATGCTCTAGGGCATGAGGCAGTGGGGGCACATGATAATTTTAAATCAGTGCGTGGTTGATCCAATAATTTTTATTATATATATATATATTATTTTTCTACCCTTTTGGTAACCTAGAAACTAGTTTATACAAAAACCTAAGGAATAAATAAGATTTTTTTTTCAATTTTAACCCTAAATTCATAACCAATGTATAAAACTTAAACCCAATAAGTATAATTTTCTTATGCACTCTAAAATATCCAAATTTTAATTATAAATGTTACCCAAAGCCTATAAATTATCTTTTAATAATTATGAATGAACCCACATAATTATTTCTCTATTTAAAACTTACACTTTACCCTTTCTATCATACCTACATACTATACACCTTATTTTCTAAAACTTACTGTATATCCATTCTTTTAGAATTTCATAATTTCAAGCCAACCACTCCAAATTGCACTAAACCCAAGCCAGACTGAAAGTAGGTCATTCTACTTCAATATTTATTTTCTCCCTTAGACTTGTTATGCATGAATTGTTCATATCATCATGTGATAGCCCCAAAATTGTATCTCTCATTGTCATAAACTTATTTGTGATGTTCACAATTATGACACCCTTCCTAATTAAATATCGGGTGATCAGGTCTTTATCAAATTAAAATAGGTTTCTCATATGGTTCAATCTTAGCATCACTGTCGAAAAATCAAATTAATTACTAACCACCTAATTGTTAATTAAGTCGATGCCAAATTTTATCTTCCAATTAAACAGAATAAATAAATAATTCGAGAACTAAAACAGCAATCACAATATACTAGAAACTAAACCATCATGATATGTGAATGAAAAAAAGTCATGCCGAATAAACCATCGGCAAAAAAAAAAAAAAAAAAACCAAGAAATAAACCAAGTCTAAACTGCAAGGTAAAACTGAAACTATAATACCGACAATGGACCACACGTCTGAATAGGATATACAAGAGTGAGATCCTATGCTAGGTCTGAATAAAAGAATCGGCTACTCAAAATCCTGTCAACATCCACAATGCTACAACTCCGAGTCCCTGGAATGAAAACATCAAGCATGGCGTCCCTATGACTGGACACCTAAAAGGTTTTGAAAATATTTTTATATCAAGAGTTGGTACTCAAAACATTTCAAAACATTTAACAAGCAGTTTATCACAATTAAAATCGGTTATTGATTACACATGTTAGGTTCATGCACACTCCCTTGAGTTTCCTCACCTCTCATCAAATGTGAACACCCAACATTCTATACTTACCCCACCTAGCTATCATACCCAAGCTTTCTCGACTAAAGTGTCTAACCGATCTTATCAAGTCTACTCTCCCGTACCGCTCATGCAACACGCTTCATTGTTATCATTTCTCACATGTTATTCAGTTTTCATATAACATTCACATATATTACGTTTAATCATCTAATCAAGTCTCACTACTTAATTCATATAGAATTTCACATATAATCATCATTCAACTTCCACAATTAAGTTTCACTACTTAATTCATAAATCATTTCAAAGTTACCATTCAACTTCTATAATTAAGTTTTACTACTTAATTCATTATAGATATTCCCAACCTATTATAAATCTTGGAATTAAGTTATATATATATATATATATATATATATACACATATTTCACTACTTAATTCATGGTTTATGAATTAAGTAGTGAAATATGTATATATATATATCATCTACAAGTGTAATTTTGCACATAAGTAGAGTATCATGAAGTATATATTTCACACACAATATATACTATGAGGATATTGGTCCGAAAAATCATCGTCCCCAATCATCCTACCATTTACAATAGTCCGGATATCCCTCGCCCCCAAGGTAAATTTTATGCATATGTATATTGGTCCGGACAACCATCAACCCAATATAGTTGGTATGCCTTAGGCATTCACACCGCCTAAGTAGTTAGTATAGTAGGTATTCCTGCCACCTATGAGTTTACATTATTTCGGATAGCCATCGACCCCAATGTAAATATTATATATGCACATATATTGGTTCGGATAGCCATCGACCCCAATATAGTCAATATACTCTATACATTCACACCGTCAAAGTATTTAATATAGTAGGTACTCACACAACCTAATAATTCGCATTGGTACGTAGTATATTTCTCTCTAATACTAACCGTACCTTTTATTTTGTAATTTATTTCATTATCATATTTTATTTAGGTCTTCACATAATTTTAAAGGGCCCTTGTTACTCCTTAAATATAATTTCAGTAGTTATTATCATTAACCTACTGGTATACATATTGAATTGACGTTAAATCTTCCCCTAACTCAATTCCCAATTTCCCCCGATATACGACTCCATTGGTGTATCCTCGTTGGTCCATTTTCTAAGTCCTACACCCAATGGCCTTAATGGACCTCAATAATATACATATTGGTCATTATTCCGTCCCCAAATAAGTGTAATATCATTCTTAGGGTTCCCATCCCTTGTTGGTTAACAAAATAATTTAAGCAAAGAACCCAAAATAAGCTATGGTCGATCGATCGAAGATTTGGTTGATCGATCGATCCATCGATCGATCGATATTCAAGGGTCGATCGATAAATCGAGCAGTGACAGACCCAGTTCGTCTTCTTCATGCGTCTGCCTCCATTAACACACCTCAACTCTCATGGTAGTCCACCCAATTCACAACCAATCTCCCAAAACTATTTCTACACGTATAAGGATGATTTCTAACGTTCCTAACCCATCAAATCTTCGCATAATTCAGTCAGGAACAAATTAAAAACTTTTATCTTTAAAAACCCTAGTTTTATGTTCTTCCCAAAGGTTCAACCACAAACCAATATTTGAATCCATAAAAACAAGTGAAATATCATATGAATTCAAAGTCCTCTACATGTATAATTTCATCTACATGAAATCCTATCCCAACATGCATTAAATTCATTATTCTTCCCAAGAATTTACTCACAATCAAATTATTTATCAATCCATACACATGGGTATATAACTTCGATCTAATTTGTAATAAACAACTTCCCTCAATTACCATAGAGTCTGATTTCGTGAGGTAGGTGATGAATCTATATGTTTCCTCTTCAAATCTTCACTCCTTAGGTGCTTAGGGTGCAAGAATACCTTCCAAACTTCAAGAATTCTCCTTAATCCTTTTGGGAATGGTTTCTCTCTTCTCTCTAATGGCCTCTCCAAGTTCTGTGAGTTACGAACTCTAACCCCCAATCCTAACCATCAGATATAGGGCTTTAATTTTCGTAGGTCACTTTCCCTTTATTTTAAAAATGATGAAATTACCCTTAATAGGTGTTGATTTGGTCCAAAATTGACCCTAGACCCAAACTTAACCCCTGGGTACACTATTCTGGCTATTTTGACCCTATCGGAGTCATCTGTGACCTCTAAATTATCATACGAGTCACTAAAAATACATTTATCATATCTCACCTCAAAATAGTCTACACGTGACTCCCGGTGGATAAAATAAAATATGCACATATCACTCGCTATGCTGCATAACCACAATTAATAAAATACACACATATCACTCGCTATGCCGTATAACTAAAATTATCAGTTATTTATTATTCACTCTTAGTAAATATCACAATGCAATATTAATCAGTATCTATCTCTCGATTAGTATTTAACAGTCACACTTATCATCTAATCGCATTAAATTACTTCAATTGCGTAATTTAATTCAAACGTGTTTTTCCTAATTAATTCCTTAAAATTATTTAAATAAAAATACACCAAAATACGGGGTGTTACATACTTCCCCCCTTACAAGGGAATTTCATCCTCGAAATTATGGCAAGATCGGTACTAAAAATTTGGATCTATAACCTCACGACATCCTCTAGTACCCAAATTCCAATCATAATAACATAAGGGTCACTCCACTAAACATCTGCTAGAGGTACCCACCTATCAAAAGGCTTAATCACTGTAGCCCTAGTTTATGAACAAGCTTTCCCAATTAACTGCATACTGATAGGCTCTATCAGTCAAGTGATCTCAATACTGACTCTATCGTCTCCATATTAAGAAAAGGTCGCACAACCTTAAATGCCCACTCCCCTTATTTACCACAACTCATAACTCCCTTCATGGAAGGAATTACGACAACCTATGACCACTCAAGTCAGTATTAAGAACTTTCGTTCACAGTGACGTAACTCTTTCGACATTCAAAAGTCACCCAAAATAGTTTATGGTTCCCTCTACTGTTATCCAACATACTCCAAATCACGGTCAGTACAAAAATCTAGTTATCCCCTCACCTATAATCAACCTGAGGGTGAACTACATGGCTTTCCACACAAAACCTCGAAAGGTACCTTGTGCTTGATAAATTGGTATAGGTTATCCCACACTACTCTACCCACGGTAATTGTAAGAACATAATTTTATAAATATTCATCACAATGTAGTATGTCGTATACCGCTACAAGTCGTCGAAGAATTGAGAAGATTGCATCTACAAAAGACGGATCTGAATTAAAAGTTGTCTTCAACATTCAAGCCCAACAATATGAACTTTGGTAAGATAATGTTTAAAGTTTCATTTACATTTAATATTAAGAGTGTTGGGATATTTTTAAAAGGATTTAAAAAAGCTTTGATATAGAAAATGTTTTTATAAATGTTTCTTATGAAAAGGATTGTTATTGTTTTCGAGGAAAGTTTGGTTTTGACAAGTTTTTGAGAAATTTTCTAAGTCCTGTAGAATTCCTCGATTTTGATGCTCAAGTCATTCAAGCGAGATCACCATCTCGTTCGAGCGACATGAGATGTCTCACGATGTCGTTCAAACGACACGCGCATCTCGTTCGAGCGAGATCTTCTTTTCGTTGGAACAACCGAGGCGGCGCGATTTTCTATAAATACTCATTAAATGGTTTCGTTTTCATTAAGAAGTCCCAGTATTTTGAAAGATAGAAAACTGCGAATCTGCAAAATTCCTTTGACTTCTTCTTTTAGGGTTTTCATCCTTTTTGTTTACAATTCACAAAAATCCCAATTACTTTTGTGTGAGTTGTTTTGTGGAACCCAAGAACATATTTTGCCTTTTTTCATTCTTTGTGGGGAGAGCTCTACAACCAACAGCTGCGTGCTATTATGGAGGGATTCCTTGTGAAGATTTTAGAATGTGTTTCTCAACTGCACGCCCTGATGGTATAGATGCGTGCGAACCATTGCTGATTTATTTCTAATCGTTGTTTTGGAGGTTTGACGAAGACACCGTGCATTACTCTTGTGGGCGAAAGAAAGAAGGTATGTAAGTCAATGGTCTTGTAAACTTATCAGAGTTCTAGAAATAAAAGGTTTTGCCCTTCGGGGATTTTTCCTGAAATTTTGTGTCGCATGCTATATTTTATTTGGTTTGATACGTAGTTGCATGTTTAGGGGCTGAATTAATTTGGTTAAAAAATAGACTCTAATTAAATAAGTGTCACGAATTAGAAATTTACGAATTTAATTAATTATCACACGCATTCATATTTCTCAAATTGGTATCAGAGCAGGATACCCTATTTTATTATGTATTCCTATTTTCTGAAAAATTGTGTGATATTGATTTTAAAAAAAAACAATTTTGTGAAAAATCGCAATTTTTCCAATGGAACGTTCATTTAATAAGGTGCTTATTTTTTATGGGAAAAATTATGCCTATTAGAAACCTCGCATGAAATCTAGTTTAAAAGCCATTGACGAGCATGCTTAGTTGCTTTGCGAAAATGGATGGAATCCTCCCACGGTCACCATTGAAAATATCACATATTTAAAACATGTGTCAGATTAGACTGAGAACGATTTTAAAATGTCGAATTTGAATTCCTGTGGACTGAGTGCTATTTATGGAGATGTCACTCGTGATGAGTTTCGCCAAATTATGACGTGTACCACTTCTAAAGAGGTTTGGGATGTTTTGAAATTGACACACGAGGGTACGAACGCGGTTAAAGAATCAAAATTACAAAATTTGGCCACCCAATTTGAGACTATCACCATGTCTAAATCTGAATGCTTTGATGATTTTTATGCATGTTTGTCGGACATTTTAAACACCAGTTTTAATTTGGGTGAGGTTCTTGATAAAACGCGTGTCGTTAAAAAGATTTTGAGATCTCTCCCAAAATGCTTTATTCCTAAAGTCACTGTTTTGAACTCTTTGGGAAATTTGAAATCACTTAACTACGAATAACTTGTAGGAGATCTTCAAACCTATGAGATTGACATGTTTCCCAAAACCATTAAGGCTAAGGATAATGGCGTTGCTTGAAAGACTCATTTTAAGAAAAAGAAAGAAAAAGTTTGTGAGTCCGATTCTGAGGAAGATTTTGATTTTAAAGATAGGGCCATGTTTGCGAAAAATTTCTCAACGTGAACAAAAATAATTCTTCCAATAAGAGATTTTTTGAGAAAAATAAAAAGGCCAAAGAAGGCGGTGAGGAAGAGAAGGAGGGAGAAAAAGAAAAGGAGAGTGAGGAAAATTTAGAAAGTTTGACGTGTTTTGAGTGTGGGGGAAAAAGGCATAAGGCGTATGAGTGTGCCACTAGACTTAGGAGAGAGGGAAAGAAAGCGTCTATGCCTGCCACACTTAGTGATAGCGACATTTTTTATTCGGGTGATGAAAAAGAGCACGGTATGTGTGTTGGGTTTTTAGCTAGTCGGGTTAGCACACCTAGTTTGGATGGAGGTGAGGGGACTAGTTCTCGTGAGATCACCGAGGAGGATGATTTGAGTTTTTCAAGTTAGGGTGAAGGTGAGTGTGAAAGTGATCTCCAAATTGCTTTTAGAGATTTGTATGCTGATACTTTAAAGATAAAAAAATTGAATAAAGAGTTAAGTCAAAAAGTGAAAAATTTGGAGAGAGAGATTGAGATTTTAGGTGAGTTTGAGGTCAAAGCAAGTCAACTTGAGAAGATGAAAGTGAGTTTTAGTGAGCAGTTGATTGCTTTAGGTACGGAGAAGTGTGATTTAACCAACACGGTGTCTAGTCTGACGATACGTGTATCCCAACTCGAGAATGATCTCGAACGTGACCGGGAGGTCAAAGTCCCTGTAGAGAACGCATCTAAGAAGGTTGGAAAGATGGTTCTCAGTCCTATTTTGGGTAGTGGTGAGTGTTTAGGAATAAGTCATGATGGCGCTTCTACTTCCTAAGTAATACCCGAGCTGGTTCCCACTTTAGTGTTAGATTCTCATGAGTCTCACCCTAACCCACCTAGGCGTCCCATTTATATTAGAAGAGCTCCCTAGAGTTTTTGAGAGAGGTGTTCGTAGGCCTATATATGTTTGTTCCCATTGCAAAAGGAGATGACACCTTAGGGAATTTTATTTTAAGTTGGTTTATGTGTCACGTTTTGATTCTACACGTGTTTCTGCCACACATGCACCCACACATGATACTTTAAATGCTCCCGAAGACTACATGAGAGAGTTTGCACATTTAGGTGAGCAAGTTACGTTTTTTGTCAAAACTTAACAAAATTTGATGGAGGTTTTTCAAAAGTTGGCACCACCTTTGGAAAACCCCTCCGCACCTAACGATTGAGGTTTGACTTGTTTACTAGCATAGGATGTTTTTCATGATGACATTATTTGCCTATTGCTAGTATGTATCATGTTTGTATATTTTCCATTTTTTTGAAAATTACAAAAAGATTTTATTTTGATATATTTTAGAAAAGCACAAAAGGATTTTTGTATTTTGTTTACGCCGTTTATGGATGGACACTCAGGATGACAGAGTCACAATTTCATTTCATTTTTCATGTGACTATTTGATAGTGTTTTGAGAGAATATGTCAATTCATCCATGTGCTTTATAATGTTTGGAGTCATTGAGATGTAATTAGTTGTTACTTCCTACATGTTTGACTCATGATATCCTTTATTGCACACGTGCACGGATTTGTTTGATTATTGTGCTTGTCTTATCACATGTTGGTTGGGTGTTTTCACATCAATCATGTCCTTAAAACGAACCAAGCACTATAAAACTCGACAAAAAAGTTGTGCATGAAAAGAACCGTTTGTGAGTTTGTGTGCTTTATTTGAAAACGGGGAAGGGCTGCGAAAGGTTCACATTTGACATTTGCGAATACTAAGCCACCGTTATATTGGACCTAAAAAATTGAGTAATTTTATTATCCGGGGTCCAAAGAGGATTAAAAGAGCTCGAAAAAATTTAAAGGCAATTAAAAGAAATTCATGCCAAAAAGGGGCCATTAGGTTTTTGCACCAATTCTCTAATGTTTGAAAATTTAGATTACCTCAAAAAGAAAATATGCATGAGGGAGTTTGGATGGAATTTTAAACGGGTTTGCATGTCCTTGAAAGTCTTGAAAAAGCATTAAATAGTTATGGATGTTACTGGGGTGGAAATCACTTTGACTTTGATTTATTAATTTGCATAAGACGATGTCATCTAAAATCAACAATTTTTACACCTAAGGATACTTTTGATTTTCATTCGTTAGGAGTACACGTATGCATCGTGCACATATGATTGATTGAGTTGATTTACCTATCGAATGTGTTCACACCCATTCATTCCATTTCCATGACTTGGTTGTTTTAGTTAAATCCATGGTGTGATTTTTGTAACATTATGTTTGTATCATTTTTTTTGCTTTGTTTGAAAAAATTGAAAAATCAAAAATAGTTTGTGGAATCTTTTGAGATACTCCTTTGCATACTTAGTTTGATCCATGTTTGCTATGGTTTTGTCGTGATACTCCATGTTTTGATTGTTTTTTCTTATTTGTCTATTTGGGGACATCATAAAATAGGGGATAAAGAATTACCATGTTATGGAGGAGTTTTTGCATTATGGGGGAGATTTGATTTATTAATGATTTATTCTTATATCATTTCAAACTCGATACGTCACAAAGGTTTTTGCTTTATCTCATGTGTGTAGGTACAAAGATTGAAGATCATTACGTTGCACACCCTGATTTAAAAAGCTTTGAGATTTGATGAAGATTTTTGAAAAGTTTGAGAACTTGCAAATTTGTACCTTTTCAGTTTTGAGATTTATGGGAGGGTAGATTTGTATAGGCATTTTGGTATTTGATAATTCAGATGTTTTTATGTATGTTCCGATATAGACATAGGGGGAGATTTCTAAGGACATTATTTTATAAGTCCGTTATCAATTAATTATGTCGTATACCATTACAACCATCGAAAAAGTTCAAGAGCAATCTACATCAAGACGGATCCGAATATATCAAAGTTCTTCATAAAAAAGCCTCGCAAAGTTTACTCTGGTAAGGGTATGTTTTAAATACCTTAACTTTGCACTTAGAGCTTTGGGATATGTTTACAAAATATTTTCTAAGTGTTGGAGTGGACCTTTTTCGTCAAAATTTGAGAATGAGTAAATTTTGTAAGTCCTGTAGTGTTCCTCGATTTTGACGCCCAGGTCGTTCAAGAGAGATCACCATCTCGTTCGAGCGACATGGAGATGTCGCGCGATGTCGTTCAAACGACACGTGTACTTCATTCGAGCGAGATCCCTTTTCGTTCTAACGATAAAGGCAGCACGATTTTCTATAAATACTTATTAAATGGTTTTGTTTTCATTAAGAAGTCCCAACATTTTGAAATATAGAAAACTGCGAATCTGTAGAATTCTTTTAACTTCTTCTTTTAGGGTTTTCATCCCTTTTGTCTTCCATTCAAAAAAATCACAAATGCTTTGGTGAATTATTTTGGTGTTCAAGAACACACTTTACCTTTGTTCATTATTTATGGGGAAATCTCTACAACCGGAAAGCTGTGTGCTATTATGGAAGGAGTCTCTATGAAGTTACTGTTGTGGGGAGTATAACCTACATCGAGAAGACTGCGTGTCCTTGTGGTATAGATGTGTGCAGACCATTGCAGATTTCTAGCCGTTGCTTTAGAGGTTTGACGAAGACACCGTGCATTACTTTTGTGGGCGAAAGCAAGATGGTATGTAAGTCAATGGTATTGTAAACTTGTCAGAGTTCTAGAAATAAAAGGTTTTTCCCTTCGGGGATTTTTCCTAAATTTTGTGTCGCATGCTATATCTTATTTGGTTTGATACGTAGTTGCATATTTAGGGGCTGAATTAATTTATTTTAAAAATTGACTCTAATTAAATAAGTGTGCCAAACTAGAAATTTGCGAATTTAATTAATTATCACATGCATTCATATTTCTCAAAGGGGAGTGATGATAGGGTCCTATTTTTAGAAAAAGAATTAGAGGACCTTAAAAATTCGAAGGTTTGTGTTTGTGCCAAAGAGGATAAAAATATTTTAATCAATGAGTTTGTGGCACGTGAAAAGACTCTTAGGGAAAAGTTTATTTTTATTGAGGGGGAGCGAGATAACCTTCTAGGTTTGATTGATAATTTGAAGAAGGAGTCCCTTAGATTGGAGGAGTTTAATTCTTTTCTTGTGTAAAAAAATTTGAATTTAAAAAATGATTTGATAGACTCGAGTAGGTTTGAGAGTGATGGTAATGGCTCGTTTTGTTCTCATGCTTCAAGTGTTAAAGTCAAAACCATATTTTATTTTATAGGGTCAACCAATTTCAAGGATGTTAGAAAAGGTCCATCCACAGGTGTCGTTCCACCCGTTTACACATGTTCACATTGTGTAAGAAAGGTCACCTTAGGATATTTTGTTTTGATCTTTGAAGAGCTCTTAGAAATTCGAAGTCTAGTGTTTTGTTGGTTCCCAAAACCCGTGTCAACGTGTTACATTCGTTTGGGTTAGGAAATCACTTTTGGATACGCTAGATTTTAGACTAGTTGATTCTCGTTTGCTTGCACGTGATTATTCTCTTGCCATATCATATTGATGATTTTGTTTTCATTTTTTGCCATACATTAGTTATGGTTCATGATATATATTTGCTAGTGTAATGACATGTACTTTTTTTTATTAGATTTTTATTTTTGAAAAATACAAAAAGATTTTATTTTGATAAAATTTTGGAAAATCCAAAAATATTTTTGTATTTTGTTTGCACCTTTTATGGATGAACACTTAGGATGACCAAGTCACAATTTCATTCCATTTATCCATGTGACTATTTGATAGTGTTTTGAGACAATATATCATGTCATCTTTGTGCTTTATAATGTGTGGAGTCATTAAGATGTAATTCGTTGTTACTTCCTACATGTTTGACTCATGATTTCCTTTATTGCACACGTGCACGGATTTGTTTGATTATTGTGCTTGTCTTATCACATGTTGGTTGTGTCTTTTCACTTCAATCATGTCCTTAAAACGAACCAAGCGCGATAAAACTTGATAAAAAAGTTGTGCATGTAAGAACCGTTTGTGAGTTTGTGTGCTTTATTTGAAAATGGGGAAGGGTTGCAAAAGGTTCACATTTGACCTTTGTGAATACCAAGCCATCATTAAATCGGACCTAAAAAATTGATGAATTTCATTATCTAGGGTCCAAAGAGATTTAAAAGATCCCGAAAAAATTAAAAGGCAATAAAAAGAAATTCACGCTAAAAATGGGCCATTTGATTTATTCATCAATTCTCCAATGTTTGAGAATTTAGATTACCTCAAAAAGAAAATATGCATGAGAGTGTTTGGATGGAATTTAAAACGGGTTTGCACGTCCTTGAAAGTCTTGAAAAAAAACGTTAAATAGTTTTGGACGTTATTGGTGTGAAAATCACTTTGACTTTGATTTGTTGATTTGCATAAGTCGATGTCATCTAAATTCAACAATTTTTACACCTAAGGATGCGTTTGATATTCATTCGTTAGGAGTGCACGTATTCATCATGCACATATGATTGATTGAGTTTATTTACCTATCGAATGTGTTCACACCCATTCATTCCATTTCCATGACTTGGTTGTTTTAGTTAAATCCATGGTGTGATTTCTGTAACATTATTTTTGTACGAAAAATTGAAAAATCAAAAATAGTTTGTGGAATCTTTTGAGATACTCCTTTGCATGCGTATTTTGATCCATGTTTGCTATGCATATTTTTTGTGACACTCCATGTTTTAGTTTTCTTCTTCTTATTTGTCTATTTGGGGACATCATAAAAAAGGGGAGAACGAATTATGAATTTATGGGGGAGTTTTTGCATTATGGGGGAGATTTGATTTATTAATGATTTATTCTTATATCATTTCAAACTTGATACGTCACTAAGGTTTTTGCTTTATCTCATGTGTGTAGGTACAAAATTGGAGATTGCACGCCCTGATGAGAAAAGCTTGGAGCTTTGAAATTTGAAGTTGAAGATTTTTGAAGAAAAATTTGAGAACTTGCAAATTTTACCTTTTTCAGTTTTGGGATTCATGGGAGGGTTGATTTGTATAAGCATTTTGGTATTTGATAATTCAGATGTTTTTATATATGTACCGGTATAGACATAGGGGGAGATTTGTAAGAACATAATTTTATAAATGTTCGTCACAATGTTGTATGTCGTATACCGCTACAAGTCGTCGAAGAATTGAGAAGAATGCATCTACAAAAGACGGATTCAAATTACAAGTTGTCTTCAACATTCAAGTCCAACAATATGAACTTTGGTAAGATAATGTTTAAAATTTCATTTACATTTCATATTAAGAGTGTTGGGATATTTTTAAAAGGATTTGAAAAAGCTTTGATATAGAAAATGTTTTTATAAATGTTTCTTATGAAAACGATTGTTACTATTTTCGAGGAAGTTTGGTTTTGAAAAGTTTTTGAGAAATTTTCCAAGTCCTGTAGCGTTCCTCGATTTTGACGCTCAGGTCATTCAAGCGAGATCACCATCTCATTCGAGCGACATGAGATCTTCTTTTAGTTCGAACGACTGAGGCGGCACGATTTTCTATAAATATTCATTAAATGGTTTCATTTTCATTAAGAAGTCCCAGAATTTTGAAAGACAAAAAACTGCGAATTTACAGAATTCTTTTGACTTCTTCTTTTAGGGTTTTCATCCTTTTTGTTTACAATTCACAAAAATCCCAATTACTTTTGTGTGAGTTGTTTTGTGGAACAAAAGAACATATTTTACCTTTGTTCATTCTTTGTGGGGAGAGCTCTAAAACCAACAACTGCGTGCTATTATGGAGGGAATCCTTGTGAAGATTTTAGACTGCGCGTCCTGGTAGTATAGCTGCGTGCGAACCATTGCTGATTTATTTCTAGCCGTTGCTTTGGAGGTTTGACGAAGACACCGTGCGTTACTCTTGTGGGCGAAAGCAAGATGGTATGTAAGTCAATGGTCTTGTAAACTTATCAGAGTTCTAGAAATAAAAGGTTTTGTCCTTCGGGGATTTTTCCTAAAATTTTGTGTCGCATGCTATATCTTATTTGGTTTGATACTTAATTGCATGTTTAGGGGATGAATTTAATTGGTTTAAAAATAGACTTTTAATAAATAAGTGTGCCAAATTAGAAATTTGTGAATTTAATCATTTATCACACCGTCGCATTATACAGTAACTCTTCCCCTCAATAAACCTACAAGCCCCACATGCACTTCTTGCATTAGTCAGCATATTAAACCAAGTCTCGTCTAACCATCGAGCTATAGGTGAAACAATATACCCAAAATAAAACTTCGTATCCATTGCTTCCTGATAATCACTATTAGAAGTGGGATTGTAGGATCTCATCCTGATACACGACAATATTGGGAGGCACCTTGCACTGGTGAAATCCTTCTCTTAAAAGAAAGAATAACAATTACTTCATCTTAGCCAATCCATTCCATACACTCGGAGGATTTTTTTTACCTAGTCATGGTGTTGCAGTCCATCATGAATTTTATCAGTCTACCTACCCATTCTATCACTGGCAACAGAGGCTTGTTACTCAATTCTAGTTGATCATCTAGAGCCACCCTTTTTCCATCTATGAATGGTGCATCCGGAGACAATCTCACTATGTCGAACCCAAGACCAATTCCCACTTATCATATCTCTGATTAAGTGGTACTTTATACTCCCCTTCTTCCCTCGGTGGGACAAAAGTCACGGCCCGTGCACTTTTTGCAACTGGCCCGCTTCTTGGGTCTTTTTTCCCTATAGTCATCAACAATTGATTTATGCGCAAGCCACTCGAAACATTCGACTGAGTAAGGATTCGCTCTATTTTCCCACAATAGTTTGGCCTCCTCTTTATCATGAGATATATTTTGAATGGCTTCCCAGATCCTTTCAACCCATCTTGGTGTGCTACTCTCATTGCACACATATACTTTGATTATCGTCATTCTCACTCGACATTCAATCCATCATACCATTCCATCTTTAACTATAATTTCCCTCAGGCATATGTTCCACACATTGATTCCTACGTCCTACTATCGGTGCATATATACACAACACTGGAAACGTCACACACACTTTCCTTAAAATTGGCCTCCCATTCTCGATGTGGCTATAACTCATGGGTATTCTTAATCACCCCATAAATTGAAATTTATTTCTCCTTAACATCTTTTCACCCCTCAACTCGTGGTCAGAAGAAATTTTTTTTAGTGCTCTCTCACGGCACTATCGCCCCCCACACGCTTTAAAACCCTAGTTTTGTGTTCTTCCCAAAGGTTCAACCACAAACCAATATTTAAATCCGCGAAAATAAGTGAAATATCATCTGAATTTAAAGTCCTCTACATGTATAATTTCATCTACATGAAATCCTATCCCAACATGCATTAAATTCATTATTCTTCCCAAGAATTTATTCATAATCAAATTATTTATCAATCCCTACACATGGGTATTATAACTACAATTGAATTTGCAATAAAAAACTTGCCTTGATTACTATAGAGTCTGATTTCATGAGGAAGGTGATGAAGCTATATGTTTTCTCTTCAAATCTTCACTCCTTAGGTGCTTAGGGTGCAAGAATACCTTCCAAACTTCAAGAATTCTCATTAAGCCTTTTGGGAATGGTTTCTCTCTTTTCTCTAATGGCCTCTCCAAGTTCTGTGAGTTATGAACCCTAACCCCCAATCCTAACCATCAGATATAGGGCTTTAATTTTCGTAGGTCATTTACCCTCTATTTTTAAAATGACCAAATTACCCTTAATAGGTGCCGATTTGGTCCAAAATTGACCCGAGACCCAAACTAAACCTCTGGGTACACTATTTCGACCCTATGGGAGTCATCTGTGACCTCTAAATTATCATACAAGTCACTAAAAATACATTTCTCAGTTCTCACCTCAAAATAGTCTGCACGCGACTCCCGGTGAGATAAAATAAAATACGCACATATCACTCCCTATGTCCTATAACCACAATTAATAAAATACGTACATATCACTCGTTATGCCGTATAATTAAAATTATCAATTATTTATTAGTCGCACTTAGTAAATATCACAATGCAATATTAATCAATATTTTTCTCTCGAATAATATTTAATAGTCACACTTTTTATCTAATCGCATTAATTACTTTACTCGCGTAATTTAATTAAAACGTATTTTTCCTAATTAGTTCCTCAAATTAATTAAATAAAAATAAACCAAAATATGGATATTACATACTTCCCCCCCTACAAGGGAATTTCGTCCTCGAAATTTGGGCAAGAATGATACTAAAACCTTGGATCTATAACCTCATGACATCCTCTAGTACCCAATTTCCAATCATAATAACATAAGGGTTACTCCACTATACACCTGCTAGTGGTACCCACCTATCAAAAGGCATAATACGAGTGTTGGTAACCTTAACATTCACGTTAAATTATTTATTGACTAGATATTGTGTGGAGTAAAATTCTCATATCCTTGTACTTTGAAATTTTTTATGTTTTCCTCTAATTATAAATATAGGTTTTGAAAATTTTGTATTCAAATTAATTATTGATGGTTCAGGGGATTGGATCTCGATCCCACTTTTCTCTACTCGTTTTCAAACTTAAAAATTTTCATTTTTTTGCTTTCTTTTAGTTAAATTTCATTTGATAGTTAAATTACTTTTGTTAAGTAGATATTCTCATAAAAACTCATCACCTTTTCCTTTTTCTTTCAGAGAGTCGATATTAAGGTATTAGATACTTTCCCTTAGTTGTCGTTACGATTTCGTCCTATTCTTTTGGATTCGACCCCGACTTATCGGGATTATTATTTGAGCAGTTGACTTGCACTTTAGATGTAGATACACGAAATGCACACACTTTTTAAGTCTCGTCACATGCATATTCATTTTTTTCATAGTGAATCAGGATCCACATCACTCGTAGTATATTTATTTTTACTTATTTTCTCACTCTTTAGCAATGAGTTAGAAAATAAATATATTATGAGTGATGCGGAATAAAAGAGTTGTTCAAATATACTCTTTAGTGAAATCATCACTCAGAGTAAATCATTGCCAAGATTTCGCTCCACACATACTGTTCATATATATACACACACATTTTCATCCCACATGCATTATACACACGACTACACATTTCAGGAGAAAGAGAACATCGTTAGCCCATGAGAGGCCAAAAGATCCGAATGGGTGCCTAACACCTTCCCATTGCGTAGTACATTCTCCCAGCCGATAATCTATTTGGTTCCATATGCATCAATTTTTTTTATGTCATCTCTTCGGAGATTGCTAATTTTTTCCCTCTTCGAGTAAAATAGACTAGTGAGTCCAATATCTACACATTCACACACTTTCACACCCTTTACGTCGACCGTTTCATGTCATTTTTATCCTGCAAACACTGGGCGAGGGGTGAGAGGGAATTTTCCCCCTCAAATTTCCTGAGGCCTCAAGATGGCCACAGTGGCGACTCCGATGGGGATGATTTTTGAGGAATAGACTCTATTTACATGAAATTTGTTTTCCTCTTTCTCCTTTCTCCTTTTTTCTGCATGTGTATATATGTTTCCACTTATATATTATTCTTTTTACTCTCATTCTCACATGTTATGTATGTCAATCTCATGTTATACTCTCCTTGTGTATTATTTTCTCTACCAAGATCATCTTCACATCACATATATATACCATATATTCTATAATATGCTTGAAATCATTTATATATATCTCATTTTTTATATTCTCTTCATGTTTGCCATGTTTTACTTCACTTATCCACATTTTTACATACACCATGTCACTTGTACATATCATATGCTTTATGTATATATTTCACGTTATTTCCACATATTTCCATATTTTCCTCATTCACACATACTCTCATGTTTCACACCTTGTACATATCAACATATTTTTTTCACTTGTATATATTTGCTTACTTTACTCCACTTCTACACTTAGTGACGCGACTCAAAATGTGTCTCTAACGTGTTCTTATATACGCTCAAGTGCAAACCGGCCACTCAAGTAATAAACCCAGTAAGTCGGGGTTGAATCCTCAAGGAAGAGGATGAATGCTCGTGATGACAATAGGTAAAGTGATTAATCCTAAGGTTTACTCACGAAGAGGAAATAAAAGATAATTGTCATGAAGTTATCTGTTACTCCCACTAAAGCAGTGAAATCCTTGTTAAATTAACTACGCATGCAAGACTTAACGAATTACGAAGTAATTAATATGAATAAAAGATAAGGTCAAATACAATCCCCCAACCCCTAATGAATTCACCAGATATAAAATAAATAGAGAATTAAATATTTAATTGAAACGAAGAATTTAATAATTTCAAGCTTTACATATATGAAGTAATGAAACCGCACATACATAATAAAGAATAAAACTAAAGTACGTGCCGAGATGGTTAACACGCGCGTCACACTCTTAAACACCCCGGTTACCTAGGGCAAGCGAGGTTAAAAGTCCTACAACGGTTGTGATAACAAAATAACACGATTCAATTAATTATTTAACTCAAAGAACGAATTTTATATCCATGCAAACCACGTAGGTTTGGGTTCATGCATTCCAACCCTTATATATTTAGTCAAACATGGTGTGGTTATAGAAAAGCACGATATTTATGTTGCATGTAATGAAAACCATAAGGCAACTATCTCTACAGATGTAAAGTAAACTTGGAATCTCGGAAAAAAATAAAAACATGAAAGAAATCAACTTTTGGAATAAAGGAGAAGAACATAAACTTTATTGAAGAAGAACCTTAATTCACAAAACTATAATCTTGATGAAGAAATCTTTTCCTAAGGCTCCTCTCTCTTTATCTCTCTAATTATATGGTAAAGTGAAGCCTAAACTTGATTAAAAACCCGAAGGAACAATATTACTACGTTTTTATAAGTGCTTGAAATGCCTACAACTCTTCCTTTTTTAAGTAGAGAAATCTAATTCGATCAGATGTCGTCGAACTGGTTCAGTGTTTTTCTATAGGCAAGGGGCGAACCGATTTGACTTTATAGTACTTAGGCCAAATCTTTGAATAGAGGGGAACCGGTTTAGGGCTGGGATGAACCGGTTCGGCCTAGAAATTTTATATCTTCTCTTTAGTTTCAAATCGTCATATCTTTTGAACTCTAACTTGGATTTTGATGTCGTTTCTTCCCATGTACTCGTGAGGTCGAGGTCTTGAACTTATTTTGGCTCCATATCCAAACTCTAATTGCATCATCATTGTACTACCCTTGATACTTCTCCTTTTTCTTTTCAATTTTTGTTCCAGTTTCTCCCTTTTCTTTGTTTGCATCCAATTCCTAAAAAATCTAAAAGAAATACATGAAACTCGGTGTACTCATTAGAAATTGAAAATATCAAAGATATACGATAAATACTCTTAAATACACCATAAAGGGTGATTTTTTTTTTAAAAGAAAAAGAATTTATTCAATCTTTGAGAGAAAATCCATCTCAAGGTGGCATTACAAGAAAAATCCAGTCTAGCAGAAAATTAAAGATACAAACTAAAAATAGTGAAAATCTAAACATAAAAAATTTGAAATTCTTTGAACAAGTCTATGTAAAAAGGTTATGGAGAAAATTTGAAAGGTCCCTCTTTAAAGGACACCTCAATGTCATTATAGACCAATCCTTTGATAATCCGGGCATTCATCGCAACATTGTGGAACTCCATTTTATTTCTGGCACACCAAATTCTCCAATAAATGAAAGAAGAGATCATATTACATATAGCCGCATGGATTGATTTTCCCTTAGTGCATAACCACTAATTCATAAGTCCTCCCTTCACGGTATTAAAATTAGAAGATAAGCCCTTCCTTTTTTGGAAAAAAATCCAAACTTTAAATGCAATTTCACCATTGGCAAAGAGATGGTCCCGATTTTCCTCTTTTGGTTCTAGACAACATCTACATTTCGATGGAAGATGTATTTTTAACTTCTTGATATTCTCGTCAAGGGTTAAACCATCATGTAGAAGTCGCCACGTGAAAGTGGAAACTTTAGGGACGATGCGCTTATCCCAAATGGATGAGAAAGAAAGTTGAACACAATCTTTGTTTCTAATATAATCCCAAGTAAGCTTAAGATTGATATTATCCCTCATTTCCAACTCGTTGTAAATATTAAAAACTTTTTGCATTCTTTTCCAAGTGTGACTGGAAAAAGATGGAGTACCACTAAAATCATAAATTTGGAGTCTTCTATATTTTTCTTTCATGAATTTAGACCATAAACCATCTTTGTTAAAGTATGAGTACCATAATCTGCAAGTATATGCCTTACACACATCTTCGAGAGATCTAATACTAAGGCCTCCTTAATTTTTTTGTAAACATATTTTTCCCAACTAATCCAGTGTTTTTTAAATTTACCTTCCTCCGAGCCCCACAAAAAATTTGCACAGGCCGTATTGATGTCATTAAAGGTCATCTTTGGCGGATCAATGGCTGCCAAATAGTTAAAAGTCATAGAGACTTGGATGCCCTACCTTCAATTTTTTTTTTAACCGTTTTCGCCAAAGATTGGAAATGGATCCTTTTATTCCTGCCTTGATAGATCAAAACTCCCAGATATTTGAAAGGGGGTCTTTTAAATTGGAAACCCAACAATCTAGTCATTGCTTGAATCTTTCCCATGGAGGTATTTTTCGGCATCAAGAAAAAGCTTTTGGCGTGAATAACTAACTGACTCGAGTTAGCTTCATACTCTGTGAGAAAATGCAGGAGATTTCTGGTACTTTTTTTATCACCAATAGCAAAAATAAGGATATCATCCACAAATGATAAGGAAGAAATGATTGGGCATCTTAGGGACTGAGAAAAATGTTGAATATCTCCCTTTTCCATTATTTTATGCAGGCCACGAGATAGCACTTCAGTTCCTATGACGAACAAAGTTGGGGAAAGAGGGTCCCCTTGACGGATTCCTCTTTTAGAATTAAAAAAATCACATAGCTTCCCATTAATGGCTATTGAATACCAATAACCTGAAATACACCTCCAGATCCAATCAATAATTAGTTCACAAAAACCAAATGATCGAAGAGTTTTAATAATAAAGTGTTATAATAGCCGATCATATGCCTTAGAAATGTTTAATTTATATATCACATTTTACCCCGCACTTTTTTATTAAAACTTTTCATTATTTCTTGGGCTAAAAGAATATTTTCATTTATATCACACCCTTTGATAAACCCCATTTGAGATAGCGAAATAATATTAGGAAGAATATCTCGTAAACGGCTGTTTGTGATTTTTGAAATGATTTTACTAGAAAAGTTACAAAAACTTATGGGCCGAAAGTCACTGCTTTCTGTAGGGTTCTGAATTTTTGGAATGAGAATTATTGTTATGGTTGACCAGCTTCTTGGAACATCACTTCCAAGGAAGAAAGATTGAATAGTAGCAATAAGGTCCGATTTGATAATGTCCTAAGAATGTTGAAAAAAATACTCCATTAAAACCATCTGGGCATACTGTACCTTTTTATTCATAGAGGAAATCACTCCCTTGATTTCTTCCTCATTTGGAATTCCAAAGATTCTTTCATTCGTTACATCATCTATAAACTTTGGGATGCATGTGAAAATGTCATCATCTAAAGCCATAGCTGACTGATCACCCAAAATATCCTTGAAATGGATGCAGATCTCCTGTTCCATTTAAGAAACGGAGGTAGTCCAGATGCCGTCTTTTTTTTTTATCTCATGTATAGTGTTGATGCAACGACGATGATTCACAAAAGAATGATTTTTTTTAGTATTGAGGTCTCTAACTTCTGCCCACTTAATTCTCGCTTTTTATCTCCAGTATGATTCCTCATTTTTAAGGGCTAACAAATAAGTCGCTTGAGCTTTATTCCATTCATTTCTATTCAAATTGTTAGGGTCATTGTCTGCGAGAGCTTCTGCAGCTAACAAGTTATCCTCCTCTTCATTAAGCTGAGCATTAATTTTTTTAAATGTTAATATGTTTCAGGATTTGAGGACCTACTTTAAATATCTGAGTTTCAAGGCAAAGACTTGCATTGGACTTCTATCCCGGGGTAACCTCCAAGCGTTTTTTACAACTTCTAAAAAGGAATGGTGGGACGTCCAAGAATGGATGAACCGAAATGGTTTAGGAATTATATCATTTGGAAATGAAATACTAATGACTAGAGGGCTATGATCAGAATTAAGACGTAGAAGATGTTGAACCGTGGTGAGAGTGTTCATTAGAAATCATTCATTATTACCAACGACTCTATCAAGGCGAGCCCAAATTCGATTAATACCATCACGATTATTATACCAGGTAAAATGAGACCTATTAAAAGGGAATTCTAACAGAACTGCTTGGATTAGAGTATTTTTGAAGTCCTCAACTTCTCTACTATCAATTGCATTACCCCCAACTTTCTCATCTTGATTTTTGACAATGTTAAAATCGCCCCCAATAATCCATTTCTCCTTAAAAAAATTTGCAATGTCAAGGATGTTACCCCACAGCTCCTCTCTATCCAGCCTATCATATTTAGCATAGACGGCTGAAAAAATGACTGGGCTATCAAAATTTGCATGTCCATCTCTAATGTAAATTATCTGATCTTTATTTTGGACAATGTCTATATTCCAATCAAATTTCCAAAAGACCCACAGTTTGCTATTGGACTTAGCAACACTCCCACAAAAGTTTTTTTTTGCATACTTACTGTAGGTTAGTTTCCTACGGTTTTAGCTCCATAATTACAACAACACCAATGTTATGTTTTTTAATGATTCATTTGAGTCTAGGAATTGAAGGGGCGTTAGCCACCCCACGAATATTCCAGAACAGAAGATTAATCATTAAGATTATTTATATCTTTAGTCTTTGTTACCTTACCTGCAGACCTGGTAGTAATAGGGTAATTTTGAGCAAAGGCTTTATAGTTTTTTCGTTTTCTCTTGGAGACCACTGTGAATTATTCTTCCCCACATAAACACAGGTATTTCTCTGTTAATTCATTCGAAAAATATGGAGAATCCTTTTTTGCAAAAATTAGCCACAGTTTCTTCATCTTCAGTATCTGACAACCATTTAGGTTTCCATTTGTCACTGGCTGTGATGGAAACAAGGAATTTTTTGGGTCTTAGAGAAAGGTTAAAGTTATTTAGCAGAGCTGGGTTGTTTGGAACTTTAATAAGAGTTGGTAAGAGTGTCATGTCAAAGTCAATGATAGATCCACCTGGTTCTTGGTTTTCCAACAAATTGGGAAGTTCAGTTGACAATACATGATTCTGGTTAAGGATAACAGTGGGATGGATGTCTTGGTTAAATTGGGTGGATGAGGCGGGAAGGTAATCAGGGTTTGATGATTCTCCATGTTCAAAATTTGATGATGGCGTGGTATTAGGTTTAGGGTAAACAACTGAATGGTTATAGGGTTTGGAAGTAACAAGTGTAGTGTTAGGCATAGTAGGTAGTGTATGAGTTTTTAATGTGGGTTGAGAAGAAATCTTTGGTTTCTGTGGTCTCTTTTCCTGCCATTTTTAGTTTGGATGAATAACATTAGGATTGATGTTGTTGTGGGATACCTATTTTCCCTTGTTCTTATCATCAATAACCCCATTTTGATTAGCATTAAAGTCTGCATCCGCCTTCATTGAACATGACACATCAATAGAAACAATCAGAAAGAAATCATCAAATTTTAAACTTTGATGATTGCACAAATAAGAAGAATTTATGCACAATCAAACCCCCTAACTTAGAACTTTGATCATCCCGAGAAATGTAAAAGAGTCAAAGTAAGATCAAAACACTTGAAAAACATTTTTATTGGGATAAATACCTTTTTTGCAGGCAAGCGATTGCATTTAGCGTATGCAATAAGCTGTTAAACCCCTAGGTTACCCTAGAAGGACGAGTGGTGTCTCGTGAGGGTTTGCAGTGAATTTACCCACAAAATTCATTTTTCGACTCAAGGAAAAATCAAAATACTTAAAAATTGTACAACTTAAATTCCCCAAGAGTTTCAATTCGTAGTGTGTGTGTGTAAAGCCAAAAATTTAACAACTAATTTCCACCGATTGATCATTACGTTACTTTCCAAAAATTCGTTTTGATTCAATTTCTCATGGATGCACTCACAAATGAATCACTCGGGATGTGACTAATTCTCTCGGTGTGCGTGGTTTAAAGAGTAAATAAATTGGACACAAATTCACGCACACAAAATTAAAAGAAGAAATTATTTGAGTGAATAGAACTTATCAATAGAATACGGTTATTGAAAAATAGGAAACATCACCTCTTGTTCACACCAATTAATCTTTCTTATTATCTTTTTATGTCTTAGCTCTCCACGCGGCAATAAATTTCTCAATCTGGGCTCAATTAGGACTTTTTCGGGTTATAAGGTGAATTGGGTAAAAGGATAATGGTTGGGAATTTTAAAATTGGAAATTGTTCTTATGATGTCCGTCAGTACTTTTTCGAGCTTTTGCTCATTTTCTTTTCTGTTTTTATTTCTTTCTATTTTTTTCACAATTTTCTTTTCTTGTTATTTTTGTTGAGCATTTTTTGATTTTTTTTCTTGCACCATTTGGACTTTATTGATGAATTTTCTGATTTTCACAACTCCGGGCTAAATGGATTTTTCGGGTTAACAAACGAAATTGGGAATTTTTCTGCTCAATTGGGTTGCAAAGAGGGATAATTTTTCACAACTTTTTATGGATAATATTTTTGGGTAAACAAACGAGGGCCTAACTTAATTTATCCAAATTACTTATTACTTTACCATATGTGACTCGAGATTAATTTAGTTTAGAGATATTTTAGCGTGATTTTCGAGGCAACATCACACTCGTTTCCCGTAACCGATCAAAAAAAAGGAATAGAGATCTTCAATGACTTTTTTAAATGCTAAAACGAACGTTGAGTTTACCATTAACTTGGATTGATTTAAATACTTGCAAAAATCGATAGGCTCGAAATCTCACCGGGTTTGTTAATCTCCACATTTATTCGTTAAATCGTCAATTTTTGCTCAATTTCCATCTTTGGTCAATTTTGATTTTGGCATTTGATTTTTATAGTTTGAGACTTTAACAAAATTTCGTGACATTTTTGAAAAATTTAAATTCCAATTTTTATTTATTTTGAAGAAAAATATTTTTGTTTTTTTTAAATTTTTTGGGGGCATTTTGAAAATTTGTAATTGTTTTTGGGAATTTTAAAAATTTGTGAAATTTTTAACGCACATGTATGTAATACCCCGTATTTTTATAGCTTTTAAATTATGGGATTTATTAAATTTAATTGAGATAAATTAATTTAATTTTAATCCGAAATGTTGTTTTAAATATTTACTACCGTGACAAGAGTTAGTAATTATTGGGAATATATTATTTGTTGCATATTACTGGATGAGTATAGTAATATATGAGATTTATTTTTATAATATTGTCAGGTGTGAATAAAATGACAATTGTGGAAATTTAAGTCGGGACGCGCCTGTGTCGTGTCGGGACTAAATGTGGATTAATAAAAGTGAATATTTTGTAGGTTGTTTGTATGGTCGTTTTGAGTGCGCCAACGCGTCCGGAAGGGTCGAGATAGTCAGAAAAGTGTACCCGGGGGCTTAGTTTGGGTCTCGGGGCGTTTTTAGGCCTAATTAGTACCCCGGGAGGGCATTTTAGTCATTTTGTATTTTGGGGTAATTAAACCCACGAAAATTAAAGGGGTTATATCAGATGTTTAGGTTATCTCCTAGGGTTAGATAACTCAAAACACTAGAACGACCATTGGAGAGGAGAGGAGAGAGCTCTCAAGGCATTCCAATGCTCAAAACTCAACCGTTTGCACTGCCGCCACCGCCAACGCGTAGATCGCGAGACGGGGAACGCAACCACACCAAATTCAACACCAAACCAGATTTCTGAAAATCCCAGACAAGTGTTTATCTTGCTTATTTCGTTGATGCATCATCCATATTAGTTTAGGAGTTATTAGGATGAGATTTATGGAAGAAAAACCCAATTTGAGATGGGAAATTTTCATGTAGTGATGATTTATATGATATTCTGGAAACCCTTTGTCATGTAAAGGATTAAGAGTTTGATTAAGAAAAGAGTTCCAATCAGATACAAACACTAAAAAAAATTTATTCCGGACGATCGGACCGTTGGAATTGGATGAAATTTTACAGAGAATTAGTTGAAGACGGGAGGAAGCTACAGAAAAAAAATTAGCTCGATCGGACAGTTCAATATTTTTTAATATTTTTTTTGCTAGACAGTTTTATGTTTTGAGGACTCTTAGAGATAATAAAAATTCAATTAAAACTCCATTTTAATTCCGATTTCAAAATCGTTTGAAATTCTCATCTTTGAAAATAAAATTCAAAATCCTTTAATGTAAGGCGAAATCTATATTTTTGGGATATTTTGCATAAGGGATAATGTAAGTATATATTAAAGGGGAGAGACACGTAAGAGAGAGTTACATTGGAACATAAATGGATATCTACTGAATTGTGCATTTGGAAGAATAGAGTCCATGAGGGTTACGTAGTAAGTTGGAAAAACCCTTCGAATTAAAGTTAGAAACGAACCATTATACTTGATAAATAATAATGGGAAAATAAGGATAAATGTTGTGAATGTGGGTTATTGGATAAACCTAAATTGATATAATAAAAGTGGTATATTTATATGATTGTGTATGCATATATTATATACTTGTGAAAATCATACCCGCGCTACTTGCTATCCCTGAGGTTACCGCGCTGGGACGATCTTATCTTGTGTGCCTTATGGGGGATATTGACTCGTACCCTAGAAGATAGGAATCCTAGGTATAGGCTATCGAATCGGTAGTCACGGTCCTAAGAGACGTGAGGGTATGTACTGACCTCTTGGACTTGGAAACTATGCTTCGCCTCAATATTGTTTGTGTATGTATTTATACAGTTCGAGAGTGATTCCGAACTTGTATTCCCTTTAGTACGATTGATACGGGGATTGGATAGCAGAGTATGCCCGCACCATAGTTTTTATGTGGGGTGCTGTTATGATATATATATTATACGAGTAGTTAATATATATATGAAATTCTAAAATCTGGAACTGCCTACTGTGATTTGATATGTAGGACATGGTTGATGACTCAAATTATAAATAATTGTTTTGAGAAAGTATAATATGGCACTGGAAAACTTTATTGATTAATAAAGTTAAAAGAAGAACCTTGGTTACAAATTGAAATCTTATGTTTTAAATACTTGTGTTGTTCAGTTGTAAATCCTGCGAATAACCTAAGATAAGTTAAATCATTGGGGAAAGGTAGTGTGGTATATGATGAGATAGACCATTAGGAAGGTTAGTGCGATAGGTGTGCACATTAGAAGAGAGGTGAGAATTTCTCAAGAGAGTGTCGCACTAATATGTTGTTGCATTGGCCTGTATCAATTTAAATACTTGCTAAACGAATTTTTAAATCATATACACTATCGGGCTCTGACCTGTTTCTATTTCCTTTTCTCTCTTGTATATATATGTATGTATTACAGGTGCCCAGCCACAGGGGCGTCTTACTTAGGATCCTTTGGAAGGAACGTGCTGCAGCTTTGGTGGGAGTTGCAGGCCTGTTGTTTAGACGACTTCATCCATTTTATTCTGCTCCTAGTTCAGTTTTATCCATCAGGGGCATGTGTCGCCCTCTTTTTATTATTTAGTTGGTATAGTCAGAGATTGAAATTTTTACTTTCAGTACCTTTATTTCGGGATTTATTACTGTCAGGATATTTTCCTTTAGTGTTGTAAATGTTGGGATTTATTATTGATGATTAAATTCGTGTATGTTCAATTCTATTTTTATTCTTAATGTGTGACTCTTTAGATGTTAATGGTTTAAGGTTTTATAACCGGATTTAATAAAATAAGAATAAGGTTTTAAATGGTTTTTACACTTAACTTAATTATTTAGGGTGTTTAAATTGGAAAAGTATTTTTACCACAGTGATGCTAAGAATGAACCAACTGTTCACCTTGATTTTAATTTAATAAAGGAGTGATCGCCCGGTATTTAATTAGGTGGGGTGTCACAGTGTATCCACCCTAACTTAGACTTTTGTAACGTTCTCGTGCTAAAAGTACTAAAATGCAAATAAAAAAAGAATGCGTAAAAATAAGCAAAAACCAAAATGCCACCTTTAATTCGACCATTATAAGCCAAAGACAAAATAAGGATTACATTGTTCTTTGTTCACAAAACAGAAACAAGAAAGATGCAAAAGAACAAAGAAAGACATTGATAATCACAAAACACAAAACATAAAACACAACCAACCATCATCAATGGGCTCTAGTGTGGAGGAGAATTTGAGGAACCGGGCGCTCAAGGATCATATGGGTCATAAAAGTAAGTCGTAAGTGACACATTTGAACCCACGTGCATGCGATGCATCTCCACCCGTAGCCAGAATAGCATGCTTGTGTCCCACTCGTAGTTTTGAGTGAAATTGTTGAAACGAGCTTCCAATGATTCTATACGGCTCTCTTCAGGCACATAGTCCTTGTCCTCCTCTTCATCATATTCGGTCTCCTCCTCTCCCATCTTAACATCGTCGTCACCACCTCCATTTGCCTCAAACTCCTCATGCGTGACTCTTGCCTAATGGGATTTGGCATGCGGGGTTGCGTTGTAGGAGCTTTAATCCCGATATCCTTGAGGATGATGTGATAAACATGGCATAGGGCAGGGCGATCTTTCCTTCGCTATCCATGGCAGCCGCGATAATGTCCCCCCAAAAATGCGGTCTAGATAAATAGAGTTACCCACGCCAAATAGGTGGTAGAGGAAATTACCGTGGCGTATATGGAGCTGCAAATTGTTTAAAGTTTGGAGTATTGCTCCTCAAGTGATTAAGAACACTAATCGGGTGGTCTCGTCAAGGCAACCCACCGAGAATGTGTCGTGTTCCCAAACTTGATTTGGAGAAATGCGCTTTAAACATTATTGTTTTGATATTGGGTTACCCGCGGTGGGGTAATCAAATCTCTCGGAAGCGGGTACTCGTTGTTCTTACATTTTTGCTATAATGATGGTGAGAGAGAGAAAGACGAACACATGTCCGGTGATGTAGCCTCATAGGTGGAATCTTGGACTTTGACGAGGGTGCCATAGAAGGTGCACACCTCGTTTAGCCATACGTCCTTATCGGGCATGTCGAAGAATTACCTCCATAGTTGACGGTGGAAGGGAGTGGATACGTCGAGAGGTAACTCGTCCCAATTCACTTCTCTTTCGATGTGGACATTTCGAGCAGAAGGGAAAAATGTTTCGCGCCATACGCTCTCTTAGAGAGAGCGGTATGGATGACAACCATCGTTGATAATTTCGGTGGATTCGTACTTGACGGGGATCTCATCGTTTTCCATTGGGACAGAAATTTTGAAAATTAGTAGGAGAAGAGTAAGATGGAGGGTGGTGGAAGAAATGTAAGAAAAGGGTGTGTATTTATAGGTGGGGGTATAGTGGAGATGGAGGGAAAAATTGGAGGGAATGGATTTGGAGGGAAGGGTTGGAGGGAAGAACTTGGAGGGAAAAGGGGGAAGAATGGAGGGAAAGGAATGGATTGGGAAGGGGAATGGATTGAGAGGGAGGAGAAATTCAGACCTGTGATGTACGAACCGGTTCGGTCCTGGGGCGAATTGATTCAGTCTTAATTTTTTTTATTCAATCAACAGGGCGAACCAGTTTGGCCCTGATAGTTAAGCCAGGGCGAACCAGTTCGGATTTTCAGTGTGAACCCCTAATTTTGGCCTCAAAAAATTTGGGGGGCAAATCGGTTCGGGCCTGATAGTTAAACCAGGGTGAACCGGTTTGGTTCTCCAGTATGCCCCTCTTTCTCCTCTTAAAAAAAACTAAATGTTTGAGTTCCAAAAACTCACTTTTTTGAAAAATTCCAAAAACACTCCCACGCCTATTTTCACTTGGAAAACCCTAAAAAAATCCCCTTTCTCGTCGTAAATCTATCGAATTGCACAGTTTTTCACCTATCCTATCTCGGCTTGTACCCTACGGACCTCTAACGACCCTAACCTACTCAACTAACTTATGTACACAAGAACCACCCTATACGCGTTGGGGGTGCGACGACCTCACCTTTAAATCTCACTCAACCCTGTAAATGGGGTCCGACAACCAAATAATATCAGCCTCTTCAACACACAACTCTAGGTATGGCTTTAGAGTTGTCCATTTATTTTAAAAGTGCCTCCCTTCTTTTGATCATCTAACTCAACGGCTCCGTGGGGGAACACTTTTCTCATGACGAATGGGCCGGTCCACCGCGAACGTAACTTATCGAGAAACAAGTGTAAATATGAGTTGTATGGAAGCACATTTTGACCCGAATGAAACTCCTTTCGATGAATAATTCGATCATGTACGAGTTTCATCCTTTCTTTGGATATTTTGGCATTTTTGTACGCATCATTGCACATCTCTTCCAACTCGTTTAATCGAAGCTTATGCGCTTCACCGACTTGGTCCAAGTTATAGTTCAACCTCTTGATCGCCCAATAGGCTTTGTGTTCTAGCTCTAGGAGGATATGGCAAGGTTTGCCATACACGAAGAGAAAATTAGACATTCTGAGGGGATTCTTGTACGCAATTCTATAACCCCATAGAGAATCATTTTTCGAAGAGACCAATCCTTTCAATTAGGATCGACGATCTTTTTGAGAATGTGCTTTATCTCACGATTTGCTAACTCAGCTTGCCCATTCTATTGAGGGTGATAAGTCATCCCAACCTTGTGGATGACCCCATACTTTCTCATGAGTTTTTCAAATGATCGGTTGTAAAAATGTTTGTCATTATCACTAATAATTGCCTTCGGAGCTCCGAAGTGAGAAAGTATGTGTTCTTACAAGAACTTAATCACCATTTTATTATCATTTGTCTTGGTAGCTATGGCCTCAACCCATTTGGACACGTAATCTACCGTGACGAGGATGTATAAGAAACCAAAGGAGGGCGGGAAAGGACCTAAGATGTCAATACCCCAACAATTAAATATCTCAATGACGAGTATAGGGGTCAATAACATCATGTCACGTCGATGGCACCCATCCTTTGACATCTATCATAAGATTTGCAATACGCATTAATATCTCGGAAAATTATGGGCCAATGGAGACCGCTTTGAAGAATTTTAGTCGTCTTCTTGTTCATTAAAAATTGACCTCCATAAGCTTATGTATAACAAAACTGGATGACACTCGGTATCTCGTCATCCGGTACACAACGTCAGATGATTTGGTCGGTGCAGTACTTAAACAAATACGGATCGTCATAGAAGAACCTGCGTGACCATGTTAAGAACTTCTTTCTCTTTTGTGGTGTCCAATCGAAGGGGACGATCCCCGTGATAAGGTAATTAACTATATCCGCAAATCAGGGGAGAAAAGAAGTAGCAAATAATTACTCATCCAAAAATTATTCATCTATGGGTATAGGATCACTAGGTATGTTGGACGAAAGTCGGGAAAGTTGATCGGCGATGCCGTTTTCTACTCCTTTCTTATCTTTAATACAAATATTGAACTCTTGTAGGAATAAGATCCACATTATGAGGCGCGGCTTGGCATCCTTTTTGGAAAGGAGATATTTAAGGGCCGCGTGGTCGGTAAAACAAGTGATAGGCGATCCGATAAGATGCTAGCAAAACTTATCAAGGGTAAAAACTATGGCTATCAATTCTTTTTCCGTGGTGGAGTAATTGAGTTGCGGCTCGGTTAACATTTGGTTAGCGTAATAGTTGACATGAGCCTTCTTATCTTTTATTTGGCCCAAAACAGCCCCTATGGCATAATCACTCGTGTCACAAATAAGCTCGAATGGAATAGACCAATCCGGAGCTTGCATAACGGGAGCGAAAACAAGAATGATTTTCAATTTATCAAAAGCGTTGTGGCATGCTTCATTCCACTCAAAGGGAGCATATTTTATAAGTAGGTTACTCGAGGGCCTAGCGATGATGCTAAAGTCCTTGATAAACCTCCGATAGAAACCCGCATGACCCAAGAAAGTGGGCTCATCCTTTAGTGACTTAGGGGGGGGGGGGGGGAAGCTCGACAAGGACATCAATTTTTTCCCTAACAACTTCTATTCCTTTGGACGACACAATGCGACCAAGAACTATGCCTTGAGTAACCATAAAATTGCACTTCTACCAATTTAGTATTAAGTTCTTTTCCACACAATGGGCTAACACTTTTTCAAGATTTGTAAGACAAAGGTCGTAAGAGGGGCCGAAGACACTAAAGTCATACATGAAAACCTCAAGGCCCCTTTCGACCATGTCACTAACGAGACTAAGCATGCACCTTTGAAAGGTCTCATGCGCATTACATAATCCAAATGACATATGTTTGTTGGACAACGTGCCAAAAGGACATGTGAAAGTTGCCTTCTCTTGATCTAGCACATGTACCTCAATTTGGTTATATCTAGAATATCCTTCAAGAAAGCAATAAAATGGGTGCCCCACAACTCTCTCTATCATTGGTCGATAAATGGTAAGGGGAAATGATTTTTCCTAGTGTCGGCATTGAGTTTTGGGTAATCAACGCAAATGCGCCACCCCATGGTGGTGCATCAGGGAATTAACTCAACCTTGGAAATTTCAACCATGGGCATGCCCGACTTCTTCAGGACGATTTGTATACGACTCACCCACTTGCTATCCAAAATTGGGTAAATGATTCCCGCATCCAATAGTTTAATAATTTCCGCTCGCATTACATCTTTTATGATAGTATTTAATCGCCTTTATATCTCCCTCGAAGGTTTCACGTCCGCTTTGAGGTGAATTTTATGGGTACAAATTACCCTTAAAATTTGCGATGTTCTAACCAAAAGCACTTCGGTGCTTCCTTAAAATTTCTAATAGTTTAGCCTCTTGCTTTTTATCTAGGATTAAGGAGATGACAACGGGAAATGTCTCATCCTCTCCTAAATATGCATATTTAATATTTGAGGGTAGTTTCTTTAATTCCAGGGTGGGAAATTTTTCATTGGAGGGAACTCTGCGCGAGTCCCTCAGTGGTAATTCCTCGAATCTAGAAACCCAATTTACATCTCTCACGTCCCCATCCGATGCTCTCTTATCTAAAATTGCTCTCAACTCTCCTCCCTCCCTCTCGAAATCGGTGTACGTATTGTGACTCTCACTCCCCGAAATGATACACGTTTCTAGAAAATCCCCATTGACATTTCCCTCTATGTGCTCATATACTTCTTCCTTAATAAGATCCACCTCGTGAAACTCGTCCTCATCACCCACTTGTTTAGTGATGTCGAAGATATTCATTTCAAGGGTCATGTTCCCGAAAGTTAGTTACATTTGCCTATTTCTTGTATTAATCAAACCGTTAGCCATAACTAAGAATGGGAGGCCAATAATGACAGGGACATGATTACTTGAGGTAATAGAGGTATCCGTGTCCCAAATGACAAAATCTATCGGGAAGTATAAACTATCGACTTAGACTATCACATCCTTAACAATGACTCGAGGTATCTTCACGGTACGATCCGCGAGTTGGAGAGTGATATTAGTGGGCTTGAGGTCCCCCAACTGTAATTGCCTATAAGTGGAGTAAGGGAGAATGTTAACACTCGCCCCTAAGTCAAGTAAGGCTTTCTCGACGCGGTTCTCTCCAATGATGCACTAAATGGTCAGTGCACCAGGATCTTTAAACTTTGGTGGGAGGTCATTAAGTATACTGAAGCTCACATTTTGTGCTAGGAAGACGTTCTTTTTCATCTTTAATCTAAGTTTCACCGTCAATAAATCCTTAGTGACTTTAACGTAGGTAGGAATTTACTTTATTGCCTCGAGAAAAGGTAAATTAAGATTCAGTTTCTTAAATACATTTAGCACGTCTTCACGAGAGGTCACTTTTGAGGAAGGAACCAATCGTTAAGGGCGGTGGGTGGTTTCACTACGACTTTGGGCACACTAGTGGCATTGTCATTACTCTCATTCAAGGGGTATCTTCGGCCTCTTTTGTGTCAGGTGAGACCTCTTTATCTTTAGGTTCGTCGTGTGGGGGAGGTGATAAATCAACAACTCTCCCACTACGTAGAGTGGTAACGGCTTGACATTACTCATTGTGATCGTCAGATGTAGAGCTAACACTAGTTTGACATACGGGAGGCCTTTGGCCTTGGGATGGAAACTTACCCTTATCTTGGATGCTTAAAGAAGATTGCAATTTTGAAATGTTCACATTTATTTCGACGAACATGCGAGTATTTTTAGCATTAGTTTCCCTTGAGATTGCACAAATTTATTGATGGCATCCTTGAAATTTCTCCACGGTGGGGTGACATACGGTGCTGGAGGTGGTGCTTGAATATATTGGGCTTGATGGAAATGCGGAGGTGGGGGTGGAGGGGCAATGTGTGACTTAGGATTCAACGTAGCATGTTGTTGCCCATAACTAAAACTAGGATGGATTTTCCACGAAGGGTTATAAGAGTTCCCGGGAGGGGCGTTAAAATTACCCTCAAATCCTCCCTGCTTCCAGTTGTTTGTGAAGCATAACTTTATAGGCGGGTACCGTAGGGCATTCCTTCGTTGAATGTACTACCTCACAAATTACACACACCTTATCTTTCGGAGATCAAATGGATTCGGTTGTATCTCTTAACCATGACTTGAGTACGTCTTCCAATTTCAGTTCAAGTTGGTCTACTTTATGTTGCCACCCAACATCTTTTCCAATTGGTAAAGTCCAGATGCCAAAGGAGTGGTGGACGTTTGTCGAGGCCGGGTTTGGGCGCTAGGATCGGATGTGTCCCACGCTTGAGTAGTCTCAGTGACATACTTAAGGTGGGCCTCGGCATTGTTATCGTCTAACCCAAAAAATTCTCCATCACACATGGCTTCAATGAGTTGTTTAGAAGCCATGCTTAGCCCTTGGTGGAAGAAAGATATAAGGCGATACTTTTCTAAACCATGATGGGGGCATGTATTGACAAACTTGTTGAAACGATCCCAACGTTGATCAAATGGATCATTTTCTTGTTGTCTAAATATTTGAATTTGAGCTTTGATGGAATTCGTTCGATGTTGGGGGAAGAATTTTAGGAGAAATTTAGCCTGCATATCCCTCCACGATCTAATTGAGTTCGGCTATATAGAACATAGCTAGGTCTTCGCTTTATCCTTTAAAGAGAAAGGAAAATTTTTGAGTTGAATAACATCTTGGGAGCACGTTGATCACTAAAGGTTTTGTACGCCTCTTCGAACTCACGCATATGCAGATATGGTTTCTTCGAGTCCATACCGTGGAATGTGGCAAGTATTTGGATCATCCCATTCCAAAAATGAAATTGTCCCGCATTGTATGGATGTAGAATGCATCTCGGAGTGAAGGTTCACTCGGGATATAATAGGTCTCTCATGGGATAATACGGCATCTCACCCTCTCCCCTACCAAAACTAGCAAGATCTGACATCGCTCTCTCTCCAACTGGCTCGGTGTCCTCACTCGGTGCCCTAGAATGTGACTAGTGATGGTGTTAGGGAGTGTAGGAGGTAGAACCCAAAATTATGGGACGCGATGAGTGTGTGGGGTATCGAGATTGTATTTTACTATTGGACTATCGTGAATTCTAGTTAGGGTGGATTAAGGAGTTTGTTGAGTATTTTGCATGTAAGGGTTTTAGAGATATGTAATATTTTTAACCTTTTATTTTTCTGAATTTTTTTGAATTGTTTGGATTTTTTTTTTGGCTTTTTAAGAATTAGAGTCAAAGTTTAGATTAAATCGACCTAACCTAAAATGTCTCCCTAGTCCCCGACGACAAAGCCAAAAACTTGATGCGACTCAAAATGTGTCTCTAACGCATTCTTATATCGGCTCAAGTGCAAGCCAGTCGCTTACGTAATAAACCCAGTAAGTCGGGGTTAAATCCTCAGGGAATAGGACGAATGCCCGTGACGACGATAGGTACGGTGATTATTCCTAAGGTTGACTCATGAAGAGGAAAGGAAAAAATGAATGTGATGAAGTTATCTGTTACTCTTACTAAAGTAGTGAAATCCTAGCTAAATTAACTACGCATTCAAGACTTAACGAATTAAGAAGTAATTAATATGAATGAAAGATAAGGTCAGAATACAATCCCCCAACCCCTAATGAATTCCCAGAATATAAAATTAATTGAGAATTAAATACTTAATTGAAATGGACACTTTAATAATATCAAGCATTACATATATGAAGGAATGAACCTGCACATACATAATCAAGAATAAAACTAAAGTATGTGTCGAGATGTTTAATAGGCAAATCGCACTCTTAAACACACTGGTTACCTAGGGCAAACGAGGTTAAAAGTCTTATGATGGTTGTGATAACAAAATAAAACGATTCAATTAATTATTTAACTCAAAGAACCGATTTTATATCCATCCAAGCCACGTAGGGTTGGGTTCATGCATTCCAACCCTTAGAAATCTAGTCGGACATAGTGTGGTTATTGAAAAGCACGATATTTATGTTGCACGTAATGAAAACCATAAGGAAACTATCTCTACACATGCAAAACAAACTTGGAATCTAAAATAAATAAAAAACATGCAAGAAATCAAATTTTAGAATAAATGAGAAGAATACAAACTTTATTGACGAAGAACCTTGAAATTTAAATCACAAAACTATAATCTTGATGAAGAAATCTTGTTCCTAAGGCCCCTCTCTCTTTATCTCTCTAATTCTATTGTAAAATAAGCCTAAACTTTATTTGAAACCCGAAGGAACAATATTACTACGTTTTTACAAGTGTTTGAAATGCCTACAACTCTTCCTTTTTTAAGTAGAAAAATCTAATTCGATCAGATGCCGCCGAACCAATTCGATTTTTTTTATAGGCAAGGGGTAAGTTGGTTGTAAGGCCCTAAAACATGATTATGAAGGTTAATTACATGATTAATTATAACTTAGGAGTTATAAGTTATAAATTGGTTATGTGTGTTAAACATGTTAACTATCATGTTTAGGGGATGCATGCTCATGTGATATATGTGTTGTTTACATTAGGTGCTAATTGAGCTTATGATCGGGGATACCATGTTTAGAACATATGATTAGTTATGTGGTTAAATGCATCATAAATTATGTTTTTAATTCATGATTATGTTTATAAAAGTAAATAAGGGTGTTGATACGACATTGGCAATGTTTGGTCGCCAAATGTGAAAGTTTTGAGATTTTCGGTAAATTGCTACTTTCCTGTTTGATGCCCAAATTAGGCGTATTAGTTTATGATTATTTTGGGAAAACATAAATTATGAAAGTTGTAGATATATGAATTAATATTATAACACAACAAACGGTGGGTTAAACGGAGGCTCGTACAAGAAGTTATACCGAAAGTACGAAACAAGGGCAAATATGTCCATCCCTTAAGTGACAATTGTCTTATTAGCACACCATGTGCTATTTTTTGATTGGTTAAAGGGTGGGTGATGGTTTGGCCAACTTAAACTGTATAAAACAAATCCTTTGTTCCGAAAATTCAGCCATGAACAAGAGTTTTTCCTAAAGAGAGAGAAAGAGAAGAAAGTTAAGAAATAAATCTTTGGAAATTTTCCATAAATCAAGGAATCCTCGTAAGGTAATTACATCTTTATTAAAGTTGGTCACATGGATGAGTTCTATACTTATCATGTTTTTATTTTTGATTTGCATATATATTTTAATGATACCCATATTGCTGAATTGTGTTGGAACAAGGATGGGTTAAGAACATAAGTTAAACTGGAGCTAGGATCGTAAATGCATACTTTAAAGTCCTAAATTTACATCATCTTTTCGTAAAGCATTTTGATTTAGAAAATTCATGATTATGATGTATATTTCTACTAAAACATGTTTATTATATATTTCCATGAATTATACTCAAGGTCAAGGTTATGTATGCTTAAAAATGTTAAGTTATGCCTTAATGTTGTATTTTGACCTAGTTATGCTAAAAATGGTATAAATCATGGAATACTTATTGGAATTGAGTGAATCAAGTTGGAGAGTAAAATATACTCATACATGTATAACATATCTGAAAATTATATAAAAATACCAAGGAATGAACCCTTGGTGATAGTTTGAAGTCTTGGTTTAAAATCTGCCCTAAAGGAGCAAGAATGCATACCAGGTGTTTGACGTTTTGCTCGACATAGAAAATGAGCCCTAAAAATTATGAAACATTAAATTTGTATTATTCAATGTGTTGACTGATATTATGTGGAGTATCATGGAAAGTTATGTTGTACAAAAATTATGAGAATTCCATGAAGTTGAAGTTGTGTTGTTATTTTTCTTGAGAAATGGTTTGGAAAAGGCTGTAATAAAATGGGCATAACTTTGTCTAGCAAATTCGTAATTAAATTCTGTAAATTGTGTTAGAACCCTAATTAATTGGGTGTTATAGAAATGTGAAGTGTCATATTTAATTCCTCCTTAGTTATTTCTGATTAACCAAATGATGTGATGTATTACTGGGTTTGATGTTAATCGGTGTATTCAAATACTAATGACATTGACTTGTTAGGTGGGGAAGCAGCTAATACTACCATACCAAGGAAGTAGTTGGTATTAATATTAGCACTAAATCCAAGGTGAGTGACCTTCCTTATGAAATATAAATGCTTATAATTTCATATGGAAATGTGTAGTTAAACACATGTGTTAAAATGTTTATGGGAGTGATGTTGTATTTATGAAACATATGCATATGATTAAAAAAATGTTAAGCGATGTTATATAATGATATAGACTAGTGAGTCCTTTATCTAATGTTAAGGACTGTGGTGGGTCCTACGGGATGTGGTGGTCCTGTTAATCCAACTTAAAGGTCTGTGTACTCGGGCCTAATAAAGGGATGTGGAGGTCCCTAATAACTGTGGTGGGTAAATTGGACTGTGGCGGGTCCAGGCTTGCGAGAGTTTCACAATTCCTGTTGGGTTATAGCATTAGAACAAAATAAAAATGGTTATTCAAATTGGTTATATGTGTGGTATGTGGTCATTCACTAAGCCTTTATAGCTTACACTCCTGTAATGTTTTGTTTCAGGTATGCTTATAATTTGGAGTTCACTGCCAAGTTAGGACCTTAAAACGGGGGAGTGACGGATATTTAGTATGGTTTGAATATCAGGATTTCTTTTATGTAATTATTAAACTAAGGATATTGGTTATGTAAAGTTATGTAGTACTTATTAGTTATAAGTAAAGACAGTTATGTTTTCATCTACACATACCTTTGGAAAAAAAAATCTTATGCTATTTTCCTTAGAGATTTAAATTAAAGCACTGTTTAAGCCAATTTATCTCTAATTAAAAGGATGAGTTTAACAAAATTAAGTCGGGGCGCGACAACTTGGTATCAGAGCGTGGTCATTAGGTTCTGGATAGGGTGTGGGGTCTAGATTGGAAGTGGACACTAGAAAGTGAGTTTGTTATGCACCTGGATTTTGACTAACAATATTAATATTAAATTACTGCTATTATATTTCGTTTAAGTTAATTATATTGCAGTGAGTGATGGATCCACACGAGCCGCATGATAGAGCAGAGGGTGAGGCATCCTATGTACCTAATAGTCAGCAAGGATATATACCTATTGAAGTGGATGAACCAGAGGTGCAACAACAACCTGTTGATGACGTGGGAAGAATATTACATGTTGTGGCACAACTTATGGAACAAGCAAGAGGTGGAGAACATGTTGGGGATAGGGACAAATTACATGAGAGGTTCATGAAGTTAAATCCGCTAGCATTTACTGGGACTACGGATCCGTTAATGGCAGAGGGGTGGATTCGAAAAATGGAAACAATATTCAAGGTGATGGAAGTGCGAGATGAACAAAAGGTTTTGTTAGCAACCTTTAGGTTGGAGAATGATGCAAAGTTATGGTGGGATGCTACAGAGAGGTTACTTACTATGATTGGGGGAGTAGTGGCAGTAAATCCTCCACCAATTACATGGGAGAGGTTTGTGAAGGTGTTCTTTGAAAAATATTTCCCAAGGCTTTATAGGAAAGAGAAAGAGGAAGAATTTATCACGTTGAAACAGGGGAACCGAACAGTGGCAGAGTATGAAGCTTTATTTATATCCTTATCTAGATTTGCACCTGACTTGGTGAGGACGGAAGAAAGTAAATGTGATCGGTTTCAAACTGGGCTGAGTGCAGAGATAAAAGCATGGTTGCTAATATGAAGATAACGGATTATGTGGACTTGGTGGATAGGTCCATGGTGTCAGAAAAGTCAATAAAAGAAATGCAAGTTGAACACTCGAAGAAAGCTAGACATGATGGCATAAGGTCATATGGATGGGAGGCGGGGACCTCAACTCAGAGTGTAGCACGAGGATTACCTAAGGGCCAAGAATTTAAAAATAATAGAAGTGCACGTGGAAGATTTCATGCACGAGGTGGAAGGACTGGGATAAATCAGTCAGAAAATGCATATGTGTTGGTGTCGAGGGCTATATTTTGTTATAGATGTGGCGGTCAAGGGCACATGTCTCGAGAGTGTACAATAGCTGAGACGACACCTTTGTGTTTCCATTGTCATCAACCGGTGCACTTACGAAAGAATTGTCCAGCGATGGGAGCTACAACATCAATTGGGAGTGTGGCAGTAGGAGGTAGGAGTTCTACACAGAATGTACCCAGGGGAGGTAGAGGAGGTATATCGCAAAGTCAAGGCTAAGGCAAAGTGTTTGCACTGACGCAAAAAGATGCACAAGCTATGCCTAACGTAGTGACAGGTACACTTCCTATTGGTGATAAAGATGCTTATGTGTTGATAGATCCTAGTTCTACACATTCTTTTGTGTCTTTGCTTTATTTGTTTCATCTTAATAAACCATTATCATCATTAGATTCTGGTTTAACTATTGTTACTCCAGTGGGGGGGTTGGTTTTTATTGAGAGGGTATATAGGGAGTGTGTGGTACGAGTGGGTGAAAAAGAATTACTAGTTGACTTATTACCTCTCGATATGCGTGACTTTGATGTGATACTGGGTATGGATTGGTTAGCCTCATATCATGTATGTTTAGATTTCTTTAAAAAGGAGGTAGTGTTTCGATTACCGGGTGAACCTGAATTTAAATTTATTGGGGAACGAAGTATCACTCCAACATGTTTGATTTCTGCTACAAAATGTTATGAAATTCTAAAGAAAGGATGTGAGGGTTATCTTGCTCATGTGGTGGACGTACGACAAGAGGCTGGAAAACTATCAGATATACCAGTAGTTAATGAGTTTGCAGATGTCTTCCCAAAAGAACTCCCAGGGTTAGCACCAGACCGTGAGGTGGAATTTTTGATTGAGTTGGTACCAGGAACTGCACCAATATCTATTGCACCATATCGTATGTCACCTGCAGAATTAAAATAGCTAAAGATACAGTTGCAAGATTTATTAGATCAGGGTTTTATAAGGCCTAGTGTATCACCGTGGGGAGCCCCAGTATTGTTTGTGAAGAAGAAAGATGGAACCATGAGGTTGTGCATCGATTATCGTCAATTGAATAAGGTGACTATCCGTAACAAATACCCACTACCCCGAATTGATGACTTGTTTGATCAGTTACAAGGAGCTAAGGTGTTTTCCAAGATCGATCTCGGATCTGGATATCATCAATTGAAAGTAAGAGACTGTGATATTTCTAAAACTGCTTTTCGTTCCAGGTATGGACATTATGAATTCCTTGTCATGCCATTTGGGTTGACAAATGCACCAGCTGTATTCATGGATTTGATGAACCGTATATTTCACCCATACGTGTATTCTTTTGTTATTGTCTTTATTGATGATATTTTGATATATTCTCGTAGTAGGGATGAGCATGAATGCCACCTGCGTATTATTTTACAGACCTTGCGAGAGAAGCAGTTGTATGCTAAATTTTCTAAATGTGAATTTTGGCTAGACAAGGTAGTATTTTTGGGGCATGTTATTTCTGTTGATGGTATTTGTGTAGATCCCAAGAAGGTAGAAGCAGTAATGAATTGGGAAAGACCAACTAGTGTGACAGAGGTACGTAGCTTTTTGGGATTGGCGGGCTATTACAGGAGGTTTATACCGGGGTTTTCTTCTATTGCATTGCCATTGACTAAGCTTACCAGAAAGGAGAACAAGTTTGTGTGGAGTGGTGATTGTGATAAAAGCTTTGAAAATTTAAAGGGTAAGTTGACATCAGCTCCAGTATTGACTATCCCAACAGGTACAGAAGGTTTAGTTATTTATAGTGATGCTTCGTATCAAGGACTTGGATGTGTATTAATGCAGCATGGAAAGGTAATTGCTTTTGTTTCTCGACAGTTAAAGATACATGAGCGCAACTACCCTACTCATGATCTCGAGTTAGCTGCAGTAGTTTTTGCATTACAGATCTGGAGACACTACTTATATGGTGTTAGTTGTGAAATTTTTACTGACCATCAAAGCTTAAAATACTTGTTTACACAAAAAGACTTGAACTTGAGGCAAAGAAGGTGGATGGAACTTATAAAAGATTATGATTGCACGATACATCACCATCCAGGTAAAGCTAATCTTGTTGTTGATGCTTTGAGTAGAAAATCTCTAGGCATAGTATCTTGTATTTATTATATTCGAGTTGACCCGCCGAGAGAGTTAGCTTTAATGGAGGTGGAATTAACTTTGAATGAGTCTTATGGAATAGTGGCACATTTAAATGTTAGACCCACGTTGATAGACTGGATAAAACAAGAACAAGTAGGAGATACAGAATTGGAGAAAGTTAGAGATAATATGAAAAAGGGTAAAGCAAATGAATTTTCTATTCGGGATGATGACATTGTTATGTACGAAAACCGTTTGTGTGTACCTAATGTGCCTGATTTAAGAAGAACAATTTTAGAGGAAGCCCACTGTTCTTTATATGCTATGCATCCAGGGAGCACGAAACTGTATAGAGATTTGAAACAATGTTATTGGTGGCCGGGAATGAAACACTACATTGAAAATTTTGTTGCTAGATGTCTAGTTTGCCAACAGGTGAAGGTGGAGCATCAGAAGCCAAGTGGTTTACTACAGCCCTTACCTATTCCTGAGTGGAAATGGGAGCATGTTAATACAGATTTTGTTATAGGTTTACCAAAATCATCATGAGGGTTTGATTCTATTTGGGTTGTCATTGATAGGTTGACTAAATCTGCACATTTTCTTCCTGTTAAAACTACTTACTCCATGGATAGATATGCCAAATTATATGTGGATGAGATTATCAGATTGCATGGTGCACCTGTTTCTATTATTTCTGATCGAGATCCTAAGTTTACTTCTCACTTTTGGCCTAGTTTACAACAAGCTTTGGGGACTAAATTGAAATTTAGTACATTTTTTCATCCTCAAACTGATGGGCAGTCAGAAAGAACGATCCAAACACTTGAAGACATGTTACGAATCTGTGTGTTGGAGTTCAAGGGGAGTTGGGATGAACACTTTCCACTAATAGAGTTTTCTTATAATAATAGCTATCATTCGAGTATTAATATGGCTCCTTATGAAGCTTTGTATGGAAGAAAATGCAGAACTCCAATGTGTTGGACTGAAGTAGGAGAACGAAAACTTCTTGGGCCAGAAATTGTACAACAGACTACTAAAAAGATCAATGTTATCAATAATCACTTAAAGGTGGCGCAAAGTAGACAGAAAGGTTATGCAGACAATCAAAGGAAAGAATTGAAATTTGAGGAAGGTGATCGAGTATTCCTACATGTTTCTCCTTGGATAGGGGTTATGAGATTCGGGAAGAAGGGAAAGTTAAGTCCCAGGTACATTGGCCCTTATGAGATAGTGAAACTGGTTGGAGCTGTAGCTTATAAATTGGCGTTACCACCAGAATTGTCCCGGATACACGATGTTTTTCATATATCCATGTTACGTAAGTATGTTCCCGGTCCTTCACATGTGTTTATCTCACAACCGATAGAGCTTCAAGATGACTTAACCTATGTGGAGGAACCAATTGCTATTGTAGATCGAAAGGAGAAAGTGTTATGTAGTAAAACCATTTCACTAGTTCAAGTGATGTGGAGAAATCGGAATGTGGAGTATGGCACTTGGGAAGGGGAGGATAACATGAAGAAGCAATATCCTCATCTATTTGGTAAGTTTCTTATGCGTTAAATTTCGAGGACGAAATTTTTATAAGAGGGGTAGAATTGTAAGGCCCTAAAACATGATTATGAAGGTTAATTACATGATTAATTATAACTTAGGAGTTATAAGTTATAAATTGGTTATGTGTGTTAAACATGTTAACTATCATGTTTAGGGGATGCATGCTCATGTGATATATGTGTTGTTTACATTAGGTGCTAATTGAGCTTATGATCGGGGATACCATGTTTAGAACATATGATTAGTTATGTGGTTAAATGCATCATAAATTATGTTTTTAATGCATGATTATGTTTATAAAAGTAAATAAGGGTGTTGATACGGAATTGGCAATGTTTGGTCGCCAAATGTGAAAGTTTTGAGATTTTCGGTAAATTGCTACTTTCATGTTTGATGCCCAAATTAGGCGTATTAGTTTATGATTATTTTGGGAAAACATAAATTATGAAAGTTGTAGATATATGAATTAATATTATAACACAACAAACGGTGGGTTAAACGGAGGCTCGTACAAGAAGTTATACCGAAAGTACGAAACAAGGGCAAATATGTCCATCCCTTAAGTGACAATTGTCTTATTAGCACACCATGTGCTATTTTTTGATTGGTTAAAGGGTGGGTGATGGTTTGGCCGACTTAAACTGTATAAAAAAACTCCTTTGTTCAGCAAATTCAGCCATGAACAAGAGTTTTGCCTAAAGAGAGAGAAAGAGAAGAAAGTTAAGGAATAAATCTTTGGAAATTTTCCATAAATCAAGGAATCCTCGTAAGGTAATTACATCTTTATTAAAGTTGGTCACATGGATGAGTTCTATACTTATCATGTTTTTATTTTTTATTTGGATATATATTTTAATGATACCCATAATGCTGAATTGTGTTGGAACAAGGATGGGTTAAGAACATAAGTTAGAACTGGAGCTAGGATCGTAAATGCATACTTTAAAGTCCTAAATTTACATCATCTTTTCGTAAAGCATTTTGATTTAGAAAATTCATGATTATGATGTATATTTATGCTAAAACATGTTTATTATATGTTTCCATGAATTATACTTAAGGTCAAGGTTATGTATGCTTAAAAATGTTAAGTTACGCCTTAATGTTGTATTTTGACCTAGTTATGCTAAAAATGGTATAAATCATGGAATAATTATTGGAATTGAGTGATTCAAGTTGGAGAGTAAAATATACTCATACATGTATAACAGATCCGAAAATTATATAAAAATACCAAGGAATGAACCCTTGGTGATAGTTTGAAGTCTTGGTTTAAAATCTGCCCTAAAGGAGCAAGAATGCATACCAGGTGTTTGACGTTTTGCTCGACATAGAAAATGAGCCCTAAAAATTATGAAACATTAAATTTGTATTATTCAATGTGTTTAATGATATTGGGTGGAATATCATGTAAAGTTATGATGTACAAAAATTATGAGAATTCCATGAAGTTGAAGTTGTGTTGTTGTTTTTCTTGAGAAATGATTTGGAAAAGGCTGTAATAAAATGGGCATAACTTTGTCTAGCAAATTCGTAATTAAATTCTGTAAATTGTGTTAGAACCCTAATTAATTGGGTGTTATAGAAATTTGAAGTGTCATATTTAATTCCTCCTTAGTTATTTCTGATTAACCAAATGATGTGATGTATTACTGGGTTTGATGTTAATCGGTGTATTCAAATACTAACGACATTGACTTGTTAGGTGGGGAAGCAGCTAATACTACCATACCAATGAATTAGTTGGTATTAATATTAGCACTAAATCCAAGGTGAGTGACCTTCCTTATGAAATATAAATGCTTATAATTTCATATGGAAATGTGTTAAAATGTTTATGGGAGTGATGTTGTATTTATGAAACATATGCATATGATTAAAAAATGTTAAGCGATGTTATATAATGATATGGACTAGTGAGTCCTTTATCTAATGTTAAGGACTGTGGTGGGTCCTACGGAATGTGGTGGTCCTGTTAATCCAGCTTAAAGGTTTGTGTACTTGGGCCTAATAAATGGATGTGGTGGTCCCTAATAATTGTGGTGGGTTAATTGGACTGTGGCGGGTCCAGGCTTGCGAGAGTTTCACAATTCTTGTTGGGTTATAGCATTAGAACAAAATAAAAATGGTTATTCAAATTGGTTATATGTGTGGTATGTGGTCATTCACTAAGCCTTTATAGCTTACACTCCTGTAATGTTTTGTTTCAGGTATGCTTATAATTTGGAGTTCACTGCCAAGTTAGGACCTTAAAACGGGGGAGTGATGGATATTTAGTATGGTTTGAATATTAGGATTTGTTTTGTGTAATTATTAAACTAAGGATCTTGGTTATGTAAAGTTATGTCGTACTTATTAGTTATAAGTAAAGGCAGTTATGTTTTCATCTACACGTACCTTTGGAAAAAAAAATCTTATGTTATTTTCCTTAGAGATTTAAATTAAAGCACTGTTTAAGCCAATTTATCTCTAATTAAAAGGATGAGTTTAACAAAATTAAGTCGGGGAGTGACATTGGTTCTCCTTTCCATTACTGAGGTAAAATCTTCGAATAGTGGGGACCCAGTTCGGGGCTGGGGCGAACTGGTTCGGCCTAGAGATTTTCTATCTTCTCTTCAATTTTTTCTCGAATTCAAATCATCATATATTTTTAACCGTAACTCGAAATTTGATGTCGTTTCTTCCTATGTATTCGTGAGGTCAAGATCTTCAACTTCTTTTTTGGCTCCGTATCCAAACTCCAATTTCACAATCACTTTACTTCCCTTGACATTTCTCCTTTTTCTTTTCAATTTTTGTTCCGATTTCTCCCTCTTCTTCGCTTGCATCGAATTCCTGAAAAATTAAGAGAAATACAGGAAACTCGGTGTACTCATTAGAAAATGCCAATATCAAAGATATATGATAAATCCACTTTAAATGCACCGCAAAGGGTGATAAAAACCTCAAAATTAAGGGGAATAAATAGGAAGAATTTATGCCCAATCACTTAGCTCTTTCTCACCTGCCACTCACATATTTTCCCATGCTTTATTTCATGATTAGTAGTTGTACATATCTCTCTTAGCATACATAAAACTTTGCATAAAAATACAAATTAAAATCCATACCTTTTGCACATTACATCATGTGAGCATCACATATTGACCCTATATTTGTCCCGTACTAGGGAGTCACTTTATGATGGGTTATCGGTTATGTGGGGCATGGTTAACCTACGCAATATGAGTCCCACTTTCTATTGGCTAAGTATCTTCAACGTATATTATACGGTTCCCCTCACATCATACCTCTTGACTAAACTCACTATGGTAGGTATATAGTAGTAACTCATTCATGCTCATTGAATATATATAATTCACTCTCACATAGACCATCACCATGAGGTGTATCATGAGGCAATTCACGTACAGTCGAGTATATTAAATAACTTTTTCACACTTAGTAATGAATGATTAACCTTATAGTCCAATGATAGATCGTGGAAGTCATGCCAAATGAGGGAACCCTTACACTAGAATCCTATTCATAAGACTTATAGATGTATTCCCTATGGCACTCATACATATATTGTCGATTCCAATGCGAAACTATACCAAAATTTTGGGTCGTCTAATGGCCCAAATCTTGCTTTAGTTTCCCTTTTTAAAACATAACACTGTCTGTTAGTCTGGAATCAAGTCAAATTGTGTCTTGCATCATATACCCCATTCTTTCACAGACTCGAGTCATGTCCAGTATTTCACTTGAACCCTAGGCAGAACATAGTCTAAGCCAAACATAAAAATAAAAAGTACACTAAGGGACTTTACACCCCATTCTCCCCCTTTTTAAAAATACTAAAAATATTCTTTTTTGAAAAAATATAAATATTATTTACCTTTCAGGTGCGATCGCTTCCCCAAACCCATCCTGTCTCCGTATTGGTTGAGATACACCAACAAATCTCCTCGAAGATCTAAACCATCCTTAACTACTTCAGAAAAATTGAACGGGCCTACCAAAGATTCCTCTTATAGAAGCTCGATTAGAATATTATTGCGCAGCTATATCTGATGACTGTACTCACTGAGCTCATCATGAAGATTGATAATCTTCTAGAAGATAATCACGAGATGTAGAGAAATAGGGGGTCAAATCCCTAAAAGACTAGATTTGGATGCTTATTTTTCCTCATCATGGGACTGTAAATGCCTTTACTGATATGGGCTTCGTAAGAATTCCACTAGGATCCACTGGCTGACATGCATCCACATGTTTAATCCATTAATGGGATACCTCCTACACATTTACCAATATCGAATACTGTTCAACAAGGGGCTAACTTTCTCATTCCTAATCTTATCGATCCCGAAGTGGAAGAATCGAACTGAGTTAATGAGGATATCAAAATGATCTTTGTTAAATTCAATCAATTAAAGCCCTTGGGAAACTATGTATATTACACTCATATGTCTCCCTACACAAAAGCTAGACTGCCTGACAAGATCAAAATGCCCAACAATGAGAAGTTCAGAGGAAATTGGCCTACGATTATGCATATTTGAAATTACAATCGCTCTATGAGTTTACTTGGGGATACATAATAGATAATGACCTTTCAACAAACACTTAAAGAGAGCGCCTCTTATTGGTTCTTATCATTGGAACAATCCCAAATCCGCAATTGGGAAGATGTTGCAAGAGAATTCATGGATCGGTATAAATATAATGAAGAGTTATAGTTGAGCCCCTGAGACCTAGAGTTACTTAGGAAAATCCCTAGGGATACTGTTAATAGATTCATAACAAGGTGGATAGAGAAATATTCCACCATGACCAACCACTCGCCTAAAGAGGAACATGTCATCATTCTGAAGAAAAAGTTTGCCACACATTCGAACATCTATGGGTAATCAGTATTACCCTCACTTCAGAGCCCTCAGGGAGGCTGGCGTTAAAATTAAAGAAAATATTTCCAACTAGAAAGCATAATCAAAGCCAAAGAAACTTGCTGGACAGTTCACTCCCCAAAAGGATGAAAATCTTGTTACTCCTACCGACATCAACATATCTTCTCACCCCTACTACCTCATGGGCCCCAGAAGCCTGTCCTACTACAACCGAGAAAGAGTATACCAAACTCCATTATCCTCTCTTCAAAGTGTATCAATCTCTATTATTTCATAATCTCACCAAACCTTTGGACCCTCGTCCTCTTCTTGACCCTCTTCCTAAACATTTCAAACATAACACCCATTGAAATTTCCACCAAATCATCGGGCATAGGACTAACCAATGTCATCACCTAAAAAAGGTTGTCCAAATACTCATTGATAAAGATGTCACCGCCCCTCCCGCAAACCTAAAACTAAACATTACTCAAAAACCTTTACCCATGAACCAAAGAGACTTTAATGGCATCCTTACCGATGAAGATCCTAATTTTAATCCCTCTGTCAAAATTATGCCCATAAGCAAGCCAATCATATCTGCCAGTAAAAAAAAATACCCAGATTCCCTTAAATTCTATCCAACCTTCCTGCTGCATCTTGAGAATGCTCATGACCTGGCTCTATCTTTGATGATATGATCTTGCGTTGCTGTCTAGACAATATCATAAATATGAAGTATGGACCTGCCTATTATCCTTGAATAATTTAGAAGCTTTGGGATGAAATTACCATTAGATTTATCCTTCGAAGAAAATGATCATGCAAGAATAAGTGGCATATACATGGATGCCCAAAAGTGGGCCCAACAGTCTTATGGTTAGTTTGTACGACCGAAGGAATTTATCCTGGATGGCATTGTTCAAATCATGTCATAAGAATGTAGTAGAAGAAGTTATGTGAAGCTCTTTAGTTTCTTACCGTCTTGAAACTGAAAGGCTTCCCTTCCCCTAAACCTTTCTCCACCACCTGGAGAAATTATATATTGAGGCTATTGAAGTTGTGGAGTGTGTGGGAGGGGATCATAGATAAACCCTCTTTACTTGGATATAAACCTCATCATTAAAAGGCTACTGATTAATTAAGACATGTCCTGATTGATCGAAGATTGAGGAACACTTCGAGAATAAGCTAGTTGGTCCATCATGTATTTTATCTATTTTATATAATTATATGCTATGTTGTAATATTTATGAGGTTGCTCAATATCAACGATGGACCATGTATGGCAGGACCTGGGAGAGATTTCATGCTTTATTGATGAACCTTACTTGAGAACCTTTTAAGGAATTATTTTGGAGGATAGAGATAAAGGCATCGTTAAGGCATGACTTAAACATTTTAGATATGCTATGGAAAACATCTAGCTTTACCCGAGTGATCATTACTCGAGCAACCATGACCTTACTCAACCATAGGTTTTTAGTTCAAAAAATAAAATATTTCCATAAAAGATATGAGTGATGTCATACTACACCTAACACATGCTAAATCAAACCTATCTCAGTAAAGTGTTGAGTTAGTAAACTATTGGTAAAAAAAGTGTTGACACACCTTTGCCGCCACCTAACACAACAACTAGTCACCTAATAATTTCAGTTAACATTTAAAGGTAATGAGATGTTGGGTATAACAATTTGACCCAAAATATAATGCACACAAGGTTCCACACGTGTGACCTAAGCCTATATATCCCCCATTTATTCTTTGATAAACAATAAGATCTTTGAGAAAATAGACCAGTTTAAGATATTTATTACAAACAAGATATTTTACCTTCCTCCATTAACGCTTTTCTAAGTTCTTATCAAGAACTCAAATATACTATTCCTTCCATATTTTGTGTTTGACTATCTATCTTAGGTGTATTTAGAGTGCTTGATTCTATCTCCCTCTGATTAACTTCCATCAGAGGTTCACTTATTGATTCAAATAGTTATATTTATTACTCTTCATTGTGATATATACTTGAGTTTATTCCTTCTCAATAAGAGTACACTTATTATTTTGTTATCACCATTGAATTGAGTTACGACTGAATTTATCTATAAACACCCAGCATAAATTACTCTTTTACATTTTGTGACCTCACTGGGGATGTATTCTATTTGAAATGGTTAATGGAAACATTAGCCACACTCTTTTTGATGACGCTCAACATGAGGAAGAGAAAATTGCTCTTACACCTACTATTGAGGTTACTCCAATCACTATTGTCACATGTAATTCTCACGTGGGATAAACTACAATGAAAATCATGATGGGCCCCAACGAGATGACAAATATTATGTTCAAGTGTAAGAGGGTAGTGGTACTGTTTTCTATGAATGTATGTAAATGGGTGAGGCAGGACCCACTCCAATGAAAACTTTTTATAAGGTAACAATATTTCAAGAACAAGAGTAGATATAATAACCAAATTTTCCAATATAATAATGAAGTTTTTAATTATAAGAAATAAGTAACTAATGATTGAGTACAACTTTTCATTAATAAGTAAAGGAATGAACATTGAGGGTTGTAATTCTTTGAGATTGGAGAGGTAAGCACCTCAATATATAGGAGAGATCAGAGAGAGAATATCTGTGTGGGAGCTTGTGCAGCATAACCTTTATTTTTATATCTCTTGTGAATAACTGGGACCCAAGTTCTCTATTTACAGTAAAATTTTAGTAAAAACTTGGAACATGCATGCCTGGTAATATTCCCGTGCGATAAAATATCTAAAAACATTTTTCTTTAATACTCTTTGTCACTCTCTACCATAATCTGTCTTTTTAGTGGACACCCAATGTAGTAGCGAACAAAAAGGAGATCTTATCGACCATGATTCCAAAAACTGTCATTTTATCTGTTTATCAAAATTTATTGTTGAATAAGTTTGATAACTTACGAGTGACTTGAGGGTCACTTTCCATTTAAATTATTAAAATGTCTTGCGAGCACGTTTCAGTAAACTTTCTCGCTAATTTATATGTGAACTATGTAATGTATAGTTGTGAGTGCGAGTGACCTATTTAGTTCCTTGCCTCAATATTCTCTATTTACTAAGATATTAAAGTGGTGGAGACTTAGCTTGCTCAACAAGACTTACCTCTCATTCTCCAAACCAATACTCTCAAAAGGTCCCAACTGGTCATCTGCTTGAGCCCCGCTTGCACAACCAAGGCTTCTTACTAAGTAAACTTGTCAAAGACAACAAAAACATATGAAAGACAACAAAACTGAGTGTTAGTAGGGAAGTGCTCGTCCACTTATTTATGTGTTATGTGAGTGACTACTCGTGATTTAATTCCTTATATAGCTAATGGGTTATTCATTTCCTTGCTCTTATTTGAGAGCTCTAACTTAGGGTTGCTCATGCATTCCTCTCATTAGCATTTATAGCATACATTGTAGAATCCGTAGGTATTTATCATGCACTTTTTCCGATTGTGGCTAGGGGGTTGCTCGCACAACCTCCTTTCTTGGGCACTGCCCACATAGCCCATTGATAACTAAGGGGTCGCTCGTGCAGTCTGCTTAACTGGGAATTGTTCTTCTAACTCACTAATAGCTGAGGGGTTACTCGCATACCCGTCTACATTAGCCCCTTGAAAAAGTCGCTCATCAATTTGGAAAGGGCGAGTTGTGCACGAAACATTATCTTGGGTTTTTAAAATAATGTTTTGTCATCATTACCTTTTGTGTTGCATTTAATGCTCTGCCATGCCTAGTTCTGCAAGACATGTTTCCTTGCACCTTGAGATCCGACGTGTCACGTTGGGGAAGGATAGTCATGATTCAAGTAATCATTACTCTCTTTTTGAATTTACAGTCCCTTTTTATCTTTCCAAGGTATAAATACTTTCCAATACCTCTTCAAAACTTTGCCTTCATTTTATTGATTTTAGAGATAGAAAACCTTTGGGAGTTATTCATTTCCTCGTTTTTATTTTAAAACAAATCATAACTTTCCTTCATAAAATCACTTATTTTAATGGCGTCTACTTCATCCATTATTTATATCTCTAATACTGGGATGATGATGGGTCCCTACCTATTTAAATATTTATGGTAACCTCTGATGGAATCGAAACATCCATTGTTACCACCATAATGCTTCATGTTTCTTCCACTATCCTTAACGTTGGTGGCAACTTTGGTGCTTCTAAGTCTCACGCAGAGATGGATGTTCTTCTTTTATAAGTAAATCCCACTCAAAATACTTGGAGGTATGATTGAAAAATATTTCACTTCTGTTAACGAAAATGTTATTTATCCCTAATTAATTAAATTAGTTTAATTAATGTATATTTTAGTTTAAAATAATATATTGATTTTGATGATTCCAAACATATTGTTATTAAGTAATTATGTAAATAGTTCTTATATATACCATTTATATATAGATATATATACATGTCATGATATTATATTGTTATACATGATAGGTTTTATTATTTAGTAATATTATATATGTTAAGAGATGTATAGTTTTGTGCATGATATTATATTTACTCCATGTGGTTGTTTTATCTCACCATATATGTAGGTTCCATAATTTGCAAGACATATCCTAAAATGAACGTAAGTTTCTTTTTGCTTCCTTTGTTTGGAGTCATGTGCATGTTTAACTTTTACACTTTGTTTATTACACATACATATATTATTATTATATAATAATATTTTCTCTCATAAGTTCCATCCACAAGTTTTTTATTATATACCGATTTCATGCATGAACACATTTACAAACTTTGGACCATGCATATTATACCATCCCCTGATCAATTGAAGATATCATTTGATAAAGACTTTTACCTGCTATGATTATATACAAATATATATATATATAATTTTTTTTTGGTTCAAATCAAGTGCTCCACTGCGTATATTTTTTTTAACTAGAAGTTGAGACTCAAGTCTTTATTTAGATTGACTTGTCAAAGTCATAATACTTTATTGTCACAAACAGTTTTGACAAATGACTTTGGTTTGACATAAAGCTATCTATTAGTTATATTCTCATGTGTAGTCTTAAGAACCCCATGCGCTTATCTTTAAGGCTTGTCAGCCTCCTTCTTTTATTGCTTTCGGCTTGTACCTGATTTCGGCCACAGAGATTTTTATATGGGTCTTTAAAGCCTCAATTGGATTTAACGTTTTTTTCGAGCTGTCAGAACCTTTTTTTTTATCCGTCCGAGATCTCAGATATGTACTTCAGTTCCGTTTTTTTTTTTAAAAAACGTTAATGTCTGTCCGATCCAAAATATTTTTTAAAAATATCTGTTCAATTTTTTTTTCGTTTTTTACGAAAAAAATCTGTTCGAATTCCTTTTCGTCCCTTATCTGTCACTTTCAGAAAGGAAGGATTACTGACCTATTTTCGGATTTTTTTTTTTTTTTTTAAAATCGTTCGGCCACAAGTGAGATGAAATCTGTCACTGATTATTTTTGAAACCTACTATAACTTTCGGCCATTGTTTTGACCCTTGTACTTCGGCTAGTGCTACACCAGCTATATATATATATATAGCCTTTGTCCTTTTGTCATAAAGAATTAACCATGCTTGATCAGATTTTTTTGTAAGCAACTCTTTTGTCCACTAGATTATAAGATAGTTTATTTTCTTTTATATCCAAAGATCTCATAGCTGTTGGACGTATAGGAAGTGTCCTTGAAACAGTATCTGACTTATCAGATCTTCGGCTACCGAGATTTTGTTCCTTTTTTTCGTCCATACTCATTTATTGAGTACAGTTTTTTTTTTAATAGGTCTTGAGCCGCACATCATCAACTGGCTCGGACAGTTTGTTTCTTATCACTGCTTTGGCAGATAAATAAAAGCATATTATTTATAACGTTTAAATTATAATTTTGCTTCATCCATCCTCTGACAGTTTTTGACAACGCGATCTTTATATTTATTTGTATTTCCTATTTACAACTATTTTTTAAATAGCTTATAGAAATTTTTATGTATTCATGTCAATTGTCTTTTCTGGCATATTAGAACCACGCAATATATTTATCTTTGAGAAATGACTCCTGGACTGATTTAATCTAAATGCCTATTAAAATATCCTTTATGATAAACCTTTGGCATCGTCCTTTTACCCATAGTTACACTGCACATGTACGATTTGCGTTATTAGATTTCTTCACAATATTTATCTGCAAGTTATCACTAATGTCCATTGACTCTTTATATCAGTTGGATATTATCTCTTTTGGTCTAACATACTTTGCATCAATCTTTTTAAGATATCAAAATAACCCATATTCAATCCTACACTTACTTCGGATATTATCTCTTGGATTATTGATATCCACTTGCTATTATCTCTTGGACTAACTTTTTCTTAACAGAAAATATATGAGTCACCTCAAAGCCATTTTCACATGTCATATATTTTTCAGATGTCTATTTCCATGCTACAACAGCTATATTTTTAAGGAGAAGATAAAAAATGAATATCTGCATATCAGACTTGAAGATCATTTTGAAGCTACACCATCTTAGAAAATCAGGAGCATTTAATGCTCAAAATGCATGTGTCCAACAGCTAGTTTTCAGAAGACACATTTAAAGCTTTGAAGAGTTGCATTGAAGACCACACTTGAATGAGAACATGATCAAGACTTGAAATATTATTCAGAGCAATTATTTTACTACTCAGCTACACATTCAAGAGAGCAATAAATTTTATCATCTGCTCAAATCATTGAAGAATAAGACTTGTGCCTACTTCAACATCATTTATTGAAGTCTCAGAAACTCAGATTACAAATTGTATTTTAAGGAGTTTCAATATTTTACCTTGTACTACAAAAATTCAGATTTGTTGTGAAGCTTTGTTAAAGCTTCGGTTTGTACCGGTGATTGGTTCCTACCTGCAAGTGGGCCACGGGGTTTGAAGCTTGGTGTTAGCTTGCAAACAATTGTACGCTGTGGTTTGATCCTACCCGCAAGTGGATCAGGTTTAGTGAAGCGCAAAAGAGACGGGGGCTCTAGGCGCGTGGACGTAGGCCGGGATTTGGCCGAACCACGTTAAATTTCGGTGTCATTTATTTTCCGCACTTTTATTTATTTATTTGCACATGCTTGCTTGAGTTAATATTTTCAGCACACTATCTTGCAAATAAATTAATTCCGAAATTTGACTAAATTATTTTAAGGTTAAAATAATTATTTTGAATTAAATAATTAATTTCAGAATATCACTTAATATTAAATACGAAAATTAATTTAATATTTCTAGAGTGTTAAAATATGCATCTCTAGTTGTTTAAATTAGTTAGTTGCATTTATTTGATATTGTTGGATTTATTCTTTATAGTTTTATTAATCTGAAATTTTTTTAAGTGTTTTAAATTTACTATTTTTCTAAAATATTAATTTGACTTAAAGTTTGTAAAAACTCAATTCACCCCCCCTCTTGAGTATAATCTGGGCAACAATTGGTATCAGAGCTAGTGATCTTCTTATTTATTTTTAGATTTAACAATTTTAGAGTTAAAGATCAATGGCATATGTTACTACATCTCTTGGTGAAGGTCAATCCATTTTTAAACCTCCTCTATTTTCTGGAAAAGATTATAGTTATTGGAAAAATAGAATTAAATATTTTATTCAGTCACATGATTATGAAGTTTGGAAAGTTGTCATGAATGGTCCCTATACTCCTACTAAAATGGTAAATAATGCTTCTGTCCCTAAAGATGAAAATGAATGGAATGATGTTGATATTAGAAAAATTCAAATAAATGCTAAAGCTATGAACATTCTGCATTGTGCACTTGATGTAAATGAGTATAACAGAATTTGTTGTTGTGAATCTGCTAAAGAAATTTGGGATAGACTAGAAGTCACATATGAAGGAACTAGTCAAGTTAAAGAAGATAAAATTAGTATGCTTGTTCATAATTTTGAGTTATTTAAGATGATGTCTGATGAATCTATTTCTGATATGTTCACTAGGTTCACTAATATTATTAATGGTCTTAAATCTCTTGGTAAATCTTATACTGACCCTGAATTAGTGAGCAAGATTCTCATGTCACTTCCATCTGCTTATATGACAAAGAAGCTGGCAATCAAAGAAGCTATACGAGAAAGACCTATCTCTCTTGATGAGTTATTGGGTTCCTTAATCACCCATGAAATGGAACTTAAGGAATTTGTTGAAGAAGAGAAACCAAAAGCAAACAAAATTATTGCTCTCAAATCTTCAAGCAAAAATATAGAAAGTGAAGATGATGATGATGATGATGATGATGATGATGATGATGATGATGATGATGATGATGATAATATTTCCTTATTGGCTAAAAATTTCAAAAAATATCTCAATTCTAAAAAGAAAGCCAAGGAAAGAAGAAAGAAACATTTTTCAAAAGAGCTCAATGATGATCATCAATCCAAATCTGAACCAAGATGCTATCATTGTGATGAAGTTGGACACATAAAGCCTAATTGTCCAAAATATAAGAAAGGGAAGAAGGCATTGAAAGCCACAACATGGAGTGACACCGACACAAGCTCTTCCGATGAAGATTCGAATGAAAATGAAGTTGCTCATCTATGTTTCATGGCAATGGAAAATGGGGTACACTCTAACCCTAACTCTAGTGATAGTGATAATGATGAAGTTGATGATTATGAAGTTTTACAAAATATTTTTGATGAATTATGTGAAAGTTTTGAAGAACTTAAAAATAAATATATTAAACTTAAGAAGTCTCATTCATTAGTTTCAACTAAATATGATTCTATGTCAAATGATTTTGATGAGTTGAAATTGGAAAATGAATCTTTGAAAAATGAAATTAAATCCTTGAAAAAGGAAAAATCTGTTATTGTCACTACTCCTCTTGAAATTGAAAATATTGAATTGAAAAGGGAGATTGAATATTTAAAGAAATCATTAGATACTTTTACAAAAGGAAATGAATATTTCCATAAAATTATTGAGACACAAAGGATTCGATTTAATAATAATGGTATTGGATATGATGAAGGAAATGAGAAAAAGACTTATTCCAATTTATTGAAATTTGATGCCTCATCTAGTCATTCTAACTATCTATATGCACATATTGTGGTAGACACACACATTTTTCAGATTTGTGTCCATATAAATTTAGAAAAAGAAATTTTGCATGGATTCCAAAAGGAACAACGATGTATACTAACCCCTATGGACCTCACACATTTTGGGTACCAAAAGAGAAAATCTTTAAAGTTGTGTAGGTTGCATTTTTGAGATGGATTGTGGATTTTCAAGGCATATGATTTGGTCATATTACAAATTTCTAGTATCATTGCCTAATGTTGGAAATGCCACACTTGGTAGAAGTTTCATGAATATATCTTTGGTATTGGTAAGGTGGTAAGGAACACCCTTCTTGAATTTAATATCATATATTTATTAATGATTCATTTCATAATTGATATATTTCCATGCATAAGAATATTTGTTATAACACATGAGCGTGTTGATTGATTATTTAGTATTCACATATGAATTTGTATATTCATTATTTTTTATGATTCTTTATTATATCATACATTTGATTTTAATCATTATTTTATATGAAAATTTCATATATATATTAATTACATCTTGATATATTTTTTATGAATAATGATATTGGATAAATTCGTGATTTTATTGATTATAAATCTGAAACGAAAATGTCCTTTTAAAATTTATTAGTCATATGAACTACATGTTAATATTGTAACATTCACTTGTTGATTTTGATGATATGGTCATATTAATCTCTATGAGTTAGTTTTATTGGATTCTACAGGACTAATGTCATTATTCGAATATTTGTAACATTCACGATAAATTTTTTTTAGTAACATTTGTGTTATGTATGTTTGAATTGACAAACCCCATGATCAATAATTGGTATCATTTGTGAGACCTTTCATAAAAAGGGTTTTATGAAGTCAATTTTTTTTACTATTTTATCTCATGAAATAGATGCACCATATTTGTTATTTGCATATTTGCCTTCATTGGTATCCCTTAGGGGGAGATAAATGTCTCTTGAAAATTACTCATTGAAAAATGGTTGATCAAATTTTTTATTGCAATATGATTGAATTTTCTAGAATTTAAGCTCGTATCTTGGAAACGGAAAAGCATGACATAATTAAAAAAAAATTATATTTATGCCGCTATATTCTAACTCATGTTATGTGCTTTATTCCAAATTATTTGAAAACATCCAGTTATGAAATGCATCATGTTGCGTGCTTAAAAGTTTATTCTATCACAAGGATTTACACATCAATTGATATGCGCCTATTCAAAATTTATACGCTGAAATTTTATTATTGAGAAAGATGATTGAGCTAATTGATATATCTCTCGTATTTGCACTATTTGACAACATTGAGTTGTGATTTCTATTTTTACATAAAAAATTGTTTTGAGAAATCATTGTGTGCAACGCACGATTAGTGTGTGACTACAAAAATTGGTATCATTTATTATTTATCATTTTTGTGACTTATGCATTATTTGATGATATAATTGTCTATCTACACAAAAATTTATGCTATGAAAAATTTATGTTGACTCATGTGTGTATTGAAAATTTTCATGCCATTTATATGATTCCTTGAGAATTATGGTTATAGCCCTTGCATGAATTATTTTTTATAGGGGGAGCTTCGCATTTTACCCGTGACACGGAATTTATAAGAAACATCTTTTTGATAATGTCAAAGGGGGAGAAATATTTCTAATTCACTATGCGTGATTAATCTATACATTTTATGGATCATTGTGAATCATTGTTTGTCATCATCAAAAAGGGGGAGATTGTTAACGAAAATGTTATTTATCCCTAATTAATTAAATTAGTTTAATTAATGTATATTTTAGTTTAAAATAATATATTGATTTTGATGATTCCAAACATATTGTTATTAAGTAATTATGTAAATAGTTCTTATATATACCATTTATATATAGATATATATACATGTCATGATATTATATTGTTATACATGATAGGTTTTATTATTTAGTAATATTATATATGTTAAGAGATGTATAGTTTTGTGCATGATATTATATTATATTTACTCCATGTGGTTGTTTTATCTCACCATATATGTAGGTTCCATAATTTGCAAGACATATCCTAAAATGAACGTAAGTTTCTTTTTGCTTCCTTTGTTTGGAGTCATGTGCATGTTTAACTTTTACACTTTGTTTATTACACATACATATATTATTATTATATAATAATATTTTCTCTCATAAGTTCCATCCACAAGTTTTTTATTATATACCGATTTCATGCATGAACACATTTACAAACTTTGGACCATGCATATTATACCATCCCCTGATCAATTGAAGATATCATTTGATAAAGACTTTTACCTGCTATGATTATATACAAAAATATATACATATAATTTTTTTTTTGGTTCAAATCAAGTGCTCCACTGCGTATATTTTTTTTAACTAGAAGTTGAGACTCAAGTCTTTCTTTAGCTTGACTTGTCAAAGTCATAATACTTTATTGTCACAAACAGTTTTGACAAATGACTTTGGTTTGACATAAAGCTATCTACTAGTTATATTCTCATGTGTAGTCTTAAGAACCCCATGCGCCTATCTTTAAGGCTTGTCAGCCTCCTTCTTTTATTGCTTTCGGCTTGTACCTGATTTCGGCCACAGAGATTTTTATATGGGTCTTTAAAGCCTCAATTGGATTTAACGTTTTTTTCGAGCTGTCAGAACCTTTTTTTTTATCCGTCCGAGATTTCAGATATGTACTTCAGTTCCGTTTTTTTTTTAAAAAAAACGTTAATGTCTGTCCGATCCAAAATATTTTTAAAAAATATCTGTTCAATTTTTTTTTTCGTTTTTTTACGAAAAAAATCTGTTCGAATTCCTTTTCGTCCCTTATCTGTCACTTTCAGAAAGGAAGGATTACTGACCTATTTTCGGATTTATTTTTAAAAAAAAAAAAATCGTTCGGCCACACGTGAGATGAAATCTGTCACTGATTATTTTTGAAACCTACTATAACTTTCGGACATTGTTTTGACCCTTGTACTTCAGCTAGTGCTACACCAGCTATATATATATATATATTGCCTTTGTCCTTTTGTCATAAAGAATTAACCATGCTTGATCAGATTTTTTTGTAAGCAACTCTTTTGTCCACTAGATTATAAGATAGTTTATTTTCTTTTATATCCAAAGATCGCATAGCTGTTGGACGTATAGGAAGTGTCCTTGAAACAGTATCTGACTTATTAGATCTTCGGCTACCGAGATTTTGTTCTTTTTTTTCGGCCATACTCATTTATTGAGTACAGTTTTTTTTTTGAATAGGTCTTGAGCCGCGCGTCATCAACTGTCTCGGACAGTTTGTTTCTTATCACTGCTTTGGCAGATAAGTAAAAGCATATTATGTATAACGTTAAAATTATATTTTTGCTTCATCCATCCTCTGACAGTTTTTGACAACGCGATCTTTATATTTATTTGTATTTCCTATTTACAACTATTTTTTAAATAGCTTATAGAAATTTTTATGTATTCATGTCAATTGTCTTTTCTGGCATATTAGAACCACGAAATATATTTATCTTTGAGAAATGACTCCTGGACTGATTTAATCTAAATGCCTATTAAAATATCCTTTATGATAAACCTTTGGCATCGTCCTTTTACCCATAGTTACACTGCACATGTACGATTTGCGTTATTAGATTTCTTCACAATATGTATCTGCAAGTTATCACTAATGTCCATTGACTCTTTATATCAGCTGGATATTATCTCTTTTGGTCTAACATACTTTGCATCAATCTTTTTAAGATATCAAAATAACCCATATTCAATCCTACACTTACTTCGGATATTATCTCTTGGATTATTGATATCAACTTGCTATTATCTCTTGGACTAACTTTTTCTTAACAGAAAATATATGAGTCACCTCAAAGCCATTTTCACATGTCATATATTTTTCAGATGTCTATTTCCATGCTACAATAGCTATATTTTTATGGAGAAGATAAAAAATGAATATCTGCATATCAGACTTGAAGATCATTTTGAAGCTACACCATCTTAGAAAATCAGGAGCATTTAATGCTCAAAATGCATGTGTCCAACAGCTAGTTTTCAGAAGACACATTTAAAGCTTTGAAGAGTTGCATTGAAGACCACACTTGAATGAGAACATGAGCAAGACTTGAAATATTATTCAGAGCAATTATTTTACTACTCAGCTACACATTCAAGAGAGCAATAAATTTTATCATCTGCTCAAATCATTGAAGAATAAGACTTGTGCCTACTTCAACATCATTTATTGAAGTCTCAAAAACTCAGATTACAAATTGTATTTTAAGGAGTTTCAATATTTTACCTTGTACTACAAAAATTCAGATTTGTTGTGAAGCTTTGTTAAAGCTTCGGTTTGTACCGGTGATTGGTTCCTACCCGCAAGTGGGCCACGGGGTTTGAAGCTTGGTGTTAGCTTGCAAACAATTGTACGCTGTGGTTTGATCCTACCCGCAAGTGGATCAGGTTTAGTGAAGCGCAAAAGAGACGGGGGCTCTAGGCGCGTGGACGTAGGCCGGGATTTGGCCGAACCACGTTAAATTTCGGTGTCATTTATTTTCCGCACTTTTATTTATTTATTTGCACATGCTTGCTTGAGTTAATATTTTCAGCACACTATCTTGCAAATAAATTAATTCCGAAATTTGACTAAATTATTTTAAGGTTAAAATAATTATTTTGAATTAAATAATTAATTTCAGAATATCACTTAATATTAAATACAAAAATTAATTTAATATTTCTAGAGTGTTAAAATCTGCATCTCTAGTTGTTTAAATTAGTTAGTTGCATTTATTTGATATTGTTGGATTTATTCTTTATAGTTTTATTAATCTGAAATTTGTTTAAGTGTTTTAAATTTACTATTTTTCTAAAATATTAATTTGACTTAAAGTTTGTAAAAACTCAATTCACCCCCCCTCTTGAGTATAATCTGGGCAACAACTTCTTATACGTGTGCTCCTTTTTTGGTAAAGAAGGTCATTTTATGTCTTCACTCGAGGGATTTGCCACTAGATTTGTTGCTATAGTGGCTAAAAACCCCTCTTAGGTTTTCCATAATATGAGAATACTTTGGTTGTTCTGCCTAATTGCATGTTACAGAACTAAGTGGATAAAGGTGATTTTCTCTTTTCCAATATTAATTTCGATGTTTATGTTGGAGTCCTCGGGGAGTGAGAGTCTTAGTTTGATTATGCCCTGCCTATGGATAACTATAATGACCATCAAGGGGTTTGGAAAGGAGTCTTAAAGTTTAAAGAGTTGCACAATCGTCAAGAGCACGAGTGCTCTTAACATCCTGGCGTCTCATTGGAGTATAAATTACTAGTTGGGGAGAATTATCCATTACTTTGGAGGATATCTGCGAACTCACATGTATGCATATTTTGTGGAATCATATATTCACTGAAGGTTATGAAGACGTCAAAGAAAAGTCCTTGTATGAGGAGTTACACAAATAATTAGGGGAGTATATACATTATGTGTGGCTTACTCACACTGGTATGAGAAAGCAATCATTTTCCAAGAGAAAAAATGTATTAGTTTAGAGACTTTGAACCATGGTATAAACATGAAACCAAGACCAAGAATCCCAAGAGTCAAGATGGTACTAAATTAAAAGACAAAGGACATCTTACTGGATTTTTTATCACCTTCTTATTAAGGTTTTTATTCCAAGGGAGGCCTAATTACTCCCCTCGTGAACTTCTATTTGTTTGGATATTAGGCTTGCTCATGACAGGATGTGCCACTCCTAGCTTAAACTTTGGGCTCCGTGTACACTTAGCTAAACCAGACACATTTTGATATAAAGAGTTCTCATGGACGGTATGACGTATTTAACATTGTCATCTCTTTTATTCTTATGAAATTCCTTTTTAGCAGTTCCCAAATTAGGATTATGAACCTTGCTCATTGCATAAAAATACTTCTTGGATTTCTATATGGCATAAAAAGACTCCCATGCTTTCTCTTAGCCTTTTCTTAGAAAATATTGATGAGTTTTGCTTTCGTCCTTAAGAAAAGAGGCTTGGAGGTATATTTACTTGGAATTTGTTTCCTTATATCTCTCAACTTTTTAATTATTGCACAAATGACGAGTTTTTCCCGTTCATTTCTTACATTGAATTCATTTTACCTTGCATTCTTCCATCTCTGATTGAGCTAAGACAAGGGGTGGAGTTTTATCACTTCGAGCGGATAGGGATACGATTTGTGTATGATTAATTCACTTTTCCATAGACTTCCCGCTAATCATTCCCCTGAGCTTGTATTGGGAATCATATTTTCTCCCCTGAGGGCATGGTCCACATGACTTCCATATTTTCAAATTTCCTCGTATCCGCTAATGAATATCTTTGAAGTAGTTATTTGAGGAATTTTATATTTGAGTTAAAGTCTTATCCCAACTAGAGTTTCTGGAGTACTGGAAACTCTGGATTTTAAAGAGTCAACCTTATTGCAATTTTTTTTCTTCAACCTCCATTTTTTGACAAGTTCTTCACCGTTACTCCCATTATGTAATGACTTGAAAAAAAATAGGTTTTGATATGGACAACCTAATTATTGAATCAATTTGAGACCGTTTTTGTTTGTATAACTACTAGTTTTTTGATAACTTGGTATCAATTAAAAAGCATCGTATTGTAGATAAAGCAGTATATTAAAATAATCAATTGGTGACAATAAAGGGTACTAAGATAACAGAGACAGTAAAGTGAAATTCTGTGCAGATGGAGATGAAACTAAATGACAAAGTAAATGTCAAAGTAATCTCCTCTTACCAATATGGAATTAGAATTTGAGCATTGCATCTAGATCAGTACACCAAAATCCAACAGCAAATATGCCTGGAATGATACAATACATCCATAATGGATTGGCTGCAAAGGAATATAAAAGATAAAATAAAAAATAATAATATTTACAAGCAATGTTCAAAACATGTATATCCAATAGACAATTTATTACACCACCCTTTTTAACTAAGTGAAAAAATTGAGGGGTTGAATGCTTTTGACACACCTTTTTGTAAGATACACAAGTCCTCCAACCATCATCATTTGAATGAAACGTTTCACAAAACCTTCCCTCCTCGAACAAATAACTATATGCACAAAAGAATAAGTCACGTAAAGAAACAATAGAGATGTATTAAAAAGATCAATATTCTCATCATGCTCTCCCTCACTTCATTCAAAATTGCGTAAAAAACAAAAGCTCAAATCAAATGAAGAGTTTTTTTATCCGTAGTGAGTCCAATCTGAATAAAATGAAACCTAAAATCATTTACTCGTCTATTCTAGGTCAAATCACTAATTGCCCACGTTTCCATCTAGAAACCTAAAATCATTTACTCGTCTATTCTAAGTCCATAATCCATATGGTAACCCCGAATTAGAGCAGTTTTTATATTACATGTTTATAAGGAGCTTTAAATTCATAATTAAAAAACTAATATACCGCTCTATGTTTTAAATATAAGTTAAATCAACTTTTTTATATGCACAATTGATCCTTATTGTGCACTCGACATTTGGGGAAGGTTACGAGATATGTGCGCGACTTATTCGACCGGATATGAACCAATCAAATTAATGCAAATCAAAATGAGTCCAAGGACGAAGAAATCTTAAGAGAGTGAAAACTAAAATGGTTATCTTCCAAGACACAAGATAGTAACTATGGGAGGGAAAACAAGAAAGCTGAAATTTCATAATTTGGTATAAGCGTGAACACTTTTGCCTTTCGTATTCAACCTTGTGGGCAAGGATTACTTTATTTATCAGATAAATGGACTAGTAAGTATGGAGAAGAAGGAGAAGAGAGAGGTGGGGGGGGGGGGGGAGAAAACAAAGTTCATTGTCGTATTTTCCTACCCTCACCTTAAAACATAGATATAAATAATATTAAAATGTTTACACAGGAAGGAAAAATAAAAAAATTTCTGACTAACACTTCAAAATTTAAAACCCTAACACTTTTCACATCTAAAATTCCCCATCAAGCTAAGCAACTTTGTAAGAATATCAAGCTGTTAATCCAATCCAATGTAATGAGTGAGAACAAATAAAGTGATAATCGAACTGTGTGTTCGGGAGTTCTCCTGAAAACAGGAGAGGAGAAAGACAACAATGTAATTGCTTCAATTTTAGTTTTCACGCTTTTATATGCACAGTTGATCTTTGTTGCGCACTCTACATTTGGGGAAGGTTACATGATATGTGCGCAACTTATTCCATCGGATATGAACCAATCAAGTTAATGCAAACCATAATGAGTCCAAGGATAAAGAAATCGTAAGAGAGTGAAAACTAAAATGGTTATCTTTCATAATTTAGTATAAGCACGAACTCTTTCTTCTTTTATGATTAACCTTGTGGGCTAGGATTACTTTGGTTATTAGAGAAATGGACTAGTGAGTATGGAGAATAAGGAGAAGAGAGAGAAATGGAAAAGAGAAAATAAGGTTTAGGGTCGTATATTCCTATCACTCACCTTAAGGTATGGCATCATTGGGAATAGAAATTGACTTGGGGTGACATATTAAGGTATCCAATGGTCAAGGTGTGTCATGTGTAGAAGCTCGTAGACTAGTGCCTTTGCGAGCATCTAGTAATCACGAGGTGGGTATTGAGAAATCTGTAGAGCACACCTACAATGAAAAAGTAATGAATAATGAAATCTTATCGGGTTTTAAGGACTTTACGTGGAGTATGTTTGGTGTCCATAAGGTAACAAATTAAATCCAAAATGAAAAAGTGTGAGCTTTCTAGTAGTGATTGTGTTGAGGGTCAGGTAATGACCTTGAATTGTTGGTCAATGCTTAAAAGAGTCGAATAGTGTACGTATCGGGTGCTATCATCCGAATTGTCACAAATGGGTGTAATAACTTTTTAAGAGAAATTGGACTCTTCTATCGTGAATGGATGCAATGCTCGTGTGTCATGGAATGGCTAGTGTAGACGGTGTGATACTTGATTAAATATATTCGAAACTTAGATTGATGATTCCATGTGGAGACTTGAAAGTGGCACCCCAAGGGTTGAAATATAGGAGTATGATTAGAGTGTTGTCGTGGGTCAGCAATATAAGTTAAGTTAGAATATCCCTTTAAAGGTAGGGGTAGTTCTTGGCACGCCTTGCCAAATTGGTACATGTTAGAAAATTTAGCCCTTGGTGGTACTTACAGCCCTAGAATGTCAATGGCGTCCGGTATGTCCATCACATAAGTTCAGTTGGTGAGAACCTGAGAGTAAGCTCAATGATAATCTCGCATAGTTAGAGGTTATAATAAGGTGAATGTCTCTCATGAACGGGGTACTACCTAAGAAGATTTTGGGATTGCGATCATGATATGATAAGGTAGACAGTAACCTAGGTGTAGTAAGTTGGTGATGTCGTCACCGGTAATATAGAAAAAGTTAAAATAGATAAGGGCATTAGGCAATCGCCAATCGAAGTGGTTCATGGGTGTCAAGGATGTAAGGGGAAGGCCTTACTCCTAAATAGGGAAGTCTTGCATTTTACTTCCCAGAGAGCAACGAGTTCTTATGTTACCTTCGTGTTGCTAGGATGAATGGTTGTGAATCGATTCGTTGCAGTTCGTGACTCGAGCCAGGGTATGTGCTTAGCTTAGTACCTAATGATAACGTCTGGGAGAAGTGGTAAGACTTCAAGCATGTGGCGTAGTTTCACTTTTTGTAAATCATAGTCCAATGCCTATAGATATGACTTTCTTAAAGCGGTTGTTTATTCCTTTGATTCTTGTATGTGTATCCCTTTTGGTCTCAGTAATCAAGGATTAATATTACCATAAATGTGGTAGCTCGGATTGGTACCATATTGTATGGCACGATTAGGCCTAGTAGAGTGAAGGTGGACCTGGCATGGTCAATGCAACTCGATAACTGGGTGCGCCTCTATCTGAGGTATTCTTGATATTGCACAAAGTTCAGTGTACATGTAACTGCACTTTCGTCCACATGGTTTGCTCGTAGTAATTTTTTTCCTTAATATTAATGACCTAACGACTATCCGGTATGGCAGCCAGTAGCTGTGGTTATAAAGACTGGGATGGTGACTTGAGGACATTGTAGAGTGTTAGAACTCAATGAAATTTAGCATACAATGTTAATTTTCCATAGCGAGTGGATTGATGCGATATTTAAGTGAGTGCTCCAAGTGAGATGCCTAGAGTAATATTAGGGTCATCAGAGTGACGCAACAAAAGGTGTCAGTCGAGTGCACAACAATGATTCGATCAGTGTATTACTCCCCATAGTGAGTAATTAGCAATGTAAGGTTAGTATCAAGCTCAGGAAAAATTGTGTAGTCAGGATGACCTAAAAATTCATGGGGATGTAGTCCTAAGATTAGAAATAGTTCTTAGTGATGGATTTGATGATTGGTTGTATTACGATTCACTCTTGAATGAGTATCGATCACTAGAGAGGGTTGCCCAATAGAGGTGTCGGTATGCTTTGGGCATTTACAAAGTTAGTCCTAGAACTTGGTTGAGCATGATCATCAAGTGAGTGGAGACTTAGGGTTAGTAGTGCGACGTTGATGGTTAGCGTGATGGTGAGAATTAAAGTATGTGATATGTTGAGCTTTTGGGGACAATCCTTGTGCAAGGGTGTGCGATTTAATCTCAGCTATTTTAGGATTTTAATGGTTTAGTCTTAGAGGATTGCTATAACTTAGTATAAGAGTCGGTAAACCTCATGGATATGAGGAGTTAACGGATCAATAATTTTGGGGATGAAATTTTCTAAGGAGGGAAGAATGTAATACCCGTGCCCAATATTTTATTATTTTTCCGCGATAAATTGTAAACATATAAAACCTTGGAATTTGGACCATTATGATTGGGTATTTTACTGATTTTGGAGTCCTAATGATAATTATTAGAAGAATGTGGATGAAAACTGGAAATTTTGAAAAAATATGGGAAATAGTAGTTCGAACAAGTTTAGGTCGTTCGAACAAGAATCCCAAGTCGTTCAACGTAAGGATCGAACGAGACCCTTCTACGTAACAAGTCTGCCTTGTTCAAACGTCATTCGAATCACAGTTAGAACGAGAATCCATTCTTGTTCGAAAGAGGCTGCCCAGAATTTTTAAATCGGGTTGCCCTTGTGTGCTGTCGCAAGTCCTCGTCACAGGGGCGTCATGCTTAGGATTCTTTGGATGGAACGCGCTGTAGCTTTTGTGGGATTTGCAGGTCATTGCTTAGATGACCTCATTGTTGACTCCACTTCTAGTTCAATTTTCTCCAGTGGGGCATGTGTCGCCCTTTTCCATTATTTAGTTGGTTTTGTCAGAGATTGTAATTCTTTTTGGTTGTTAGATGAATGAGATGTCGAGCTTTGGTGAGCGCGGATTGGGTAAAAATGGGATTTTAATGTTTGGGGTTGGTTTTATAAGTGTTTTGGGGTTTATTTGGGTTATTTTCAATTGGAAGAAGTGAAAGAGAGGGGGGTCCCCACTATTTTCTGGATTTTCACCCCTTATCTACCATAAACCACCATGCCACCACCATCCCTCCATCTTGTGACACCTTATTATACATATATTCATCCATACCTTAACCCTAGATACCCATTTCCTCCATGGATGAAATAAGCTACGAAGTTGGAGGTGTTGTTAGGAGTTTTTGGAGAAGATGAAGATGGAGGATTCATGGAGCCTAAAGAGGATTTTGATGGAGCATTCACGGACAAAGATTGGTAGAGCTTGGCAACATCTCTAAGGCCGCCTTAGGAGGTGTGAGATTTCCATCTTCTTTGACATTTCAACCTACCATTGTTGGAGCTCCATTTGAGGTGGAAAAACTCTATTTTTAGTATAATGACTCTATTTACGTATCAATAGTCTTGATCTTAGATTATAAGAGTAGGATGCATTTGAATAAAATGACGAGTTTCAAGTAATTTGGTGTTTTGCTATTTTATGGAATAAAATGGTTGCAAAATTTCTATTTTGACGAGGTTAAAATATGAATGAATATTTTAAAGTTTCTTGGAAATAAAGTTTGGGATCTTATGGTAATGGTGCAATTCTAGAAGTTTTATGCTAAACATTTTATGAAATAATTTTTTTTGAAAATGGTATTTATCTGTAAAAAGAAGATTTTATAAAAGTTGGACATTTGTTGAATTTTGAAGAAAATAAAAATGTCCTTTAGTCTTGAAAAGTATATTTTCAAGTATTATGAAATTCTAGAATAAATTGTATGTTTAACCCATTTACTTGGATTTTTGGAGTTTAAAACCATCTTCTCATGTGTATAAACTTGTAGTGTTTTGATTATGAACATATAAACAAGTTTAATGAAGGTTTATTGGGTTTAAGGATTAAATAAAGAAGCAAGAAGTTTCAACCCTTAATGTGTGTTAAAAGGTGTAGGAAATGTGATAAATGTAAGGGTTGAAGACTACATGTAAAAATAAAGAAAATGGTAATTTTCTTGTAAAGTGGTCTTGGATACTAGTGAAAGGGAATGTAATGATATGAAAGGATTTTCAACTTAAGAAGTATAATACTCCAAAATATTTAAAAAGTATTAATGTGTTAAAAGCACTAAATAAGTTAGTGTGGGTAACTTAATGGTGTTAGGAAAATTAATACTTATGAAAATAGAGGAAAAGATAAGTTTGGAAAGAAACGAGTAAAATGGTAATTTTAAATAAAGTAGAACATTTTTATGAAATAAAAATGTTGAAAAAAGGATCTTACACTAGATGGTTCTAAACGAGTATGATTTTGGAATAAAATCAATGCTAAAGTGTAAAGGATAATAAAAACTGATTATAAAGTATAACACAATTTAGGATGGAACCCCGAGTTTTGGCATCGATTGGATAAAAGGGAAAGTAGAATAATGTGAACATTTACAAAATGTTAAAACACATTAATAAGAACTCGGATGACACCGAAATAATTAAGGAGGGCTCGAAGCCCTGCGATGAAAGACCCAAAATCATTAGCCAAAGAATGTGGTGGCGTCGTCTGTGGAGCCCGTTAAAGTACGCGATTATTGGAAGATTCTTAGAAAAAGATAATGAAAAATGGAACATGTCAAGAAATGGGTTTTGGGCTGAATATATGAAAATACAACCTAACTTGAATGAACTAATACATGTTCCGATAAAGGATAAAGTATTCAAGTAATGAAATTTTTTATTAATGTACATAAAGTAAAGGAATGCAAAAATGAAGGGATTATTGGGTAGTTAAGCCGTCTAAAGAGGTTTAACCCAGGACTAACAAAAGAATGTGTTTATGAAGTCTTTACAAAGGTTAAATAAGTATTTTCTAACATGGTGTTTACGTGTGTTAAAAGGGTGATTTTCAATAAAAATACTAATGTGGATTGGTTTAAATGAAAGGGGTAATTTCGGTAAAGAAATGGTTATTGGTTAGACTGTGTGTTAAATAAAGGAATAAATTTCACGTTAAGTAAAAGGGAATTCTGTTACAAGATTAAGGTGAATTATTCGGGACATATAACGTTTTTGAAATAAAAATGATTCCATGCATGTAAGTATACATACACAGAGACACACACAGTGTGTGTGTGTGTGTGTAGTAGTAGTTGCGCGTGCATGTAGATATAACGTGTTAGAGTTTTCTTTCTGCTGTTCGATTTTATACTACTTTTTTTATATTTCCCTCTGAGCATTCGACTCACACCCTCGTCTTTTTTACGGCAGGCTGGGTGCGGTTTCGTATTTTGAGAGCATTATACAGGTAAGTAGTCTCGTTTTGTTTTACGTTAGTAACTCTGTATGCTTGGATTTCGGGGATGCTTCCCACATGTCCCTCACATAGCTTGATTTTAAATGGGAATCGCATGCTAAATAAGTGAAATGGTAATTCAATAAAACTGGACTAGCAACATTATGTAGGTTATCTCATTGCACTTCACACCTAACGCTCGGGTCGGACCAGGTTGACCATGGGTGACCCATAAATCTGGGTCAAGTCTTTACAAACTCCATCAGATAAGTCCAATTCTCGGATTAGATCTCGAACACTACTGTGGTTAAGAAAAAGATCAAAAAGTGGAGGTCATGGGTAGACTTCACCAATAGTAACAAGAATTTCCCAAAGTATAACTTCCCAGTGCCCTAGATTGATCGACTTATATGTTCAATAGCTGTATAACAGTGTATGTGTTTCATGGATGTGTATCATCAAATACTTTTTCCCGTATCAGGGGAAGACCTTGTTCAAAACCACCTTAGGGCTTTACTTTTACAAAGTAATTTCACTTGGCTTAAAGAATTCGGGAAAACTTACCAATATATTGTCACTAAGATGTTAAAGAAGTAGATTCTTGTAAACAACAAATAATTGGCCGATCACATCAAGGATTCGATGAAGACATTTAATATCCTCAAAACATACAAAATGAAGTTAAATGCCTCTAAATGTGTCTTCAATGTGAGCTTTGGTATATTCTTGTGATACTTAGCGACACAAAGGGTGATAGAGGTAAACTTGGACAAAATCAAGGCTCTATAGGATATCATAAAGCTGACCACCATCAGGGATGTATATGTACTCACCCATATGTTAGCAGTTTTGATTCAGTTCATATCCAGGTTATCAAAAAAGTGTCGGCCATTTTTCTAAGATTTGAATAAGGCAAGTTCAACAATTTATATAGAAGAGTGTGATTAGAGACTCAAGGGAATTCGAAGGTACTTGGGATTTTCTCCCTTGCTGTCAACTCCCATGATCGGAAAATATATTTATTTTATCACTGCACAAAAATATGCTATTTGTCATGGTCATATACCTTTTTAAGTGGCACTTGTCATGGTCAAAGGATGTGACATGAATAGGGGTGATAACTATATTTTTCATGAACTTGGCATTATCAAAGTCCGCAATAAGTTTACATTATCACGAACTTATTATTGGCAAAGTTCATGATAATATCTTATATGTCACGGACATTGACTGTGATAAGTCCATGACAAACTAAGCTTGTCTTAGAATTTGAGCATGATAAGCTCGTAATAAAGTAAAATTCGTCACGGAGTTTGACTGTGACAAGTCCTTGACAAGTGTTCCTTGTTAAGGACATGCCCTGGTCAAAGTCCATGATAATACTTGGCAGCAAAATTAAAAAATTTATTGGGCAGTATTGCCATTTCCATGCCCAGCAATATATTATTTCAACTATACCAACAATAAATGATATATTTTAACAATATCTAATAGCAATCGACACCAATATTTATAATAACCAATCACTAATCAAATATAAATAAGAAACATGATATATAAACCCAAATTTGAATATAAAATGCAAATTATCACATAAAGATAAATGTTCATTGATTTTCAGGTTGGAGGAGAAAGATAGGCAATACAATATAATAACTAATACAACCCTCGATATTCTACAAGTCGCACTAGTCATTCAATCACAGGGCTTCATTCTCTTTCCCCACCAAAACTTTAGTGACGTGGACCCGAGCCTTGTGAGGCTGCAGTGAACGGTTATGCACCAAGAAACCTGGGCATATACTTGGATCCCTCAACCCTTGGCAATTATCTCCTCCTCGTAAATCTTGTAAATATACTTTATCCCAACCAATTGTAAATAGCTGGGGCTGGGGGGGGGGGGGGGGGAGAGAGTAAGCCATGTGGAGATTAGGGGTGTATCGGTGAGGATGAGGGTGATAAAGATGGAGAAGTGGTACTCTCATTCACTACTTTCTCCTTTCCGTTCCCTCCACCTGGATCGACCTTGAAGAGAATGTTTAACCATCGAAAACATTTAATTCAATGTTCTTTCAATATTGCCAATTTTTTAGTCTAAATTGTTTTTCATTTCACTGACCTTGGGTGCCAATCTAGTGTTGCTCGACATAATCTTGACGAGCCTCGACTTCCCAACCTGAGAGTTATCACTCTGAGTACGCCTTTTATGATCCCGCTTTTGAATTTGGCTAAGTGAATCCATACTCAAAGATGCCTTGTCGGCATCACTTTACGAGTTGTGGACTTCTTCAAGGTTTTTTTGAAATAACAAAAAATACACAATTAGATGAAATAACAAAAAAGTATGTGATTATAAATAATTGATCAGTGACATTTTGAACATGGGGAAATTATGAGCTAAAAGCTCTGATACTAATTTGAGAATGCTATGGGCGGTTCGAATAAACATAAGTTCAATATTTTTATGTTTTTCCAATTTTAATGATTGAACCTTTAAATAAAATTCACCCAATTAAACTTAGCATCAATTAAATTTTTTTTATGAAAACCGATTTACCAAATTTTATCTTTTACCCTTAACATGCATCTAGGTGATAGCAGATAAATTAAATAAATCAAACCACAAGAACACGCAGATGTACGAGGAAACCACAAAGGGAAAAAACCTCGGACGGCCCAGCCAGACAATCAATATTTTACAGAAATTACAAAGGAAGAATTTAGTTTTACACAAGGACCCGATTCCCTACAAGCCTTAACGCCTCTTCATCTCTTCAATCACTCCTCCACAGTGCAATGTAGGAGTCCACCTACGCTAGGTCCATAGCACACGAATCAAATCATACCTCGATATCCATCGATACAGCTTGAAAACTGTCTACGATTCAGAACACAGAGTCCATCGCTTCTTCACCACAATAAGCACGTACGGAGTCCACTGTATGAAAACAGGTTCTTCTTGTGATGGAAGAAATAAATAAGGTGACCAAAAAAGATCTCAAAGCATATGTGTTATGAATCTTGGATCTTGTAAACAAAAGGGTGAACCTTTTAGAGTTGGAACTTTTGAAACAGGTTTGCTTTTCATTTTTGTCAAAAGTTCACCTCTCAAAATAAAAACAGAGTCTGAAAAACCTTTTATAGAAAAGTTAAGGCAGCACGTCATTTAAACGATTATGAACCGTCGTTTGAACGAGATTTTCTGTTGCTTCTAATAACCTTAGCAAAATCAAAACAGTACACTTTGTTTAAAGCTCGTATGAACATAGTCCTCAAACGACCTTGGAATGTCGTTTGAATGACATGGGAATGTCGTTTGAATGACCAAAACGAATTTTAAAAGTACGCCTACAGAAAACTCAGAAAACATATTTCCAAAAAAATTAAGTTCCAATTAGTTTTAAAACCAAAACACCCATAATTAAAAATTCCAAGGACTCATAAAACATTTTATGTTAATACCTGCGAGATCCTCGGCACATGTGAAGACAAACATGGCACGGTAAATAGGACTTAGAATATGCACTCTTTGAGAATTTTCTCGTCGTCTTCATCGAACAACATCATAGGCTTATGGTATCATCAACTCAAAGTCCATCCTACGACTCAAATGTTTTTTTCGAAATTAAGCCAATTACAAACAAATTGAGTCGATTGGAAATATGTCTTTACACATAAATACAATCATAACTTAAAATAGTGGTGGCCACAACCCGATTGACCTCCTTATCCTTCTCTTTCTTCATTCAAATTGCCATATATGCATCGAGCCTATATGGCTTACCCCCTAGAGCCACTCCCCTTCTTCTGAAATAAAATAATGCATAATTCGTTAATTAGTAAATGATTCCCACCAAATAGAATAAAATAAAAGTAAAATTAAATAACATTCAAAACTTACCCTCTTATGCTCCACCCCGGCGTAAGACATTTGCCCCGAGTAGTGCACATCAACCTTCTTGGCCCGATTTTCCCTCCTCGATTCATGAGAGGACAATTGTCTATCTGATACTCATTATCAACAAGCTGTTGAGATTGGCTTATTCGTGGGTACTATTTCCTTACGTTGAAAGACAGACTCATGGTCCCTCCCAAAATACCATGCACGCATGTTTTTCTTCCACCTTTTTCGTTGCTCCATTAGTTGTTACAACATGGAACCACATGCTTCTGGGGGGCAAGTCGAATTGTTCTTGTTAAACAAATACAAAAAACGAAGTGAATTAGTAGTATTTAAATTATAAAGTAAAATGTAACGGAGTTTATATAATAAAATTATATAATATAAATATATTGAATCAAGCATATACTGTAACGCCCCCCCAAATGTCCATCTTAAGCTCAATGAGCACCCTCCTCCAATCGGGAATGGTATATAATGTTTTCACTAGCCTTGCGATGTTGAGATTCAATATTCTCTCAACATATTGAACACTGCAAAAAATCATGAACTACGCGACCAAGTAATGTCCCATAAGCTAGGAAATCATGAATTACCAAAATCAACATAGCTTTCAGCATAAAGTCTTCTTTTTTATAAGGGTCAAACGCTTTCACACCTTCTACCCATTACTCATTTAATTCTTCAACCAAAGGAGATAAATAGACATCGATGTCTTCACTTGGTTCCTTTCTCCTAGGTATCAATAAAGACAACATCGAATATTCAGGTTTCATACACTCTGAAGGAGGGAGGTTGAGTGGTGCTAAGATCACAGACCACACACTCTCATTGGTGCTTAGGTTTCCAAATGAATTTAAACCATCTAATATATTGCCAAACGAATGTTATGTTGTTTTGCAGAAAAATTAGGATAATCATAATTTATTCTCTTCCAAACTATAGAATCGGTAAGATGATGCATGAGATTATCCCCTACTTCTACCCTAACATGATAAGACATGGCCTTCGCTATCCATGTATTATGAAAAAAAACTTCAATTAGGCGTAATGGAAAAATATTTCAATACGTTTTGAGGCATTTTTGAGCATGTGCATTCCTTGCTAGTAGATTAAACATATCTAGGTTCGCCTCACCGGACACCGATCGAGATTTTCATACTCCTCTCAGTATAATATGAAGGCATACATACAAGCATGAATTTATTTATACTTCATTCACAAACCTTTTAAACTATTCTTTGAGACCTAAGACTATGCTCTGATAAGCAACTTGGAAGCTAAAACGGACTCACAACCTACAAGACCTAATACTATGCTCTGATACCATCTGTAACACCCCACGTAATCTGGTAAGCGAGGTGGCCAGTCGCTGCTAAACTACGTCGAATGCCAATAAATAAGTAATCATTCTTAGCAAGTAATAGATATGAGACATATAAAAATTCATTCCACGTGATAATCATTAAATTGATCCAATAATAATAATCATTCATTCAATAATAAATCCATCACCATGTCAATCTATAAATAAATCCAATCTCCAATAAATATAAGTTCAAATAAATAATCCAACTCTGAATATCTGATATAAACCGTAACAACTGTGGAACCGAGTGGCCCACCAAATCCATATATGAAGTCTCATAATAAATGCAACAGAAAGAAAAATAAATCTAACTACCAAAGCATCTAAAATAAATTCCGGATGTACCTCCAAAATATCTTCAATCACTCCTATGCATCTACTCCAGCAATATACCTGAAATGTTAGTCAACACAATGGGTTAGAGCCCACAGCAGGAATACAAGTTACTCTCCCCAATTAGGGTCCGTGAACCCATACAGTAACATTATACATATTAAACACCACAATAGAGTAATTTTAATTTAACAAGATAATTATTAACATGCGAATAAGCATAAACTACCGCTAGCTACCATAAACTGATCCATTCTAAAGTATAAGTCCAATTATTCAATTATCATCTTTATTTAAAAATTTGTTCTTTTCCTTACTCATTTTAAGTAATCAATTATTTTAATTCGTGCGACACCAATATGGCCAGTCACCCCCTTATCGGTCTTGCACACAGTCTTGACACGCTTAAAGTTTTACACATCACACCCATTCCCTTCACTATAGCCAATCAACCCCTATTCTGTCAGTTATGCATATACTCATGAGGTCCTACGCACGAAACGTCACTATAGTCAGTCGGCCTGTATTCTGTTAGCCTTGCATATACTCGTGACACCAATACACACCAACGTTGCTATAGTCAGTTGGCCCATTTTCTGTCAACCCTGTACATACTTGCGTCACAAATCCATTTTAATACCCGTTTATTATCTTCGGTAGTAGTTTTAAATTTTCTTAATTTCTCATTATCTAATTTTTCCCATTACTTTAATTTAGCCCCACCCTATTATGGAACATAAATTCTCAAACCTACCCCTAGTTCCATACCTAGAGGTCTCCAAAACACAAGTACGTCCTACCCTATTTTATAGGATGAATTTATACCCTTTATCTCTTCCTAGTCTCGCGCATATACTGTCAAATCAAACGAACGATACCAAAATCAGCCCCAACCCGAAATATTCCATCCGTAAAAACTACACTAACTAGTCCTATACCTAGAAAGTGTTAACCACAACCAAGGCATACCCACTAGTCCCATACCTAGCAAGTACCCCTAAAATTAAGGTGATAGCATATACCCAAAATCTCGTTGTTCCCGCGGTTATAAATATAATTCACACAATAAGTCGCGCAATCCAATTTATCAACAATTATACAATTTCTTGATACGATCATAATTACATTCAATTTAATCTGTTCAATCCATCTTTGTAATTATCGCAATTTATTTTATTCAACAATTATAATTTCAACATCATGTGAGTTTATGGAGCACGCAACAATAATTTCCCTTTTTCATACCTACATGATTTATGTGATTACACAAGTCCCTTTTTAATTTAAATCACGCAGTTATGGTTTTCTACATGCACATCTACCCCCACATCAACAAAATCCCAACCTCTACCCTAAGCACACAAGGGTTATGAGTCTTAATTCATGTTAATATTTTTCATAAAGACAGTCCCATTAGAGTTTTCACTTTCTCTAGTTAAGGTTCCTAATTTATTTTAAGAAAAACATGTAAATTAAGGTTTAAGCGATATTTAAAACGCATAATACTAAAGAGAGAGAATAGAAGTATTCGTGCTTGATAAAAAGTCGGTTGAAAATTATAATGAGTTGGTTGCATTCCTCTCGAAAAATTGATAAAGACTCATTTTCGGACAATCTTGAGAAAACGCGATTTGAGCCCTCAAAACTTAGGTTGAATCTTAATATAATTTGGGACTGGGATTTGTTGATGAAAGGTGATAAAGATATAGAAGGCTTCTGGTTTTGTAATTAATGAATAAGTCTTTAGAAAAGTCTAACCCCGATTTAATTTAATATGGAAAAAGATTAAGAGTTTAAGTGTAATTAGAATTCTATTAAAACAGAAATACTGTCGAATCTGACCATTACGAATCGATTCATCCTCCAGGCCGAATCGATTTGGTCTGGTTAGGTGCCCAAAAATGCCTAAAATTTTATATATTTAAATAAAAACCCGATTTCAATTCCAATTAAAATCCTTCTTTCCATAAATAAAATCCAACATATTATATTGCTAAAAATAATTAAATCCAAAAATTTTATTTACCCAAATTCTGAATTAAATTAAATTATTAATAGTTTAAAATTGTGGGTTGTTACAGGCACGTTGTAAACTGTGAATCAATGAGCTGCAACTAGTTAAACGCACAATGATACGTCAATGCACTCTCAAGCATGGGATATGTCAAATTCCACGTTGTATTGGACGTCTTCGCGAACTTTCTTATTGCAACTCAAAGAGAGATTTGATATACAACTCGAAAATCTTATTTTTATTTAATCTGTGCCCTTTGCATACTTTATTGACTCACAAACCTTATGAAAAGATTAGTCGATAACCTTTAAGCCATTTGTACAATTTGGTTTAAGATATGCTCACCACGATAAACGTGAAAAAACTCTCCCATCACACACTAAGCTATTGGTCCAGTGTATATGATGATTTAAAACATCTCCAACACATAATTATATGAAGTGTTGTCTAAAGTAAATGAAAATAGTTTCTTCTCGATGCCCCATTCTGTCAAAAGATAAATAACTATTTATGCCAAGACGGGACCATTATGTGGAGGAGGTATACATCGAAACTTTAATATCTTCTTCTGCAAAACCCGATTCTCATCTGCATCGTATGCCGTGAGAGTTAAATATCAATATGTGATAATAAAACACCACAAGTCAGATGTTAAACATATTCTACTAGTAACCAATTCTAGTGAATGTGTAAGACTGTCTCTCTGTCATAAATCTTCAATTCCTTCGACTTACCTATGTTTCTTTCTATAGGATTTTCATCTAGATGAAAGAAATAAGATAATCGTGTATTTCTTCATACTCCACGAGCGCGAATGGAAAAGTATGTGCATTACCAATGCAATATTCTCATGGTACTCGCATTGATCTAAGATAGGGTGTTGTACAATATTTGAATCCACATTTTGATGAGAACGAAGATGGCATAACATACTGCTAGTACTAGAATTTGATCAGCCAAATATAGTACACCACACTTCATGCATTTTTCCCTCTATTTACCATTTTCTTTGCCAATTTTTCAAAAGTGTCCCACGAGCAAAAGTGAGCCTTCTACCCCTAAGAGTAGCAGAAGAGTTTTTTGCAATATTTATGTCATCTAACATGCTTGAACGATGGCCTACAACAAATTGTTTAATTAAAAAATCATTCAATTTTTATTTTTTATTAGGGTGTTTGTGGGAATCGAGCATGAAAATGTATGCATCTTATTTCATATTCCCTCCATCTCGTTTACATGGTAAGGGTAGGGGTCTTATCTAATTCGAAAATGGATATTTTTGTATTGCACTTAGTAGGTCAAATTTGTCGTGGTCTAATTTGGAAAGTTAAAATAATGAAAAAAAATAACAATTTATCAACTCATGTCATGAAAAAATATTTAACAATTTTTTTCTATCAACTCATGTCATGAAACAAAATATTTAAATTATTTATCAACAAATAAAAATAACAATTTATCAATCAACAATATATAATAACTATATATAATAACTAGTGTCAACTGAAAAAAATAGGAAAAAAGGGAATTCGATTGTTTTCAGAAGACATGGAAGCTTGTAAGGTGTATGGAGTGAGAAAAAAAAGAGTGAATAAGGTTTTTTTTTACCTTTAAATCAAACAGGCTCTCATTTTAACCTATTTTGACCCATTAATGACCCGTTTTAAATTGGGAGCCCAAATCATTTTGACCCATTACTAATTAAATGGGTCGCAACCACATTAGTTTGAGCTGGTCTAAAATGGTTTCAATCATTCAAAATTATAAGCTTAACCATGAGCCATTTAAAGGTTGAACAACTTCTGGTCCATTTGATAGTGGTAATTTCTAAATCGAGAAAAAATTGAGTATCAAAACCCATATAACCTCGAATTGTTCAAAAACCAGAAATGTTATCAACACTATAGACTTTTGGCGGTATAAAATTATTATTATTTGTACGACTATTATTTGATCAATTTCTTTCGTTAAAGAAGTTTTTCACAAATTACATGGTAAAAAAATGCACACTCACTTATTCTTTTTCATTAGTCTTTCTACGCCGACTCATAAACACGACATATTTGTCATTTCAGCATCCAAACTTTTAGTTTTTAGACTTAGCCCCCTAATATTTCAAAACGAATTCCACTAACCTCAAAACTGCAACGGTGTTAAATATTTGAATGAAAAATTGGTCATGTGTAATGCACATGAGGTTATTTTGGTCTAAGTCAATATAAATTTTTAATAATAGAAATTACACGAAATCATTTGTAAGAATAGTTAAAGAAATCTTATAATTATAGAAAAAACTTTGAAAATTACAAAAAATATTCAGAAAATTACAAACAAATATTTTAAAAATTACAAAAATCGAAAAAAGATATACAAAAATATTGAAAGTTACAGAAAATTAAAAAATTTAAAATCACAGAACATAAAAAAAGAAACAGAAAATAAAAATTACAAAATAAAAAGAGAAAAAAAACTAAAATTACAGAAAATGCTGGGAAAAAAACTTGTACAATTCTAGAAATATTAAAAAATAATTTAAATTTTTTTTTAAATGAAAATATTGAAAATAGAGAATTAAAATTAATTTAATACTGCGAAATTATAGAAAATAAAATAAAAAGATTAAAATTTTAAAAAATATAGAATTGAGGAAAATTAAAAATTAAAAAAAATTGAAAAACACTAGTTGAATTTATGAAACCTCCAATATTTACGAAAAGAAATATTTTATAGATAGAATTTACGGAACCTCAAAAATTATTATACAAAACCTAAAAATCGAAACAATGACAACCTATTTTACAGAATTCCCATTTCTCTTTCTCCACACAGTAAAACCAACTCCTCCAAATCAATATAAAAAAATCAAACCTAAAGTAAAAAACATCATATTGGACTTTACCCACCATGAATTGATGATAGAGAGAGGGACTGGGGGTCAAGGGTGGATGAGGGACGATGGGTATGGGGTGGATAGTGGATAGTGTTGTGTGTGAGCATTTTCTTGTGTGAGTGTCTTCGTGAGAGAGAGAGAGAGAGACAAGGGGTAAGATGAAGAGAGAGAAAAAACATGATGCAGCCATGACTTTGCTATGGAGAGGGGAGAAAGATAGAAGAAGGGGGAATTATATTAGTGATTTCTTTACAAAATTGCTCTCTAAATACGGATGGACTAAATATCCTGATTTTCCATGCACGTTTTGTCCAAAAAATTAACGATGATAATATTATGGGTTAGTTGAAATCGTTTTGAAAGTTTAGGGAGTCAAGCCCAAAAAATAAAAGTTCAGATGATGAAATGACAAAAGAGACAAATTTTAGTGGTAGTTGTAATTAACCTTTTGAAGAAATATCAAACTTAGAACGCATTTACTGATTTTCCATTTTTTAGGAAAACCTGGGCCCCATATAATTCTGGAAAGGGTAAGGCACCAGTATAAATGTACAAGTCTGGGAGCCTATATTACAATGAATCTTGATAACATATGCTCTAAGAGAACATATTTAAAATTAAAAAATAGTGCGAACAAAATTCTAATATACAATTAATAGGAACAAATACTCATGTAGAACTTTCAAACTTACTCTTTTAAAGCTCAAAATATGGGTCATGAGAGCACATGTTAACATTTTTATATTAGTATAGATCAGAGTACCAATGTAGGAACCTTTGGAGGAAGAATCTGAAATCGGAAGGAAAGCTTGGGCATGAGTGCCGCAAGAGCAATTCAGAGAACTTAAATCTAAGACACTCCCTATTTTTAAGCTTCCAAATTACACTAATAAATATTTCATCGTATCAAATTAAGAGTCCACTATTCCTTTTTTAGTTATTCCAAATTAAGAGTTTATTTTCATTTTTTTTAACCCAATCAACCAACCAAGTTATATATTATTGAGTGCATCCTTAATACATATAAAATAAAAACAAGGACTTTTAATTTGTGAATAGGGAATAGTTGTTTTGCTTATGGGAAAACGCAAACTCAATAAAATAGAAACTCTCATAACTATTAATCAGATATCCCATAATGCCATAAAATGCTAGATGGTCTGATGTATATAAAGCCCCAATTTGAAAATCATCTCAAAAGACAAAATGTAGATAGTTCTAGGCAACGTAACATATAGGAAAACATGCAGCAGATTGTACATAAAGCTGCAATTTGAAAATCATCTCAAAAGACAAAAAGGACCCGCACAACAAAATGTCAAGAAATGAGTTGACATACAAGTCACCAAGTAAAACCATCAAAAAATTATAATAGACCACTCAAGAAATCACTCTCATCCTTGTGGTCTTTTGGAGGTTAAAAACTTTGTATCCATCAGCAAGGAACAATATGCTACCAGTACCAATCATGAGCATGAAAATGCCATCTGTGAGTTATTTACAAATACTTATTCAAATGCACCAGCAGCAACTCCTGGAAAAATTCAAGAATCTAAGTCTCAGGAAGCAATCAGTTCAAGTAGAAATTTAAATTTTAGTGTTGCCACTGAGATTTTTCTTACAAAATTCCAAAAACTTTGTCGTTATATATTTAGTGTTAAGGCGCTTGATGAGTCCAAAATCATGAGGGGCCATTCAAATTCTTGAACTTCATTTGATTTTAGAAAAGCAAGAAGAAAACGAGCCAAATCCAGCCTTGCCATCTAATTAATGTATAGATACCATCGATATAGTAGTATAAATTCAGACATTAACTTACTATATCTTCTATAAAATTACGAAGGGATACATTGCCCTCGGTCTAAATGAAATTGAAATATTCATTAATCTTTGGGCAAAATTCGATCTATTATATACATCTCTCACTCATCTTTCAGTTTATAGAACTCTCAATTTTTAAAAATTAGAGATTCCGTGGTGGCTTAAAATTTCTTGCAGATTTCCTTGAATGACTTTCTTAATCTATCCCGAGTTTGTACAATGCCATGTAGAACTTATTATCTAGGTGTTTTACTGACACAATAAATTGCAAGGTTTTTTTTACATGAGCCCCAGTTCAAAATACCATATTTGACATAACCCCCAATTTCATAATCTCTGAGACATAACCCCCAAATTTTTAACAACAGCGTTAGAGATATGTTAAAAATTAGTGTTTCATAATTAGACTTAATTCCCAACTCAAATGTTTGGTCAAAATACCATCTTTTCATCTTCGTTCCCAAATTAAAACCCTAACTTCCCATCTAACACCAAACCCACCACCACCTCCTCCATTGATTCAAAACCTCAACTAATTCAGCAAAAACAAACTCCTCATTTCAAAATCAAACATACAGAATATCAAACTAACAACTAAATAAACTCGAAAAAATTCCCAAAACAACTATTATATATAGAAATGAAAAAAAAATCAACAAATTAGGCATGTGTAGTTGAATTTCTTAATGCTTTTGATTAAGAAAAAATCCAGATAAGTTCAAAAGTTTTGAGCGACTAAACCCGGCTGGTCCGCTCCTAAACTCGCAAGCTCAATCCTTAACCTTATTGTCAATTTGAGTAAGGGTTAGATGTTGGGATTCGGTTATGGCTACAAGAGAACGTGGAAGATGTGTGGGGTTTGGTTGGTTGTTAAATGGGATGAAGATGGTTGTGATTTCATGGTGGTTGTAGATGGGGTTGTGATGGTGGTGGTGGTGTTATTGGCTTGACAGTGGTGAGGTTGTGGGTGGTTTGGATTGTGGTGTGTCGATGGTTTTGCAAGAGGTTTCTGATGGTGATGGTGATGGTGGTGTAGTGGAAATGGATTGGATTTGATGTGTGGGAGAACATCTTTGATTTTGGAGAAATTTTGTTTTTTTGAATCAATGGAAGAGGAGGAGGAGCTGGTGATGGGTTTTGGGTTGGATGTAAAGTTAGGGTTTTGATTTGGGGAAGAAGAAAAAGTGGCGGTATTTAGGTCAAAAAATTGAGCTGGGGATTAAGTTTAATTATGATACACGGATTTATTAACAGATTTGTAACAGTGTTAAAAATTTGAGGGTTGTGTCAAAGGGATTAGGAAACTGGGGTTAAGTCAAATATGACATTAAGAAGTGGAGGTTAAGTGACCCTAAATTTTATTTATGTTTCATCTTATCTTATGCATCTTTAATTATTAAGCTTACTCTGTGTGTGTGTGTGTGTGTGTGAGAGAGAGAGAAAGAGAGAGAGAGAGAGAGAGAGAGAGAGAGAGAAGAGAGGGGGTGGGGGGTTGTAAATTATATTCTTGTTTTAGTTCAGAGACTTGTCATTTTGTAATAGTGAAATGGGCTATATGACATATCTTTTCATATTTTGGGGGGTTCAATTTGTTTATGTTTACGGCATTATCGTTTTGCTTTTCTACAAGTTTTGGGGACAGGCTTCTAATCTAACAGCAAAATGGCATTTTGTCAATTAGCATATATACTTTAAATATTATTTAAAGTGGTTACTTATCAAATGATACTGGATTATATTTTTATCTAGTGTATCGTAATCTATCTTAACAAAAAAACTTATTTTGAGACAGGGTGATGGAAAATATCATTATAGAGGGCAATAGGGTTCTCTAAAACACCGGCTAAAGTTCATATATTCAGCAAAAAAAATTGGGATTATGTGATCTTCTTTGCATGTTAGATTGGGTGGGTTTTCTACGTGTTTGACTGAAAGGTTGTAAACATGGTTCTGCTCACATGTTGTTTGTATTCAATATGTCGAAGAAATGTCAAATTGAGTTTTAATATCATCTAACTCTTGGTTTCAGAAACCACTTAAATCTTCATTTAATGCTTGGGGTATTGGTTTGACTTTTTATTTTTATTTTTGTACTTTTGAGAGTTTATTTTCTTTGCTTGCTTTTATCTTCAGTTCACCCTAGAATGCAAATTAGATTTATGTGCCTCGATGTTTGTTTCAAGTTGAAGTTGAACCTAGAGCTACAACTAAATTAGCTTATTTTTTATGCAACACTTTGTAGTTTTTGAAATGCAAAGTTCAATGTATTTAGGTCCTTTTTAAAAATTTGTTCATAAATAACTTAAGCTAAATGTTTCTCTCTTTCCTCTTTGCTTCTTATCAATAAAACTAACTATTATTTCTTTGAGATTTCAAGCGACTTTGATAGGGCTTTCTTTTAATTTTTTTCTAAAATTTATAAATACGATTATCAATCAAATTAAAAACCCAAACAAGGGATCGAAATCCATATACAAGAAGTAGTACCCAAAAATCAAACGAACACTTGAAAAAAAAGGTCGTACCCAGTGTACAAGGCTCCACAAGTAGATGTAGGCAAGCCTAAAATGGAGAGGTTGTTGCTTCTAAAACTCGAACCCGCGACATACCGCTTTGGGAGGACAAGCACTTGCCATCGCACCAAATCCGACCTCTACTATTGAACAAATAAACACTAGACTCCTAATATAATTGTGCATAAAGATTTAATTAACTATTGTTCGCTTCCTCTTTTTATCTATTATAGTAGAGTATTAATGTATTGAAGGGAAATTGTTTTTTTAAATCTCAAATGTTAACCTTATTCCGGGCCTTAATTTAATTCATCTTTCTGCTGCAGTTGACTCATTCCGTTTACTCTTCAGTTTTCAGATGCACTTTATACACTTTATACAGTTGATAGATAAAAGAAATGTATGTTTGCTATTTCCTTGAGTGTCAGGTGATGTATGCTTTATATTTCTTGGGTCTCCACGAGATATGTAGAGAGAGAAATTGATATCGAACCAAACAACATGACGCTCTATATTATAAGATTTTATTGATTTACGTTAATATGGTATCAAGATTACATAGTGCAATCATATATGTGTATGTTTTAGGCGATAAGGCTAATAGTTGATGTGATTTGTATTCAGATTTTGTGTTTTATATTGTTTCATTATTGTGTCAGCATGGTCATTTTATTTCATAAAGGTGCGGGTAGACGTTTAATAATAGGGTTGTTTTGGGTTTGGTCTTAATTAATTCTTGAATATTGATTTTGACTCCCAACATTTGCATCTCTTGGGGTTGAACTCCCAAAATGACTTTTAACAATAAAAAAAGTGTCACAAAAAACATTTGGTAAAACATTTTGGGGCACTTTTTATGTCACTAAAAGTCCTTTCGTGGGCCAAAACCCGAGAATGAAAATCACGGGGTTAAACTCAATTACAAAGAATTAATTGGGGGCAAACTTCGAATAATCCTTATTAATATACTAAAGTTTAATAGGCATGTTTTAAAAATGTTATATTTTCTTGTTAACCCCAAATGCTTTGTGCATTGCTTTATGCCAACAATATTTTTTTACCACCTAGGATTATGGCATTGATTTTGAATATAAGAGTTACTTCCCAAAAATACTATTATGGTGGAGAAAGTTATATAGTTATTTGTTTGACTATATATTTTCCCCGAGGGTGGTGGTGATGGTAAATAAATTATTTTTTTAACTGTTTTATTCTTAAGATCAAACACTGTTAATTCTACTTACGCGAGAAACTGATTAGTTTTATAGACATAAGTATGTGTAGTTCTGTGTGTACTTATAATCCAATATATTACAAAATCCTGATTCTTTTTTTGTGTGTGATTTGTAATTTTTGGTTATTATTATGGTTGTAACTAAAGGTGGGTTTGGGTAATAGACGGCGTAGACAATTTACTCATGTATTTTGTTAGTCGAGATCCAACTTATTTCATTTTTTTGCGATACTGTTGAGGTGTTTTGTTTAATGGGTATTTATTTGGTTGAATTCAAATTTGAATATATTTTAACTTCAATTTGACATGTTCATGTTTTGATCCTCATAATCCCCACCCACCCCGGGCTAATGTTCGTATCCATTTATGTTTTGGTAGGCACGCATAAGTTCTGATTTGCCACCTGATAGGTGAGGATATCAGTTGTCGCAGCTTTGTAGGCACTTGGTGAGGATATAGTTATTTGTTTGATTAGAATTTTTTTCCCCGGGGGTGGTGGTGATAGTAAATAAATTATTTGTTTGCATAATTGTTTTGTTCTTAAGATCAAACACTTGTACTTCTTACGCAAGAAATTGATTAGTTTTATGGACAGAAGTAAGTGTAATTCTGTGTGCACTTATAATCCAATGTATTAGAAATTCAGGTTCTTTTTATTTTTTTATTTGTAATTTTTAATTAATATTATGGTTGTAACTAAAGGCGGGTTTGGTTAATAGAAAGTATAGACAGTCTACTCGTGTATTTTGTTAGTCGAGGACCATCTTATTGCATTTTTTTTGCGATACAGTTGAGGTGTTTTGATTAATGTGTATTACTTCTGTCCAAAAATGTTGAATTCGAATTTGAACATATTTTAAATTTGATTTGACATGTACATGTTTTGATCCTCATAATCCCCACCCAACCCCCAACCCGCGCTAATGTTTGTATTATTAATTCACGTTTTTGTAGGCATGCATAAGTTCTGATATTGCCGGATTTTGCGTGGGTTTAAGAAAATAATTCCGAAAAGTTTTTATAGTTTTTTGGGGCTAGGTTCTAATGATATACGTGATATTTGGAGGAGTTCGAAAATAATTTTGAAATTAGGGATTTGAGGAAAAAACATTATGGGTTTGAAGGCATGGTGGAGGAAGGAGGCGGCTAGATTGGATGATGGTTTTAAAGTATATCTTGGTATGTGCAAATAAAAGGGTAGGTTAAAGACAATAGTACGATCTGTATGAGACTACACTAGATAAAGGTTAAAATTTGTTGTTAATTCAAACCTTACTTCTATAAGGTACTGCACATGTCTCTTTTTACCTTTAATTTCTCAACCTTTATTTTCCATATGTGTGATTTTTGTACTTTTAAATGATGATTACCTTAAATCAAATATTTTTCATCCACAACCCCTTATTGAAAAGTGAATCGACTCTTTAAAAAGTAGGCATGATTTGAATTATAATGTTTTATTGTTTGAATATAATTTTTTTAATTAAAATTTACTTATTCAAAATAGTTTTAATGTGAGTCTTAACAGACGCCTTTGGATTTGAGGCGAAAAGTAAGTGATTTTTTTTTGTTTGTTTTGAAGGTGTTAATATTTTTTACCCAATCACACGTGTATAATCACAAATAATAGGAGAACGAGTGAGTAATTCCCATAATGGCGAGTACAAGTATATGTATGGATAATTCCTTGAGTACTATCATTTTGTAAGTTACACAAAAATTAAATGTCAACTTCAATATCTACATAGATTTAAAATAGCTGAAGAATGTATTTGGTTGGTAAAAATAAAATGGTATTCCACAAAATTTTTAACTATTTTGTTGTTTATTTGGGTTTCAATCTTCGAATAGCCAGCAAAAAATTTACTCGTTCCTTTGGACAAGGTCTACACCTAGTAAATATATCTATATATATAGGAAGAGAAAGCTGAACAAAAAACATGTACAGTAACAAAGCAACACCAAATCTCATCCACTTCACCACTAATCACATTTTTCAAATTTTGATATGGTGGGCTCATGTAGTTGTGGGTGTGGAGTTGAGTGTGTGTATATGGAGAGTATGTATACAATATCATGAGTTTGATTTAAAATTGAATTGGGGACCCACATCATTACATAATAAAGAAGAGTGGAATAAGCATAGAAAGAACTTACTTAGAGAGTAAGAGTGATCATTTTAGAAACGATACGAACAGTCGACACGGAATGACACAAAATTGATTTAAAATTGACATGATATGTTGTGTTCGTGTCGTCATTTTTTTACACGAAATCGTGTCATGTCGTGTTCATGTCAAAATTATGAGTCGTGTTATCATATCTTGACGTGTTAATTGTGTTTTTATTCGAGTTATCGTGTCTATTTATGTTTAATTTAGTGTGAAATTAAGAAATCGTGTTTTTCATGTCGTATCATTTTTATTTTGGTCGTGTTCGTGTCAACTAAAAAAAACACGAATTCGTATCGTATCGTGTCGTGTTCGTGTCCGAAAAATCCTTGTTGTGTCATGTAATGTCGTCCCGAAACATGGCTGAAAAACACAAATTGCCGCCCTACCTACCCCTAGTATATATATCTCTATATATAGAAAAAGAAAGCTGAACAAAAAAATGTAGAGTAACAAAGCAACACCAAATCTCATCCACAGCACCACTAACCACATTCTTCAAGGTTTGATACGGTGGGCTCGTGTAGTTATGGGTGTTGTGGAGTTGAGTGGGTGTATATGGAGAGTATGCATACAATATGATGAGTTTGGGGGTGAAATGGGGGACACGCATCATAGTGGAATAAGGATAGAAGATTAATGCTACACTTATTGGGATTTATTACCGGACACGCTTTATTTGACTTGTATCCTGACGGCGCTCACACCATAGTACAAACAAATAAAAGGGATTCGGTACTAACCGGATACTAAGTCCGGATAAGCCTATCATCATTCGAGGATAGAAAGAACTTACTTAGAGAGCAAAGCAACTGACGATGTAAGAGCCAAGTTCACAAGTCTGTGAAGTATACTTGACATGGGCACATAAGACAGGCTCTTCATCCTCAGGATAACTCTTGTCAACTGTACATACAATGCAGTGAATGTCAATTTTGCAGGGGACAGTGCCAGCAACCCTACGAATCCATAAGAGGCAGAGGTATCTGGCCCCTATATGAAAGAGATACGGAGATAAGACATCGTTGGGGAGGACATGTTCGAAACCCCTAACCGGGTGAATGAACCGCCCGCGGATGAGGAGGTCGTAGGCATACATTTTCCCATCACTGAACCAGTAGAGAATACCGTCGACGGCAACAGAAGGCTCAAGCATCTGAACACCGAAGTGTGGGTCAAACGTAGACCAACTACTTGTGTCCAGATTGTAAGAGTAGAGGAGACCGGCACGGACACCATCCGCACGTAAGGTGAGGGGGTGAACCAAAAGATGCCTATGGCCACAAGCATCTGAGAGAAGTGCATGAACGGGAACGGCTTCACTAAACCAATTGCGGACCGGAGGAGGAGGAGGAGAGGGCACTACTACCCATTCATCAGTCGCAGGATCAAGAACTTCAGCAAAGGGCGGGTCAGACAAGTTGATAAAATGATAGATGCCGCTAAATACCAAAAGTTTTCCGTCAATGGCGAAAGCACAAGGGGAAGTTCGACCGATGAGCATGGGTGGGCCTGATTTCCAGCCCTCGTCGGGGCTATTCGTATCAAAGTAGAACACCTCGTTGCGGAACAAGGGACGTTTAGGATGACTAGTGTAGCCTCCAAGCGCATAGATTCTGGACCCCAAGCCCACACAAGTGAAAAAAGCGGAATCTCTATGAGGCCGATTGGGGAGAGCACCACTTAGTTGGCAGCCTTCCTCGGTGAAGTAAATTTTGTAGCATCGATATGTGGTTTTCTTATTACAAACAGAACTACAACATACATATACAGATGACAGTGATGATCCTGATGTCTGTCTCTCCTTATGGAAGGGTAGCCATGACCACCCCACCAACGACGCTATCTCCCTATTTCTTTCTACCTCTTCTTCTTCTTCTTCTTCTTCTTCTTCTTCTTCTTCTTCTTATTCTTCTTCTTCTTCTTCTTCTTCTTCTTCTTCTTGATGGTTTATCAGAGTAGCCATGTCCAACCAACTTAATCCGCCTATTAACATGAAAAAAGAAACAGTAAAACATCAGTTTCGAAACCCGAGATTAATACACACTTAGTAAATTACACACCCACCCGCATTGCAAACGTAATATATTCACCGGTCAATTTAAACAAAATAGATTCGTAACAACATACCAGCCAGAAAATGAACTTCTTCTTCTGATCTCTCTGTAATACTCCCAAATCTTCACGACATTTATATAGGTTGGATTGATTTAGGGTTGGGACATTTAGGGAGACGCGCTCCCTATTGTGTTACGGTTAAATTAATTAACGGATCAAATATCAAAACTCCCTCAAATGCTTTCTAATATACATTTATTTAATCCTTCTATTTTGTATCAAAAAGTCCCTTATTCTTTTATTTTTAAAGTTTCGCACCAATGACATGGTGAACGATTTTTTGGAGCAAAATAAAAACGCTTGGACTAATTGTGTATTAAAAAATATTCGAGGGACTATTTGGTATATGCCCTGATATTAATTAATATAGAGTAGATACACTTTTCATGAATATTCTTCTCCAAAAAAATACACATAAATTATCATTTTATAATTTAAAATGAAAAAATAACACAATGAATGTTCTTCGATAATTTCTATTGTTCTTCAAATTTACATAGGTTTTGAAAGAAGTTTTTGGCTCCAAAATTATTCAAGAAGCTATCTCCCATATTGATTTCCTCATTCAGGGAGTTGACCAAATAGTTCACAACCCACTTCAGCATGCCAACCTATCTCCAATTCATGGCGTTTCTTTAAAAATTAGGCAAATTAAACCCTAGTTTTCATTACAATAATTTCATGTCATTTAATCTAAATTAATCAGGAATAGTATATGCTAAAAGAGGAGCAAGATAAACACTTGCCTTGGAATGGATTTTTGATTCTCGAACTAAAATGGGTATGTAGTTGATCCTCTCGTCGCGATCTACACTTTGGGGTAATTCTTGGTGGGAAACCTTTAGTTCTTGGCTTAGTTCTCCAATGGAGTTCTTCTTCTCCTTTGATTCTCTCTCTCTCTCTCTCTCTCTCTCTCTCTCTCTCTCTCTCACGTAGGTTGAAACTGGCAGTCACCTTTAACCCACGTACAACCTTTATTTTAATTCCTTATTTTCGTCCATTTAAATTCCCAAAAATATCAAGAGACCTAAATACCCCTCCGGGGTGTCATTTTGGGCTAATATGTCTCGGACTCCAAATATAACATCCGAGTAGCGTTTTCTGACTATTTCGACCCTTCCGGACACACTGGCTCGCTCAAAATAGTTGTTCGGGTTATATAAAATAATTTACCTTTTTAACCCCCACCAATTATATAAGAGTGATGCGACTCATATGCGCGTCCCGAATAATTATATCTTAATTGTCGTGTATCTCATCCCCGACCATATTATTATTTTCGAAACCATCCATTACGTTACTCACTACGTAATGTTCAACATAGTTATTACTCAACATGATTTCAACATAATTATTTCCGATAACTAATAACTCTCGTCACGCTAGTAATTATTACCATAAAGTCGGATTAATTATAAAATAAATTTTCTCTTAAATTAATTAATCCCAAATTTCCATAATTTCATAATAAAATAAATATGCGTAAAAATACGGGGTATTACACATGGACACCTTATGGAGAATTGTAAGATGTTCAAAAAGCATTTGGAGGAGCTCATTTATACCGATCACCTCAAATAGTATATTGATGCTACCTAAACCAAGTCTGCAGCCATGATAAATGCAATTCAAAAGGAAGATGATGATCTACCACCTGCAGGACGGGCCAATGCTATTCACATCTACACTGATACTACAGAGCGCACATGTAAAAGACTCAGGGAGAAATTCAAGATCATTACTTCCATATAATAATCATTTTAGGTGGAGGTATCCAAGGCCATCTTGTCCAAAAGGGAGTACGGTGACATATATTTTGATTGGGTCATAATGCTCACCGATGATGATCTGGTCAGCATAAATTTTCCACATAAAGATGCATTGATCCTGACACTACAAATCGTTAATTTCGATGTTAGGAGGATTATGATCAACCAAGGAATCTCACAGGAGATCATGTACCTGAGTTTGTTGTACAAGATCAACTACAGTATAAAATACCTTGATACCATAATTGGGCTACTAATCGGCTTTAAGGGGGTATAATGAAACTCTTTTAGGGAATATCTAGTTGTTGGTTAAAATCAGCCTGGTAAATTGCAAAATAAAAATTCATGTTATTCAGTTAGGTTAACCTTACAACGCCATTCTGGGAAGAGGATGGATCAACGATATGAGGGTCGCCCCCTCATTTGTTTCGTAAAAAAATCAAGTTCCTAGGCAATCAAGGAATCATGGAAATTAGGGTAAATTTGGCAACGGCTCGCGCCGGTTTCATAGTTGACATAAAAATAAAGCAAGACCAGTCCAATAGGAGTTGGAATGATGATGATTTAGAGGATAATCAACCCAAGTAACAGCCAAAGGTTGTTCGATTGGGGGAGGAAGAAACACGGGTGGCCCTTACCGAATGAGTAATGAAGGAACTCATCACTATTCCTCTGGATTCATCCCAATCGGATAAGACATTCCTGATCGGGTCAAAACTACCCAAGGAGGAAGGGGAGAAGCTATCCCACTTCGTTATATAATACCCCGTAATTTTATTGATTTTTATTTAAGGGATTAATTGAATTAAAAGAGAATTAATTTGGGAATTAATCCGGATATAAATACTAGCAAGATGTGAGTTGGTATTTGATTATGACGTTAAAATTGAATATTTCTGAGTATGTATGGTAATACATGAGTATTGAAAATACTAAAGTTGTCGCTAGGCTGAAATACGACAATTTGGAAACTTAAGTTGGGACGCGCGTGTCAGTCGCGTCAGGAATAAAATTATCTGAATTAAAAAGTGAATTTTATTTTTATCAACCGAATGGTCATTTTGAGTGCGCCAACGTGTCCGAAACGGTCGAAATAGTCAGAAAACACTAGCCGAGGGTTTAGTTTGGGTTCCGGGGCATTTTTAGGCCAAATCGACAACCTAAAAGGGTATTTTGGTAATTTTAAAAATAGGGGAATTAAAACCCACGAATTTTAGAGGTTTATTTTATATTAGAAAGGAAAACACTAAGTCCAATATCAGCATTTAACAAGTAGTAGGCTACGGGAGTTATAGGGAGAGTCTTAAGAGGTTCCAAAAGAAACCCCTAGCCACCATCACCATCCTTGGGAGAAATTCTACAGAAAAAAGAGGAGAATCAACCTTCGTTCACCAACATCAAATCAGAACATCTAAGGCAAGTGGTTTAATTACATAATTTCAAGCGAATGTTTCCTCCATGCTTAGAATTGAATATATGTCTTGTATTGAAAGTTTGATGAAAACCTATGAAATTGGAGATAGAACTCATAATCTTATATAGGGATTGCATGTAGAATTGTTATGGATGAATTTCATATCCAAAATATATCTTTTGATGATTTAAAAACGGATTTATGAGGAGTAGTTGTAGACATTAAATTCTGTGCTCATGTTTATAGGGTTTGGGACAAGATTTGGGAATTATGATGATTACATGTTGATTTAGGAGGTTTTGACCCCATATATATGTTAAAGAGTGACCTAGGAGGACTTAGTGTAGTTTAAACACATTAAAACTTAGTTTGGATGATCATAGGATGGATTTAGAAAAGAGAAAAAGGAAGAAAAACGGATTTGCAGATTTCTGGGCGTGTTCTGCCATCTCATTAGAAGACCTGCCCACGTCGTTCGAACGACCTTGTTCGAACGAGTTTCTAATGAGATGACAGTACCCCTTCTAACGAGTTGATAGTTCATTCGAACGACACTGGTTCGAACGACCTCGTTCGAACGAGACTTTTAACGAGTTGACAGAATGGCCTTTTAGGCATAATTTTATTTCAAATGTCCCGTAGACTTAATTAATGGAGAATTAACCTTCACTTATTGACTAGTGGGTATGATTGTGAGAATTGGGGTACGTTGAGAAGTAGAACTTAGAATCTTATAGTAAACCGGATGACGATTGTGGATTTGGAAATGAGTACCTAATTACGACGTGAGAAGAGTTGATAACTCTAATGTATTTAAAACGGGAACTTATAAACATATAACAGTGAATGATGGGATAAGAACTTGAAGTATACCTCTATTAATATACTGAGATATCTAAGAAGTGTGAATACTTAGTATATGTGGTTATCTGTGTATAACATACCTGCTATACTTGCTATCATGGGAGGTCGGCGTTCGATCAGGGCCAGCTAATCTTTGTGTGCCTACCGGGGGATTTAGCTTGGTACCTCGAGGACATAGATCAGAGAAGGACTTATTGAGAAGTTAATAAGTATACTGATCATGGGAGCGTAGGTATGTGTGTGACCCATGTGATGTGAATTATGTTCGCCTCCATTATTTGTGATTGTTGATATTTGAGAACGATTCCTGAGAGATTGGAAATGCGTGGTCCTTATGTACGTGATGTACCGGGATTGGATAGCAGAGTATGTGTGCACCGCAGCTTAGCCTCGGGCTGCTAATATTGTATATTTATGATGAGAATAGTATACGATTAATTGAAATGCACTGTCATGTATAAATTGCAAATATAAATAATAGTAACGTTTATGTAAAGATAAAAGTGGAAATCCTCTAGTAAGTAGTATTACTAATATGGGAAACCGAGAATAAATGTAAATCTCTCTATTTAAATGAAGATGTTGGAATTAAAGCGTGAATCGTATAGTAATGTTAGATTTTATTTTGGACTAGTTAGATATGGGAATAACTAGATTTGGTTACGGATACGTTAGGAGTGCACATATAGTCGAGAGGTGAGTATTTCATGTGAGTGCACGTTCTAACATGTATTTTGCATTCATTGTTTTAATGCCATTAAAACCCTTGCTATATTTTAAACTGTTTTCACTATCGGGCTCTGACCCGTTTGCATCCAAATATATTTTCTTGTAAAAACCTTTTAGGTGCCCAGCCACAAGGACACCATGCATAGGAGTTATATTTCGGTGACGTACTATAGCTGCTGTGGAAGTTATAGGACCGTGACAGTAGACGCCTCCACTTCCGATCTTGACTCTATATTATCAGATTTTCTCATTTGTTGGGCATGTCGCCCCATTTCTTTTAGAGACATTCTACCTATTCAGTTATTTCAGATTTTGGGTTGTAATTAATTTAGTGATGCAGACTTGGTATTTGTTCATTTCCGTATTCAAATTGTTGTGAGGAGTATTCCTCCAGACTCATTACTATTTTCTGGTTATTCTATTGTCATTGTGTTGTGGTGGTTATGTTAGCATTTCATGATCTACTTATTGCATGTTAATCAGATTTAATTAAAATTGACAACTCACTTTTCAAATATTAGGTGGCTAGTAATTGTTAAAACGTTTTTCGACAATGATGCTATGAATGGAACCAACTTGGCATTTTGTATTAATTTAATAAAGGAGTAGCTACCCGGTATTTAATTAGTCGAGGTGTCATAGGTGGTATCAGAGCATCAGGATCTAGTGTCCTTAGAATCTGTACGGCTTGTTATGTTTCCGCTGAGCTTTCTTTGATGTAGAGCCCTATATTTTAGGATTGTTGTATTCTGTTGTGTATATTTCGCTCTTCAGCTATTTTGAGATAATAACTGCGAACTTATAGACCTTACTCTCATTTCAGATGCCTTCACGACGTGCACAGCGAGTTCCTAGGGATGCTCAGCCCGAGCCACACCCTGCACCAGTCAAGGGCACCATGAATGCCGCAGAGGTTGCAGCTATTGTAGCCTATGCGGTAAATGCCGCCCTAGCAGTTGTACAACAGGCACCACCCCAGGCAACGGTAGTCGCGCCAGTTCAGGCTCATGCATTCCCGTCTGCTTGGGAGCGCGTTCGTGATGCTTTTCAGAAAGCACACCCTCCGGAGTTTGCAGGTAGCTCCGATGTTGTTGTGTCCAGTCACTGGAGGAAGGACATTCAGCGGCACTTAAGGATGTACGAGTGCACGGATGTTCGGAAGCAGATACTGGCTACTTTTAAGCTAGTAGGATCAGTGCTGTAGTGGTGGGAGTCCATTACCACCGCGGAGGAGAGGGACGCCATCACTATTCAGGAGTTCTGGGTGCGGTTCGACCGCAAGTACTTTCCCTTAGCCGTTCACACTGAGATGAGGAGGAAATTGATGAACCTCAGCAGGAGGGGAGAACTGTAGCGGAGTACGAGGCAGAGTTCATAAATCTTCTGAACATCGTCCCGGATGAAATTCCGACTGAAGGGAAGAAGATACAAAAATTTATGGATGGGTTAACTTGGAGGATCCGTCAGCACTTGTTAGGGAATCTCTCATTGGCCACTTATTCTGATGTGGTTAACACTGCACTACTTCACTGCCAGGATCACCGTTTTCACATGTCTGAGAGTAAGAGATCAGGAGAGTCCAGCCATCAGGGCAGGACAGGGGGAAATGGTGCCAGTGGGGCACAATCTGCTCAGGGTCAGGATAGGCAGGGAGATCAGGGTTTCCAGCAGGAGGATTCTAAGAGGTTCAGATCTGGGGGTTTTAGAAATGGATAAGGAGGTTTTCGACATGTCCATTAGGGTCAGAACGGCGAGAAGGGCCAGAATGGTCAGCAATAGCAGTTTCAGCAGGACCAGCATGGTCAGGGTAGGAATGGTAACGGCCAGCAGGGCCGTGGTCATCAGGGATAGCGAGGGGGAAACTTCCTAGGGAAGTGCTTCATTTGTGGCAAGATTGGCCACAAATGCCAGGATTGTCCTGATAGGGGCAGGGCCCCATAACAGCAGCAGCAGGGTGCTCGACACGAGCCACAGAGGCCTATGTTTCCCACCGCCCTCCCAGCACCACCACAAATGGCAACATTACCACCCATTCCAGCTGTTCCAGTCCAGCAGGGACAACTTCAGTATGGGAGAGTGTACTAACTCCAGCATGCCGCAGTCCCACAGGATCCACCTGCTATTGAGGGTATGTTCTCTATTCAGGGGACTATGGGGCGTATTTTATTTGATACGGGGGCCACATATTGTTTCATTGCCACGAGATTTGCACGCACTATTAGGTTATTAGACACTGCAGAGAGCACGATTACTTGTGTAGATTCACCGTTGAGTAGGGGTTCTGTGATTTCACTTATTTGTAGAGGTGTGGGTATAGAGATCGAGAGGTTTACTTTACCCGTTGATATGTTAGTATTAGAGATAACTGAGTACGATGCGATTATTGGTATGGATTGGCTAGTTGCGTACCGAGCCATGATTGATTGTTTCAGTAGGAGTATTATCTTTGCCATTCCCGGGCAGGAGATGTTTTTAGTGGCGATGCCTCGCCCTGAGGGAGGATCGTCCACTCATTTATACTATATAGAGGAGGAGACCTCTAAGGAAGTGGTGATACCACTCGATTCGATTCCAGTTATTAGGGAGTTTGCTGATGTATTTCAGGATATACCTGGACTACCTCCGAGTCGAGAGATAGATTTTGTGATCGATTTGATGCCGGGCACTCGGCCAATTGCCCGTGCACCTTACCGTATGGTTCCAGCAGAGATGAGAGAGCTACAAGATCAGATGGAGCAGTTATTGGGTCAGGGATTTATCCGAAGGAGAAATTCGCCATGGGGTGCCCCTGTGTTGTTCGTAAAGAAGAGGTATGGATCGTTGAGGTTGTGTGTAGATTATCGGGAGTTGAATAAAGTCACGATACGGAATAAGTATCCGTTGCCCTGAATCGATGACTTATTCGACCAGCTGAGAGGAGCCTCCTTCTTATCAAAGATTGATTTGCGATCGGGATACCATCAGTTGCATATCAGGTAACAGGATGTCTTGAAGACTTCTTTCTTGACGAGATATGGATCCTATGAATTTTGGGTTATGCCTTTTGGCTTGACCAACGCTCCAGCCGTGTTTATGGACTTGATGAATAGGGTGCTCAGAGAGTTCCTAGACCAGTTCTTCATCATCTTTATTAATGACATTCTGGTTTACTCCCAGACAGAAGAGGAGCACGTCGAACATTTGAGACAGGTTTTGCAGACACTACGTCAGAACGAGCTTTATGCAAAGTATGAGAAGTGTGGGTTTTGGCTGAAGGAGGTTCAGTTTTTGGGGCATATCATTTCAGACTGGGGGATATCTGTTGATCCGAGGAAGGTATCCGCAGTGAGGGAATGGGGATAGCTCACGACACAGACTGAGATCCGTAGTTTCTTGGGCCTTGTAGGATACTATAGGAAGTTTATTCGGGGTTTCTCAAAGATAGCGGGTCCTTTGACACATCTGACTCGCAAGGGTGTACCGTTCATCTGGAGCGATGCCTATCAGTTGGCATTCGATGAGTTGAAGGACAAGTTGACCTCAGCGCCCGTGTTAGCATTGCACAAACTGGGAGTTGAGTATCTAGTCTACATCGATGCGTCCTTACAAGGACTTGGAGGTGTGCTACAGCAGGAAAGTCAGGCCATAGCTTATGCTTCCCGTAAGCTTAAGCCTCACGAGAGGAATTACCCCACCCACGACTTGGAGTTAGCGGCAGTCGTATTCGCTCTTCGGATTTGGAGACATTATCTCCTGGGGGAGAAATTTCGGTTGTTCACAGATCACAAGTCTCTACAATACCTCTTCACGCAGAAGGAACTGAATTTGCGTCAACGACGGTGGCTTGAGTTTGTGAAGGATTATCAGTTTGATATCCAATATCACCCGGGGAAGGCTAACGTGGTAGCAGACGCGTTAAGCCGTAGGCCAGTAGATGAAGTGGTCGAGGTGTGGAAAACTAAGTGGAAGGAGTTGGGACACCAGGATGTAGTGGCCCGATCATTCATGTCTGTGATGACTGTTACACCTCAGATTGTTACGAGAGTGATAAAGGCCCGGAAAATGACTCGTTCTGTCAGGAGCAGATAGTCCGATTACTAGCAGAGGGAGCCAAGTCCTATACCGTTAGTTCAGACGGGGGATTACGCTTCAATGGGAGACTGGTTATTTCGGAAGGGGAAGACTTGCGACACGGGGTAATGGCAAAGTCGCACGGCTCACGATTCGCGATACACCCTGGTGGGGATAAGATGTACCAAGACATGAGACACCAGTATTGGTGGAGCGGGATGAAGAGAGATATTGCCGTGTTCATTTCTAAATGCGCCACTTGTCAGCTAGTAAAGGTGGATCATCAGAAACTGGTAGGACTTCTACAGCCATTAGAGGTTCCGATGTGGATATGGGAGAGCATATCCATGGACTTTATCACGGGCTTACCTACGTCACAGAGGGGTCACGACTCCATATGGGTAATTGTGGATAGGTTGAACAAAGTTGCTCATTTTCTACTCGTGAGGATAGACTACACTACGGGACAGTATGCTCAGATTTTCATTGCGGAAATAGTGAGACTTCACGGTGTACCTCTAAATATCGTGTCTGACCGAGACAAGATATTTGTTTCACGATTTTGGGAGAGTTTCCACGAGGCCATGGGTACGAAGTTGCGACTGAGTACGGTTTATCACCAGCAGACTGATGGGCAAACAGAGCGGATAAATTAGATGTTGGAGGACTTGTTGCGTATGTGCATCCTAGACTTTGGAGGTGGTTGGGAGCAGTACCTTCCACTAGTGGAGTTTGCTTATAATAACTCCTACCAGTTCACCATTGGCATGGCTCCATTTGAGGCGTTGTACGGTAGACCTTGTCGTTCCCTAGGATGTTGGTTAGAGGTGGGGGATAACAAACTCCTTGGGCCGAAAGTGATTCAGGACACTTCGGCAAGGATTGAGTTGATACGGAGTCGTATTCGGGTAGCTCAGGACCGGCAAAAGAGCTATGCTGATGCCAAGAGGTTCTTCAGAGAATTCAAAGTGGGGAACGAGGTGTTACTCAGAGTATCTCCTATGAAGGAGATCATGCGTTTTGGGAAAAAGGGGAAACTGGCACCAAGATATGTGGGGCCATTTCATATCATCGAGTGGATTGGGCCAGTTGCGTATAGACTTGGGTTACCGGAGCACTTGCATAGGATTCATGATGTGTTCCATATTTTCTCGCTAAGGAAATATCTTAGGGATGATTTGGCCCATACCCACATTGCTATAGAGGACATCGATCTTCAGCCTAATAGTTCCTATGAGGAGGGACCGATTGCTATTCTGGACCACAGCGAGCGGAAACTGAGGTCGAAGATAAGACCGTTGATACGTGTTCAGTGGCGGCATCATAATGCCGAGGAGTCCACATGGAAGCGCGAGGATGAGATGCGCGAGCGTTATCCAGAGTTGTTTCTACCAGGTACTCTTTAGTTCCGAATTTCGGGACGAAATTCTGTTATCAGGGGGAAGTATGTAATACCCCATAATTTTATTGATTTTTATTTAAGGGATTAATTGAATTAAATGAGAATTAATTTGGGAATTAATTCGGATATAAATACTAGCGAGATGTGGGTTGGTATTTGATTATGACGTTAAAATTGAATATTTCTGAGTATGTATGGTAATACATGAGTATTGAAAATATTAAAGTTGTCGCGAGGCTGAAATACGATAATTTGGAAACTTAAGTTGGGACGCGCGTGTCAGTCGCGTCAAGAATGAAATTATCTGAATTAAAAAGTGAATTTTATTTTTATCAACTGAATGGTCATTTTGAGTGCGCCAACATGTTCGGAAGGGTCGAAATAGTCAGAAAACACTAGCCGAGGGTTTAGTTTGGGTTCCGGGGCATTTTTAGGCCAAATCGACAACCTAAAAGGGTATTTTGGTAATTTTAAAAATAGTGGAATTAAAACCCACGAATTTTAGAGGTTTATTTTATATTATAAAGGAAAACACTAAGTCCAATATCAGCATTTAACAAGTAGTAGGCTACGGGAGTTATAGGGAGAGTCTTAAGAGGTTCCAAAAGAAACCCCTAGCCACCATCACCATCCTTGGGAGAAATTCTACAGAAAAAAAGAGGAGAATCAACCTTCGTTCACCAACATCAAATCAGAACATCTAAGGCAAGTGGTTTAATTACATAATTTCAAGCGAATGTTTCCTCCATACTTAGAATTGAATATATGTCTTGTATTGAAAGTTTGATGAAAACCCATGAAATTGGAGATAGAACTCATAATCTTATATAGGGATTGCATGTAGAATTGTTATGGATGAATTTCATATCCAAAATATATCTTTTGATGATTTAAAAAAGAGAAAAAGGAAGAAAAACGGATTTGCAGATTTCTGGGCGTGTTCTGCCATCTCATTAGAAGACCTGCCCACGTCGTTCGAACGACCTTGTTCGAACGAGTTTCTAATGAGATGACAGTACCCCTTCTAACGAGTTGATAGTTCATTCGAAGCCTTTCATTCGAACGACACTGGTTCGAACGACCTCGTTCGAACGAGACTTTTAACGAGTTGACAGAATGGCCTTTTAGGCATAATTTTATTTCAAATGTCCCGTAGACTTAATTAATGGAGAATTAACCTTCACTTATTGACTAGTGGGTATGATTGTGGGAATTGGGGTACGTTGAGAAGTAGAACTTTGAATCTTATAGTAAATCAGATGACGATTGTGGATTTGGAAACGAGTACCTAATTACGACGTGAGAAGAGTTGATAACTCTAATGTATTTAAAACGGAAACTTATAAACGTATAAAAGTAAATAATGGGATAAGAATGTGAAGTATACCTATATTAATATACTGAGATATCTAAGAAGTGTGAATGCTTAGTATATGTGGTTATCTGTGTATAACATACCTACCATACTTGGTATCATGGGAGGTCGGTGTTCGATCAGGGCCAGCTAATCTTTGTGTGCCTATGGGAGGATTTAGCTTGGTACCTCGAGGACATAGATCAGAGAAGGACTTATTGAGAAGTTAATAAGTCTGCTGATCATGGGAGCATAGGTATGTTCGTGACCCATGTGATGTGAACTATGTTCGCCTCCATTATTTGTGATTATTGATATTTGAGAACGATTCCTGAGAGATTCGGAATGCGTGGTCCTTATGTACATGATGTACCGGGATTGAATAGCAGAGTATGTGTTCACCGCAGCTTAGCCTCGGGGTGCTAATATTGTATATTTATGATAAGAATAGTATACGGTTAATTGAAATGCACTGTCATGTTTAAATTGTGAATATAAATAATAGTAACGTTTCTGTAAAGATAAAAGTGGAAATCCTCTAGTAAGTAGTATTACTAATATGGGAAACCGATAATAAATGTAAAGATCTCTGTTTAAATGAAGATGTTGGAATTAAATCATGAATCGTATAGTAATGTTAGATTTAATTTTTTACTAGTTAGATATGGGAATAACTAGATTTGGTTACGGAGACGTTAGGAGTGCACAGATAGTCTAGAGGTGAGTATTTCATATGAGAGAACGTCCTAACATGTATTTTGTATTCATTGTTTTAATGTCATTAAAACACTTGCTATATTTTAAACTGTTTTCACTATCGGGCTCAAACCCGTTTGCTTCAAAATATATTTTCTTGTAAAAACCTTTTAGGTGCCCAGCCACATGGACACCATGCATAGGAGTTCTATTCCGGTGACGTACTGTAGCTACTGTGGAAGTTATAGGACCTTGACAGTAGACGCCTCCACTTCCGATCTTGACTCTATATTATCAGATTTTCTCATTTGTTGGGCATGTCGCCCCATTTCTTTTAGAGACATTCTACCTATTCAGTTATTTCAGATTTTGGGTTGTAATTAATTTAGTGATGCAGACTTGGTATTTGTTCATTTTCGTATTCGAATTATTGTGAGGAGTATTCCTCCAGACTCATTACTATTTTCTAGTTATTCTATTGTCATTATGTTGTGGTGGTTATGTTAGCATTTTATGATCTACTTATTGCATGTTAATCAGATTTAATTAAAATTGACAACTCACTTTTTAAATATTAGGTGGCTAGTAATTGTTAAAACGTTTTTCGACAGTGATGCTATGAACTAAACCAACTTAGCATTTTGTATTAATTTAATAAAGGAGTAGCTACCCGATATTTAATTAGTTGGGGTGTCACACATTATAACCAATGTTGATGTGTTCGCATGGAAAACCTATGATCTCCAGAGCATAGATCTAGATATTACCTTTCATCGATTACATTTGGACCCAAATGTCTAACCAATTAAACAAAAATTGAGGAAGTCAGGACCAAAAAATGTCAAGGTTATTGAAAGTGAAGTTGAAAACCTCTTCCAAGATGGATCCATTGGATAAGTCTAATTCTCGAACTAAATCTCCAATATCATGGTGGTCAAGAAGAAGAGTGGAAAGTAGAGGGTGTATGTAGATTTTATCGGCCTCCACAGGCGTTTCTCAAAGGATAGTTTTCCATTGCCCCGAATTGATCATCTCACGAATTTAACAACCGTACATCAGCGCATGAGTTTCATGGACGCATTCTCCGTGTATCATCATATACCATTGTTCCACCCGAATCAGGATAATACCTCATTCATCATTACCTTGAGGCTTTACTGTTATAAAGTAATGTCGTTGGATTTGAATAATGCAGGGGAAACTTACCAATGTCTTGTGAACAAGATGTTCAAGAAGCATATCAACACAATCATGGAAGTCTACATTGATGTAATACTTGTCGAGAGAAAACTAGCGATCGGTCATATTAAGGATATGACGAAGGCCTTCAAGATCCTCAGGGAATATAAGATTAAGCTAACGCTTCCAAATGTGTCTTCGAAGTAAATTCTGTCAAGTTCCTCGAGTACGTACTTAATCAAAGAGGGATATAAGCCAATATAGATCATATCAAAACTCTACAAGGCATCAGAAGGACGAATACCTTCAGAGATGTACAAGTTTTCACTAGAATATTGGCCGCCCTGAATCGATTCATATCTAAGTCATCAGAAAAGTGTCGAACATTCGTCCAAGCATTGAATAAAGCAAGTACAACAATCTATACGGAGGAGTGCGACTAGACATTTGAGGTAATTCGGTAGTACTTGGAGATCTCTATAATACCACGTAATTTTTGCTTATTTAGAATTTAATTAATTAAGTAATTAAATAGAAAATACGTTTTAATTTAAATTACGTGAGTAGATTAATTTAATAAGATTTAATGATAATTATGATTATTACGTGAATAAATAATAATTGTGATTCAAATTTACTAAGTGAGAATAGTAAATATTGATAGTTAACTGGTATGGCATAGTGAGTGATATGGACGTACTAAATGATATCCCAACCGTGTGTCGCGTGCAGAATAATTTGAGGATGAGTAAGGAAAAATATTTTTAAGTGACTCAAATGATAATTTAGAGGTCACAGATGATTACGAAGGGGTTTAATTAGTCAAAATACTATACTCGGGGGTACTAGTCGAGTAGCGGGGCATTTTTGGACTAAATCGGGACCATACGGGGGCATTTTAGTCTTTTGACATATGGGGGTGAGAAGACCTACGGATTTTGGAGTGTTTTATCAGTTGATAGAAAGAGGGGTTAGGGTTAGAAACCTGATAATACAAAGGGAGGCCATTAGAGAGAGAAGATAAATTATTCTCAAGGCTAAAAAAGGAAGATTGTGGTAGATTTCAAGGAGTCTTGCACCACAAGTGACTGGAAAAAGAAGATTGGAAGAGGAAGCAACTCAACACCTTTTACAATCACGAAATCAGACCTTACTGTAATCAAGGCAATTGGTTATTTTCAAATTATATTGAGTTATAATATCCGTGTGTAGGATTTTTGAATAATATGATTTGATGTATATTCTTGGTGAAAAATAATTGAATTTAACGCATGTGGGTTGGGGATTTGCATGTAGAATGTTTAGACCTGTAAAGGATTCAAAATCGTAGAAGACTTGATGATTAAAATGAATTAACTCTAGATTTGTGATTTAAAATATGGGAAGAACATATTAAATTGGGGTTCTAGAATAATTAGATGAATTAAATTATTCTTGACTGAATTACGAAGGTTTATGATGTTTAAATCGTTAGAAATCATCCTAGTATGTGTAGGAGTGGTTAGGGATCGTTAGTAGAGGATTTGGTGTGATATCACGTGGTTTGGAAATTTGAAAATGGTGGAAAACGCATGAAGAAGAGGAATTGCATTCTGCACCTGTTCGATCGATCAACTGTTGAATATCGATTGATCGAAGGATCGATCGACCAAATTCATAGACCGATCGATCCAGATTGATTTTGGATTATTTTGTTGGTTGAGTTCTAATCGAATGCTAATGTTTGGGGGAAACCTTAGAGATGACGTTATAGCTATATAGGGACTTAGAGAGGACCAGTAGGTATTTAGTGGGGTTCCGTTATAACCATTGGGTGTACAATTGGGAGGAATGGGCCTACGAAGATAAATCGATCGAGTAGTGTGTCGGGGGTTGTAGATTAGAGTTACGAGAGGAATTAACATCAATCCAAATTTAATATTAGTAGGTTAGGGAGAGTCTAACTACTGAAATGAAAGGGGGTAACTAGGACCCTTGGAGTTGCACGAATACTTAATTAAAATGCGATAGTGAGGTAAATCGTAAATGTATAAGTACGGTGAATATTAGAGAGAAAAATATTACGTAATAACAAAATTATTAGGTTGCGTGAATACCTACTGAATTGTATAAATACTTTAGTGGGGGAGTAATACCTAATGTATATTTTCCTATATTAGGGTCGAGGTGGGATTCTGAACTAATATACGGAGATAGTAAACTTGGGTCGAGATGAAAGAGTTCTGAACCAATATATTTATGTAAAGTTTCATTATTAGGGTCAAGGTATGATTCTGAACTAATACATGGAATAATAACTTGGGGTCACGAGGTAATATTCAGAACCAATTATTTCACTTGGGGTCGATGAGTCATTCCAAACCAAGAGTTCTTTAAGAATGTTACGAGGACATGATATCGAAGAATGACTTTTTAGTATATATTATGTGAGAAATGTATATTGTACTAATAATCTAATTATATGAGATTGTAGATAATAAGATGTCGTGAATGCATCTAAAAGTAAATTAAGTAGTGAAACTTAATTATAAAAGGCTGAAGATAATACGATGTGGAAAGTTATCTAAGTATATAACATATAAGATATGTCTCTTATTACATATTGTATGGGCTGTGTGGGAACTTAGTGGAGTAGATAAGTCCAGTTGAGTATCTTAGTCTAGTTAGCTTGGGTAGTACAACTAGATGGGTTAAGTATAGAACGCTAGACGTGCACTATAGATAAGGGGTGAGGTAATTCAAGAGAGTGTACGCAATCTTGACATGTGTCATCAATAACTCAGTTTATTGTGATAAACACTTGCTAAATATTTTCAAAATGTTTTGATTACTAACTCTTGCTATAAAATTATATTCAAAATCTTTTAGGTGTCCAGCCACAGGGACGCCAGACTTGAGGATTCAGTCTAGGGTCCCGTAGCTGTAGCTTTGTGGAGGCTAGCAGGACTTTGCATAGACGATTCATTTATTCAGATCTAGTGTAGGATCTCCTTTTTAGTACTCTCTATTGGGACATGTTGTCCAGGATTATTATTTCAGTTATTCCGTTAGGATATTATTGGTTTATATAGTAGTTTTTGGTTTGTTACCCGATTGTTGACTCGACCAGACTTTATTCATTATATATTGTGAGATGATTTGGATTATATTATATCGTGAATGTTTAATTAATTATTTCTGCATGAATACTATATTGAGTTAATGAAAAGTAAAATTTGGCACCAGTCTAATTTCACTTAGGTGATTAGTAATTAAAAATATTTCGACAGTGATGCTAAGAATGAGTCAACTGAGAAACTTGTTCTAATTTAATTTAGGACTGATCACCCGAGATTTAATTAGGCGGGGTGTCACAATCTCCTCCCATGATCGGTAAAGATCTCTAGCTATATTCGGACATCTCACATCATGCGACTAGTGTATCTTTGGTGCAATTTTAGGATGGGGAGAAGATGTTGGTTTACTATATCGTTCATACTCTTTTTAAGGAAGAAGCTAGATATACGCTTATTGAGAAAATGGTCGTAGCATTAGTAACCATGGCCAGGAACTGAGACATTACTTAGATGCCTACATGATCGTCATCCCTATGATATATCCATTAAAGGATACTCTAAGAAGATATGAATAATTGAAGTATAGAAACAAATCTATGGGAAAAAGTGCAATATACGAAGAATTCCCACTTGGCATAACCGATTTGGCATTGGAGTATAACCGGTTCACTAGGGTGAATCGGTTCGGGCATGGGTAGAACCAATTTGGCAGACCTGATACGGGATTTTTGTTTAAGCCTTATTTTTAGCTAATGAGTTGTATGACTTAGGGACTATTCCAAAATAACCTAGAACTTATATGTAATGTCACAATAGGAGTCTAAGAACTCAGTTTTGAATAGTTTTTCATAGAGAAAAGTCTAGGGAAAGAGATGAACAACAAGATTGAAGATTTATAATTCTCTCTCATGCACATTTAATACTAGTCTAGATTTCTTTTCGTTTTTTCTTCTAAGATTGGTTTGTGATTATCCCTTTTTCCTTATTTATTCGTTGTTATTAATTATATTCTTTCTTGTTATATAGTCATCATCATGTTGTCAAGTAATGTAGATTACACATGCTTAGTTAGATTTAGCATGTCCGGCTAGATGAACCCAACCTAGGTATATAAGTTGGATATAAAATTGGATAAAATTATACAGATAATTAGTAGGTTTGATATTTTGTCGAAACGATTATTATATGTCTCTTAACTTCGTTTTTCCTAGGTAATCAGAGTATTTGATGGTATAATACATGTGTCGGTAATCTTATCATTCGCGTTAAATTGTTTATTTACTAGATATTGTGCAGAGTAAAATTCTCATATCCTTAGTACTTTGAAAAATTTAACGTTTTCCTCTAATTATAAATATATTTTTTGAAAATTTTGTACCCAAATAAATTATCGACAGTTCGGGGGATTGGATCCCGATCCCACTTTTCTCAAATCGTTTTCAAACTTATATTTTTTCATTTTTTTGCTTTCTTTTAGTTAAATTGCATTTGATAGTTAAATTACTTTAGTTACGTAGATATTCTCATAAAAACCCATCATCTTTTCCCTTTTCTTTCGGAGAGTCGATATTATGGTATTAGACACTTTCCTTTAGTTGTCATTACGATTTCATCCTATTCCCTTGGATTCGACCCCGACTTATCAAGATTATTACTTGAGCGTCCGACTTGCACTTTAGATGTAAATACACGAACTGCACATGCTTTTTAAGTCACGTCACATGCATATTCATTTTTTTCATAGTGAATCAGGATTCGGAACAACACTCATAATATATTGTAGTTTACTTATTTTCTCACTCTTTATCAATAAGTGAAAAAATAAATATACTATGAGTGATGCGGGATAAAAAAGTTGTTCAAATATACTCTTTAGTGAAATCATCACTCATAGTAAATCATTGTCATGATTTCGCTCCCCACACACTGTTCATATATATATGTACACATTTTCACCCCACACGCGACTACGCATTTCAAGAGAAAGAGAACACCATTAGCCCATGAGAGGCCAAAAGATCCGAATGGGTGCCTAACACCTTCCCATTTCGTAGCACATTCTCCCAGCCGATGATCTATTTGGTTTCATATGCATCAATTTATTTTTTTATGTTGTCTCTTCGGAGATGGCTACCTTTTTTCTCACTTGGAGTAAAATAGATTAGTGACTCCAATCTCTACACATTCACACACTTTCACACCCTCTACGTCGACCGTTTCATGTCATTTTTATCCTGCAAACACTGGGCGAGGGGTGAGAGGGGATTTCCCCCCTCAAATTTCCCGAGGCCTCAATATGGCCACAGTGGCGACTCCGCTGGGGATGATTTTTGAGGAATAGACTCTATTTACATGAAATTTGTTTTCCTCTTTCTCCTTTCTCCTTTTTTCTGCATGTGTATATATGTTTCCACTTATATATTATTTTTTTACTCTCATGCTTACATGTTATGTATGTCATTTTCATGTTACTCTCCATATATATCATTTTCTCCACCATGCTCATCTTCACATCACATGTATATACCATATATTCTATAATATGCTTCAGATCACTTATATATATCTCATGTTTTATATTCTCTTAATGTTTGCCATGTTTTACTTCATTTATCCACATTTTTACATACTCCATGTCACTTATACATATCATATGCTTTATGTATATATTTCACGTTATTTCGACATATTTCAATATTTTCCTCACTCACACATATTCTCTTGTTTCACACCTTGTACATATCATCATACTGTGTTCACTTATATATGTTTTCTTACTTTACTCCACTTCTATACTTAGTGACGCGACTCAAAATGGGTCTCTAACATGTTCTTATATCGGCTCAAGTGTAAGCCAGTCGCTCAAGTAATAAACCCGGTAAGTCGGGGTTGAATCCTTAGGGAATATGATGAATGCTCGTGATGACGATATGCAAGGTGATTAATCCTAAGGTTGACTCACGAAGAGGAAAGAAAAGATAATTTTCATGAAGTTATTTGTTATTCCTACTAAAGCAGTGAGATCCTAGTTAAATTAACTACGCATGCAAGACTTAACCAATTACGAAGTAATTAATATGAATGAAAAATAAGGTTGGTCGGAATACAATACCCCAACCCCTAGTGAATTCACCGGATATAAAATTAATCGAGAATTAAATATTTAATTGAAATGAATAGTTTAATAATTTCAAGCATTACATATATGAAGGAATGAACCGGCACATACATAATCGATAATAAAACTAAAGTACGTGCCAAGATGGTTAACACGCGCGTCGCACTCTTAAACACCCCGGTTACCTAGAGCAAACGAGGTTAAAAGTCCTCCAACGGTTTTTATAACAAAATAACACGATTCAATTAATTATTTAACTCAAAGAACCAATTTTATATCCATGCAAACCACATAGGGTTGGGTTCATGCATTCTAACCCTTATATATTTAGTCGGACATGGTGTGGTTATTGAAAATCATGATATTTACGTTGCATGTAATGAAAACCATAAGGCAACTATATCTACGGATGTAAAGCAAATTTGGAATCTCAGAAAAAAATAAAAACACGTAAGAAATCAACTTTTAGAATAAAGGAGAAGAGCACAAACTTTATTGAAGAAGAACCTTAATTCACAAAACTATAATCTTAATGAAGAAATCTTGTTCCTAAGGTTCCTCTCTGTTTCTCTCTCTAATTTTATGGTACAAAGAAGCATAAACTTGATTAGAAACCTTAAGGGATAATATTACTACGTTTTTATAAGTGCTTGAAATGCCTGTAACTCTTCCTTTTTTAAGTAGAAAAATCTAATTCGATCAAATGCTGTCGAACCGATTCAGTGTTTTTCTATAGGCAAGGGGTGATTCCAGTACTAAGGCCAAATATTCGAATAGAGGGGAACCGATTCAGGGCTGGGGTGAACCGTTTCAGCATAGAAATTTTCTATCTTCTCTTTAATTTCTTCTCAATTTCAAATCGTCATATGTTTGAACCGTAACTTGGATTTTGATGTCGTTTCTTCCCATGTACTTATGAGGTCGAGGTCTTCAAATTCTTTTAGGTTCCGAATCCAAACTCCAATTGCATAATCACTTTACTGTCCTTGATATTTCTCCTTTTTCTTTTAAATTTTTGTTCAGGTTTCTCCCTTTTCTTCGCTTGCATCCAATTCCTGAAAAATCTAATAGAAATACACGAAACTCGGCGTACTCAATAGAAAATGACAATATCAAAGATATACGATATATCCACTTTAAATGCATGATAAAGGGTGATTAAAACCTCAAAATTATGGGGAATAAATAGGAAGAATTTATGCACAATCAGACCCCCCAACTTAGAACTTTGATCGTTCTGAGTAATGTAAAAGAGTCAAAGCAAGATCAAAACACTTGAAAGCACTGTATTGGGATAAATACCTTTTTTGCAGGCAAGCGATTGCATTTAGCATATGCAACAAGTCGTTAAACCCCTAGGTTACCCTAGTAGGACGAATGGTGTCTCGTGAGGGTTTGCAATGAATTTACCCACAAAATTCATTTTTTCGACTCGAGGAAAAATCAAAATACTTAAAAATTGTACAACTTAAATTCCCGAAAAATAGTCACGGTAAATTTATATTCAAGTGTCTCAATTCGGTGTGTGTGTGTGTGTGCAAAGCTGAAAATTTAATCGCTAATTTCCCCCGATTGATCATTACCACTACACCAAAATGGGTAAATTGGCACCCTTCCAGCGGCTAGCTTTGTCACGGTCAATGGCGGTGACAAAAAAACACGCCTTTTTTGTCACGGTCATTGACCGTGACAAATTCGTGACAAGTACAGTTGTCACGGCCTTGTCACGGTCAATGACCGTGACAATTCTTATAATATTGTCATGGTCAAGGACCGTAACATGTCCGTGACAAATTCCCCAGCAAAAAACCCCTTTTCCTCCTTTTTTCCCCCACCAATTTCATCCCTCCTTTTTTCTCTCTCTCTCTACGCTGCTCTCCCTCTCTCTCTCTATACTTTCAGGTTAGTTTCTCTCTCTCTCTCTCTTCCATTTATATATATGTGTGTGTGTATATATGTGTGTGTGTGTGCGTATATATATGTGCGTGTGTGTGCGTGTGTGCGGTGGGTGGGGGGAGGGGGTGGGGCTATGTGTGTGTGTGTGTGGTGGGGGAAGGGGGTGGGGCTAGGTGTGTGTGCGTGTGTGTGTGGTGGGGGGTGGGGAGGGGGGAGGGGGTGGGGTTGTTTGTGTGTGTGTGTGTGGTGGGGCAAGGGGGAGGGGGCAGGGATGGGTGGGTGGGTGGTGGGGTAGGGGGCTACGTGTGTGTGTGTATGTGCGCGTGTGTGTATATGTGTGTGTAGTGTGCGTATTGTCCCTTATAAACGAATTGATTGATTATTAATTTTTTTAGTAAATTAATATATGATTACCCCTCATTGTAAATTAGTAAATTAATATATGATTAATTATGAAAGTAGGATTGCCCCTCATTGTAAATTAGTAAATTAATAATTTTATACTTTAATTGTTAGTTTAATTGATGAAAATAATTAATTGAGTAGATTAATTAGAAGGAGTACGGGATACACATTTGTTGTTGACATTGCTGTTGGATTATAGTGGATCGATGTTGGGTTGGTTAATTTTAAAAGTGGCATGACCACTGGATTATTGTCCATATGGGGGTGGGATTTTTCATTTTTTTTTTGAAAATTACTTTGTATATCGAACAATATAGTGCGCATGATACTAGCCTTCTAGTTCTTAAATGAAACATACTTGAAATTACACATAGTGCGCATAGATACTAGCCTTCTAGTTCTTATGTGTACGAATTCAATAGCCCTTAGACCTGTTCGAGAGTCATTACCCATGTAATGAGATCTCTCGAATTGTCCCGTTTGGACAGTTTGGGACTGCATAATTTCTGTATAATATTCTTAGTGGCTTAAGGTTGTTACTTTTGGATGAAGTTCTGTAGTCATATCCTAATGTTCTTTGGGTACATACTAGATTGACAAGTGTGACTGTTATTTCAATTGAGCAATTGAAATAACACTCACACTTGTCAATCTACGTCGTGTACTTGGAGAACCACAGGGATATGCTGCCGATTTTTTCTCAAATCGTAACAATGTGCATGAGCTGTTAAGTATATTACAGAAAAATGTGGTCTTGAATGGGATAGGACCACTCACCCTTTAGAGGAGATGGAGGAAATAGAAATTTGTATTATACATTGAATTTGAATTTGAAATTTAAAAATCGAGTATAAATAGGACATAATTAAATGAAACATACTATAAATCTAAGTTTTGTTTATACTAATCCATGAATATACGCTTATTACCTTTAATAGGTGATTAGCTGTGGTAGCTGTGATGGGATATCCGAAATACAAAGAGTGGATGGGTGAGACAAATAGAATGGGGGATGTGTTTCGCAAAGGTGCTAACGAATTTGTGAAATACTCAAAGATATCATAATGATGAAGAGTTTTCGTGTCCATATGCTAGGTGTAATAATGGTAAGGTGTTTGAGTGGAAAATAGTTGAACTACATTTGTTAAGATCGGGTATGCAAGATAGTTATCAATTTTTGAGTTTTCACGGTGAATTGAAAGTTCCTTTTGTTCCCGACCAACCTTCACAACAACCTTCAACAAGTAGGATAGATGTAGAAGGGGACTATGTAGATCATAATATGTTAGAGGATTTAGTTGATGATGCGTACGGAGTTTATGAAGTAGAGGAGAATAAGGTTACTGATTATGTAGAAGGTTCAAGTGCTCGTAAAGATATCATGATAAAATTTGACGATGACTACCAAAGTTTAAAATTTAAGGCGACCCAACCGTTATACTCTGGCTATGAGAAATATCAAACAACTTTACATGCCATGGTTGGTTTGCACAGTTTGAAGACGCAGTACGGTTTGTCTGGCAATAGCGTGACAGGAATTCTGAAATGGGTGAAGGGCTTATTACCCAAGGAGAATATACTTCCAAATAGTTATCCTGTTATGAAGATTGAAAAGTGCGACTGTGTGATAATTGATTAAATTTAATTCGTAAGTTTCCAAGTAAACCTTATTTAATTAGAGTCTATTAATTCAACCCCTAAACATTCATCTAAACATCATAAGAAATTCAACCCATTCATGAAAAATTAAGACGACCGATATAGGAAAAAAAAACTTTCGGGTAAAAATCTTTTATAACACTTTGAAGAATTCACAAGACTTTTGACTTACATACAACCTGATAATCTACCACAAGTGTGTAATACACAGTGCCTTCAGCAAACCTTCAAAGATACGAGATAGCAAAATACCCTTCAGGCGTCGGTTCGTCGTCTTCGACTCGTCCACATGTAGAATGACTACGCTCGGTATCCACCGAACAAATATGGAGATCCCTTCTCCACAGAGGTTGAACAAAAGCAAAGTTTTTCTTAAACACCAAACAATTTAATAAATCACATGGGATTTTTGTGAATTGAAAACCAAAAAGGGATTAAAACCCTAAAGGAAGAAGTCAAAAGGATTCTGAACTTTCACAGGTTTCTATCTTTCAAAACGCTGGGACTTCTTAATAAAAACGTTACCATTTAATGAGTATTTATACAAAAATGCACCACCTCGAAAAACGTGCTCGTTCGAATGATAAGCATATGTTGCTCGAACGAAGGATGCGTGTCATTAAAACGACATCGCGCGACTTCCAATCTCGTTCGAACGAGATGATGATCTCCCACGAACGACTTGGGCATCAAAATCGAGGTCCGCTTCAAAACTTAGAAAAAATACTCATTCTTAATATTTGACGAAAAAGTCTGCTCCAACACTTAGAAAATATTTTGTAAAAATCTCCCAAAAGCTCTAAGTGAAAAGTAAAGGTATTTAAAACATAACCTTACCAAAGTAAACTTCGCGGAGTCTTGAATGATAAAGAACTTGATTAATTCGGATCTGTCTTTGATGTAGATTGCTCTTGAATTCTCTTCTCTGATGTATCGGTATATGACATAACAAATTGATAACGGACCAATGAAAATATGTCCTTACAAATCTCCCCCTATGTCTATGCCGATACATATATAAAAAAATCGAATTATCAAAAACCAAAATGCCTATACAAATCTACCCTCCCATGAATAAATTTGTAAGACCTCAAAACTGTTCTTCAATCATCTTCTTCAAATATCAAAGCTTTTCTCATCAGGGTGTGCGAAATTATGATCTTCAATCTTTGTACCTACACACATGAGATAAAGCAAAAACCTTCGTGACGCATCGAGTTTGAAATGATATAAGAATAATTTATTAATAAATAAAATCTCCCCCATAATGCAAAAACTCAAACTCCCCCATAACATGATAATTCTTTCTCCCCCTTTTTATGACGTCCCCAAATAGCCAGATAAGAAGAAAAAATCAACTCATGGAGTGTCACGATAAAATGCATAGCAAATGTGGATCAAACTACGCACATGCAAAGGAGTATCCCACAAACTATATTTGGATTTTTCAAATTTTTCATACAAAAATAAGATACTAAAAATCACACCATGGATTTAAACTCAAACAATCAAGTCATGGAAACGGAATGAATGGGTGTGAACACATTCGATAGGTAAATCAACTCAATCAATCATATGTGCACATTGCATATGTGTAACCCTAACGAATGAACATCAAAAGTATCCTTAGGTATAAAAATTTGTTGAATTTAAATGACATCGTCTTATACAAATCAACAAATCAAAGTCAAATGATTTCCACACCAATAACGTCTAAAACTATTTAGCGCATTTTCAAGACTTTTAAGGACGTGAAAACCTGTTATAAAATCTCCAACCAAACACCCTCATATATATTTCTTTTTAGAGGTAATCTAAATTCTCAAACTTTGGAGAATTGGTGCAAAAACCTAAATGGCCCATAATTGGCATGGATTTCTTTTTATTGCCTTTAAATTTTTCCGAGCTCTTTTAAACCTCTTTGGACCCCGGATAATAAAATTCCTCTAATTTTTAGGTCCTTTTTAACGGTGGCTTAAAATCGCAAAGGTTAAATGAACCTTTCGCAGCCCTTTCCTGTTTTTAAATAAAGCACACAAACTCATAAAACGGTTTTTATATGCATAACTTTTTATCAAGTTTTATCACGCTTGGTTCGTTTTAAGGAGAGGATTGAAGTGAAAACACCCAACCAACATGTGATAAGACAAGCACAATAATCAAACAAATTTGTGCATGTGTGCAATAAAGGAAACATGAGTCAAACATGTAGGAAGTAACACTTAATTACATCTTAATGACTCCAAACATTATAAAGCACATGGATGAATTGATCTATTGTCTCAAAACACTATCAAATTGTCACATGAAAACAATGGAATGATGTTGTGACTTGGTCATCCTAAGTGTTCATCCATAAATGGTGGAAACAAAAATCTTTTTGGATTTTTCAAAAACAAAAATCTATACAAAAAGTACATGTCACAATGCTAGCAAAAATATATCAAAAAGCATAACTAGCGTATGACAAACATGCAAACACAATCATCTATATGATATGGCAAGAGAAGAATCATGTGCAAGCAAATGGGAATCGTAGACAAGTAAACCATAAGCCTCAAAATCCGATTTTCTGACCCAAATCGATGTGTAATGAGGTATGGGGGTGTGGGGAATTGAATTTATTCTTCTATTAAGCTTCCTAGGTCCTTTCAAAAGCTTGTAACAAAAGAGCCTAAGATGACCTTGCCTACCGCAATGTGTGCAAGTGTAAATCGGGCGGTGTGTGTTACCTAAATGTGGCCCTCTCCTCAAATTTCTTGGTTTCTCTCTCCGGATTTGCTTAGGTGGGTCTCTCCTAATGATCCTAGGAGGTTCTCTCACGATGTTCCTAGGGGGATCTTTCCTAACAAACTTAGGTGCCTCTTTCTTAACAATCCTAGGAGTCTCTCTCACACGTGTGGGAATGGGTGCAACATATTTTTCAAGAACAATCCCACCCCTATCCTTTTTTATCTCGACGGTGCCTAAAATCTTATCAAGTTTTTCAGGCCTAGAATCCAAATCAAATTTCACTTTACTTGAATCTTTCAATTTCACCTCAAGTTCACCTATCCTAGATTCAAGTATACGTCTAGAATCCTCAAACTCCAAAAGCTCCTTTTTCATAGTCTCCATAAACCCTCTAAGACTATCTCTCTCACCCTCGACGTATCCTAATTTCTCTTTAAGCATCTCCTCACATGCCCTAAGATCCCTAATCAACGCATCAGTATTATCATTATCTAAAGAACATTTCTTCAATTCAGCTTTAAGTTTCAAGTTTGCCTTTTTTATCTTTAAAGATTCAAAATACAAATTATTGTAGGCAACTTGCTACTCACTTAATTCTTCTTCTTCTTCCTCCTCACTCTTTTCACCCTCACTCTCATCACTAATCACACGGATGGGAAGCTATCGCCTAGAAGCATAAAACACTTCTCCTTCCCAATCACTATCACTAAGGGTAGAAACATGAGAAACCAGTTTATTCAATTTCTTCTTTAAATTTGTGGTACACTCATCTAACGTGTGACCAACACCCTCACAACAAGGACACCTCTCAGATTCTTTTTCAACAGAAGATTTAAAACAAGAGTTCGTGTGAATTTTCCAATTATCTTTTTCAAAAATTTGACATCGAAGATCATCAAAACCATTAAAAGCCATTTTTGTGCAAAATCAGGATCAAAACACAATAACTTAGTGCAACAGGCTTTGATACCAATTTGAAAAGTGCGACTGTGTGATAATTGATTAAATTCAATTCGAAAGTTTCCAAGTAAACCTGATTTAATTAGAGTCTATTAATTCAGCCCCTAAACATGCATCTAAACATCATAAGAAATTCAACCCATGCATGAAAAATTAAGACGATCGATATAGGAAAAAAAAACCTTTCGGGTAAAAACCTTTTATAACACTTTGAAGAATTCACAAAACTTTTGACTTACATACAACCTGATAATCTCCCACAAGTGTGTAATGCACAGTGCCTTCAGCAAACCTTCAAATATACAAGAGACTGCGAAATACCCTCCAAGCGTCAGTTCGTCATCTTCGGCTCATCCACACGTAGAATGACTACGCTCGGTATCCATAGATCAAATATGGAGATCCCTTCTCCAGAGAGGTTGAACAAAATCAAATTTGTTCTTAAACACCAAACAATTCACTAAAGCATATGGGAGTTTTGTGAATTGGAAACCAAAAAGGGATTAAAACCCTAAAGGAAGAAGTCAAAAGGATTCTGCACTTTCACAGGTTTCTGTCTTTCAAAATGCTGGGACTTCTTGATGAAAATGTTACCATTTAATGAGTATTTATACAAAAATTCACTGCCTCGAAAAACATTCTCATTCGAACAAGAAGCATATGTCGCTCGAACGAAGGACGCGTGTCGTTCAAACGACATCGCATGATTTCCAATCTCGTTCGAACGAGATGCTGATCTCGCGCGAATGACCTGAGCGTCAAAATCGAGGTCCGCTTCAAAACTTAGAAAAAATACTCATTCTCAATATTTGACGAAAAAGTCCGCTCCAACACTTAGAAAATATTTTGTAAAAATCTCCCAAAATCTCTAAGTGAAAATTAAAGGTATTTAAAACATAACCTTACCAAAGTAAACTTCGTGGAGTCTTGAATGATGAAGAACTTGATTAATTCAGATCCGTCTTTGATGTAGATTGCTCTTGAATGCTCTTCGACGATGTATCGGTATATGACATAACAAATTGATAACTGCCTATGAAAATATGTCCTTACAAATATCAGTTTGAAAGGTTTGGGAATGAAGTATAAATCGATTCATGCTTGTGTGTATGACTGCATACTATACCGAAAGGAGTATGAAAATCTCGATCATTATCCGATATGCGATGAACCTAGATATGTCTAATCTACTAGTAAGGAAGGCACATGCTCAAAAGTGCCTAAAAAAGTATTGAAATATTTTCCCGTTGGGCCTAGATTAAAGCGATTTTTCACAGTACCATGGATAGCGGAGGCAATGACTTAGCATGCTAGGGCAGAAGTAGGGGGTAATATCATGCGCCATCCTATATATTCTCAGCTCTTAAAGACGGGTGATGTGACATCAAGGCTTGCTCGTCTAGCCACTGGACCCTTGTTCGTGGTACAAGAGTACAAAAAGTATCGATTGAACAGTTAGGTTTTCGGCGCTGAAGTGTACGAGGAAAGTACAAACGTACAGAACTCGGACATTTTATATAAGGCTCTTACTTTCTTTCGAGCGAGCGCAAAAGATAAAAACCTCGTTGAAGCTGAAATGACTTACTATAGTGTAATCCGAAATATATTTGAATTGGATTATATAAGTTTCAAAGAGGTTGTATTTTACTGTGACTGGGTAAGAGTTGAGAATTAAAATGCTTGTAAAGTTGATCCAGTCACCAATTTGATTATTGTTGACTTGTCCAAGTTGAAGAGCAATGACCACGTGAGCGATGAGCCATTTGTTTGTGCATTTCAAAAGGTTAACCAAGTGTTTTACTCGGAGTATATCAACATCTAGTCGTGGTCAATTGTCCAACACGCGGCAAAGCATTTAAACAGTAGTGTGGATGACTTGGCTGCTCCTACCGAATATCAATCAATTTTTTATGATAACCTGAATTTTAAACAATTTTTCAATTTGTAATAAATATTCCAATTTGTACCAAAAACATCCATTTTTAATGCTTTTAATTGATTTGCACTTTATCATTTTCACTCTTGTGTAGTGTGCGTGTGTGTGGGCATTAGGGGTGGGGGTGGGGGTGGGGATGTTTCGGATTTTTAGTAATTATACATATTATGAGCTAGATGCTGTTGTTTTGGAATTGAAAATTGAGATGTTTAATAGTAACAATTCATTTTTATTTGTACTAATTGTACATATTTGCATGTCTTCTTCTAATTCATTTTGATTTTCACTAATAACATTTTTTTTACAGCGAATGTCTCCTTCAGATATTAAGGCGAGGATGATGATGCTGGTTATGATGATGTCGTCTGGGCTCGGTGGTAGCGAAGGTGACGAGGGCTCCTCGGCCCCTAGGCTCCCTAAATATGGCAAATTGGGGATGGCCATCGAGAACAAGTTAGGGCTATTAGCGAGATCCCTCGAGCTGGTAAAGACGATCATTGGCCCGGGGTACATGAGTTGGAAGGAGGTGCCATATTAGCTCAAGTTAGCTATTTGGGTGGCACTACAGGTCATGTATTTATATTTATATTTATATTTATATGAATATTTCAATTTCAATTTCAATTTCGATTTCGATTTCGATTTCGATTTCGATTTCGATTTCGATTTCATTTTATATTTATATTTATATTTATATTTATTCGCAACTAACATTGTATTTGTTGGACATGAACAATTCAGCCTGGATCCAAAGCTACGCGATTCCGTCTTGGAGCAGTTGAGGGAGCAACACAAGACGAGGAAGAAAAATATACGGACCCGGTACTTTGGGAAGACACGAGAGTTCGTTATCCGAATGCGTGAATTCGTCCCGCCGAAGGAGCCGATCTCATTGGCACAATGGCAAAAGTTCATTGATAATGAGATCGAGGAGCGATAATTGTTATCTCGCCAATCGGGGAGGGAAAATCGAGCAAAAATGACGGACGTGCACTACTCCGTCCGAATGTCTTACGCCGAGGTGGAGCATAAGATGATGGTAAGATTTAATTTTTCTATAACTACAGAAATATATTAATCTGCATTATTTTACTTTGCGGGGCCGATACTAATTTTACTTTATTTTATTTCAGGGGACAGGGAGTGGCCCTGGGGGTAGGCCACATAGGCTCGATACTTATGTGGCTCTTCGTACGAAGAAGGGGAAGGACAATGAGGTGTCCCCGAGCGTCGCGACCACGATTGTAAGTGATCCGATAGTTTACTTTGCTTTTTATTAATTACATTATAATTTTTTAATTTACTTATTTTACTAATCATGTGCTTTTTGTCGTTTCAGGCAAAGCTTAAGGAAGTGCATGAGTCGCAATCTGATGCCGACAAGGCATTTTTGTCCACAGAGGCACTTAGCCAAGTACTTGGCACTGATCAAAAGGGGAGGACACGGGGGTGAGCTCGCAAGTGGCCAAATCTAGGATCATCGGATTGGAGACAGGCGACATCGGGTTGGATTGAATGGTGAACTCGTATGATGCGAAGCTGTCCCGTTTGGAGCCGACGGTCCACGATATGTTCTCATTCATGAAGCGTTCGTTGGACGAAAACTGTAAGGGGAAAGGGAATGAGAAGGCGGTGGAGGAGGAGGTGCAGGAGGACGTGGTGCAGGATGACGAGGATGTGGACCTCGCTGCTTCATCGCCGACACGTGTGGACTTTGATGATCCACTTCCCTATTTGGCTCCCTTCAACAGACCGATGTGGACTCTTGGTTGGCCGAGCGTATTTATAATGGACATATTTGATGGCCAGCGGATAGGGCGGGGGTTGAGGGACCTGAATATCATCTAGGGTGAACTAGTTCGTGGACGTGAGCTTCAAGACATCGAGTCCAAGGTGCTCGTCACGCATGTGATACCCGAGAAGGAGAACTCCCCATTGTGGTTGCGCGAACAATGCGGCACGGTGTATATTAGTGGGTGTGTTAATTCATATATCGTGTGGCCTACTCACCTCCTCAGAGTTAACCATACCCCAGACATTTAGTGACATTATTTGAATTGAATTGTTTTAAGTTGTTACATTTGAATTATATTTAGATTATATCGTGATGCATATTGTCTCTATTTTGAATGTATATTTGCATTAGCTCCATTTTATATGGATATATGATGTTGGAATAGGTACAACGTTGCTATAACAGGTACAAATATACTGTTGGGCAGTGGCCATACTGCCCATCAGATCTTTTTTCAATTTTGCCCAGAATTATCACTGTCATTGACCGTGATAATTTTTTATAAAATGTCACGGGCTTGTCACGGACCATGACCGTGACAAACTTTTCAAGGTCAAGGACCGTGACATGACCGTGAAAATTCTAATTAACTTATCACGGTCAATGATCGTGACAAGTCCGTGACAGAAAAAGTTGTCACCCCAGGAATTGTCACGATCATTGACCTTGACAAGTTGAACTTGTCAAGGTCAATGACCGTGACATTTCGACAGATTTGGTGTAGTGTACGTTACTTTCTAAAAATTCATTTTGATTCAATTTCTCATGGATGCACTCACAAATGAATCACTTGAGATGTGAGTATTTCTTTCGGTGTGTGTGATTTCAAGAGTAAATAATTTGGACACAAATTCACGCACACAAATTTAAAAGACGAAATTATTTGAGTGAATAGATCTCTTCAACAAATTATGGTCATTGAAAAATGGGAAAAATCACCTCTTGTTCACACTAATTAATCTCTATTATTATCTTTTTGTGTCTTATCTCTCCACGCAACAATGAATTTCGCAATCTGGACTTGATTAGGTCTTTTTCAGGTTATAAGGTGAATTGACTAAAAGGATAATGGTTGTGAATTTCGAAATTGGAAAATGTTCTTATGAAGTCTGTCAGTGCTTTTTCGGGCCTTTGCTCATTTTCTTTTCTTTTTCTATTTTTTTCACATTTTTCTTTTCTTGCTATTTTTGTTGAGCATTTTTCTATTTTTTTCTTTCCCCTTTTTAGTGAACCATTTGGACTTTATCGATGAATTTTTAGATTTTTACAACTCCAGGATAAATGGGTTTTTTGGGTTAACAAACGAAATTGGTATTGGGTTAGAGAGAGAGAGAGAGAGAGAGATAGAGAGAGAGAGGGGATCAAGTGAGGTCTCCCAGTTTGAGGACCCTGAATGAGGCCATTTTTTTCAAATAGTAAAAAAAATATTTTGGAGCTGTTTTTTTTATGAATTTTAAACATTTCAGTAGGACCATAAAAAAATAATCATCTCAAAATGAATTTTTTTACTATTTTAAAATATCGATCAAACTTTATCAGTTTTTAATATCTTAAAACTCACACAGTTTGACCGATTTTTTTAAAATAGCAAATAAATTCATTTTGAGTTGATTATTTTTTTATGGTCCTATTTAATTGTTTAAAAACCACAAAAAAAAATCAGCCCAAAAATAATTTGTTTACTATTTTAAAAAAAATGGATCTCATTCAGGGTCCTCAAACTGGGACCTCACTTGATCCTTTCCCTACATATATATATATATATATTGTGTAATATTAACTCAGTAAATGTTCTGTTTGTGAAAATGTTATATATATAAAACTATTTCATAAATATATTAACACAATAAGTGTTATTGTTTGTGAAAATATCACAGATATAAAACTATTTCATTTTCTAGTATACACAGTAAAGTTTAATATCTGCGACATTTTCACAAACATTAAATTTGTTGTGTTATCACATTACACAGTGTGTATATATATATATATATATATATATATATATATATATATATATATATATATAATATATATATATGTTCATATTTTTAAAGGTCTGCGCCATCGACACCTAATGCCACCCCTACTCACCCCAAACCTGCGCTCCGGAGGATCCAAACCCCATTTATCCAATAGTCTCTTATTTTCAAAGGTCTGCACCAGCGGCACCCCATGCCACTTCGGTGGATCCAAAAGCCATTTATTCAAAAGTCTCTTATTTTCAAAGGTTCATGCCAGCGTAACCACATGCCACCCCTAACCACAACGGTAAGTCGGGTATCAAAAATCCACAAAGACGAGTTGCTAGAATTTAAGTGATTTAATACTCCGAAATAAAAGTGTAAAAGGTGATTACAAACTAAAAAGGAAAAGATGCATAAAAGGGAAAGATTAATCTAGGCGAGTGAAACTATAGGTTGCGTCGAATATCCCTCACCTGAATTAATTTGTATAAAATGGTTACATGGGTCGACGGGTTATTACAAGTGCGTCTCGTTTTGACAATTAATTAAATCAAGGGTTGTTACGCCCTAAATCATCATAAAATCCTAATAAGATTTTGGCGTCAACAAATATCCCGGAAATTACGCGCGAAAGGTCGTAAGCACGGGACATATATGATATGCCCCGTCAAATCTCCTAGGCGTAAAAACTAGGACAACGCACCCGAAATAGACCCGTAACACCATCACCAAAGCAAAGCAAACGTGTCAACTCGAGTGAGTTCAATTCAAACACAAGCTAATTTAAATTACCTAGAAAGCATCGTAAAAACACGGTAAATGGAAAGCGGGAAATAAACGAGATAAAACTATACAACAAAGCAAGTAAATCAAAGCATGTAAACCTAATTATAAAGCTCGTAAATTAACTAGAAAGCAAGAAATGAAGAAATACAAACTATATTAATGGAGAGGATGATGAATAGTCCACATTCAAGCCCAAAAGTGTGTCAATCCAAGAAGAAATGAAGAAGAACTAAGCAAATCACCCAAACCCTAACCTATTCTATCTTCTTAAACTCTCTAAAAACGTTCACTTCTGTTTATTACAACAAAATTGGCTTATATACCAAGTTGGAATTAATTTAGAAAAGAAAAGAGAAAAGAAAATAAATGCAAAAAATATCTGCAGAAAACAGAGCATAGATCGATCGATGATTTGGTCGATCAAGGCCAAATTTTGGCAATTTAATATAGTCGATCGATCTATGAGTTGGTCGATCTGTCGATCAAGCAGGGGCAGCACACTGCATTGCTGTTTTGGTTTCCAAGCTTTTCTCGTCCGTTGAAATCGCCGTAACTTCTTCGCTATGAATCGAAATTGCGCACCGTTTGCAGCCATACGAATCTTACGAGGAGGGCTACAACTTCCATGTAGATGTTGGGTCAGGTGCCCAAGCTATGAAAAGACTAAAATGCCCTTGAACGTGCGGTTGTGTATGAAAATAGAGCGAAACGCATCCGAAGTTCACACTTAGCATCCAATTACCTACAAAAACTCAATTAACCCCTGCAAAACATGTTAACGTAGAAATCCGAGGTTGTCTAGTTAACGAGCATAAATATGGGGAATAAGATACCCGAGGGGGCTAAAATGCGTCCGTTCGGAGGATGAAATATGCAATATTTGCGTATTATCACACCCCATAACTTACACATTGCTAGTCCCTAGCAATGAAATAGGATGCAATAAGAACTACAAGTAAACCAAAAGCAAGAGACAGTACAAAAGTATGGTATAAAAGCGAAAGGCCACTTTCGCGGGCGATTCGATTGCATTTAGTGTATGCAATAAGCCATTAAACCCCTAGGTCATCATAGTGGACGAGTGTCGTCTCGTGAGGATTTTCAGAGATGGTACCCATAAACATCACATGGTTTCCTCAAAATATGCCCAAACCAACATGCGACAAGCCCAACAAAAGCGAAAAAGATTTCATACGCATTATTAGCAAAGTGAGTGAATTCACACAAAAGTTCGAACCATTAACATTATAGAATGCACCTCATAGAATTGAAACCTTAAGTGTGGGAGGGGAGCGAGCACATGCAAAGTGTGATTTGGCGAAAAACTTATATAAACCGAATAAACATTAAAGCAAGCATATATTCAATCCTCACCGGCATTACACTCATCAAGCGAATTCACTCAAAATAGGGAGGTAACACACGGAACTTGCGGTCTAAAGAGTAAATGTAAATGGAAACTAGGCCGCACACATGTCACAATGAAGAACGCTATATAGGAAATAAAAACTTATAATCTCAATGAAAGATACCGCACACTAAAAGAGGCGAAATGCATTTTCACAGATTATCACAACTACTATGACTTTTAAATTACATCAACCTAAGATCACATAGGACTTTAATAGGGTTATAATGTAGGTATGGCTAGGGTATGAAATGAAAGGAGTGTATGTAGGGATTCAAAGTGTTCGGGATGAAAACTCGGGATAATGGAAAAATGCGGGCAATAACAAAATTGGAAAACAAGTTCCAAAACGTCATTAGATATATCATCGGGGGAGAGTAATCAAAGCTTATTGAACTATATACAACATATACAAACTTCTCTTTCTTTTTCTTTTCTTATTTTTCTCATGTTTTCTTTTACTTTTTTGCTTTCTCTTTTTCTTCACTTTTTTCACTACTTTCTTTTCTTTACTTATCAAACTCTCATATGCCTAAATTGCAACCGACATCACAACCACATAATTCAATCCCAAGTGACATTCCAAACAAAGGTGTGGAAGGTGTATATATGGGCTAAAACTCCAATTTAGAGTTGGTTATGGGAATGGGGTTATGAAACTAAAGGATAATATTTAGGCTCAAAGGGGTTGACGAGGGTAAACATATAAGGGTGAGGTCAAGGCTAATAGGGGTGATATAACAAAGAATGCCTATGATCATTTCCAAAAGTTTACGCAATTCTCGAATCAAAATAATATATGAAAATCATGATCAAGTAACACATTTCAAGTATGAACTCAATTAATGAACGGTCAAATGAAAGAATAGTGAGATTAACAACAAATTCAACGTTTTCAATGAGAAAAGAATAGTGTATATACTCACAAATGACGAAAGGTACTAAGCTTACTCGGTGTAAGTATATACAAAGCAACAAAAGATTACCGAGTTATAAAAATCTTAAACCAAATCAATATGACAATAAAAGTGCATGTGCTGATGGGATTAAAGTTTAATTCATGAAGTTATTCGTCATATAAATAATTGAGACTAAAGTCTAATAACTTCTAAAATCGAGAACATGCATCATTGGGTTGTTTATTGGATCGGGCAATTATTGAAATTTATCACCGAAAACAAAGGCAAAATGCCCAAAAAAGGAGAAAAAAGAAAGAAAATATTTTTGAAAAATTTCAATTTTTCTAAGAAAAGCATACTAAGTAGCTAACATGTGAGCAAAAACATGGACTAAAATAAGAAATGGATAGAATATCCAACACCCTCTAATTTAAAACTTGACATTGTCCTCAATGTTAATTAAGAACCAAGTCAAAGAGAGGAAAAGAGCGATATTACCCAAAATTGGAGCGATCCCCATAAGAACAAGTTCAAAGAATCTACAAAACAAGTTAGTACCGAGCATAGCAAAAAAAAAAAACAAAAAGTTAACTAATTACACTAAACTAAATTAAAAAGGAAAGAAAAAATAAAAAGCTAACTATATACAACCTACTATTTAGGCTTCACACTAACTATACACTAGAAGTCTAAATAGCTGAGGGTCCACCATAAGAACGATTTGACTTTTGAGGATAACCGATGTACCCTCACATACAAGCACGCCCTTCGAAAATTATGAATTCCGTTTGCACAACGGAAGGCATGTGTAAGGTGGAAGAAAGGAACCATCCCCAATTAAAATTTTGGGAGGGAGGATGGGGGATTTGGATAAGGCGGGTGACAAAAATAAGTAGGGACCGAGAAAAGACGGATATCCTCCCAATGATTTTGAAGTTGTAATGGGAGGTGGCGCACACAAAGGCAAAGATGCGATCGTGGAGGGAGACTCGAGCAAATACTCCTCATCGGCGATAGGGTTTAAAACATTAAAGTTCGAAACCGAATCATCGGGTACTTGTTCCGGTGGGATAATAGAGAATGAAAATGGGGATGAAAGAAATTCAAACTCATGAGATGAATCATCATCGCATGAAGTTTGAGTTTCGAAGGAAATAATATCATTTTTAATGAAATGTTCTTCTTTGGGGGCCAAAGAAGAAATCATTTCATTGCAAATGGATATTACGTCATTTTCATCCTCACTTTCAATATCTATTACGCAATGGGCAAAGTCTAGAATGGCCTGTTCCAAAGTAGGCACAAGTACCTCATTTGGTTCAAAACATTCCTCGACTTCGAAAGTCTCAGAAGCAAAATCGTCGTCGGACTCAAAATATAAATCCAACTCATGTTCCCATGAACGATTTTCTTCCCGATAACAAGTTTCAATTTTTTCATTCTCATACATACGCAAGCCCTCACCGAATGTCATAGGTCGAGGTACGGATGCATGAAAACGGGAACTTTGAAAGTTGTCATCGGACTTAAACGAAAACTCATTATTATAGGAATTTTGAAAACTATTGCAATTCGTTTCAAAATTCCTATTATAAGGAGGTAAAGGCCCAAAATCATTGTCATCATCATCATCAAAATTCCAATAACCTAAGTTTTGACTTTCATTATACTCGCCCAAAGTCATGTTTGAATTTTTTACACTTTGGGATGCTAAGTATTCACCGAAAGTCATAGGCCTAGAATTTTGAGAATTATAACAAGGATTACCAAAAGAATTGGAATAAGACATGCTTGCCCAAAAAATGCTCGAAGTGGCGGATTCCACAAAGTAAGTGTGCACGGGAAAAATTCGAGCATTTCTACGTGCTCAAATGTGGAAGTCCTGCAAAATATTAGCAAACAATACAAATAGCAAGAAAATACTATGATATACTAAATCAAATAAAGTCTAAAACAAACTCATCCCCGGCAACGACGCCATTTTGATCGAGTGCGAAAAGTAGCGCGTGTAAAGATGCTAATCATTGTTTTCGTTTCGCCAACTCAATACAAAAACCTAAATTACTACTACACTTGCGAGTCAAGCACAGTGGTAAGTCGGGTATCGAAAATCCACAGAGAGGAGTTGCTAGAATTTAAGTGATTTAATACTCCGAAATAAAAGTGTAAAAGGTGATTAGAAACTAAAAAGGAAAAGATGCATAAAAGGGAAAGATTAATCTAGGCGAGTGAAACTATAGGTTGCGTCGAATATCCCTCACCCGAGTTAATTTGTATAAAATGGTTACATGGGTCGACGGGTTATTACAAGTGCATCTCGTTTCGATAATTAATTAAATCAAGGGTTGTTACGCCCTAAATCATCATAAAAGCCTAATAAAATTTTGGCATCAACAAATATCCCAGAAATTACGCGCAAAAGGTCGTAAGCACGGGACATACATGATATGCCCCGTCAAATCTCCTAGGCGTAAAAACTAGGACAACGCACCCGAAATAGACCTGAAAGACCATCACCAAAGCAAAGCAAACGTGTCAACTCGAGTGAGTTCAATTCAAACACAACCTAATTTAAATTACCTAGAAAGCATCGTAAAAACGCGATAAATGGAAAGCGGGAAATAAACGCGATAAAACTATACTACAAAGCAAGTAAATAAAGCATGTAAACCTAAATTAGAAAGCTTGTAAATTAACTATAAAGCAAGAAATGAAGAAATACAAACTATATTAATGGAGAGGATGATGAATAGTCAATATTCAAGCCCAAAAGTGTGTCAATCCAAGAAGAAATGAAGAAGAACTAAGCAAATCACCCAAATCCTAACCTATTCTATCTTCTAAAACTCTCTAAAAACGTTCACTTCTGTTTATTACAACAAAATTGGCTTATATACTAAGTTGGAATTAATTTAAAAAAGAAAAGAGAAAAGAAAAGAAATGCAAAAAATATCTCTAGAAAACAGAGCATAGATCGATTGATGATTTGGTCGATCTATCGATCAAGGCCAAATTTTGGCAATTTAATATAGTCGATCGATCGATGATTTGGTCGATCTGTCGATCAAGCAGGGGCAATACACTGCATTGCTGTTTTGGTTTCCAAGATTTTCTCGTCCGCTGAAATCGCCGTAACTTCTTCGTTATGAATCGAAATCGCGCACTATTTGCGGCCACGCGAAGCTTGTGAAGAGGGACACAACTTCCATGTAGATGTTGGCCAGGTGATCAAGCTATGAAAAGACTAAAATGCCCTTGAACGTGCGATTGTGTATGAAAATAGAGCGAAACACAATCGAAGTTCACACTTAGCATCCAATTACCTACAAAAGCTCAATTAACCACTGCAAAACATGTTAACGTAGAAATCCGAGGTTGTCTGGTTAACGAGTATAAATAGAGGGAATAAGATACCCGAGGGGGATAAAATGAGTCAGTTAGGAGGATGAAATACGCAATACTGATTTCACCTTTTCTTTCAGTAAGTCCGGGTGTCGACCACTTGGCTCAAGGACATCAGAGACTGGATATCTTCGACGACTGCTCACATTTGGGACGCGGTTCCCATTCCTTCTTGCTTGGTGCTGTCTGCCTCGTTTGGAGAGGACTCTGGCTCGGGTAGTGGTGGTGCGTCATCTCGCCGTAGGGGAAAAGAGCACATTGCAGGGGTGGAAGCTCTCGAGAGAGAGAGAGAGAGAGAGAGAGAGAGGGAGAAAGAATGTGGGTTCGGGCTGAGTCCCGTTGTTTTTGCATTTTTCTTTTTATTATTTTCTGCAAAATTGATGTAACACAGAACACAAATATATGCAATGTAATGGAGTTTTTTTATTATCTTTTATTAATGGTGAATGAATGCATGCACATGCGCTTTTTACTTTGCTGCTGAGATCGTAAGAAGGAATATTTTTGGAATTTTTTGAAGGAAAATTTTTAATTTAAAAAAAAGAAATTATATAAGGAGGAAAAGGGATTTTGAAATTCTGTTGAGAATATCAATTCATTTTTATTGAGTTTTCAGATTTTTTAAAGAAGGAAAAAAGGGAAATTTTTAAAAATGGGGGGTTGACGATCGGCAAGCACCCTGACCTGCCTATCGGCAGTTCAGTCCAGTCCTATCAATTGAAAGCTTTGAATGGTACCCTATTCAGCCATTAGTACTTTGTGGGGTAGGATTCCTTCCAATATCTGCAGGGATTATGTCCCTTGTGAGGGTTTTCAAGTATAAAAAGGGGAAGGGTGGAATGTTTTCATCACACCTTTGCATTCTTATCTACTTGCCCACTACTTCTAAGCCTTGCAAGATGGCTCTCCCTGGTAGCACCGAGTTTGCCAACTACCTCGAAGCCTTGGAAGCTATGTGCTCATATAATGTTGATTACGAGGCTTTCAACATGCGTCGAGTCTCCTCGTGGCGCAATCGACCTCTTGAGTGGAACGTGCTAATAGCGACGGTATAATTCTGATACCCCAAAGACCATGTATTTTGCTTTGGGTTGGAAGAAGTTTGTCCTACCTACGAGAAAGTTTCTGCCATGCTGGGTGTAAATCCCAATGTTGTTGTGGCTTTGCCTGAATTTTCCCGCTCTCCCGGGAATTTGTTGGCCGGGCTTCTTCATATTTCGCCTTCGGTGGCCAGATCATTGGTTGCTAGAGGGATGATTTCCCTCCCGGCGGTGCTACAGTTCGTGCATTTGCAGGAAGTAGGTGATGTCGGCTATGCTGGAGCCGTTGTACTTGGTCAGGTTTCCAAATTACTGCTGGTGACTGGGGAGGTGCAAGTGGACCCATAACTTGCAGCCATTACCTCGTGGATGTCATACCTTCGCAATCCTGCGGCGGTGATACTGGCGGAGACCCTGAATGGCCTGGATGCCTAGAGAGAAGGACGTTCTGACTTTTTAAGGGGTAGCCCTGCGATGCTGTTTATGTGGCTGTCTGAAAGATTTCACTTGGCAACTCCTCCAGAATATCCTTTATCGATCGTACCCAACTTCTTTTCACACCACTTCATCAACGTTGGCCTATATGTTGAGAACTGGGAGAATTGGCTTGTGGAGCATGGGTCTCATGGGCTGTATTGGTCAATGCCTTGGTGGGGACAGTTGCAGCATGTTCTGAAGCTAGGAGAGTATTCATATGTACGGCTGGTTGGTCTCAGACAGACCTCTTTTTATTTCCCTTGGCGACGTTTGCGCCAATTTGGATGGGCACAGGTCGTGCCCCCTCGGACCTCAAATTTCTTTCCGGTAGAAGATTTGACTGAGCGCCTGCGTTTGTTGCTTGGGTCTCTGTGGAAAAATCGGCGTCCGTCGACCCGTCCCTCTCAGTCTGTCTGGAAGGTTTGGTATGTCCCCAAAGATTATATGAAGTGGTTGTGGAGGAAAGTAGTCAGCAAGATGTTGGTAGTGGAGACTGGACAAAGATGGTTTGTTTTATCTAACACCATGGAAGGGGGTGTTGTGGTCTTTTTGAAAATGGTTAAGGATTATAGATCCATGGAATGTTTACGGCATTCTATTCAAGCAGGGGAAACTTGAGGACCTCAGGATGTAGGTGATGAGGGTGCAGGCTCCTCTGGTAGCTGTGGGTAGGACTCCTGGGGAGTTTATTTGTGTAACAGATGTGGGGGTTTTATTTGGCTTTTTATGGTAATGAGTGTAAGGACATTTTTGTCCATTATCAATTTGTATGTCGTACGCCGTTACACCGTTGAAGAATATCAAGATCGCATCTACATCAACGGATCCGAATATCAAAGCGTCTTCAACATCATAGCCTCTGCGAGAATGAACTTGGTAAAGGATATTCTGGGAAATAATATCAAAAGTTTTTTATTTTTCTGGGAAAGCCGGACCGGTCCGCCTCTATACCGGACCGATTCGCCACCGGAACGGTCCGCCCCTCAATCGGACCGGTCCGCCTGCTGAAAAGCCAGTATACCCCGGATCGAATGCGAACCGAAGAAGGAAAATTTTAAAAGAACCGATCCGAGGTCGGGCCGATCCGCCCCCAAGCCGGACCGGTCCGCCTGGGATAAACTCGAGCAGTCCCAGTTTTTGAAAACTCTTTCCTTGGTTTTCTTATTTATACCAACTTCGGGAGAGTTATTTTTAAGACTTACATACACAATTTTCAGAGTCCTAAATACTCTAAGTCTTCATCTTTTTGAGTCCCAAGACTCTTTTTGATTCACACCAAAAATCCCAATTACTTTTGTGAATCTTTTGGAACCCTAGAACACAAACTTTGGTGTTGTTCATCTTTGTGGAGAGATCTTTGCAACCGAGGGCTGCGTGTCATTGCTGAGGGAGTCTCTACAAAGTTTTATGGCTGCGTGTCATTGAGGAGAGCTGCGGTTCTACCTTTGTTGATTGGGTTGCGAGTCCTTGGAGGGTGCTGCATGTATTCTCTTGTTGAGTTCAAGACTGCGTGTCTTTGTGGGTTGGCTGTGCGTTGATCCATTGCAGATTTCTCTATGTAATTGTAAGTTGCGGCTTGTATATTCATAGTGAAATAAAGGTTTTACCCGAAAGGGGTTTTTTCCTGAATTCTGTGTCTCAGCATATTTTTGTGTCACGTGCTTTATTTATTTATGGGTTGACACACGTACCTTAGATGCATGTTTAGGGGCTGAAATTAAATAAGTGTGCTATATTAGAAATTTGCGAAGTTAATCAATTATCACACGTTCTCAAATTGGTATCAGAGCAGGTTACGCTAATTTATTGCGTATTCCTATTTTCCGCAAAATCGTGTGATATTGATTTCTTTTGAAAAATCAGTTTTGTGAAAATTCGCATTTTTTTTCTTATGGAGCACTTATATAATCAGATGCCTATTTTTGATGGGTCTAATTATGCCTATTGGAAAGCTCGTATGAAATCGATTTTAAAATCTATTGACGAGCGAGTTTGGTTGCTTTACGAAAATGGTTGGACTCCTCCCACGGTCACTGTTAATAACATCACCTCTCTAAAACCCGTGTCAGCCTGGACTGAGGATGATTATAAGTCGTCCAATTTTAACTCCCATGGTCTGAGTGCTATTTCTGGTGCTATCACTCCTGATGAGTATCGCCGAATCATGACGTGCTCCACGTCTAAGGAGGCTTGGGATGTTTTGAAACTGACGCATGAGGGTACGAACGCTGTTAAAGAGTCTAAGTTACAAAATCTGGCCACCCAATTTGAGACTATCACCATGTCTGAGTCCGAATGCTTTGATGAATTTTATGCACGTTTTTCGGACATTGTTAACACTAGTTTTAATTTGGGTGAGGTGATTGATAACACGCGTGTCGTTAAAAAAAATTTGAGATCTCTTCCAAAACGCTTTATTCCTAAAGTCACTGTTTTGAACTCTTTGGGAAATCTGAAATCACTTAAGTTGGAAGAACTTGTAGGAGATCTTCAAACCTATGAGATTGACATGTTTCCTAAAACCATTAAGGCTAAGGATAATGGTATTGCTTTAAAGACTCATTTTAAGAAAAAGAAAGAAAAATTTTGTGAGTCTGATTCTGAGGGAGATTTTGATTTTAATGATATGGCCTTGTTTGCGAAAAATTTTGAAAAATTTCTCAACATGAACAAAAATAATTCTTCCAATAAAAGGAATTTTTTTGAGAAAAATAAAAAGAAAGGAAAGGCCAAAGAAAGTGGTGAGAGGGAAAAAGATAATAAATCCGATGAGGAGTGTGAGGAAGTTTTTGAGAACATCACTTGTTTTGAATGTGGGGGTAATGGACATAAGTCGTTTGAGTGTCCTACGTGGCTTAGAAAGAAAGGAAAGAAAGTAGCTATGCCCGCCACACTTAGTGATAGTAGTGAAGGTGAGGGTGATGAGACTAGTGGTGAGAAGGTTGTAGCTTTTTCTAGTCGTGTGAGCACACCCACCTTGTCCCACAATATTGCACACGAAAGTGATAGTGATGGTTTGAGCGCTTCAAGTGAGGGAGAAAGTGAGAGTGAAAGTGGAGATGAAAGTGAGCTCCAAAAGGCTTTTAGAGATTTGTACAACGAGACCTTGAAAACAAAGAAGTATAATAGGGATATAGGTCGTCGGGTTTTAGATTTGGAGAAAGAGAAGGAGGTTTTGAGAAAGGAGAAGTGTGATTTGACCGACACGTTGTCTAGTCTGACGACACGTGTATCCCAACTCGAGAGTGATCTTGAACGTGCCAGGGTGGTCAAAGTCAAGTTTGAGAATGCACCTAAGAAGGTTGAAAAGGTGGTTCTTAAGGGTAAAGGTGAGAAGTTAGGAATAAGTCATGATGGTGCTTCTGCTTCCAAATTAGCACCCGAGCCGGTTCCCACTTTAGTGACAGTTTCACATGTGTCTCACCCTAACCCACCTAGGCGTCCTATTCCTATTAGGAAAGTGCTTCCTAGAGTTTTTGAGAGAGGTGTTCCTAGGCCTATTTATGTTTGTTCCCATTGCAAGAGGAGAGGACACCTTAGGGAATTTTGCTTTAAGTTGGGTTATGTGTCACGTTTTGTTTCTACACGTGTTTCTGGCACACATGCACCCACACATGATACTTTACATGCTCCCGGAGACTACATGAGAGAGTTTGCACATTTAGGTGAGCAAGTTAAGTTCTTAGTCAAAACTTCACAAGAATTGATGGAGGTTTTTCATAAGTTGTCACCACCTTTGGAAAACCCCTCCGCACCTAATGATTGAGGTTTGACTTGTTTACTAGCATAGGGTGATTGTCATGATGTCATTGTTTGCCTATTGCTAGTATGTATCAGTTTTGTATATATTTTTGTTTCAAAAAAAAAAGATTTTTGTATTTTGTTTGCACCGTTTATGGATGAACACTTAGGATGACCAAGTCACAACATCATTCCATTATCTTCATGTGACTATTTGATAGTGTTTTGAGACAATAGGTCAATTCATCCATGTGTTTTATAATGTTTGGAGTCATTAAGATGTAATTAAGTGTTACTTCCTACATGTTTGACTCATGTTTCCTTTATTGCACACATGCACGGATTTGTTTGATTATTGTGCTTGTCTTATCACATGTCGGTTGGGTGTTTTCACTTCAATCCTATCCTTAAAACGAACCAAGCGCGATAAATTTGATAAGGAAATTGTGCATTTAAAAACCGTTTTGTGAGTTTGTGTGCTTTGTTTTAAAACGGGGAAGGGCTGCGAAAGGTTCATTTTGCCTTTGCGAATACTAAGCCACCGTTAAATTGGACCTAAAAAATTGAGAAATTTTATTATCCGAGGTCCAAAGAGGTTAAAAGAGCCCGAAAAAAATTTAAAGGCAATAAAAAGAAATTCATGCCAAATTATGGGCCATTTAGGTTTTTGCACCAATTCTCCAAAGTTTGAGAATTTAGATTACCTCTAAAAGAAAATATATATGAGGGAGTTTGGTTGGAGAATTTAAAACGGGTTTGCACGTCCTTGAAATGCTTGAAAAATGCGCTATATAGTTTTGGACGTTATTGGTGTGGAAATCATTTGACTTTGATTTGTTGATTTGCATAAGACGATGTCATCTAAATTCAACAATTTTTACACCAAAGGATACCTTTGATGTTCATTCGTTAGGAGTACACGTATGCATCGTGCACATATGATTGATTGAGTTTATTTACCTATCGAATGTGTTCACACCCATTCATTCCATTTCCATGACTTGGTTGTTTGAGTCTAAATCCATGGTGTGATTTTTGAATCATATTTGTTCAAATTGGTATCTTATCTTTGTATGAAAAATTTGAAAAATCAAAAATAGTGTGTATTTTTGTGTATACAGTGACACCCCGATTTTGCTTATTTGATTCATTCTTCTCATTTGTCTATTTGGGGACATCATAAAAAGGGGGAGAAAGAATTATCATATTATGGGGGAGTTTGTATTTTTGGGGAGATATAGCTTATGTTTTTATCATATATTGGTATCCATGTTTACCTCATTTCAAACTCGATATGTCACGTGGTATTTGCTTTGTCTCATGTGTGTAGGTATGAAGATCAATATGTTGCACACCCTGATGAGAAAAGCTTTGAGATTTGATGATTGTTGAAGATTGAAGAACAAACGATGACGATTTATACCTTTGTATCTTTCCATCTTTAGGGTTCATGGGAGGGTAGATTTGTATAGGTCATTAGTTGATAATTCGGATATTTTTTATGTATGTACCGGCATAGACATAGGGGGAGATTTGTAAGGACATTTTTGTCCATTATCAATTTGTATGTCGTACGCCGTTACACCGTTGAAGAATATCAAGATCGCATCTACATCAACGGATCCGAATATCAAAGCATCTTCAACATCATAGCCTCTGCGAGAATGAACTTGGTAAAATTTTGTTTTTACGTTCCTTAAAGTTCATATTTAGTATTGGGAAATTTTTATAAAATGTTTTTTATAAAAATAAGAAGTAAGTTTTTTCAAGCAAAATGAGGCTTTTAAAAGTTTTTTATTTTTCTGGGCAAGCCGGACCGGTCCGCCTCTATACCGGACCGATCCGCCACCGGACCGGTCCGCCCCTCAACCGGACCGGTCCGCCTGCTGAAAAGCCAGTATACCCCGGATCGAATGCGAACCGAAGAAGGAAAATTTTAAAAGAACCGATCCGAGGTCGGACCGATCCGCCCCCAAGCCGGACCGGTCCGCCTGGGATAAACTCGAGCAGTCCCAGTTTTTGAAAACTCTTTCCTTGGTTTTCTTATTTATACCAACTTCGGGAGAGTTATTTTTAAGACTTACATACACAATTTTCAGAGTCCTAAATACTCTAAGTCTTCATCTTTTTGAGTCCCAAGACTCTTTTTGATTCACACCAAAAATCCCAATTACTTTTGTGAATCTTTTGGAACCCTAGAACACAAACTTTGGTGTTGTTCATCTTTGTGGAGAGATCTTTGCAACCGAGGGTTGCGTGTCATTGCTGAGGGAGTCTCTACAAAGTTTTATGGCTGCGTGTCATTGAGGAGAGCTGCGGTTCTACCTTTGTTGATTGGGTTGCGAGTCCTTGGAGGGTGCTGCATGTATTCTCTTGTTGAGTTCAAGACTGCGTGTCTTTGTGGGTTGGCTGTGCGTTGATCCATTGCAGATTTCTCTATGTAATTGTAAGTTGCGGCTTGTATATTCATAGTGAAATAAAGGTTTTACCCGAAAGGGGTTTTTTCCTGAATTCTGTGTCTCAGCATATTTTTGTGTCACGTGCTTTATTTATTTATGAGTTGACACACGCACCTTAGATGCATGTTTAGGGGCTGAAATTAAATAAGTGTGCTATATTAGAAATTTGCGAAGTTAATCAATTATCACACGTTCTCAAATTGGTATCAGAGCAGGTTACGCTAATTTATTGCGTATTCCTATTTTCCGCAAAATCGTGTGATATTGATTTCTTTTGAAAAATCAGTTTTGTGAAAATTCGCATTTTTTTTCTTATGGAGCACTTATATAATCAGATGCCTATTTTTGATGGGTCTAATTATGCCTATTGGAAAGCTCGTATGAAATCGATTTTAAAATCTATTGACGAGCGAGTTTGGTTGCTTTACGAAAATGGTTGGACTCCTCCCACGGTCACTGTTAATAACATCACCTCTCTAAAACCCGTGTCAGCCTGGACTGAGGATGATTATAAGTCGTCCAATTTTAACTCCCATGGTCTGAGTGCTATTTCTGGTGCTATCACTCCTGATGAGTATCGCCGAATCATGACGTGCTCCACGTCTAAGGAGGCTTGGGATGTTTTGAAACTGACGCATGAGGGTACGAACGCTGTTAAAGAGTCTAAGTTACAAAATCTGGCCACCCAATTTGAGACTATCACCATGTCTGAGTCCGAATGCTTTGATGAATTTTATGCACGTTTGTCGGACATTGTTAACACTAGTTTTAATTTGGGTGAGGTGATTGATAACACGCGTGTCGTTAAAAACAATTTGAGATCTCTTCCAAAACGCTTTATTCCTAAAGTCACTGTTTTGAACTCTTTGGGAAATCTGAAATCACTTAAGTTGGAAGAACTTGTAGGAGATCTTCAAACCTATGAGATTGACATGTTTCCTAAAACCATTAAGGCTAAGGATAATGGTATTGCTTTAAAGACTCATTTTAAGAAAAAGAAAGAAAAATTTTGTGAGTCTGATTCTGAGGGAGATTTTGATTTTAATGATATGGCCTTGTTTGCGAAAAATTTTGAAAAATTTCTCAACATGAACAAAAATAATTCTTCCAATAAAAGGAATTTTTTTGAGAAAAATAAAAAGAAAGGAAAGGCCAAAGAAAGTGGTGAGAGGGAAAAAGATAATAAATCCGATGAGGAGTGTGAGGAAGTTTTTGAGAACATCACTTGTTTTGAATGTGGGGGTAATGGACATAAGTCGTTTGAGTGTCCTACGTGGCTTAGAAAGAAAGGAAAGAAAGTAGCTATGCCCGCCACACTTAGTGATAGTAGTGAAGGTGAGGGTGATGAGACTAGTGGTGAGAAGGTTGTAGCTTTTTCTAGTCGTGTGAGCACACCCACCTTGTCCCACAATATTGCACACGAAAGTGATAGTGATGGTTTGAGCGCTTCAAGTGAGGGAGAAAGTGAGAGTGAAAGTGGAGATGAAAGTGAGCTCCAAAAGGCTTTTAGAGATTTGTACAACGAGACCTTGAAAACAAAGAAGTATAATAGGGATATAGGTCGTCGGGTTTTAGATTTGGAGAAAGAGAAGGAGGTTTTGAGAAAGGAGAAGTGTGATTTGACCGACACGTTGTCTAGTCTGACGACACGTGTATCCCAACTCGAGAGTGATCTTGAACGTGCCAGGGTGGTCAAAGTCAAGTTTGAGAATGCACCTAAGAAGGTTGAAAAGGTGGTTCTTAAGGGTAAAGGTGAGAAGTTAGGAATAAGTCATGACGGTGCTTCTGCTTCCAAATTAGCACCCGAGCCGGTTCCCACTTTAGTGACAGTTTCACATGTGTCTCACCCTAACCCACCTAGGCGTCCTATTCCTATTAGGAAAGTGCTTCCTAGAGTTTTTGAGAGAGGTGTTCCTAGGCCTATTTATGTTTGTTCCCATTGCAAGAGGAGAGGACACCTTAGGGAATTTTGCTTTAAGTTGGGTTATGTGTCACGTTTTGTTTCTACACGTGTTTCTGGCACACATGCACCCACACATGATACTTTACATGCTCCCGGAGACTACATGAGAGAGTTTGCACATTTAGGTGAGCAAGTTAAGTTCTTAGTCAAAACTTCACAAGAATTGATGGAGGTTTTTCATAAGTTGTCACCACCTTTGGAAAACCCCTCCGCACCTAATGATTGAGGTTTGACTTGTTTACTAGGGTGCTGCATGTATTCTCTTGTTGAGTTCAAGACTGCGTGTCTTTGTGGGTTGGCTGTGCGTTGATCCATTGCAGATTTCTCTATGTAATTGTAAGTTGCGGCTTGTATATTCATAGTGAAATAAAGGTTTTACCCGAAAGGGGTTTTTTCCTGAATTCTGTGTCTCAGCATATTTTTGTGTCACGTGCTTTATTTATTTATGAGTTGACACACGCACCTTAGATGCATGTTTAGGGGCTGAAATTAAATAAGTGTGCTATATTAGAAATTTGCGAAGTTAATCAATTATCACACGTTCTCAATGAGGAGGGCAGTTATCCGTTCCTTTTTCTTATGTAATCCGTACTGTAATTTCTTATTAACGAAATAAACAAGTTTCTGATCATCCAGCTGTGCCTTTCGATGAATTCTATATTTTCAATTATCTATAGTGATCGCTAAGGCATACATAATCCTTTTATTCAAGTATTTTTTTTATAATGAACCGTCGTTCTCGGAGGTAAGAAAAGAATAGTATTTTGTGAAAAAGAAAGGGGCCGCACTCATGTGAGGTGCATAAGCTGCCTACGTACCTCTGGGGTTTTTGAAAAGTTTTTAAAATAGTTTTTGTAGAGGATCAGGCCCACGTAGTTCTGGGTAGAGGGAAATGAAGAGTTTTTTTTTTTAAGAATAGAAGGGGGAAGAGAAGAGTCGTAGCGCGCCAAGATTTCGGACTAGGGGTAGAATTTCTTGAGACGGTCCAGGTTGACTGGACGAGCCATATTTTCCCCATCTAGGTCAGTGAGCATGGTAGCACCGCCGGATAAGATTTTTTTCACAATGTAGGGGCCGCTCCAATTGGGCTTGAATTTCCCTCTGGGGTCCCAGATGGGTTCTATTATCTCTTTGTGGGCTAAATCCCCCTCCCGGACACCGCGGTCCTTGACTCTCTTGTTGAGTGATCGCGTTATTCGGCGATGGTACCCCTGTATGTGGTAAAGAGCTTTTAATCTTCTTTCATCTAGTAGGGCTAGCTCATCAAGACGACTTTGGCACCAGTCTTCTTCACTAACCTTGATTCCGAGCATGACGCGTAGCGAGGGTATTTCCAGCTCCACAGGTAGGACTGCTTCTATGCCGTAGACCAAGGAGTAAAGGGTAGCCCCAGTAGAGGTTCGAATTGAGGTTCGATAGCCCCAGAGGGCGTACGGGATCCGGTCGGCCCAATCCCTATAACTTTCGGTCATCTTGCTGATGATGGCTTTGAGGTTCTTATTGGCGGATTCAACTGCACCATTGGTCTGAGGTCGGTAGGGAGAAGATTTATGTCTCCGAATCCCATACTCGTTGACTATTTCTGTGATTCTGCTTCGAAATGCATTCCGTTATCTGATACCAACTCGTGCGGGACCCCATATCGACAAATGATATTTTTCTTGAGGAATTTGGCCACTTTCTTGACATTCAATATTGTGTATGACTCAGCTTCGACCCATTTGGTGAAGTAATCGATGGCAACCAGGATGAACTCATATCCGTTTGAAGCCTTTGGTGTAACCTTTCCTACGATGTCGATACCCCAGGTGGAGAATGGACAGGGAGAGGTCATGTTGTATAATTCTCGAGGAGGCAAGTGTTGAAGATTGGAGAATTATTGGTATTTGAGACACCTTCGGACATAGGCGCTGCAATCCTGGATCATGGTGGTCCAGTAGTAGCCCTGTCAGATGATCTTCTTGGCAAGCATGTGACCGTTCATGTGGGGTCCTCATTCGCCACTGTGGATTTTCTGAATTATTTTCTCAATTTGAGCCCCTGCAATGCAGTGTAGATGAGTTCCATCAAAATTCCTCATGAGTAGAGCTTTATGACAGATGATGTACTGGGCAGCCAGTCTTCGGAGGGGTGTTCGATCTTTCTTGTTGGAACCCTCAGGATACCTACCATGTTTGAGGAGGCACCAGATATCATAGTACCAATAATCGGTTAGTTTGGGATCTTCGGTGGAGACAAGCTTAATATGGTAGCAATGGATCGGTTTATCTTGCTTTTGAACTAGGAAGGGGGTCATCGTTATTCCTTCGGGCATGTCGACTATGGAGGCCAAGGCGGCGAGAGCATCGTCTAGGTTATTCTTTGCTAGGGGGAGGTAATGGAAGGTGATATCTCAGAATCGGGAGGCTAACTCTTCTAATTGGGCATGAAAGGGTTGGAGCTTTTCGTCCTTGACTTTCCACTTTCTGAGCACTTGACCGATGATGAGGGCAGAATCCCCATAGACATCGAGGTATTGAATACCTTTCTTGAGAGCGACTTTTAGGCCCACTGTGCATGCCTCGTATTCTGTCATGTTGTTGGTGCAAGGGAAATCCAGTTTAATGGCAAAGGGAGTATGGGAGTCATCTGGGGCGATTAGAAGTATCCCAATGCCATATCCCTTTTTGTTGGCAACACCATCAAAGAACATTTTCCATCGAAGGCGGTCTTGAGTGGTGCAGAGGATATTTTCATCTGGGAATTCGGAGATCCGAACCTCCGCTTCTTCTACAGGGTAATCGGCGAGGTAGTTAGAGATGGATCTTCCTTTAACAGCTTTTTGTGTGACTACACAATATCGAACTCGATTCAGAGCATCAACCATTGGTCCATTAGACTGGATAAGGCGGGTTTCTCAAGCAGGTATTTGATGGGATCCATTCGGGATACATGTTTGATGGGGAAGGCGAGTATATAGTGTCGTAACTTTTGGGTGACCCAGACAAGTGCGACACACGCCTTTTCCAAAGCAGTGTAGTTGACCTCGTACCTGACCAATTTGTGACTGGCGTAGTAGATGGCTCTTTCTTTATGGGAGTCTTCAAGGTATTGGGATAGCAAAGCCCCAGCTGCAGTATCGGTTATGGTTAGGTATAGGAGCAAAGGGAGACGAGACTGTGGTGGCATGAGAACTGGAGGTTGGGACAGGTACTGTTTGATTCGGTCAAAAGCTTATTGGCAGGCCTCTTTCCAAACCTTGGTTGAATCCTTTCGGAGGAGTTTGAAGATTGGTTCACGGATGGAGGTTAGCTGGCTGATGAACCGGCTGATATATTATAATTTCCTAAGAAACCCTCGGACTTCTTTCCTTGTTTGGGGTGGTGGCATCTCAAGTATGGCCTTCAGCTTTACAGGGTCTGCTTCTATCCCCTTTTTGCTAACCATGAATCCTAAGAGTTTTCCCTTTATAACGCCGAAGACACAATTCTGTGGATTAAGTCTCATCTGATATCGTCGCAGTCGTTCGAAGAACTTTCGGAGAGCGGGAACATGACCTTCTTTAGTTTTGGACTTGATAATCATATCATCCACATAAACCTTGACTTCTTTGTGAATCAGATCATGCAGGATGGTTGTGGCAGCCCTTTGGTAGGTAGCACTAGCATTCTTGAGAACGATTGGCATAACGGTGTGCAAAAGGTTCCCCATGGGGTGATGAATGCGGTTCTTTCTTGGTGGTCTTGGTGCATCTTGATTTGGTTGTATCCGGAAAACCCGTCGATGAATGACTTGAGAGCATGACTGGCTGTGTTTTCCACGATCATGTCGATATTGGATAGCGAATAATCATCCTTTGGAGAAGTTTTGTTTAAATCTCGGTAATCTACTCACATTCGAACCTTCCCTCCTGATTTCGGTATAGGTACAATATTGGCTAGCCATGTGGGATATTCGATCACCCGAATGAAACCCACGTTTAACTATTTGACCACCTCTTCTTTGAACTTGAGCGACCATTCGGTGCGGAGTTTTCTCATTTTTTGTTTAACCGGCTTGTAATCTGGGAGAGTGGGGATATCGTGCTGAGCTATTTCAGGATCAATGCCGGGCATATCATCATAGGACCATGCGAAGACATCCATGAACTCCTTCAGTAATTCTTCAAGTTATGTGCGCTCACGCTCGTCAAGGGTGGACCCTATCCTAATCTCGTGCAGTTGGTTACTAGAACCGAGATTAATAACAACAATCTCTTCCTCCTTAACTTGAACGCGGTTATGTTGTTTATTATTAACCTTATTTAGATCAATTAAGAATTGTTCATTTGCAAAATCATCATCATCAAAAGTTTGATTAGAATTCAAGCAATTAATGTAAGGCACATCAAGATACTCAAAATCTTCATTTATTTCATTAATAGGAAAAACAACATTGAGAACCTCATCAAAAGAGGTCTCGATTACATTTGAACAAGGATAGACAGTAGGAGAGGAAATAGGGTAAACATGGAGGTTAGGGGATATTTCAAGAGGTAGAGCTGGGGCAGCATGCCAGTTGAGGAGAGGTGTATCAACAGCTTTAATCAGATGGGATGGGTCCATTGATGTAGTGCCTGAATGAACTATGCAGAGTGCCAGCCCCAGTGACTGCAAATTGAAGGAATCTTCGAAATCACTTTCCTCAGTCTCTTCGGTATCTTTGATGAGCGATTGTATGCGTTGTGGGAAGCATTCGGCCCATGGGTAGCTATCTTGGAATAAGATCTCCATTCTCGGCCTCATCTTCTTGTCTGTGTGGTCATACCATGGTTCCGAAAAACTACAAAAGGGGAAGTCCTCACCTTCTTTGATGAATCGTCCATTCAAGGACTCTCCTGAGATAGTTCGGATGTAATCTAATCTTCTCTTTGGTTGACACTAGTGGATCATTCTGAGCTCTTGTTCTGATGGTTGATACCCCGAGACACAAGGAGGGAAATTTTTCTTCAGTTCGATGGCCTCAAGTATCCCTTGCTACCTTTGCCCTAGCCCCAGTCCGGGCATGAAGTGCATATTTCTGAACATCTGAATCACATTGACATTGCTATGAGGGTCATATTCTGGACAAACCTTTTCTTTGAAATCGTCCCCTGCCGAGAGTAGGAGTGGCTCAACTCAGAATCCTAATAGGAGCATATCATTTGACCCGTGCTGTATCTCGAGGATTGGACTGCTGGTGCTTGCACCCCCGATATTTTTATCGTCGCCCAAAATGGTGATGACTCGCCCGTCGGCGAAGAACTTCAATTTGTGATGGAGTGAGGAAGACACACCCTTGATATTGTGGAGCCAGGGGCGTCCGAGCAACAATTTGAAACAGGCTGGGATGTCTATGACTTGGAATTCGACGACAGGGTTTATAGGTCCAACCCCTATTACAAGTTTTATGGATCTCATCACCTTACGACGAGTATTACCATAGGTGCGCACAGCGGCGGAGGTTGGAGCGAGGTCGCTTTCTTTCAGGCCTAAACATTTGAAGGTTCTCAGAGGGAAAACGTTCAAGGCGGATCCGTTATCGACAAGGGAGAATGGCACGGCCTTCCCCATAACTTCGACGGAGCTGTTGAGTGCATGATTGTGATTTGACCCAATTCTGGGGATTTCTTCTTCAGAAAATGATAGCATTCGGGTATAGGTCAAGGATCCGACCAGATTTACCGCTTCTTCTGGTGTGGTAGAGGGAGGAACTATGGGTCCAGTGAGAAATTTTATTAAAGCATTTATGTGCAGCTCGGAAGACATGAAAAGCCCCCATAAAGTGATGTTAGCTTGGGTTTTCTTCAGTTAATCGAGGATCTTTCTCTCCTCGATGGTCATCTCTGGCATAGGAAGATTTTCAATGCCCTTCCCTTTGTCATTTGCTGGTAGTGAGTTTGGAACTTGGTAATATATCCCTGATCTGGTCATGTGATTTACTGAAGAAGGGAAGAACATGATTCCCATTTTCTCATCAATCTCGGGTTGTTCTGCCACCTTATTTATTTCTCCGAGGAGTTGTTCAAATGAGATTATCCGACATATGTCGGCTACTGGGCCAGTTCTTCCTGAAGCTTGTTCTTTGTTCGAATCTTCAAATTCTTCCCCCCATTCGGTGGCAACAATTATGTCTTTCCATGTAAAGTCGATGCATTCCACAACCTTAACGGCTTCTTCATACAGGTCCTCCTATTCTGTGGGGATATGTGTGATTGAAGGGACAAAGAGCCCTTGTATCTTCAAAGTGTCAAGTAACCTGGTGATACTGCAAATACTGTTGGTTTGCCTGAATAATTCTGCCATAATCTGGACAACATCATCTAAGCTGAATTCGTCGGTTGGTACCACCCACTCGTCTGAATCTCGAGCCCATTTTCGTGCTTCCAAGAACAGTGTGCCGAATTTCTGGCAATTGATAACCTTATGTTAGGGAAATTTTATCCCGAACTCTAGGAGTTGGTTTAACACTTCTGACAATTCCATACTTCCATTTTCAGAACGGGTACGGACGGTGATCCATGCTCTAGAAAGGAGTGACACTGCCTGATCAGCTAGGCTAGTAGGGTGTAGGAGGAAATATGGGCAAATTTGAATAGGTTTAGGAGAGTATATGGGTGTGATTTGAGTTGTGGGATCAAAATCCGGGTTTTCTTCTAAGAAGAGGGCATTGGTGTGATTTGGGAGTGGGTTGTGAGTAGTGTTTGGCTTAGGATTGGTTGGTGGGGCGATGGTACCCCGGTCAATGAGATCTTGGATTATGTTCCAAAGGTGAAAGCATTGGTCGGTGGTATGGCCAGTAGTTTGGTGAAAGGCGCAATGAGCATCGGTCTTGAAGTTTCTTGGGAGTGTATTTGGCAATGGACGTGGGTCCAAGGGTTTAATGAGGTTTCGGCTTAACAGGGCTTGGTAAACTTTGGAGAGGGGAGCATGGAGCTCAGTGTATTCCCTTCGGATGGGGGCAGGATGACTTTCTGGTGCCCATGATGTGGTTGGTTGAGAGATATTGTTGATGGTTGAGACTGTAGCACTGGCAAGCTTGTCATACTTTATAGGGGTGAATTGTCCGGACACCTTCTTCAGTTCAATCTCTGTTTTAACAAGGCTTTCCTCGATTTTTACTCCAGCCTCTCTGAGAGCTCGGAAGTGGGGATAATATTGTCCTCCCATCATCGCTCGGACATGGGGCAATAATTTCTTCTTCACTATGTTGACCTGCTCTTCCTCGGATGGCCGATTGGTCATGGTAGCTGCTTGATCCCTCCACCGGGTTATGAAGTTACTGACTGATTCTCCAGGATTCTGTTTGAGCAGCTCTAAATAATGACGGGTGACCTTAAGCTCTTCGTTATATTTATACTGCGACATGAATTCTTGGGCTACATCCCCTCAGCTACGGATTCTGGATTCCTCAAGAGATAAAAACCATCGGAGGGCACTATCCTTCAAAGTTTGCTGAAATAATTGGGCCATCACCTCTTCAGAAGCCCCTAGTAGAGTCATGGAATGATGATAACTGCGAAGATGAACAATTGGGGGTCCACTCCCTCCGAACTTCTCGATATTTGGCATCTTGAACTTCTCGAGTAACCTCGCTTTAGGATAAGGAAACATGTGGGTGTAGTCCATGTAATTCCTAGAGATCCTGACTTGGCCGAACTTCTTGGTGAGCATCTTGAGATCCTTTTTGGCTTTATTTAACTCCTCCTCTTTTAGATCAGCGACCATAGGCAAGTTATCCATAGGTTGGGTAATATTGGGCATTGGGAGCTGGGCAGGCGGTGGCCCATTGGCAGGAGGGGCACGTGGAGCGTGCTGATATTCTTCTGGAACCCAGATAGGCTCGGGTGGACCCATAGCACAAGGGAATAGGGCCTCGGGCTCTTGAGGAATTAGAACCTGGTTTTTTTGCATCTCTCGGACCTCAGTTTGGAGGTTGTCAATCTTGGACACAAGCTGAGCTAGGACTATCGTCAGATCCGGCTGTATGTCTGGTGCTTGATTTGTATTCTCCATGGAAAGTGGATGGATTCCGAACTCGAAAAAAGTAGTAGAGGAACGGATGAAACTCCGGGGTGATTTGACTGAAGACCGAAGCCAATAGGGAGCCAGGCCAAGGGCTTGCGATCGAACTGAGAAGGCGTAGAATGGGATTTATTTTTTTGAGAAAAAAGGAAGAACTATTTTTGGATTTTTGATAAAGAAGGGAGAAATGTTTTTGGATTTTTGATAAAGAAGGGAGAAATGTTTTTGGATTTGGTAATCAACATGATTATTATGTTTTCACTTGTATTTAATTCTCCTAAATGCAATGGCGGACGGGACCCAAGCCTGGAAAAGTGGGGTTCTTAATATATGCAAAGCTATCGCTTGGACTTGTAACAGGCTCACAGACAGGGCCCCATTTTAAAAATACGCAAAAATTGGGCGGCAGATTGACCCGGAATTTCAGCAGAGTTTCGGGTTGAAACTGACAATCTAAATTGCGGGTCCTAGGTTTGACACCTATATGTGGGTATGCAGTTGGTTGGGTGAATCGTCATGGGTTCCCCCCTTTGGCGTGACTTCCAAGATATACGTCTTGCTTTTGTGGGCAATCTGTACGTGTGGACAAGCCATTTGATATACCTGAGTGTACGTGAATTGCCTCACCATATACCTCGTGGGGACAGTACGTGTGAGAGAGAATTCGATATACTCAGCGTACGTGAATGAATTCCCTGCGATATACCTCCCGTCATGACTTCGGTCAAACGGTACGATGCGGGGGAACCGTTCGATATACGTTGAAGGTAATTGGCCAATGGAAGGTGAGAGTCATATCGCTTAGGCTAACTGTGACCTGCCGGACCAGCTCCCATCACGAAGTGACCCTCCAGTTACTGGGTAAAATTTGGTCAATATCAATGCTCTTTGGTGATGTCGTGTGAATCATGCATGATTCTCTTATTAGTATCTTATGATGAGAATGCCTTTCTTTAATTATGCCAAATAGGGAGCAAAGTACGAGTACCCCAAAAGGTACACCAAGTACAGATGGGTGATGCGTGCAACATGGGGATATATATGTGATCCTAGGTGCACATGGTGTGAAGTGTACATGGAGAAATTTCTACAAGTGTGTGAACATAAGCATAAGCATGGGATACACATGAGAAAGGGGAACATGCAAATATGGGGGGAAACATAAGCAAATATAACATCCATGCAAATAGAGTCAAGCCCACAAACAAATAAATATCCCCAGCGGAGTCGCCACTGTGGCCATCCCCGATCCTCGCCGTGCGGGCGGGCGCGTGGAGGAAAGGATCCTTCGGGTCCTGCGCGTCCCTATCGGGAGCGCTTCGGTCGGCGTCGTTTGAGATGTGGTGTAAAAATGTAGAGAGATTCAGAGTCGCCAGTCTATTTTACTCAAAACAGACAAAAGAAAAAGGGGAAGCCACCCCGAAGGATGGCATCCAAAGACATACTGGTGCGTACGAAACCAAATTGATTCGAGAAGGGTCCGGAGGCTTAGTTACGAAATGGGAAGGTGTTAGGCAGCCATTCCGCCCTTTCGGTCTCTCGTGGATATTTGCTATTTTCCTTTATATTTCCCCCCGTGATATGTGTGCATGTGTATATATAGAATGGAGGTAGGAATCCTCGACTTGTATCATGAAAAAGATAAAGCGAGCCATCCGTAGGAAGGTATAAGAATAATATTATAAAAATAAGATTTACGCGATTACACCTACGTTGATCGTTATAATGGAACGATAACGCATATGGAATAAAACGTCACTAAGAGCAAGTATATAGAATATAAGGAAAGCGGATTTAGAGAAGATAGAAAATGAGAAAAAAAAGTGAGAAAAAGGACTCGAGTCTCGAGTTTTACCCCGAGACGCCTACGTAGCCTATAAAGGCATCAAAGTCCACGTAGTTCGCATACAAAACGAGGGGTGGGGTTTATCCCATAAATCCAAATGGGGAATCTCTTGTTTGTGAGTGTGTGTGTGTGTGTAGAAAAAGTATTTTAGTTGTGAGAAGAGTGTGGAAAAAGTGTGAGAATCCCTATTTGGAATTTATGAGCAAACCCTCTTTTTCTTATTTTTTGGGTTTTATTTATATGAAAATAAGAGATGTGCAGTAATACTAAAAAGCTTGGACTTTTTAGCATTGTGAAGGACTTTTTGGTGCAAAATAAAAAGATTGGACTATGCATGTATTAAAAGAAGTTCAAGGGACTATTTGGTATATGCCCCATAAATTTTTCACAAATTAAAAGGTAAAAAAATGCAAATGCACTATTCATTTTCATTACGCATTTGTCATTTCAGCACCCAACTTTCGATTTCTGAACTTAACTTCCGAGTTTTTCAAAACGACTTCAACTAACCTCAAAACCCCAACTGTGTTAAATATTTGGATAAAATATTGGTCATACGCCATGCACACGAGGGTATTTTGGTTCAGGTCAACATAAATTTATAAAAGTAGAAATTACATAAAATCATTTATAAAATATTTAAAAATCTTATTATTTTAGAAAAACATTTGAATTGTTTTCAAAATTACAAAAAATATTCTGAAAATTACAAAAACTGAAAAAGATATACAAAAATAATTAAATTTACAAAAAATAATGAAAAATACAGAAAATGTAAAAAAATGAAAAATTACAGAAAATTAAAAAAATGAAAAGTTATAGAAGATTAGAAATTATAGAAAAAAAGTTAAAATTATTAAAAAAAATACTGGAAAAAAACTTGTAAAATTCTAGAAATATTAAAAACAAGCATTTTTAAAGTTTTTAAGAAATGAAAATATTGAAAGTACGGAATTAAAATTATTTTAATGCTGCAAAATTACAGAAAATTTAAAAATATATAAAAAATTTAAAAATGAGAATTGAATAAATTAAAAATTACAAAAAAAAAAGAAAAAATTGATTGAATTTACGGAACCTATAAAAAAATACTTTGTAGATAGAATTTACGAGACCTCAAAAATTATTATACAGAACCTCAAAATCAAAACAATCATAACTTATTTTTACAGAACCTCCATATGTCCTCCACACAATATGCATAACTCCTCCAAATCAAAAGACAACCTCCAAATCAATATGAAAAAATCAAACCTGTAGTAAAAAAACATTAGATTGGACTTTACCCACCATGGATTGATGAGAGAGAGAGAGGCTCGGTGGGTCAAGAGTGGATGAGGAACGATGGGTATGCAGTGGGACAGTGTGTTTACACTCTCTTGCATTTTCTGAGAGAGAAAGATAAAGGGGAAGATGAAGACATAGAAAAAGAAGAGAGAGAAAGAGAACTACAGGCATGACTTCTCTCTATAGGGAAAGAAGGAGAGATAGGAAGGAGGAATTATATGGGCGATTTATTTATAAAATTGCCAAGAAAATAGAGATAGACTAAAATACCCTCATTGTCCCTCACGTGCCATGCACACCAAAATGAAAGTTCGAGTGAAGTGACGAGGTGAAGTTCAAGAGTATTTGTAATTAACCATTTGGAGAAATATAAAACTAAACGCATTTTATGATTCTCCATTTTTGAGAAAATTTATGCATGTATTAGTATAGTTGTGGAAAGGGCGGGGCACCTGTAAAGTTACAAGTGTGGGAGCCTATATTAATATAAATGGGAGTACCAATGTGGGAACCGGAAGAAGAGCCCAAAATTGAGAGGAAATCCTGGGAATGAATGCTGCTGGAGCAACCCAGACAACTTAATCCAAGACACCCTTTTTTTATTCTTCCAAATTACAACCGATCCAAATTAAGAGTCCACTATTCCTTTTTTGTTGTCCCAAATTAAGAATTCACTTTTCTTTTTTTGAAATAAATAACGAACCATTAAGAATTCACTTTTTCTTTTTTTGAAATAATCAGCAAACTAAGTTTTATGGTGATGAACAAGAGTTGATCTTGACAGTTTATTTAGTGTATCTTTAATATATATAAAATAAAAACATACTCTTAATATGTGAAGGGGTAAATAGTTGGTTTGTTTATTGGAAAGAGAAAACTCAATAGAATAGAAACTCAATTATTAATCAGATATCCCATAATGCCATAAAATGCTAAAAGGTCTAATGTCTCCACTTAACATATACATGCCCTATTGTAGATAGTTCTAGGCAAACGTTACAAAGGACAAAATGCAGTAGATTGTATATTAAGCCGCAATTTGAAAATCATCTCAAAGACAACAATGTGTGACCTGCACAATAAAATGTCAAGAAATGGGTTAACATACAACTCACCAAGTAAAACCATGAAAAAAATTATAATAGACCACTCAAGAAATCACTCTCATCCTTATGGTCTTTTGGAGATTAAAAACTTTGTATGCATCAGAAAGGAACAATATGCTACCAGTACCAATACTCATTCAAATGCACCAGCAGCAGCTCCTGGAAAAATTATAGAACCTAAGTCTCAAGAAGCCATCGGTTTAAGTAAAAATTTAAATTTCACTGTTGCCACTGAGATTATTTTTACAAAATTCCAAAAATTTCGCCGTTATACATGAAGTGTTAAAGGTGTTTGATGAGCCCAGAATCATGAGGGTTTGTGACACACCCCAACCCAGTTACTTATAATTAAGTTTGATAGTTAAAGTGATTCATACCAAGATTAATTTAACCAAACCATAAACACGAGCTTTAATTTCAGAGTCATCATTGTGAATCCATATAACTAAAAACCTTTTTACAACATCAGATTAGTCATGCCCATAAAAACTTGCTTGAAGGATAAGTTAACTTAATTACATCATTTACATTAAACCAAATCTTTGCTTCTCTCGTTCCTGTCTAACCCAACCCGACCTCCTAGATTTGGCATTGACATCGTGTTACCTGATAAAATGTGAACACAGGAACCATGAGCAAAATAGCCCAGTGAATGCATCACTACTATACTACTGCATGAAATTAAATGCAATAAATCATGTCCATATAATTATGTATTAACTTATCAGGCTCATTCGTAATGAATGACTAACTTTTTCGAATCATGATTCACATATCCTGTCAAAATAGACAATTCTCCCCCATTCTTAGTTGAGGAGTAACCCCTTGTCATTAATAGACAAATCTCCCCCATTCTGGGTCGAGGAGTAACCTCCCATTTTGGTAAACTGAAATGAACAATTTTATATTCCTAACATTATGATCATATTCGTAACAGTATACAAATACATCATTCCAGTGAGTACACTCACCTTGGGTTGTCAACTATGTATTTAAATTTCCTTCGGGTGGAGCTGAACTGGGTTGATTAGACCTTACACCTGTCAATACCACTAAATAAGTACTGAATCTCAATAAAAAGTATTATCCTAACATAATTATGTAACTTTACATGACTATACAACACCAATATAATTTCACTTCAGTCACATTCCATGAAACATGAGTAAAGACAAAACAATGGTACACATGTTAATAAAGTTATGAACATTCAATCGTAGGAAATTCCTCATAAGGGATTTATAATTCAACCCAAGTAAATATGAAAAAATACTTCTCAATGTATATACACATGAAACATGTACTCAAAATACTCTTTAGAAAGAGGAGATAACAATATTCTTTCACGGGATATTCAGTATGGCCTCAAATTATTGTCTTCTATATCAACCATCCTATATTCCCAAATTGTATAAATACAGGTGCCCAACCTTATCAATATGAAAACATATATGAATATAATTTCCATTACAAGTGACGGTGTAATTTTTCAAGCTTCCTAGAGCAAGTTATGTCCATTTCTTTACAACACAAGAAATCTTCCCTACAAGCTCCTCTATTGTTCCTTCGACTTCCAAGAATTTTCATAATTTTTCTAAAGTATAAATTTTCATGATTTTCAACCCATTTTCAGTACACATACTATATAGTACATAATTAAAGTTTCATAATTTTTTGACTTCATTTGCTATGTCAAAATCTTGACAAGACTCTGGGCATATCGAAATTAAATATCCAAACAGCAACTATGTACCAACTTGAAACCATCACCAAGGCCCAACACAAGGAGTTAAATTCTAATTTTCGGATATGATATGAATATATGAGTCTACTTTCATATCCATCTAGAATTTAGGAATTCGAGTAAGAACACAAAAATATATGCAAGTTTGAATACAAGGGGTTTCAATACAAAGTAATATGGCCTATAAACACTACTTATCTCACATATGAACCAATACATATTATCACAAAGGATAATGGAATTTTAATCAATAATTCCGATTTATATACTTTGAAATAAGTATAATACACGATTTAAACAATATTGACACATAATTTTACCTTGGAAACACCTTAAGAATTTTCTTGGAATTCTTTTCCTAGCTTTTAATGTAACCCTTTCTTCCTTAACTTCTACTTTCTCTTTCCTCAAGCTAAAAACCCTTCAAACTGAACCTAGGCTTAATTTGATGAAGAAATAGGTTAGAAGAAGAGTTTTAAGTCGGCCATCTAATCAAATTAAAACATTTGGTTTACTAAAAGACAATTTACCACTTAAAGGGAATGGACAGATTTGCCCCTTGTTCGTAAATTCAGCCTAACTTCTTACTCGGACATCCATTTGATGCACCGTTTATTGTGTTACAACCCTAACTCACCTGTCTACAACTATTTAGTTTTTACCTCAAATCATCTATTATGTTATAAAGGTCAAAACTAGTCTTAAACAGGGACATTTCTACCGAAATTAACAAAATTTTGTGTTTATACATAACTCGACATTTAACGATTTATGAAAGCAGGATGACGATGACTTAACATTATATATACTAATAACATATTATCCATATCACATAAGCTAATCATGGTTTAAATATAATTTATCATAATTATATTCGAGTTGTCACAACTCACCCCCTTAGAAAATTTCGTCCCCGAAATTTAATATAAAGGTCACTTACCAAACGAATGGGGATACTGTTTCTTCATGTTATCCTTAATTTCCCAAGTTTCTTGTTTAATTCCATGGTTCCTCCACATAACTTTAACTCAGGGAATAACTTTATTCCTTAATACTTGCTCCTTACGATCAATAATTTCCACTGGTTCCTCGATGTACGATAAGTCTTCCTTCAATTCAACAGGTTGAGTTTTCAATTGATGAGATGGATCTGCCAAATACTTATGAAGCATCGATACGTGGAACACATCATGTAAAAGAGACAACTCTGGAGGTAATGCTAATCTATATGCTAGGGCCCCAATTCTTTCCAACACTTCATATGGTCCAATGTATCTTGGACTTAGTTTCCCCTTTTTTCAAATCTCATAACGCCTTTCTATGGTGAAATACGTAGGAATACAAAATCCCCCATTTGAAATTCCAATGGATGCGTCCTCTTATCTGCATAAAATTTCTGCCTGCTTTGTACTATCTTTATTCGTTCCCGAATTATTTTGATCTTTTCAGTCGTTATATCTATTAATTCAGGACCTAAAATTTTCCTTTCACCCACTTCATCCAAACACAAAGGCGTTCTACATATCCTCCCATATAAAGCTTCATACGGAGCCATACCAATGGTGGACTGATAACTATTATTATAGGAGAATTCCATCAATGGCAAATGATCATCCCAACTACCTTTGAAGTCAAATACACAAGCTCGTAACATGTCTTCTAATATTTGAATCGTCCTTTTTGATTGCCCATCGGTTTGTGGATGAAATGCAGTGCTGAACTTCAAAATTATGCCCATGGCATTCTGTAGATGAGGCCAAAACTTAAAAGTGAACGTTGGATCTATATCTAATACAATTGACACTGGTTCCCCATGTAAACAAATAATCTCATCAACGTACATACTGCATACTTGTCAACAGTGTGTGTGGTCTTAACTGGAAGAAAATGGGTTGACTTCGTCAATCGGTCTACAATCATCAAAATAGAATCATGCCCCTTTGGTGATCGGGGTAATCCTGTAACAAAATCCATCGTTATATGCTCCCACTTCCATTCCAGAATAGGTAATGACTGTAATAATCCCACCGGCTTTTGATGCTCCGCCTTTACTTGCTGGCATACTAAACATTTAGCTACGAACTCTGTAATCTCACATTTCATATTGTTCTACCAGTAATAATCTTTCAAATCTCTGTACATTTTGGTACCTCCCGGATGCATAGAGTAAATAGAACTATGTGCCTCTTCTAATATATCCTTCTTTAAGGGTGGATCATTCGGTACACAAATCCTGTTTTTATAACACAACGATTCATCATTCTTAATCTCAAAGTCACACTCATTACCATCTAGGACATCTTGTTTCTTCTTCTCAAGGAATGGATCACTGATCTGCAAATTTCGTATGTGTTCTGCCAATAAAGGTCTCACTGTGACATGCGCTAATAAGCGTCCCCTTTTTGAAAACCTTAATTTAATACCCATCGATGACAAGTCAAGGATATTTCCTACACGTGCACATTGTATGCAACCTATAATCCATGATAACTTTTTACTCAAAGCATCTGCTACTACATTGGCCTTACCAGGATGATGATGAATGGTATAGTCATAGTCTTTAATCAGCTCTATCCAATGCCTCTGTCTCAAATTCAGTTCTTTTTGTGTAAACAAGTATTTCAAGCTTTGATGATCCGTATATATCTCACAAGTTTCTCCATACAAGTAATGTCTCCATAACTTCAAAGCAAAAATAATAGCTCTTAACTCCAAATCATATGTAGGGTAGTTTCATTCATGTGTCTTTAATTGTCTGGAAGCATATGCTATTACCTTCCCATTCTGCATAAGAACACATCCTAACCCTTGAAATGAAGTGTTTGTATAGATCACAAAAGAACATTCCCACATGGAATAGTAAGTATAGGGGCTGAAACCAACCGATTCTTTAATTCTTTAAAACTCCTCTCGCATTCTTCATCCCATACAAATTTCACTTCTTTACGAGTCAACTTTGTCAATGGTAATGCTATCGCTGAAAATCCCTTAATGAATCTGCGATAGTAACCTGCCAATCCTAGGAAACTCCTAATTTCTGTCACATTCTTAGGACTTTCCCATTCAACGATTGCTTCCACCTTCTTTGGATTAACATATATCCCATTTCCCGAGACAACATGACCTAAAAACACAATTTCATTAAATCAAAACTCACACTTGCTGAATTTAGCAAATAATTTCCTCTCTCTCAAAATCTACAATATAACTCTCAAATGTTTCTCATGTTCCTCCATTCTACGCGAGTAAATCAACACATCGTCTATGAATACAATCACAAATGAATCAATGAAAGGGTGGAATACTCGATTCATCAAATCCATAAGAACTGATGGAGCATTAGTTAATCCAAATAGCATCACCAAAAACTCATAGTGCCCATATCGAGTCCGAAAAGCTGTTTTGAAAATATCACTATCCTTTACTTTCAATTAGTGGTAACCCAATCTCAAATCAATCTTCGAAAATACTGCGGCCCCCTATAATTTTTCAAACAAATCATCGATACGAGGTAGAGGGTACTTGTTTATAATGGTCACCTTATTCAATTGTCGATAATCAATACATAATCGCATTGTCCCATCTTTATTTTTCACAAATAACACTGGGGCTCCCCATGGCAAAACACTAGGCCGAATGAAACCTCTGCTTATCAAATCTTGTAATTGTACTTTCAATTCTTTCAACTCTGTTGGTGCCATTTTATAAGGAGCAAGGGAAATTGGACCAGTACCTAGAATTAATTCAATGGAAAACTCTACTTCCCTATCGGGTGGCAATCCTGGCAATTCCTCTGGAAGACATCAGAAAATTCTCTAACTATAGTATATCTTCAAATTTAAGTCCTAGCTTACTAACATCAACAACATAAGTTAAATACCTTGTACAACCTTTACTCAATAACTTTATACTCTTAATTGCTGAGATAAGACAATTAGGGACAACATTCCTTTCTCCTATAAACTGGAACTCGGGTTCACCATGAAGATAAAATGTAACTTCTTTTTTTAAAACAATCATTGGAAGCATGATATGATGATAACCAATCCATCCCCAATATGACATCAATATCCCGAATGGCCAATGGTATCAAATCAACATATAAATCTCGTTCCCCCATTCGTAAGACACAATTGATAGCGCGCGAGAAGTGTGCGCGTGTAAAGTACACAGTCGTTATTTTATGTCTCATCGCGAGTATACAAAAACCTAAATTACTTACGGGGCAAGTCTAGCGGTAAGTCGGGTATCAAGAATCCACTGGGATGAGTTGCTAGAATTTATATGATTTAATACTCCGAAATAAAAGTGCAAAAGGTGATTACAAACTAAAAGAAAAGATGCATAAAAGGGAAATGATTATCTAGGCGAGGGAAATTAAACTAGATTAACAAAGCGAGTAAAACTATAGGTTACGTCGAATATCCCTCACCCGAGTTAATTTGTATAAAATGGTTACATGGGTCAACGAGTTATTAAGAATGCGTCTCGTTTCGACAGTTAATTAAATCAAGGGTTGTCACGCCCCTAAATCCTCATAAAAGCCGAATAAGATTTTGGCGTCAACAAATATCCCAAAAATTATGCACAAAAGGTCGTAAGCACGGGACATACATGATATGCCCCGTCAAATCTCCTAGGCGTAATAACTAAGACAATGCACCCGAAATAAACCCGTATAAACTATCACCAAGCAAAGCAACGCATTAACCCGAGTGAGTTCCATTCAAACACAACCTAATTTAAATTAGCTAGAAAGCATCGTAAAAATGCGATAAATAAACGCAATAAAGGAACGCATTAAATCTATACTAGAAAGCGTGTAAAGAAAGCAAGTATACCTAATTTAGAAAGCATGTAAATTACACTACAAAGCAAGAAATTAATGAAATACAACTATATTAATGGTAGGGGAGATGAATAGTGCTACTTACAACCCAAATGGGTGTCAATCCAAAGAGAAATAAGGAAGAACTCTCCAAAAACCCCAAAACCCTAAGCTATTCTACCCTTAAATCATGTATATCTACTGAATATCTTCTCATTACAACAAAATTGCTTTATATAGTAAGTTAGAATAAAAGAAAAGAAGAAAGAAAACAAATGCAAAATATCTGCAGAAAACAGGGGATCGATCTATCGAACCTTTTGGTCGATCGATCGATAGTAGAAATCATGGAAAAATTGTGAAGGGTCGATCGATCAACCCTTTTGGTCGATCGATTGATCAAGCAGGGCAGACTGCATTTTTCCCTGTTTTGGCTTGCATTTCTTCTCCGCTAAAATCACCGTAACTTCTTCGTTCTGAATCAGAATCGCGCACCATTTGCGGCCACGCGAAGCTTGCTAAGAGGGATACAACTTCCACATAGATGTTGGGTCAGGTGCCCAAGCTGTGAAAAGACTAAAATTCCCTTGAACGTGCGATCGCGTACGAAAATCGAGCGGAATGCGTCCGAACTTCACACTTAGCATCGAAATACCTATAAAATCTCAATTAATCCATGCAAAACATGTTAACGTAGAAATCCGAGGTTGTATGGTTAACGAGCATAAATATAAGGAAGAAGATACCGGAGGGGGCTAAAATGCGTTCGTTCGGAGGATGAAATACGCAATATTTGCGTATTATCACACCCTAACTTACACATTGCTAGTCCCTAGCAATGAAATAGGATGCAACAAGAAGAACAAGAAACCAAAAGCAGGATAAGTACAAAAATATGGTATGAAAGAAAAAGGCCACTTCCACAGGGGATTCGATTGCATTTAGCGTATACAATAAGCCGTGAAACCCCTAGGTTACCCTAGTGGATGAGTGTAGTCTCGTGTGGGTTTTCAGGGATGGTACCCATAAACATCACATGGTTTCCTCAAAATAAGCCCAAACCAACACGCGACAAGCCCAATAATGGTGAAAAGTATTTCATACGCATTATTAGCAAATTGAATGAATTCAAACAAACATTACACCAAAAATAGCAATTTGGCACACACTGATATTAAAAATCTGGCACAGTTTAAAACAGTGCCAAATTCTGGCACAGTTTAATGACAATTTGGCAAAGTGTGCCAAAATAGAGTACACTTCACTCATATATAAAATACCTTAAAAAAATATTAATGCTCCCGCTCACTTTTCATTTGGATCCCTCTTACTCTCCCGCTCACCCTCAGGCAAGCCCGACTCTCCCATTACCCCCAAATGGAAGCTATAACATTCTCTCTAAACTATGTCGCTTTGTCGCCGAGAAAAGAAGGGATCATGGAAGAAAAATAAAAAAGTGAGCGTTTCTTTCATATTATACTCTCAGATCTCTCTCTCTCTCTTTCTCACGCATAAAAAAAGTTATTTTTGATTTAGGGATTTTATCGAATTGTATGGAGTTGAGTGATGAATTAGATGATTTTCTTATTCCTTTTCCATATATTATTTGTCTCTATCTATTTAGATTCTAAGGTTTCCCAGAAATTGTAATTTAGGGAACTTTTGTATTGCTTCTGAGAATTAATGTTTATATTTTCTAAGGAAGTCTATGTGGAAAATTTTTATACTGTCAATTCTGTAATTGTTTGGGCATTATGCGGAATATAGTCAGTTGATGTAAAGAATTAATTGCGATTACACTGATATTTTTTCAGATTTGTATTGATTAATTAATGGAGGTTGTCCAACTCTTTTGACATCATTACCTAAACTATCTTGACTGACCAACTCTGCAGCTCACACTTTGGTAAGCCCCTAAAATCGAATATATGGCTTTATCTCTGAACTATATCCCTTTGTCGTAAAGAAAATAAGAGATCGTTGAAGAAATGTGAGGTCGGATTTTGTTTTGAGGCCGTACTAAGTTAGGTTTTGAGGGTTTTTTTATTGGTTTTGAGGTCTACTAAGTTAGGTTTTGAGGTCGTAATAAGAAAAATGAAGAACAATGAAAAGTAAAAAAGAAAGGATCGTTGTACTAAGTTAGGTTTTGAGGTTTGTCTAATTAGTTAGATTTTGTTTATACTTATAGGTAGTATGGTGAATAGTTGGGTTAAGTGTCTTCTTCGTTTTTTTAGGATTAGTCTCCTTAATTTTATCATAGTTAACGGAAAAGAGAGTACTTAAGCTTTCATTTCCTTAAACTGTTTTGATTTCTAGAATTTTTTAAACTCATTGAAACTGACATTCTGAGATGGAAAAGGTAGGATTCTTGATGCCTCTGATTTTCGGGTGGACTCAAGTTTCAACAATTTAGTATAATTTAGAGATTTGAATTCTGACGAATAAGAATACAAACTTATTCATTGATTTTATTTGTTTAGTGTTCAAAGATGTAGACTTGAATTCAAAGGTCCCTACAAAAACCTATTTGTAGAAACTTGAATTCAAAGACGCATACGTGAATGAGAACGAGCACTTAAGTTTTAACATTTTTGTATTTCCAACCTTCAAAATTCGTGTTTTAGTTGCATCAGTTGGAGTCCAATTTATTTATGAATGTGGCCCTTGATTTATTATGCATGTAGTTCTTACTCGCTCTGTGCCAGACCAATTACCGATAGTTTGAAATTGTGGTTGCTCAGCGTATAATTTTCAAAATTTTAAACTTTTGATTTTTATAAAAACATTAAAATTTTGATTATCATGAGCTCAGGGTATAATTAAATTGTGCTTCTAGTGATTGTTTTCCAGAAGTGTTCTTAAATAAAATGATATCAAATGTTAATTAAGACGATGTAATTTCGATTTGTCTACGGTGTTTTTATTTTTTCCATTTGTCCTCATTTTCGATGGAGGAAAGTACGCAATTTTTTTTCTCTTTCTATCTCTTTGCTATCATTTTCCAGTCGTATAATGTATGACTTGTTACAGGTTGGTCTTCCTCCACGAGTTCTGAATGTATCTTCTAGCTATGGTTCAACGGTTAGCACAACTCTTTCCACTCATATGGATGTTGGCAAGGTTTAAGTCTTATATTTCTATTAATCTTTCTATTGTCCAGTTTAAGAACATTTGCATTCAGGGGTTGAACTTGATATGTTAATGCATATATTTTTATAGTATTGACTGGCATGGCTCATGGAATGGGTTGTATTTGGAGTCTGGATTTTTTGACCCCCAATTAGTGAGGGTTAGCATGACTCTCACACTCCATTAGATTGAGTTTTAAATTTCCGCAACACTTCAATACCAATACTCCCTTCTTATAAATTCTTAATCACTCTACCATTGGACTTCCTAATACTACTTACAAATTCTAGAATTAAACACGTCCCAAACACTCCTTAATTTAAAATGGCCAATGCATTTGCATAACTATCCCCTCTGCGGACTTCTCTGATTTTGTTGTTGCCCTCTGCCAGTTGGATTACATTGATGATATCCAAGTAACCCGCTTCTATCGACACAATACATCTAGTCCCTATACTACTTTGCTTCCACCCTCATATGGAGATTCCGCATTGCCAACAAATGACAAAAGGATCTTGCTTACCCATTGGTTATTTGAAGCAAGGGGAGATCACCTGTCAAAAGAAACTAAACTAACACAAAAAAGGTTGTACTCAAAAATATAAAACGGAAAAAATGAAGACCCCACCTGTTCAGGTATTCTTTTTTATTTTTTGGAAGAATCTAACTTCTTATACTTTATATTTTATAGAAATCTAACTTCTTGTGAATTTAACACTTCTTATGCCTACCATCCAGTAGGTGAAATCTGCCTAGAAGTTGTGACAGAGCTTGACTGAGAGCTAGGGCTCATTCGGCGATGAGACGCATGTATCAACTCGGGTAATGGGGACCTAAGGTTATGCTGCCCCTGAGTATGTAATGTCGGGTACGTCTTCGAGTATCTTGTAATCTCTTTAGTCACGATCATTATTGATTCAGCCCTCGTGCATGTATAAAGTATGAGAATATATTAAATAGAGGGTTATTGAATTGCAAAATCAATTAGAACTTCAGTTGAACCCTCTCATGGGGACTGTTTATTATGATTAATTTTTTGGTGTAGGCTTATACAAATATAAGAAATATGGTCTTCTCTCAACAACGACAACTTGCTACCCTGTCATTATTAATGGTTGCTCAGATGGTTTCTTCAAATCTTCAATAGGCCTTAAGCAAGGTGACCCTTCTACCTTTCATTATTTTTTATTATTACTGAAGTTCTTAGTAGAGATTTGGATAAGTTAGTGAGGGATAAAAAGTCAAGCCTTTCTCTCATCTTCCTGGCAGCATCGTGGTATCTCGTCATAGGTTTGGATAAGTATGAAGTTTGCTCAGGTCAGTTAATTAATAAGCTAAAAATTAGTTTCACTGTATATACTTCTATCCCTACGAAAAAAGAGTTGCTATAGGTTCTTTCCTAGGCTTGCCTTTCAAAAATCTCCCCATTAAGTATCTAGGGTAAGGTATAGGCAAGTTCTCCTATTTTTTAGAGTTGTTAGACTGAATCAGAGGTAAATTTAAGTGATGGAAAATAAGATTTCTATCAGTAGCTGGAAGGCTTATTCTTATTAGACATGTCTTGTCCTCTATTCCTATTTTCATTTTGGCCTCTCTCAAGCCTAAAACATTTTCAGTAACTTTTCTTGAAGCTGGCTTGAATAGTTGATACTTCAAAAATAATTCAAGCTACATTTATGAAAAATAAATATCATAACTCTCTAAATTATGTTTTTCAGGAACTTATATCATCAAGAAAAGACCTGCTTAGAGTCAAGTAGAAGAAAATTTAGTTTTCATAGGCCAAGATCTAGTTTGGTCGTGCTCATCAATATCAAGAGACGATGAGCATCCAGCAAAACCATAGGAATACTAAATTTAGTTGAAGTCAATACTAAATTCAGTACTTGGCATGCTAACACTTGAAGTCAATACTTGATTTAGTTTTATCGTGATGATCATTGGCTCGACCACTGGTGTTGGTGTTGAGCAGTTCAGGACCTTACTTGCTTTAACAAGGTTAGTTTAAACATACATGTATGTTAACAGTTCTTCCTTTAAACATACATCTTATGTTGGTTTAAACATACATGTATCTTGCTTGCTTGCTTTAAACATAAATTCAGGTCCTTGCTTGCTTTAATTATTGCTGTTGATCAAATGTTATGTTACTTTATTTAAACAAACAGCAGCAACAATAGCTCCCCTCATTAAACTTTAACTGTTAAGCCAGGCAACTGTCTCTCCCTCGACAAACATTCGCAGCAGCAGCAATTCGTAACAGCAAGCCAGCAGCGCCCCTCATCTCTTTTTTTTCTTTTTTTTTCTAATGGGCTTAGCCCTTGATTTAATTAAAATAAAGAGAAAAAGCCTCTCCAAGGCGGCGTTTACAAGAACTAGAGTAAACTAAAGAAAGAGAACAATATTAGAGCACCCCATATGCCTTGTTGATATGCACTAGCTTGGCATCACGAGTGGCAATGATGCTAGCAAATTGTTTCATGATCTCCGACTCAACCATTTTGGGATCCAAATCAGAGGTAAGGATGGAGAGTGTCCCTCCCTCAAAAGGTTGTCTAATCTTTCACTCACCCTATCAAATTCTTCATCTGCGAGTTCCAAATTAGATTTTGTGTCTACAAAATGGTAAATATCCTCCTTAGCTTTATGGTTGATAGGTCATTTTTGGGACCTACTTAAGGCAAAGGAATCGAGATAATCGTTTTGATAATTTTTGGATTTTCTATAAAGATCATCAAAGTCGATTCCATGAGATTCGAAGAAGTCATTCCCACTATTATAAACCTTGTTTTCATCGATCGCAACCACCAAATCAGGGGCTGAATTTGAACTAGTTGCGTAGTTTCCATGTCTTCTGTAATTTGTGCCATCCTAGGCATATTTTGCGAGTCTTGAGAAGGAAAGTTAGCCCTCAAAATAGCAGGTGCAGACCTGCTGGTGCATATCTCATCAAGTGAAGGACTGGGAGTTATAATAGTATATGCTGAAGCAGGAGTTGGACCCACCTTAGAGGCATAAGCAAAGTCATGTGAAGCCTAGTCATTCAAAGACATAAAGTTTATAACAGTACCAGAAGTATTAGCTCCATCACCTGCCACCATATCAACCATATTGACCATTGACAAAGTAGGCATATCACGTATGCTCAACGACAGTTTCGTAGGGGTATTACTGATAATGGGAAGGGTTGCATTAATGGTTGGATTATTTTTAGAGAAAGGCCTATGGACAGTAGACGTTCCAGCATTTGTAGTCCCATCCTAAGGGATTAAAAGAGTATTTGGTGAGATAAAATCCGTAAACCTATGATGTGAAGATCTATTCATAACCTTAGACCCATTGTGAATTTGGGAAGAGGTGATAGAAAGTCGTTTGAGGGTGAAAACAAGCCGAACACCTCACACGGGTAAAAATCTATAGGCTTAAAAACAAGCCGTTTGAGGGTGAAAACCCAAACTAGCCTCCAAACGGCTCCGTAAGAGGCACGAACACCTCGCACGGGACCAATATAACTTGTACGAACTGATAGCCTAGTCACGGGCATCTCGGTTTGAGAATATGACGATAATTTCAAAATACATAAATTAGGCTTAAAAACAAGCTATTTGAGGATGAAAACCCAAACCAGCCCCCAAACGGCCCCGTAAGTGGCACGAACACCTCGCACGGGACCAATGTAACTTGTACGAACTGACCGTATAGTCACGGGTCTCCTGGTTTGAGAATATGATGATAATTTCAAAATACGTAGATTAGGCTTAAAAACAAGCCATTTAAGGGTGAAAACCCAAACCAGGCTCCAAACGGCCCCGTGAGAGGCACGAACACCTCGCACGGGACTAATGTAACTTGTACGAACTGACCGCGTAGTCGCGGGTCTCCCAGTTTGAGAATGTGATGATAATTTCAAAATTTGTAGATTAAGCTTAAAAACAAGTCGTATAAGGGTGAAAATCCAAACCAGCCCCCAAATGGCCCCGTAAGAGTCACGGACACTTCGCACGGGACTAATCTAACTTGTACGAATTGACAGCGTAGTCACGGGTCTCCCGGTTTGAGAATATGACGATAATTTGAAAATCAATCGATTAAGCTTAAAAACAAGCCCTTAAAGTGTGAAAATCCAAACTAGCCCCCAAACGGACCCGTAAGAGGCACGAACACCTTGCACGGGACCAATGTAACGTGTACGAACTGACCGCGTAGTCACGGGTCTCCCGATTTGAGAATATGACGAAAATTATAAAATACTTAGATTAAGCTTAAAAACAAGCCGTTTGAGAGTGAAAACCCAAACCAGCCCCCAGACGGCCCCGTAAGAGGCACGAACACCTCACACGTGACCAATGTAACTTATACGAACTGACAGTGTAGTCACGAGTCTCCCGGTTTGAGAATATGACGATAATTTAAAAATATGTAGATTAGGCTTAAAAACAAGTCGTTTGAGGGTGAAAACCCAAACCAGCCTCCAAACGGCCCCGTAAGAGGCATGAACACCTCGTACGGGACCAATGTAACTTGTACAAACTGACATCGTAGTCCCGGGCCTCTTGGTTTGAGAATAGGACGATAATTTAAAAATATATCGATTAAGCTTAAAAATAAGCCGTTTGAGGGTGAAAACCCAAACTAGCCTCAAACGGCCCCGTAAGAGGCACGAACACCTCGCATGTGACCAATGTACTTGTACGAACTGACAGCGTAGTCACGGGCCTCTCAGGTAGTCATAACTTGCGTAAGATTTTTAGTTTTAGAGTATAATAATTATTGCCACTCCTATATGTAATTTTTTAGCTTGAGTAAGCTTTTTTTTTAATAAATTATTTGGTTACTAATATCGTATATTTTTTGTATCATATTTTTTTAGCAGGATAACATTTTATCATTAATATTTATTCACGGGGAACACACGGAGAACTCAATGGATTACAACAAGGGGTTTATTCATGATTCTATTTTTTTTTGTTATGGTCGTGCAGGCTTTTGTAGTTTTATTGTAAACTTTTATAGCCGTGCGGGCTTTTGTAAGTTTATTTTTTATATTTTGTGGCCGTGCAGGCTTTATGTTATCCAGGTTTTATATTAGTAGGTTTTAGAATGTCCAGAAAAATAGAGAAAATTCTGCCCAATTTTTTTTGGGTCTGTGAACTACTAAAGACTTGTAATATTTTGAAGTTTGTATGTACATTAGTTTATAAACAATGTGCAAGATTTGCAATTTGTGAATTTTCTAGTTTTCAAATAATTATTTTTTTTTCTTTTATCCAAAAATTTGGCACAGTTCAAAACCGTGCCAAAAGTGTATCAAATATTGGCACGGTTTTGAACTGTGCTAAAAGTTTATTAAAATGTGCTCAATCTGGCACAGTTCAAAACTGTGCCAAAAGTGTGCCAGAAATATCAAATTCTGGCAGGGTTTAAAAGTGTGCCAGAAGTGTTCCTGTTTGGTCAAATCTGGCACAGTTTTAAACCGTGCCAGAAAAAAATGGCCATTTTGGAACACCTGATTCTGGCACAGTTCAAAACCGTGCCAGATTTGATCTGGCACAGTTTTAAACCGTGCCAGATTCCTGTTTTTGGTGTAGTGAAAAGCCCAAATCATTAACATTATAGAATGCACCTCATATAATTGAAACTTTAAAATGTGGGAGGGGAGCGAGCACATGCAAAGTGTGATTTGATGAAAAACTTATATAAACCGGATAAACGTTAAGGCAAGCATATATTCAATCCTCACGGGTATTACACTCATCAAATGAAATTCACTTGAAACAGGGAGGTAACACACGGAACATGCGGGCTAAAGAGTAAATGTAAATGGTAACTAGGTCGCGCACATGTCACAAAAGAATAAAGCTATATATGAACTGAAAAACTGTAATCTCAATGAAAGGATACCGCACACTAAAAGAGGCGAAATGCATTTTCACAGATTATGACAACTATTATGACTTTTAAATTACATCAACCTAAGATCACATAGGACTTGTATAGGGTTATAATGTAGGTATGGCTAGGGTGTGAAACGAAGGAATGTATGTATGGATTCAAAGTGTTCGGAATGAAAACTCAGGATAATGGGAAGATGCGAGCAATATCAAATTTGGAAAACAAGTTCCAAAAAGGCATTAGATATATCATCGGGGAGAGTAATCAAAGCTTATTGAACTATATACAACATTTACAAATTTCTTTCTTTTCTTTTCTCCTTTTTCTCATTTTCTCTTTTGTTTTCTTTTGCTTTTTGCGTTCTCTTTTTCTTCACTTTTTTCACCTCTCTCTTTTATTTTTCACACTTATCTCACTCTCATATGCCTAAATTGTAACCGACATCATAACAACAACATTCAATCCCAAGAAACATTCCAAACAAAGGTATGGAAAGTGTATGTTTGGTTTAAAACTCCAATTTTGAGTTGGTTATGGGAATGGGGTTATGAAACTAAAGGCTATATTTAGGCTCAAAGGGGGTAACGAGGGTAAACATATAAGGCTGAGGTCAACGTCAATATGGGTGATATAACAAAGAGGGCCTACGATCATTTCACAATGTTTACGCAATTCTCGAATCAAAACAATATATGAAAATCAAGCTCAAGTAACACATTTCAAGTATGAACTCAATTAATGAACGGTCAAATGAAAGAATAGTGAGATTACCAACGAATTCAACATTTTCAATGAGAAAAGAATAGTGTATACACTCACAAACGAAGAAAGGTACAAAGCTTACTCGGTGTAAGTATATACAATGCAACAAAAGATTACCGAGTTATAAAAATCTTAAACCAAATCAATATAACAATAAAAGTGCATGTGCTCATGGGATTAAAGTTTAATTCATGAAGTTATTCAAAATATCAATGATATGAGGACTAAAGTCTGATGACTTCTAAAATCGAGAACATGCATCATTGGGTTGTCTAATGGATCAGGCAATTATTAAAATTTATCATCAGAAACAAAGGCAAAATGCCCAAAAAAGGAGAAAAAAGAAAGAAAATCTTTTTGAAAATTTTGAATTTTTCTAAGAAAAGCATACTAAGTAACTAACATGTGAGCAAAACATGGACTAACATGTGAAATGGATAGAATATCCCACACCCCCTAACTTAAAACTTGACATTGTCCTCAATGTAAACTAAGAACCAAGTCAAAGAGAGGAAAATAGCGATATTACCCAAAAGTGGAGCGATCCCCGTAAGAACAAGTCCAAAAAATCTACAAAACAAGTTAGTACCAAGCATAGCAAAAACAAATAACAAAAAGTTAACTAATTACACTAAACTAAAATAAAAAAGGAAAGAAAAATAAAAAGAAAGAATAAAAAGCTAACTATATACAACCTACTATTTAGGCTTCACACTAACTGTACACTAAAAGTCTAAATAGGTGAGGGTCCACCATAAAAACGATTTGACTTTGGAGGATAACCGGTGTACCCTCACATACAAGCATGCCTTCTAAAAAATATGAATTCCGGTTGAAAAACGAAAGGCATGTGTAAGGGGGAAGAAATGAACCATCGTCAATTAAAAGTTTTGGAGGGACGATGGGGGTTTGGATTGAATGGGTGACAAAAACATGTGGGGACCGAGAAAAGTCGAATATCCTCCTAAGGATTTAGCAAGCGTAATGGGAAGTGGCGCACAGAAAGGTAAAGATGCGATTGTGGAGGGCGACTCGAGCAAGTACTCCTCATCGGCGAAAAGGTTTAAAAATTAAAGTTTGAAACCGAATCATCGGGTACTTGTGACGGTGGGATAATAGGTAATGAAAATGGGGATGAAATAAATTCAAAATCATGAGATGAATCATCTTCGCATGAAGATTAAGTTTCGAAGGAAATAATATCATTTTTAATGAAATGTTCTTCTTTGGAGGCCAAAGAAGAAATCATTTCATTGTAAATAGATATTACGTCATTATCATCCTCACTTTCAATATCTATTACGCGATGGGCAAAGTCTAGAATGGCTTGTTCCAAAGTAGGCACAAGTACCTCATTTGGTTCAAAACATTCCTCGACCTCGAAACTCTCGGAAGCAAAATCGTCATCGGACTCAAATAATAAATCCAACTCATGTTCCCACGAACGATTTTCTTCCCGATAACGATTTTCAATTTTCTCATTTTCATACATACGCAAACCCTCACCGAATGTCATGGGTCGAGGTGCGAATGCATGAAAATGGGAACTTTGAAAATTACCATCGGACTTAAACGAAACATCATTATGATAGGAATTTTGAAAACTATTTGAATTCGTTTCAAAATTCCTATTATAAGGAGGTAAAGGCCCAAAATCATTGTCATCATCATCAAAATTCCAATAACCTAAGTTTTGACTTTCGTTATACTCGCCCAAAGTCATATTTGAATTTGTTATACTTTGGGATTCTAAGTATTCATCGAAAGTCATAGGCCTAGAATTTTGAGAATTATAACAAAGATTACTGAAAGAATTGGAATAAGACATGCTTACCCCAAAAATGGCTCAAGTGGAGAATTCCACAAAGTAGGTGCACGCGGGGAAAATTCGAGCATTTCTAAGTGCTCAAATGTGGAAGTCCTGCAAAATATTAGCAAATAATACAAATAGAAAGAACATACTATGAAATACTAAATCAAATAAAGTCTAAAACAAACTCATCCTCGGCAATGTCGCCATTTTGGTAGCGCGCGAGAAGTGTGCGCGTGTAAAGTGCACAGTCGTTATTTTCTGTCTCCCCGCGACTATACGAAAACCTAAATTACTACTACCCTTGCGGGGAAAGTCTAGCGATAAGTCGGGTATCGAGAATCCACTGGGATGAGTTGCTAGAATTTATGTGATTTAATACTCCGAAATAAAAGTGCAAAAGGTGATTACAAACTAAAATAAAAGATGCATAAAAGGGAAATGATTATCTAGGCGAGGGAAATGAAACTAGATTAACAAAGCGAGTAAAACTATAGGTTGCGTCGAATAACCCTCACCCGAGTTAATTTATATAAAATGGTTACATGGGTCGACGAGTCATTAAGAATGCGTCTCGTTTCGACAGTGAATTAAATCAAGGGTCGTCATGCCCCTAAATCCTCATAAAAGCCGAATAAGATTTTGGTGTCAACAAATATCCTGAAAATTACGCACGAAAGGTCATAAGCAAGGGACATACATGATATGCCCCATCAAATCTCCTAGGTGTAATAACTAGGACAACGCACCCGAAATAAACCCGTAAACACTATCACCAAGCAAAGCAACGCGTTAACCCGAGTGAGTTCCATTCAAACACAACCTAATTTAAATTAGCTAGAAAGCATCGTAAAAACGCAATAAATAAACGCAGTAAAGAAACTCGATAAATCTATACGAGAAAGCGTGTAAAGAAAGAAAGTAAACCTAATTTATAAAGCATGTAAATTACACTACAAAGCAAGAAATTAATGAAATACAACTATATTAATGGTAGGGGAGATGAATAGTGCTACTTACAACCCAAATGGGTGTCAATCCAAAGAGAAATAAGGAAGAGATCTCCTAAAACCCCAAACCCTAAGCTATTCTACCCTAAAATCGTGTATATCTACTGAATGTCTTCTTATTACAACAAAATTGCTTTATATAGTAAGTTGGAATAAAAGAAAAGAAGAAAGAAAACAAATGCAAAATGTCTACAAAAAACAGGGGATCGATCGATCGACCCTTTTGGTCGATTGATCGATAGTAGAAATCATGGAAAAATTGTGAAGGGTCGATCGATCGATCAAGAAGGGCAGACTGCATTTTCTCCTGTTTTGGCTTGCATTTCTTCTCTGCTAAAATCACCGTAACTTCTTCGTTCTAAATCAGAATCGTGCACCATTTGTGGCCACGCGAAGCTTACGAGGAGGGATACAACTTCCATGTAGATGTTGGGCCAGGTTCCCAAGCTTTTAAAAGACTAAAATGCCCTTGAACGTGCGATCGCGTACGGAAATCGAGCGGAATGCGTTTGAACTTCACACTTAGCATCTAAATACCTATAAAAGCTCAATTAACCCCTGTAAAATATGTTAACGTAGAAATACGAGGTTGTCTAGTTAACGAGCATAAATATAGGGAATAAGATACTCGAGGGGGCTAAAATTCGTCCGTTCGGAGGATGAAATACGCAATATTTGCGTATTATCAACAATCTTTATAGACATGCTCCAACAGAATTACACTTTCCATTGTGGTCGAAATATATAAGGCACAATTGAGAAATGAACATGGTCTACCCAAATATGAAATAATATGTAATGCCACAAATGACTGCGTAGATCCAGGATCAATGAGTGCATATAAATCTTTATTTGCAATAGAAAGTTTACCTGTAACCACTTCTGGTGTAGCATGGTCATCTTGCAGCGTCATCGCAAACACTCTCCCTCCCGCCCTCGATTCAGTTACTTGTTCTGTACCTCTTCCCCTGGTGTCACTACTTGGAGAGGATCCTTTATGAGGCCCCACACTACTGACTGAAATCGCTCTTGATAACGTAGGATAATTCTTTCTTAGATGACCCTTCTGGTGACAGTTAAAACATTCTATATTCAGTAACTTTGGGCAATTTCTCTTTATATGCCCTGATGTCCGACAAAAGATACAAGCATTTGGATCTCCTTGTGTTGAAACTCCTTAACCTCTTCCACTACTAGCCTCGCCCCTCTGCGAACCACTTCCCATACCTCTACCATACTAAAATTTTTACCCTCCAAGCCTTGAATATTCTGTATCATTACCATTTTTATAATTCGGGTCGAATTTGCTTCTCCTTACGCCACGTTCTCGATTCCTTCTCGCTTCATTCACATCATTTTATACTAGCATGGCTTTGTTCACCAAGACTATAATTTACAGTCTATAAAGCTGACAACCGTGATTTAATAACTAGCTCTAGTCCATCGAGAAATCGGCTACACATGTCTCCCTCATTCTGTACAAACCTTGAAGCAGACCGAGATAAGGCTGTAAGTTTAGCTTTTTATTCTCTAACTGTCATGCTTCCCTAATTCAACATAAAATATTCTTTCTCCTTTTGTTTTCGATACATTGGGGAAAAATACTTATCAGACAAATATTTGACAAAATCATCCCATGAGATCACATTATCACCTCCTGGAGTAATCAACAAATGTTTTGTGGCATCCCACCAATACTTAGCTTCTCCTTTCAGCATATATGTTGCCAAGGTCACTCGTTGATTTTCAAGGATTCTCATTACCCCAAAAATAAGTTCAATCTCTTTAACCCACGCTTCTGTCTCTACTAGATAAACCGCTCCTTCAAATGAGGGTGGATTCATTTTAATAAATTTATCGTGTGAAATACTCCTTTGTTCTCGGTGTATCACCTCCTCTGCCCTAGCCAATGCTTGTGCCTCTAGTTTCATGGCTTGCTATTCTTCCATCTAAGCCATAAACCTAGCTTGTTTCTCTGCCATTAAAGTCATAGCATGTGCCATTTTTTACATGTCTGTTAATTATTTCAGCTCTATTTCTACATTTCCATGAATAGATTGCTCAACCTCCGCTTCTGCTATTTGAAGCCTCATCTTCTATTCCCACATTCACATTCCCTCCTTCCATTCTTTTATATCTAAAATGAATCAAAGATATAACAATATACATATATACATATCTTTCCTACCATAATCGTTAGTTTCAAACAAAATATATTTTTAACATTAACTGCCAAATCTAGACTCTTCTCACTCCAGAACCTCTAAAACCTAGGCTCTGATACCAAAAGCTGACACACCCCAACCCAATTACTTATAATTAAGTTTTAAAGTCAAAGTGAGTCATACCATGATTAATTTAACCAAACCATAAACACGAGTTTTAATTTCAGAGTCATCATTATGAATCCATATAACTAAAAACCTTTTTACAACATCAGAGTAGGCATGCCAATAAAAACTTTCTTGAAGGATAAGTTAACTTAATTACATCATTTACATTAAACAAAATCTTTGTTTCTCCCATTCCTGGCTAACCCAACTCTACCTCCTAGATTTGGCTGTGATATCGTGTTACCTGAAAAAATTTGAAAATAGCCCAGTGAATGCATCACTACTATACTACTGCATGAATTTAAATGAAATAAATAATTTCCATATAATTATGTATTAACATATCCGGCTCATTCATAATGAATGACCAACTTTTCGAATCATGATTCACATATCCTTTGTAAATAGACAATTCTCCCCCATTTTTAGTTGAGGAGTAACCCTTTGTCATTAATAAACAAATTTCCCCTATTCTGGGTCGAGGAGTAACCTCCCATTTAGGTAAACCTAAATGAACAATTTTATATCCATAACATTATGATCATATTCGTAACAGTATACAAATACATCATTCCAGTGAGTACACTCACCTTAGGTTGTCAACTATGTATTTATGTTTCCTTCGGGTGGAGCTGAACTGGGTTGATTAGACCTTAAACCTGTCAATACAACTAAATCAGTACTGAATCTCAATCATAAGTATTATCCTAACATAATTATGTAACTATCCATGACTATACAACACCAATATAATTTCACTTCAGTCACATTCCATGAAACATGAGTAAAGACAAAATAATGGTACACATGTTGATAAAGTTATGAACATTCAACCGTAAAAAATACCTCATAAGGGATTTATAATTAAACCCAAGTAAATATGAAAACATACTTCTCAAGGTATATACACATGAAACATTTACTCAAAATACTCTTTAGAAAGAGGATATAACAATATTCTTTCATGGGTATTCAGTATGGCCTCAAATTATTATCTTCTATACTCAACCATCCTATATTCCCAAATTGTATAAATACAGGTGTCCAACCTTATCAATATGAAAACATATATGAATATAATTTCCAGTACAAGTGACAGTATAATTTTTCAAGCTTCCTAGAGCAAGTTATGACCATTTATTTACAACACAAGAAATCTGCCCTACAAGCTCCTCTATTGTTCCTTCGACTTCCAAGATTTTTCATAATTTTTCTACATCAAAACTTTCCATTAATTTCTACCCATTTTCAGTGCACATACTGAATAGTACATAATTAAAGTTTCATAATTTTTTGACTTCATTTGCTATGTCAAAATCGTGACAAGACTCTAGGTATATCGAAATTAAATATCCAAACAGCAACTATGTACCAACTTGAAACCATCACCAAGGACAAACCACAAGGAGTTAAATTCTAACTTTCGGATATGATATGAATATATGAGTCTACTTTCATATACAATTGTAATTTCTGAATTCCAGTAAGCACACAAAAATATATGCAAGTTTGAATACAAAGTGTTTTAATACAAAGTAATATGGCCTATAAACACTACTTATCTCACACATGAACCAATGCATATTATCACAAAGGATAATGGAATTTTAATCAATAATTCACGATTTATATACTTTGAAATAAGTATAATACACGATTAAAACAATATTGACACATAATTTTACGTTGGAAACACCTTAAGAATTTTTTTGGAATTCTTTTCCTAGATTTTAATGTAACCCTTTCTTCCTTAACTTATACTTTCTCTTTCCTCAAGCTAAAAACTCTTCAAACTGAACCTAGGATTAATTTGCCTAAAGAAATAGGTTAGAAGAAGAGTTTTAAGTCGGCCAGGGCTGCCTCCCAATCCATCCAATCAAATTAAAATATTTGGTTTACTAAAAGACAATTTACCACTTAAAGGGAATGGACAGATTTGCCCCTTGTTCGTAAATTCAATCTAACTTCTTACTCGGACATCCGTTTGATGCACCGTTTATTGTGTTACAACCCTAACTCACCTGTCTAAAACTATCTATTTTTTACCTCAAATCAGCTGTTATGTTATAAAGGTCAAAACTAGTCTTAAACAGGGACATTTCTACCGAAATTAATAAAATTATGTGTTTATACATAACTCAACATTTCACGATTTATGAAAGTAGGATTGGACTAAACATGATGACTTAACATTCTCAATACTAATAACATATTATCCATATCACATAAGCTAATCATGATTTAAATATAATTTATCATAATTATATTCGGGTTGTCACAGTTTGTACCAGGGCCATTCAAATTCTTGAACTTCATTTGATTTTTGAAAAGAAAGAAGAAAGCAGTCAATTCCAACATTGCCTCAAATAAATAAATAATCCAATTAATGTATATATATCCTCAATATATTAGTATAAATTCAGACATTGACTTACTATATCTTCTATAAAACTACAAAGGGATGTATTGCCCCGACCTAAATGAAGTTGAAATATTCATTAATCTTTGGGCAAAATTCCATCTATTATATACATCTCACTCATCTTTCAGTTTATAGAACACTAAATTTTTAAAAATTAGAGATTCCATGGTGGCTTGAAATTTCTTGCAAATTTTAAGGTTTTTTTACTTGATCTCCAATTCAAAATACTGTATTTGACATAACCCCCAATTTCATAATCTCTCAGACATAACCTCCAAATTTTTAATGACACCGTTAGAGATCTATTAAAAATTAGTGTTTCATAATTATACTTAACTCTCAACTCAAATCTTTTATCAAAATATCCTCATTTCATCTTCTTTCCCAAATCAAAACCCTAACTTCTTATCAAACACCAAACCCACCAACACCTCCTCCATCGATTCAACCTCAACTAATTCAACAAAAACAAACTCCTCATTTCAAAATCAAACACAGAGAACATCAACTAACAACTAAGTAAACTCAAAAAAATCCCCAAAACAACTATTATAAATAGAAATGAAAAAAAAAACAAATTAGGCATGTGTAGTAGAATATGTTAATTCTTTTGATTACGAAAAATCCCAAATAAGTTCAAAAGTTTTGAGCGACTAAATCCGACTGGTCTGCTCCTAAACTCACCAGCTCAATCCTTAACCGTATCGTCAATTTGAGGAAGGGTTAGATGTTGGGATTCGGTTATGGCTATGAGAGAGCGTTGAAGATGTGTGGGGTTTGGGTGGTTGTTAAATGGGATGAAGATGGTTGTGATTTCATGGTGGTTGGAGATGGGGTTGTGATGGTGGTGGTGGTGGTGTTATTGGCTTGACAGTGGTGAAGGTGTGGGTTGTTTGGATTTTGGTGTGTCGATGGTTTTGCAAGAGGTTTCTGGTGGATTGATGGTGATGGTGATGGTAGTAGGTGATAGTAGTAGTGTTGTGGAAATGGATTGGATTTGAGCACATATTTGATTTAGAAGAAATTTGTTTTTTGAATCAATTGGGGTTGAATCAACGGAAGGGGAGGAGGAGGTGGTGATGGTTTTTGGGTTGGATGTAAAGTTAGGGTTTTGATTTGGGGAAGAAGAAAAAGTGACGGTATTTGGGTCAAAAAATTGAGTTGGGGATTAAGTTTAATTATGATACACGAATTAATTAACAGAATATTAAGTCAAACATTTCATTAAGAAGTGATGTTAAGCGACCCTAAATTTTATTTATGTGTCTCATCTTACCTTGTGCATCTTTAATCAGTACGCTTACTGTGTGAGAGAGAGGGGGAGGGCGGGAGGGGGGGGGGTAAATTCTATTCTTGTTTTAGTTCAAAGACTTGTCATTTTGTAATAGTGAAATGGGCTATATGACATATCTTTTCATATTTTGGGGGGTTCAATTTGTTTATGTTTACAACATTATCGTTTTGTTTTTCTACAAGGTTTCGGGGCAGGATTTTAATCTAAGAGCCGAATGGCATTTTGTCAATTAGCATATATATTTTAAATATTATTTAAAGTCGTTACCTATCAAATGATATTGGGTCATATTTTTATCTAGTGTACTGTGTAATCTATCTGAACAAAAAAACAAATTTTGAGATAGGTTGATGGGAAATATCGTTATAGAGGGCAATAGGGTTTTCTAAAACACCAGCTAAAGTTGAGATATTCATCGAAAACAAATTGGGATTATGTGATATTCTTTTCATGTTGGATTGGGTGGATTTTCTACGTGTTTGACTGAAAGGTTGTAAACTTGGTTCTGCTCCAATGTTGTTTGTATTCAATATGTCGAAGAAATGTCAAATTGAGTTTTAATATCAACTAACTCTTGGTTTCAGAAACCACTTAAATCTTCATTTAACGCTTGGGGTACTGGTTTGACCTTTTATTTTGATTTTTGTACTTTTGAGAGTTTATTTGCTTTGCTCGCTTTTATCTTCAGTTCACCCTACAATGCACATTAGATTTATGTGCCTTGATGTTTGTTTCAAGTTAAAGTTGAACATAGAGATACAACTAAATTATCTTATTTTTGTATCCAGCACTTCGTAGTTTTTGAAATGCAAAGTTCAATGTATTTAGGTCCTTTTTTAAAAATTTGTTCATAAATAACTTAAGCTAAATGTTCATCTCTTTCCTCTTTGCTTTTTATCAATAAAACTAACTATTATTTCTTTGAGATTTCAAACGACTTTGATAGGGCTTTCTGTTAATTTTTTTCTAAAATTTATAAATATGATTATGAATCAAATTAAAAGCCCAAACAAGGGGTCGAAATCCATATACAAGAAGTAGTACCAAAAAATCAAACGGACACTTGAAAAAAAAAGGTCGTACCCAGTGTACAATGCTCCCGCGAGTAGATGTAGGTGAGCCTAAAATGAAGAGGTTGTTGCTTCTAACTCGAAACCGCGAGATAATGCTTTGGGCGGACAAGCCCTTGCCATCGCACCAAATCCAACCTCTACTATTGGACAAATAAACACTAGACTCCTAATATAATTGTTCATAAAGATTTAATTTACTATTGTTCACTTCCTCTTTTTATCTATTACAGTAGATTATTAATGTATTTGAGGGAAATTGTTTTTTTAATCTCAAATGTAAACCTTATTCCTAGCCTTAATTTAATTCATCTTTCTGCTGTAGTTGACCCGCTCCCTTTACTTTTCAGCTTTTAGATGCACTTTATACAGTTGATAGACAGAAGAAATGTATGTTTGTTATTTCCTCGAGTGTCAAGTGATGTATGCTTTATATTTCTTGGGTCTCTACGAGATATGTGGAAAGACAAAATTAATATCGAACCAAACAACATGTCACTATATATTATAATATTTCATTAATCTACGTTAATATTGTATCAAGATACCTTGGTGCAATCATATATGTGTTTGTTTTAGGCGATAAGGCTAATAGTTGATGTGATTTGTATTCAGATTTTTTGTTTTATATTATTTCATTATTGTGTCAGCATGGTCATTTGGGATACTTTTTTGGTCGCTAAAAGTCCCATCGTGGGCCAAAACCCAAGAAGGAAAATTACGGGGTTAAACTCGATTACAAAGAATTAATGGGGTGAAACTCCGAATAACTCTTATTAATATACTAAAGTTTAAAGATTAATAGGCATGTTCTAAAAATGCTATATTTTCTTGTTTACCCCAAATGCTTTGTGCATTGCTTTATGCCAACAATATTTTATGACCACCTCTAGGATTATGGCATTGATTTTGAAAATAAAAGTTACGTCCCAAAAATACTATTCTGGTGGAGAAAGTTATATAGTTATTTGTTTGACTAGATATTTCCCCGAGGGTGGTGGTGATGGTGATGGTGATGGTAAATAAATATTTTTTAACTATTTTATTCTTAATATCAAACACTTGAAATTCAATTTACGCGAGAAATTGATTAGTTTTATAGACAGAAGTAAGTGTAGTTCTATGTGTACTTATAATCCGATATATTAGAAATCCTGATTCTCTTTTTAGTGTGTGATTAGTAATTTTTGGTTATTATTATGGTTGTAACTAAAGGTGGGTTTGGGTAATAGACGACATGGACAATTTACTCATGTATTTTTTTAGTCAAGATCCAACTTATTTCATTTTTTTTTGCGATACTGTTGAGGTGTTTTGTTTAATGGGTATTTCTTTGATTGAATTCGAATTTGAACATATTTTAACTTTGATTTGACATGTTCATGTTTTGATCCTCGTAATCCCCACCCACCCCGGGCTAATATTCGTATCCATTTATGTTTTGGTAGGCATGCATAAGTTCTGATTTGCCTCCTGATAGGTGAGGATATCGGTTGTTGCAGCTTTACAGGCACTTGATGGTGAGGATATAGTTATTTGTTTGACTATAATTTTTTTCCCCAGGGGTGGTGGTGATGGTAAATAAATTATCTGTTTGCTTAATTGTTTTATTCTTAAGATCAAACACTTGTACTTCTTCTTATGCGAGAAATTGATTAGTTTTATAGACAGAAGTAAGTGTAGTTCTGTGTGCACTTGTACTTCTTATTTTTATTTTATGATTTGTAATTTTTGGTTATTATTGTGTCCATCCCCGATCCTAATCCCCGCGGGCGGGCGCGTGGAGGAAAGGATCCTTCGGGTCCTGCGCGTCCCTCTCGGGAGCGCTTCGGCCGGCATCGTTTGTGGTGTGAAAAAAATGTAGAGAGATTCCGAGTTGCCAGTCTGTTTTACTCAAAATAGACAAAAGAAAAAGGGGAAGCCTCCCCGAAGGATGGCATCCAAAGACATACTGGTGCGTGCAAAACCAAAATGATTCGAGAAGGGTTCGGAGGCTTAGTAACGAAATGGGAAGGTGTTAGGCACCCATTCCGCCCTTTCGGTCTCTCATGGATATTTGATATTTTCCCTTATGTTTCCCCCCGTGATATGTGTGTATGTGTATATATATAGAATGGAGGTATTAATCCTCGACTTGTATCATGGAAAAGATAAAGCGAGTCATCCGTAGGAAGATATTAAGAGTAATATTAGAAAAATAAGATTTACGCGATTACCCCTACGTTGATCGTTATAATGGAACGATAACTCATATGGAGTAAAACTTCACTAAGAGCAAGTATATAGCATATAAGGAAAATGGATTAAAAAGAAGATAGAAGATAAGGTAAAAAGTGAGAAAAAGGACTCGAGTCTCGGGTTTTACCCCGAGACGCCTACATAGCCTATAGAGGCATCAAACTTCACGTAGTTCGCATACAAAACGAGGGGTGGGGTTTATCCCATAAATCCAAATGGGGAATCTCTTATTTTTGAGTGTGTGTGTGTGTGTGTGTGTAGAAAAAAGGGTTTTAGATTGTGAGAAAAGTGTGGAAAAAGTGTGAGAATCCCTACTTGGAATTTATGAGCAAACCCTCTTTTTCTTGTTTTTGGGTTTTATTTATATAAAAATAAGAGATGTACAATAATACTAAATAAAAATTATATTAGGATGTGTGAGATGAGATAATAAAAGTGCTAAGTAAGAAAACAAGTTATTGGAAATTCAAGAGAATTTAGGAGAGAGTTTGAGAAAGTTAGACCTTCTTGAAGATCTTGAGCTTGATCTTGAATGTTGGAGAGCAGCCCTTACACTTTGAATTATGATGGAGAGTGGTTAATTCACCAAATTTGATGAAAGGGATGATGAAAAGTGGGAGTAAAAGGAGGATTTGGAAGTTGAAATCACGCTGCCTTCGAGAGAGGTTAATGGGATTCGTTGAGAGGCATTTTTATCAGATCTGGTCTCTTCCTTCAAATGACGTGAAGACCTCATTTTATAGCCCCAGGGGACTGCCGATCGGCATTGCCATGCCACTACTTATCGGCAGGTGCCGATAGACAGGGTCTAGAACCTGCCATTTGACAGTGCACTTCAGGCTTTTTTGAGAAATCGGCCGCCGAGGGCAAACCGTTGGTCAGAATTGCACACGGGGCATACCATTGGAAAGGTAATTTAGAGACCTTCGAAAATCCTTTGGATCGCTCCCGGGTTTGGGAGTTGACTTTGGGTCAAATATGGCTCGTAAGCGTTTTTCGGTCCATTGGACGGGGAATTATTCGGACGCAAACGGATCGTTCGTCCTCATGGTAAATCCGAATCGTGCATGGGGCATACCATTGGAAAGGTTAGGAGATGTACTTTGACATTACAAAGAGTTTCAACCAGTTTGGAGAGTTAACTTTGGTCAATCGGGCCCGGGAAGTGCTCGGTGGCCTCCCGGAGTCAGACGAATCGTTCGTATGCATGGAAAGTCGGAATTGCACACGGGGCGGACTGTTGGAAAGGGTATTTAGGGACATTTGAAGATATATTCAGTCTCGATTGAGATGAAGAGTTGAATTAGGTCAAACAGATCCCGGGAGCGCCCGATGGCCTCTGGGTCAGGTTTCGGACGCAAATGGATCGTTCGTACGCATGGTAAGAAGTATCCCAATGCCATATCCTTTTTTATTGGCAGCGCCATCAGAGAACATTTTCCATTGAAGGTGGTCTTGAGTGGTGCAGAGGATGTTTTCATCTGGGAATTCAGAGATCCAGACATCTGTTTCTTCTACAGGGTAGTCAGCGAGGTAGTCAGAGATGGCTCTTCCTTTAACAACTTTTTGTGTTACGTACATGATATCGAACTCGGTTAGGAGCATCAACCATCGGGCCATTCGGCTTGATAAGGCGAGTTTCTCAAGCAGGTATTTTATGGGATCCATTCGGGATACAAGTTTGATGGGGAAGGCGAGCATATAGTGTCCCAACTTTTGGGTGACCTAAACAAGTGCGGCACATGTCTTTTCTAAAGCAGTGTAGTTGACCTCGTACCCGGACAATTTGAAACTGGCATAATAGATGGCTCTTTTTTTGTGGGAGTCTTCAAGGTATTGGGATAGCAAAGCCCCAGCTGCAGTGTCGGTTATGGTTAGGTATAGGAGAAAAGGGAGACCAGACTGTGGTGGCATGAGAACTGGAGGTTGGGTCAGATATCATTTGATTCAATCAAAAGCTTCTTGGCAGGCCTCATTCCAAACCTTGGTTGAATCCTTTCGGAGGAGCTTGAAGATTGGTTCACAGATGGAGGTTAGCTGGCTGATGAACCGGCTGATATATTGTAATTTCCCAAGAAAACCTCGGACCTCTTTCTCTGTTTGGGGTGGTGGCATCTCAAGTATGGCCTTCAGCTTTGTAGTATCTGCTTCTATCCCCTTTTTACTGACCATGAATCCCAAGAGTTTTCCCTTTGTAACGCCGAAGACACACTTCTGTGGATTAAGTCGCATCTGATACTGTCGCAGTCGTTCGAAGAACTTTCGGAGAGCGGGAACATGACCTTCTCTAGTTTTGGACTTGATAGTCATATCATCCACGTAAACCTTGACCTCCTTGTGAATCAAGTCGTGCAGGATGGTTGTGGCAGCCCTTTGGTAGGTAGCCCCATCATTCTTGATATTGAATGGCATAACGGTGTAGCAAAAGGTCCCCCATGGGGTGATGAATGCGGTTTTCTCTTGGTGGTCGGGGTGCATCTTGATTTGGTTGTATTCGGCAAACCCGTCGACGAATGACTTGAGAGCATGACTGGCTGTGTTGTCCACAATCATGTTGATATTGGGTAGTGGATAATCATCCTTCGAAGAGGCTTTGTTTAAATCTTGATAATCCACACACATTCGAACCTTTCCTCTTGATTTTGGTATAGGTACAATATTGGCTAGCCATGTGGGATATTCGATCACTCGAATGAAACGCACGTTCAACTGTTTGACCACCTCTTCTTTGACTTTGAGCGACCATTCGGTGCAGAGTTTTCACAATTTTTGTTTAACCGGCTTGTAATCTGAGAGAGTGGGGATCTCGTGTCGTGCTATTTTAGGATCGATACCAGGCATATCTTCATACGACCATGCGAACACATCCACAAACTCCTTCAGCAATTCTTCGACTTGTGCACGCTCATGCTCTTCAAGGGTGGCCCCTATCCTAATCTCGCGCAGTTGGCTACTAGAATCGAGATTAATAATAACAGTATTTTCTTCATTAACTTGAACGCGGTTAAGTTGTTTATTATTAACATTATTTAGATTAGTTAAGAATTGTTCATTTGCAAAATAATTATCATCAAAAGTTCGATTAGAATCTAAAAAAATAATGTAAGGCACAATAAGATACTCAAAATCTTCGTTTATTTCATTAATAGGAAAAACGGCATTGATAACCTCATCAAAAGAGGTCTCGATTACATTTGAGCAAGGATAGACAACAAAAGAAGAAATAGGGTAAACATCGGGGTTAGGGGAGATTTCAAGAGGTAGAACTGGCGCAGCATGCTAGTTGAGGAGAGGTGTATCAACAGCTTTAATCATACGGGATGGGTCCATTGATGTAGTGCTTGAATGAACCATGCAGAGTGCCAGACCTAATATCTGTAAGTTGAAGGAATCTTCGGAGTCACTTTCCTCAGTCTCTTCGATATTTTTGATGAGCGGTTGTACACGGTATGGGAAACTATTAGCCCATGGGTAGCTATCTTAGAAAAAGATCTCCATTTCAGGCTTCATCTTCTTGTCTGTGTGGTCGTACCATGGTTCTGGAAAACCGCAAAAGGGGAAATCATCACCTTCTTTGATGAATCGTCCATTTAAGGAATCTCCTGAGATAGTTCGAACGCAGTCTAATCCTCTCTTTGATCGAGTCTGGCGGATCATTCTGAGCTCTTGTTCTGATGGTTGATACCCCAAGCCATAAGGAGGGAAAGCCTTCTTCAGTTCGATGGGCTCAAGTATCCCTTGCTGCCTTTGCCCTAGCCCCAGTCTGAGCATGAAGTGCATGTTTCTGAACATCTGAATCACATTGACATTTCCATGAGGGTCATATTCCGGACAAACCCTTTCTTTGAAACCATCCCCTGCTGGGAGTAGGGATGGCTCGACTCGAAATCCTGATAGGAGCATATCATTTGACCCGTACTGTATCTCAAGAATTGGAATGCTAGTGCTTGCTCCCTCGATATTTTTGTCGTCGCCCAAAATGGTGATGACTCGCCCGTCGGTGAAGAACTTCAATTTCTAATGGAGTGAGGAAGACACACCCTTGATATTGTGGAGCTAGGGGCGTCCGAGCAACAGGTTAAAATAGGTTGGGATGTCTATGACTTGGAATTCAACGTCAGGGTTTATAGGGCCAATCCCTATTGCAAGTTTTATGGATCCCATCACCTCACAACGGGTATGATCGTAGGCACACACAGCGGTGGAGGTTGGAGCGAGGTCTCTTTCATTCAGGCCTAAACATTTGAAGGTTTTCAATGGGCAAACATTCAAGGCGGATCTGTTATTGATAAGAGAGAGTGGCACGGCCTTTCCCATAACTTCGACGGATATGTTGAGTGCATGATTGTGATTCGGACCAATTCTGGGGATTTCTTCTTCAGAAAATGATAGCATTCGGGTAGAGGTCAAGGATCCGACTAGATTTACCGCTTCTTCTGGTGTGGTGGAGGGAGGAACTATAGGTCCAATGAGTAATTTGATTAAAGAATTTCTGTGTAGCTGAGAAGACATGAAAAGCCCCCATAGAGTGATGTTAGCTTGAGTTTTCTTCAGTTGATCAAGGATATTGCTCTCCTCAATTGTCATCTCTGGCATAGGAAGGTTTTCAATGCCTTTCCCCTTGTCATTTGTTGGTAGCGAGCTTGGAACTTGGTAATGCCTCCCAGATCTGGTCATGTGATTTACTGAAGAAAGAAAAAACTTAAATCCTGTTTCCTCATCAATCTCAGGTTGCTCTGCCACCCTGTCTATTTATCCGAGGATTTCTTCAAATGAGATCATACCACATATGTCGACTACTGGGCCAGCTCTTCCTGAAGCTTGTTCTTCGCTTGAATCTTTGAATCCTTCCCCCCATTCGGTGGTAATAATTTTATCTTTCCCTGTAAAGTCTATGCATTCCACAACTTCAACGGCTTATTCATACAAGTTCTCCCATTCTGTGGGGATATGTGTGATTGAAGGGATCAAGTAACCCGGTGATACTGCAAATGTTGTTGGTTTGCCTGAATAATTCTGCCATAATCTGGACAACATCATCCAGGCTGACTTCGTCGGTTGGTACCACCCACTTGTCTGAATCTCGGGCCCATTTTCGTGCCTCCAAGAACAGTGTGCTTAATTTCTGGCAATCGATGACCATCTGTGAGGGGAATTTCAGCCCGAATTCCAGGAGTTGGTTTAACCCCTCTGACAATTCCATACCTCCATTTTCAGAACGGGTACGCACAGTGATGCATGCTCTGGTAAGGAGTGACAGTGCCTGATCAGCGAGGCTAGTAGGGTGTAGGAGGAAATATGGGAAAATTTGAAGAGGTTTAGGAGGTTATAGGGGTGTGATTTGTGTTGATGGATCGAAATTCGAGTTTTCTTCCAAGAAGATGGCATTGGTGTGATTTGGGAGTGGGTTGTGAGTGGTGTTTGGCTTAGGATTGGCTGGTGGGGCGATGGTACCCCGGTCAATGAGATCTTGGATTACATTTCAGAGGTGAAAGCACTGGTCGGTGGTATGGCCAGCAGTTTGGTGGAAGGCGCAATGAGCGTCGGTCTTGAAGTTTCTTGGGAGTGGATTTGGCAATGGACGTGGATCCAAGGGCTTAATGAGGTTTCGGCTTAACAGGGCTTTGTAAACTTTGGAGAGAGGAGCATGAAGCTCAGTGTATTCCCTTCGGACGGGAGCAGGGTGACTTTCTGGTGCCCATGATGTGGTCGGTTGAGAGATGTTATTGATGGTTGAGACTGTAGCATTGGCAGTCTTGTCATACTTTCTAGGGGTGAACTGTCCTGACACCTTCTTTGGTTCAATTTCCGCTTTAACTAGGATTTCCTCGATTTCCACTCCAGCCTCTTTGAGAGCTCTGAAGTGGGGATAGTATTGTCCTCCCATAGTCGCTCGAACATGGGGCAAGAAGTTCTTCTTCACTATGTTGACCTGTTCTTCCTCGGATGGCCGATTAGTCATGGCAGCTGCTTGCTGCTTCCACCGAGTTATGAAGTTACTGACTGATTCCCCAGGATTCTGTTTGAGAAGCTCTAAATCATGACGGGTGACCTCAAGCTCTTCGTTGTATTTGTACTACGACATGAATTCTCGGGCTACATCCTCCCAGCTACGGATTCTGGATTCCTCAAGAGATAAAAAACCATCGTAGGGCACTATCCTTCAAAGTTTGCTGAAACAATTGGGCCATCACCTCTTCAGAAGCCCCTAGTAGAGTCATGGAACGATGATAACCGTGAAGATGAACAATTGGGGGACCACTACCCCCGAACTTCTCGATATTTGGCATCTTGAACTTCTCGGGTAACCTCGCTTTAGGATAAGGAGACATGTGGGTGTAGTCCATGTAGTTCCCAGAGATCCTGACTTCGTCAAACTTCTTGGTGAGCATCTTAGGATCCTCTTTGACTTTATTCAACTCCTCCTCCTTTGGATCAACTACCATAGGCAGGTTAGCCATAAGCTGGGCAATGTTTGGCATTGGAAGCTGGGCAGGCGACGACCCATTGGCAGGAGGGGCACGTGGAGCGTCCTGATATTCTTCTGGGACCCAGATAGGCTCGGGTGGACCCATAGCATGAGGGAACAGGGCCTCGATCTCTTGAGGAATAGGAACTTGGTTTCGTTGCATTTCTCGGACCTCAGCTTGGAGGTTGTCAATCTTGGCCACGAGCTGAGCTAGGATTGTCGGTAGATCCGGTTGTATGACTGGTGCTTGATCTTCATTCTCCATGGAAGATGGATGGATTCCGGACTCGAAAGAAGTAGTAGAGGAGAGGATGAAACTCGGGGTGATTTAACTGAAGACCGAAGCCAATAGGGAGCCCAACCAAGGGCTTGCAATTGACCTGAGAAGGCGTAGGATGAGATTTATTTTTGAAAAAAAAAGGAAGAACTATTTTTGGATTTTTGATAAAGAAGGGATAAATGTTTTTGGATTTTTGATAAAGAAAGGAGAAATGTTTTTGGATTTTTAATAAAGAAAGGAGAAATGTTTTTGGAGACGGAACTCAGCACGATTATTATGATTATTATGTTCTCACTTGTATTTAATTCTCCTAAATGCAATGCCGGACGGGACTCAAGCCTGGAAAAGTGGGGGTCTTAATATAGGCAAAGCTACATTTGGACTTGTAACCAGGCTCGCGGACAGGGCCCCATTTTAAAAAATGCGCGAAAATTGGGTGGCAGGCCGACCTAGAATTTCGGCAGAGTTTCGGGTTGAAACCGACAATCTAAAGTGCGTATCATAGGTTTGACACCTATATGCGGGTATGCAATTGGTTGGGTGAATCGGCATGGGTTCCCCCTTTTGGCATGACTTCCACGATATACGTCTTGCTCTTGCGGGCAATCGGTACGTGTGGACAAGCCATTTGATATACCTGAGTGTACGTGAATTGCCTCACCATATACCTCGTGGGGACGGTACGTGTGAGAGAGAATTCGATATACTCAACGTACGTGAACGAATTCCCTGCGATATACCTTCCATCATAACTTCGGTCAAGCGGTACGATGCGGGGGAACCGTTCGATATACGTTGAAGGTACTTAGCCAATGGAAGGTGCGAGTCATATCGCTTAGGCTAACTACGACCTGCCAGACCAGCACCCATCACGAAGTGACCCTCCAGTTACTGGGTAAAATTTGGTCAATATCAATGCTCTTTGGTGATATCGTGTGAATCATGCATGACTCTCTTATTAGTATCTTATGAAGAGAACGCCTTTCTTGATTATGCCAAACAGGGAACAAAGTACAAGTACCCCCAAAGGTACACCAAGTATGGATGGGTGATGCGTGCAACATGGGTATATACATGTGATCCTAGGTGCACGTGGTGCGAAGTGTACATGGAGAATTTTCTACAAGTGTGTGAATATAAGAGTAAGCACGGGATACATGTGAGAAAAGGGGATAGGCAGATATGGGGGAAACATAAACAAATATAGCATCCATGTAAATAGAGTCAAGCCCACAAGAAAAAACACATGTACCCAGCGGAGTCTCCACTCTGGCCATCCCCGATCCTAATCCCCGCGGGCGGGCGCGTGGAGGAAAGGATCCTTCGGATCCCGCGCGTCCCTCTCGAGAGCGCTTCGGCCGGCGTCATTTGTGGTGTGAAAAAATGTAGAGAGATTCAGAGTCGCCAGTCTATTTTACTCAAAACAGACAAAAGAAAAAGGGGAAGCCACCCCGAAGGATGGCATCCAAAGACATACTAGTGCGTGCGAAACCTAAATGATTCGAGAAGGGTTAAGAGGCTTAATTACGAAATAGGAAGGTGTTAGGCACCCATTCCGCCCTTTCGGTCTCTCATGGATATTTGCTATTTTCCCTTATGTTTCCCCCCGTGATATGTGTGCATGTGTATATATATAGAATGGAGGTAGGAATCCTCGACTTGTATCATGGAAAAGATAAAGCGAGTCATCCGTAGGAAGATATTAAGAGTAATATTAGAAAAATAAGATTTACGCGATTACCCCTACGTTGATTGTTATAATGGAACGATAACGCATATGGAGTAAAATGTCACTAAGAGCAAGTATATAGCATATAAGGAAAATGGATTAAAAAGAAGATAGAAGATAAGGTAAAAAGTGAGAAAAAGGACTCGAGTCTCGAGTTTTACCCCGAGATGCCTACGTAGCCTATAGAGGCATCAAATTTCACGTAGTTCGCATACAAAATGAGGGGTGGGGTTTATCCCATAAATCCAAATGGGGAATCTCTTATTTGTGAGTGTGTGTGTGTGTGTGTGTGTAGAAAAAAGGGTTTTAGATTGTGAGAAAAGTGTGGAAAAAGTGTGAGAATCCCTACTTGGAATTTATGAGCAAACCCTCTTTTTCTTGTTTTTGGGTTTTATTTATATGAAAATAAGAGATGTGCAATAATACTAAATAAAAAGTATATTAGTATGTGTGAGATGAGATAATAAAAGTGCTAAGTAAGAAAACAAGTTATTGGGAATTCAAGAGAATTTAGGAGAGAGTTTGAGAAAGTTGGACCTTCTTGAAGATCTTGAGCTTGATCTTGAATGTTGGAGAGCAGCCCTTGCACTTTGAATGATGATGGAGAGTGGTTAATTCACCAAATTTGATGAAAGGGATGATAAAAAGTGGGAGTAAAAGGAGGATTTGGAAGTTGAAATCACACTGCCTTCGAGAGAGGTTTCTGGGATTCGTTGAGAGGGATTTTTATCAGATCTGGGATCTTCCTGCAAATGAGGTGAAGACCTAATTTTATAGCTCCAGGGGACTACCGATCGGCATTGCCATGCCACTACCTATGGGCAGCTACCGATAGGCAAGGTTTGAAACCTGCCATTTGGCAGTGCACTTCAGGCTTTTTCGAGAAATCAGCCGTTGAGGGTAAACTGTTGGTCAGAATCGCGCATGGGGTATACCGTTGGAAAGGTCATTCAGAGACCTTTGAAAGTTCTTTGGATCTCTCCCAGGTTTGGGAGTTGACTTTATGTCAAATATGGCTCGGAAGCGTTTGTCGATCCATTGGACGGGAAATTATTCGGACGCAAACGGATCGTTCGTCCGCATGGTAAATCCGAATCATGCACGCGGCGTACCGTTGGAAAGGTTAGGAGATGTACTTCGACATTACAAAGAGTTGGACCCGATTTGGAGAGTTTACTTTGGTCAATCGGGCCCGGGAAGCGCTCGGTGGCCTCTCGGAGTCAGACAGATCGTTCGTCCGCATTGAAAGTCAGAATCGCACACAGGGCTGACCGTTGGAAAGGGTATTTAGGGACCTTTGAAGATTCATTCATCCTCGGTTGAGCTAAAGAGTTGACTTAGGTCAAACAGAGCCCGGGAGCGCCCGGTGGCCTCTAGGTCAGGTTTCGGACGTTAATGGATCGTTCGTCCGCATGGTAAGTCGGAATCGCGCACGGAACAGACCTTTGGAAAGGGTATTCAGGGCCCTTTTTTAGATTCACTCAGTCTCTGTTGAGATGAAGAGTTTTACTTTTGCGTCAAACAGAGCCCGGGAGCGACCGGTGGCCTCTAGGTCAAGTTTCGGATGCAAACGGATCGTTCGTCCGCATGGTAAGTCGGAATCGCGCACGGGGTGGACCGTTGGAAAGGGTATTTAAATCCGTTTGAAGATTCATTGAGTCTTGGTCGAGATGAGGAGTTTGATTTTTGGGTCAAACTGAGCCGGGGAGTGCCCGATGGCTTTCAGGTCAGTACTCGGGACGTGACCAGGGTTTACAATTATGAAGGGAGGTACTAGGGACCTAAGGAGAGTCAGGGGGTAATAGAATGGGGTGTCTACAATTATTATGGTTGTAACTAAAGGCGGGTTTGGTTAATAGAAAGTATAGACAGTTTACTCATGTATTTTGTTAGTCGAGGTCCATCTTATATCATTTTTTTACGATAATGTTGAGGTGTTTTGTTTAATGTGTATTGCTTCTGTCAAAAAAGGTTGAATTAGAATTTGAACATATTTAAACTTTGATTTGACATGTACATGTTTTGATCCTCATAATCCCCACCCAACACCCAACCCGCGCTAATCTTTCTATTGATTCACGTTTTGGTAGGCATGCATAAGTTCTGATATTGCCGAATTTTGCGTGGGTTTAAAAAAATAATTTCAAAAACTTCCTATAGTTTTTTTGGGCTAGGTTCTAATGATATAACGTGATATTTTGAGGAGTTTGAAAATAATTTTGAAATTAGGGATTTGAGTAAAAAATTATGGGTTTGAAGGCATGGTGGAGGTAGGGGGCGGCTAGATTGGATGATGGCGTTAAAGCAAGTCTTGATATGTGCAAATAAAAGGGTAGGTTCAAGACAATAATACAATCTCTATGAGACTACACTGGATACAGGTTAAAATATTTTTCATCCAGAACCCTTTATCGAAAAGTGAATTGACTCTTTAAAAAGAAGGAATGATTTTAATTATTATGTTTTATTGTTTGAAAATAATTTTTTTAATTAAAATTTAGTTTTAATGAGAGTTTTAACAGACGCCCAGGGATTAGAGGCGAAAAGTAAGTAATTTTTTGTTTTAGCCTCTGACACGACAACCATTATTATACATCATAAATATCTATCCAATTACACATGAGTTTTTAATATCTTTTACCCAATTACACGTGTAAAATCACAAATAATAGGAGAATGGGATGAGTAATTCACAAATAATATGTATGGATAATTCCTTGAGTACCATCATTTTATAAGTTAATAAAAACTTAAATGTCACCTTCGATATGGACATAAATTTAAAAAAGGTGAGATCATAGTAGTTAAAGGTGCGCGGCTAGGCATAGCATCAATATCAGTAATCAGATTTTTCAAATTTTTGATATAGTGGGCTCGTGTAGTTGTGGAGTTGAGTGTTTGTATATGGAGAGTATGTATACAATATGATGAGTTTGGGGTGAATTGGGGGCCCTACATCATTACATAATAAAAAAGAGTGGAATAAGGATAGAAAAAACTTACTTAGAGAGTAAGGCAACTGATGATGTAAGAGCTAAGTTCACAAGCGTGTGAAATATACTTGATATGGGCATATAAGACGGGCTCATCATCCTCAGGATAACTCTTGTCAACTGTAAATACAATGTAGTGAATGTCAAGTTTGCAGGGGTCGGTGCCAACAAACCTAAGAGTCCATAAGAGGCAGAGGTATTTGCCCCCTATATGAAATAGATACACAGAGAACACATCATTGGGGAGGACATGTTCGAAACCCCTAACCGGGTGAAATAACTGCCTGCGGATGAGGAGGTCGTAGGCATAGATTTCCCCATCACTGAACTAGTAGAGAATACCATCGAGGGCAACAGAAGGCTCAAGAACTTCGGCAAAGGACGGTTCAGACAAGTTCATAAAATGATAGATGCCGCTAAATACAAAAAGTTTTCCGTCAATGGTGAAAGCACTAGGGGAAGTTCGACCGACGAGCATGGGTGCGCCTGATTTAAAGTGTAATGTTAATGAGACCCTTTTTGTGATGCCTGTTGTTACCCCTAGCTTTAAAGTGTGGTACATTGCTTTGTCTTTTTACTTGTATGGGTCCCGACAGGGCATAAAAGACAAAGCAATGTGCAACACTTTAAAACTAGGGATGATAAAAAGAGGTCACAAAAAATGGTCTCCCTATCAAAGCTCTTTTTGGAATGCACAGTTCAAGTGTTTAGGTCATTTTTAAAAATTTTGTTCATAAATAACATACGCTAAATGTTTACCTCTTTCGTCTTTGTTTCTCATCACTAAAAATAACCGTTATTTCTTTGAGATTTCATATGACTTTGATAAGAGGACTTTTTTTTCTGTATTTGATAAATACAATTATCAATAAAATTAAAAACCCAATCAAGGGGTCAAATCCATATACAAGTAGTACCAAAAAATCAAACGAGCAGTAGAAAAAAAATGTCATTACCTAGTGTACAAGGCTCGTGCGGGTAGATGTAGGCAAGCCTAAAATGGAAAGGTTGCTGCTTCTAACACTCAAACCCGCGGCATAATGCTTTAGGTGTACAAGTAGTTGTCATCGCACCAAATACGACCTATACTGTTGGACAAATAAACACTAGATTCCTAATATAATAATGCATAAATATTTATTTAACTACTGTTCACTCCCTCTGTTATCTATAATAGTAGAGTATTAATGCATTTGGGCAAAATTGTTTTTTAATCTCAAATGTTTTAATTTAATTCATCTTTATGTTGCAGTTGACTCGCTATCTTTAATTTTTAGTTTTCAGATGCACTCTATACATTTTATACGGTTGATAAACAGAAGAAATGTGTGTTTGCTATTTCCTCGAGTGTCAGATTCTGTATGCTTTATATTTCTTGGGTCTCTATGAGATATGTAGAGAAAGAGAAATTGATATCTAAGCAAACAACATGCCTCTCTATATTATAAGATTTTATTGGTTTACGCTACTACGGTATCAGGATCCCTTGGTGCAGTCATATATGTGTATGCTTTAGGCGACAAGGCTAAAGGTTATAGTGTTGTATTATTGTGTCAGCATGGTCATTTTATTTCATAAAGGTGCAGGTAGATATGTTTAATAATAGTATTGTTTTGGGTTTGGTCTCAATTATTTCTTTCAATATTGTTTTTGACTCCCAACATTTGCATTTCGTGGAGTTTGACTCCGAAAATGACTTTTAACGACGAAAAAAGTGTCACAAAAACATTTCGTAAAATATTTTGGGACACTTTTTTGAGTCGCTAAAAGTCATTTCGTGGGCCAAAACCCAAGAACGAAAATTACGGGAGTTAAACTCGATGGCAAAGAATTAACGGGGGAAAAAATTCCAAATAACCCTTATTAACATACTAAAGTTTAAAAATTGATAGGCATGTTTTAAAAATGATATATTTTCTTGTTAACCCCAAATGCTTTGTGCATTGCTTTATGCCAATGTAACAACCGGCCATTTTTGGAGACGATTAAAATCCATAATTAAATAAATTGACAATTTGGAGAATTTCTCGAAATAGTGATTTTTGGGGATTTTTGAGGATTTAATAATTTTCGAAGGATGTTATAAATTATTTTGGGACTGTATAGGTCGAAATAATTTAATTATATGTCGCCGTGGAGTATTGCGACAAAAGAGGTAAGATTTTGAGTAGAAAACCCGCATTTATTTATTTTGGATTGGAATAGTGATTTGCGGTCAAATACCTCGGATGGGAATTTCGACTGCGCCATAATTCTCGGAATGTCCGAGATAGTCGAAAAAGAGTGTCCGATTGTCGAAAATGAGTTTCGGGTAATTTTAGAGGTAAAAGTAACTCGTAATTGGGTAAACGAGTCGTTTTTGGGTTTTTAGGGTTTAAAACCCTTTTCTCTTATAAAAAGAGGGAGAGAGGGAGAGAAAAGAAAAAGAAATAAGAGAAAAGAGAGAAGAGAGAGAGGAAGGAGAAAAGAGGGGAGAAAAGGGAGATCTCGGGCCAACTCCGCCGGATTCGACTCGAGGTCGTCGGATTTTATCCACGAGGCAAGTGTTTACTTGCTTTATTTATCTTTTTGCATAAATATCTCATACCGTAGTTTGGTATAAACAAACCCTAATGGTTTTGGGGTGGGTTATCATGGATAAAACGGGTTTTTGGGAGTTAAAACAATTAAACCCCAATAATATTTCAATTTTGTTGAACTAGGGTTTTAATCCAAATTAATTGGTGATTCCGGGTTCTAGGATGTTTAGAACCCGTGTTATAAGTGTATTTGTAGTTGGTTGAGGTTGTAGGACGTTGGGTGAGGCGACAAAAGCTTGGGAGAAGCTTTAATGGCCGAAATCGTCTCGGAAGGGACGATGAATAGTAACCCGTCACCTTTGGGGGCATTTTTGGCCAGGAAAAGAATTGATTTAGCTTTCGGACAAAACATGAAAGTTGTAGATCTTTTCGATACGGTCGCGTGGCACCGACCGCGTATTTTTCTGATTTTTCTACGATTTGATATGATTTATATAAGATGGCAGCTCCGGGTTGGAATTTCCAACTCGGAAATCAAATCGGGAATTGGAAAAATTACGGCTAGAATTAATGTCGTAGATGTTCGGGATAATTTTTGGGGTAGTTTAGAAACCCCGAAAAGGAATTTGGGTTGTTGGATAAAAGAAATTGAGGGATTTTAATTTGGGAGACCTGGTGTGACCTGTCGACCGCGTCAAGGAGAAAGGGCCTACTGCTTTGTTTCGTAGGTTTATTTACAACCCGCGGTCGACCGGGGGTCTAGGACCGGTCGACCGGTGCCCTGTTTTCAGCTCAAGATTTTGGAGATTAGGATTATTTCTCCTTTTTGAGTTTATGTTTAAAGGCCTTCCAAATTAGAAATTTATGGAGGGTTATGTCCTAAAGGACTTGAGGAATTGGGAGTTTATATATGTGTGTATTCACTTAGAGTGAATTAGTATAATTGGAGATATCCAAATGAATCCGTAGATGGGATTTAAGTATGTTTTATTTATTAAAGTAAGAATATGCTTTGGGTTTAGTATTATGCATATATGAATGCATGATAATGATTCTTTGAGAGAATCTTTGGGATTATTGGTCATCGATAGATGGTTTGGAAAATATGGCCATCATATAAAGTATATATATATATATATATATTCTAGGAGGGATATATGGTATATGTATATATTATGTGATTATAGTATATATATATATGTGTATATATATGATATGATGGAAATGTGTTTGAAAATATAAAAATGAATATTTTCAAAATGGAAAGATAAATGATTTTCATAATTGATAAATTATGGATTATGGTTACACACCTCCCTAAATCGCTATCATAAGGGAAGTCGCGCGCGTTGTGGTGAAGCCTTCCTGGCTGTTGAGCAGGTTGGATATAGTCCCTAGGCCATATGGGCGGTTATTTATATTTTCTGCGCTGGTTAGGGGATTCTGGGTGTGGTCCTAACTTTCCCGCAGGCAATATGGCCGCTTCCCGACGTTGGTAGGTTCCCAGGTTGTCTTGTATAGATAGGCCCTGGAAGATGATAGCCATTTAGGGGCGCGTCCAGTGGGGAAACCCGGAGGGGCGGTCTTAGATTTATTAAAGCAATTCATGATAATGGATTGGCTTTATATTTACATTTCCTGAGTATAAAAAGGGAAATGGGATAAAGGTTTAGCTTCGGTAACACTCCCGGATGGAAGAAGGGATATGGAAGCATGATTTGATCAAAGCATTTTCATGATAATGGAAATGTCTTTGGGGGATGACATATAAAAGAAAAGCATTTTTATGATAATAAAATTGGCTATTAAAAGGTATACGATTTTTTAAAGCAATTCATGATAATGAATTGGCTTTTATATTTACATTTCCTGAGTATAAAAAGGGAAATGGGAAGTTTTGATCAAATGAAAGGTATTGATAAATACTTGTATATAAATCCTCAGTCCGGGAGATAGATCCGGATGTATATTGTAGTATGAATATGTATATATGGAAGAATCGAGTACCGAGGGTCTAATGGATCCCGACGATCGACCTTGCCGCATAGTAGTGTATCGGGGGGGTTCCTTGTTTGGATTTCGCTTTGCGAGACACCCCACGCACGAATATGGCAGTGTGTTGAGACTGGGGAGAAGTTTAATCCTTAGTGCTCTTATATTATTAATTCTTATGGTATATATATTATTATATATCTTTCTGTACTGAGGGACTAGCAGATCTCGACGATCGACCGTGCCGCGTAGTAGTGTATTGGGGGGGTTACTTGTTTGGATTTCGCTTTGCGAGACACCCCACGCACGAACATGGCATAGCGCTGAGACTGGGGTGAAGCTTAGCCCTTAGTACATTACCTGGACTATCTAGGGTAGATAGTGGTTGGGTGATAGACTAGTTTAGCTAGGTAGCTTGACTAGAATGTTCTAGATAGATGCGCTAGGAGTGCACTATTAGCGGAGAGGTGAGGGGTATCTCATGGGAGTGCGATACCAACCTTGAATATGAGATAAAACCTTTTTCAAAATAATAAGGCATTTATGCACTTGCAAAATATTTTCAAAATTCGGGGCTCTGACCCGTTTATATACTTTTCCTTTCTTGCTATATTATATATATATAGGTGTCCAGACACAGGGACGCCTGGATGACAATTCCTTCGAGTCTGTCGTCAGCTGCAGCAGCTGTGGATGCGTGCAGGTTTTTGATAGCCGCTTCCATCGTTGTACTCTAGATAGGAGGTACTGTATAAATATTCGGGACAATGGTCCAATTGCATTTATTTACTCTTTCAGTACAGCATTCGATATGGTTGTATATTTGAACCGAGTGTTCGGTTATTTTAATTTATTTCAGTTTCATTTACGCATTAAATTGTGGATGTTTCATTTTAATCGTAAAAAGAGTAGTTAAGTAAAAGTTTTTAACGCTCGCCTAATAGGATATTAGTAATAAAATGGATTTTCGACAGTGATGCTAAGGATGATCCATATGTGACTCCTGTTTTAATTTGATATAGAAGTGATCGCCCGGTATCCCATTAGGCGGGTTGTTACAGCCAACAATATTTTTTGACCTTCTTTAGGATTATGGCATTGATTTTGGAGATGAGAGTTACATCCCAAAAATTCTATTATAGTGCAGAAAGCTATATAGTTATTTATTTGACCACAGTTTTTTCACCAGGGTAGTGGTGATGGTAAAAAAACTATTTGTTTTGTAATTGTTTAATTCTTAAGATCAAACACTTATAATTCTTCTTATTCAAGAAATTGATTAGTTTTATAGACACAAGTAGGTGTAGTTCTGTGTATACTTATGATCTAATGTACTAGAAATCCTGAATCTTTTTTTTTATGATTTGTAATTTTTGGCTATTATTATGGTTGTAACTAAAGGTGGGTTTAGTTAATAGAAACCATAAACAATTTACTCGTGCATTTTGTTAGTCGAGATCCATCTTATTTCATGTTTTTTTTTTTGCAATACTTTTGAGGTGTTTTGTTTAATGGGTATTTCTTCTGTTGAAAAGGTTGAATTCGAATTTGAACATAGTTTAACTTTGATTTGACATGTTCATGTTTTGATCCTCATAATCCCCACCCATTCCATCCTGCCCTAATGTTTGTATTGATTCACGTTTTGGTAGGCATGCATAAGTTCTAATTTGCCTCCTGATGGGTGAGGATATCGATTGTTGCAGCTTTGTATGTACTTGGTGGTAACATGGCAACAAGGGCATTATTATTGAAGTGAAGTGTGTAATTGAGTATTTTTTATAGACGTGTTGTTATTTTACACAATTTAATCCGATGAGGTGTTGTATGTTTTTTTAATAGATCTAACTGTTGGCACACAATTTAGATATTGTGATTAAAAATCACATCAAAGAGTTTTACGAAGAACTCAGAAAATAAAATCATTATTTTAACTTCAGTCTACTACTCAAAATTAAATTGTTATCTCATATGATCATCACAAATATGAACAGCATGTGTTGAATCCAAACAAATACTGCACAATAAAATAAACAATATTACCTCAATTGTTTATAAATTATGTCATACAAGATTCTTGGGTGGAGTCGCTGACTAGGTTGCACTCTTTAAGACGTTTTGAGGCTCTACCCTTTTTGTGCAGGTAGTATTCAGTCACGTCGTCCCCGAGATAAAACAAGCTCAGAATCACATCTGTCTCAAATAACCATGCACCGTAGTTATATGTCATACTAACACCTATTCCAAATAAATTGCTCAATTCCACAATTTCAGTGTGGGGGGAGCAAACTGTTCTAAAAATGTTAAGGGATTTTTTTTTCATAAAGAAAAAAAAATTAAAAACAAAAATATGAGAGAGTGAGAGAGAGAGAAAGATTATATTTCTCTTCAGCTTGTTCTTTTTTTTCTTTTCTTGCCATTCCAAAAACTCAAGCTCTCTCCAGCTTGTGTCTCATATAATTTTTGGCCGGATGAAGAGATTTATTATTGAAGGTTGAAAGTGGTTAATACTAGTGGGGTTAGTGGGTGTCATAGCCTCTACAAGTTGGTTATCACTTTTTTTCCTTTTAGCTGAAAATAGTGTACAAGTGGATATGGTGGGTGATTGATTGCTTCCACTTGTGTATTTTTAAAATACATTTTGACAACAATCTCCCACTTGGATTTTAAAAACACAGTCATCAGTAAATATTCCCCACTTGTAAATTTTGAAAAAATTATTGAGGAGAAATAATTAATAGAATTGTGCATAAACAATGGTGTCTTTCGACTTGAACCTTTACTTAATAAAGATGATTCAGATTATAATAGAGTAACTCGTAGTTTTGAATTCTATCTTTGACAACATCCCACACAACCCTACTTGCGTGTAGTCCTCAAGCCAACACATTATGACCATTTGCTTCTATCCCAAAATGTGAACGCTCTAGGAAATTTTCCCCAAATTACTATAGGAAGAGGCCACACTTTCACATTCACGTAAGTGAGTCTATCAAGGATACTTCTATATCTAGGGACCCCACTCAAAATATTTCTATATATCTTTATTAAGAGTTATAATTAACTCAACCTTAATTCGCATGCTCCATAGGGATGAACTTGGAGTAAATCCCCGTATATAATAATTAGCATGATTCAACTCATATCACTTGTGACTTGTTATTACCCTTTGAACCTATTTCTTGTGATCTCCAGTCTATAGGTTAGGTTACCACCACAAGTGATTTAATATCAACGGGCTCTAGTCCAATCCCTTTCTATGTGTTAAAACACCTTCTCCTGCACTAGTCCTTTCGCCAAATGATAAGTCAGGTTCTATTCTCATCAGTTAGAACATAATCAACACATACAACTCATTAGTTTTTAATTATCAAACTATGTTGTGTTTACGACACACTTGTCGTTCTTTCCATTATGATAACGGTTCTAAAATTTTACAATAGGCATGGTTCTATTGTTGTGGATAAAATGATTGGTATTAATCTTTACCATAAATGGTATCTTATAATAGGTCTTTCAACCTTTCATTTCCTTACTAGCCATAGATAATGGTATCACCATTGACTCAATCATTAATTGTGTTAAAATTAATATTTCTTGGACTTTCAAAAAATAGCATCATAATATGTGTTAGACACATTCCATTAATTGATTCAGAATCAATTATAGGTTCGTGGTTTTTATCAAAACACATAACCTTTCTCAATAGTATATTTTTTCAATTATAAACCTTCATAGTACTCCCACAAAAAAAAAATCCAAGTCAACTATATTTTGTAGCTCAGTTGAGACTAATTAAGATGTTCGCATATTCATCTTTCTTAACACTATATATAGTGTTCTTATACTTGGATCATAAGGAATAAAATATGGTTCACAATTATCAAATATCTAATAAATAGATATTCTTGTATTTCAAAGTACTCGATCTATTAATGATCCATATTTGGCCTTGTAATAGCAACAAGTAATATTCTTATTTCATTGAAACTCATTATGCCAATACTTTGACTTAGCATACATCTGGTTTTCTTGGCAACAAAATATTATAACCACATATTAATTAATCATTCTTGCATAAATAACTAATAGTGCATTCATATTTCAACATGCTCAGTGATAAACACGATTCATATTATTCTCAATTCATTCTCATTTGATGATTTATTAAAATATCTTGCCATTTATTAATAAGTTTTCTATCTTTAAGTTGATCCACATAGGTTGCTTTACCTAGGGCACCATTCGAAAAGAGATATTATATACATTTAATTTTAACTCAACATTATGTATAATATCAATGGTAATGAAATTAAATGAAGCTTCTTCATTTTCATGAGAATAATTTAACTTGCAACATGTATAACTAAGTTATATCGATGAATCTTGGCTATTAAACAACGCTTATATTCACAAAAGATAATGATCTCAATATTCCTTCAAAAGAGATGTATACTCCTTATTATCTTAAATCTATAAGATGAGTCAATTATAAACTAATTTCTAGTTTATTCTATGGAATTCAATCAATCGTTTATGACATGACTTCACTAAGGATTTTTGGAATCCTTTTCAATAATATAAGAAAGATTTTATTTTAACTCACAACTCAAAAAATTAAGAGTTCTATTGAACACCAAAGTTTTAGATTCTATTAAATGTTCTTGAATTATAGTTGAGATGTACTCGATTGAGTGCCCCCGCTATTGTCTAGGTATAGCATTGAAAGCTACATGTAATGCGCCCCCACTATATCTTCAATTCATAAAATGGAATCTAAACTTATAGAGTTTCAATATTAAATAAGAATTAATTTTATTTCTTAAATTAATACATGCTTAATGCTTTCTTGATTCAAAAATACATGTCCATTCGTTCTAGTCATAAATTCGTATTTTCAAGTGTTTAAAAGTCACATATAGATTACACAATCTATTTCATAAAAATAAAATATACGATTTTTCATATATTATTTTTCACATTGTATAAGATAATATTTTGTATTAGAGTTTAAACCTCTATTCCAAATCATTCAACTAGAATATCTTTACCAAAGTAAAGACTGCATTTGCATCAAACTCAATTATGACAAAATCCTCCAATTATTATCATTTCGACATATGAATTTATATTTACTCAATATAAAGTCCAACATATGAGATATGTACTCGTAATATTAGACCTTTGTAGGTCTAAATCCATACACATATCAAACAACCTACTAAAATCGTAACATGTTTGATTTCATATGTAAATACATAAGGTACAATATATGTCTCATAGTTTTATAGTCTATCGAGCACATAGCATACGGTTAAAATAATTTACCCAACTAAATTATTTCTACACGCATATGAAGCACACCAATTGATTCCAAAGTAATAGAATACAATTTTATTATTTACCTTTTCCAACTCATATAAATGAATAATAGGAAGAATTATATAAATAAAATTCTAGCGGTTGTGCTTCAAACTCAAAAGTTGTATAAGTCCTTATAGAATTTATATGAAATTCATCTTCCATAAATTTGAGTCCAAATTTTCCTAAGTAGTTCATAAATCCTTTAATAAGAAATTTATAAAGGTTTCAAAATATTTTGAATTCGTTGGGAACAATACATGGTACATTTTTCTAAGAAAATGTTCTTGTCCAAAATATTTATTCAAACGGAAAAATTTCAAGTTTGAAATTTCAGCACAACCAAACCGTTAATTGAAAATTTATGAAATTTTCTAGAATTCATCCTTTATGAGTCTACTTTTATACAAAATTTGAATCACTCAAAAACATTGAGTATAATCTGAGATAAACTCATTTTACTACAAGCTATCCAAAAAATTCAACATTATGCATCACGTTTGTAAAAATCATAATAAAAGATATACAACTTATTTTTCAGAAATTCCAAAGCCCAATATTCATAATCTCGACATACTATATGCATGCCAAAATTCACGAAATTTCAGTCTATATATCATCAAAAAACTAAGATGATATTCCAATAAAATTCATAACCAAAATTTCAAAAAAAAATCATCATCGATCACTTTAGTGTGGTTGAAAAATGCCAACTACACTTTCATATAAACACTTAAAAAATATTTGAACAAATTTCTTTTGTAGTAAACATTGCGCAAGGCGCAAATGTTTATTATTTACTCTTCGAATTCATATAACAAATGTTCATTTGATTCCTTATAACAAATTTTCATTTGTTTTCATGTAACGAATTTTAATTTGTTTTCTCAAATATCAAATTTTAATTTGATTCCATATAACAAATATTTATTTGTATTCTTAACCACTGGCTCTAAATGAATTGTTTAAAAATGTATACAATTCCATTTTTCAACAATAACATCTTACGTGAAATAATATTTCACATTCATAACTAAAAAATAGGATTGACCTATTTAAAGTTTTCCATGAAGGGTTTTCTAATGAAATTATTGATCGATTTCGGATTGACAAAAATACTTAAATTTATTTTTCTACTTCGCAAGATATAATATTTAGGAAGTTCGGGGGCTAAACTGTAATTTCTATATATGAAAGGTCAAAATTACAATTTCTAGACAAATAAACCTTGTCGGGCTTTTTTCCATTTAAGCATAAAAAAATAATCATCTATGCGCTGCGCATAAGATTTATTTTTCGGTGTCCATGGGAGATATAAAACGTCTTAAAATTCTTGGCACACAATTTAGATATTGTGATTAAAAATCACATCGAAGAGTTTTATGAAGAACTCGGAAAAATAAATCATTATTTTAATTTCAGTCTACTACTCAAAATTAAATAGTTACCTCATATGATTATCACAAATATGAACCTCATGTGTTGAATCCAAAGAAATGCTGGACGATAAAAAATAAATAATATTACCTGAGTTGTTTATAAATTTTGTCGTACGCGATTCACGGGTTGAGTCGGGGACTAGATCACTCTCTTTAAGACATTTCGCGGCTCTACCCTCTTTTTGCAGGTAGTATTCAGTCAGATCGTCCTCAGAATAAAACAAGCCCAGAATTACCGTTGTCTCATATAACCATGCACTATAGTTATATGGCATACTAATACCCATTCCATATAAATTGCGAGAGAGAGAGAGATTATATTTCTCTTCGGTTTGTTCTCTTTTTTTTCATTTCTTGCCATTCCATGAACTCGAACTCTCAAGCTCTCTCCAGCTCATTTCGCATATAATTTTTGGCCGGATGAAGAGATTTATTATCGAAGGTTGAAAGTGGTTAAAACTAGTGGGGTTATAGTGGGTGTCATAGCCTCTACAAGTGGGTTATCATTTTTTTGTCCTTTTAGCCGAAAATAGTGTGCAAGTGAGTATAGTGGGTGATTGATTGCTTTCGCTTGTGTATTTGTAAAATACATTTTGACAACACTAACAAAACTTATTTAGCAAATACTGGATAGTGTATGTTGTATATGTTATGTCTACTATTTAATAAAAACAAAATTACAGAATTACGAAATATAATCTAATTATAAAAATAAAAACGAAATTACAGAAAATAAAAACTTACTTGAATTTGCAGAAACAATAATAGAAATAGAAAGATAATCCGAGCCCTATGAATTTCATAGTGTCCTTAAGACAATTTATTCCCTCCAATGTGCTCCAAGGTTGATGAATATTGTCTCCCAAGATAGAACGGATTTTCCAATTAATTATGTAGCACGACAATAATTAATTACAACGAACTCAAATTCTGTGTCTTATACTCAACAACAATGCAACAGATGCTATGTAGAAAAAGGAATTTTCTGGAACAGAAATGACAACACTTTTGGTATGGAAATGGAAGGAATTGAAGGAGGGAAATTTTTCATTGTTTAAAAATGGAGGGAGGCATATGTATTTATAGCAAAGTAACAGTAACTGACAAAAACAGTTAAACGAAATTAACTGTTGACTGTTGGCAATAAATGCCAACAGTTTTTAATTAATTAATTTCATAATTAATTAGTAATTAAAGCCCAGAAAGTTAAATTAATTCGCCCCAAAATGTAGGGTCATCTCCCCTTCAAAGAGTTGGGATACCCCAAGGCATCCAAGCCTTAGTCCATCATTTGGGTTTTATTAACTCATTATTTTCCCACTACTCTTCCAATGTGGGACAAGAGTTAAAACATACCCAATACATTTACTTTCATTGCTTTGTGAGTCACTTTGGGAACATATATATCATTCATAACTTAATGAAATTAGACATGTGAATATACTATGTTAATCTCCTTGCGAAGGAGAACGCGTTCGTATATTTTCCCATAATTATCGTAGTGTGGGTCCCACCTAAATTTGAGCTCAAAGTTGCTCAAAATTCTGTCCAGAAAAATCTGGACAGCTTAAGTTGTCCAATTTTCCAACAGTATACTGTTGAAAGTGACATTTAAGTTTTGTATAACTTACAAAATGATAGTACTCAAAGTATTATCCATGCATATACTTGTACTCGCCATTTGTAAGCTTTAAGTTGTCCAATTTTCCAATAGTATACACAATAATGCAAGTTATACAAATGGCGAGTACAAGTATATGCATGGATAATACTTTGAGTACTATCATTTTGTAAGTTATACAAAACTTAAATGTCACTTTCAACATCTATATAAATTTAAAATAGGTGAGATAGTATATGGTTGGTAAAATTTAATTGGTATTCCACAAAATTTTTAACTATTTTGTTGTTTATTTGGGTTTCAATCTCGTGTAGCCAGCAAAAATTTTACCCGTTCCTTTAGACAAGGTTTACACCTAGTACATATATCTATATATATAGGAAAAGAAAGGTGAACAAAAAACATGTACAGTAACAAAGCAACAACAAATCTCATCCACTGCACCACTAATCACATTTTTCAAAATTTGATATGGTGGGCTCGTGTTCTTGTGGGTGTTGTGGAGTTGAGTGTATATAGAGAGTATGTATACAATATCATGAGTTTGGGGGTGAATTGGGGGACGCACATCATTACATTATAAAGAATAGTGGAATAAGGATAGAAACAACTTTTAGAGAGCAAAGCAACTAAGAGCTTCCACAATGGGGATTCTAGACTCCAAGAAAAATGGCAAGTTTACAAATTTAGATGAAGGTAATGGTGGGTTAAAAGGAAGAGATTTTGTAGACGGATTGGTAAGGGTTCTCCAAATTTACAGAACGAATACAGAATTTGTAAAGGTTCCTACGAACTTCATTTGTTCGGAGGAATTCCTACGAACAAATAAAGTTCGTAACAAATATAAATAATCCTTTTAATTATATATATGGGTTCCTACGAACAACATTAGTTCGTAGCATTTCCTACGAACAAATATTGTTCGTAAGAATTGTGACTTTTGTTTCCTACGAACATGAGTTGTACGTTGGAACATATATTACAAATCTGTCTAAATCACCATTGTGAAGGCTTCCACTAATGAAAAGGTAAACTTACTTTTCGTTCTCTAAAACTACCTTTCAATGCCTTACACCATTACAGTTGCTCTAAGAGCCTTATTTGGGTCGTGTTCGTCTCAATTAAAAAAAAAACGAATTCATATCGTATTGTGTCCGTGTTCAAAAAATCCTTATCGTGTCATGTCGATCCAGAACACGATGCAAAAACACGAATTGCCACCCCTACCTACACCTAGTATATTTATAGCGAAAGAAAACTGAACAAAAAAAAATTTACAGTAAGAAAGTAACAGCAAATCTCATCCACAGCACCACTAATCACATTTTTCAAATTTTGATACTGTGGGCTCGTATAGTTTTGGGTGTTGTGGAGTTGAGCGTGTATATGGAGAGTATGTATATAATATGATTGAGTTTGGAGGTTAATTGGGGGACCAATATCATTACATAATAAAGAAGAGTGGAATAAGCATAGAAACAACTTTTAGAGAGCAAAGCAACTGACGATGTAAGAGTCAAGTTCACAAGCGTGTGAAGTATGCTTGACATGGGCACATAAGACGGGCTCATCATCCTCAGGATTACTCTTGTCTACTGTAAATACAATTGAAGAACTAAAGTTGAAGAATTACTCTATTTTTTAATTAAAGTTCAAATCTCTAAAATATATTCCAAATAATAAAAAAATGAGTTTTTTATGAGTTTTATCATAAAAAAAGGGATAAATTTTTTTTAGAAAATAATTCAATTTAATACACTTAATCAAATTTCGGATTAGAGGACTAATATATGTTGGACTTGAATTTTAAATACATACTATGGTGTATTCATTTAACTATAAGTGTCCTAAAAAATCCTCTGCATATTATTATGTACTTTAAATGTTTGATAAATTGTTTGATTGATGTCCCTTTATTTTTAAATTGTAGTGATTAGAAAATTTGAGAGTTGTTTTATTTTGTACAATCTATTCGTCAATGCTCACCCAACTATTGAACTATCCTACCTTTTTAAAGAAGTTGAGGTCACAATCTCTTTTAATGAATTTTAAATGATGAGGAAGGAGTGTTCATGAATTATAAGAGTAAGAAATGGAGTCTAAGAGATCAACAAAAACTGTGGCAGTCCAAGAGGTGGGCCATAAACCCCAAAGTCTACACTGATAAGTTGGTGGGCCCGTATAAGGCCTATGGTGCTAGTACGGCCATATAATACATAGACATCATCAAATCCATCATTGTCGCTTTTACTGAAAAGTAAATATGAAATTTGGTATATGGCGATGGGAGTGTAATGGTGTATGTGGGAGTTGGATGAAAGAAAAAGAAAAATATTTACATCGGTTATACCAGTGGCGGAGCCACATAGGGTCGAAGGGGGGTGGTGGCCCTGGTTGAATTTTTCAAATTTTTTTATATATAGGGTTTTTTGGTAAAATTTAAAACTTCAAGGTGTACCTCTAATTATTTACAAAATTGAGGGTGTAAGATTGTAATTAGTTAAAATATTAAACCTAAAACCAAAACACAACAGTGGAAACCTCCCTCGCCTCCCTCCTTCCCTCCCTCCCATCGGCTCCACTGTCGACTCCAGCCTCTCACTACAAGTTGTTCAATATTAATTTCAGGTATTATTTTTATGTATTTATATTTTTTTGTGTGTGGTAGAAATTTTATGTATGTGGAGTTGTGTAGTTTGATTTTTTGTATGTGGAGTTATTCAATTTAATTTTTTGTATGTATGTGTATTTTAATTTGAAATTGTTCAATTTAAATATGTGGTGATATATGTAGTCTGAAATATGTGGTATTTTTTAAATAGGAAGTCATGGAGAAATTAATTAGATATTGTTAATAATGATTGAGAGTAATTGTTTGAGCATTATAAAGCTATAATTTGTTTAAAATTAGAAATAACCCCCAAAAAATCGCCTCCGGGGCTCCCGCCTCTGAACCCCCGCCAACACTCGAAACTTCCGCATATGTAATTTTGAACCGATTTTGCCCCGATTGGACTGTAATCCTGGATCCGCCACTAAGTTATACCATGGGACAAAAATATAATTTGTTTTTGTAGGACTCTACTATTGTGAATTTTGGTGATTTGAATTTTACTAAAATACATAAACAACCCACATTTTGAGATTTCATATATGTGAAGTCTTGATCATATGTGTTCAAAATATTCTTTTTTTTCGTTTTGATAACTTGAATTGTTTACGCTAAATTAGGCCACTTATTGGATGAGTGCACTCCATGAAGTAACATAAGTTAGCAAGAGACTTCTTAATACTGAATTCCTGAAAACTTGAGTTTGCCAGTTAGATTTGTCATAAAGGAATTGTGGTATATATTATTTTTTGAGTTTTGGGGCAACTATATTGCAAAATTTTGGAAGAACTCACATTTGCACACCCAACTCCAAACTTTGGTCTAGAAACTAGCGAAGATAAAAAAAAACAATCGGAGCCTTTTATAAAGTTGTCAAATGCAAAAATAAAAATCCCCCAATTAGAGTATTGACACTCAAAAACTATTTTTTTTAATAAATGTAGTGATTTTGTATAACTATAAAAATGCGTGTTAAGTACACAAAGGATATAGGCACGTTGCGTTGCGTGCCGTAAGGAAGACATAACCGTCATATGTAGGCAAGAATGGTATCACGAATATGACTACAACGTTCATCATCTTATGTGTTGGCTAATTTGAAACTATAATTGTCTTATTACATACGTTGTATAACACGAGCTTTACATCGTCTACGCATCGCGCGAGCCTGAAAGCTAGTTAATTAGTATAATGACTTTCTCATTTGGACTTATCATGAATTAATTGAAAATTTTATGAGTTTAAGATACCAACAAGATTTTCGTTCGGATTGCTCATACATATATCAACCAATTTATGCCCGTTTTTATACTACCTACAACAACATTCCCAAAAAACTATCAACTCTCAAATTCCATTTTACTAGTCAATGTATTCCTTTAGCTTTTCTCTGATTTGCGATAAATTCACTAACATGCACATTTGCCTTTATCTAAAAAAACTTTTTGCTTAAATTTTTTAGAAACATAACTGGTGCTAGGGCTATGATTTACCATAATGTTTTCCTAATATGATGACCAAACAATAAATTGTATCCTTGAGGAGAAAGATTAAGAGTACAAGATGAAGAGAGTAAAAAGTCCCAAAGGACAATAGCAGAAGAATACCCAGAGGGATCAAACTCTTTTTTGCACTATGTTATATTACAAAAAAACTATCGACTATCTTTTATTTTTTAGTTTTGATCAGAAATTGAAACTGCGTTAAATTTAAGTGAAAAAAGAATGGTAAGGGAGTTTTTCCCCATAAAGACAAAAAGATAAAAATAAAAAATTGTGTATTTAAAAAATAGCAATCCTTTAGGTTACAAAAGGGTTGGGGTAGGCCTGTCAATAGATCGAATTTTATCCGAATCTGAATCCGATTACCCAATTACCCAATTATTCGATTACCTGTTTATTAAATGGAGCGGATTTGGATTCATATACTCCGATCCGATATATATATATATATATATATATATATATATATATATATATATATATATTGTATTAAATAATATTAAAATATATATTATAATAGTTATATTTATGAAATAAGAGTTGAAAATTAAAATGTTGCAAATCAAGTGGTCAAAAGTATATTTTTTGACATCGTTATCTGTTTTTAATGAAAATTATTATAAAAATAAATAAATAAGAAAACTAAACGGATCGAATAAACAAATTCGGATCCCTAACATATAATTCGTCGGATAATCGGATTGAATTCGAATCCGTTTAACATAAATGGATATGGATTTGGATTTGCCTGATCCGGTCCAAATCCGATCCATTGGAGATGAAACTAAATGAAAGAGTAAAGGTCAAACTAATCTCCTCTTACCAATATGGAATTAGCCTTTGAGCACTGCCTACAGATCACTCCACCAAATACCAACAAGAGATAATGCGTGAAATGATACAATACATCCACAATGGAATGACTGCAAAGGAATATAAAAGATAAATCGAAAAAGAATAATTTTTACAAGCAATGTTAAAAACATGCATATCCAGTAGAAAGTTTGTTACTCCACCCTTTTTAATGAAGTGAAATAAAATTGAGGGTTTGAATTTTTTTCACACACCTTTTTTGTAAGATACACAAGTCCTCTAACCACCATCCTCTGAATGAAACATTTCAAATAATCTTCCGTCCTTGAATACAAAACTATATGCCCAAAAGAATAAGTCACGTGAAACAATAGAGATGTATTAACAAGATCAATATTCCCATCATGCTTTTCCTCACTTTATTAAAAATTGTGTAAAAAATAAAAGCTCAAATGAGGAGTTTTTTATCCGTATAGTGAGTCCAATATGAATTAAATGAAACCTAAAATCATTTACTCGTCTATTCTAGGTCAAATCCCTAATTGCCCACGTTTTCATCCAGAAACCTAAAATCATTTACTCATATATTCTAAGTCCATAATCCATATGGTAACACTAACTTAGAGCAATTTTTATATTACATGTTTATAAGGATCTTTAAAATCAAAATTAAAAAACTAATGTACCACTCTATGTTTTAAATATAAGTTACATAAACTATTTTATATGCACAGTTGATCCTTATTGCGCACTCTACATTTGGGGAAGGTTACAGGATATGTGCGCAACTTATTCCATCGGATATGAACCAATCAAGTTAATGCAAACCATAATGAGTCCAAGGATAAAGAAATCTTAAGAGAGTGAAAACTAAAATGGTTACCTTCCAAGACACAAGATAGTAACTATGGGAAGGAAAACAAGAAAGCTGAAATTTCATAATTTGGTATAAGAGAGAACTCTTTATTCTTTTGTGTTTAACCTTGTGGTCTAGGATTACTTTGGTTATTAGAGAAATGGACTAGTGAGTATGGAGACGAAGGAGAAGAGAGCGAAAGGGAAAAGAGAAAACAAGGTTCAGGGTCATATATTCCTACCACTCACCTTAAGGTATGGCATCATTGGGAATGTAAATTGACTTGTTGTGACATCTTAAGGTATTAAATTGTAAAGGTGTGCCATGTGTAGAAGCTCGTAGACTAGTGCTTTTGCGAGCACCTAATCACGAGGTGGGTATTGAGAAATTTGTAGACCACACCTACGATGAAAAAGTAATGGATGATGAAATCTTACCGGGTTTTAAGGACTTTACGTGGAGTATGTTTGGTGTCCTTAAGGTAACCAATTAAATCCAAAATGAAAATGTGTGAGCGTTCTAGTAGTGATTATGTTGAGGGTCAGGTAATGACCTCAAATTGTCGATCAATGCTTAAAAGAGTCTAATAGTGTACGTATTGGGTGCTATCATCTGAATTGGCAAAAATGGGTGTAATAACTTTCTAAGAAAAATTGGACTTTTGTGTCATGAATGGGTGCAATGCTCGGGTGTCATGGAATGGCTAGTGTAGACGGTGTGATGCTTGATTTTGACCAGTACTAGGAAATGTATTCGGAACTTAGATTGATGATGCCATGTGAAGACTTAAATGTGGCATCCAAAAGGGTGAAATATAGGAGTATGATTAGAGTGTTGTCGTGGGTCAGCAATATTTGTTAAGTTAGAATATCCCTTGAAAGGTCGGGGTAGTTCTTGGCACGATGTGCCAAGTTGGTAAATGTTATAAAATGCAGCCCTCGGTGGTACTTACGGACCTAGAATGTCAATGGCGATCGGTGTGACCGTCACGTAAGTTCAGCTGGTGAGAACGTGAGAGTAAGCTCAATGAAAATCTCGCATAGTTAGAGGTTATGATAAGGTGAATGTCTCTCATGAACGTGGTACTACCTAAGGAGACTTTGGGATTGCGATCATGATATGATGAGACAGACAGTAACCTAGGTGTAGTAAGTTGGTGATTTTATCACCGATAATATGGATGAAGTCAAAATAGATAAGGGCATTAGGCAATCTCCAATCAGAGTGGTTCATCTGTGTCAAGGATGTAAGGGGGAGGCCTTACTCCTAAATAGGGAAGTCTTGTGTTTTATTTCCCAGAGAACAACAAGTTCGTATGTTACCTTCGTGTTTCTAGGATGAATGGTTGTGATTCGATTCGTTGAAGATCGTGACTTGAGATAGGGTATGTCGCTATCTTGGTACCTAGTGAGAACATCTGGGATAAGTTATAAGACTTCAAGCATGTGGCGTAGGATCACTTTTTGTAAATCATAGTTTGACGTCTACATACAGGACTTTCTTAAAATGATTATTTAATCCTTTGATTCTTGTATGTGTATCCCTTTTTGTTTCAGCAATTAAAGATTAATATTCCCATAAATGTGGTATCTCGGATTAGTACCATGTCATGGTATGGCACGATTAGGCCTAGTAGAGTGAAGGTGGACCTGGCATGGTCAATGCAACTCGATAACTAGGTGCGCCTCTATCTCAGGTATTCTTGATATTGCACAAAGTTCAGTGTACATGTAACTGCGCTTTCGACCACATGGTTTGCTCATAGTAATTGCTTTCCTTAATATTAATGACCTTACGACTGGACGGTATAGTAGCCAGTAGCTGTGGTTATAAATACCAGGATGATGACTTGAGGACATTGTATAGTGTTAGAACTCAACGAAATTTAGCATACCGTGTTAATTTTCCATGGTGAGTGGATTGATGCGATATTTAAGTGAGTGATCCAATTGAGACGCCTAGAGTAATATTAGGGTCATTAAACTGACGCAGCAAAAGGTGTCAGTCGAGTGCGCAAAGATGATTCGATCGGTGTATTACTCCTCGGAGTGAGTAATTAGCGATGTAAGGTTAGTATCAAGCTCGGGAAAAATTTTGTAATCAGGATGACCTAAAAATTCATGGGGACCAGGATATGTCGTCCTAAGATTAGAAATGGTTCTTGGTGATGGATTTGATGATTGGTTGTATTACGGTTCACTCTTGAATGAGTATTGATCACTAGAGAGGGTTACCCGACGAGGTGCCGGTATGCTTTGGGCATTTACAAATTTAGTCCTAGAACTTGATTGAGCATGATCATCAAGTGAGTGGAGACTTAGGGTCGGTTGTGCGACATTAATGGTTAGCGTGATGGTAAGCCTTAGAGCGTGTAATATGTTGAGCTTTTAGGGACAATCCTTGTGCAAAGGTGTGCGATTTAATCTCATCTATTGAGGAATTCAATGGTTTAGTCGCAGAGGATTCCTATAACATAGTATAAGCGACGCTAAACCCCATGGATATGAGGAATTAACGGATTGATAATTTTGGTGATGAAATTTTCTAAGGAGGGAAGAATGTAATACACATGCCCAATATTTTATTATTTTTTCCCGATAAATTGTAAACATATGAAGCCTTGGAATTTGGACCATTATGATTGGGTCTATATATGTATTTTACTGATTTTGGAGTCCTAATGATAATTATTGGAAGAATGTGGATGAAAACTGGAAATTTTGAAAAAATATGGGAAATAGTAGTTCGAACAAGTTTTAGGTCATTCGAACAAGAATCCCAAATCGTTCGAAGTAAGGATCGAACGAGACCCTTCTGCGTAACAAGTCAGCCTCGTTCTAACGTCATTCGAATCACATTTAGAACGAGAATCCATTCTCGTTCGAAAGAGGTTGCCCATAATTTTTAAATCGGGTTGACCTTGCGTACTGTCGCAAGTTTGGTTATTGTATGGGTGAGATGTCTAGTTGTGGTGAGTGCAGATTGGGAAAAAAATGGGATTTTAATGTTTGAGGTTGGTTTTATAAGTGTTTTGGGGTTTATTTGGGTTGTTTTCAATTGGAATAAGTAAAAGAGAGTGTAGGGGGTCCCCACTATTTTCAAGATTTTCACCCCTTATCTACCGTAAACCACCATGCCACCACCATCCCTCCATCTTATGGCATCTTATTATACATATATTCATCCATACCTTAACCCTAGATACCCATTTCCTCCATGGATGAAATAAGCTACGAATTTGAAGGTGTTTTTAGGAGTTTTTGGAAAAGATAAAGATGGAGGATTCATGGAGCCTAAAGAGGATTTTGATTGAGCATTCATGGACAAATCTTGGTAAAGCTAGGCAGCATCTCGAAGGCCGCCTTAGGAGGTGTGATGTTGTCATCTTCTTAGACATTTCAGCGTACATATAATAATAAAGAAAATGGTAATTTTCTTATAAAGTGGTCTTGGATACTAGTGAAAGGGAATATAATGAGATGAAAAGATTTTCAACTTGAGAAGTATAATACTCCAAAATATTTAAAAAGTATTAGTGTGTTAAAATCACTAAATAAGTTAGTGTGGGTAACTTAATGGTATTTGGAAAATTAATACTTACGAAAATAGAGGAAAAGATAAGTTTGGAAAGAAACGAGTAAAATGGTAATTTTACATAAAGTACAACATTTTTATGAAATAAAAATGTTGGAAAAAGGGTCTTACAGTAGATGGTTCTAAACGAATATTATTTTGGAATAAAATCAATGCTAAAGTGTAAAGGAGAATAAAAGATGATTTTAAAGTATAACGCAATTTAGAGTGGAACCCCGAGTTTTGGCATCGCTTGGGTAAAAGGGAAAGTAGAATAATGTGAACATTTACAAAATGTTAAAACACATTAATAAGAACTCGGATGACATCGGAATACTTAAGGAGGGCTTGAAGCCCTGCGATGAAAGACCCAAAATCACTGGCCAGAGAATATGGTGGCGGCGGCGGTGTGGAGCCCTTTAAAGTACGCGGTTATTGGAATATTCCTAGAAAAAGATAATGAAAAATGGAACGTGTCAAGAAATGAATTTTGTGGTGAATATATGAAAATACAACCTAACTTGAATGAACTAATACATGTTCCGATAAAGTATAAAGTATTCAAGTAATGAAAAAATTGATTAATGTCCATAAAGTAATGGAATGGTAAAATGAAGGGATTATTGGGTAGTTAAGCCGCCTAAAGAGGTTTAACCCGTGACTAACACAAGAATGTGTCTATGAAGTATTGACAAAGGTTAAATAAGTATTTTCTAACATGGTGTTCGCGTGTGTCAAAAGGGAAATTTTCAACGAAAATACTAATGTGGATTGGTTTAAATAAAAGGGGTAATTTCGACTCACACCCTCGTATTTTTTACAGCATGTTGGGTGCGGTTTCGTATTTTGAGAGCATTATACACGTAAGTACTCTCTTTTTGTTTTACGTTAGTAGCTCTGTATGCTTGGATTTCGGGGATGCTTCCCACATGTCACTCACATAGCTTGATTTTAAATGGGAATCGCAAGTTAAACAAGTGAAATGGTAATTCAATAAAACTAGACTAGAAACATTGTTTAGGTTGTTTTATTTCACTTCACACCTAACGCTCGGATCGGACCGGGTTGACCATGGGTGACCCATAAATCTGGGTTGGGGCATTATAAACTCCACCAGAGAAGTCCAATTCTTGTTTTAGATCTCTAACACTACTGTGGTCAAGAAAAAGATCAAAAAGTAGAGGGCATGGGTAGACTTCACCAATAGTAACAAGAATTGCCCAAAGGATAACTTCCCAGTGCCCTAAATTAATCGACTCATATGTTCAATTGTCGTATACCAGTGTATGTGTTTCATGGATGTGTATCATCAAATACTTTTTCCTGTATCAGGGGAAGACCTTGTTCATAACCACCTTAGGGCTTTACTTTTACAAAGTAATTTCACTTGGCTTAAAGAATTCGGGAAAACTTACCAATATATTGTCACTAAGATGTTAAAGAAGTATATTGGTGTGACCATGGACGTCTACATTGATGACATTTTTGTTAATAACAAATATTTGGCCGATCACATCAAGGATCCGATGAAGACATTCAATATCCTTAAAAAATACAAAATGAAGATGAATGCCTCTAAATGTGTCTTCAATGTGATCTTTGGCATGTTCTTGTGATACTTAGCGACACAAAGGGTGATAGTGGAAAACTTGGAAAAAATCAAGGCTCTATAGGATATCATAAAGCTGACCATCATGAGGGATTTATACGTACTCACCCATATGTTGGTGGTGTTGATTCGGTTTATATCCAGGTTATCAAAAAAATGTCGTCCATTTTTCTAAGATTTGAAGAAGGCAAGTTCAACAATTTAGATAAAAGAGTGCGATCACACGCTCAAGGGAATTCGAAGGTACTTGGGATTTTCTCCCTTGCTGTTAACTACCATGATCGAAAAATATATTTATTTTATCACTCCACAAAAACAGGCTATTTGTCACGGTCATAGACCTTTTTAAGTGGCACTTATCATAGTCAAAGACCCTGACATGAATAGGGGTGATAACTATATTTGTCATGAACTTGTCATTATCAAAGTCCGCGATAAGTGTACATTGTCACGACGTTATTATTGGAAAAGTTAACGATAATATCTTATATGTCACGGACTTTGACTGTGAAAAGTCTGTGACAATCTAAGCTTGACTTGGACTTTGAGCATGATAAGTCCGTAATAAAGTAAAATTCATCACGGAGTTTGGCTGTGATAAGTCTTTGGCAAGTGTTCCTTGTTAAGGACATGCCCTGGTAAAATTCCATGATAATACTTGGAAGCAAAATTTAAAAATTTATTGGGAAGTATTGCCATTTCCATGCCCAACAATATATTATTTCAACTATACCAACAATCAATGATATATTTTAACAATAACTAATATCAATCAACACCAATATTTATAATAACCAATCACTAATAAAATATAAATAAGAAACATCATATATAAACCTAAATTTGAATGTAAAATGCAAATTATCACATAAAGATAAATGTTCATTGATTTTTAGGTAGGAGGAGAAAGGTAAGTAATACAATATAATAACTAATACAACCCTCAATATGCTCCAAGCCGCACTAGTCATTCAATCACAGGGCTTCATTCTCTTTCCCCACCAAAACTTTAGTGGTGTGGACCCGAGCCTCGTGAGGCTGCAGTGAATGATTATGCACCAAGAAACCTGGGCATATACTCGGGTCCCTCAACCCTTGGCAATTATCTCCTCCCCGTAAGTCTTGTAAATATACATTATCCCAACCAATTGTAAATGGAGTGTGGATAGATGGGGCCATTGGGTGGGGGGGAGAGTAAGTCATGTGGAGATTAGGGGTGTATCGGTGAGGATGAGGGTGATAAAGATGGAGAAGTGGTACTCTCATTCACTACTTTCTCCTTTCCCTTCCCTCCACTTGGATCGACCTTAAAGAGATTGTTTAACCATCGAAAACATTTATTCAATGTTCTTTCAATATTTCCAATCTTTTAGTATAAATTATTTTTCATTTCGCTGACCTTGGGTGACCAGCCTAGACTTCCCAACCTGAGAGATAACACCCTGAGTACGCCTTTTATGATCCCGCTCTTGAATTTGGCTAAGTGAATCCATACTCAAAGATGCCTTGTCGGCATCACTTTATGAGTTGTGGACTTCTTCGAGGTTTTTTTGAAATAAGAAAAATACACGATTCGATGAAATAACAAAAAAGTATGTGGTTATAAATAACTGATCAATGACATTTTGAACATGGGGAAATAACGAGCTAAAGGCTTTGATACCAATTTAAGAATGCTATGGGTGGTTCGAATAAACACAAGCTCAATATTTTTATATTTTTCCAATTTTAATGATTGAACCTTTAAACAAAATTCACCTAATTAAACTTAGCACCGATTAAAACCTTTTTTTAAAAACCGATTTACCAAATTTTATCTTTTACCCTAAACATGCATCTTGGTGATAGAAGATAAATTAAATAAATCAAACCACAAGAACACGCCGATGTACGAGGAAACCACAAATGGAAAAAACCTCGGACGGCCCATCTAGACAATCAACATTTTACAGAAATTACAAAGGAAGAATTTAGTTTTACACAATGACTCGATCCTTAACAAGACTTAACGTCTCTTTATCTCTTCAATTGCTCCTACACGGTGCAACGTAGGAGTCCACCTATGCCAGGTCCATAGCACACGAATCAAATTGTACCTCGGTATCCATCGATATAGCTCGAAAATTGTCTACGATTCAGAACACGGAGTCCACTGCTTTTTCACCGCAATCAACACATACGGAGTCCACCGCACGAAATCAGGTTCTTCTTGTGATGTAAGAAATAAATAAGGTGAATAAAATATATCTTAAAGCATATGCGTTATGAATCTTTGATCTTGTAAACAAAAGGGTGAAACTTTTGGAGTTGGAACTTTTGAAATCGGTCTGCTTTTGATTTTTGTCAAAAGTTAATCTCTCAAAATAAAAACAGAGTCTGAAAAACCTTTTATAGAAAAGTTAAGGTGGCACGTCATTTAAACGATTATGAACCTTCGTTTGAACGAGATAGTGATCTCGTTTGAACGAGATAGTGATCTTGTTTGAACGAGATTTTATCTTGATTCTAATGACCTTAGCAAAATTAAAATAGTACACTTTGTTTAAAGCTCGTTAGAACATAGACCTCAAACGACCTTGGGATGTCATTTGAATGACATGGGAACGTCGTTTGAATGACCAAAACGAATTTTAAAAGTCCGCCTACAGAAAACTCAGAAAACATAGTTTCAAAAAAATTAAGTTCCAATTAGTTTTAAAAACAAAACACCGTTAATTAGAAATTCCAAGGACTCATAAAACATTATACGTTAATACTCGTGAGATCCTTGACATATGTGAAGACAAACATGGCATGGTAAACAGGACTTAGAATATGCACTCTTTGAAGCTTTTTCGCTACGTCTTCATCAAACAACATCATAGGCTTATGAGATCATCAACTCAAAGTCTATCCTATGACTCAAACATTTTTTTCGGAATTAAGCCAATTACAAACAAATTGACTCGATTGTAAATATATCCTTACACATAAATACAATCATAACTTAAAATAGTGGTGTCCACAACCTGATTGACCTCCTTATCCTTCTCTTTTTTCATTCAAATTGCCATATATGCATCGAGCCTATATGGCTTACCCCCTAGAGCCACTCCCCTTCTTCTGAAATTAAATAATGCATAATTAGTTAATTTGTAAATAATTCCCACCAAATAGAATATTAAATGTAAAATTAAATAACATTCAAAACTTACCCTCTTATGCTCCACCCCGGCGTAAGACATATGCCCCGAGTAGTGCACATCAACCTTCTTGGCCCGATTTTCCCTCCTCGATTCATGAGAGGACAATTTCTTATCTGATATCTCATTATCAACAAACTATTGAGATTGGCTCATTCTTGTGTACTATTTCCTTACGTTGTAAGACGGACTCATGGTCCCTGCCAAAATACCGTGCACGCATGTTTTTCTTCCACGTTTTCCGTTGATCCCTTAGTTGTTCCAACGTGGAACCGTATGCTTCTGGGGGTCAAGTAGAATTGTTCTTGTTAAACAAATACAAAAAAAGAAAGTGAATTAGTAGTATTTAAATTATAAAATAAAATATAACGAATTTTATATAATAAAATTATATAATATAAATATACTAGTAGATGCCCGTGCCGAGGGCACGACGATAAATCTGCCCCCATGATAAATAAATATAAATTAAAGAAAAAAATATAAATAAAAATATAAAAAATATTTTAAAAATATAAATTAAAAAAATATAAATATTTTCTGAAAAAATATAAATTAAATTATTTAAAATTATTTCCCTTTTTAAAAATAATTATTTCCCTTTTTAAAAATAATTATTTCCCTTTTAAAAAACAAAAACAAAACCCTTTTTACTATTAAAAAAATAAAAAACACTTTAGCATGACATTTCATGCATGGGCATGAAAGGGAGAAAATATCATGCATGAAATGTCATGCATAAAAGTGAAGATATTTTGCCAAAAACCATGCTCCTTTATTATATGGATTGAATCAAGCATATACTGTAACGCCCCCCAAATGTCCATCTTAAGCTCAATGAGCACCTCCTCCAATCAGAAATGGTATATAATTTTTCCACTAGCCTTGCGATGTTGAGATTTAGTATCCTCTCAACATATTGAGCACCGCAAATAACCATGAACTTCACGACCCAGTAATGTCCCATAAGCTAGGAAATCATGAATTGTCAAAATCAACATAGCTTTCAGCATAAAGTCTTCTTTTTTATAAGGGTCAAACGCTTTCACACCTTCTACCCATTACTCATTTAATTCTTCAACCAGATGAGATAAATAGACATCGATGTCTTCACTTGGTGCCTTTCTCCTAGGTATCAATAAATACAACATCGAATATTCAGGTTTCATACACTCTGAAGGAGAGAGGTTGAGTGGTGCTAGGATCACAAACCATACACTCTCATTGGTGCTTAGGTTTCCAAATGAATTTAAACCATCTAATATATTGCCAAACGAATGTTATGTTGTTTTGCAGAAAAATTAGGATAATCATAATTTATTCTCTTCCAAACTATAGAATCAGTAAGCTGATGCATGAGATTATCCCCTACTTCTACCCTAACATGATAAGACATGGCCTTCGCTATCCATGTATTATGAAAAAAAACTTCAATTAGGCCTAATGAAAAAATATTTCAATACTTTTTGAGGCACTTTTGAGCATGTGCATTCCTTGCTAGTAGAAATAACATATCTAGGTTCGCCTCACCGGACACCGATCGAGATTTTCATACTCCTCTCAGTATAATATGAAGGCATACCTACAAGCATTAATTTATTTATACTTCATTCACATACCTTTTAAACTGTTCTTTGAGACCTAAGACTACGCTTTGAAAAGTAACCTGGAAGCTAAAACGGACTCACAACCTACGAGACCTAAGACTATACTATGATACCATCTGTAACACCCCACACGATCTGGCAAGCGAGGTGTCAAGTCGCCGCCAAACTACGTCGGATGTCAATAAATAAGTAATCATTCTTAGCAAGTAATAGATATGAGACATATAAAAAATCATTCCACATGATAATAATTAAATTGATCCAATAATAATAATAATCATTCCACTACACCAAATCTACCGAATTGTCACGGCCATTGACCTTGAAAAGTTCAACTTGTCAAAGTCAATGATCGTGACAATTCTGGGGGTGACAACTTTTGTTGTCATGGACTTGTCACCATCATTGATCGTGATAAGTTCGTTAGACTTGTCACGGTCATGTCACGGTCCTTGACAAGTTTTGTCACGGTTAAGGACCGTGACATTGTTTAACAAATTATCATGGTCATTGACCGTGACAAGCCCGTGATAAGTTTTCTTTGTCACGGACTTGTCACGGTCAATGACCATGACAATTCTGGGCAGAATTGAAAAAACATTATTGGGCAGTATGGCCACTGCCACTGCCCAGTAGTATATTTGTACCTGTTATAGCAACGTTGTACCTGTTCAAACATCGTATATCCAAATAAAATAGAGATAATGCAAACATACATTCAAAATAGAGACAATATGCTTCACGATATAATCCAAATATAATTCAAATGTAACAACTTAAAACAATTCAATTAAAATAATGTCACTAAATGTATGGGGTAAGATTAGCTCTGAGGAGGTGAGTAGGCCACATGATATACGAATTGACACACCCACCAATATACATCGTTCCGAATTGTTCACGCGACCACAATGGGGAGTTCTCCTTCTCGGGTATCACATGCATGACGAGCACCTTGGACTCGATGTCTTGAAGCGACCGTCCATGAATTGGCATACCCTGGACGGTATTCGAGTCCCTCAACCCCCACCCTATCCTTTGGCCATCAAATATGTCCAGTATAAACATGCTTGGCCAACCAAGTGTAGACATTGGTCGGTCGAAGGGAGACAAATAAGCAAGTGGATCATGAAAGTCCGCACGTGTTGGCGATGAAGCAGCGAGGTCCACATCCTCGTCCTTCTTCACCTCCTCCTCCACCACCTTCTCCTTCCCTTCCCTCTTACAATTTTTTTCCCAATTAACGTTTCATGAATGAGAACATATCTTGGACCATTGCCTCCAAACAGGAAAGCTTCGCATCATGCGAGTCCACCATTCGAGCCAACCCGGTGTCACTCGTCTCCAATCTGATGATCCTAGATTTGGCCACACACGAGCTCACCCCCTTGTCCTCCCCTTGCGATAAGCGCCAAGAACTTGGTTGAGTGCGTCTGCGGACAAATATGCCTTGTCGGCATCATACTGCGACTCATGCACTTCCTTGAGCTTTGCCTGAAATGACAAAAAGCACATGATTAGTAAAATAAGCAAATAAAAAAATTATAACGTAATTAGCAAAAAAGTGAACTGTCGGCTTACTTTCAATCGTGGCCGCAACGCTAGGGGACACCTCCTTATCCTTCCCCTTCTTCGTCCGAATAGCCACATAAGTATCGACCTTATGTGGCCTACCCCCAGGGCCACTCCCTATCCCTTGAAATAAAATAAAGTAAAATTAGTATCGGCCCCGCAAAGTAAAATAATGCAGAATAATATATTTATGCAGTTATAGAAAAATTAAATCTTACCATCATTCTATGCTTCACCTCGGCATAAGACGTTCAGCCGAAGTAGTGCACGTCCGTCTTTTTTGCTCAATTTTCCCTCCCCGATTGGCGAGATGCCAATTGTCGCTCCCCGATCTCATTGTCAATGAACTTTTTCCATTGTGCCAATGAGATCGGATCCTTCGGCGGGACATATTCACGCATTCGGATAACGGAATCTCGGGTCTTACCAAAGTACCGGGTCCGCATATTTTTCTTCCACGTCTTGTGTTGCTCCCTCAACTGCTCTAAGACGAAATCGTGTAGCTTTGGATCCAGGCTAAATTGTTCATGTCCAACAAATACAATGTTAGTTGTGAATAAATATAAATATAAATATAAAATGAAATTGAAATCGAAATTGAAATATTCATATATATATATATATATATATATATATATATATATATATACATTACCTACAGCGCCACCCAAATAGCTAACTTGAGCTCATTTGGCACCTCCCTCCAACTAGTGTACCCCGGGCCGATGATCGTCTTTACCAGCTCGAGGGATCTCGTTAATAGCCCCGTCTTGTTCTCAATGGTCATTCCCAATTTTCCATATTTGGGGAGTCTAGGGGACGAGAAGCCCTCGTCGCCTCCGCTACCACTGAGCCCAGACGACATCATCATAAACAATATCATCATCCTCGCCTTAATATTTGAAGGAGACATTTGCTGTAAAAAAATGTTGTTATTAGTACAAATCAAAATGAATTAGAAGAAGACATGCAAATATGTACAATTACTACAAATCCAAATGAATTGTTACTGTTTAACACCTCAATTATAAATTCTAAAACAACAACATCTAGCTCATAATATGTACAATTACTAAAAATCCGAAACATCCTCACCCCCACCCCTACTGCCCACATACACGCACACTACACATGAGTGAAAATGATAAAGTGCAAATCAATTAAAAGCATTAAAAATGGATTGATAAAGTGAAAATTGGAATATTCGGTACAAATTGATAAAAATTAATAAAGTACAAATTACAAATTGAAAATTGTTTCAAATTCGGGCTATCATAAAAAATGGATTGATATTTGGTAGGAACAACCAAGTCATCCACACTACTATTTAGACGCTTTGGTGCATGTAGGACAATTGACCACGACTCGTTGTTGATATACTCCGTGTAAAACACTTGGTTAACCTTTCGAAATACACAAACAAATGACCCATCGCTCATGTGGTCGTTGCTCTTCAACTTGGACAAGTCAACCATGATCAAATTGGTGACATGATTAACTTTACAAGCATTTTTATCCTCAACTCTTATCCAGTCACAGTAAAATACAACCTCTTTGAAGCTTATATAATACAATTCAAATATATTTCAAATTATACGATAGTAAGTCATTTCAGCTTCAACGAGGTTTTTATCTTTTGCACTCAAACACCTTACCATTCTTACACCTAGCATGCGGACACGGAAACTCTTCATCATTATGACATCTCTTTGCGTATTTCACAAATTCATTAGCACCTCTGCGAAACACATCCCCCATTCTATTTGTCTCACCCATCAACTCTTTGTATTTCAGATATCCCATCATAGCTACCACAACTAATCACCTATTAAAGGTAAAAAGCATAAATTCATGGATTCGTATAAACAAAATTTAGATTTATAGTATGTTTCATTTAATTATGTCTTATTTATATTCTATTTTTAAATTTCAAATTCAAATTCAATTTATAATAGAAATTTATATTTCCTCCATCTCCTCTAAAGGGTGAGTGGTTCTATCATATTCAAGACTTTATTTTTCTGTAATATACTTAACATATCATGCACATTGTTACGATTTGAGAAAAAATAGATAGCATATCCCCGTAGTTCTCCAAGTACACGACGTAGATTGGCAGGTGTCAGTGTTATTTCAATTGATCAATTGAAATAACAGACACACTTGTCAATTTAGTATATACCCAGAGAACATTAGGATACGACTGCAGAACTTCCTCCTAAAGTAACAACTTTAATCCGCTAAGAATATTATTATACAGAAATTATGCAGTCATATACTGTCCAGACGGGACAATTCTAGAGATCTCATTACTGGGGTAATGACTCTCAAACGGGTCTAAGGTTTATTGAATGCGTACGCATAAGAACTAGAAGGCTAGTATCAATGCGCACTATATTTAATTTCAAATAATTTTCATTTAATTATCATACTATATATATATATATTGTTTGTCATATAAAGTAATTTTCAAAAAAAATTGAAAAATTCCACCCCCATATGGACAATAATCCAGTGGTCACGCCACTTTTAAAATTAACCAACTCAACATCGATCCACTATAATCCAACCGCAATGGCAACAACAAATGTGTATCCCGTACTCCTTCTAATTCATCTACTCAATTAATTCTTTTCATCAATTAAACAAAGAATTAAAGTATACAATTATTAATTTACTAATTTACAATGAGGGGCAACCCTACTTGCATATGAAAAGGGCACTAATTATTAATTTACAAAAAAAATTAACAACCAATCAATATTAAATCAATCAATTACTTTACAAGGGGCACTACAATATGAGGGGCAATATCTAATAAACCAATAAAAATTTAATTAAAAACACACACACATGCACATATACACACATAGCCCCACACCCCCTACCCCGCCCCCTCCCCCCTGCCCCGCTGCCGCTGCCCACCACGTGCACATATACACACACGCATATATACACACACAAACACACACACGCATATCCACCTCCCCTCCCCCCAGCCCAACACACGCATATATACACCACACACACATGCACATTTACACACACACGCACATATACATACACATATACATAAATGGAGGAGAAATAGAGAGAGAAAACATACCAAAGTTGTAGAGAGAGAGAGAGAGAGAGAGAGGGAGAAATGGAGGGAACAGAATCGATGGGAAAAAAAGACGAGGGGGGATTTTTTTTACTGACAGAATTGTCACGGATATGTCACGGTCATTAACCGTGACAACTTTACGGTATTGTCATCGTCAATGACCGTGACAAGCATTTGTCACGGTCTTGTCACAGTCATTAACCGTGACAAAAAATGCGTATTTTTTTATCACAGTCAATGACCGTGACAAGGCTAGCCGCTTAAAGGGTGCCAATTTGACCATTTTGGTGTCGTGTTCATTCAATAATAAATTCATCACCATGTTAATCTATAAATAAATCCAATCTCCAATAAGTATAAGTTCAAATAAATAATCCAACTCTGAATATCTGACATAAACCGTAACAACTATGGAACCGAGTGGGCCACTAAATCCATAAATGAAGTCTCATAATAAATGCGACAGAAAGGAAAATAAATCTAATTACTAGAGCATCTAAAATAAATTCTGGATGTACCTCCAAAATATCTTCAATCACTCCTATGCAGCTACTCCAGTAATATACCTGAAATGTTAGTCAACGCAATGGGTCAGAGCCCACGGCATGAATACAAGTTACTCTCTCCAATTAGGGTCCGTTAACCCATACAGTAGCATTATACATATTAAACACCACAATAGAGTAATTTTAATTTCACAAGATAATTATTAACATGCGAATAAACATAAACTACCGCTAGCTACCATAAACTGATCCACTCTGAAGTATAAGTCCAATTATTCCATTAACATCTTTATTTAAAAATTTGCTCTTTTCCTTACTCATTTTAATTAATCAATTATTTTAATTCGTGCGACACCAATATGGCCAGTCTCCCCTTATCGGTCCTGCACATAGTCTTGACACGCTTAATGTTTTACACATCACACCCATTCCCTTCATTATAGCCAGTCAACCCGTATTCTGTCAGTTCTGAACATACTCGTGAGGTCCTACACACAAAATGTCAATATGGTCAGTCGACCCGTATTCTATTATCCCTGCACATACTCGTGACAACAAAACACACTAACGTCCCTATAGTCAGTTAGCCTGTATTCTGTTAGCCCTGTACATACTCGAGTCACAAATCCATTTTAATACCCGTTTATTATCTTAGATAGTAATTTTAAATTTTCTCAATTTCTCATTATCTCATTTTTCCCATAAATTCTCAAACCTACCCCTAGTCCCATACCTAGAGGTCTCCAAAACATAAGTACATCCTACCCTATTTTATAGGATGAATTTCTACCATTTATCTCTTCCTAGTTTCGCGCCTAGGCTGTCTAATCAACGAAACGATACCAAAATCATCCCCACCTCGAAATATTCTATCCGTAAAAACTACACAAACTAGTCCCATACCTAGAAAGTGTTAACCACAACCAAGGCATACCCACTAGTCCCATACCTATCAAGTACCCCTAAAATTAAGGTGATAGCATACTACCCAATATCCCATCATTCCCGCGGTGATGAATATAATTCACACAATAAATCGCACAATCCAATTTATCAACAATTATACAATTTCTTAATACGGTCACAATTGCATTCAATTTAATCCGTTCAATCCATCTTTGTAATTATCGCAATTTATTTTATTCAACAATTATAATTTCAACATCATGTCAGTTTATGGAGCACGCACCAAGAATTTCCCTTTTTCATACCTACATGATTTATGAGACTACACAAGTCCCTTTTTAATTTAAATCGGGCAATAATGGTTTTTTACATGCACATCTGCCCCCACATCAACAAAATCCCAACCTCTACCCTACGCACACAAGGGTTATGAGTCTTAATTCATGTTAAGCTTTTTCATAAAGACAATACCATTATAGTTTTCACTTTCCCTAATTAAGATTCCTAATTTATTTTAAGAAAAACAAGTAAATTAAGGTTTAGGCGATATTTAAAACGCATAATACTAAGGAGAGAGAATAGAAGTATTCATGCTTGATAAAAAGTCGGTTGAAAATTATGATGAGTCGGTTGTGTTCCTCTCGAAAAATTGATAAAGAATTGTTCTTGGACAATCTTGATAAAACACCGTTTGAGCCCCCAAAACTTAGGTTGAATCCTAATATAATTTGGGACTAGGGTTTGTTGATGAAAGGTGGTAAAGATGTAGAAGGCTTCTGGTATCAAAGTTAGTGAAAAAGTATTTAGAAAAGTCTAACCCCGAGTTAATTTAATATGGAAAAAGATTAAGAGTTTAAATGTAATTAGAATTCTATAAAAAAAAATGAAATACTGCCGATTCTGACCATTCCGAATCGATTCGCCCTCTACGCCGAATCGATCTGGTCTGGTCAGGTGCCCAAAAATGCCTAAAAATTTATATATTTAAATAAAAACGTGATTTCTCCCCCGATTTCAATTCCGATTAAAGTCCCTCTTTCCATAAATAAAGTCCAACATATTATATTGCTAAAAATAATTAAATCCAAATATTTTATTTGCCCAAATTCTGAATTAAATTAAATTATTAACAGTTTAAAATTGCGGGTTGTAACAGGCACGTTGTAAACTGTGAATCAATCACCTGCAACTAGTTAAACGTACAATGATAAGTCAATGCATTCTCAAGCATGGGATATGTCAAATTTTGTCTTGTATTAGACGTCTTCGCGAACTTTCTTATTGCAACTCAAAGAGATATAAAAATACAACTCGAAAATCCTATCTTTATTAAATCTGTGCCCTTTGCATACTTTAGTGACTCCCAAAACTTATGAAAAGACTAGTCGATAACCTTTAAGCCATTTGTACTATTTGGTTTAAGATATGCTCGCCACAATGAACGTGAAAAAACTCTCCCATCATACACTGAGCTATTGGTCCAGTGTATATGATGATTGAAAACATCTCCAACCCATCATTATATGTAGCGTTGTCTAAAGTAAATGAAAATAGTTTCTTCTTGATTCCCCATTCTGTCAAAAGATAAATAACTATTTATGCCAATACAGGACCATTATGTGGAGGAGGTATGCATCGAAACTTTAATATCTTCTTCTACAAAACCCAATTCTCATCTACATCGTATGCCATGAGAGTTAAATATCAATCTGTGATAATAAAATACCACAAGTCAGATGTTTAACATATTCTACTAGTAACCAATTCTAGTGAATGTGTAAGATTATCTCTCTGTCATAAATCTTCAACTCCTTCGACTTACCTATGTTTCTTGATATAGGATTTTCATCTAGGTGAAAGAAAATAAGATAGTCGTGTATTTCTTCATACTCCACGAGCGCGAATGGAAAAGTATGTGCACTACCAATTCAATATTCTCACGGTACTCGCATTTATCTAAGATAGGGCGTTGTACATTATTCGAATCCACATTTTGATGAGAACGAAGATGGCGTAACATACTGCCAGTACTAGAATTTGATCAACCAAATATAGTAAACACACTTCATGCATTTTACCCTCTATTTACCATTTTCTTTGCCAATTTTTCAAAAGTTTCACACGACGCAGAAGTGAGCCTTCTACCTCAAAGAGTAGCAGAAGGGTTTTTTGCACTATTTTAGGACATCTTAAATGTTTGAACGATGACCTACAACGAATTGTTTAATTAAAAAAATCATTCAATTTTTCGTTTTTATTAGGGACATATTTTTGTGGGAATCGAGCATGAAAATGTATGCTTCTTATTTCACATTCCCTCCATCTCATTTACATGGTAAGGGTAGGGGTCTTTTCTAATTCGAAAATGGATATTTTTGTATTGCACTTAGTAGGTCAAATTTTTCGTGGTCTAATTTGGAAAAATTCCAACAGCATCTCCCCATAGTTTTCTAAGTACACAACTTGAATTACAAGTGTTTGTGTTATTTAAGTTCTTTAACCAAAATAAAACACAACACTATATCAATCAAATATACGCAAAGAACATATGGAGAAACCACCGAAAATTTAAATTTAGAACAGGCATTAGCCACTATGTACAATACATAAATTATGTGTTTCCAAGCTGTCCAAAAAATGGAACAATACAAGAGATTTCATCTCTTCAATAATGAGATCGCTTGAGCGGGTCTAAGGTTTTTTAGAATCCATGCACGAATGTAAACATCCGTCACTAGTAATGCCTAAATGTTAAAGTAAACTCCATAAACATAACTAATGGAGCACTATGATTTTTAAATATTAAAGGGTTACAAGATTTGGAGACGTAATGTGATTTTATCTCAATATATTCTTCTTTAAACAGTAAGGCAAATCTATTGTTGATGTAAAAAACTAGACTTGATCTAATTAATTAATCACAGATAAATATGAAATAAGGAATAAGACAAAGGATTTTTAAAGTGGTTCAGCCTTAATGAAAATGGCCTACGTCCACTGTTTTGTATTGCTGGGTGTTTTGCCTTTATCTTGATGATGATCGCAAATGATCAATTACCACTTTATGGAGGGTGTTACAATGTATTTATAGCCCTTGGGTTGTTAGTATTAATAGACAATATGTCATTATTTAATAGATATATACATATGTACATGATAAGAATGCTCATTGAATCCGATGTTCATTGAATCCATAATTGTCGTTCGATCTTCCTGACTAGATGTTCTGTATGCTGAGTAGCTCGGCACTATGAGTTGTTAGGTGAATATATATTTTCAGCCACATAAGATGACACATGTCTTCATATAATTGATCCACGTCAGCTGACTAATTTTTATATCAACATCTATAATTAATTTCAACCCCAAAATCATAAAGAAACATTACCCAAACTATAAAATGTAAATATTTGGTCGGGGATTTTTTTTCTATCAATTCATATCATGAAAAAAATATTTAAATTATTTATCAACAAATTAAAATAACAATTTGTCAACCAACAATATATAATAACTAATGTCAACTGAAAAAAATAGGAAAAAAGGGACTGCAATCGTTTCCATAAGACATGGAAGCTTGTAAAGTGTATGGAGTGAGAAAAAAAAGAGTGAATAAGTTTTTTTTTTACCTTTAAATTAAACACGCTCTCATTTTAACCTATTTTAACCCACTAATGACCCATTTTAAATTGGGAGCCCAAATCATTTTGACCCGTTACTAATTAAAAGGGTCCCAAACACATTAGTTTGGGTGGGTCTTAAATGTTCTCAATCATTCAAAATTATGAGCTTAGCCATGAGCCATTTAAAGGTTGAACAACTTCTGGTCCATTTGATAGTAGTAATTTCTAAATCGGGAAAAAATTGAGTATCAAAACCCATATAACCTCTAATTGTTCAAAAACTAGAAATGTTATCAACACTATAGACTTTTGGCGGTATAAAATTATTATTATTTATACGACTATTATTTGATAAATTTCTTTCGTTAAAGCTCAATAAGTTTTTCACAAATTACAAGGTAAAAAAATGCACATGCACTTATTTTTTTCATTAGTCTTTCTACACCGACACATAAGCACAACATATTTGTCATTTCAGCATCCGGACTTTTTGTTTTTGGACTTAGCCCCTTAATATTTCAAAACGAATTCCACTAAGCTCAAAACTGCAACGGTGTAAAATATTTGAATGAAAAATTGGTCACGTGTCATGCACATGAGGGTATTTTGGTCCAAGTCAATATAAATTTTTAATAATAGAAATTACATAAAATCATTTGTAAGAATAGTCAAAGAAATCTTATAATTATAGAAAAGCCTTTGAAAATTACAAAAAATATTCGAAAAATGACAAACAAATATATTAGAAATTACAAAAATTGAAAAAAGATATACGGAAATAATGAAAGTTACAGAGAATTTAAAAAAATTAAAATTACAGAAAATCAAAAAGAAACAAAAAATAAAAATTACAAAATAAAAAGAGAAAAAGAGAAAAAAAAGATAAAATTACAGAAAACGCTGGGAAAAAAACTTGTACAATTCTAGAAATTTTATAAAATAATTATAAAATTTCAAAAAATGAAAATATTGAAAGAGAACTAAAATCATTTTAATACTGCAAAATTATAGAAAATTAAAAAAAAAGATTAAAATTAAAAAAATATATAGAATTGAGGAAAATTAAAAATTACAAAAAATAGAAAAAAACTAATAGAATTTATGAAACCTCCAATATTTGCGAAAATAAATATTTTATAGATAGAATTTACGAAACCTCAAAAATTATTATACAAAACCTAAAAATCGAAACAATGACAACCTATTTTACAGAATTCCCATTTCTCCTTCTCCGCACAGTAAAACCAACTCCTCCAAATCAATATAAAAAATCAAAGCTAAAGTAAAAAAAATATCAGATTGGACTTTACCCACCATAAATTGATGATAGAGAGAGGGACTGGGGTCAAGGGTGGATGAGGGACGATGGGTATGGAGTGGATAGTGGATACAGTGTTGTGTGTGAACATTTTCTTGAACATGGCTTCATGAAAGAGAGAGACAAGGGGGAAGATGAAGAGAGAGAGAAAAAACCATGATGCAGCAATGACTTTTCTATGGAGAGAGGATAAAGAATGAAGAAGGGAGGAATTATATGGGTGATTCATTTACGAAATTGCTCTCTAAATAGGGATGGACTAAATATCCTCATTTTCCTTCAATTTCCATGCACATAGCCCCTTTTCGTCCAAAAAAATAACGATGATAATATTAGGGGTTAGTTGAAATCGTTTTAAAAGTTTAGGGAGTCGAGCCCAAAAAATAAAAGTACAGACGATGAAATGACAAAAGAGATAAATTTTAGTAGTAGTTGTAATTAACCTTTTGAAGAAATATCAAACTTAGAACACATTTTATGATTTTCCATTTTTGAGGAAAACATAGGCCCCATATAATTCTGGAATGGGTGAGGCACCACTGTAAAGGTAAAAGTGTGGGACCCTATATTACAATGACTCTTGATAACATGTGCTCTAAGAGCACATATTTAAAATTCAAAAATACTGGGAACAAAATTCTAAAATACAATTAATAGGGATAGATACTCATGTGGAACTTTCAAACTTACTATTTTAAAGCTCAAAACATGTGTCATGAGAGCACATGTTAACATTTTTATATTAGTATAGATCAGAGTACCAATGTAGGAACCATGGAGGAAGAGTTTGAAATCGTGAGGAAAGACTGGGCATGAGTGCTGCTAAAGCAATTCGGAGAACTTAAATCTAAGACACTCCCTATTTTTAAGCTTCCAAATTACATAATAAATATTCTCCGTTTCAAATTAAGAGTCCACTATTCCTTTTTCAGTTGTTCCAAATTAAGAGGTTTTTTTCATTTTTTTTACGTAATCAACCAACCAAGTTATATATTATTGAGTGCATCCTTAATATATATAAAATAAAAAACAAGGACTTTTAATTTGTGAATAGGGAATAGTTTTTTTACTTATGGGAAAATGGAAACGCATATAATTATTAATCAGATATCCCATAATGCCATAAAATGATAGAAGGTCTGATGTATATAAAGCCGCAATTTGAAAATCATCTCAAAAGACAAAATGTAGATAGTTCAAGGTAACGTAACATATAGGAAAAAATGCAGCAGATTGTATATAAAGCTGCAATTTGAAAATCATCTCAAAAGACAAAAAGGACCTACACAACAAAATGTCAAGAAATGAGTTGAAAAAAATCAAACATACAAAACATCAAACTAACAACTAAAAAAACTCAAAAAAATCCCCAAAACAACTATTATAAATAGAAATGAAAAAAATATCAACAAATTAGGCATGTGTAGTTGAATTTGTTAATGCTTTTGATTAAGAAAAAACCCAGAAAAGTTCAAAAGTTTTGAGCGACTAAACCCGACTGGTCCGCTCCTAAACTCGCAAGCTCAATCCTTAACCTTATTGTCAATTTGAGGAAGGGTTAGATGTTGGGAATCGGTTATGGCTATAAGAGAGCGTTGAAGATGTGTGGGGTTTGGCTGGTTGTTAAATGGGATGAAGATGGTTGTGATTTCATGGTGGTTGGAGATGGGGTTGTGATGGTGGTGGTGGTGGTGTTATTGGCTTGACAGTGGTGAGGGTGTGGGTGGTTTTGATTGTGGTGTGTCGGTGATTTTGCAAGAGGTTTATGGTGGATTGAGGTGACGGTGATGGTAGTAGTTTAGTGGAAATGGATTGGATTTGATGTGTGGGAGCACATCTTTGATTTAGGAGAAATTTTGTTTTTTTGAATCAATTGGGGTTGGATCAATGGAAGAGGAGGAGGAGCTGGTGATTGTTTTTGGGTTGGATGTAAAGTTAGGGTTTGATTTGGGAAGAAAAAAAGTGACGGTATTTAGGTCAAAAAATTGAGTTGGGAATTAAGTTTAATTATGATACACGGATTTATTAACAGATTTGTAACGGTGAGTAAAATATAACATTAAGAAGTGTGGGCTAAGAGACCCTAAATTTTATTTATGTCTCGTCTTGTCTTATGCATCTTTAATTATTAAGCTTAATCTGTGTGTGTGTGTGTGTGTGTGTGTGAGAGAGAGAGAGAGAGAGAGAGAGAGAGGAGGGGGGGCTGTAAATTATATGCTTGTTTTAGTTCAGAGACTTGTCATTTTGTAATAGTGAAATGGGCTATATGACATATCTTTTCATATTTTGGGGGGGTTCAATTTGTTTATGTCTACGTCATTATCGTTTTGTTTTTCTACAAGTTTTGGGGACAGGCTTCTAATCTAACAGCAAAATGGCATTTTGTCAATTAGCACATATATTTTAAATATTATTTAACGTGGTTACTTATCAAATGATATTGGATCATATTTTTATCTAGCATATCGTAATATATCTAAACAAAAAACTTATTTTGAGAGAGGTTGATGGGAAATATCATTATAGAGGGCAATAGGGTCCTCTAAAACACCGGCTAAAGTTGATATATTCAACAAAAAAAAAATTGGGATTATGTGATCTTCTTTGCATGTTAGATTGGGTGGGTTTTCTAAGTGTTTGACTGAAAGGTTGTAAACATGGTTCTGCTCCAATGTTGTTTGTATTCAATATGTCGAAAAAATGTCAAATTAAGTTTTAATATCATCTAACTCTTGGTTTCAGAAACCACTTAAATCTTCATTTAACGCTTGGGGTATTGGTGTTACTTTTTATTTTTATTTTTGTACTTTTGAGAGTTTATTTTCTTTGCTTGCTTTTATCTTCAGTTCACCCTAGAATGCACACTAGATTTATGTGCCTCGATGTTTGTTCCAAGTTGAAGTTGAACATAGAGCTACAACTAAATTAGCTTATTTTTTATCCAGCACTTTGTAGTTTTTGAAATGCAAAGTTCAATGTATTTAGGTCCTTTTTAAAAATTTGTTCCTAAATAACTTAAGCTAAATGTTTATCACTTTCCTCTTTGCTTCTTATCAATAAAACTAACTGTTATTTCTTTGAGACGACTTTGATAGGGCTTTCTCTTAATTTTTTTCTAAAATTTATAAATACGATTATCAATCAAATTAAAAACCCAAACAAGGGATCGAAATCCATATACAAGAAGTAGAACTAAAAAATCAAATGAACACTAGAAAAAAAAAGGTCGTACCCAGTGTACAAGGCTCCCACAAGTAGATGTAGGCAAGCCTAAAATGGAGAGGTTGTTGCTTCTAAAACTCGAACCCGTGACATACCGCTTTGGGCGGACAAGCACTTGCCATCGCACCAAATCCGACCTCTACTATTAAAGAAATAAACAATAGACTCCTAATATAATTGTGCATAAAGATTTAATTAACAATTGTTCACTTCCTCTTTTTATCTATTACAGTAGAGTATTAACGTATTGGGGGGAAATTGTTTTTTTAATCTCAATTGTAAACCTTATTCCTAGTCTTAATTTAATTCATCTTTCTACTGCAGTTGACTCATTCCCTTTACTTTTCAGTTTTCAGATGCACTTTACACACTTTATACAGTCGATAGACAATAGAAATGTATGTTTTCTATTTCCTCGAGTGTCAGGTGATGTATGCTTTATATTACCTGGGTCTCCACGAGATATGTAGAGAGCAAAATTGATATCGAACCAAAAAGATGTCGCTCTATATTATAAGATTTTATTGATTTACGTTTATATGGTATCAAGATCCCTGGGTGCCATCATATATGTGTATATTTTAGACGATAAGGCTAATAGTTGATGTGATTTGTATTCAGATTTTGTGTTTTATATTGTTTCATTATTGTGTCAGCATGGTCATTTTATTTCATAAAGGTGCGGGTAGACGTTTACTAATAGGGTTGTTTTGGGTTTGGTCTCAATTAATTCTTTAATATTGATTTTGACTCCCAACATTTGCATCTCTTGGGGTTGAACTGCCAAAATGACTTTTAACAATAAAAAAAGTGTCACTAAAAACATTTGGTAAAACATTTTGGGACACTTTTTAGGTCGCTAAAAGTCCTTTCGTGGGCCAAAACCCGAGAACGAAAATCACGGGGTTAAACTCGATTACAAAGAATTAATGGGGGGAAACTTTGAATAACCGTTATTAATATACTAAAGTTTAATAGGCATGTTTTAAAAATGCTATATTTTCTTGTTAACCCCAAATGCTTTGTGCATTGCCCAAGCCAACAATATTTTTTTACCACCTCTAGGATTATGGCATTGATTTTGAAAATAAGAGTTACGTCCCAAAAATACTATTCTGGTGGAGAAAGTTATATAGTTATTTGTTTGAATAGATACTTTCCCCGAGGGTGGTGGTGATGGTAAATAAATTATTTTTGTAAGTGTTTTATTCTTAAGATCAAACACTTGTAATTCAACTTACGCGAGAAACTGATTAGTTTTATAGACATAAGTATGTGTAGTTATGTGTGTACTTATAATCCAATATATTAGAAATCCTGATTCTTTTTTTGTGTGTGATTTGCAATTTTTGGTTATTATTATGGCTGTAACTAAAGGTGGGTTTGGGCAATAGACGGCCTGGACAATTTACTCATGTATTTCGTTAGTCGAGATCCAACTTATTTCATTTTTTTTGCGATATTGTTGAGGTGTTTTGTTTAATGGGTATTTCTTTGGTTGAATTCGAATTTGAACATATTTTAACTTTGATTTGACATGTTCATGTTTTGATCCTCATAATCCCCGCCCACCCCGGGCTAATATCCGTATCCATTTATGTTTTGGTAGGCATGCATAAGTTCTGATTTGCCTCCTGATAGGTGAGGATATCGGTTGTTGCAGCTTTGCAGGCACTTGATGGTGAGGATATAGTTATTTGTTTGACTATAATTTTTTTCCCCGGGGGTGGTGGTGATGGTAAATAAATTATCTGTTTGCTTAATTTTTTATTCTTAAGATCAAGCACTTGTACTTCTTCTTACGCGCGAAATTGATTAGTGTTGTAGACAAAAGTAAGTGTAGTTATGTGTGCACCTATAATCAAATGTATTAGAAATCCTGGTTCTTTTTATTTTGTGATTTGTAAGTTTTGGTTAATTTTATGGTTTTAACTAAAGGCGGGTTTGGTTAATAGAAAGTATAGACAGTTTACTCGTGTATTTTGTTAGTCAAGGTCCATCTTATTTCATTTTTGTTTGCGATATTGTTGAGGTGTTTTGTTTAATGTGTATTGCTTCTGTCCAAAAAGGTTGAATTCGAATTCGAATATATTTTTAACTTTGATTTGACATGTACATGTTTTGATCCTCATAATCCCCACCCAACCCCCAACCCATGCTAATGTTTGTATTGATTCACGCTTTGGTAGGCATGCATAGTTCTGATATTGCCGGATTTTGTGTGGGTTTAAAAAAATAATTCCGAAAACTTCTTATAGTTTTTTGGGGCTAGGTTCTAATGATATAACGTGATATTTGGAGGAGACCAAAAATAATTTTGAAATTAAGGATTTGAGGAAAAAACATTATGGGTTTGAAGGCATGGTGGAGGAAGGAGGCGGCTAGATTGGATGATGGTGTTAAAGTAAGTCTTGGTATGTGAAAATAAAAGAGTAGGTTAAAGACAATAATACAATCTGTATGAGACTACATGTACAGTAACAAAGCAACACCAAATCTCATCCACTGCACCACTAATCACATTTTTCAAATTTTGATATGGTGGGCTCGTGTAGTTGTGGGTGTGGTGTGGAGTTGTGTGTATATGGAGAGTATGTATACAATATCATGAGTTTGGAGGTGAATTGGGGGACCCACATCGTTACATAATAAAGAAGAGTGGAACAAGCATAGAAAGAACTTACTTAGTGAGTAAGGGTGATCATTTTAGAAACGATACGAACAATTGACACATAACGAAACAAAATTGATTTAAAATTGACATAATATATCATGTCATGTCGTGTTCGTGTCAAAATTATGAGTCGTGTTATCGTATCTTTATGTGTTAATTGTGTTTTTATTCAGATTATCGTGTCTATTTATGTTTAATTTAGTGTGAAAATTAAGAAATCGTGTTCTTCATGTCGTGTCGTGTCGTGTCGTTTTTATTTGGATCGTGTCCGTGTCAACTAAAAAAAATACGAATTTGTATCGTGTTGTGTTCGTGTTCAAAAAATTCTTATCGTGTCGTGTCAACCCAAAACACGATGCCAAAACACAAAGTGCGACCCCTTCCTAGACCTAGTATATATAAAGGAAAAGAAAGCTGAACAAAAAAAAAAAGTGTACAGTAACAAAGCAACACCAAATCTCATCCACAGCGCCACTTATCACTTTTTTCAAATTTTGATATGGGCTTGTGTAGCTGAAGGTGTTGTGGAGTTGAGTGTGTATATGGAGAGTTTGTATACAATATGATGAGTTTGGAGGTTAATTGGGGGACCAACATTTTTACCTAACAAAGAAACATTTTTACATTTTTTGTTTTAGCCTCACACGACAACCATTATTATATATCACAAATATCTATCCAATTACACCTGAGGTGTTAATATCTTTTACCCAATTACACATGTAAAATCACAAATAATAGGAGAACGGGATGAGTAATTCACAAATTATATGTATGGATAATTCCTTGTATACTAACATTTTATAAGTTAACTTAAATGTCACCTTTAATGTGGACATAAATTTAAAAAAGGTGAGATCATAGTAGTTAAAGGTGCGCGGCTAGGCTCAGCATCAGCATCAGTAATCACATTTTTCAAATTTTTGATACGATGGGATCGTGTAGTTGTGGGTGTTGTGGGGTTGAGTGTTTGTATATGGAGAGTATGTATACAATATGATGAGTTTGGGGGTGAATTGGGGGACCCACATCGTTACATAATAAAAAAGAGTGGAATAAGGATAGAAAAACTTACTTAGAGAGTAAGGCAAATAACGATGTAAGAGCCAAGTTCACAAGCGTGTGAAATATACTTGATATGGCCACATAAGACGGGCTCATCATCCTCAGGATAACTCTTGTCAACTGTAAATACAACGCAGTGAATGTCAAGTTTGCAGGGAAAGGTGCCAGCAACCCTACGCATCCATAAGAGGCAGAGGTATCTGCCCCCTATATGAAACAGATACGGAGATAAGACATCGTTGGGGAGGACATGTCCGAAACCACTAACCGGGTGAATGAACCTCTTTCGGATGAGGAGGTCGTAGGCATACATTTCCCCATCACTGAACCAGTAGAGAATACCGCCGAGGGCAACGGAAGGCTCAAGCATCTGAACGCCGAAGTGTGGGTCAAAAGTAGACCAACTACTTGTGTCCAGATTGTAAGAGTAGAGGACACGGGCACGGACACCATCCGCACGAAAGGTGAGGGGGTGAACCAAAAGATGCCTATGGCCACGAGCATCTGAGAGAAGTGCATGAACGGGAACGACTCCATTAAACCAATTGCGGATCGGAGGAGGAGAGGGCAATGCTACCCATTCATCAGTAGCAGGGTCAAGAACTTCGGCAAAGGACGGGTCAGACAAGTTCATAAAATGATAGATGCCGCTAAATACCAAAAGTTTTCCGTCAATGGCGAAAACACAAGGGGAAGTTCGATCGACGAGCATGGGTGGGCCTGATTTCCAGCCCTTGTCGGGGCTATCCATATCAAAGTAGAACACCTCGTTGTGGAATAAGGGATGTCTAGGATGATTAGTGTAGCCTCCAAGTGCATAGATTTTGGACACCAAGCCCACACAAGTGAAACAAGTGGAAGCTCGATGAGGCAAATTGGGGAGAGCACCACTTAGTTGGGAACCTTCCTCGGTGAAGTCAATTTTGTAGCATCGAAATGTATCTTCATTAGCACAAATAGAACCACAACATACATATACAGATGACAGTGATGATCCTGATGTCTATCTCTCCTTATGGAAGGGCAGCCATGACCACCCCACCTACGACGCTATCTCCCTATTTCTTTTTACCTCTTCTTCTTCTTCTTCTTCTTCTTCTTCTTCTTCTTCTTCTTCTTCTTGATGGCTTATGAGAGTAGCCATGTCCAACCAACTTAATCTTCTTATTAACATGAAAAAAGAAATAGAAAAACATCAACTTCGAAACCCGCATTGCAAATGTAATATATATCGGCTGGTCAATTTCAAAACGTAATAACTCTTTTTAAAAATAGTGTATTTTGTTAGTCGAGATCCAACTTATTTCATTTTTTTGCGATACTGTTGAGGTGTTTTGTTTAGTGGGTATTTCTTTGGTTGAATTAGAATTTGAACATATTTTAACTTTGATTTGACATGTTCATGTTTTGATCCTCATAATCCCCGCCCACCCCGGGCTAATGTTCGTATCCATTCATGTTTTGGTAGGCATGCATATGTTTTGCCTCTTGATAGGTGAGGATATTAAGTGTTGCAGCTTTGTAGGCACTTGATGGTGAGGATATAGTTATTTGTTGGATTAGAATGTTTTCTCCGGGGGTGGTGGTAATGGTAAATAAAATATATGTTTGCTTAATTGTTTTATTCTTAAGATCAAACCCTTATACTTCTTATGCGAGAAATTGATTAGTTTTATAGACAAAAGTAAGTGTAGTTCTGTGTGCAATTATAACCAATGTATACAATATCATGCGTTTAGGGGTGAATTGGGGGACCCACACCATTACATAATAAAGAAGAGTGGAATAAGGATAGAAAGAACTTACTTAGAGAATAAGGGTGACAATTTTAGAAACGATTCGAAAAATCGATACGGAATGACACGAAATTGATTCAAAATTGACATGGTATGTCGTGTTCGTGTCAGGTTTTTTTACACAAAGCCGTGTTCGTGTTGTGTTCATGTCAAAATTATGAGTCGTGTTATCGTATCTTGATGTGTTAATTGTATTTTTACTCGGGTTATCGTGTCTATTTATGTTTAATTTAGTGTGAAAATAAAGAAATCATGTTCTTCATGTCGTGTGGTGTTGTGCCGTTTTTATTTGGGTCGTGTTCGTGTCAACCTAAAAAAGCACGAATTCATATTGTGTCGTGTCGTGTGGACCCGAAACACGGTGCAAAAACACGAATTGCCACCCCTATCTACACCTAGTATCTATATAGGAAAAGAAAGTTGAACCAAAAAAAAAATGTGCAGTAACAAAGCAACACCAAATCTCATCCACAGCACCACTAATCACATTTTTCAAATTTTGATACGGTGGGCCTATGTAGTTGTGGGTGTTGTGGAGTTAAGCGTGTGTATATAATATGATGAGTTTGGTGGTGAATTGGGGGACCAACATCATTACATAATAAAGAAAGAGTGTAATAAGGATAAAAAGAACTTACTTAGAGAGCAAAGAAACTAACGATGTAAGAGCCAAGTTCACAAGCGTGTGCAATATACTTGATATGGGCACATAAGACAGGCTCATCATCCTCAGGATAACTCTTGTCAACTGTAAATACAACGCAGTGAATGTCAATTTTGCAGGGGTAGGTGCCAGCAACCCTACGCATCCATAAGAGGCAGAGGTATCTGGACCCTATATGAAACAGATGCACAGAGGAGACATAGTTGAGGAGGACATGTTCGAAACCCCTAACCGGGTGAATGAACCTCTTTCGGATCAGGAGGTCGTAGGCATAGATTTTCCCATCACTGAACCAGTAGAGAATACCGTCGATGGCAACAGAAGGCTCAAGCATCTGAATGTCGAAGTGTGGATCAAAAGTAGACCAACTACTTGTGTCCAGATTGTAAGAGTAGAGGACACAGGCACGGACACCATCCGCACGAAAGGTGAGGGGGTGAACCAAAAGATACCTATGGCCACGAGCATCTGAGAGAAGTGAATGAACGGGAACGGCTCCATTAAACCAATTGCGGACCGGAGGAGGAGGAGGAGAGGGCAATGCTACCCATTCATCTGTAGCAGGGTTAAGAACTTAGGCAAAGGGCGGGTCAGAAAAGTTCATAAAATGATAGATGCCGCTAAATACCAAAAGTTTTCCGTTACTGGCAAAAACACAAGGGGAAGTTCGACCGACGAGCATGGGTGGGCCTGATTTCCAGCCCTCGTCGGGGCTATCCATATCAAAGTAGAACACCTCGTTGTGGAACAAGGGGTGTCTAGGATGATTAGTGTAGCCTCCAAGTGCATAGATTCTGGACCCCAAGCCCACACAAGTGAAACAAGTGGAAGCTCGATGAGGCAGATTGGGGAGAGCACCACTTAGTTGGCAGCCTTCCTCGGTGAAGTCAATTTTGTAGCATCGAAATGTATCTTCATTAGCACAAACAGAACCAAAACATACATATACAGATGACAGTGATGATCCTGATGTCTGTCTCTCCTTATGGAAGGGCAGCCATGACCACCCCACAAACGACGCTATCTCCCTATTTCTTTTTACCTCTTCTTCTTCTTCTTCTTCTTCTTCTTCTTCTTCTTCTTCTTCTTCTTCTTCTTCCTCTTGTTAATGGCTTATGAGAGTAGCCATGTCCAACCAACTTAATCTGCTTATTAACATGAAAAAAGAAACAGAAAAACATCAGTTTCGAAACCCGCATTGCAAGCGAAATATATGTCGGCCGGTCAATTTCAAATAGTGTTTTATATGAATTATTCTTTATTATTACCAGATTTAAGTTTTGTATATAATTTTGAGGCTCTCCATAGAATTATTCTTTATTATTACCTGATCATGGTTTTAACTCAACTAGGTGGTAGTACACAGAACAAATGAATCCCTCAAACATCTGTAATCGTATCAAATAAAATACCTACATTTTGATCAAAAGACAAATGAATCTTATTCACACAGAACACAACAACATATTTCAATGTTCTTTCGATGGAAATACAAAAAAACACATCTCATGCACAAATGACAACTAAGAAGTAAAAAAAATTATACCAAGAGAATATTGTTCTTGACAACCTTAGTAAAAAAAACTTGAACCTTAAGCGTATGCAATATACAACGGGAAGTTGAGAATAAAATAGGTGAATTGAAACAATATTATAGGTTAATACATGGAAATATCGAAGAGAGTGCAAATACTCGTCGAATTTGACCTATGGTTTCTGCTGATTCATCAATCAGTGAGTTGTTTGTGGGCATGATTGGGTAATCACAGAGGGAACTGTAGGGGACTTTTAGTGGGGGATGATTGAGAGAGAGGGATACCAAGGGATTTGAATAAATGGGAATTCATGATATACCGAGTTACACGGATGCGAAAACATGAGACGAAATTGATTCAAAATTGACACGATATGTCGTGTTCGTGTCGTGTTTGTGTCAGATTTTTTTTATACGAAATCGTGTCGTGTCGTGTTCGTGAAAAAATTATGAGTCTTGTAACCATAGGTTGTGTTTTTGTTTATTATTACCTGATCATGGTTTTAACTCGACCAGGTGGTACACACGTGCGATTTCACGTGTAACCACATAGGTTGTGTTTTTGTTTTCTAAATTCCATTAAAAAAAATTGTCTTCCAATGTTGTGCTTATTGTCACTTTGAAAAAAAGTGATACATAAATGTCATAAAAATTATTCGTTATTTTTTACGGTCTTATATAATTTTTAGCACGGTTGTTTAGCAATTTACCCCTATGTTTTTCTTTGGGTTCGTTTCTTTTCACCTCTGAAATTGAATCTAAACCACTGTTCTAAAAAATTCGACTAGGCTCCCCCTAGGCACGCCTAGGCTTGAGGCTTCGGAGAAACGCCCCGCCTTAAGCTTTTGACGCCTTATGCTTGGTAAAAGGAACACTTTTTCTCTAAAAATGACAATGCTTTAGTGAAACGATATCGCCTTTTAAAGATTTTTTTACAAACCGGACCATTATCTCATCCAAAATAATCAATAGTATTTTAATTTGCAATTATTCAAACATATTTTTATGATATGTACAATTTTAGTATTTTAATAGCCATATTATGGTTAAAAAATATTAAAATATATTAAAAAAGGCTAAACGCCTTTTTACGCCTAAGGCCCACCTAGGCTTCTAAGGCTTAAGGCCTGGCCTCCACGCCTCGATCATGCCCCGCGTTTTTTAGAACCTTGATCTAAACCATTCAGATTTCAGAGATAGTAAATATATGTTTGTTTTTCAAAAATTTCAGAGATTAACGGTAATATTATCCTCTTAATGATTCAGAGGTTCAAAACCCTCTGAATCTCAATACTGAAATTTGGATGGAAATAAATTTAGAATAATATCCTTACGATTTAATTGAAACAAGAGATAATCCATATCTGAAACGTACCCAAGTAAAAAGTAATATTCAACAAATCTGTAGAAGAATTTCACCTCTGTATTACGCATCCTTAAAAAAATCTAATATAGACACACAAATACACAACAAATTTGTAGAAGATTTTCAACTCCACAATCTCAAAAAATAATCATTAGGTATATCTATCTTCTTCTTCTTCCTTTTTTCGAACGAATATTTCTTTTATACTTCTATAACTATAAAAAAAACCTCAAATAAGAAACAAAACGGTGTCCTGGGAAATTGTGGGATGCAGCTAACTGCATTTTGTATTTTATAGCATTTTTTTGTTTGTTTGTTTAGTTAATGCTTCTATCGTCTTCTATTCGTTTCCACCCATATGCTCCGTACTGCCTTCTGCCTATACTGAATTTGATTTGACCCATTAGGTGTTTATAGAATAGGCCTTTACCTTTATGACCATTTGTTATTATAGGCTACTTATTTTAATACTTGTTAGAGTACACTAGCCTTACACTGTTTACGTGCAAGACAATTCACACAGATGTTTATTTTGTCCTTTCAACACAATCACTATTCACATATACACTACTGTTTTCAACTATTTAAAACAACATTTTTATTTAAAGAATATTAGGATATCTTCGTTCCTGGTTAAAAAATTATTGGTCAACTATAGCATCCTACTATTATCATGTCTATAAATTTATTTTTATTCTTGTTTAAAAACTACTCATGAGAGCTATTGATGTATGTCATAAATCTAATTCATGTTCTTTAATTATTACCTATATGAGAAAATTTGTTGTCCTTTTTGCTATAGTCAATTTTGTGCCTTGTAGTCTGTTATGAATAAAGTTGGATACCTTTCCGCCAACTCAAAAAATTTACTCTGGATACTGTGTGAAAAAAACTCTAAGAGAATGAGAGAGAACCATCCTTCTCCTGCCACAATCCTACTTGACCAACTTCCTCCTTCCAAACCTCCAAACCATAGCCACTTGTCACCCACTGAAACGGATACTAACATGATTATTCTCGACTCACGGGTAGCCACGTCAACCAACAGAACACCAGTTGTTTATTACAAGGACAAGTTGATGCACACGTCAAAAGATTCATATCCATCTACTACTCAATCAGACTCCTCTGAAATGACAAATTCCAAATACAACATCTAAGCATATAATTTTTCAATCCTGGAACAAGGGACTTTACCAGGATGATTACGATTCAGAAGATGAAGCAGATGAAAAGGGACAAAAATTCGATAACACGCTCACTGTTGACATTGGCGCACAAGAATTATTACAAGCCCGTCAAAAATGGAAATAAACGATTATTATTAAACTTCTGGGAAATTTTTTGACGTTTCAACGACTCGCACTTCATCTCAAAAGGCTTTGGAAACTAACGGTTGGCATTTTTATCACATATTTGGGTAATAATTTTTATTGGTATACTTATCTTCATTTGATGATTTTGTTACGGTTCTTGCGAGCAGTCCCTAGTTCCTAGAAGACCATTACTTATTAGTGCAACGGTGGCAAAAAATTTCCGACCATCCACCACCACTATCAAAGATATGAGTTTATGGATTCAAATTCATGAATCTCCTATTGAATACTGCAACCATGAAATCCTCTGTCGCATTTCATCAACGCTGGGAAAACCTGTAAAGATAGACATGCACACGAAATCCTTGGGATGGGCAAGGTATGCTCGTCTCTGTATTGAGTTTAATATAGAAAGCCACTACCTCAAAAAATAAAAATTGGTCGTATCTTACGTAGCATTGTCTATGAACTCAAAACCGATATTTGTTTCCAATGCGGCATTATTGGCCATACCAAGAACACATGCAAAAAACATAGTCCAATAATTTCGGACAACACTCTGCATGGCAATGATAAAAATGGAAATGTTGAAGAATGGCGAGTGGTTATACATTGTCCTAGTTGGAGTTCTCAACAAACAGTTGGAAAAAATGGAGGCAACCCCTTGCGTCACACCACGACGTACATGGGTGCACTAGTTAGCATTACGTTAGGGTTGCAGGGAAAACGAGTTGCAAGAGACGAGGGACATTCTGGGAATCCCACCTTGGGACCCACTTCTCTCAAACACACTCGATGGACTGTAAAAATAATGGATTTCAAAGGTGATAATACGACCCAACATAAGGAGGTTCCTCTTCCTGATAAAATCCCCACCGCTATTTTATCCAACCCAAACCAAACGAGTCAACAAGGGATAACTACAACTGACGGTAAAAAGATAACTTCGTTGGACTCTACCACCTAGTCCATTACGTGTCCACGACCACATCTCCTTAGCTTCTGGCGTGCATATGATCAACCCATGCACGTCGTTTTATACCCAATAAATAATAACCTCTCCCCTGCCTATATTATCAGACCCACATACCTCCCTTCAGACCACTGATTCCAGTTCTCTTCTCACTACTCCACACACTGCTGAACATGGAAGACCACAACTCAAGCCCGGAGCATTCACAGATTTCCTTGACACCACCGGAATCCCCCTATTTAACCCATTTTTTTGCCCACCACCAAGACTTATAATACCACCCCCGTGTGACACCCCGCTTATTACAATAAGAGGTGGCCAGCCCGATACTCCAATAATTACAGATCATGTTCTTAGCATCACTGTCGTGAAAATAAATATACGAGATAACCACCAATTATTTTAGAAAATGGAAGTCAAAATTTATTTTGTAAGTTTAAAGAAAAACCTTTAGACAATCTAATTCAAAAAGAAGGTGGATAAACAAAAGACATACATTAGATCAACGATTATATACAACATAATAACCGAATAAGTTGTCGATTAACAGACCATTACAAGCAGGTTACACCGAGTATTAAAGTAAATATCACATTATAATAAGCAAGTACAAAACTTGGGCAATAGTCCAGAATATATAGACTTACCATGATTAGAGTACAAAAGATGGAGGCGTTTATAACAAATAACCTACAACATCCGCAAAAAAGTTATAGCTCCTGGACACTTGGGTGGAAGGGTCAACACGGGCGTCCTTGCTGCGGAGCACCTGGACATAAATAGAATCCACAACAAACAAAGGGATAGAAATGGGTCAGAGCCCGATTTGATATGATAAACATGTGAATAAAATGCATGACAGTTATGAATATATAGCAACATGAATAAACTTATTTCTCTCTTCACAAATAAGAATAATCCTCACCTCTCATCTAAATGCACAACCTAGTGCAATATCATTTACAATGATGAGTATTCAATAATGCAAGAGAACATAATTCAATTTCCAACTTCATAAGATTCCTTTTCAGCTTTACACAATATAACTTCACAGTTCCAATTCTCATTAGGGAAATTATTCCAAAGCAATGGATTTATAAAATTCTTTAACATTTATAAAAGTAACATTTTCATAAGAATAGTTATAATCACAACACAATGATTCTAAGACCATCCTTCCGAGAGTCACCCCACTGGATGCACCCCTAAATAGTTATGATCTTCCAAGGCCTAACACCAAGACGACCTGGGCATCCTAATTCGTGTTACGTGGGAAGCGGCTATATACCTTCGACAGTGAGTCATTAACATCCGGAATTACCTCACTTCGAATAAAATAACAACACAATATAACAACCGGTCCTATGGCTGAGGACTATGTTCACCCTGCATTCACTAGCCAGGGGACTTCACGTTATGCGCGTAACTTCCCTTATGATAGCATTTAGAGAGGTATGTGTATGCAAATCATCATTGACAAGATATGCCAATTTAAAATGTACATTACACTTTATTCGGAGCCATCAACATTTAATGATATAATAATAAACCTCAAAGTTTAATTATCTCCGTCATAGTCTCCATAATTAACAACAACCCTATAACCCATTTTGTGTGAAATTACTTCAGCCCAATTCTAAAAGTCGAAAATTATATCACTAGATTCCCCCTAGACCTAAACTATGATAAACACGCCCATATTTTAGTTGCCCCTATTGTAGAGGAACGGCTAGAATAGGCGCTGGTGGCGATAGGTGTGCCTGCTGATGCTGTGGACCCCTAGGCAACTGTCCCCCAATCAACTACGGACAATCTTTCTTAAAGTGCCCCTGTTCACCACAATGAAAAAAACGACCCAACATATTCTCCGGATAACAACCCCTATTATTTTTAAACTGCCCCAAACCTTGGCCCGGATGGCCTCGGCCTCCATTATTACCCCGGTCTGCCCGGCCTTGCTGGCCCACCTGCTGTTGTTGCTGATGGGCAGCCTGACCGTGCTTGAAATTGCTACCACTAAAATTAAAGTCCCCAAAATTCTATCTCTTGGACAAATCCCCTTGCTGGGTGTCCCTTTCCCTCTGCTTGCTTCCCGATGATTGAGATGAGGGTAGTGCCCCACCGGCACCATGTCAGAACCCAGACCCAATATCCATACTAATCATTTATTATTAGAATAATTAGATCATAATCTTGAGCCAATTGGAAATATAATTCATTTATCAATATTTTACTGCATAATGTGCATAATGAACATAATATTATTCTTGTACCATAACGAAATCCATATCAGAGTCATAATTAAGCGGACATACTATACTATGATTAAATATTACAATCATCAACTCAATCTATGCTAACTCAATATATACAAAGTGTGATTATATTAAAATATTTAGTGTGACAATGATATATAGAATGTGTGATTATATTAAAATATTCAGTGTGACAGTGATAAAATCTCCATATTTAAACCCCAGCTCTCTCCAACGGTGCAACTCTCAAAGTTACCGGTCATATGGTATCCTAGTTGACAGCGTACAAACCTGAAATTGTTAAAATATAAATCGTAAGCATTAAGCTTAGTGAGGTACTCCTTCCCTGCAATGGAATAACAATTCTATATCGAATCTGTGGAATAAAAATCCGAACAATCTTGCCCATTGGCAATAACAAATCCTGGATCATAAGACCCAAATAATTTTGCCCATTGGCAATAACAAATCCTGGATCATAAGATCCAAATAATTCTGCCTATTGGCAATAACAAATCCTGGATCATAAGATCCAAATAATTCATCCCATTAGCAATAACAAATCCTGGATATTTGAATATCCAAACAAATTCTGAATACCTAAGTATTCAAACAAATCCTGCTCTTAGAGCTATATTTATATATCTGTATATATATGAAATAATCATAAGCACACTCACCTTGACAGTTTAACTAACTTTTCCCTTGCCTTTATTCGGTACTTGTTCAATCAGCTCTTCTTACCTTCCTATCATTCTTACAATATTAGTGTCATCATAAGAATATTAATAATCCAAAGAATGATTTAAACATAACTCAATCCATAAGCATCATATGATTCCATTCAAATCATTTATCACAAATGAAGTTCCATCCAAATTCATGTTAATATATTTGACATATCCAAATAATAGACCAAACATACATTCATTTATTCTCGGTAATTCAATCCTTGTCATATTAGGATTCCAATACAAAAGATGGCACATCATTTCAAATTTCCTAGAGCAAGATATGCTCGTTTCTTTACTACATAGCAAATTCGCCCTATAGGCTCCTCTATCATTCAGTCATCTTCGAAGAATTTTCATAATTTTTATACATCATCAATTTATATGATATTTCACCCAATTTCAGAAAACATATTGAATAATACAAGATCAAAATTTCATAATTTTTAGTTCATTTGCTATGTCAAGTAAAACATTAAACATATGGTATGCATATTTACTCTTTTGGGGAAGATTTCATACCCGAACTTCAAACCATCACCCAAGATTCATTTCTTGCTATTTTTACATAAGTTTAGGATATGTTATGAATATATGGGTCTATTAGAATCAATCAATTTCAGTAATCATACAAAAAGATATGGAAGTTTGAATAAACAAGGTTATTAAACGAAGCAATTTAAGGGTTTACACATTCAACTTTGTTTAAACTTGCATATATCCATACATATGCACCCAAGCATGAAAGGTCAATAAAAAATCAAATATTTATATCATATAAATTATAAATACAAGAAAAATAACAATATTCATGGGTGGAATTACCTTAGGGGCTTTTACGTAATTTTCTATGAATTTTTCTAAATTTTTCTCCTCGCTTTCTTCTTCCTAACCCTCACAATTGTTTTTCCTCAACCTAAAACTCTCCCAAACTGAGTTTGCTAAAGAAAGGAGGATATATCAAGGGTTTAAGTTGGACAAAACAACCTCCACCTCCAACCAATCAATTTAAGACACTTATGGGGCAGAAACGACCAATTACCACTTAAACGGATGGGCAGATTTTCCATGGGTTAGTAATTTCGGTATAACTTTTTACTCGGACCTGCATTTCACACACTGTTTGTTGTGTTACAACCATAACTCACCTGTATACAACTATCTAGTTTTCACCTAAAGTCAGTTGTTATGTCATAAAGGTCAAAACTTGTCTTAAACATGAACATTCCTACCGAAACTTCAAATTTTCACATTTGTAACTAATTCGATATTTCATGCTTTATGAATGTAGGATTAGATTAAACATAATGACTTAGCATTATATATACTGGTAACATATTATCCATATCACATAATCTAATCATGATTTAAACATAATTATATTCGGGTTATCACAATTCTCCTCCTGTTAGGAAATTTTGTCTCCGAAATTGACATACCTTGGTTGTCCGAATCAAACAAATACGGATAACGCATCTTCATGCTATCCTCACTCTCCCATGTATCTTCTTCCATGGAATGAATTCTCCACACAAGCTTCATAAGTGGGATCACTTTTGATCTCAATATTTGTTCTTTCCTATCGACGATTGCAAGTGGTTCTTCCACATAGCTCAAATCTTCCTTCGACCCAATAGGTTGTTTCACCAATACATGTGAAGGATCCGCTACATACTTCCTCAACATAAAAATATGGAAAACATCATGTAATCGAGCTAACTCCTGTGGTAATGCTAACTTGTAGGCAACCATCCCGACTTTCTCAAGAATTTCATAAGGTCCAATGTAGCGTGGACTTAATTTACCTCTATTTCCAAACCTCATAACTCCTTTCCATGGCGATATCCGAAGAAACACGTAATCCTCCTTCTGAAATTCTAAATATTTCCTTCGCTTATCCGCATAACTTTTCTGTCTGCTTTGAGCCGTTCTCATTCTATCTTAAATAATCTTCACTTTTTCAGTGGTGACTTAAATCAACTCTGGACCCTCTATCTTCCTTTCACCGATATCACCCCAACATACGGGTGTACGACACCGTCTACCATACAACGCTTTATATGGATCTATACCAATAGTAGATTGAAAACTATTGTTATATGCAAATTCTATCAAAGGCAAATATTCATCCCAATTACCTTTGAAATCAAGCACACAAGCTCTAAGCATATCTTCCAAAATATGTATTGTCCTTACAGACTGCCCATCTTTCTGAGGATGAAAAGTCATACTAAACATTAGGTTAGTACCCATAGCATACCGCAAATAATCCCAAAATCTAGATGTAAAAGTAGGGTCCCTATCTGAAATAATAGATACAGATGCTCCATGAAATCGAATAATCTCATTAACATACAATCTATCATACCTATCAACTGTATACGTAGTCTTGACTGCTAGAAAATGAGCGGAATTGACAATCTATCCACCACTACCCAAATAGAATCCGACCCCTTCTGAGATCGAGGAAGCCCAACTACAAAATCCATCGTTACATGATCCCATTTCCGTTCTGGAATTAGCAATAGCTGAATCAGACCAGTAGGTTTCTAATGCTCTACTTTCACTTGCTGACATATAAGACACTTAATAACAAAATCAACTATTTCCTTCTTCATATTATTCCACCAATAATGCTCCTTTAAATCCATATGCATATAAGTACTACCAGGATGCATAGTATAAATGGAATTATGAGCCTCATATAAAATTTCCTCCTTCAATCCACCCACATTAGGCACACATAACCGTTGCTTATACAATAAAGTGCCATCATTCACAATAGAAAAATCTTCAGACTTACCATCTCGGACATCTTGTCGTTTCATCTCAAGAAAAGGATCTTGACTTTGCAAATCACGAATACGGGTAGCTAACAAAGGCCTCACGCTTACATGAGCAAAAAACCTATCCCTATATGCTAGCTTCAATTTTACTCCCATCAATCTCAACTCCATGATGTGGGAAACTCTAGCACACTGAATACAAGATAACCTGCCAGAAGCCTTTCTACTCAAAGCACTTGTAACTACATTTGCCTTCCCTGGGTGGTAGTGAATTGTATAATCATAATCTTTAATTATCAGTAACATAAAGTGTACTTGTCATCACATCTGGGGTAATATGAGCTTCTTTCATCGTAAAGACTCATCCACCCGGCCTGGAACTACTAGCTTATCCTTTGCCCTTACTTTTCATTGCAATGACTCGAGATAACACCCTGCTTACTGCTTCACTAGGTGCTGCTAGAGTCTCTGCCAACTGTGGAAAATTATTCTTAACATGCCCCACTTGATGACAATGGTATAATTCCACACCTTTAATCTTAGGACACTCGGATTTATAATGCTCCTTCTCTTTACAAAAGGAATACGTAACAACTCTCACCGGTGCCTCCCATTTTACTGACCTCCTAACCAGACTAGAAGATTCTCCACCCCTAGTATCTCTGCAAATCTACCCTGACCTCTACCATTATCTCCACCACCTCTCTGAAATTTATGAGGTACCATATTAACACTTCCACCCTCACCTCCCTTAGACTGAGGTGCATCGAATATCCTTTTCTTAAAACTCTTTTTACTCTCCACCCATTGGTTTATTTGCCTTTCTGCTATCGTGACTTTGTTTACCAGAGAAGTATAATCTTCTAACTCATAAGTGGCCAATCTATTTTGAATAGGCCAAATCAGTCCATCTTGAAACTTACTACATTTATCTTTTTCATCCTGCATATACTTAGTAGAAAATCTAGACAAAGCAGTAAATTTAACCTCATACTCCCTCACAGACATTTTCCCTTGGGTCAAATTTATAAATTTCCTCACCTTCTCCCTCCTATAAACTTTAGGGAAATACTTAACATACAAAGCTTTAATAAATTCAGCCCAAGTAATAACATCAGTACCTTTCATCCTGGGAACCAAATGGTTGCTGGCTTCCCACCAATATTTGCCCTCTCCTTTTAGCTTAAACACAGCTAGATTCACTTTCTGGCTATCTGGAACTTTCATTACTGCAAAGATAGTTTCTAGATCCCTGACCCACGTCTCAGATTTTGTAGGTTCAACTGACCCTGAATATTCTGGAGGATTCACCTTCAAAAACTTTTAGTGCATGGAATCTTTCATTTCCTTCCTTGCCTCTCTCTCAATTCTGGCCACAATCTTTGATTCCAGATATCTAGCCTGTTGTTCTGCCATTTGCGCAATATTTCGTTCTTGTTGCTCTGCCATCCTCAGTATTGCATGTGCCATTATTTGCATTTCTGTAGGCTGCTCGTGCTCTCTATCCCTTCCAGCAACACTTTGCTCTACTTCAGTATTGTCTGTACGAGAAGCTACTCCCTCTTTTCTATGTTGTCTATTCCCAGGTTCCATCTGGAATTATCTATAATACAGTAAAGTTCTAACAACTAATATAAAAAATTTATAATACTAAACTATTGGTTAGTACAAAAAAAATATTCATAAATATCAAATCAACTCAATAGCTGCCATCTAATCGTCACACACGTCCATAATTAATAACCTAGATGCTCTGATACCACTAATTGTCACACCCGAAACCCAATATCCATACTAATCATTTATTATTAGAATAATTAGATCATAATATTGAGCCCATTGGAAATATAATTCATTTATTAATATTTTACTCCATAATGTGCATAATGAACATAATATTATTCTTGTACCATAACGAAATCCATATCAGAGTCCTAATTAAGCGGACATACAATACTATGATTAAATATTACAATCATCAACTCAATCTCTGCTAACTCAATATATACAATGTGTGATTATATTAAAATATTCGGTGCGACGGTGATAAAATCCCTATATTTAAACCCCAGCTCTCTCCAACGGTGCAACTCTCAAAGTTACCGATCATATGGTATCCTAGCTGACAGCGTACAAACCTGAAATTGTTAAAATATAAACCATAAGCATTAAGATTAGTGAGGTACTCCTTCCCTGCAATGGAATAACAATTCTATATTGAATCTGTGGATATAAAATCCGAACAATCCTGCCCATTGGCAATAACAAATCCTGGATCATAAGACCCAAATAATTCTACCCATTGGCAATAACAAATCCGGGATCATAAGATCCAAACAATTCTTCCCATTAGAAATAACAAATCCTAGATATTTTAATATCCAAACAAATTATGAATACCTAAGTATTCAAACAAATCCTGCTCTTTGAGCTACATTTATATAGCTGTATATATGAAATAATCATAAGCACACTCACCTTGACAGTTTAACTGGCTTTTCCCTTGCCTTTATCCGGTACTTGTTCATTCAACTCTTCTTCCCTTCTTGTCATTATTATAATATTAGTATTATCATAAGAATATAAATAATCCAAAGAATGATTTAAACATAACTCAATCCATAAGCATCATATGATTCCATTCAAATCATCTCTCACAAAAGAAGTTCCATCCAAATTCATGTTAATATATTTGACATATCCAAATAATAGACCAAACATACATTCATTTATTCTCGTAAATTCAATCCCTATCATATTATTATTCTAATACAAAAGATGGCGCATCATTTCAAGTTTCCTAGAGCAAGATATGATCATTTCATTACTACATAGCAAATCCGCCCTATAGGCTCCTCTATCATTCAGGCATCTTCGAAGAATTTTCATAATTTTTATACATCATCAGTTTATATGATATTTTACCCAATTTCAGAAAACATTTTAAATAATACAAGATTAAAATTTCATAATTTTCAGAGTTCATTTGCTATGTCAAGCAAAACATCAAACATATGGTATGCATATTTACTCTTTTGGGGCAGATTTTATACCCGAACTTCAAACCATCACCCAAGATTCATCTCTTCCTATTTTTATATAATTTTAGGATATGTTATGAATATATGGGTCTATGCTAATCTCCAACTGGAATCAATCAATTTCAGTAATCATACAAAATATATGGAAGTTTGAATAAACAAGGTTATTAAACGAAGCAATTTAAGGGTTTACACATTCAACTTTGTTTAAAATTGCATATATCCATACATATGCACCCAATCATGAAAGGTGAATAAAAAATAAAGTATTTCTATCATATAAATCATAAATACAATAAAAATAACAAGATTCATGGGTGGAATTGCCTTAGGGGCTTTTACGTAATTTTCTTTGAATTTTTCTGTATTTTTCTCCTCACTTTCGTCTTCCTAACCCTCACAATTATTTTTCCTCAACCTAAAACTCTCCCAAAATGAGTTTTATAAATAAAGGAGGATATATCAAGGGTTTAAGTAGGCCCAACCAACCTCTACCTCCAACCAATCAATTTAAGACACTTATGGGGCATAAACGAAAAATTACCACTTAAACGGATGGACAAACTTGCCATTGGTTAGTAATTTCGGTATAACTTCTTAGTCGGACCTTCGTTTCACACACCCTTTATTGTGTTACAACCATAACTCACCTTTATACAAATATCTAGTTTTCACCTAAAGTCAATTGTTATGTCATAAAGGTCAAAACTAGTCTCAAACATGAACATTCCTACCGAAAACTTCAAAATTTCACATTTGTAACTAATTCGATATTTCATGCTTTATGAAGGTAGGATTAGACTAAACATAATGAATTAAAATTATATATATTAATAACACATTATCCATATCACATAATCTAAGCATGATTTAAGCATAATTTATCATAATTATATTCGGGTTGTCACACACCATTTCCTCCTTGTTTACTAGGTTGCCTCGACACTGAAACCTTCTTACTTCCTTGAATATGTAAATGGTGATCTCGAAAATGAAGCAATGCGGCATTAATAACGTCACCAAATGTTTGTAAATTTGGGTTTCCCAGCAAGTGTTGTCGTATCCTCCAATGCAAACCTCCAATAAACTTCGATATCCTCCTTTCTTCCGGAATCACTTCATCCGGCACAAAGCTTGCTAGACGAGTGAATTCCTCCTCATACTCTTCCACTGAACGTTTTCCTTGGACTACATCCTGGAGTTTCCTACTCATCTCCTTTTGGATGGCGGGAGGAAAATACTTTCGATCGAACAAAACCCAAAAGTCTAATATGGACATAGTATATCTTTGTCCTGGCGTAGTCACCGACTCCCACCAGTGTAAAGCAGCTCCTACTAGTTTGAAAGTGGTAAGGATTTGTTTATGTTCCTCACTACAATCTACCATTTGGAGATGAGGCTGCATGTCCTTCTTCCATTGGTTTGCTACTATAACATCAGACCCATCCTAGAATTCTGGGGGGTGACCTTTCAAGAAAAATTCTCTTACTCTCTCCCACGGGGAAGGTCCCACCTGGGCTTGCACTTCTTGTACTAACGATTGCTGGGCTTGAGGGAATTGTTGATCCATGGCAGTCATTGCAGCATTGACTGCCTGGGTGATAATATTAGCCACTTCTGCGGCATTTATCGTTCCTTGATGTGGTAGGTATTCTACATTATCTTCTACAACTCTATTTCTCCTCGCTGGGCGACCTCTTTTAGGCTGCATATGAGACAAAGAAACAACTGAATCAAAATACAATTTAAACCAATTTATTTTTGCAGAAGATTGAAAGCATATTCAAATAATACAGTCCTAACAATAGGGCTCTATATTAAAGAACGCTACCGTAGAACGTGACAAGTCCGCATAGATCCTAAAGACTCTAGAACCTGATGCTCTGATACCATCTGTGACACCCCGCTTATTAAAATAAAAGGTGGCCAGCCTGATACTCAAATAATTACAGGAATCATAGATGGTCTATTCTTAACATCATTGTCGTGAAAATTAATATACGAGATAACCACCAATTATTTTGGAAAATGGATGTTAAATTTATTTTGTAAGTTTAAATAATGACCTTTATATAATCCAATTTAAAAAGAAGGTGGGTAAACAAAAGACATACATAAGATCAACGATCATATACAACATAATAACCGAATAAGCTGTCGGTTAACAGACCATTACAAGCAGGTTACACCGAGTATTACAGTAAATATCACATTATAATAGGCAAGTACAACACTTGGGCAACACGCCCTAATATATAGAATGATCATGATTAGAGTACAAAAGATGGAGACGTCTATAATAAATATCCTACAACATCTGCAAAAATATTATAGCTCCTGGACACTTGGGTAGAAGGGTCAACACGGGCGTCCTTATAGTGGAGCACCTGGACATAAATAGAATCCACAACAAACAAAGGGATAGAAATGGGTCAGGGCCCGATTTGATATGATAAACATGTGAATAAAATGTATGAAAGTTATGAATATATAGCAACATGAATAAACTTATTTCTCTCTTCACAAATAAGAATAATCCTCACCACTCATCTAAATGCACAACCTAGCGCAATATCATTTACAATGATGAGTATTAAATAATGCAAGAGAACATAATTCAATTTCAAACTTCATAAGATTCCTTTTCAGTTTTACACAATATAACTTCACAGTTCCAATTCTCATTAGGAAAATTATACCAAAGCAATGGATTTATAAAATGCTTTAACATTTATAAAGTACCATTTTCATAAGAATAGTTATAATCAAAACACAACGATTCTAAGACCATCCTTCCGGGAGTCACCCCACTGGATGCACCCCTAAATAGCTATCATCTTCCAGGGCCTAACAACAAGATGAACTGGGCATCCTAATTCGCGTGACGTGGGAAGCGGCCATATACCTTCGACAGTGAGTCATAACCATACCCGGAGTTACCTCACTTCGAATAAAATAACAACACAATATAACAACCGGTCCTATGGCCGAGGACTATATTCACCCTGCATTCACTAGCCAGGGGACGTCACCTCATGCGCGTAACTTCCCTTATGATAGCATTTAGAGAGGTATGCATATGCAAATCATCATTCATAAGATATGCCAATTTTAAATGTACATTACACTTTATCCGGAGCCATCAACATTTAATGATATAATAATAAACCTCAAAGTTTAATTATCTCCTTCATAGTCTCCATGAATTAATAACAACCCTATAACCCATTTTCTGTGAAATTACTTCAACCCAATTCTAAAAGTCCACAATTATATCACTAGATTTCCCCCTAGACCTAGACTAGCTTATGATGTAATAAGAACCCTTGCCTTTTTCTAACAACTACCTAAATCCCGGTCTAAGTCCCAAGCTCTCACTTCTAACCTAGGTTCTTGATTTCCATACTACTAGACTCTAATACTCTTTTTTTACTTCATGCAAGAAGGTTCCTAGGTCTAAACCTTAAAAGGAAGGAGCTAGAGAAAACTAAAGATTTCGGGGTGAAAAACACGGGACCAGTCGATCTCGTTTCTAAAGTCTACCATTCTAGGAAATGCAGAAAGCCTAATTCTAAAGGCCCGGTCGACCGGTCAAGAGACCGCGATCGACCGTGCTCTAAAAATATGCCTATCGAGAGAAGCAGTAAGCTTTTGTGACACCCAGCCTAATTAACCCCGGGTGATCAGTCCTAAATTAAATTAGAACATGTTTCTCAGTTGGTTCATTCTTAGCATCATTGTCGCCTTTTTAATTACTAACCACCTAAGTGAGAAAATTAGACTGGTGCCAAGATTCATATTTCATTAATTTAAATGAAATACTCATGCGGAGACAAAATAGTTTAAACAATCACAGATAATTGAAAGCAACCATTCACATCTAAACAACTGGCCGAATAAACCATCGGCTCAAATCCAACAAAAGTAAAGACTGATAATAAATCTCAACAGGTCTGGCATAAGTACTGAATAAAACTGTGAGCGACATGCTCGGGTAATATAGGAAATTTTTACACTAAAAATGAAAAGAACGAAGCGCCTATCAAACTCCTGCAACATCCACATATGCTGCAGCAACGGATCCATGGAATGAGTCAAGTCTGGCGTCCCTGTGGCTGGACACCTTAAAGGTTTTTTATAACAAGGGTTAGTATCCAAAACAATTGTAAAATATTTAGCAAATGATTAACTTGCAGTAATAAATATGTATGCATGCTCTTCATATTTTAGTTAGTGTCGCACTCCCTTGAGGACCTCATCACCCCTCCTCTAGTGTGCACTATTAACGCCTTAATTAATTTCCCTAGTTATTTATCCCATAACTAAGTAACCGATATGACCCCTTGCAACCATCCTACTCTAACCGAGTATGCCTCTAAGTTATTATCAACATTAACTTAATTAATCATTTTCCTTTTTATATTCATATAACTTTCACATCCATTATATAGAATACAATTCACAGCCTGTATTGATTTACCCGTATATAATTATTTAGTTCATTATATTATATACGCATAGTTATATTATAACATTCACACATATGTTGGAATAATAATTAATAATAAATATCCTCCTGAGTAATAACTCACCGGATGTATATTCTCTAGAGTGATATCCCACTAGGTGTATTCACACAACCTAGTTACCCCAAGTCAAAATTGCTCTCTAACTTGGTAAATAACATAAATATTGGAGGAGGTCATAGTCCTTCCGTGAAAGTGAGATGTCCCTCACCCATATAATAGACACTATGACCTAGGGATATACTCGCCCTACTCCTCAAGGTAGGAGATTCACCCTCTACGCGCAACCTCCCCTGATAGCACTAGAGTATATATAACAACAATATATAGTCACTGATATTAATGCACACACCATATATATATATATATATATATATATATATAAAATACCCCAGTTATACTGTGTACTAAGTCCGTAACACAAGCCCATCCAATTTATCATGAGTTTATGGACCAACTCTGATTATTAATTAATTTGCACATTAATTAATTAAATTACTTTTGGTGTCGCTCCAACCAATATATTCGGACTCACTCTCGTGGCCCGAAATAAACCAATACCCGAGTCTAAATCTCCAACTCCAAATTATTTAGCTTTCACTCTAAATTAATTTAACGCCTTGGTATCACTCAACCAATATACCCGGACTCGCCCACTCGATCCGTATTTGATTATTTCGAAATATTCTTCCCAAAATTTAACAATAGTGTGTCACGCATAAATTCCCTCCAATCCCAATTATTTTTCCCTCATAATTAATTAAATTGTATGTTCTATATTTATTTCTCATTAAATAAGGTATGGGAAAGAAAATTAAATTAAATTCCCCTTATATATATAAACTGGACGAACTGGCAAAAATTCTCGAGCAGTAATCGATCGATTCCCAACCATCGATCGATCGATCGAACAGGTCTTCGTCTTCTCCGAGACTCTGTTTCAGCCATGGACGAAAATATTAAATTCCCAGCTCCTTCTATAGTCCAACCCAAGCCTTCTCATCAATATAACATGTCAAGAACACCATAAGGGACCCCCATAAAGTCCCCAAACCCCGTTTAATTTACGTTCTCTACTGTTTTTCTAAATTGGGGAAAAAGCCGAGTTATTTGTAAATCAGTCACAACACCAAATTACCAACTCAATTTCATTCCAAATTCGTCTGGGTTTATTACAAGTAAGGCAAATATATTTTCAGAATCATATTACACCATAAATTCCTACACCAATTCTCATCTTGTGTTCCAATTACAAAAACCCCATTTTTGTACCCATTTATCCCCAAAAAGAATTTTAGGTATTCACATCACATAAATATGAATTGAAAACATAACTAAATGCTATAGCAAGTTAACCACTTGCCTTATGATTTCGTAGGGTCTGATATGAAGTTGTGATTCTTAAGGTTGAAGATGAAATCCCCTCTTTTGGCTCTTTCCTTTGTCCCTCAAATTGCCTTTAACTGCTTCTTAGGGTTTCCTCTCCCACTAAGTATTTTCTAATCTCCAATCAGTCGTTCCCCTTTTTCTTTTAATTATGTAATTAGGCTTAATCCCATTTTTTGCCTAATGGGCCAAGCCCAAGTGACCCAAATACCCCCGTGTGGGCCCGGCTATGTCTAAAAACGTCCCGTGACCCGTTTACTACCCCTGGATACATTTTTCCGACTATCTCGGCCCATCCGGACTCCACCGTACACTCAAAATTGGCATCCGAATTAATTTATAAAAATCCTTATCTCACACTCAAATTAGTCTATACCGACTCCCGGCTGAGATAACTAAATGCCCCGTCACTAATACCCCTAATGATGCAAATAATTTATTACTATTCACTTAGTAATTTAAATTTTCTTAAATATTAACCATTTACACTCCGATTAATATTTAAATAAATATTATCATAATTAATTCAATTAAATTACGACACATAAGTAATTTAAAATTTTTCGAATTAATTTAATATTAAATGCACAAAAATACGGGGTGTTATAGCTTTTCCCTTTAGGCCCGATCGACCGTGCTTTGGACCGCGGTCGACCGCGCTCACCGGACCCACGGCTATAACTTCTACTAAAATACCAAATCCGAAACCCTAACTCTATTTTTGTACTCTTCCTTCATTCTCATTAACCAACAACATAATCACAACATTTCTACACAACAATGAACCCATATAACCAACTCAAGTGATATAAACATCAAAATTTAAGGGTTAAGCACTAAAATTCATCAAAACCTACTATTTATCTAATTCTTTCAAATACACAACTATCACTACAATTTATCCACATAAAATCATATATTTGCAAGTTAGAAACTTGCCTTAGGGTTGTAGTCTCAGATCTTCTTCCGGTAGAAACAATTTCAAGCTCAAATCTTCAATTCTCCTTCTTTCTCTCCTTTTTCCCCAAATTCTCTCTCTCTCTTTCTCTCTAGGTTTTCTAGGTATGCATGAAAATAAATGTGGTTGGAAGACTTAAATACTCATTAATACTAAATTCTATCTTTAAATGTTACTACACCATTAAAATGACTCGTAATTACATAATTAGCTTTAGACACAATGACGCAATAAAATATAATATGATGCTATTTACATTTACTTAACAGTAAATATTCAAGATTTGGTAAATATAATCTCTTAAATCACTCAAAATAATATTTACTCCAACTTCCATTATTTTATATAATTAACTCACATGGCAAATTTATATAAAAACAATTATTCAAAAATAAGGGTTATTACACCCCGATCTTCTTGAACATACACTACCCCCGGATTTGAATATTCCACGCTTCTTTAGACATGGTGCACGTCATAATACGTCGAAACTCGTCAAGGGTGACGTGTCCGAAAATTACACTAAGCCCTCGTGAATTATAAGTGCTCCACCTAAACTCATCATCAGTCCAGTCTGACACGGGTTTTAAATTCGTGACATTATTTGCGGTGACAGTGGGAGGATTCCAACCTCTTTCACAAATGACCCAAACTCTTTCATTGATTGCTTTTAAATGAGATTTCAGTTGCGCTTTCTCATAATCATAATTAGACCTGTAAAAAATTGGCAACCGACTATATAAGTTTTCAAAAATTGCCAATTTTTCAAAAGTGCCCGCGACGCAGAACTGAACCTTCTACCTCTAAGAGTAGCAGAAGAGTTTTTTCCACTATTTTATGTCATCTAACATGTTTGAACGATGGCCTACAACAAATTGTTTAATTAAAAAAATCATTCAATTTTTATTTTTTATTCGGGACATATGTTTATGGGAATCGAGCATGAAAATGTATGCATCTTATTTCATATTCCCTCCATCTCGTTTACATGGTAAGGGTAGGGGTCTTATCTAATTCAAAAATGGATATTTTTGTATTGCACTTAGTAGGTCAAATTTTTCGTGGTCTAATTTGGAAAATTTTCAACAGCATCTCCTCATAGTTCTCTAAGTACACAACTTAAATTACAACTGATTGTGTTATTTAAGTTCTTCAACCAAAATAAAACACAACACTATATCAATCTAATATCCCAAAGAACAGATGGAGATACCACCGAAATTTTAAATTTAGAACAGGCATTAACCATTATGTACAATATATAAATTATGTGTTTCCAAACTGTCCAAAAAATGGAACAATACAAGAGATTTCAACTCTTCAATAATGAAATCGCTTGAGCGGGTCTAAGGTTTTTTTAAATACATGCACGAATGTAAACATCTGTCACTAGTAATGCCCAAATGTTAAAGTAAACTCCATAAACATAACTAATGGAGCACTATGATTTTTAAATATTAAAGGGTTGCAAGATTTAGAGATGTAATGTGATTTTATCTCATTATATTTTTCTTTAAACAATAAGGCAAGTTTATAATTAAGTTCAACCCCAAAATCATAAACAAACATTACCCAAACAATAAAATGTAAATATTTGGTCGAAATTTTTATTTCTATCAATTCATGTCATGAAAAAAATATTTAAATTATTTATCAACAAATTAAGATAACAATTTATCAATCAATAATATATAATAACTAATGTCAACACAAAAAAATACGAAAAAAGGGAATGCGATCGTTTTCAGAAGACATGGAAGCTTGTAAGGTGTATGGAGTGAGAAAAAAAAGAGTGATTAAGTTTTCTTTTTACCTTTAAATTAAACAGACTCTCATTTTAACCTATTTTGACCCACTGATGACCCGTTTTAAATTGGGAGACCAAATCATTTTGACCCGTTACTAATCAAAAGGGTCCCAAACACATTAGTTTGGGTGGGTCTTAAATGGTTTCAATCATTCAAAATTATGGGCTTAGCCATGAGCCATTTAAAGGTTGAACAACTTCTGGTCCCTTTAATAGTGGTAATTTCTAAATCGGGAAAAAATTGAGTATCAAAACCCATATAACCCCGAATTGTTCAAAAACTAGAAATGTTATCAACACTATAGACTTTTGGCAGTATAAAATTATTATTATTTGTACGACTATTATTTGGTCAATTTCTTTCGTTAAAGCTCAATCAGTTTTTCATAAATTACAAGGTAAAAAAATGCACATGCACTTATTCTTTTTCATTAGTCTTTCTACACCGACTCATAAACACGACATATTTGTCATTTCAACAACCGAACTCTTAGTTTTTGGACTTAGCCCCCTAATATTTCAAAACGAATTCCACTAACCTCAAAACTGCAGCGGTATTAAATATTTAAATGAAAAATTGGTCATGTGTCATACACATGAGGGTATTTTGGTCCAAGTCAATATAAATTTTTAATAATAGAAATTACATAAAATCATTTGTAAGAATAGTTAAAGAAATCTTATAATTGTAGAAAAACCTTTGAAAATTATAAAAAATATTCAGAAAATTGCAAACAAATATTTTAGAAATTACAAAAATCGAAAAAAGATATGCAGAAATAATGAAAGTTATAGAAAATTATAAAATTTAAAATTATAGAAAATAAAAAAGAAACAAAAAATAAAAATTACAAAATAAAAAGAGAAAAAGAGAAAAAAAAAACTAAAATTGAAAAACTTGTACGATTCTAGAAATATTAAAAAATAATTTTAAATTTTAAAAAATGAAAATATTGAAAATAGAGAATTAAAATTATTTTAATATTGAAAAATTATAAAAAATAAAATAAAAAGATTAAAACTATAAAAAAAATATAGAATTGAGGAAAATTAAAAATTACAAAAAATTGAAAAAAACTGATAGAATTTATGAAACCTCCAATATTTACAAAAGGAAATATTTTATAGATAGAATTTACGAAACCTCAAAAATTTTATACAAAACCTAAAAATCGAAACAATGACAACCAATTTTACAGAGCCCCCATTTCTCCTTCTCCACACAGTAAAACCAACTCCAAATCAATATAAAAAATCAAACCTAAAGTAAAAAAACATCAGATTGGACTTTACCCACCATGAATTGATGATAGAGAGAGGGACTGGGGATCAAGGGTGGATGAGGGACAATGGGTATGGGGTGGATAGTGGATATAGGGTTGTGTGTGAGCATTTTCTTGTGTGAGTGTCTTCATGAGAGAGAGAGACAAGGGGAAAGATTAAGAGAGAGAAAAAAACCATGATGCAGCCATGACTTTTCTATGGAGAGAGGATAAAGATAGAAGAATGGGGAATTATATTGGTGATTTATTTACAAAAGTTCTCTCTAAATACGGATGGACTAAATATCCAGATTTTCCGTGCACGTTTTGTCCAAAAAATTAACGATGATAATATTAAGGGTTAGTTGAAATCGTTTTGAAAGTTTAGGGAGTCGAGCCCAAAAAATAAAAGTTCAGATGATGAAATGACAAAAGAAATAAATTTTAGTGATAGTTGTAATTAACCTTTTGAAGAAATATCAAACTTAGAACGCATTTTCTGATTTTCCATTTTTGAGGAAAATCTAGGCCCTATATAATTCTGGAAAGGGTGAGGCACCAGTGTAAAGGTACAAGTGTGGGTACGTATATTATTATGAGTCTTGATAACATGTGCTCTAAGAGCACATATTTAAAATTCAAAAATAGTGGGAACAAAATTATAATATACGATTAATAGGGACATATACTCATGTGAAACTTTCAAACTTACTATTTTAAAGCTCAAAACATGTGTCATGAGATCACATGTTAACATTTTTATATTAGTATAGATCAGAGTACCAATGTAGGAACCTTGGATGAAGAATCTGAAATCATGAGGAAAGCCTGGGCATGAGTGCCGCTAGAGCAATTCGGAGAACTTAAATCTAAGACACTCCCTATTTTTAAGCTTCCAAATTACACTAATAAATATTTCCCCGTTTCATATTTACAGTCCACTATTCCTTTTTTAGCTATTCCAAATTAAGATTTTTTTTTATTTGTTTTTTACCTAATCAACCAACCAAGTTATATATTATTGAGTGCATCCTTAATATATATAAAATAAAAACAAGGACTTTTAATTTGTGACTATGGAATAGTTTTTTTGCTTATGGGAAAACAGAAACTCAATAGAATAGAAACTCATATAATTATTAATCAGATATCCCATAATGCCATAAAATGCTAGAAGGTCTGATGTATATAAAGCCGCAATTTGAAAATCATCTCAAAAGACAAAATGTAGATAGTTCTAGGCAACGTAACATATAGGAAAAAATGCAGCAGATTGTATATAAAGCTGCAATTTGCAAATCATCTCAAAAGACAAAAAGGACCTGCACAAAAAAATGTCAAAAAATTATAATATACTTAGACATACTTAATTTGAGGAAGGTTTAGATGTTGGGAATCGATTATGGCGACAAGAGAGCGTTGAAGATGTGTGGGGTTTAGCTGGTTGTTAAATGGGATGAAGATGGTTGTGATTTCATGGTGGTTGGAGACGGGGTTGTGATGGTGGTGGTGGTGTTATTGGCTTGACAGTGGTGAGGGTGTGGGTGGTTTGGATTGTGGTGTGTTGGTGATTTTGCAAGAGGTTTGTGGTGGATTGAGGTGACGGTGATGGTAGTAGTGTAGTGGAAATGGATTGGATTTGATGTGTGGGAGCACATCTTTGATTTAGGAGAAATTTTGTTTTTTTGAATCAATTGGGTTTGGATCAATGGAAGAGGAGGAGGAGGAGTTGGTGATGGTTTTTGGCTTGGATGTAAAGTTAGGGTTTGATTTGGGGAAGAGAAAAAGTGACGGTATTTAGGTCAAAAAATTGAGTTGAGGATTAAGTTTAATTATGATACACGGATTTATTAACAGAATTGTAACGGTGTTAAAAATTTGAGGGTTATGTCAAAGAGATTAGGAAACTAGGGTCAAGTCAAATATGACATTAAGAAGTGTGGTTTAAGTTACCCAAAATTTTATTTATGTGTCATCTTATCTTATGCATTTTTAATTATTAAGCTTAATCTGTGTGTGTGTGTGTGTGTGTGTGTGTGTGAGTGAGTGTGTGTGTGTGTGTGTGTGTGTGTGTGTGTGTGTGTGTGTGTGTGTGTGTGTGTGTGAGAGAGAGAGAGAGAGAGAGAGAGGAGAGGGGGGTGTAAATTATATTCTTGTTTTAGTTCAGAGACTTGTCATTTTGTAATAGTGAAATGGGCTATATGACATATCTTTTCATATTTTTTTTTTGGGGGGGGGGGTCAATTTGTTTATGTTTACGTCATTATCGTTTTGTTTTTCTACAAGTTTTGGGGACTGGCTTCTAATCTAACGGCAAAATGGCATTTTGTCAATTAGCATATATATTTTAAAAATTATTTAACGTGGTTACTTATCAAATGATATTAGATCATATTTTTATCTAGCGTATCGTAATATATATGAACAAAAAACTTATTTTGAGAGAGGTTTATGGGAAATATCATTATAGAGGGCAATAGGGTCCTCTAAAACACCGGCTAAAGTTGATATATTCAACAACAAAAAAATTGGGATTATGTGATCTTCTTTGCATGTTAGATTGGGTGGGTTTTCTAAGTGTTTGACAGAAAGGTTGTTAACATGGTTCTGCTCCAATGTTGTTTGTATTCAATATGTCGAAAAAATGTCAAATAGAGTTTTAATATCATCTAACTCTTGGTTTCAGAAACCACTTAAATCTTCATTTAACGCTTGGGGTATTGGTTTTACTTTTTATTTTTATTTTTGTACTTTTGATAGTTTATTTTCTTTGCTTGCTTTTATCTTCAGTTCATCCTAGAATGCACACTAGATTTATGTGCCTCGATGTTTGTTTCAAGTTGAAGTTGAACATAGAGATACAACTAAATTAGCTTATTTTTTATCCAGCACTTTGTAGTTTTTGAAAGGCAAAGTTCAATGTATTTAGGTCCTTTTTAAAAATTTGTTCCTAAATAACTTAAGCTAAATGTTTATCACTTTCCTCTTTGCTTCTTATCAATAAAACTAACTGTTATTTCTTTGAGATTTCAAACGACTTTGATAGGGCTTTCTTTTAATTTTTTTCTAAAATTTATAAATACGTTTATCAATCAAATTAAAAACCCAAACAAGGGATCGAAATCCATATACAAGAAGTAGTACCAAAAAATCAAATGAACACTAGAAAAAAAAAGGTTGTACCCAGTGTACAAGGCTCCCGCAAGTAGATGTAGGCAAGCCTAAAATGGAGTGGTTATTGCTTCTAAAACTCGAACCCGCGACATACCGCTCTGGGCGGACAAGCACTTGCCATCGCACCAAATCTGACCTCTACTATTGAAGAAATAAACACTAAACTCCTAATATAATTGTGCATAAAGATTTAATTAACAATTGTTCACTTCCTATTTTTATCTATTACAGTAGAGTATTTAAGACCAACCAAGTAGAACACCTCGTTGTGGAACAAGGGACATCTAGGATGATTAGTGTAGCCTCCAAGTGCATAGATTCTAGACCCCAAGCCCACACAAGTGAAACAAGTAGAAGCTCGATGAGGCAGATTGGGGAGAGCACCACTTAGTTGGCAGCCTTCCTCGGTGAAGTCAATTTTGTAGCATCGAAATGTATCTTCATTAGCACAAACAGAATCACAACATACATATACAGATGATAGTGATGATCCTGATGTATGTCTCTCCTTATAGAAGGGCAGCTATGACCACCCCACCAACGATGCTATCACCCTATTTCTTTTTACCTCTTCTTCTTCTTCTTCTTCTTCTTCTTCTTCTTCTTCGTCTTGTTGATGGATTATGAGAGTATCCATGTCCAACCAACTTAATCTGCTTATTAACATGAAAAAATAAACAGAAAAACATCAATTCGATACCCGCATTGCAAACGTAATATATATCGGTCGGTCAATTTCAAATAGTGTTTTATATCAATTATTCTTTATTATTACCGGATTTGAGTTTTGTGTATAACTTTGAGGGTCTCCATAGAATTATTCTTTATTATTACCTGATCATGGTTTTAACTCAACTAGGTGGTAGTACACACAGAACAAGTCAATCCATCAAACATCTGTAATCGCATCAAATAAAATACCTACATTTTGATCAAAAGACAAACGAATCTTATTCACACAGAACACAACAACATATTTCAATGTTCTCTCAATGGCAATACAAAAAAACACATCTTATGAACAAATGACAACTAAGAAATAAAACAAATTATACCAAGAGAATACTGTTCTTGACAACTTAACAACCTTAGTAAATATTTAATTTCTTATTAAGGGTGCATTACACATTTCTTATCAACGAATTTTAAGTTACCCTAGGGAAAAAACCTTTTAACCATATCATCAAAAAATTCTATAAGTTTTACAACCTTCAATCAAATAGTTATAAGTTACAACATCTGGAACAAATAACATTATCCGAAATACAAAAAGCAAATATTTAACCTTAAGAGTATGCATTATACAACGGGAAGTTAAGAATAAAATAGGTGAATTGAAACAAGATTATAGGTTAATACATGGAAATATCGAAGAGAATGCAAATACTCGTCAAATTTAACCTATGGTTTCTGCTGATTCATCAATCAGTGAGTTATTTGTGGGAGTGATTGGGTAATCACAAAGGGAACTGTAGGGGACATTTCGTGGGGGATGATTGAGAGAGAGGGATACCAAGGGATTTGAATAATTGGGAATTCATGATATACTGAGTTACACCGATACGAAAACACCACACCAAATTGATCCCAAATAAGCACGATATTTCATATTTGTGTCAGATATTTTTAATACGAAATCGTGTCGTGTCGTGTCGTGTTCGTGACAAAATTATGAGTCGTGTAATATAGGTTGTGTTTTTGTTTATTATTACCTGATCATGGTTTTAACTCGACCAGGTGGTACACACGTGCGATTTCACGTGTAACCACATAGGTTGTGTTTTTGTTTTCTAAATTCCATTAAAAAAATTTGTCTTCGAATGTTGTGTTTATTGTCACTTTGAAAAAAAGTGATACATAAATGTCATAAAAATTATGCGTTATTTTTTACAGTCTTGTATAATTTTTAGCACGGTTGTTTTGCATTTAACACCTATGTTTTTCTTTGGGTTCATTTGTTTGCACCGCTGAAATTGAATCTAAAGCATTCAAATTTCAAAGATAGTAAATATATGTTTGGTTTCCAAAAAAATTCCAAAGATTAACGGTAATATTATCCTCTTATTGATTCAGAGGTTCAAAAACCTCTGAATCTGAATACTGAAATCTGGATGAAAATAAATTTAGAATAATATCCTTATGATTTAATTGAAACAACAGATAATCCCTATCTGAATCGTACCCAAGTAAAACGTGATATTCAACAAATCTGTGGATTCACCTCTGTATTACGCATCCCTAAAAAATTCTAATATAGACACACAAATACACAACAAATTTGTAGAAGATTTTCAACTCCACAATCTCAAAAAAAAATCATTAGGTATATCTATCTTCTTCTTCTTCCTTTTTTCAAAGGAATATTTCTTTTATACTTCTATAACTGTAAAAAAAATTAAAAAAAACTCAAATAAGAAACAAAATGGTGTCTTCACCATTTTTATATAGCTAAAAAAGAATAAAAACCTGTAGAAGATGAGGAAATTGTGGGATGCAGCTAACTGCATTTTGTATTTTATAGCATTTTTTTGTTTGTTTGTTTAGTTAATGCTTCTATCGTCTTCTATTTGTTTCCACCCATATGCTCCGTACTGCCTTCTGCCTATACTGAATTTGATTTGACCCATTAGGAGTCCATAGAATAGGCCTTTACCTTTATGACCATTTGTGACAACCCGGATATAATTATGATAAATTATATTTAAATCATGCTTATATTATGTGATATGCATAATTTGTTATTAGTATATATAATGCTAAGTGATTCTGTTTAGTCAAATCCTACTTTCATAAATTGTGAAATGTCGAGTTATGTACGAACACAAAATTTTGTTATTTTTGATAGAAATATTCATGTTTAAGACTGGTTTTGACCCTTATAACATTAAAAATGAGTTGAGGTGAAAACTATATTGTTGTATACATATGAGTTAGTGTTGTAACACAACAAACGGTGCATCAAACGGATGTCCGAGTTAGAAGTTAGGCCGAATTTACGAACAAGGGACAAATCTGTCCATTCCCTTTAAGTGGTAAATTGTGTTTTAGTAAACCATATGGCTTATTTTGATTGGATGGAAAGGAGGAATACCTTTGCCAACTTAAAACTCTTCTTTTAACTTATTTCTTCAGAAAATATAACCCTAGGTTCAGTTTTGAGAGACTTAAGTTTAAGGAAAGAGAAGTAGAAGTTAAGGAATAAAAGGGTTACAAGGAAAATCTAGGAAAACTATTCCAAGATAATCCTTAAGGTGTTTCCAAGGTAAAATTATGTGTTAATATTGTTTTAATCTTATATTATACTTATTTCAAAGTATATAAATCGTGAATTATTGATTAAAATTCCATCCTCCTTTGTGATAATATGTATTGGTTCCTATGTGAGATAAGTGGTGTTTATAAGTCATATTGGTTTGTATTGAAACCTTTTGTATTCAAACTTGCATATCTCTTTGTGTGCTTACTGGAATTCAGAAATTGCAATTGGATATGCAAATAGACTCATATATTCATATCATATCCAAAATTAGAATTTAACTCCTTATGGTTAGGCCTTAGTGATGGTTGCAAGTTGGTATATAGTTGCTGTTTGTATATTTCATTTCGGTATGCCCTGAGTTTGGTCAAGATTTTGAGATAGCAAATGAAGTCCAAATATTATGAAACTTTAATTAGGTACTATTAAGTATGTGTACTGAAAGTGTGTTGAAAATCAAGGAAAGTTATGCTGTAGAAAAATTATGAGAATTCTTGGAAGTTGAAGGAACAATACAAGACCTTGTAGGGCAGATTTCTTATGTTATAAAGAAATGGTCATAACTTGCTCTAGGAGGCTTGAAAAATTACACCATCACTTGTAATGGAAATTATATTCATATATGTTTTTATATTGATAAGGTTTGACACATTTATTTATACAATTTAGGAATATGGGATGGTTAAGTATGGAGGACAATAATTTGAGGCCATACTGGATACCCTGTGAAAGAATATTTTTATCTTCTCTTTCCAAAGAGTATTGCGAGTACATGTTTCATGTGTATATCCATTCAGAAGTTTACTTTTATGTTTACTTGATTTTAGTTATAAATTCTTTACGAGGTATTCCTATCGTTGAATGTTCATAACCTTATAAACATATATACCATTGTTTAGTCTTTACACATGTTTCATGGAATGTGACTTGAGTAGAATTATATTGTTGTTCTATAGTCATTGAAAGTTACATATGTATATTAAGATAGTACTTATGATTGAGATTCAGTACTGATTTAGTTGGATTAACAGGTGTATGGTCAAATCAACCAAATTCAGACCCACCCGAGGGAAACGTGAATACATAGTTGACAACCTAAGGTGAGTGTACTTACTGAGTTGATTATGGATATGATGTGTATGTATTATATATTAAGATGTTATGACTTATTAAAAGTCAAGAGATGTTATGACTTTATAAAAGTCAAGATATGTTGAATTGCTATGCAATTCAGGAGATGTTAGGTTATTAAAACCTATAGAGATGATTATTGCCTACGGGCAGGAGATGTGGGGTTTATTAACTTCGGATATGTATATGGCCTAATTTGGCCCATAGATGGATATATTTATATGTTGAGATGTTAATATAGTACTTTTACTATATAGAGATGTAGTACATTCACTGAGTTTTTAAACTCATGGTTTTATATGTTTACATTTTCAGGTTTTGAAGCTGCTAGTGCCAAGTCTAGGATGTTGAGTGAATAGTAGTATTGTCTTGTCAGTTTGTTTTGTACACTGTACTAGTTGTAATTAAGTTAAATGGTATGGGAGTTTTATTTAAATTATGTCTCCTTAAACCGTTTTATATTTTTAGTATTCTGCATTTTAACCTTGAAGTTGTTTTAATGTGTATTACCAAATAAATAAATAAATAATAAGTGTGGTTTGTGAACTATTGAGTTAATTATATCCTAATGGGATTAGGGGGTGACAACTTGGTATCAGAGCTTTAGGTTTTTATATTCTGGGGTTAGAGAGTCTAGATTTGGTAGTGGCAGAAATAGTGGTGTGGGTCATTTATATTAACTTGTGAGAAATACTAACCATTATGTTAGAAATAAATGTTGTATTTTTGTTTATATAATTGTGGTTTATGAGAGATAGTAAGATATGGAAGGAGCAAATGTTCATGAGAGGCTGGATGAGGAGTCTTCAAATACAGTAAACCAACAAAATCCAAATAATGTAAAGGGGACTTCTGAACAACTTACATATATGCAGAAAATGGCTCGTGCCATGACAGAACAACAAAACATGTTTATGACGCAAATACAGAACAAAAAGCCAAGTACTTGGAGGAGAAAACTTTGAAAAGAAGATAAAGGGAAGTACAACGAGAGGAGAAAAATAATCTGTATGAGAAGTTTATCAAATTGAACCCCCCGGCATTCTCAGTTTCTGTAGATCCTTTGGAAGTTGAGGCTTGGGTCAGAGACACAGAAACTATCTTCGGGGTGATGAATGTACCTGGCGCGCAAAAGGTAATTTTGGCTACTTTCATGTTAAAGGGCGAAGCTAAATATTGGTGGGAGTCTTCCAAACATTTATTTCTTACTCCGGAGGGAGGTGAGGTAATTACTTGGGATTCCTTTATTAAACTCTTATATGAAAAGTATTTTCCTCGCATGTATCGAAAGCAAAAAGAGAGAGAATTTTTATCATTGACTTAGGAGAATATGTCGGTCAGGGAGTATGAAACCAAATTCATATCTTTGTCTCTATTTTCATTACGTTTCTTACACAATGAGGAGGATAAATGCACCTGATTTCAGGATGGGTTGAATTTGGTTATCAAGTCTAGACTCACTGCACTTGAAATGGTGGATTATACTTCATTAGTTAACAAAGCTATGATGGTTGAAGGAGATGTTAATGATGCAATAAAGAATAGGGAACAAAGGGGAAAGAGGAGTAGATTTGATCCATCTCAGCAAAAGGAAGGCAATATAGAATACTCGAAACAGGGGAATCAAAGATTTCAGCGCGATAGAGGGTCTGGAAATTTTGTTCAGAATAGGACACCAGGCAGTTTTAGGGGTGTAGGATCGATGGGCCAACAGTATAGACGATAGGAGAATGACAATGGGCAGTCTAATCCTGTTACATGCTATTTTTGCAAAGCTGAGGGCCATATCAGTCCAGATTGTCCCAACTTAAAGGGGGTAGAGTGTTATCACTGTCATCAAATTGGTCATACCAAAAGGAACTGTCCTATGCTAATAGGAGGGACTCAATCAGCTACTTCTAGTCGAGGTTCATCACCTGGAGGCATAGGGAGAGGAGGAGGTAGAGGACAGGCTAGTGGTTCCAGGGCTCCGTGAAGGATATTTGCTATGACTTTACAAGATGCTCAGGCTACTCCAGAGGTGGTGACAGGTACGTTTTATGTCATAAACTAACATACTTACGTGCTTATTGATCCAGTATCTACTCATTCATTTATATCACTGTCATTTACCATGCATTTGGGTAGACCATGTTCTTGTCTAGATTGTGGTTTATATATTTCTACGCCTATGGGGGATGTGATGTTAGTGGAGCTTGTGTATAAAAATTGTGTAGTGTATGTGGGGGAGAGGGAGTTGACCATAGATTTAATTCCACTAGATATTCAAGATTTTGATATTATCTTGGGTATGGACTCGTTAACTTCCTACCATGCATCGATTGACTGTTTTGGTAAGGAGGTTACATTTAATATGCCGGGGGAGGAAGAATTTAAATTTATTGTGGAAAGAAATGTGGTTCCAAACTGTCTTATTTCTGCCCTTCGGGAGAGGAAATTGTTAAATAAGGGTTGTCAAGGATTTTTAGCATATATTGTGGATATAAGTAGGGAATTGCAAAAATTAGAAGATATCCCAGTAGCTAAGGATTTTGCAGATGTATTCCCAAATGAATTACCAGGATTGCCACCTAACAGAGAGGTAGAGTTTACTATCGATTTAGTGCCTGGTACAACTCCAGTTTCTATTTCTCCATATAGAATGGCACCTGTGGAACTAAAGGAGTTAAATGTTCAACTGCAAGATTTGCTAGATAGAGGTTTTATTTGATCCAGTGTCTCACCATGGGGTGCTCCGGTATTATTTGTGAAAAATAAAGACGGCACCATGCGACTTTGCATTGATTATCGGCAGTTGAACAAGGTAACTATTCGAAATAAATTTCCATTGCCTCGTATTGAGGATTTAATTGATCAATTACAGGGTGCTAAAGTGTTTTCAAAAATTGATTTGAGACCTGGTTATCAACAATTAAGGGTGAGAGATTGTGACATTTCTAAGACAGCTTTTCGTTCTCGCTATGGTCATTATGAATTTTTGGTAATGCCATTTGGGTTAACAAATGCTCCTACAGTGTTTATGGATTTAATGAATCGGGTATTTCATCCTTTCATAGATTCATTTGTGATTGTCTTTATCAATGATATTTTGATATACTCACCTAGCCAAGAGGAACATGAGAAGCATCGAAGAGTTGTATTGCAAGTTTTGATAGATAGTCAATTATTTGCTAAGTTTAGCAAATGTGAGTTTTGGTTGAATCAGGTAGTATTTCTGGGGCATGCTGTTTCGGGAGATGGAATTTATGTTGACCCTAAAAAGGTAGAGGCAATTTTGCAATGGGACTGACCAAGAAATGTAACGGAGATAAGGAGTTTCCTAGGATTGACTGGATATTATAGAAGATTCATAAAGGGGTTTTCATCTATAGCCTTACCGTTGACTAAATTAACCCGAAAGGAAGTGAAATTTGTGTGGAGTGATGAATGTCAGCAAAGCTTTGAAAAGTTAAAAAATAGGCTAGTATCAGCTCCAGTTCTCACTGTTCCATCTAGTGGAGAAGGTTTTGTGATTTATACTGACGCTTCACATCAGGGTCTGGGTTGTGTTTTCATGCAACATGGAAAGGTAATTTCTTATGCATCTAGACAGTTGAAAACGCATGAATGTAATTATCCTACACATGATTTAGAACTTGCGGCTATTAGTTTTGCCTTGAAATTATGGAGACATCATTTATATGGAGAGACATATGAAATTTTCACTGACCATCAAAGTTTGAAGTAATTATTTACACATAGAGACTTGAATTTTAGGCAGAGACGTTAGATAGAGCTGATTAAAGACTATGACTGTACCATTCATTATCATCCTGGTAAGGCCAATGTAATAGCAGATGCTTTGAGTAGAAAATCATCAGGGATTCTAGGTTGCATACGATTTGCACGTGTGGGAAATATCCTTAACTTGGCATCGATGGGTATTGAATTAAGTTTTTCAAAAAGGGGAGGCTTATTAGCACATGTCATAGTGAGACCTTTATTGGAAGAACGCATAAAAAATTTGCAAGTCAGTGATCCATTCATTAAGAAGAAGAAACAAGATGTCCTGGATGGTAAAGAGAGTGAATTTGAGGTTAAGAATGATGAATCGTTGTGTTATAAAAACAGTATTTGTGTACCGAATGATCCACCCTTAAAGAAGGATGTATTAGAAGAGGCACATAGTTCTATTTACTCTATGCATCCGGGAGGTACCAAAATGTACAGAGATTTGAAAGAGTATTACTGGTGGAACAATATGAAATGAGAGATTGTAGAATATGTAGCTAAATGTTTAGTATGTCAGCAAGTGAAAGCGGAGCATCAGAAGTCGACAGGATTATTACAGTCATTGCCTATTCCGGAATGGAAGTGGGAGCATATAACGATGGATTTTGTTACAGGATTACCACGGTCACCAAAGGGGAATGATTCTATTTGGGTGATTGTAGACCGATTGACAAAGTCAGCCAATTTTCTTCCAGTTAAGACCACCTACACTGTTAACAAGTATGCACGTATGTACGTTGATGAGATTATCCGTTTACATGGGGCACCAGTGTCAATTGTATCAGATAGAGATCCAACGTTCACTTCTAAGTTTTGACCTCATTTACAGAATGCCATGGGCACAACTTTGAAGTTCAGCACTGCATTTCATCCACAAACCGATGGGCAATCTGAAAGGACGATTCAAATATTAGAATACATGTTACGAGCTTGCGTATTTAACTTCAAGGGTAGTTGGGATGTTCATTTGCCATTGATGGAATTATCTTATAATAATAGTTATCAGTCCACCATTGGTATGGCTTCGTATGAAGCTTTATATGGGAGGAGATGTAGATCGCCTTCGTGTTGGGATGATGTAGGTGAAAGGAAACTTTTGGGTCCTGAATTGATAGATATGACAACAGAAAAGATAAAAATAATCCGCGAACGGATAAAGATAGCGCAAAACAGACATAAATTTTATGCAGATAAAAGGAAGTATCCACTGGAATTTCAGAAGGGAGATTTTGTATTCCTACGTATTTCACCATGGAAAGGCGTTATGAGATTTGGGAAGAAGGGGAAACTAAGTCCAAGATACATTGGACCATATGAGGTGTTGGAAAGAATCGGGAACCTGGCATATAGACTAGCATTACCTCCAGATTTATCTTGTTTACATGATGTATTTCACGTATCTATGCTTCGTAAGTATTTGGCAGATCCATCTCATTAGTTGAAAACTCAACCAATTGAACTGAAAGAAGACTTGTCGTACATCGAGGAACCAATTGAAATTATTGATCGTAAGGAGCAAGTATTGAGAAATAAAGTTATTCCCTTAGTAAAAGTTATGTGGATAAGACATGGTATTAAAGAAGGAACTTGGGAAACGGAGGATAGCATGAAGAAACAGTATCCCCATTTGTTTGGTAAGTGAACTTCATATTAAATTTTGGGGACGAAATTATCTAGGGGGGGAGGTTGTGACAACCCGGATATAATTATGATAAATTATATTTAAATCATGCTTATATTATGTGATATGGATAATTTGTTATTAGTATATCTAATGCTAAGTGATTATGTTTAGTCTAATCCTACTTTCATAAATCGTGAAATGTCGAGTTATGTACGAACACAAAATTTTGTTATTTTCGATAGAAATATTCATGTTTAAGACTAGTTTTGGCCCTTATAACATTACAAATGACTTGAGGTGAAAACTAGATTGTTGTATACATATGAGTTAGGGTTGTAACACAACAAACGGTGCATCAAACGGATGTCCGAGTTAGAAGTTAGGCCGAATTTACGAACAAGGGACAAATCTGTCCATTCCCTTTAAGTGGTAAATTGTCTTTTAGTAAACCATATGGCTTATTTTGATTGGATGGAAAGGAGGAATACCTTTGATGACTTAAAACTCTTCTTTAACTTATTTCTTCAGAAAATATAACACTAGGTTCAGTTTTGAGAGATTTAAGTTTAAGGAAAGAGAAGTAGAAGTTAAGGAAGAAAAGGGTTACAAGGAAAAGCTAGGAAAACTATTCCAAGAAAATCCTTAAGGTGTTTCCAAGGTAAAATTATGTGTTAATATTGTTTTAATCTTCTATTGTACTTATTTCAAAGTATATAAATCGTGAATTATTGATTAAAATTCCATCCTCCTTTGTGATAATATGTATTGGTTCCTATGTGAGATAAGTGGTGTTTATAAGTCATATTGCTTTGTATTCAAACTTGCACATCCCTTTGTGTGCTTACTGTAATTCATAAATTCCAATTGGATATGAAAATAGACTCATATATTCATATCATATCCAAAAATTAGAATTTAGCTCCTTATGGTTAGGCCTTAGTGATGGTTTCAAGTTGGTATATAGTTGTTGTTTGTATATTTCATTTCGGTATGCCCTGAGTTTGGTCAAGATTTTGAGATACCAAATGAAGTCCAAATATTATTAAACTTTAATTATGTACTATTAAGTATTTTTAATGAAAGTGTGTTGAAAATCATGGAAATTTATGTTGTATAAAAATTATGAGAATTCTTGGAAGTTGAAGGAACAATAGAGGACCTTGTAGGGCAGATTTCTTGTGTTATAAAGAAATGGTCATAACTTGCTCTAGGAGGCTTGAAAAATTACACCATCACTTGTACTGGAAAGTATATTCATATATGTTTTCATATTGATAAGGTTGGACACCTTTATTTATACAATTTAGGAATATGCGATGGTTAAGTATGGAGGAAAATAATTTGAGGCCATACTGGATACCCCATGAAAGAATGTTTTTATCTTCTCTTTCCAAAGAGTATTTTAAGTACATGTTTCATGTGTATATGCATTCAGAAGTATACTTTTATGTTTACTTGATTTTAGTTTTAAATTCCTTACGAGGTATTCCTATCGTTGAATGTTCATAACCTTATAAACATATGTACCATTGTTTCGTCTTTACACATGTTTCATGGAATGTGACTTGAGTAGAATTATATTGTTGTTGTATAGTCATTGAAAGTTACATATGTATATTAAGATAATACTTATGATTGAGATTCAGTACTGGTTTAGTTGGATTAACAGGTCTAAGGTCAAATCAACCAAATTCAGCCCCACTCGAGGGAAACGTGAATACATAGTTGACAACCCAAGGTGAGTGTACTTACTGAGTTGATTATGGATACGATGTGTATGTATTATATATTGAGATGTTATGACTTATTAAAAGTCAAGAGATGTTGAGATGTTATGACTTTATAAAAGTCAAGATATGTTGAATTGCTATGCAATTCAGGAGATGTTAGGTTATTAAAACCTAAAGAGATGATTATTGCCTACGGGCAGCAGACATGGGATTTATTAACTCCGGATATGTATATGGCCTAATTTGACCCAAAGATGGATATATTTATATGTTGAGATGTTAATATATTACTTTTACAATATAGAGATGTAGTGCATTCACTGAGTTTTTGAACTCATGGTTTTATATGTTTACATTTTCAGGTTTTGAAGCTGCCAGTGCCAAGTCTAGGATGTTGAGTGAATAGTAGTATTGTCTCGTCAGTTTGTTTTGTACACTGTACTAGTTGTAACTACGTTAAATGGTATGGGAGTTTTGTTTAAATTATGTCTCCTTAAAACGATTTTATTTTTAGTATTCCGCATTTTAACCTTGAAGTTGTTTTAATGTGTATTACCAAATAAATAAATAAATAATAAGTGTGGTTTGTGAACTTTTGAGTTAATTATATCCTAATGGGGTTAGGGGGTGACACCATTTGTTATTATAGTCTACTTATTTTAATACTTGTTAGAGTACACTGGCCTCAGCACTAGCCTTACACTGTTTACGTGCAAGACAATTCACATAGATGTTTGTTTTGTCCTTTCAACACAATCACTATTCACACAGACACTAATGTTTTTAACTATTTAAAAACAACATTTTTATTTAATGAATATTAGGATATCTTCGTTCCTGGTTAAAAAATTATTGGTCAACTATAGCATCCTACTATTATCATGTTTATAAAGTTATTAAATTATTCTTGTTTAAAAACTACTCATGAGAGCTATTGATGTATGGCATAAATCTTATTCATGTTCTTTAATTATTACCTATATGAGAAAATTTGTTGTTCTTTTTGCTATAGTTAATTTTGTGCCTTGTAGTCTGTTATGAATAAAGTTAGATACCTTTCCGCCAACTCGACAAATTTACTCTGGATACTGTGTGAAAAAAACTCTACGAGAATGAGAGAGAACCATCCTTCTCCTGCCACAATCCTACTTGACCAACTTCCTCCTTCCAAACCTCCAAACCATATCCACTTATCACCCACTGAAACGGATACTAACATGATTGTTCTCGACTCACGGGTAACCATGTCAACTAACAAAACACTAGTTGTTTCTTACAAGGACAAGTTGATGCACACGTCAAAAGATTCATATCCATCTACTACTCAATCAGGCTTCTCTGAACGACAAATTCCAAATACAACATCTAAGCATATGATTTTTCAATTCCGGAACAAGGGACGTTACCAGGATGATTACGATTCAGAAGATGAAGCAGATGAAAAGGGACAAAAATTCGATAACACGTTGACTGTTGACATTGGCGCACAAGAATTATTACAAACCCGTCAAAAATGGAAACAATCGATTATTATTAAACGTCTGGGAAATTTTTTGACGTTTCAACGACTCGCACTTCGTCTCACAAGGCTTTCGAAACTAACGGTTGCCATTTTTATCACAGATTTGGGTAATAATTTTTATTGGTACACTTATCTTCATTTGATGATTTTGTTACGGTTCTTACGAGCGGTCCCTAGTTCCTAGAAGACCACTACTTATTAGTGCAACGGTGGTGAAAAATTTCTGACCATCCACCACCACTATCAAAGACATGAGTTTATGGATTCAAATTCATGAACTTCCTATTGAATACTACAACCATGAAATCCTTTGTCGCATTGCGTCAACGCTAGGAAACCTATAAAGATAGACATGCACACGAAATCCTTGGGACGGGCAAGGTATGCTCGTCTCTGTTTTGAGTTTAATATAGAAAGCCACTTCCTCAAAAATTAAAAATTGGTTGTATCTTACGTAGCATTGTCTGTGAACTCAAAACCGATATTTGTTTCCAATGCGGCATTATTGGACATACCAAGAACACATGCAAAAAACACAATCCAATAATTTTGGACAACACTCTGTGTGGCAATGATAAAAATGGAAATCATGAAGAATGGCGAGTGGTTATACATCATCCTCGTCGGAGTTCTCAACAAACAGTTGGAAAAAATGGAGGCAACCCCTTGCGTTACACCACGGCGGACATGGGTGCACTAGTTAGCACTGCATTAGGTTGCATGGAAAACCAGTTGCAAGAGACGAGGGACATTCTGGGAATCCCACCTTAGGACCCACTGAAACGGATACTAACATGATTGTTCTCGACTCACGGGTAACCACGTCAACCAATAGAACACCAGTTGTTTCTTACAAGGACAAGTTGATGCACACGTCAAAAGATTCATATCACTACACCAATTTGGCACACCTTAATATTAAAAATCTGGCACTGTTTAATAATAATATGGCACACTTTTAAGCCGTGCCAAATTTTGGCACTGCTTAAAAGTGTGCCAAAATTGAGAACACTTCACTAAATTATAAATATCCTAAAAAAAATTAATACCCTTGATGATTTTTGTTCTCCCACTCTCTCTCCTCTATCCCGCTCACCTCGCGCTCTCTGTGTCTCCCGCTCTCTCTCTCTCACACACAAATCCCTAATCCCCTCAATGATTACGACCAGTACCAGGAGAAGAAGAGCGGCGTCGATCACGTGGTTGCTCCGACGGTGGTAGAGCCTAGGGTTTTGAAGAACCGGTTCGTGTTGGTGGGGGTGGGGCCAAGAAGAATAAGCTATACCAATCTCATAAGCGGTTAATTTACAAGAGCAGTAAAGAAGGTACATATACAAATCTGTGTGTGTGCATCTGGAGATTGAATCAGTGAGTCAACCATGGCAACCCCTGAGGTTTTACGTGCTCACGAAGACATATCAACATCTCCTCTCATTAACCATTCTAAAGGTACCTCTCTTATTCTCTATTCTCCACGATTATACATTATGTACCATTAAAATTTAGCCAATATATCGACGGAAACGTATGCAGGGGAAAATGTGAAATCTCGAGGATTGGCGATCGAGGAAAAGTTAGATTTCTTAGAGAGCTTGACTGGAAAAGTAACTTCTTAAACATAATCTTGGTCACCTTATTTAATTTTCAATTTTATCTTCCCCAAAATAAAAGCATAATTAGCCTCATTCCCTACAAGTTCAAAATTAGGTTTACTATGAATGCAAAATATAGTGCATTACATAAGAAGGGGGCAAGTCTAAATAAAAAAGTTTTATTAATGAATTTATGCCAATTCAAATGGTTACTAGAAAGAGTTGCGTGTGACGATTTGGTTTTGAAGAAGTTTTGAGTTTTGTGCTAACACTACAAGAATTTGCACCATTAGCAATAATATTTAGCAACACAAGCTATTTTTGTTGCCAAAGGTACCTCTTTGGCAACAAAATCTTATTTATGTTGCCAAAAGACCATTTTACATTGAACTTTTGGCAACATAAAATAAATCTTGTTGCCAAATGTTGAAATTTTAAGTGGGAAGATAACAAAATAAAAGGAGAGATTATTTTAGCTTTTAGCATCATATTTGTTTGTTGCCAAACATGACCTAACTTTTGGCAACATAAAACTGTGTTGAGAAAAATAGATCACTTTTGGCAACAAAGGAAATTGTGATGCCAAAGGTGTTTTATATATTTTTTTAAATGTAAAATACCAAAGTACATCAAATTATACAAAAAATAAGAATTAAAATCGATTGTCTTCTGCCCCCCAAACCCAGACACGCCCACGTCGCTCTCTCACCTGCGAAACCCTACCCCCATCAGTCCCTCTCCTTTGACGACGCTCTCTCTCGTCTTCTCCTTCGCAGGTTATCTCTCTCATCTACCCTTAATATCATTTACTTGCGAATCTTGGTGTACCGCTGGTTACAAAGGTATTAACTTGTTCATCTACAAAGGTTCAATCCAGTAATCTCATCTTCTCCTTCGTATTCTTTGTTACTTTCAATTTCTATCATTACTTCATATTTTTTACCTAGCGTTTGTGATTGAATTTCATTTAGTTAGTTACTTATATTTTCAATTGAGCCTGTGTGCTAGTTGTTCAATGTCTCCAATCAATTTATGTTGTGGATTTCAAATCTATTTAGTTATGCTTAGTGTGTGAGTTTTCTTACGCACTTCATGTTAATTTGTGGCCTGATTTATTTACAGATTAGTCATTGATAGTTATGTCATCTAGAATATCTTTACAGATTGAGGTAATAGCAATAGTAGAAACTGTTATTTATTTTTCCTTTACAAAATAACACCAGTAGTGATTGGTTGCCCGGTTCTATAGTTGAATTTGATGGAACGAATCTTATGTTTACAGGTAATTACTTCCATTTTATTATGCATACCAGCTTCTCTACACTGAAAAGATGTATTGTCCTGTTCTATCAAAGAATGTCAGTTGTTTTGAATAATAATTTTATTTGGAGTATTCTTGCTTGTGTATGTTCCTAATTTGGATCCCTATTCGAATTACTCCCCCGTACAAACTCAGGGTGAGGACAATACTCAATATTTCACAATAGGACTCAGAATAAATCGACAGGACCCACATCGAACACATGTGCTTGGTTTGTGGCCTTTCTCAATTACTTACTCATTTTCACTAATTCTTCATGTATGCCAAAATTGAAAAACTGGTAAATAAAACAAAAAACCAAGAACATTTCACAAGTCAGAAAATTAAGTCACATACTGTTGTAAAATGACTACTTTCCCTAAATAATGGTTAATATATCTTTTTAAAATATAATTTTGGTATTGCAGGACCTCTTTGTGTCGGGACTGATACAACATCAGCACACTGGAATGGGCTATGGAAGAGGTACTGCGCAATCAGAGACAATGGTGAAAGCCAAAGCGAAACTCGAAGAAGCGATTGGAAAAGGGAAGATCTCAAGTTGTTTGCACAAATACGCAAGGATCAAGAATGAGGGAGCTTATTCGGAGGATCTCAAGTTGCGAATAAATTTGGTAAGTATTTTATATTGATGATAGAAGATTTTATAATGTAGTGCACCTTTACCAAAGTAAATTCTTCATTTAGTTGTGTGCGCGTGTGTGTGTTGTGTAAGATGTGTGTGTCTTAAGGCCTTAATAAGTGGTTGACATGGAGGAAGGGGCTATATGGATTTATATACTATTTTTAGATGTTAAATTGGTGGAAGGAATTTATTGGTGGTTTAGCTGCGTCTTTTATGCTTGTTGTTGTTGTTGGGCTTATTTTAATATTAAAATAAGTTGGATTTCATGAATAAACAAAGGAAACTCTGTCGAAATTTTATGAAATAAGTAAGTGTTCTAAATTGATTAAGTCGAGCATACAACATTTAAAAATTTAACATTGGTGAATGAAAACATAAAGCAACTAATAAACATACCAGAATGAGGCACGCGTAGTCACGAACACCTCACATGGGATCAATGCGACTCATACAAACTGACTGTGTAGTCACGGGGCTCCCAGTTTGAGTGTACGACGTAAATTTACAAAATATTTAGACTTCAGCATAAAAACATGCAATCGAAGGGTGAAAACGTAAAACAGCACAAAACAGTCCCGTAGAGGCAGGAACGCCTCGCATGGGATCGATGTGACTCGTCTTGCTCTTGTTGTTCCCCAATAAATAGAACTATATTACTCTTGCTGCAACACACCTCCCAATCCTTACAGAGATGCATAAATAATAGCATGATGCACTTGTTGCAACACACCTCCCAATCCTTGCAGAGATGCGTCAGTGAAGACTAAATAGTCCACCCCCTGCTTTGGTAACGCGAGTACTGGAGCAGAAGCCAACTTATCTTTCAACTCATCAAAAGCTAGTTGACAAGAATCATCCCAAATAAACCTCACTCCCTTTTGAGTTAGATTTATCAAAGGGCTAGAAATCTTAGAAAAACCCTTAATAAATCGGAGGTAATAGCCAGCCAAACCCAAAAAACTACGACTCTCTATAGGTGTCGTGGGCGGATCCCATTCCCTCACCGCGACAACTTTACTCGGATCTATCGAAATGCCCTCATCTATCACAATGTGACCCAAAAACTACACTTCCTGAAGCCAAAAACCACACTTCTCGAACTTAGCATACAATTGATGATCCCGTAATGTTTGTAGGACCAACCGTAAATGCTTAGCATGTTCGGCTTCAGTATGAGAATAGACTAGGATGTCATCAATAAATATGGTAACAAACTAGTCCAGGAAGTCCCAAAACACTCTATTCATAAGGTCTATAAACACAGCAGGAGCATTGGTTAGCCCAAAAGGCATGACCAAAAATTCATAGGACCCATATCTAGTTAAAAATGCAGTTTTGGACACGCCCTGCTCTCGAATTCGCAGCTGATTATACTCAGTCCTCAAATCTATCTTAGAGAAGTACGAAGCTCCCCTTAGTTTATAGAACAAATCATCGATCCGAGGTAGTGGGTATTTGTTCCTGATGGTAACCTTGTTTAATTCCCGGTAATCAACACACAACCGGAGGGAACCATCTCTTTTCTTCACAAACAATACAGGAGCACCCCACGGGGACGTACTACGCCTAATAAATCCATGTTCTAACAACTTATGAATCTGATCTTTTAACTCCCCCATTTCCATAGGAGCCATATGGTATGGGGCCCTAGCAATCGATCGCATTCCCGGTGCTAAATCAATCACAAACTCAATTACCCGACTTAGAGGTAAACCCAGAATTTCCTAAAAAAAATCCTCAAAATCACTAACTACGTGGATCAAATTTAAGGAAACAACTATATCACGAGAAGTCTCCTTCGCAATGCAATATAAATACGTGCTAGAACATCCTCCGTAAAAGGCATAGCCACTAAAAACATTTGTTGCCCCGGAATGGAAAAAACTATACTCCTCCCATAACAATTTACCATAGCACGATATTTCTCTAACCAATACATACCCAATATAACATCATACCCGATCATATCAAGGACGAGTAGATCGGCCTCAAAACGTAAATTACCCAGGTCTATTTCTACCCTTTTACAAACAAAGAATATGAGCGAACTATCACCCATAGAAGATTCCACACTAGTGAAGGTACTCTCCGCAGACTTAATTAACTCTTTCGATTAATCAAAACTTTCAGAAATAAACGAGTGCATTTCACCCGTATCAAACAACACATAACCCATATACCCATGAATGGGAAACTTACCCTCGATAGCAAGCGGCGCGGGCGGGGCTTGAGGAACTAAAGCATCTTGAATATGATAAACACGCCCATACTGTAGTTTCTTCTATTGTAGAGGGATGGCTCGAAAATGTGCTAGTGGTGGTAGGTGTGCCTGTTGATGCTGTGGATCCCTCGGCAACTGTCCCCTAATCAACCGCGGACAAGCTTTCTTAAAGTTCCCTTGTTCACCACAATGAAAACAATGGCCCACCATACTCTCCGAATAACGGCCCCTATTATTTTGAAATTGCCCCAATCCTTGGCCCAGATGGCCACGGCCCCCATTATTACCCCGGCCTATCGGGCCTTGCTGGCCCACCTGCTTCTGTTGCTGTTGGGCACCCTGACCGTGCCTGAAACCGCTACCACTAAAATTAAATCCCCCAAAATGTTATCTCTTGGACAAATCCCCTTACTGGGTGTCCCTTTCCTTCTGTTTGCTTCCCGACGGTTGAGATGAGGGTAGTGCCCCACCGACACCATTTCCTCCTTGTTTACTAGGTTGCCCCGACACTGAAACCTTCTTACTTCCTTGTACATGTAAACGGTGATCTTGGCAATGAAGCAATGCGGCATTCATTATGTCACCAAATGTTTGTAAGGCTGGGTTTCCCAGCAAGTGTTACCGTATCCTCCAATGCAAACCTCCAATAAACTTCGATATCCTAACTTCTTTCGAAATCACTTCATCCGACACAAATCATGCTAGACGAGTGAATTCCTCCTCATACCCTATCACTGAATGTTCTCCTTGGACTACATCCTGGAGTTTCCTCCTCATCTCCTTTTGGCCTGCGGGAGGAAAATACTTTCGATCGAACAAAACCCAAAAGTTCGATATGGACATAGTATCTCATTGTCCTGGCGTAGTCATCGACTCCCACCAGTGTAAAGCAGCTGCTACTAGTTTGAAAGTGGTAAGGATTTGTTTCCGTTCCTCACTACAATATACCATTCGGAGATGACACTGCATGTCCTTCTTCCATTGGTTTGCTACTATAACATCAGACCAACCCTGGAATTATGGGGGGTGACCTTTCAAGAAAGATTCTCTTACTCTCTCTCACGAGGAAGGTCCCACATGGGCTTGATCTTCCTGTACTAACGGTTGCTGGGCTAGAGGGAACTGTTGAGCCATGGCAGTCATTGTAGCATTGACTGCCTGGGCGACAATATTAGCCACTTCTGCGGCATTTATCGTTCCTTGTTGTGGCGGGGGTTGTACATTATCTTCTTCAACTCTATTTCTCCTCGCTGGGCGACCTCTTTTAGGCGGCATCTGAGACGAAGAAATAACTGAATCAGAATACAATTTAAACCAATTTATTTTTGCAGAAGATCACAAGCATATTCAAATAATACAGTCCTAACAATAGGGTTCTATATCAAAGAACGCTACGGTAGAACGTGACAAGTCCGCATAGATCCTAAGGACTCTAGAACTTGATGCTCTGATACCATCTGTGACACCCCTCTTATTAAAATAAAAGGTGGCCAGCCCGATACTCCAATAATTACATGAATCATATATGGTCCATTCTTAGCATCATTGTCGTGAAAACAAATATACGAGATAACCACCAATTATTTTATAAAATGGATGTCAAAATTTATTTTGTAAGTTTAAAGAATAACCTTTAGACAATCCAATTTAAAAATAAGGTGGATAAATAAAAGACATATATTAGATCAAAGATCATATACAACATAATAACCGAATAAGTTGTCGGTTAACAGACCATTAAGAGCAAGTTACACCGAGTATTAAAGAAAATGTCACATTATAATAAGCAAGTATAAAACTTGGAGAACACGCCCAAATATATAAACTGAACTCGATTAGAGTACAAAAGATGGAGGCGTCTATAAACAAATATCCTACAACATCTGTAAAAATGTTATAGCTCCTGGACACTTGGGTGGAAGGGTCAACACGGGCGTCCTTGCAGCGGAGCACCTAGATGTAAAAAGAATCCACAACAAACAAAGGGATAGAAATGGTTCAGGGCCCGATTTGATATGATAAACATGTGAATAAAATGTATGACAGTAATCAATATATAACAACATGAATAAACTTATTTCACTCTTCACAAATAATAATAATCCTCACCTCTCATCTAAATGCACAACCTAGCGCAATATCATTTATAATGATGAGTATTCAATAATGCAAGAGAGCATAATTTAATTTCCAACTTCAAAAGATTCATTTTCTGTTTTATACAATATAACTTCACAATTCCAATTCTCATTAGGAAAATTTATTCCAAAGCAATGGATTAATAAAATTCTTTAACATTTATAAAGTACCATTTTCATAAGAATAGTTATAATCACAACATAACGATTCTATGACCATCCTTCTGGGAGTCACCCCACTGGATGCACCCCTAAATAGCTATAATCTTCCAGGGCCTAACACCAAGACGACTTGGGTATCCTAATTCGTGTAACGTAGGAAGCGGCCATATACCTTCGACAGTGAGTCATAACCATACCCGGAATTACCTCACTTCGAATAAAATAACAACATAATATAACAACCGGTCCTATGGCCGAGGACTATATTCACCCTGCATTAACTAGCTAGGGGACTTCACCTCATGCGCGTAACTTCCCTTATGATAGCATTTAGAGAGGTATGTATATGCAAATCATCATTCACAAGATATGCCAGTTTAAAATGTACAACACACTTTATCCGGAACCATCAGCATTTAATGATATAATAATAAAACTCAAAGTTTAATTATCTCCGTCATAGTATCCATGAATTAACAACAACCCTCTCTAATACCCCGTATTTTTGTGGCTTTTAAATTTAGGGATGTATTAAATTTAATTGAGATAAATTAATTTAATATTAATTCAAAAATTTGCTTTATTATTTACTAGAGTGACGAGAGTTAGTAATTATTGGAAATTTGTTGAATATTACTAAATGAGTAAAGTAATATATAAGATTGATTTTATAAAAATTGTCACGAGTGAATAAAATGACAATTATGGAAATTTAAGTCGGGACGCGCCTGCGTCCTGTCAAGACTAAATTATGATTATTAAAAATGAATAAATTATAAGTCACTCGTATGGTCGTTTTGAGTGCACCAATGTGTCCGTAAGGGTCGAGATAGTCAAAATAATGTACCCGGGGGTTTAGTTTCGGTCTCGAGACGTTTTTAGGCCTAATTAGCATCCCGAGAGGGCATTTTGGACATTTCATATTTTTGGGTAATTAAACCCACGAATTTACCAAGGATATATCAGATGTTGGGGGTTGTCATCTAGGGTTAACATAATTAAAATCAAAGAACGGACATTGGAGAAGAAGTGGAGAAGCTTTCCAAGCAGTTCTAGGCCAAAAACTCCGTTGTTCGCACCGCCGTCACCGCCAAATTGTAGATCGCGCGACGAGGAACACAACCACACCACTTTCTTCCACAAATCAGAAACAAAATTTCTAGGCAAGTATCTATCTTGCTGATTTCTAGTAAATGTTCCTTCCATGTTAGTCTAGGAATGAGGATCATATATTCTATTTGAAGAATTATATGTTTTAGAAGAAAAATCGCATGTGTGGTAGGGAGAATCTATGTAGCCTGAATTTTGATCATATGTAGAGGTTTTATCACCAAATTGGAAATAATATTGATGAATGAATTGAGGTTGGTTGGGTTCTTTAATTGGAAATTGGGAAACTAGGGTTCTTATGAATTAATTTGGGGATTTCATGTAATCTTAATGATTTTTGACGAATTAATGATTCTAGGAAGTTATGAATGATATATAACCATGTTATTATTGATTGGGATTGAAGATGAGACATTGGGGATTAAACTGTAGAGGTTTTTAAGCTTAAAATGGTGAAAAAGGAGGCTGCCAAAGGTTGAAGACGAAACAGTCCAGTTTGCGCGTAGTCACGCGAAGTCGTTCGAGCGAGATGCCCATGTCGCGCGAAGTCGTTCGAGCGACACGTGGAAGTCATTCGAGCGAGATCCATTCTGGTTTGAGCGAGATTTCTAGTTTTTAGGGAATTTCTTATTTTGTCCCTATTTTAGTGAACGTTTAATTTGAGTGAAGAAAACCAGTATCCGAGGAACCCAGAATAGTACAAAATTATTGGGAGTTGTTGAGGTGTAATGATTTCAAAATTTGGATCGATGAGTTTACCTTGAAGATCACGAGAGTGAGATAATCGTAATTAGGATTTATACCATAAGGTAAGTGAGGGTATACCTATTGAAATTATACTTAGTGAGATAGAATACTTCGAGAGATGAGAGGTAAGTATGAAATAAATTATAAATGAGAATAAAAGAGGCGAATCCGTTATGCGAGACAATTGAGTAATATGTGCTGAGCGCACCTAATTTAGAAATGTGAATATTTATATATATATATATGACTGTGTGATTGTGCATATATTATATATCTGTGTAAAAATCGTACTCGAGCTACTTACTATCATGGGGGTTTCCGCACTGGGACAGTCTTATCTTGATTGGACCTTTATGGGGAATAACGACTTGTACCCTAGAAGATAGTATCCTCGATTACAGGCTATCTGAGTTATAGTCAGATGGTCCTAAGAGACGTGTGGGTATGTGCTGACCTCTTAGGACTGGGAACTATGCTTCGCTTCCATTTGTTTGTGTTTTGTGTTAATACAGTTCGAGAGTGATTCCGAACTAGTATTTCCCTTAGTTTGTATGATACGGGGACTTGATAGTAGAGTATGCCAGCACCTTAGATCTTATGCGGGGTGCCGTTAGTATATATATTATATGTGTGACTAATATATATACGTATATTTATATGGGAACTTTCTACCGTGCGTATAAGTAGATAAGTAATGAATAAATGCTTCAACTTTATTATAAGTGTTCGGGAACTTTATAACGGTAATGTGTTGTTTTAAATAACATATGAAATCCTGAAGAGAATAATTTCCTAAAGTAAATATCATAACCTCGCTTTTCACATGGTAAAACCTTATGGGTAATAAGATAGGGAAATTGATGAGATTTATTAGTACGGTAGGTGTGCACACTAGATGAGAGGTGACAATTCTCAAGGGAGTGTCGCATACTAACATGGTTGTTGCATTAGAAGGTAAGCATTTTAAATACTTGCTAAACTAATTTGAAATTTTTTTACACTCAGGCTCTGACCCGTTTCCTGTTATCTCTTTCCTCTTGTATATATAGATGTATGTATTTCAGGTGCCCAGCCACAGGAGCGTCTTGCGTAGATTCCTTGGACCGAACGCCCTGCAGCTTATGTGGGGGTTGCAGGACATTGCTTAGACGACCTCGATGTTGAATCTACTCTCATTCTAGTTCTGATTAGTTAGGACATGCGTCGCCCGTTTCCTTATTCAGTTGGATTTGTCAAAGATTGTATTCATTTATCTTTATTATTTTTACTCTTTGGGATTTAATTTCTATCAGGATGGTTTTCCTTTGTAGTTTTAAAGTTGATATTGGATTATTTGAACGATTAAATTCATGGGTGTTTAATTCCAGTCTTAATAATTGTGTGAATCTTAAACTGTTACTTATTAAAGGTTTTCATAATTGGATTTAATAAAAGGAAATAATGTTTTAAATGGTTTTGACACTTAGCTTAATTATTTAGGGTGTTTAAATTGGAAAATTTATTTTTGCGACAGTGATGCTAAGAATGAACCAACCGTTCACCTTGATTATAATTTAATAAAGGACTGATCGCCCGGTATTTAATTAGGCGGGGTGTTAAAGTGGTATCAGAGCATCAGGTTCTAGTGTCCTTTAGGATCTGTGCGGCTTATTATGCTTCCAACGTTACTTTGCTTGATGTAGAGCCCTAAGTTTAAGATTGTTGATTTCAATGGTGAAATTCCGTTTTCCTGATATAACGTATGTATATTAATGAATTATAATTGCGTTTGGATGTGTGCGTATGCCGAGCAATGAAGGATGTCTGACGAGGGCCGTTAAGCGAATATCAGGAGACAGGGCTTAGTTGAGGTTGTAAAGTATATTCGATGATGATGACCATAGTTAAGGTCACCCCTATTATGGCACGAGAAGCTAGGACTTTAAAGACGGCTAGGGCGCGGCCTATGATTTTCGTGTGCTGCTATATTCGGAAGAGGTGCAAGAGTAAACTCACCAAACGTGGTATAACTGGGAAAAAGTCAGATGAAACATTGAAGAGAGTTGTCAGTGGGAATTTTAGAAATGCGAAAATCGTGTGTAATAGCCAGAGGAGGTTAAGTATCCGAAGGTTTGGACATAGGACGGAGTGTGGCTAACTGAAAGTGGAAATTTAGAGAAAAATTTTCTTGACTTGTAAGAACAAAGTTATCATGGTGGGAGTCATCCACTACTTTTATAAGTGGAATGATATGCCTATAGGAGAATCTTAGGTACAGTTTGACTGCATGTTCCTTTATCAGATGCTCAGAATAAGATGTGAACGTTGTCCTGAACTCATCACAGGAGAACCTGACACAGGTCCATTTGTGAATATGAATCAGAACCATTAGCGAATCTTGTATCGGAAGATGTAGATACAAATGGAGGAGAGAACTCCAAGTGGGAGATCGACTCGTAATAATAATTAATAACACTTAAAAGGGAAATTTTGTTTGATGGTCGATTAAGAGGTTGATAATGTCGTACTTTGTAAATGGAGATGATAATGTTTATTTGATTGGGAAGCTAAAAGAATCGAATAATTTAGTCAAGAATAAGAGTGGATACAACGGTGGTAATGTAGCACCACAAGGGGGTGTGGATACACATCAGGGGACCCATTTGAATGATTCGGATAGCTGAATTCTTACCAAGCGAGGGTAGATTCAGTAAGGACTATTGTAGTCAGTAACATGTTCTTTAGGGCCAACAAGGCTAAGGGAACTAAGGGGGTAGCCATCAAAAATCCAGTCTACCAAAGTTCGAGAGAAGGAAAATCCTAATATGGTTAGTATGACAGGTGATAAGTGGATTAAGTATCAAGGTATTTTGTGGAGAGTGAAATCACACGTGCTAAAATATTTTTCCCGAAGCGAGTATAGGGGACAAGAGTATGGTGTCTATTAAGGGACAACGATTAAAGTAGTTTTGTTTTGGTTTAGACATGTGTGTCATGTCCGGAGACCATCTGTGCAGTCAACACGATTGGCGAGGTAGAAGTATGAGTTTTATCCTCGACGAATGAGGCGTGTTTTATGTGACCCTAGCGAGTCACTAATTCTTTGTTCATTGCTATATTAGCATGTGAGATGAGTTTAATGTGTATGACTATAAACATTATTATTATGTAAATATTTTTCCTAGTGTAGCGGGATTATCCTTAGTGCCATTCGCGGAGGATGAACGGATATGTTAATAGTGTTATATACTTTATTGAGACTACTCGTTTTAGTGATGTGATATACGAGTATGATATTGTCTTGGTTACAACTTTATAGTAATGGTTAGTACGATAGTAGGCAGTTATTGCAAGGCTATCGAAATGGTTGCATTAGTTCAGCATGTTTTGTTCTGGCGAGGCCTCACCTGCGAGAGGGTCGGACTCACACTTATATTATCTATTTTAGAGACTTCGAAGGGAATAGTGGGCTCGAGATATTCGATCCCGATGCGTGTAAGGACTTAGGTTTACTGTGGAGCGAAAAGATTTAACTCATTATGATGTTTGGTGCTCAAGACTTGGTGATTGGAAGAGCGCATTGATATATTTATCCTTTAGAAATGTAAGAGTTAAGAGTTGGACCCATATGCTTGGGGACAGGATTTCGAGATCCCCGAGTGTATGTATTCGAGGTTTATGGAGTGTGATTACCACCAATATTGAATGATTGTACAATTGGCAAAATGCTCGTTGTTAAGTATAATTATGGGAAGATATGTAATTTTTCTGTCAAGAGATGGAATAAAGGGGTACATGCCGTGGATGGAGGGCCTAACGGATTTCGATAACCAACAATGCTAGGTAGTAGTGTATCGGGGGGGTTCCTTATTTGGATTTCGCTTTGCGAGACATCCCACGCATGAAACTTAGCATAAGGTTGGAAATAGGGAGATGTTCGGTCATTAGTCCATGAGTTTGGTACCTCGGTCGTAATAGGAGCAGGTAATTATATCGGTAAGTTGGAAGTTGATTTATGATTTAAGGCTAGTGGAGCCGGTTGTGTGGTAAGAAAGCATTAAAATTTTTATCACCACGAGTTGAGGAGTGGAACCATTATAAGGAGAATTTAAAATTTTTGATTTCTAAGGTGATTGAGAGTACCCAAGTGCTGTAACCGCATTCGGAACACGAGGGAAATAAAGAGTTGGGATGATTTTTAGTGTGGATTATCTGGAGAAAATTTTTAATACAAGAAAGAAGACTTGTTTTTATTTTGATGTATAGAGCATTAGTGATTTATTTTAGTTATTGTATTTATTCGAGAGAATTGTTGTACTTATCTGAAGAGATTGGAGATTTGTAGTTTCTCTTTCGTTGTTGTGGGATTTAGATACTCTATACCTTGTTGCATTGGGGATTTGGTTAGTTTTATCGTTCAGTAGCACTCCGCTCGCTCTCCCCGAGCGGTCGGGGTGTTACAAAATGTGGGCATCCTGGTTAGCTGATGTTAGAATCGTTCGAGTTAAAGGGACGTGGGAATGGATGTGTGGGATATATGTTTATGGGACTATCATAACGAGGTGAAAGTGGTAGAGTGGATTAAGCGTCGCATGAGGGACGATAATCCATATATATGTGTGCGATTAGAGTAGCACACCCGAATTTGGTTGGAAGATTGTGGGAAGCCATTTGAAAGGAGTATTCCTTGAGAAGGGCGGAATTTAATTATTATGGAGGACACTCAGAGTGGAGTTAGAATTTGTCGAATGTGAGAATGACTTGCGCATACAAAGAGTGATGATGTTAGTATGGTATAAAAGGTCCAGAAGTGCACATTGTGGAGAAAAGTACACGAGTCGGAACTTTCGGTAATACGCCAAGGAAAGAAGGGGAGTATTAAGTGTCACTTAATGTGAGACATTTCAAGTAAAATTTGATGTTTATCAAGACATAGTGAGGAGGCTCTGCATGCACCACTCATAGATAGATATCGGTTGGAATAAGAGGATGAACTACAGAAATTGTGGGGCTATGACAATTCCTGTAATGGAGGAGGCCGATAAAGTCAGTAAAGTTTATTGGATGGGTTGCCATCCTCAAGATGAAATCAAGGGTCCATTCGAACACGTAGGACAAGTCGCCCAGGAGGGAAGTGATTGATATTCCTTTGGGGTGATTTACAATATTAACTAGTGTGCCCCAGTCTTCCTTTGAAAGGAAGGATCGCGTCGGTACGTGGTCCTACACGGTAGTATTTTCTGGATCGGGATGAGATTTTTTTATCCCACCTTCAATATGGAATTTCAGGAAGCAGCGGGGGTAACGTTTAGTTTTCAGTAGGATGTATCACCCATAGCCGGAAAATAGGCGCACGGTGATTAACGATTAGTGGAGCCGCGTGAAAGAAATTTTGGATTCATTGTGATCATTTCACTTCCGCAATGGATATAACTAGCAAGAGGAGTAAAGTACGGTAATTGGGAAATGATATTACCTAAGGGTAGGGTTCCGTGGGAGCACGCATACCTGTTTATTGTGAACAATATGCTTATTAAGGTTTTAATGTGGGAAAAACCTTAACTTTCTCACTCTGAATGTTAAGAGATGGGCGAATAAACAGAATTTTGGATTGGTTGAGTTAGAGTCGGATGACTATGGTAGGATTCCACCACTGTTTTAGGCGAACAAGAGCGGTCAGATGTTCATATGGTTTCTCTCAGAATGGGAGTTTGGTGTTTAGAAATCCGAGTAGTTGTCATGTAGTGAGGTGCGACCTCCCAATGTTATTGAAATAATGGGAATTAATAATATGTAGGCAAGTCTTATGCGAATGATGTCGGATAGGAGCACAATCTGAAGTGTCTTTAATGAGAATGTTAAACAAGCTTGCTGAGAGGCGGGGGCTATAGTAATTGAACACCTTACTATGTAGATAGTTTGCGTGCTGATAAGGTATCCAAATTTGTTTTACCAGGTAGGCCTTATTTTCTGAATTTTGGGACGAAATTCAGTTATTAGGGGGGAAGTATGTAATACCCCGTATTTTTGTGACTTTTAAATTTAGGGATATATTAAATTTAATTGAGATAAATTAATTTAATATTAATTCGGAAATTTGCTTTATTATTTACTAGAGTGACGAGAGTTAGTAATTATTAGAAATTTATCGAATATTATTAAATGAGTAAAGTAATATATAAGATTGATTTTATAATAATTGTCACGAGTGAATAAAATGACAATTATGGAAATTTAAGTCGAAACGCGCCTGCGTCGTGTCAGGACTAAATTATGATTATTAAAAATGAATAAATTATAAGTCACTCGTATGGTCGTTTTGAGTGCGCCAATGTGTCCGGAAGGGTCGAGATAGTCAAAATAATGTACCCGGGGGTTTAGTTTGGGTCTCGGGACGTTTTTAGGCCTAATTAGCATCCCGGGAGGGCATTTTGGACATTTCATATTTTTGGGTAATTAAACCCACGAATTTTCCAAGGATATATCAGATGTTAGGGGTTGTCATCTAGGGTTAACATAAGCAAAACCAAAGAACGGACATTGGGGAAGAAGTGGAGAAGTTTTCCAAGGAGTTCTAGGCCAAAAACTCCATTGTTTGCACCGTCGTCACCGCCAAATTGTAGATCGCGCGACGAGGAACACAACCACACCACTTTCTTCCACAAATCAGAAACAAAATTTCCAGGCAAGTATCTATCTTGTTGATTTCTAGTTAATGTTCCTTCCATGTTAGTCTAGGAATGAGGATCATATATTTTATTTGAAGAATTATATGTTTTAGAAGAAAAATCGCATGTGTGGTAGGGAGAATCTATGTAGCCTGAATTTTGATCATATGTAGAGGTTTTATCACCAAATTGGAAATAATATTGATGAACGAATTGAGGTTGGTTGGGTTCTTTAATTGGAAATTGGGAAACTAGGGTTCTTATGAATTAATTTGGGGATTTCATGTAATCTTAATAATTTTTGACGAATTAATGATCATAGGAGGTTATGAATGATATATAACCATGTTATTATTGATTGGGATTGAAGAAGAGACATTGGGGATTAAACTATAGAGGTTTTTAAGCTTAAAATGGTGAAAAACGAGTTTGCCAAAGGTTGAAGATGAAATAGTCCAGTTTGCGCGTAGTCGCGCGAAGTCGTTCGAGCGAGATGCCCATATCGTACGAATTCGTTCGAGCGACACGTGGAAGTCGTTCGAGCGAGATCCATTCTGGTTCGAGCGAGATTTTTAATTTTTAGGGAATTTCTTATTTTGCCCCTATTTTAGTGAACGGTTAATTTGAGTGAAGAAAACCAGTATCCGAGGAACCCAGAATAGTACAAAATTATTGGGAGCTGTTTAGGTGTAATGATTTCAAAATTTGGATCGATGAGTTTACCCTGAAGATCATGAGAGTGAGATAATCGTAATTAGGATTTATACCATAAGGTAAGTGAGAGTATACCTACTGAAATTATACTTAGTGAGATAGAATACATCGAGAGATGAGAAGTAAGTATGAAATAAATTATAAATGAGAATAAAATAGACGAATCCGTTATGTGAGATAATTGTGTAATATGTGCTAAGAACGGATAATTATAATTATGGGTCGTGAGCGCACCTAATTTGGAAATGTGAATATTTATATATATATGACTGTGTGATTGTGCATATATTATATATCTGTGTAAAAATCGTACTCGAGCTACTTGCTATCACGGGGGTTTTCGCATCGGGACAATCTTATCTCGATTGGACCTTTATGGGGGATAACGACTTGTACCCTAAAAGATAGTATCCTCGATTACAGGCTATCTGAGTTATAGTCAGATGGTCCTAAGAGACGTGTGGGTATGTGCTGACCTATTAGGACTACGAACTATGCTTCACCTCCATTTGTTTGTGGTTTGTGTTAATACAGTTCGAGAGTGATTCCGAACTAGTATTTCCTTTAGTTTGTATGATACGGGGACTTGATAGAAGAGTATGCCAGCACCTTAGATCTTATGTGGGGTGCCGTTAGTATATATATTATATGTGTGACTAATATATATACATATATTTATATGAGAACTTTCTACTGTGCGTATAAGTAGATAAGTAATGAATAAATGCTTCAACTTTATTATAAGTGTTCGGGAACTTTATAACGGTAATGTATTGTTTTAAATAACGTATGAAATCCTGAAGAGAATAATTTCCTAAAGTAAATATCATAACCTCACTTTTCACATGGTAAAACCTTTTGGAGAATAAGATAGGGAAATTGATGAGATTTATTAGTACGGTAAGCGTGCACACTAGATGAGAGGTGACAATTCTCAAGGGAGTGTCGCATACTAACATGGTTGTTGCATTAGCAGATAAGCATTTTAAATACTTGCTAAACTAATTTTAAACTATTTTACACTCAGGCTCTGACCCGTTTCATGTTATCTCTTTTCTCTTGTATATATATATATGTATATATTTCAGGTGCCCAGCCACAGGAGCGTCTTGCGTAGATTCCTTGGACCGAACACGCTGCAGCTTATGTGGGGGTTGCAGGACATTTCTTAGACGACCTCGATGTTGAATATACTCTCATTCTAGTTCTGATTAGTTAGGGCAAGTGTCGCCCGTTTTCTTATTCGGTTGGATTTGTCAGAGATTGTGTTCATTTATCTTTAGTATTTTTACTCTTTGGGATTTAATTTCTATTTCATTTGTAGTTTTAAAGTTGATATTGGATTATCTGAATGATTAAATTCATGGGTGTTTAATTTCAGTCTTAATAATTGTGTGAATCTTAAACTGTTACTTATTAAAGGTTTTCATAATTGGATTTAATAAAAGGAAATAATGTTTTAAATGGTTTTGACACTTAACTTAATTATTTAGGGTGTTTAAATTGGAAAATTTATTTTTGCGACAGTGATGCTAAGAATGAGCCAACCGTTCACCTTGATTATAATTTAATAAAGGACTGATCACCCGGTATTTAATTAGGCGGGGTGTTACACCATATAACCCATTTTGTGTGAAATTACTTCAACTTAATTCTAAAAGTCCACAATTATATCACTAGATTTCCCCCTAGACCTAGACTAGCTTCTGATGTAATAAGAGCCCTTGCCTTTTTCTAACAACTACCTAAATCCCCGTCTAAGTCCCAAGCTCTCATTTCTAACCTAGGTTCTTGATTTCCATACTACTAGACTCTAATACTCAAGTTTTAATTCATGCAAGAAGGTTCCTAGGTCTAAACCTTAAAAGGAAGGAGCTAGAGAAAACTAAAGATTTCGAGGTGAAAAACAGGGGACTGATCGACCGGCCCCTGACCCTTGGTCGATCGCGTTTCTAAATTCTACCCTTCTAAGAAATGCAGAAAGCCTAATTCTGAAGGCCCGATCAACCGGTCATGAGATCGCGGTCGATCGCGCTCTAAAAATATGCCTATCGAGAGAAGCAGTAAGCTTTTCCCTTTAGGCCCGATCGACCGGGTTTTGGACCGCGGTCGACCGCGCTCACCAGACCCACGGCTATACCTTCTACTAAAATACCAAATCCGAAACCCTAACTCCATTTTCTTACTATTCCTTCATTCTCATTAACCAACCAACTCAAGTGATATAAACATCAAAATCAAGGGTTAAACACAAAAATTCATCAAAACCTACTATTTGTCTAATTCTTTTCATATACCCAACTATCACTACAATTTATCCACATAAAATCATATATTTGCAAGTTAGAAACTTGCCTTAGGGTTGTAGTCTCGGATATGCTTCCGATAGAAACAATTTCAAGCTCAAATCTTCAATTCTCCTTCTTTCTCTCCTTTTTCCCCAAATTCTCTCTCTCTTGGTTTTCAAGATATGTATGAAAATAAATGTGGTTGGAAGACTTAAATACTCATTAATACTAAATTCTATCTTTAAATGTTACTACACCATTAAAATGACTCGTAACTACATAATTAAGTCATAACCCGTCAATAGTGTCTGGAACCCAAAAATACAACATGACACTTATTTCGACTATCTCAACCATTTCAGGACTAACTGCGCCCTTTAAATTGGCATCCGGAATAACATAAATTATTTCCTGTTCCAATCTCATTTTAAATCATAACCGTCGCTTTAGACACAACAACGCAATAAAACATAATATGATGCTATTTACATTCACTTAACAGTAAATATGCAAGATTTGGTAAATATTATCTTTTAAATCACTTAAAATATTATTTACTCCAACTTCCATTATTTTATATAATTACCTCACATGGAAAATTTATATAAAAATAATTACTCAAAAATAAGGGTTATTACACCCCGATCTTTTTGAACATGCCCTACCCCCGGGTTTGAATATCCCACGCTTCTTTAGACGTGGTTCATGTCATAATACGTCGAAACTCGTCAGGGGTGACGTGTCCGAAAATTACACTAAGCCCTCATGAATTATAAGTGCTCCACCTAAACTCATCCTCAGTCCAGTCTGACACAAGTTTTAAATTCGTGACATTATTTGCGGTGACAGTGGGAGGATTCCAACCTCCTTCACAAATGATCCAAACTCTTTCATCGATTGATTTTAAATGGGATTTCATTTGGGCTTTCTAGTAAGCATAATTAGACCTATAAAAAATTGGCAACAGACTATATAAGTTTTCAAAAATTGCTAATTTTTCAAAAGTGTCCCACGACTCAGAAGTGAGCCTTCTACCTCTAAGAGTAGCAGAAGAGTTTTTTGCACTATTTTATGTCATCTAACATGTTTGAATGATGGCCTAGAACAAATTGTTTAATTAAAAAAATCATTCAATTTTTATTTTTTATGAGGGACATATGTTTGTGGGAATCGAGCATGAAAATATATGCATCTTATTTCATATTCCCTCCATCTCGTTTACATGGTAAGGGTAGGGGTCTTATCTAATTCGAAAATGGATATTTTTGTATTGCACTTAGTAGGTCAATTTGTCATGGTCTATTTTGAAAAAATTCCAACAGCATCTCCCCATAGTTCTCTAAGTACACAACTTAAATTACAAGTGTTTGTGTTGTTTAAGTTCTTCAACCAAAATAAAACACAACACTATATCAATCTAATATCCCAAAGAACAGATGGAGATACCACCGAAATTTTAAATTTAGAACAGGCATTAGCCACTATGTAATACAGAAATTATGTGTTTCCAAACTGTCCAAAAAATGGAACAATACAAGAGATTTCATTTCTTCAATAATGAGATCGCTTGAGCGGGTCTAAGTTTTTTGTAAATACATGCACGAATGTAAACATCTGTCACTAGTAATGCCCAAATGTTAAAGTAAACTCCATAAACATAACTAATGGAGCACTGTGATTTTTAAATATTAAAGGGTTGCAAGATTTAGAGATGTAATGTGATTTTATCTCATTATATTCTTCTTTAAACAATAAGGAAAATTTATAATTAATTTCAACCCCAAAATCAAAAAGAAACATTACCCAAACTATAAAATGTAAATATTTGGTCGAAATTTTTTTTTCTATCAATTCATGTCATGAAAAAAAATATTTAAATTATTTATCAACAAATTAAAATAACAATTTATCAATCATTAATATATTATAACTAATGTCAACTGAAAAAAATAGGAAAAAGGGGAATGCGATCGTTTTCAGAAGACATGGAAGCTTGTAAGGTGTATGGAGTGAGAAAAAAAAAAGAGTGAATAAGCTTTTTTTTACCTTTAAATTAAACAAACTCTCATTTTAACCTATTTTGACCCACTAATGACCCGTTTTACATTGGGAGCCCAAATCATTTTGACCCGTTACTAATTAAAAGGGTCCCAAACACATTAGTTTGGGCGGGTCTTATATGGTTTCAATCATTCAAAATTATGAGCTTAGCCATGAGCCATTTAAAGGTTGAACAACGTCTGGTCCCTTTGATAGTGGTAATTTCTAAATCGGGAAAAAATTGAGTATCAAAACCCATATAACCCCGAATTGTTCAAAAACTAGAAATGTTATCAACACTATAGACTTTTGTCGGTATAAAATTATTATTATTTGTACGACTATTATTTGATCAATTTCTTTCGTTAAAGCTCAATAAGTTTTTCACAAATTACAAGGTAAAAAAATGCACATGCACTTATTCTTTTTCATTAGTCTTTCTACACCACCTCATAAACACGACATATTTGTCATTTCAGCATCCGAACTTTTAGTTTTTGGACTTAGCCCCCTAATATTTCAAAACGAATTCCACTAACCTCAAAACTGCAACTGTTTTAAATATTTGAATGAAAAATTGGTCATGTGTCATGCACATGAGGGTATTTTAGTTCAAGTCAATATAAAATTTTAATAATAGAAATTACATAAAATCATTTGTAAGAATAGTTAAAGAAATCTTATAACTATAAAAAAACATTTGAAAATTTTGAAAACTACAAAAAATATTCGAAAAATTGTAAACAAATATTTTAGAAATTACAAAAATCGAAAAAAGATATACAGAAATAATTAAAGTTACAAAAAATTAAAATTACAGAAAATAAAAAAGAAACAAAAAATAAAAAGAGAAAAAAAAACTAAAATTACAGAAAATGCTGGGAAAAAACTTGTGCAATTCTAGAAATATTAAAAAATAATTTTAAAATTTTAAAAAATGAAAATGTTGAAAATAGAGGATTAAAATTATTTTAATACTGCAAAATTATAGAAAATAAAATAAAAAGATTAAAACTATAAAAAAAATATAGAATTGAGGAAAATTAAAAATTACAAAAAATCGAAAAAAACTGATAGAATTTATGAAACCTCCAATATTTACAAAAAGAAATATTTTATAGATAGAATTTGCGAAACCTCAAAAATTATTATACAAAACCTGAAAATCGAAACAATGACAACCAATTTTACAGAATTCCCATTTCTCCTTCTCCACACAGTAAAACCAACTCCTTCAAATCAATATAACAAAATCAAACCTAGAGTAAAAAAAAACATCATATTGGACTTTACCCACCATGAATTGATGACAGAGATAGGGACTGGGAGTCAAGGGTGGATGAGGGATGATGGGTATGGGGTGGATAGTGGATACAGTGTTGTGTGAGCATTTTCTTGTGTGAGTGTCTTCGCGAGAGAGAGACATGGGGAAGAAGAAGAGAGAGAAAAAAAAACCTGATGCAACCATGACTTTGCTATGGAGAGGGGAGAAAGATAGAAGGGGGGAATTATATGGGTGATTTATTTACAAAATTGCTCTCTAAATAGGGATGGACTAAATATCCTCATTTTCCTTCATTTTCCATGCACATAGCCCCTTTTTCTTCCAAAAAATTAACAATGATAATATTAGGGGTTGGTTGAAATCGTTTTGAAAGTTTAGAGAGTCAAGCCCAAAAAATAAAAGTTCAGATGATGAAATGACAAAAGATATAAATTTTAATGGTAGTTGTAATTAACCTTTTGAAGAAATATCAAACTTAGAACGCATTTTCTAATTTTCCATTTTTGAGGAAAACCTAGGCCCCATATAATTCTGAAAAGGGTGAGGCACCAGTGTAAAGGTACAAGTATGGGATCCTATATTACTACGAGTCTTGATAATATGTGCTCTAAGAGCACATATTTAAAATAGAAAATTCAGGTAAAAGTCATGTTCCATTCTATATTTGAATTTTTACGACAATACTTTTCAAGTTTATAAATCTAGTCCCTGTGGTACAATAGCATTTATAAATCTAATTCCTGTGATACAATAGCATTTATTTTTTTGATACGCGCCAACGACACTATTTTTCATCATTTTTCATGACATTTTTAGTACAGGGACTAATTTTATAAAATTATATGGAGTGTCCTATTTTTATACATTTTGAGCATTATATAAGGACTTTTTCTCAAAATCCCCTAAAATAGTGGGAACAAAATTCTGATATACAATTAATAGGGACAAATACTCATGTGAAACTTTCAAACTTACTATTTTAAAACTCAAAAAATGTGTCATGAGAGCACACGTTAACATTTTTATATTAGTATAGATCAGAGTACCAATGTAGGAACCTTGGAGGAAGAATCTGAAATCGTGAGGAAAGCCTGGGCAGCAATTTGGAGAACTTAAATCTAAGACTCCCTATTTTTAAGCTTCCAAATTACACTAATTAATATTCCTCCATTTCAAATTAAGAGTCCACTATTCCTTTTTTAATTATTCCAAATTAAGAGTTTATTTTCATTTTTTTTTTACCTAATCAACCAATCAAGTTATATATTTTTTAGTGCATCCTTAATATATATAAAATAAAAACAAGGACTTTTAATTTGTGAATAGGGAATAGTTGTTTTGCTTATGGGAAAACGCAAACTCAATAGAATAGAAACTCATATAATTATTAATCAGATATCCCATAATGCCATAAAATGCTAGAAGGTCTGATGTATATAAAGCCGCAATTTGAAAATCATCTCAAAAGACAAAATGTAGATAGTTCTAGGCAACGTAACATATAGGAAAACTTGCAACAGATTGTATATAAAGCTGCAATTTGAAAATCATCTCAAAAGACAAAAAGGACCTGCACAACAAAATGTCAAGAAATGAGTTGACATACGAGTCACCAAGTAAAACCATCAAAAAATTATAATAGACCACTCAAGAAATCACTCTCATCCTTGTGGTCTTTTGTAGGTTAAAAACTTTGTATCGATCAGCAAAGAACAATATGCTACCAGTACCAATCCTGAGCATGAAAATGCCATCTGTGAGTTATTTACAAAATATTCATTCAAATGCACCAGCAGCAGCTCCTGGAAAAATTCAAGAAGCTAAGTCTCAGGAAGCAATCAGTTCAAGTAGAAATTTAAATTTTAGTGTTGCCACTGAGATTTTTCTTACAAAATTCCAAAAACTTCGCCGTTATATATTTAGTGTTAAGGCGCTAGATGAGTCCAAAATCATGAGGGGCCACTCAAATTCTTGAACTTCATTTGATTTTAGAAAAGCAAGAAGAAAACGAGCCAAATCCAGCCTTGCCATCCAATTAATGTATAGATACCATCGATATAGTAGTATAAATTCAGACATTAACTTACTATATCTTCTATAAAATTACGAAGGGATGCATTGCCCTCGGCCTAAACGAAATTGAAATATTCATTAATCTTTGGGCAAAATTTCTCTCACTCATCTTTCAGTTTATAGAACTCTCAATTTTTAAAAATTAGAGATTCCGTGGTGGCTTAAAATTTCTTGCAGATTTCCTTGAATGACTTTCTTAATCTATCCCAAGTTTGTACAATGCCATGTAGAACTTATTATCTAGGTGTTTTACTGACACAATAAATTGCAAGGTTTTTTTTACATGAGCCCCAGTTCAAAATACCATATTTGACATAACCCCCAATTATATAATCTCTGAGACATAACCCCCAAATTTTTAACAACAGCGTTAGAGATATGTTAAAAATTAGTGTTTCATAATTAGACTTAATTCCCAACTCAAATGTTTGGTCAAAATACAATCTTTTCATCTTCGTTCCCAAATTAAAATCCTAACTTCTCATCTAACACCAAACCCACCACCACCTCCTCCATTGACTCAACCTCAACTAATTCAACAAAAACAAACTCCTCATTTCAAAATCAAACATACAGAACATCAAACTAACAACTAAATAAACTCAAAAAAATTCCCAAAACAACTATTATATATAGAAATGAAAAAAAAAAATCAACAAATTAGGCATGTGTAGTTGAATTTGTTAATGCTTTTGATGAAGAAAAAACCCAGATAAGTTCAAAAGTTTTGAGCGACTGGTCCGCTCCTAAACTCGCAAGCTCAATCCTTAACCTTATTGTCAATTTGAGGAAGGGTTAGATGTTGGGATTCGGTTATGGCTACAAGAGAGCGTTGAAGATGTGTGGGGTTTGGGTGGTTGTTAAATGGGATGAAGATGGATGTGATTTCATGGTGGTTGGAGATGGGGTTGTGATGGTGGTGGTGGTGTTATTGGCTTGACAGTGGTGAGGGTGCGGGTGGTTTGGATTGTGGTGTGTCGGTGGTTTTGCAAGAGCTTTGTGGTAAATTGATGGTGATGGTAGTAGTGTAGTGGAAATGTATTGGATTTGATGTGTGGGAGCACATCTTTGATTTAGGAGAAATTTTGATTTTTTGAATCAATTGGGGTTGGATCAATGGAAGAGGAGGAGGAGCTGGTGATGGGTTTTGGGTTGGATGTAAAGTTAGGGTTTTGATTTGGGGAAGAAGAAAAAGTGACGTATTTAGGTCAAAAAATTGAGCTGGGGATTAAGTTTAATTATGATACACGGATTTATTAACAGATTTGTAACGGAGTTAAAAATTTAAGGGTTATGTCAAAGGGATTAGGAAACTGGGGTCAAGTCAAATATGACATTAAGAAGTGGAGGTTAAGCGACCCTAAATTTTATTTATGTCTCATCTTATCTTATGCATCTTTAATTATTAAGCTTATTTTGTGTGTGTGTGTGTGTGTGTGTGTGTGTGTGTGAGAGAGAGAGAGAGAGAGAGAGAGAGAGAGAGAGGGGGTGGGGGGTTGTAAATTATATTCTTGTTTTAGTTCAGAGACTTGTCATTTTGTAATAGTGAAATGGGCTATATGACATATCTTTTAATATTTTGGGGGGTTCAATTTGTTTATGTTTACGGCATTATCGTTTTGCTTTTCTACAAGTTTTGGGGACAGCTTCTAATCTAACAGCAGAATGGCATTTTATCAATTAGCATATATACTTTAAATATTATTTAAAGTGGTTACTTATCAAATGATATTGGATCATATTTTTATCTAGTGTATCGTAATCTATCTGAACAAAAAAACTTATTTCGAGAGAGGTTGATGGGAAATATCATTATAGAGGGCAATAGGGTCCTCTAAAACACCGGCTAAAGTTCATATATTCAGCAAAAAAAAATTGGGATTATATGATCTTCTTTGCATGTTAGATTGGGTGGGTTTTCTACGTGTTTGACTGTAAGGTTGTAAACATGGTTCTGCTCCAATGTTGTTTGTATTCAATGCGTCAAAGAAATGTCAAATTGAGTTTTAATATCATCTAACTCTTGGTTTCAGAAACCACTTAAATCTTCATTTAACGCTTGGGGTATTGGTTTGACTTTTTATTTTTATTTTTGTAATTTTGAGAGTTTTTTTGCTTTGCTTGCTTTTATCTTCAGTTCACCCTAGAATGCACATTAGATTTATGTGCCTCGATGTTTGTTTCATTGAACATAGAGCTACAACTAAATTAGCTTATTTTTTATCCAGCACTTTGTAGTTTTTGAAATGCAAAGTTCAATGTATTTAGGTCCTTTTTAAAAATTTGTTCATAAATAACTTAAGCTAAATGTTTCTCTCTTTCCTCTTTGCTTCTTATCAATAAAACTAACTGTGATTTCTTTGAGATTTCAAGCGACTTTGATAGGGCTTTCTTTTAATTTTTTTCTAAAATTTATAAATACGATTATCAATCAAATTAAAAACCCAAGCAAGGGATCGAAATCCATATACAAGAAGTAGCACCAAAAAATCAAACGAACACTTGAAAAAAAAGGTCGTACGTACCCAGTGTACAAGTGTACAAGGCTCCCACAGGTAGATGTAGGCAAGCCTAAAATGGAGAGGTTGTTGCTTCTAAAACTCGAACCCGCGACATACCGACATACCGCTTTGGGAGGACAAGCACTTGCCATCGCACCAAATCCGACCTCTACTACTGAACAAATAAACACTAGACTCCTAATATAATTGTGCATAAAGATTTAATTAACTATTGTTCGCTTCCTCTTTTTATCTATTACAGTAGAGTATTAATGTATTGAAGGGAAATTGTTTTTTAAATCTCAAATGTTAACCTTATTCCTAGCCTTAATTTAATTCATCTTTCTGCTGTAGTTGACTCATTCCGTTTACTTTTCAGTTTTCAGATGCACTTTATACACTTTATGCAGTTGATAGAAAGAAGAAATGTATGTTTGCTATTTCCTAGTGTCAGGTGATGTATGCTTTATATCTGTTGGGTCTCCACGAGATATGTACAGAGAGAAATTGATATCGAACCAAACAACATGTCGCTCTATATTATAATATTTTATTGATTTACGTTAATATGGTATCAAGATCCCTTGGTGCGATCATATATGTGTATGTTTTAGGCGATAAGGCTAATAGTTGATGTGATTTGTATTCAGATTGTGTGTTTTATATTGTTTCATTATTGTGTCAGCATGGTCATTTTATTTCATAAAGGTGCGGGTAGACGTTTAATAATAGGGTTGTTTTGGGTTTGGTCTTAATTAATTCCTGAATATTGATTTTGACTCCCAACATTTGCATCTCTTGGGGTTTAACTCCCAAAATGACTTTTAACAATCAAAAAAGTGTCACAAAAAACATTTGGTAAAACATTTTGGGACACTTTTTAGGTCGCTAAAAGTCCTTTCGTGGGCCAAACTCAATTACAAAGAGTTAATGGGGGGCAAACTCCGAATAACCCTTATTAATATACTAAAGTTTAATAGGCATGTTTTAAAAATGCTATATTTTCTTGTTAACCCCAAATGCTTTGTGCATTGCTTTATGCCAACAATATTTTTTTACCACCTCTAGGATTATGGCATTGATTTTGAATATAAGAGTTACGTCCCAAAAATACTATTATGGTGGAGAAAAGTTATATAGTTATTTGTTTGACTAGATATTTTCCCCGAGGGTGGTGGTGATGGTAAATAAATTGTTTTTTTAACAGTTTTATTCTTAAGATCAAACACTGTTAATCAAACACTGTTAATTCTACTTACGCGAGAAACTGATTAGTTTTATAGACACAAGTATGTGTAGTTCCGTGTGTACTTATAATCCAATATATTACAAAATCCTGATTCTTTTTTTGTGTGTGATTTTTAACTTTTGGTTATTATTATGGTTGTAACTAAAGGTGGGTTTGGGTAATAGCCGGCATAGACAATTTACTCATGTATTTTGTTAGTCGAAATCCAACTTATTTCATTTTTTTTGCGATACTGTTGAGGTGTTTTGTTTAATGGGTATTTATTTGGTTGAATTCAAATTTGAACATATTTTAACTTCAATTTGACATGTTCATGTTTTGATCCTCATAATCCCCACCCACCCCGGGCTAATGTTCGTATCCATTTATGTTTTGGTAGGCATGCATAAGTTCTGATTTGCCTCCTGATAGGTGAGGATATCAGTTGTCGCAGCTTTGTAGGCACTTGGTGAGGATATAGTTATTTGTTTGATTAGAATTTTTTTCCCCGGGGGTGGTGGTGATGGTAAATAAATTATTTGTTTGCTTAATTGTTTTATTCTTAAGATCAAACACTTGTACTTCTTCTTACGCAAGAAATTGATTAGTTTTATGGACAGAAGTAAGTGTAGTTCTGTGTGCACTTATAATCCAATGTATTAGAAATCCAGGTTCTTTTTATTTTGTGATTTGTAATTTTTGGTTAATATTATGGTTGTAACTAAAGGCGGGTTTGGTTAATAGAAAGTATAGACAGTTTACTCGTGTATTTTGTTAGTCGAGGAGCATCTTATTTCATTTTTTTTTGCGATACTGTTGAGGTGTTTTGTTTAATGTGTATTTGCTTCTGTCCAAAAAGGTTGAATTCGAATTTGAACATATTTTAACTTTGATTTGATATGTACATGTTTTGATCCTCATAATCCCCCCCCCCCCAACCCGCGCTAATGTTTGTATTGATTCACGTTTTGGTAGGCATGCATAAGTTCTGATATTGCCGGATTTTGCGTGGGTTTAAGAAAATAATTCCGAAAACTTTTTATAGTTTTTTGGGGCTAGGTTCTAATGATATAACGTGATATTTGGAGGAGTTCGAAAATAATTTTGAAATTAGGGATTTGAGGAAAAAACATTATGGGTTTGAAGGCATGGTGGAGGAAGGAGGCGGCTAGATTGGATGATGGTGTTAAAGCAAGTCTTGGAATGTGCAAATAAAAGGGTAGGTTAAAGACAATAGTACGATCTGTATGAGACTACACTGGATACAGCCTACAGGTTAATATTTGTTGTTAATTCAAACCTTACTTCTATAAGGTACTGCTCATGTCTCTTTTTACCTTTAATTTCTCAACCTTTATTTTCCATATGTGTGATTTTTGTACTTTTAAATGAGAGGGATGGCAATTTCTGACACGACAACCCGTTTATGGTAATAACCCGAACATGACACGAACATGACACGATTAGCTTGTATAGAATTAAGAGTACCCAAAACTTATACTCAAATAAAAATCAACGCGACCCGAAAATGACACGACTAACCCGAATTGCCACCCCTTAAATCAAATATTTTTCATCTTGAAAAGTGAATCGACTCTTTAAAAAGGAGGCATGATTTCAATTATAATGTTTTATTGTTTGAATATAATTTTTTTAATTAAAATTTACTTATTCAAAATAGTTTTAATGTGAGTTTTAATAGACGCCTTTGGATTTGAGACGAAAAGTAAGTGATTTTTTTTTGTTCGTTTTGTTTTAGCCTGACACGACAACCATTATTATATGTCACAAATATATACCCAATTACACGTAAGGTGTTAATATTTTTTACCCAATCACACGTGTATAATCACAAATAATAGGAGAACGAGTGAGTAACTTCCATAATGGAGAGTACAAGTATATGTATGGATAATTCCTTGAGTACTATCATTTTGTAAGTTACACAAAACTTAAATGTCAACTTCAATATCTACATAGATTTAAAATAGCTGAAGATAGTATTTGGTTGGTAAAAATAAAATGGTATTCCACAAAATTTTTACCTATTTTGTTATTTATTTGGGTTTCAATCTTCGAATACCCACCCGTTCCTTTGGATAAGGGTTACACCTAGTACATATATCTATATATATAGGAAGAGAGAGCTGAACAAAAAACATGTACATTAACAAAGCAACACCAAATCTCATCCCCTGCACCACTAATCACATCTTTCAAATTTTGATATGGTGGGCTCGTGTAGTTGTGGGTGTGGAGTTGAGTGTGTGTATATGGAGAGTATGTATACAATATCATGAGTTTGATTTAAAATTGAATTGAGGACACGCATCATTACATAATAAAGAAGAGTGGAATAAGCATAGAAAGAACTTACTTAGAGAGTAAGGGTGATCATTTTAGAAACGATACGAACAATTGACACGGAACGACACAAAATTGATTTAAAATTGACATGATATGTCTTGTTCGTGTCGGGTTTTTTTTACACGAAATCGTGTTTTCATGTCAAAATTATGAGTCGTGTTACCATATCTTGACGTGTTAATTGTGTTTTTATTCGGGTTATCGTGTCTATTTATGTTTAATTTAGTGTGAAATTAAGAAATCGTGTTTTTCATGTCGTGTCGTGTTGTGTCATTTTTATTTTGGTCGTGTTCGTGTCAACTAAAAAAAACACGAATTCGTATCGTATCGTATCATGTCGTGTTCGTGTCCGAAAAATTCTTGTTGCGTCATGTAATGTCGTCCCGAAAAATGGCCGAAAAACACAAATTGCCACCCTACATACCCCTAGTATATATATCTCTATATATAGAAAAAGAAAGCTAAACAAAAAAATGTTGAGTAACAAAGCAACACCAAATCTCATCCATAGCACCACTAACCACATTTTTCAAGTTTTGATACGGTGGGCTCGTGTAGTTATGGGTGTTGTGGAGTTGAGTGGGTGTATATGGAGAGTATGCATACAATATGATGAGTTTGAGGGTGAAATGGGGGACACACATCATTACTTAATAAAGAAGAGTGGAATAAGGATAGAAGATTAATGCCACTTATTGGGATTTATTACCGAACACGCTTTATTTGACTTGTATCCTGACGGGACTCGCACCATAGTACAAACAAATAAAGTGGGTTCGGTACTAACCGAATACTAAGTACGGATAAGCCTATCATTATTCGAGCATAGAAAGAACTTACTTAGAGAGCAAAGCAACCGACGATGTAAGAGCCAAGTTCACAAGCGCGTGAAGTATACTTGACATGGGCACATAAGACAGGCTCATCATCCTCCGGATAACTCTTGTCAACTGTAAATACAACGAAGTCAATGTCAATTTTCTAGGGGTAGGTGCCAGCAACCCTACGCATCCATAAGAGGCAGAGGTATCTGGCCCTGTATGAAACATATACGGAGATAAGACATCGTTGGGGAGGACATGTTCGAAACCCCTAACCGGGTGAATGAATGGCCTGCGGATGAGGAGGTCGTAGGCATACATTTCCCCATCACTGAACCAGTAGAGAATACCGTCGAGGGCAACAGAAGGCTCAAGCATCTAAACGCCGAAGTGTGGGTCAAAAGTAGACCAACTACTTGTGTCCAGATTGTAAGAGTAGAGGACACGGGCACGGACACCATCAGCACGAAAGGTGAGGGGTGAACCAAAAGATGCCTATGGCCACGAGCATCTGAGAGAAGTGCATGAACGGGAACGGCTCCATTAAACCAATTGCGGACCGGAGGAGGAGAGGACAATGCTACCCATTCATCAGTAGCAGGGTCAAGAACTTCGGCAAAGGACGGGTCACACAAGTTCATAAAATGATAGATGCCGCTAAATACCAAAAGTTTTCCGTCAATGGCGAAAGCACAAGGGGAAGTTCGACCGACGAGCATGGGTGGGCCTGATTTCCAGCCCTCGTCGGGGCTATCCGCATCAAAGTAGAACACCTCGTTGCGGAACAAGGGACGTCTAGGATGATTAGTGTAGCCTCCACGCGCATAGATTCTGGACCCCAAGCCCACACAAGTGAAATAAGTGGAACCTCGATGAGGCAGATTGGGGAGAGCACCACTTAGTTGGCAGCCTTCCTCGGTGAAGTCAATTTTGTAGCATCGAAATGTATCTTCCTTAGCACAAACAGAACCAAAACATACATAAACAGTGATGATTCGGATGTCTGTCTCTCCTCATGGAAGGGCAGCCATGACCACCCCAAAACATACATACATCGAAGTGTATCTTTCTCCTGCCACAACCCTACTTGACCAACTTCCTCCTTCCAAACCTCCAAACCATAGCCGCCTGTCACCCACTGAAACGGATACTAACATGATTGTTCTCGACTCACGGGTAACCACGTCAACCAACACGACACCAGTTGTTTCTTACAAGGACAAGCTGATGCACACGTCAAAAGATTCATATCCATCTACTACACAATCAGACTCCTCTGAACGACAAATTCCAAATACAACATCTAAGAATACAATTTTTCAATCCTGGAACAAGGGACTTTACCAGGACGATTACAATTCAGAAGATGAAGCAAATGAAAAGGGCCAAAAATCCGATAACACGCTGATTTCGGTTTGGTCTCAATTAATTCTTTAATATTGACTTTGACTCTCAATGTATGCATTTCTGGGGTTTGACTCTCAAAATGACTTTTAACGATGGAAAAAGTGTCGAAAAACATTTGGTAAAACATTTTGGGACACTTTTTTGAGTCGCTAAAAGTCATTTCGTGGGCCAAATCCCAAGAACAAAAATTACGGGGGTTAAACTCGGTTACAAAGAATTAATAGGGGGCAAGCTCCAAACAACCCTTACTAATATACTAAAGTTTAAAAATGGATAGGCATGTTTTCAAAGTGCTATATTTTCTTGTTATCCCCAAATGCTTTGTGCATTGCTTTATGCCAACAATATTTTTTGACCTTCTCTAGGATTATGGCATTGATTTTGGAGATGAGTTACGTCCCAAAAATACTATTCTAGTGCGGAAAGCTATACAATTATTTGTTTTACCACATTTGTTTCCCCAGGGTGGTGGTGATGGTAAAAAAAACTATTCGTTTTTTAGTTGTTTAGTTCTTAAGATCAAACACTTATAATTCTTCTTATTCGAGAAACTGATTAGTTTTATAGACATAAGTATGTGTAGTTCTGTGTGTACTTATAATGCAATATTAGAAATCCTTATTCTTTTTTTGTGTATGATTTGTAATTTTTGGTTATTATTATGGTTGTAACTAAAGGTGGGTTTGGGTAATAGACGGCATAGACAATTTACTCGTGTATTTTGTTAGTCGAGATCCAACTTATTTCATTTTTTTTGCGATACTGTTGAGGTGTTTTGTTTAATGGGTATTTCTTTGGTTGAATTCGAATTTGAACATATTTTTACTTTAATTTGACATGTTCATGTTTTGATCCTCATAATCCCCACCCACCCCGGGCTAATGTTTGTATCCATTTATGTTTTGGTAGGTATGCATAAGTTTTGCCTCCTAATAGGTGAGGATATCAGTTGTTGCACCTTTGTAGGCACTTGATGGTGAGGATATAGTTATTTGTTTGACTAAAATTTTTTCCCCAGGGGTGGTGGTGATGGTAAATAAAATATCTATTTGCTTAATTATTTTATTCTTAAGATCAAACACTTGTACTCTCCGTGTGTATATGGATAGTATGTATACAATATGATGAGTTTGGAGGTGAATTGGGGGATCAACATCATTACATAATAGAGAAGAGTGGAATAAGGATAGAAACAACTTACTTAGAGAGTAAGGCAACTGGCGATGTAAGAGCCAAGTTCACAAGCGTGTGAAGTATACTTGACATGGGCACATAAGACAGGCTCATCATCCTCAGGATAACTCTTGTCAACTGTAAATACAACGCAGTGAATGTTAAGTTTGTAGGGGTAGGTGCCAACAACCCTATGCATCCATAAGAGGCAGAGGTATCTGGCCCCTATATGAAACAGATGCACAGAGGAGACATTGTTGGGGAGGACATGTTCGAAACCCCTAACTGGGTGAATCAACCGCCTGCGGATGAGGAGGTCGTAGGCATACATTTTCCCATCACTGAACCAGTAGAGAATACCGTCGAGGGCAACAGAAGGCTCACGCATCTGAACGCCGAAGTGTGGGTCAAAAGTAGACCAACTACTTGTGTCCAGATTGTAAGAGTAGAGGCGATGGGCACGGACACCATTCGCAAGAAAGGTGAGGGGGTGAACCAAAAGATGCCTACGGCCACGAGCATCTGAGAGAAGTGCACGAACGGGAACGGCTCCATTAACCCAATTGCGGACCGGAGGAGGAGGAGGAGAGGGCAATGCTACCCATTCATCAGTCGCAGGGTCAAGAACTTCGGCAAAGGGCGGGCCAGACAAGTTCCTAAAATGATAGATGCCGCTAAATACCAAAAGTTTTCCGTCAATGGCGAAAGCACAAGGGGAAGTTCGACCGACGAGCATGGGTGGGCCTGATTTCCAGCATTCGTCGGGGCTATCCGTATCAAAGTAGAACACCTCGTTGCGGAACAAGGGACGTTTAGGATGACTAGTGTATCCTCCAAGCGCATAGATTCTGGACCCCAAGGCCACACAAGTGAAATAAGTGGAAGCTCGATGAGGCAGATTGGGGAGAGCACCACTTAGTTGGCAGCCTTCCTCGGTGAAGTCAATTTTGTAGCATCGATATGTGGTTTCCTTGTCACAAACAGAACCACAACATACATATACAGATGATAGTTTCGATCCTGATGTCTGTCTCTCCTTATGGAAGGGCAGCCATGACCACCCCACCAACGACGCCTTCTCTGGATTTCTTTCTATCTCTTCTTCTTCTTCCTCCCGCACGGACATCAGAACCTCTTTTTCCTCTTCTTGTTGATAGCTTATCAGAGTAACCAACTCAATCGGCTTATTCTAAACCTTGTTTACATGAAAATAGAAACAGAAAACATCATTGATTTCAGTTTGGGAACCCGAGATTAATACACAATTAGTATAAAATCAACTAGTGTTTTATATGACCAGGTAATAACAAAATAGATTCAGAAATTTGAATATTGTATAAAATCAACATACCTGCCAGAAAACGAACTTCTTCTTCTGATCTCTCTGTAATACTCCCAAATCTTCAGATCGGGTTTCAGAGCCTCGTCGTCACGAGATGTATATGGGTTGGATTGATTTTTTAGGGTTGGGACTGTTAGGGAGACGCGCTCCCAATTGTGTTACGATTAAATTAATTAATGGATCAAATACCCAAAATTACCTCTATTGTTTTCTAATACACATTTATTTCAATCTTTTTATTTTGTATCAAAAAGTCATTTGTTCTCTTATCTTTAAAGTTTCGCATCAGCGACATGGTAAACGACTTTTTGGAGCAATATAAAAATGCTTGGACTAATCGTGTATTAAAAAATATTCGAGGAACTATTTGGTATATGCCCCGATATTAATTAATCTAGACTGGATACACTTTTCATGAATATTCTTCTCCAAAAAAATACACATAAATTGTCATTTTATAATTTAAAATGAAAAAATAACACAATGAATGTTCTTCGATAATTTCTATTGTTCTTCAAATTTACATAGGTTTTGAAAGAAGTTTTCGGCGCCAAAATTATTCGAGAAGCTATCTCCCATATTGATTTCCTCATTCAGGGAGTTGGCCAAACAGTTCACAACCCACTTCATCACCAACAGAAAAATGGTCATGGAGGTTGATTCACTAATATCTTCCAAGAGGATGAAATGAGAGTCCCTCGAAAAGTACGTGAAGTGGTACTGGGAATTGTTCAACGACTTAAAACGAGCAACTGGCAATCCCATCCTTCAAGTTAGGCCTCTCCAGGTCAAACGACCTCTATCAGTCCTTGACAAAGAAGTCGACGCCAACTATGGATAATCTCATGACGCGTTTTGAAGAATATGCCAAAGTGGAGGATGAACTCATCAATGTAGAGGCTCGAACCGACCAGTATTAAAATCATTCAAAGAAGAGTGATATGTAGAAAACATCCAAGGAAGGAAGTCGATACACCCTAACGAATAAGGGATTGCGGAACGGTGGTCAATGATTAGGGTGACAGGGACGCCAACCTTAGGTGCACCTATCACCAGGACCGCAAATCGTGGACCGTGCGATTCTATCATCACCTCGTGTAGCAATTCGTCTCCCTCGGGAAAAACTAACCTTCCATTGAAACATAGACCCCCATCTGAACCCAGGGTATAAGACTCGACCCCCTCTGCTAGAAGCTGCACTATCTGACTCTGTATTACTCTCGTAATAATCTGGGGCGTAATCGTTATCACATACATGAACGATCGAGTCACCGCATCCTGGTGTCCTAACTCCTTCCATTTCGCTTTCCATACCTCGTCCACTTCACCTACTGGACTACGGCTCAACGCGTCTGCTACCACGTTAGGCTTCCCCGGGTGGTATTGGATATCAAATTGATAATTCTTCACAAACTCAAGCCACCGATGTTGACGCATATTTAACTCCTTCTACGTGAAGAGGTACTGTAGTGACTTGTGGTCCATGAACAAGCGAAACTTCTCCCCCAGGAGGTAATGTCTCCAAATTCGAAGTGCAAACACAACCGCTGTTAACTCCAAGTCGTGGGTAGTGTAACTCCTCTCGTGAGGCTTAAGCTTACGGGAGACAGAAGCTATAGCCTGATCCTCCTGCTGAAGTACACTCCCAAGTCCTAATAAGGACGCCTCAGTGTAGACTAGATACTCTACTCCCAGCCTGGGCAATGCTAATACTGGTGTCGAAGTTAACTTATCTTTCAACTCATCAAAGGCCAACTGACAAGCGTCGCTCCAGATGAACGGCACCCCTTTGCGAGTCAGGTGTGTCAACGGACCCGCTATCTTCGAAAACCCTCGAATGAACCTCTTGTAGTATCCGTCTAGGACCAAGAAACTGCGTATATCGATCGGTGTCGTGGGTTGTCCCCACTCCCTCACCGCTGACACCTTCCCTGAATCTATGGATATCCCTCAATCAGAGATGATATGCCCTAAAAACTTAACCTCCTTCAGCCAAAACCCATATTTTTCGTATTTTGCGTACAATTCATGCTGGCGCAGTGTCTGCAAAACTTGCCTCAAGTATTCGGTATGCGCATCCTCGGTCTGCGAGTAAACCAGGATGCCATCTATGAAGACGGTAATGAACTAGTTTAAAAACTCTCTGAACACCCTGTTCATTAAGTCCATAAACACGGTTGGGGCATCGATTAGCCCGAAAGGTATAACCCTGAACTCATAGGATCCATACCTCATTAAGAAGGTAGTCTTCGACACATCCTGCTCACTGATAAGCAACTGATGGTATCCCGATCTCAAGTCAATCTTTGATAAGAAGGTTGATTCTCTCAAGTGGTCGAATAAGCCATCGATTCGAGGCAACGGATATTTGTTCCGTATTGTGACTTTATTTAACTCTCGGTAATCGACACATAACCTCAACGATCCATCCCTCTTCTTAACAAAAAGTACGGGAGCACCCCACGGTGAAGTACTCCTGCGGATAAACCCCTGCCCCAACAACTGCTCAATCTGGTACCGTAACTCCCTCATCTCTGCTGGAGCCATACAGTAAGGCCCCCGGGCAATCGACCGAGTGTCCAGCATTAAATCAATGATGAAGTCTATCTCTCTACTCGGTGGTAACCCTGGAATCTCCTGAAACACATCGGCAAACTGTCAAACAACAGGAATGGAGTCAAGCGGTACCACCACCTCCGTAGAGGTTTCCCCCTCTATATAGTATAAATTTTTGGACGATCCTCCCTCAGAGTGAGGCATCGCCACCAAGAACATCTTGAAAAATGCGTTACTAAAGCCGTTTATGAAAATAAACTATTTAAGTAACTCCAAGTTGTTTTTTGAAGAAACTCTTTTCTTAAATCAAAAAGGATTAATCACAAGATGTGTTTAATAAAATAGTATGTACGAGATCTGTTCAAGATTTAAGCAACAAGTTTAAAAAATAATTTAAACCAGTTTTAAACACAGGACAACCAAGAATGAGATGAGAAAATGTAGAAGGCTTATGTTCATAATTTTTTACGTGGTAAAACCTCACCAATTGAGGAAACATCCACGACTCCCTCTACGGAGTAAAAAGAAAAAAAATCCACTAAAACAAATATATGAGTTACAAACTATATAACTAACATGCAAACAACTCAGACCTATATAAGTTTAGGAATGTACCCTCTGGTGTCCTTAAACTTCTCTGCAGTTCTAATTGTAGATGTAGTTCTCCCAGTTTGTCAACTTTTGATTTGTTCCAGCACTTTACGTCGACTTATGTTCTCAAGATCTTATCACCAACACTTTTCGTGTTGTAGGGTGAAAGTGTTTGTGAAGGTGCTCTCTAACACATGCATGCACACACACACACACTTATTAAGTACAAACAGTCCTAACAAATTACAGTTTACACTATATGCAGTGATCTTTTCTTTTTCTTTCTTCTTAGAAAACTTTGAACCTTTTTGACCTTTCAAACTATCCCAGAATCCACGGATACCTTGCTAGGAAGACAGACAAGGTCTTAATCAATCTCAGAATTTAAAACAAAAAACTTTTTGAGATTGAAAACCTCCAAGTGAGATTCCAAACTAGGTCAAAGGTTTAGTTTTACAAGAACAAGAAACAGAAAGCATTTATTGTTGATTTCAAAACAAGAAAACGTTTTAGAGAAAACAATCAACAATATATTTCTCAAGATGAAAAATAAAATGAAACTAAGTGTAATGTAACATGAATTAACTCAGATCTGAGATTTCTATGGAAACAAAAACTAGATCTAAGTAGAAGTCTAAGTTGGAAACAAGATCTCACAAACACAAGGTTACAACAACAAAAATAACTCAACTCAAACTCTCAAACACTCAAGAACACACAGGATGGTGTTTTTGGTTATAGTGTTTTGAAGAAGTGTTTGGGTTAGGTTTGAAGAGGATTTGAACGAAGTTAGGGTTTCTAACTTTCTTATCTCTCTGGTTTCTCTCTTCTCTCTCTTCTCTCTTCTCTCTCTACTCTCTTAATTTCTCAGAGGAAATGAATTGGCAAAAATCTTCGAAGTCTGAGAGAAGGGCCCTTTTTATAGGGAGAGAGGAAGGTTCGAGATAACTGATCCAAACCAAGGGCTGAGATCGAGTCAATTTAGATTGACTTGAATCTAAGGGCTCACACCAGGCGGTGCTTTAAACGAGCGCTGATTGGCTTAAAAAGTTACACGGGGATTCATCAAGGCAACATGCAGACCGTTGATAAGGAATGATCCAAAGGCTGATAATACACGCAACTGTTGTCTCTATAAAGAAACACAGTTCTAACCAATCAGAGGCAGACAGGTGTTGGCCAGATATGGGATGTTAAACACCCGTAAAAACTAATTACAAAGCACACCCTGAAGTCTCTGGCGCTTTCGGATTCTACCCGAGGTAACATTAGGCCATAAAATACAACAAGTCATATTTGGAGATTGACCCCAAAACTTTTTAAATCAAATTTTAATTATTAAAACATGGTTTAAAAATGTTTTAAAAAATCCCAAAAAATTATTAAAAATCAAACTTAGGGATTTAAACGCACTCAACACATACTTATGCAATATGACATGCAAAAATGAATTGACTCCCAAAATCAAACTTAGGGATTTAAACACACTCAACACATACTTATGTCTAAAACTCGAACCCGCGACATAACGCTTTGGGCGGACAAGCACGCACTTGCCATCGCACCAAATCCAACCTCTACTATTGAACAAATAAACACTAGACTCCTAATATAATTGTGCATAAAGATTTAATTAATTATTGTTCACTTCCTCTTTTTATCTATTACAGTAAAGTATTAATGGAAATTGTTTTTTTAATCTCAAATGTAAACTTTATTCCTAGCCTTAATTTAATTCATCTTTCTGCTGCAGTTGACTCGTTCCCTTTACTTTTCAGTTTTCAGATGCACTTTATACACTTTATACAATTGATAGACGGAAGAAATGTATGTTTGCTATTTCCTCGAGTGTCAGGTGATGTATGCCGTATATTACTTGGGTCTCCACCACAAGATATGTTGAGAGAGAAATTGATATCGAACCAAACAACATGTCACTATATATAACAAGATTTTATTGATTTACGTTAATATGGTATCAAGATCCCTTGGTACAATCATATATGTGTATGTTTTAGGCGATAAAGCTAGAGGTTGATGTGATTTGTATTCAGATTTTTTTTTATAGTGTTGCATTATTTTGCTCATTTTATTTCATAAAGGTGCGGGTAGACATGTTTAATAATAGGTTTGTTTTGGGTTTGGTCTCAATTAATTCTTTAATATTGACTTTGACTCTCAATGTTTGCATTTCTTGGGGTTTTGACTCCCAAAATGACTTTTAACGATGGAAAAATAGTCATAAAAACATTTGGTAAAACATTTTGGGACACTTTTTTGAGTCGCTAGAAGTCATTTCGTGGGCCAAAACCCAAGAACGAAAATTACGAGGGTTAAACTCGATTACAAAGAATTAATAGGGGGCAAGCTCCAAATAACCCTTACTAATATACTAAAGTTTAAAAACTTATAGGCATGTTTTAAAAGTGCTATATTTTCTCGTTAAGCCCAAATGCTTTGTGCATTGCTTTGTGCATTGCTTTATGCCAACAATATTTTTTGACCTTCTCTAGGATTATGGCATTGATTTTGGAGATGAGAGTTACGTCCCAAAAATACTATTCTAGTGCAAAAAGCTATACAAATATTTGTTTGACCACATCTGTTTCCCCAGGGTGGTGGTGGTGGTGATGGTAAAAAAAATTATTTGTTTTTTAGTTGTTTACTTCTTAAAATCAAACACTTATAATTCTTCTTATTCGAGAAACTGATTAGTTTTATAGACATAAGTATGTGTAGTCCTGTGTGTACTTATAATTCAATATATTAGAAATCCTGATTCTTTTTTTTGTGTGATTTGTAATTTTTGGTTATTATTATGGTTGTAACTAAAGGTGGGTTTGGGTAATAGACGGCATAGACAATTTACTCATGTATTTTGTTAGTCGAGATTCAACTTATTTCATTTTTTTTTACGATACTGTTGAGGTGTTTTGTTTAATGGGTATTTCTTTGGTTGAATTCGAATTTGAACATATTTTAACTTTGATTTGACATGTTCATGTTTTGATCCTCATAATCCCCACCCACCCCGGGCTAATGTTCGTATCCATTTATGTTTTGGTAGGGTATGCATAAGTTTTGCCTCCTAATAGGTGAGGATATCAGTTGTTGCACCTTTGTAGGCACTTGATGGTGAGGATATAGTTATTTGTTTGACTAGAATTTTTTCCCGGTGGGGTGGTGGTGATGGTAAATAATATATCTGTTTGCTTAATTATTCTATTCTTAAGATCAAACACTTGTACTCTCCATGTGTATATGGAGAGTATGTATACAATATGATGAGTTTGGGGGTGAATTGGGGGATCAACATCATTACATAATAGAGAAGAGTGGAATAAGGATAGAAAAAACTTACTTAGAGAGTAAGGCAACTGGCGATGTAAGAGCCAAGTTCACAAGCGTGTGAAATATACTTGATATGGGCACATAAGACGGGCTCATCATCATCCTCGGGATAACTCTTGTCAACTGTAAATACAATGCAGTGAATGTCAAGTTTGAAGGGGAAGGTGCCAGCAACCCTACGCATCCATAAGAGGCAGAGGTATCTGGCCCCTATATGAAACAGATGCACAGAGGAGACATAGTTGGGGAGGACGTGTTCGAAACCCCTAACCGGGTGAATGAACCGCCTGCGGATGAGGAGGTCGTAGGCATACATTTTCCCATCACTGAACCAGTAGAGAATACCGTCGAGGGCAACAGAAGGCTCAAGCATCTGAACGCCGAAGTGTGGGTCAAAAGTAGACCAACTACTTGTGTCCAGATTGTAAGAGTAGAGGCGACGGGCACGGACACCATCCGCAAGAAAGGTGAGGGGGTGAACCAAAAGATGCCTATGGCCACGAGCATCTGAGAGAAGTGCACGAACGGGAACGGCTCCATTAACCCCATTGCGGACCGGAGGAGGAGGAGGAGAGGGCACTGCTACCCATTCATCAGTCGCAGGATCAAGAACTTCGGCAAAGGGCGGGTCAGACAAGTTGATAAAATGATAGATGCCGCTAAATACCAAAAGTTTTCCGTCAATGGGGAAAGCACAAGGGGAAGTTCGACCGACGAGCATGGGTGGGCCTGATTTCCAGCCCTCGTCGGGGCTATCCGTATCAAAGTAGAACACCTCGTTGCGGAACAAGGGACGTTTAGGATGATCCTGATGTCTGTCTCTCCTTATGGAAGGGCAGCCATGACCACCCCACCAACGACGCCTTCTCTGGAATTCTTTCTACCTCTTCTTCTTCTTCCTCCCGCACGGACATCAGAACCTCTTTTTCCTCTTCTTGTTGATAGCTTATCAGAGTAACCAACTCAATCGGCTTATTCTAAACCTTGTTTACATGAAAATAGAAACAGAAAACATCATTGATTTCAGTATGGGAACCCGAGATTAATACACAATTAGTATAAAATCAACTAGTGTTTTATATGAATATTGTAATAACAAAATAGATTCAGAAATTTGAATATTGTATAAAATCAACATACCTGCCAGAAAACGAACTTCTTCTTCTGATCTCTCTGTAATACTCCCAAATCTTCAGATCGGGTTTCAGAGCCTCGTCGTCACGAGATGTAAATGGGTTGGATTGATTTTTTAGGGTTGGGACTGTTAGGGAGACGCGCTCCCAATTGTGTTACGATTAAATTAATAGGTGTGGCTATTCTACTTAAGAATACTAAGGCACTTCAATTTTTTCACAAACTTGCACCATAATACATCATCCTCTCTTTTTCTCTCTCCTCCATAAATATAAGTTTTGAATAAATATAATTTTTTATTTAAAAATTTATTACTTTAACAAAAAATGTAATATTTTGAAAAAAAATAAAAAAATAAATTTTGAATATAAAAAATCTTAATATTCTGAAAAATTAAAATTTTAATATTCTGAAAATATAAAATCATAAAATTCAGTTTTTTATTTAAAAAACATTATGTTACTTATAAATTGCTATGTTTGATTTTTTGTTTACTGTTTTAAAAAAAATAGTAATTTATTAAAGTCAAAATTTAGTTTTTTACCAAAAAAATACAGTTCTCTTAAACAGCTATGTATTATATAAATTTGTAAAAAACAAAGTTTAAAGAAAATATAGTTTACGATAAAAAAAATCTCCAATTTTTATTAACAAAAAATAATGTTCATATTTTTTGTTTAAAATAATTAACGTCAACTTTTTTTTTGATAAAAAGAACATCCATTTTTTTAAATAAATAATGAAACAGTTTTTTTTATTAAGTCCATTTTAATAAAAAAAAAAAAAGTAATAAGTTTTTTTATAAATAACATAATGTTTTTTAAATCAAAAAACTGAATTTTATGATTTTATATTTTCAGAATATTTTTCCAGAATATTAGGATTTTTTATATTCAAAATTTATGTTTTTTATTTTTTTCAAAATATTACGTTTTTTTTAAGTAATAAATTTTTGAACAAAAGATTCTATTTGCTCAAATCAAATATTTATTGAGGGCCTTTTTGAGGTGTGGGGGAAGACTTTTTGAGGTGTGGGAGTAGACGTTTCCTATAGTTATTTTACCTAATACGAACACGACGCAAATAAAAGCAACATGACACGAAATCTTTTTTTATCAAACACAAACACGATCGAGTTGAAACACGACACGACACAACACATATAAAACGCGATACAACACGACCCAACTAATATATATGGATCGTGTCGTACTTTATTTGAATCGTGTTTGTGTTTGGTAAAAAAATGATTTTGTGTCGTTTTGATTTTACTTGAATCGTGTTCGTACTAGATAAACAAAAATAAGATTGCATGTCATGTTTTTATTTCATGTTCTCTCTCTTTCTCCTACTTAGATTTTAATTTATTTAGTTTTTAACTATATGTGAAATCAAATTCCCATTTTTGACATGCATTTTTTTTATTTGGGAAAACCTTAATTTTTGGTTTTGAATAAGTTGTGCATTTGGAATAAGAATTGAAAATTCAAAAACACCAATTTGTCAAAAACATTTTGTTACTTATAAAAAAATTAATAATCATGTTTATAAAAGGACGTTATTAAAAAATGTAATATTCAGGAAATAAAATAGCATAATATTTCGAATAAAAAAATCCTATATTCTAGAAAATTAAAATTTTAATATTCTGAAAAATAAAAATCTTAAAAAGTCAGATTTTTATTTATAAAAAATATTATGTTATTTATTAAAAAAAAGCTTGCTAGTTTTTTTAAATTAAAATGGATGTTCTTTTTAAAAAAATGTCTCGTTATTTAAGTTTAAAACATTGTTTCGTTATTTGTTTATTAAATAAATCATCTTTTTATTAAAAAAAAAACTTATTTAATTTTTTTCTATTAAAATGCAAGTTAACTAAAGTATGGATGAGTTGGAGAGTGAGGACATTTTTGTCTTTCTTTTATGTTGTGGAGCAAAGTGGAGCGCTCCCAATTGTGTTACGATTAAATTAATTAATGGATCAAATACCCAAAATTACCTCTATTGTTTTCTAATACACATTTATTTCAATCTTTTTATTTTGTATCAAAAAGTCATTTGTTCTCTTATCTTTAAAGTTTCGCATCAGCGACATGGTAAACGACTTTTTGAAGCAATATAAAAATGCTTGGACTAATCGTGTATTAAAAAATATTCGAGGAACTATTTGGTATATGCCCCGATATTAATTAATCTAGACTGGATACACTTTTCATGAATATTCTTCTCCAAAAAAATACACATAAATTGTCATTTTATAATTTAAAATGAAAAAATAACACATTGATGTTCTTCGATAATTTCTATTGTTCTTCAAATTTACATAGGTTTTGAACGAAGTTTTCGGCTCCAAAATTATTCGAGAAGCTATCTCCTATATTGATTTCCACATTCAGGGAGTTGGCCAAACAGTTCACAACCCACTTCATCACTAACAGAAAAATGGTCATGGAGGTTGATTCACTAATATCTTCCAAGAGGAAGAAATGAGAGTCCCTCGAAAAGTACGTGAAGTGGTACTGGGAATTGTTCAACGACTTAAACGAGCAACTGGCAATCCCATCCTTCAAGTTAGGCCTCTCTAGGTCAAACGACCTCTATCAGTCCTTGACAAAGAAGTCGACGCCAACTATGGATAATCTCATGACGCGTTTTGAAGAATATGCCAAAGTGGAGGATGAACTCATCAATGTAGAGGCTCGAACCGACCAGTGTTAAAATCATTCAAAGAAGAGTGATATGTAGAAAACATCCAAGGAAGGAAGTCGATACACCCTAACGAATAAGGGATTGTGGAACGGTGGTCAATGATCAGGGTGACAGGTACGCCAACCTTAGGTGCACCTATCACCAGGACCGCAAATCGTGAACCGTGCGATTCTATCATCACCTCGTGTAGCAATTCGTCTCCCTCGGGAAAAACTAACCTTCCATTGAAACGTAGACCCCCATCTGAACCCAGGGTATAAGACTCGACCCCCTCTGCTAGAAGCTGCACTATCTGACTCTGTATTACTCTCGTAATAATCTGGGGCGTAACCGTTATCACATACATGAACGATCGAGCCACCGCATCCTGGTGTCCTAACTCCTTCCATTTCGCTTTCCATACCTCGTCCACTTCACCTACTGGACTACGGCTCAACGTGTCTGCTACCACGTTAGGCTTCCTCGGGTGGTATTGGATATCAAATTGATAATTCTTCACAAACTCAAGCCACCGATGTTGACGCATAGTTAACTCCTTCTACGTGAAGAGGTACTGTAGTGACTTGTGGTCCATGAACAAGCGAAACTTCTCCCCCAGGAGGTAATGTCTCAAAATTCAAAGTGCAAACACGACCGCTGTTAACTCCAAGTCGTGGGTAGGGTAATTCCTCTCGTGAGGCTTAAGCTTACGGGAGACAGAAGCTATAGCCTGATCCTCTTGCTGAAGTACACTCCCAACTCCTAATAAGGACGCCTCAGTGTAGACTAGATACTCTACTCCCAGCCTGGGCAATGCTAATACTGGTGTCGAAGTTAACTTATCTTTCAACTCATTAAAGGCCAACTGACAAGCGTCGCTCCAGATGAACGACACCCCTTTGCGAGTCAGGTGTGTCAACGGACCCGCTATCTTCGAAAACCCTCGAATGAACCTCTTGTAGTATTCGGCTAGGCCCAAGAAACTGCGTATATCGGTCGGTGTCGTGGGTTGTCCCCACTCCCTCACCGCTGACACCTTCCCTGAATCTATGGATATCCCTCTGTCGGAGATTATATGCCATAAAAACTTAACCTCCTTCGGCCAAAACCCATATTTTTCGTATTTTTCGTACAACTCATGCTGGCGCAGTGTCTGCAAAACTTGCCTCAAGTATTCGTCATGCTCATCCTCGGTCTGCGAGTAAACCAGGATGCCATCTATGAAGACGGTAATGAACTGGTTCAGGAACTCTCTGAACACCCTGTTCATTAAGTCCATAAACACGGTTGGGGCATCGATTAGCCCGAAAGGTATAACCCTGAACTCATAGGATCCATACCTCATTAAGAAGGTAGTCTTCGACACATCCTGCTCACTGATAAGCAACTTATGGTATCCTGATCTCAAGTCAATCTTTGATAAGAAGGTTGATTCTCTCAAGTGGTCGAATAAGTCATCGATTCGAGGCAACGAATATTTTTTCCGTATTGTGACTTTATTTAACTCTCGGTAATCGACACATAACATCAACGATCCATCCCTCTTCTTAACAAAAAGTACGGGAGCACCCCACGGTGAATTACTCCTGCGGATAAACCCCTTCCCCAACATCTGCTCAATCTGGTCACGTAACTCCCTCATCTCTGCTGGAGCCATACAGTAAGGCCCCCGGGCAATCGGCCGAGTGTCCAAATTTAAATCAATGATGAAGTCTATCTCTCTACTCGGTGGTAACCCTGGAATCTCCTGAAACACATCGGCAAACTGTCAAACAACAGGAATGGAGTCAAGCGGTACCACCACCTCCGTAGAGGTCTCCCCCTCTATATAGTATAAATTTGTGGACGATCCTCCCTCAGAGTGAGGCATCGCCACCAAGAACATCTCCTGACCGGGTATGGCAAAAACTATACTCCTACTAAATAATCAATCATGTCCCTATACCTGACAAGCCAATCTATACATATAATCGCGTCATACTCAGACATATCCAATACGAGCATGTTAGCGGGTAAGATAAACCTCTCAATCTCTATACCCACTATGTGACAAATAAAAGAAATACTAGAACCTCTACTCAACGGCGAATCCACACAAGTAACCGTACTCCCTGCTATATCAAATAATCCCGTAGTATATGCAAACCCCGTGGCAATAAAACATTGTGTGGCCCCCATGTCAAATAAAATGCCCCCAAAGTCCCCAGGATAGAAAACATACCCTTAATCGTGGGTGGGTCCTACCGGACTGCGGCCTGATGAAGATTGTAGACTCATCCATACTAAAGTCGTCCTTGCTGAACTGGGACAGTTGGAATAGGTGGCAGTGCTGGCATCTGTGGGGGTGCTGGGAGAGCTGCGGGAAATAACGGTCTCTAGGACTCCTGGCGAGCACCCTGTTGTTGGTGGCCTCTACCCTTCTGAGGGTAGTCCTGACGCTTGTGGCCAGTGTTGCCACAAGTAAAACATCTCCCTAGGAAGGGTCCTACTCTTTGTCTCTGTTGTCCCCGACCTTGATGGCCATTTTCACCCCTCCCTTGGCCATGTTGGCCCTACTGAACCTGCTGTTGGCCCTGATGGTCGTGCTGACCCTGCTGGCCATGTCTAAAGCCTCCATGTCCATGTCTAAAACCTTCTGACCTGAACCTCTTAGGATCCCCCTATTGGGAACCCTGATCACTGTGCCTATGCTGACCCTGGACTGTCTGTGCCCCGGTGACATCATTTCCTCTTGTCCTGCCCTGCTGTCTGGACTCTCCTTCTCGCTTAACCTCTATCAGATGAAAACGGTGATCCTGGCAGTAGAGTAGTGCTGCATTAACCACATCCGAATAAGTGGCCAAGGAGAGATTGCCTATCAAATGATGGCGGATCCTCCATGTCAACCCATCCATAAAGCGTTGAATCTTCTTCTCCTCAGTCGGGATCTCATTCGGTATAATGTTCAGAAGGTTAATAAATTTTGCTTCATATTCTGCCACGGTCTTTCCCTCCTGCTTCAAGTTCACCAATATCCATCTCATCTCTGTCTAGATGGCCGAGGGGAAATACTTGCGGTTGAACCGCACCCAAAAGTCTCGAATAGTGAGTGTGTCTCTCTCTTTAGTGGTGGTAATACACTCCCACCATTGCAGTGCTACTCCCACTAACTTGAACGTGACCAGTATCTGACTCTGCACCTCCGTGCACTCATGCATCCTCAAATTCCTCTGGATATTCTTCTTCCATTGACTCGCCACTACCACATCGGAGCTCCCTATAAACTCCAGAGGATGCACCTTCTATAAGGCATCCCTAACACGTTCCTAAGCATACAGGAAAGTCTGGGCTGGAACTGGGGCCACCACTAGTGCCTGAGGTGGTGCTTGTTGCACAACTGCCAACGCTGCATTTACCGCCTGAGCTATAATGGCGGCAACTTCAGTGACATGCATCATACCTTGAGTTGGTGCAGGCTGAGGTTCGGCTGGGCATCCCTGGGAACTCTCTGTGCACGTCAAGGGGGCGTCTGAAAGGAGAGAAAAGTTTCATGAGTCCACAGTTATTATCTTAAAGTAGCTGAAGAATGTAAAAAGAATAAAGGGTACAAGAATCCTAAAATATAGGGCTCTATATCAAAGGACGCTACGCGGAAACATAACAAGTCGTACATATCCTAAGGACACTAGAACCTGATGCTCTGATACCACCTGTGACACCCCGCCTAATTAAATACCAGGTGATCAGTCCTTTATAAAATTAAACCAGAATATTCGTTTGGTTTAGATTATGCATCATTGTCGAAAGTTATCAATTTTATTTAATAAAAACTAACCACCTAATATTTAAAAAGATTGATGTCAAAATTTTATCTTGTTATTAACCATCATAAGAAAAGGGAAATATTTACTCATCACCATACATCATAATAGCATACGGAAAGAACTAACTGAATTTAAATAAAGAATCGGAGTAAACACATTGGGTCAAAATCCCATACAATAATCCAATAACATGAAATCAAAGTCTAATGATAGAATAAAATAACTTTAAATCTCTGAATGCAAAATATAAGGGACGACAGGACCAACTGAAATAAATGACTGATAGATAAGAAGAAATAGACTCAGAAGTGTCTACTAGTAATATCCTGTAGCTTCCACAGCAGCTATAGCTCGGCAAATGAATGGAATCTCTTAAGTCTGGTGTCCCTGTGGCTGAGCACCTAAAATAATGAAACAAGAAAAGAGATTTGCAGAAAAACGGGTCAGAGCCCGAATAGAAAACAATTTAAATATAGCAAGTGCTTAAATTTATTATTTAGCACAATATTATTCATGTTAAGTTAGCGTACTCACTTGGGATGCTCACCTCTCATCTAATGTGCACACCTAGTGAACCTAATTACCCATATTAGTGTCGATACTCTGCCTGACTATACGTAGCTTAACCACTATATCTGATAAAATATCTAAATAACCCGAAGCCAATATATTTCCATTATTTAGTAATAGGTTTAAGGATGCCTTAACTCATTCTCATAGCATTCTTAATTCTCAACTGGTGACCCAATACGTATACACTTTAATAAAGTAGCCAACATGAAACACAGAATGGGAACTCAATATACCTATATAAAATCTCTCTATGTATACATATAAATATATATATCAATACTACACCCATGGTTAAGAAACTCGGCTATCTAGTCCCGATGAAAACACTCGCGCATAAAGGACACAGGTTCAATCTCTCAAGAACTAATAAAACATATGCAAACATTGGAGGCGAACATAGTCCCAAGCCGATGGGCTACGCACATACTTACACACCCATATGACTGTCACCACTATCATTGTCACAGATAGCCCGTACCTAGGTTCCATGCTCTAGTGGTACAACTCAAAATCTCCCGAAGGCACACAAGATATGGTCGTCCACAACGCGCTAACCTTCGTTCGATAGCCAGTAGCTAGGTATGTCATACACATAGTATTCCAAGTAATAAGCATGCTCACAACTTATTTAATTTATTAGGCATCCACGCAACCCAATTACCATAATACATAAGTAATATTAACGTCTCTACTCTCCACAATACCCATTTATACATAACCTCTCTAGGACTTACATTATCTCCTAGGCTTCCTTACAAGTTCAATACCTCGAGTATCATTACACCTTTAGTTCCCTAAAACTCTGGATTTTAAGTCACCCGTTACTCACGTAGGTTAATACATTCGCTTGGATAAATCTAGGATGATTTTTAACTCGAACACACCCTAAAAATCCATTATGGAATATCGTTAGAAGTCAAGGGATTCTCGTTCGAACGAGGTCATTCGAACGAGATCGTTCGAATGAAGATCCAACTTCGAACGAACTTAGCAACTCGTTAGAAGGGTCGTTGGAAAGCTCGTTCGAATGACCTGGGCAGGTCTTCGAACGAGATTTCCAAACTGGCCATGTTCTTCCCCAAACTCGTTTTTCTCCAATTTTCATTCTTAAATTTCATTCCAAACTTAACCCAATCCTAATGTAATTGTTTCTAAACTATTCTAAATTACCATAGGACACTTCCTAGCACAAATTAGAGGTTAAATCCTTATGGAATCAAGGGAATCCAACAAATTACTCAATTTCTTATTAATCTCTTTGATATGAACCCATAAATTTCTAATCCTTCACCCCCCCCCCCCCCCCCAAAAAAAAAAAATTCGTGATTTCAACATTTAATTACCAACAATAACAGTTCTAAGAAGGGAATTTCTTTTGCATGTAAACCTATCTCCAATTCATGGGGGTTCTTTACAAATTAGTCAAATTAAACCCTAGTTTTCATTACAACAATTTCATATCATTTAATCTAAATTAATCAGGAATAATATGTGCTAAAAGAGGAGCAAGATAAACACTTACCTTGGAATGGGTTTCTGATTCTCAAACTAAAATGGGTATGCAGTTGATCCTCTCGTCGCGATGTACACTTTGGTGTAATTCTTGGTGGGAAACCTTGAGTTCTTGGCTTAGTTCTCCAATGGAGTTCTTCTTCCTCTCTCTCTCTCTCTCTCTCTCTCTCTCTCACGTAGGTTGAAACTGGCACTCACCTCTAACCCACATACAACCTTTATTTTAATTCCTAATTTTCGTCCATTTAAATTCCCAAAAATATCAAAAGACCTAAATACCCCTCCGGGATGTCATTTTGGGCTAAAATGTCCCGGACTTCAAATATAACATTTGAGTAGTGTTTTGTGACTATTTCGCCCCTTCTGGATACACTGGCGTGCTCAAAATAGTCGTTCGGGTTATATAAAAATAATTTACCTTTTTAACCCCCCCCCCCAATTATATAAGAGTGACGGGACTCATATGCACGTCCCGAATAATTATATCTTAACTATCGTGTATCTCATCCCCGACCATATTATTATTTTCGAAACCATCTATTACGTTACTCACTATGTAATCTTCAACAAAGTTACTACTCAACATGATTTTAACATAATTATTTTCGATGACTACTAACTCTCGTCGCGCTAGTAATTATTACCATAAAGTCGGATTAATTATAAAATAAATTTTCTCTCTTAAATTAATTAATCCCAAATTTCTATAATTTCATAATAAAATAAATATGCGTAAAAATACGGGGTATTACACATGGACACCTTATGGAGAATTGTAAGATGTTCAAAAAGAATTTGGAGGAGCTCATTTATGCCGATCACGTCAAATAGTGTATTGATGCTACCTAAACCAAGTCTGCATCCATGATAAATGCAATTCAAAAGGAAGATGATGATCTACCGCCTGCAGGATGGGTCAATGCTATTCACAACTACACTGATACTACAGAGTGCATAGGTAAAAGACTCAGGGAGAAATTCAAGATCATTACTTGCATCTAATAATCATTTTAGGTGGACGTATCCAAGGCTATCTTGTCCAAAAGGGAGTGCGGTGACATATATTTTGATTGGGCCATAATGTTCACAGACGATGATCTGGTCAGGAGATCATGTACCTGAGTTTTGATTGCCACATAAAGATGCGTTGGTCCTGATGCTAAAAATCGTTAATTTCGATGTTAGGAGGATTATGATCAACCAAGGAATCTCACCGGAGATCATGTACCTGAGTTTGTTGTACAAGATCAACTACAGTATAAAAGACCTCGATACCACAATTGGGCTTTAAGGGGGTATGATGAAACTCTTTTAGGGAATATTAAATTGCTGGTTAAAATCGGCCTGGTAAATTGCAAAATAAAATTCATGTTATTCAGTTAGGGTAACCTTACAATGCCATTCTGGGTAGAGGATGGCTCAACGATATGAGGGTCTCCCCCTCATTTGTTTCACCCAAAACTCAAGTTCCTGGGCAATCAAGGAATCGTGAAAATTAGGGTAAATTAGGCAACGACTCGCACCGGTTTCATAGTTGACATAAAAATAAAGCAAGATCAGTCCAAGAAGAGTTGGAATGATGATGATTCAGAGGACAATCAACCCAAGTAACAATCAAAGGGTGTTCAATTGGGGGTGAAAGAAACACGAGTGGCCCCTGTCGAATGAGTAATAAAGGAACTCATCACTATTCCTCTGGATTCATTCCAATCGAAGAAGACATTCCTGATCGCGTCAAAACTACCCAAGGAGGAAGGGGAGAAGCTATCCCACTTCATTATAACCAATGTTGACATGAATGCATGGATAACCTATGATCTCCTGAGCATAGATCCGGATATTACATTTCATCGATTATATTTGGACCCAAATGTCTGACCAATTAAACGAAAATTGAGGAAGTCACGACAAAAAAATGTTAAGGCTATTGAAAGTGAAGTTGAAAACCTCCTCCAATATGGATCCATCGGATAAGTCTAATTCTCGAACTAGATCTCCAATATTATGGTGGTCAAGAAGAAGAGTGGAAAGTAGAGTGTGTATGTAGATTTTATCAACCTCCATAGGCATTTCTCAAAGGATAGTTTTCCATTTCCCTGAATAGATCATCTCACGGATTTAACAACAGTACATCAGCGCATGAGTTTCATGGACGCATTCTCCGGGTATCATCATATACCATTGTTCCACCCGGATCAGGATAATACCTCATTCATCATTACCTTGAGGCTTTACTGTTATAAAGTAATGTCATTGGATTTGAATAATACAGGGGAAACTTACCAATGTCTTGTGAACAAGATATTAAAGAAGCAGATCAACACAACAATGGAAGTCTACATTGATGAAATACTTGTCAAGACAAAACTAGCGATCGGTCATATTAAGGACATGACGAAGGCCTTCAAGATACTTAGGGAATATAAGATTAAGCTAGAGATTCCAAATGTATCTTCGAAGTAAGTTCTGTCAAGTTCCTCGAGTACATAGTTAATCAAAGAGGGATATAAGCCAATATAGATCATATCAAAACTCTACAAGGCATCAGAAGGATGACTCCCATCAAAGATGTACAAGTTTTCACTAGAATATTAGCCGCCCTGAATCGATTCATATCTAAGTCAACAGAAAAGTGTCAGATGTTCGTCCAAGCATTGAATAAAGCAAGTTCAACAGTCTATACGGAGGAGTGCGACTAGACATTTGAGGTAATTCGGTAGTACTTGGAGATCTCTGTAATACCCCGTAATTTTTGCGTATTTAGAATTTATTTAATTAAGTAGTTAAATAGAAAATAAGTTTTAATTTAAATTATGTGAGTAGATTAATTTAATATGATTTAATGATAGTTATGATTATTACATGAATAAATAATAATTGTAATTCAAATTTACTAAGTGAGAATAGTAAATATTGATAGTTAACCGGTACGGCATAGCGAGTGATATGGATGTACTAAATGATATCCCAACCGTGTGTCGCGTGGAGAATAATTTGGGGATGAGTGAGGAAAAATATTTTTAAGTGACTAAAATGATAATTTAGAGGTCACAAATGATTCCGAAATGGTCGAATTAGTCAAAATATTATAACCGGGGGGGGTACTAGTCGGGTATCATGGCATTTTTTGACTAAATCGGGACCATACGGGGGTATTTTAGTCTTTTGACATATGGGGGTGAAAAGACCTACAGATTTTGGACTGTTTTATCAGTTGATAGAAAGAGGTGTTAGGGTTAGAAACCTGATAACACAAAGGGAGTGTGACACCCCGCCTAATTAATTACCGGGGGATCGGTCCTTAATTAATCAGTTTCAGAATATCAAGTTGGTTCAGATAATGCATCACTGACGAAAACTCAAATTTTAATTTAATAAAACTAACCACCTAGTATTTAAAAAGGGTGATGTCCAAATTTTACCTTGTCTTTAATTACTACTAAAAGAGTACCAATAAATACCATGCATCACAGTAACATAAGTAAAGTCTGACTGAAGTAAAATAAATGGATGGAGTAAACAGCTCCAAATACAATCCCATACAACAAATCCAAATAAAGAAATCAAATCTATAAGAGAATTTAAAACGACTAAATCTCTGAAAGTAAACATAAGTAAGGGCGACATGTCCAATAGAATGAATAACTGAAAAGGAAAGAATGAGCTGAGTCGTCTACTAGCAATAATCCTGCAGCTTCCACGGCAGCTACAACATGGCAATTGAATAGAGTCTCCTAAAGTTGGTGTCCCTGTGGCTGGGCACCTAAAATAATAGAACAATAGAAAGATATACAGGAGAACGGGTCAGAGCCCAAGTTGAAAACAGTTTAAAATAGCAAGTGCTTAAATTGATTCAATTAGCACGATTATTCTCCAAGTTAACTTAGCGTACTCACTTGAGATACTCACCCTTCGATCTAGTGTGCACGTCTAACGAACCTAACTACCCATACCAGTCATAATACCCGAATTGACTACTAAGTGCATAATATTATGCTTGAAAGTCTCCCTAAATAACTCAAAACCGGTGTACTTATGATTTCGATATAGATTTAGGATTACTTTAGTTTATTCTCGTATTCTTCTAAATGCCCAAATGATAATACCATAAGTGTATATTTAAAAATAGCATCATCAACATAAGACACCAAACATGATTCCAGTATACACACATTATTCGCTTTATGTATACATATTAATTTATATAAATATAGCAATATTACACCCTTGGTTGAGAAACCCTTATACTCGGCTATCTAGTCCCTTTACAATGCTCATGCATATAGGACAACACGTTCAATCTCTCGAGAACCAATAAAAACATAAACACCTATTGGAGGCGAACATAGTCCCGAGCTGATAGGCTACGCACATACCTACGCACCCATACGACCGTCATCACTATCATTCTTACGGATAGCCCATACCCAGGTTCCATGCTGTAGTGGTACGACTCTAAATCTCCCAAAGGCACACAAGATCCGGTCATCCACAACGTGTTAACCTCCGTTCGATAGCCAGTAGCTAGGTATGTCCTACACATAATATTTTGAGCAATACGCATACACACAACTTATATAAATTCATGGGCTTTCCCGTAGTCTAGTATTTATAGTACGTATAATATAAACCCCTATTATTCCCCCCGTACTTTACTCGTTTGTATTTTCCCTTATATTCTTGCATCTTTCTAATTCTATGAATTTTAGTACCGTCCGAGGGTCACCCTATTCTCCGCTCACTAATGATTATAAGTTTTAATTAGGGGTGGGCGCGGTCCGGTCCGGTCCGGTCCGGGTTTTGGCCATTTTAAGTGCCGGACTGAATTATTCGGTCCTATATTTGAGAAGATCGAATTCAGATCGATTTAATCGGTTTAGCCTATTTATTTGGTCTAGGCTATTTTTGGTCCGGTTCGGTTAATAATCGGTCCACATTTACATTTATTTACTTTTTTTTCAATAAACAATTGTAACCGTGTGAAAATATTTCAAACTAAACAGAAAAATATAACACATGAAAATATTTAGATACCTCTAAATCCCATACCTTTCATTAAATTCCTTATCTGATCTACTGAGGTTTGAGATACCTCTAAATATTGGGTCTGAGATATCAATTTCAGCTAATTTTGTGCACACACAATTTCAGCAATTTAACGCGTTCAGTTGTGTTCCTTTATACTCTATTTCAGTAATTTAGACAAAACATGTTAGGTTTTAATCATCTTATGGTACAAGTTGGGTTTTAATCTTCATACAATACCAAAACCGTTTTATACCAGTTGGGTTTTATACGGCCATACCAGTTGGGTTTTTTTATACCAGAAAAAAAAATCACAACAACAATTAACAGTTGTTGGGGATACCTCTAAATATTGGATCTAAACATGTGGGGTTTTATATCAGTTGGGGTTTATATCAGTTGGGTTTATACCAGAACAAAATCATAACAACAATCAACAGTTGTTGCGGAGTTAAGAAAAATACCATAGCTGTAGGATGATGAATCGTCGTCTTCGGCGCCGACTGGGGAGTTGCGGAGGGCCGGATCTGACGTCCCATCCATTGTTTATGGTGTTGATGTCGTTGAGAGAGAGAGAGGAAAGTGAGACAGAGAGAAAAGAGGAAAGAAGAAACGAAAGGGAGAGAGATGGGAAAGTGACCGTGCGTGCCTTATTAGGCTATTTGTGGTTTAGTTAACATATATAATATATCTATATAAAATTAATATATATTATATAACTAGGGTATGCCCGTGCCTGAAGGCACGCTGAAAATTTTCAAAGTACATAATTGCGAAGCGACGAAAATTTTGAAAGTACGAAATCGCAAAACGACAAAAATTTTGAAAGCACGTATCACAAAACAACAAAATTTTCCAAAGTACATAATTGCAAAATGGAAAAATTTTCATTCCCCAACAACAAAAAGTATAACTTTTAAAAAAATGGTCATAATTTTCAAAGTCGTGTGCGTGCCTGAAGGCACGATGACAATTCTTTCGAGTATGAATCGCGTGGTCAAGTCATAAAAGTTTTGTATTATAGTAAATTTTTCAAAATGTCAATAGTGGTCAATATTTCTGAAGAACGGAAATTTTTCAAAATGATTTAGCCGTGTATAAATAATTTAATTGATAGGCACGACGCAAATTTTTGAAAGTGTTCATCGTTGATTGGACCATACATCATTTAGTTCACAACAGATAGATAATTTTTGAAATAACCTATTGTACGAAGCCATTAGTTTAAAAAATTGGAAATTTTTTGTAAGTTTTTTTTACATACATACATACATACAAACACTGTGTTCATGTACATACATACATACACCATGGTACAAATATTTTTCGAAATACGTAATCGCGAAACGACGAAAATTTTCCAAAGGACGTAATCGTAAAAAGACAAAAAATTCCAAATGTGCCTAATTACTAAACGGCGGAAATTTTGTTCCTCAACAAAAAAGTGTAATATAAAAAAGACAATAGCCATAATCTCTTTTCATTATATGACATACAACATATTTAGTTCACAACAATAAAATAATTTTTTAGAGATCTATGATGTTTGATGTCGTGTTCATGAGTATTGTTATCGTGTATTATCATTTTATCCGTGTTACAAATTGGGTGTCAAAATTGGATGTCAAAATTGTTAACTGTGTCAAATTAGGTGTCAAAATTGGATGTCTAAACTGTTAACCGTGTCAAATTGGGTGCCAAAATTGTAAGTCGAAAATATTTTTTTATACAACACAAATAGTCACAAATTGGATGTCTAAAAATTTTGGATATAATTTCCTGTCTATAAGACTATCCACCATGTTTAAAAAATGTAAAATACTCCAACATAATTATTTTTAATGTGTCGAATAATTGTGCAATCAGCCTACAATAGTCACATAAAAGATTGTGAGAAAAATTTAAACAAACATCAGAACCCATATCAAAATACAATAGTAAAGGATCTCCACATGCCTACGGCACATACTCTATAATCGGTTTTGCCTCATTTGTGTATAGAAATTCACATAGTACCATTTTCAAGAACACATCTTTCATAATATTTTTACCTACCAAGATTGCTATTGTTTTTCTAACAAACGCCCTAAGTAGGATCTATTGTCTACAAAAAAAATGACAAAGCTTGGTTTACAAAAAAAGTATTGAAAAAGAAATGGAGTCATCCCCGACATCATTGGTACATCTGAATCACCTTTCTAAACATCCGTGTATTAGATCTATATAACCAGCAATTGTATCTTTCATAACCAACAATTGTATATTTCAAATCTATATAAAATCAAAAAAACAAAATATTTAGCAATGAAGTTAATCAAAAATGAAAAATGATAGCATCTTGGATTTGAGCAGTATGGAGACTGAACTCAAAAGCAAAGCAGTTGGATTCGCCATATTCTCTCCACCGATATCAGGTGTTGAACCATGTATAGACTCAGCAAGAACAATGCATCCCACGCTAATAGAGAAGAACATGAAAGATCAAGTATTGATCATCATCGACAGCATAATCATCCTAATCCAAACCATAAACAAAATGATACATTAGAGGATTAGTTCTAGAGGTATCAGAAAGAGGATTAGTTCTAGAGAATTACAGCATGAAAGATCAAGTAACCATTCTCAAATAACATACCAAGTCAATGACCTTGACGACTACTCTGTCATATTTTGCCTTGATCTCTTTTGCTAATGTCTGTCATAAGAGAATAGTAACAATGAAGCATAATATTAAATATATTAAAACTGATCAGAAATCATAACTACAACTATCTACAAATTTCATCAAATATGAGAATGAACTGCTATAAAACCCGATAAATAAAAATTAATTATCCTTGGTAACATCAACAACGCGCACTGCCATGGGTATATCCAAAGAAGTTGGCACGCGTTGAATGATAAATGTAGAACGGTGTCAAATCTTCATTGATTATTTCAATTTGATTCTTCATTGTGGCTTTTGAAAGTAAATGAGTGAGGCTTTTGAAAGTAAATTACTTTAGAGAGGGAGAAAGAGAGAGATGATTGATAGAAAGTAAAAATGGATAGAAGTAAACTCACATGAATAACCTTCGCTCAAATAGAAACATGAACTCATATATCTGAAAGAAGAGAAAAACACATCAAACAAAATTACCCTCGCTCAAATTGATATCTACAAAGCAACAATAATCTCCTCGACAGTAAGCTCCTCAGCAGATTCATTTAAGGACCAGGATTACTTTATAACTAAGGTCAATCACATAAGCATGTTTTCGATTTACATGTAGAGCAGAGCCTTCAGATATTGCTGCCAACCACGCTCCTCTATAAAACTTTAAAACTTTTATGTCAGTTATTTGGCCTCTTATGTCAGTCATTATAGATTATAAATGAAGGGGATGGCCTCTTATTTTTTAAACCAAAAAATAGAAAAAAATAAATACAGTGAGAGAGAGATTACCAGAGTGAAATGGGAGGATACATGGAGAGAGAGACTCGAAGAAAATGTTAGTCATTTAGCTCATTGTTGTTGAGCAGAACACCGAGCATCATTTCACTAAGTCTATTCTTCTGATAAATAACATTCATATTATTCATGTTGAAACTCTACTGCATTTTAGAACCATGGTTGAAACTCTACTGCATTTTTGAACCATGGATAAAATTACATAACACCCACACCTGTAAAAGTAAGTGATTCAACTTCTTCTCCTTCTACGTCATCCGAGTCGGAATCTTCATCCTCAGCATCTGTCAAAGATAAAGGATCAAAAAGATAATTTACTCAAAAATCTTATCAAATTAATGATTACAAATGTAAAAATATATTTTAAAAAACATTATTCACATCCAAATAGTCAAAAATCAGGTCAAATTTAGCGATTTAATGCCTAAAAAAAGCGATGTTCCAAGAAAATGCATTTTACATCCAAAACCAAAAAACTTTTGCATCCACTCAAAACTAATTTTTTGAAGAAATTAAAATACCTATAATCCATTGTCACAGAGTAAGCCCTACCACTACTACCTACGCGTTCGAGTTTAACAGAGCTTGTAAATTTGGCGAGCTTCGATGAAGGATCATCTTCAACATAATCATGGATCAGGATTTTGTCAACTTCATACCTATCATCGTCATCTACCATTTACCCGTGCCGATGGCACTACTTAAATCTTGTCCCGTGACATAGACCTGTGCAAATAAAATAACACAAAAATCTTAATAACAATGAAAATAATATCAACTAAAATAAAACTAAGAGAGAAAATGAAACTTTAAACTTGGAGAGCACTGTGAGTATGAATGTTGGGTCTGTACATGATGAGTGTAAGATGATAAATATAAACCAAGACCATTTATCATTTGGAAAAATTGAAATAGATATCTTTTAGTTGTAGATGTGGTGGCCTGCACAAAACCATTTGCATATTCAAAATAAAATATTACTGAACTCAATAACATCAACGATGCATCAATTTGAAACAGAACAGAACACAGTTCATTCAATGCCAACTATTGGTTCAAACATCTTGCTTGATACATTGCGAAAGTTTCTACAGTTATTATACCAACTAAACTAAAGTCAGGAGATGTGTTGATGGTAGCAAGCAATTGGGTACTGGAAGTTTATTCTTTTCATTAGTTTGACATTTGTCTTGGACGAAGATTAGACTCTTAAATTGTATACAAATTTTCTTCATCGACATTTTAGTCAAGTGCTTATTCCAATTTATGCTACAGTAAAACACTCCTTACTCTACTTCTTTAGTTACAGTGAGAGCCAAATAAATTGGACAGAATTGCAGTGGGAGCCTAATACAGTGGGAGCCTAATACCACTGCTGAGTTGGACATGAATTAAAGAGCATCTCGTACACAAAACCAAGACTATAACACAGATTTACCTAGTAGTAGTATCATTGCTACAAAGTACTGTTCTGCAAGTCGATCTTCAAAAGAAACAATAAATAAGAGAGATGACCGTGACCATAGCAGTCATAAGAAATATGATAGTGATCATAGTCATTATCGACTGCTAGAAACCAATAACCAAAGCTGAAATCCAGAAAATTTGAACAACAAAACTCTATCCCACCAAGACCAAAGTTCAAGTACCTTTACCCGTAACCTCGTGATTTCTTCACCTAACCTCTCACCTAAAAATAAATACAATTTTTTCTCTAATCTCGTACTACAAACTCCATCTTCAAGTCCTGTGACATGAGCACGGAATGATAAACATAAATATTAAGCAGTATGATAAGTTGAAACCATGAAAGGTAAGTGATTTTTTCAATTTAATCATCATTCTACAAAAAAAAATATTAGAGACCATCGATGACATAAAACCCACAATTCGACTACATGAAAATCTAGACACGTCTACCCATTTTATCGTCAATATGGTAACACAAATTTCTACGATGCTTACAAATGTAGAGCAATATACAAAATCTGAATATAAAAAGGGACACCCGAAAAACACTTTGACATAACGATATGATTTTTTCTTCAAATTTTGATTTTGGGTTAACAATATGATTGTTTCTTCAAGTTTCACTCTAGTCTTCTTTAAAATTAAAACATCTCCAAGAAGCTGCCTAAAGCGCGACTCTTTTTATAGAGGTAACTTTGGTTTCCAAGAGTTAGTTGGTTGCAAAGTGGAATAACTGGTAAAAAAGAGAGATCTAACCTTGGGGAGTTTACCCAAAAATAACAAATCTGAAATCCCAAATCGTAATCTGAAATCATAGGAAAAATCTCAAATCATTAGTGTATCTATATCCATAAATGCATCGGTTCAGTTGTAAGTGAATCAAATCCAAAATGCATCTAAAGTAAAGTTCGAAAATGCATCAATTTGGCTATCAATGCATCAGTTCAATTATAAATGAATCAACTCCAAATAGGGCCTAAATATTTCCTAAAAAAGTATTTAGGCCCCATTTGGTATGGGTATAATGAAGTATTATTCAATATCTGAGTATACCAAATCAGCAGCAGAGCCAAATCATAAATTAAGAACCTATATCAGTTGTACCAAGAAACATAAATGTTGTTCTAGCTAGGTAGAAATGCGGCAACATTACCCATGAGTCAAGTAGCAAGCCTACAACAAAAATAAACTATACAACTTACCAAAAAAAACTATATAACCTTCTAAGCAGCAAGCCTACTGCAAAAACTTACTGCATTTCCCATGAGTCAAGCAGAAAGCCTACAATAAAAACTTACCAAGCTTCTAAACAGGTCTCGGACTACTTAACATCAAGTATACAGAGAAGAACTCACGCATAAAGATAATAACACGGGTATCAAATCAAATCCCCGCACAACTGTTGAAACCCAATCGGAACTAATAATCCAATTTGAAACAATTTCAGTTTTATCATAATGACAAAATTCGCCGCCAATAAACAACTAATATGAACATCATCGGCGGCAGCGGCGGCATCATCATTAGCATAATCAGTATATTCCTAATCATCAGCATAATCAATATAATACTAATCATCAACATCAAAATGTCATTCTAAGTTAGGAGAAGCATCCGAACTTTATCAAAACTTAATTTAAACAAACAGAGTAAGTTAATAATATAACCAAGCAAAGAATGGAATAAAACCCAAACAAAGAGAGGAATAAAACCTAAACAAACATCGAAACTATTAGCAAGCAAAGACTGGATTATTAACAGGCATGTAAAACACATGATTCGAACCCTAAATAAACCCCAAATAGAGTATAACTGATTTGCTAAATGTCTCCACAAAAAAACCTAAGAAAGGATTTAAAAAAGAAACCCATCTATGAACCCATAAATATCTCCACAAAAAAAATCACCTATGAACAATACAAACCCCCAAAATTGAAAACTCATCGATTTAAAAAAGAAAAATAGGGTATACCTGATTTGAATCATGATGTGGGGAATCGAGGGTGAGATCTCTACAAACAGGAATAAAAACACATTATTTGAACCATAAAGAACCCAAATTCAAACCCTAAAAAAATCCCAAATAGTGTATACCTGATTTATTGATGTGTAAAGGGTATAAACCCTAAATAGCTTATGCCTGATGTGCTGATTCGAAGAGGGTGGCAACATGCATAATGCAAAGAGAGAGAGGTTGTCATTTTCTAATTCAAAGAGAGATGAAGAGAGACGTCGTGGAGAAGTAGAGAGGGTTTGCGTGAGCGGGGGATAGGGTTTGTGTGAACGGGCGAGAAGTAGAGACGCATTATCATTTTCACCAAATTACCCCTAATTTTAAATTAAATTGTAAGTATGTGAAGTAATAAAAGAGGGGGAACCAAAAATTTGAGGGGTAAAAAGGGTATTGCAGGACATAAGTTAATCTCAACCATTGGATCATTGCCTTGTTGGCTTCGATCTGAATCGTGAAGTGTCTTCCCATCTTATGAATAGTGAAAACACCATTGTAACTTATTATATAGATATTAAAATAAATGGTCCGGTCCGGTCCTAAGATCGAATTTAAAATGTACATTTTAGACCGAACCGAATATATTCGGGTCTCTTAAATTAGGACCAAATTATAAAAAAGCCTATATATGTGGGTCTGGTCCAATCGGGTCGGTCTTTTTTTTGTCCTCCCCTAGTTTTAAGTCACTCGACATTCATACAGGTCTAACGCTCATATAAATAAGCCTACGGGAAGTTCGAAACAAAAATCGGGCCTTAAGGGTCATTCTGGAATCTCGTTAGAAGACCCAGGGAATCTCGTTCAAATGAGGTCGTTCGAATGAAGGAACTTTGAATGAAGTACCAATCTCGTTAGAAGGGCCACTAGAAACTCATCAGAAGTCTCGTTCGAATGAGGTCGTTCGAACGACCTGGGCTGGACTTCTAACGAAAATTTCGTAGTTGCCTAGTTCATCTTCAAAGTTCATTTTTCATATTTCCTCCTCTTCAATTTCAACCTAAACCCATTCCAACCCAAGTACAAGGTTTCTAAACTACTCTAAGTCACTCTAGAACATTTCTTAACATAGTTTAGGGGTCAAATCCTTCTAATCATCAAATAAATTCAACAAACTCCTAAATTTTCCTTTGAATCATATTAACATAAACCCAGAATTATAAATCCATAAAAGTTCCATTTTTATTTCGTAATTAGCATCTAATTCTCCTAATTTCACACTTCTATAAAGGGGAGAATCCTCTACATGCAAACCCCCATCAAATTTCTAAGATTCCTACACAATCCCATCATAGGTAAACCAAATTTGGTATTAATTGTTCTAAAACCTCTACATACGTTAACAAGAGTAATAATTGCTAAGAGAGAGAGCAAGATAATCACTTGCCTTAAAATGAACTTATGATTTGCGGGTTGAAAGTGGTATAGGAACGATCCTCCTGACACGATCTACACGCTGGTGTACTTTTTGTTGTGAAAGGTTGAGTTCTTGGCTTAGGGATCTAATGGAGTCTCCTTCTTATTCCTCTCTTTTCCTCTCTTTTCATGTAGGTTGAAATTGACGACTGTTAATCCCAAATGCCTTTTAATTAAACCTAATTTTCGTCCATACAATTACCCAAAAATTCCAAAAGACCAAAATACCCCTCCGGGGTGTCGTTTTGGGCTAAAAAGTCCCAGACTCTAATTTAAATACCCAAATAGTGTTTTCTGACTATTTCGACCCTTCACTCTGGCACACTCAAAATAGTCATCCGAGTTATACAAAAATAGTTTACCTTTTAAACCCCCACATACATACTAGTGGCGCGACTCATACGCGTCCCAAATATTTATAACGTAACTGCCATGCATCTCATTCTTGGCCATACTATTATTTCAATAATTACTAACTCTCATCCCGCTAGTGATTATTATCATAAAAATTGAATTAATTACAATTTAAATTTTCTCCCTTTAATTTAATTAATCCCCATTTTCCATAAAATTTATTATGCGTAAAAGTATGGGGTATTACAGGGAGGCCACTAGAGAGAGAAGAGAGATTATTCTCAAGGATAAAAAGGGAAGATTATGGGAGATTTCAAGGAGTATTGTACCACAAGTGATTGGGAAAGGAAGATTGGAAGAGAAAGCAACCCAACACCTTCTAGAATCACGAAATCAGACCCTACTGTAATCAAGGCAAGTGGTTATTTGCAAATTAAATTGAGTTATAATATCCATGTGTAGGATTTTTGAGTAATATGATTTGATGTATATTCTTGGAGAAAAAGAATTAAATTTAATGAATGTGGGTTGGGGATTTGTATGTAGAATGTTTAGACCTGTAAAGGATTCGAAATTGTAGAAGACTTGATGATTAAAACGAATTAATTCTCGATTTGTGATTGAAAATATGGGAAGAACATATTAAATTAGGGTTCTAGAATAATTAGAGGAATTGAATTATTTTTGACTGAATTGTGAAGATTTATGATGTTTAAATCGTTGGAAATCATCCTAGTATGTGTAGGAGTGGTTAAGGATCATTAATTGTGAATTTTGTGTGATATCACGTGGTTTGGAAATTTGAAAATGGTGGAAAACACATGAAGAAGATGAACTTCATTCTGCACCTGTTCGACCAATCAACTGATGAATATCGATCGATCAAAGGAGTCGAATGATCAACCAAATTCATCGACCGATCGATCCACACTGATTTTGGGTTCTTTTGTTGGTTAAGCTCTAATCAAATGCCAATATTTGGTGGAAAACCTTAGAGATGACGTTATAACTATATAGGGACTTAGAGAGGACCAATAGGTATTCAGTGGGGGTCCGTTATAACCATTGGGTGTACAATTGGGAGGAATGGGCCTACGAAGATAAATCGATCGAGTAGTGTGTCGGGGGTTATAGATTCGAGTTACGAGAGGAATTAATATCAATCCAAATTTAATATCAGTAGGTTAGGGAGAGTCTAACTACTGAAATGAAAGGGGGGGTAACTAGGACCCTTAGAGTTGCGTGAATACTCAATTAAAATGCGATAGTGAGGTAAATCGTAAATGTATAAGTACGGTAAATATTATAGAGAAAAATATTACGTACTAACAAAATTATTAGGTTGCGTGAATACCTACTGAATTGTATAAATACTTTGGTGGGGGAGTAATACCTGATGTATATTTTCCTATATTAGGATCGAGGCGGGATTCAAAACTATTATACAAAAATAGTAAACTGGGGTCAATATGAAAGAGTTCTGAACCAATATATTTATGTAAAGTTTCATTATTAGAGTTAAGGTTTGATTCCGAACTAATACATGAAATAATAACTTGGGGTCGAGGTAATATTCAGAACTAATTATTTTACTTGGGGTCGATGAGTCATTCCAAATCAAGAGTCCTTTAAGAATGTTACGAGGACATGATATCGAAGAATGATTTTTTAGTATATATTGTGTGTGAAATGTATAATGTACTAATAATCTAATTTTATGAGATTTTAGATAATAAGATGTCGTGAATGCATCTAAAAGTAAATTAAGTAGTGAAACTTAATTATAAAAGGCTGAAGATAATACGATGTGGACAGTTATCTAAGTATATAGCATATGAGATATGTCTCTTATTACATATTGTATGGGCGATATGGGAACTTAGTGGAGTAGATAAGTTCAGTTGAGTATCTTAGTCTAGTTAGCTTGGGTAGTACAACGAGGTGGGATAAGTATAGAACGTTAGATGTGCACTATAGATAAGGGGTGAGGTAACTCAATAGAGTGTACGCAATCTTGACATGCGTAGTCAATAACTCAGTTTATTGTGATAAACACTTGCTAAATATATTCAAAATTTTTTACTATTAACTCTTGCTATAAAATTATTTTCAAAACCTTTTGGGTGTCCAGCCACAGGGATGCCAGACTTGAGGATTCAGTCCAGGGACCCGTAGCTGTAGCTTTGTGGAGGCTAGCAGGACTTTGCATAGACGATTCATTTATTCAGATCTAGTGTAGGATCTCCTTTTTAGTACTCTCTATTGGGACATGTTGTCCAGGATTATTATTTCAGTTATTCAGTTTGGATATTATTGGTTTATATAGCAGTTTTTGGTTTGTCAGCCGATTGTTGACTCGGCCAGACTTTATTCATTATATATTGTGAGATGGTTTGGATTCTATTACATCGTGACTGTTTAATTAATTATTTACGCATGAATAATATATTGAGTTAATGAAAGTAAAATTTGGCACCAGTCTAATTTCACCTAGGTGATTAGTAATTAAAAAGATTTTGACAGTGATGCTAAGAATGAACCAACTGAGAAACTTGTTCTAATTTAGTTTAGGACTGATCACTCGGGATTTAATTAGGCGGGGTGTCACAATCTCCTCCCACGATCGGTAAAGACCTCTAGACATATTCGAACATCTCACATCATGCGACTAGTGCATCTTTGGTGCAATTTTAGGATGGGGAGAAGATGTTGGTTTACTATATCATCCATACTCTTTTTAAGGAAGAAACTAGATTTACGCTTATTCAGAAAATGGTCTTAGCATTAGTAACAACGATCAGGAACTGAGATATTACTTCGATACCTACATGATAGTCATCCCTATGATATATCCATTAAAGGATACTCTAAAAAATCATACTTCTCGAACAAAAGTTAAAGATCTCGAAGTCACGAGCAGACTGGAAGAAACGACACCCAAATTTGAGGTACGATGAAGAAGATATGAATAATTGAAGTATAGAAAAAAAATCTATGGGAAAAAGTGCAATATACGAAGAATTCCCACTTGGCATAACCGATTTGGCATTGGAGTATAATCGGTTCTGCAGGGTGAATCGGTTTGGGCATGGGTAGAACCGATCCGGCAGACCTGATATGGTATTTTTGTTTAAGCCTTATTTTTAGCTAATGAGTTGTATGGCTTAGGGACTCTTCCAAAATAACCTAGAACTTATATGTAATGTCACATTAGGAGTCTAAGAACTCAGTTTTGAATAGTTTTTCATAGAGAAAAGTCTAGGGAAAGAGAGGAACAACAAGATTGAAGATTTATAATTCTCTTGCATGCACATTTAATACAAGTAGAGATTTCTTTTTGTTTTTTCTTCCAAGATTGGTTTGAGATTATCCTTCTTTCCTTATTTCTTCTTTGTTATTAATTATATTCTTTATTGTTATATAGTCATCATCATTTTGTAATGCAAAGTAGATTACACATGCTTAGTTAGATTTAACATGTCCAGCTAGATAATTCATGGGTTGGGATACATGAACTCAACCTAAGTATATAAGTTGGATATAAAATTGGATAAAATTATACAGATAATTAGTAGGTTTGATATTTTGTCGAAACGATTATTATATGTCTCTTAACTTCATTTGTCTTAGGTAATCAGAGTATTTGATGGTATAATACGTGTGTAGATAATCTTATCATTCACGTTAAATTTTTTATTGACTAGATATTGTGCAGAGTAAAATTCTCATATCTTTAGTACTTTGAAAAACTTAATGTTTTCCTCTAATTATAAATATAGTTTTTGAAAATTTTATACCCAAATAAACTATCGACGGTTCGGGGGATTGGATCCCGATCTCACTTTTCTCAAATCGTTTTCAAAACTTAAAAATTTTCATTTTTTTGCTTTCTTTTAGTTAAATTGCATTTGATAGTTAAATTACTTTAGTTAAGTAGATATTCTCATAAAAACCCATCACCTATTCCCTTTTCTTTCGGAGAGTCGATATTAAGGTATTAGACACTTTCCCTTAGTTGTCATTACAATTTCGTCCTATTCCCTTGGATTCGACCCCGACTTATCGGGATTATTATTTGAGCGGACAACTTGCACTTTAGATGTAAATACACGAACCGCACACGCTTTTTAAGTCACGTCACATGCATATTCATTTTTTTCATAGTGAATCAGGATCCGGAACATCACTCATAGTATATTATAGTTTACTTATTTTCTCACTCTTTATCAATAAGTGAAAAAATAAATATACTATGAGTGATGCGGGATAAAAGAGTTGTTCACATTTACTCTTTAGAGAAATCAATACTCATAGTAAATCGTTGTCATGATTTCGCTCACCACACGCTGTATATATATATATATATATATATATATATATATATATATATATATATATATATATATATACACACACACACATTTTCACCCCAAAGGCATTGTACACACGACTACACATTTCAAGAGAAAGAGAACACTGTTAGCCTATGAGAGGCCAAAAGATCCGAATGGGTGCCTAGCACCTTCCCATTTCGTTTCATAATCTCCCAGACAATGATCTATTTGGTTTCATATGCATCAATTTGTTTTTTTTATGTTGTCTCTTCGGAGATGGCTACCTTTTTTCTCGCTTTGATTAAAATAGATTAGTGATTCCAATCTCTACACATTGACACACTTTCACACCCTCTACGTCGACCATTTCATGTCATTTTTATCCTGCAAACACTAGGCGAGGGGTGAGATGGGATTTTCCCCCTCATATTTCTCGAGGCCTCAAGATGGCCACAGTGGCGACTCCGCTGGGGATGATTTTTTAGGAATAAACTCTATTTACATGAAATTTATTTTCCTCTTTCTCCTTTCTCCTTTTTTCTGCATGTGTATAAATGTTTCCACTTATATATTATTCTTTTTACTCTCATGCTCACATGTTATGTATGTCATTCTCTTGTTACTCTCCATGTATATCATTTTCTCCACCATGCTCATCTTCACATCACATGTATATACCATATATTTTATAATATGTTTCACATCACTTACATATATCTCATGTTTTATATTCTCTTCATGTTTTCCATGTTTTACTTCACTTATCCACATTTTTACATACTCCATGTCACTTGTACATATCATATGCTTTATGTATATATTTCACATTATTTCGACATATTTTCCTCACTCACACATATTCTCTTGTTTCACACCTTGTACATATCAACATATTTTGTTCACTTATATATATTTGCTTACTTTACTCCACTTCTATACTTAGTGACGTGACTCAAAATGTGTCTCTAACATGTTCTTATATCGGCTCAAGTGTAAGTCGGTCGCTCAAGTAATAAACTAGGTAAGTCGGGGTTGAATCCTCAGGGAATAGGATGAATGCTCGTGATGACGATATGTAAGGTGATTAATCCTAATGTTGACTCACGAAGAGGAAATAAAAGATAATTGTCATGAAGTTATTTGTTACTCCTACTAAAGCAGTGAAATCCTAGTTAAATTAACTATGCATGCAAGACTTAACGAATTACAAAGTAATTAATATGAATGAAAGATAAGGTCGGAATACAATCCCCCAACCCCTAATGAGTTCACCGGATATAAAATTAATCGAGAATTAATATTTAATTGAAATGAAGAATTTAATAATTTCAAGCATTACATATATGAAGGAATGAACCCGCACATACATAATCAATAATACAACTAAAGTATGTGGCAAGATGGTTAACACGCGCGTGCACTCTTAAACACCCCGGTTACCTAGGGCAAATGAGGTTAACAATCCTAAAACGATTGTTATAACAAAATGACACGATTTAATTAGTTATTTAACTCAAAGAACCAATTTTATATCCATGCAAACCACCTAATGTTGGGTTCATGCATTCCAACCCTCATATATTTAGTCGGACATGGTGTGGTTATTGAAAAGCATGGTATTTATGTTGCATGTAATGAAAACCATAAGGCAACTATTTCTACAGATGTAAAGCAAACTTGGAATCTCAGAAAAAAAAACATGCAAGAAATAAACTTTTATAATAAAGGAGAAGAACACAAACTTTATTGAAGAAGAACCTTAATTCACAAAACTATAATCTTGATGAAGAAATCTTATTCCTAAGGCCCCTCTCTCTTTCTCTCTCTAATTCTATGGTAAAAAGAAGCCTAAACTTGATTAAAAACGTGTAGGAACAATATTACTACGTTTTTATAAGTGCTTGGAATGCCTACAACTCTTCCTTTTTTAAGTAGAAAAATCTAATTCGATCAAATGCTGCCAAACCAATTCAGTGTTTTTCTATAGGCAAGGGGAGAACCGGTTCGACTTTCCAGTATTAAGGTCAAATCTTTGAATAGAGGGGAACCAATTCGGGGCTGGGGCGAACCAGTTCAGCCTAGAAATTTTCTATCTTCTCTTCAATTTCTTCTCAATTTCAAATCGTCATATCTTTTGAACCGTAACTTATCTTTTCTTAAATTCCCGTAGGTTATCGCGCTTTTCGCGGCAACATCACACTCGTTTCCTGTAACCGATTAAAATAAAGGAATAGAGATAATGATGAATCGAATGTTGAGTTAACCATTAACTTGGATTGATTTAAATACTCGCAAAAATCGATAGGCTCGAAATCTCACAGGGTTTGTTAATCTCTACATTTATTCGTTGAGTTGTCATTTTTTGCTCAATTTCCATCTTTGGTCAATTTTGACATTGTGCATTTGATTTTTACAATATGTGACTTTAACAAAATTTCGTGAAATTTTTGAAAAATTTAAATTCCAATTTTTATTTATTTTGAAGAAATATATATATATATATATTTTAAATTTATGAATTTTTATTTTATTTTTTTGGGGGGCATTTTGAAAAATTGTAATTTTTGGGGGGCATTTTGAAAATTTGTGAAATTTTTAACGCACGTGTACCCTCCCTAACTTAGACTTTTGTAATGTCCTCGTGCAAAAAGGACTAAAATCCAAATAAAAAAGAGTGTAAAAATAAGCAAATACCAAAATGCAACTTTTAATTCCACCATTACAAGTCAAAGACAAAATAAGGATTACATTGTTCTTTGTTCACAAAACAGAAACAAGAAAGATGTAAAATAACAAAGAAAGCATTGATAATCACAAAACACAAAATACAAAATACAACGAACCATCATCAATGGGTTGTACCGTGGAAGAGAATTGGAGAAACCGGGCGCGCTAGGATCATATAGGTCATAAAAATAAGTCGGAAGTGACACATTCGAACCCACGTGCATGCGATTCATCTCCATGTGTAGTCGAAAGAGCATGCTTGTGTTCCGCTCGTAGTTTCGAGTGAAATTGTCAAAACGAGCTTCCAACGCTTCTATACGGCTCTAAACATTATTGTTTTGATATTGGGTTACCCGCGGTGGGATAATCAAATCTCTCGGGAGCGAGGACTCGTTGCTATTGCATTTCTGCTATAATGATGGTGAGAGAGAGAGAGAGAGAGAGAGAGAGATAGAGAGAGATACGTCCAACGACTTAGGCCTTATAGGTGGAATCTTGGACTTTGACGAGGGTGCCTTAGAAGGTGCGCACCTCGTTGAGCCATACGTCCTTATCGGGCATGGCGAAGAATTGCCTCCATCGTTGACGACGGAAGGGAGTGGAGACCCCGGGAGGTAACTTATACCAATTCACTTATCTTTCGATGTGGACATTTCGAGCGGAAGACAAAAATGTTTCGCACCATACGGGTTCTTGGATAGAGTGGTATAGATAACCACCATTGTTGAGAATTTTGGTGGATTCGTACTTGACGGGGATCTCGTCGTTTACCATTGGGAGAGAAATTCTGGGAATTAGTAGGAGAAGAGTAAGGTGGAGAGTGGTAGAAGAAATGGAAGGAAAGGGTGTGTATTTATAGGTGGGGGTATAGTGGAGATGGCTAGAAAACTTGGAGGGAAAAACTTGGAGGGAAAGGAATGTATTGGGAAGGGGGATGTATTGGGAAGGAGGAGAATTCAAACCTGCGATCTACGAACCAATTCGGTCCTGGGGCGAATCGGTTTGGTCCAAAAAATCTTTTACTCAATCAGAAAGGCGAACTGGTTCGCCCAGATAGTTAAGCCAGGGGGAACCGGTTCGAATTTTTAGTATGACCCCCTAATTTTGGCTTAAAAAAATCTCTAAGTGTTAGGGGGAAAATCGGTTCGGGTCTGATAGTTTAACCAGGGCGAACCGGTTCTGTTCTCCAGTATGCCCCCCTTTCTCCTCTTAAAAAAATTAAGTGTTCGAGGGCCAAAAACTCACTTTTTCGAAAAATTCCAAAAACACTCCCGCGCCTATTTTTGCTTGGAAACCCCCCAAAAAATCCCCTTTCTCGCCATAAACTCTCTCGAATTACGCGGTTGTGCGCCTATCCTATCTTGGCATGTACCCTACGAACCTCTAACGACCCTAACCTACTGAACTAACTAATGTACATAAGAACCACCCTATACACGTCGGGGGTGCGACGACCTCTTCTTTAAATCTCACTCAATCCTGTAAATGGGGTCTAATAACCAAATAATGTCGGCCTCTTCAACACACAAATCTAGATCTGCTTTAGCGTTGTTCGTTTATTTTAAATATGTCTCCCCCCTTTTGATCTTCTAACTCAACGGCTCCGTGGGGGAACACTTTTCTCACGATTAATGGTCTGGTCCACCGCAAACGTGACTTATCGAGAAATAAGTGTAAGTGTGAGTTATATGGAAGCACCTTTTGACCCGAATGAAACTCCTTTCTATGGATAATTTGATCGTGTACGAGTTTCATCCTTTCTTTGGATATTTTGGCGTTTTCTTACGCGTCATTGCACATCTCTTCCAACTCGTTTAATCGAAGATTACGTGTTTCACCGTCTTGGTCTAAGTTATAGTTCAACCTCTTGATCGCCCAATCAGCTTTGTGTTCTATCTCCACGAGGAGATGGCAAGGTTTGCCATACACAAAGCAAAAATGAGACATTTTGAGGGGATTCTTGTACGCGGTTCTATAAGCCCATAGAGAATCGTTTATCCGGAGAGACCAATCCTTCCGATTAGGATCAACGATCTTTTCGAGAATGTGCATTATCTCATGATTTGCTAACTCAGCTTGCCCATTCAATTGAGGGTGATAAGTCATCCCAACCTTGTGGACGCCCCCATACTTTCTCATGAGTTTTTCAAACGGCCGGTTGCAAAAATGTTTGTCGTTATCACTAATAATTTCCTTCGGAGCTTTGAATTGAGAAAGTATGTGTTCTTGTAAGAACTTAATCCCCATTTTATTATCATTTGTCTTGGTAGCTATGGCCTTAACCCATGTTAACACATAATCTATAGTGACGAGGATGTATAAGAAACCAAAGGAGGGCGGGAAAAGACCCATGAAGTCAATGCCCCAACAATTAAATATCTCAATGACGAGTATAGGGGTCAACGACATCATGTCACGTCGATGGATCCCATCCTTTGATATCTATCACAAGATTTGCATTATGCATTAATATCCTGGAAAATTGTGGGCCTATAGAGACCGCTTTGAAGGATTTTAACGGTCATCTTGTTCGTCAAAAATTAACTCCACAAGATTTCGTATGACAAAAATGGATGACACTCGGTATCTCATCATCCGATACACAACGTCGAATGATTTGGTTGGTGCGATACTTAAACAAATATGGATCGTCATAGAAGAACATGTTTGACCAAGTTAAGAACTTCTTTCTCTCTTGCGATGTCCAATCGGATGGAACGACCCCCGTGATAAGGTAATTAACTATATCCATAAACCAGGGGAGCGAAGAAGTAGCAAATAATTACTCATCCAAAAAGTATTCGTCTATGGGTATAGGATCACTAGGTATGTCGGACGAAAATTGGGACAAATGATCAGCGACGACGTTTTCTACTCCTTTCTTGTCTTTAATAGAGAGATTGAACTCTTGTAGGAGTAGGATCCACCTTATTAAGCGCGACTTAACATACTTTTTGGAAATAAGATATTTAAAGGCCGCGTGGTCGGTAAAACAAGTGATAGGCGAACCGATAAGATACAAGCGAAACTTATCTAGGGTAAAAACTACAGCTAGCAATTCTTTTTCCTTGGTGGAGTAATTGAGTTGCGGTTCGATTAACATTCGGCTAGCGTAATAGATAACATGAGCCTTTTTACCTTTTCTTTGTTCCAAAATAACCCCTATGGCATAATCACTCGCGTTACACATAAGCTTGAATGGAAGAGACCAATCCGAAGCTTGTACAATGGGAGCGAAAATAAGCATGATTTTTAATTTATCAAAAGCGCTTTGGTATGCTTCATTACATTAAAAGGGAGCATCTTTCATAAGTAGGTTACTCAATGGCCTAGAGATGACGCTAAAGTCCTTAATAAACCTCCGATAGAAACCCGCATGACCCAAGAAAGATGGCACATCCTTTAGTGACTTGGGGAGAAGCTCGACTATGACATCAATTTTTTCCCTGTCAAGTTCAATTCCTTCGGATGACAATATGTGGCCAAGAAATATGCCTTCGGTACCATAAAATGTCACTTCTCTCAATTTAGTACCAAGTTCTTTTCCACACAATGGGATAACACTTTTTCAAAATTTATAAGATAAAGGTGGTAAGAGGGGCCGAAGACACTAACACAGTCCATGAAAACCTTAAGGCCCCTTTCGACCATGTCACTAAAGAGACTAAGCATGCACCTTTGAAAGGTCACAGGAGCAATAAGTAATCCAAATAACGTATGTTTGTTGGAAAATGTGTCAAAAGGACATGTGAAAGTCTTCTTCTCTTGATCAAGCACATCTACCTTAATTTGGTTATATCTGGAATAACCATCGAGAAAGCAATAAAATAGGTGCCCCACAACTCTCTCTAGCATTGGTCGATAAATGGTAAGGCGAAATGATTTTTCCTAGTGTCGGCATTGAGTTTTCGGTAATCAATGCAAATATGGCACCCTTTGGTGGTGCATTAGGGAATTAGCTCACCCTTGGATTTTTTGACCACGGTTATGCCCGATTTCTTTGGGATGACTTGTATAAGACTCACTACATCATTTATAGCTTAATAATTTTCGCTCGCACTACATCGTTTAAGATAGGATTTAATCGCCTTTGCATCTCCCTTGAAGGCTTCACGTCCTCTTCGAGGTGGATTTTATGGGTACAAATTACTCTTCAAATCCGCGATGTTCCCACCAAAAGCACTTCAGTTCTTCCTCAAAATTTCTAATAGTTTACCCTCTTGCTCTTTATCTAGGATTGAGGAAATGACAACGGGAAATGTCTCATCCTCTCCCAAATAAGAATATTTAATATTTGAGGGTAGTTTCTTTAATTCCAGGGTGGGAAATTTTTCATTAGAGGGAACTGTGCGCGAGTCCCTCAGCGGTAATTAATCGAATCTAGAAACCCAATTGACATCTCTTATGTCCTCATCCAATGCTATCTCATCTAAAATCGCTCCCAACTCTCCTACCTCCCTCTCGAAATCGGTGTACATATTGTCACTCTCACTCCCCAAAATGAGACACGTTCGTAGATAATCCCCACTGAAATTTCCCTCTATGTGCTCATCTACTGCTTCCTCAATAAGATCCACCTTGTGAAACTTGTCCTCATCACCCACTTGTTTAGCGATGTTGAAGATATTTGTTTCAAGGGTCATGTTATCGAAAGTGAGTTGCATTCGCCCATTGCTTGTATTAATCAAAGCGTTAGCCACAGCTAAGAATGGGCGGCCAATAATTATAGGGACATGACTATTCGAGGTAATGAAGGGATCCGTGTCCAAAATGACAAAATCTATCGAAAAGTAGAAAGTTTCGACTTAGACTATCACGTCCTCAATAATGCCTCGAGGTATCTTCACGGTACGATCCGTGAGTTGGAGAGTGATATTAGCGGGCTTGAGGTCCCCCAAATGTAATTGCCTATAAATGGAGTAAGGGAGAATGTTAACACTCGCCCCTAAGTCAAGTAAGGCTTTCTCGATGCGGTTCTCTCCAATGATGAACGGTCGGTGCACCCGGATCTTTAAACTTTGGTGGGAGGTCATTAAGTAGAACGAAGCTCACATTTTGTGATAAGAAGAGATTCTTTTTCAACTTTAATCTACGTTTCACCATAAATAAATCCTTAAGGACTGTAGCATAGGTGGGAATTTACTTTATTGCCTCGAGAAAAGTTAAATTAAGCTTCTGTTTCTTAAATACATCTAGCACATCTTCACGGGAGGTCCCTTTTGAGGAAGGAGCCAATCGTTGAGGGAGGTGGGTGGTTTTACTACGACTTTGGGAACACTAGTGGCATCGTCATCACTCTCATTCAAGGGGGCATCTTCGGCCACTTTTGTGTCGGGTGAGACCTCCTTGTCTTTAGGTTCGTCGTGTGGGGGAGGTGATAAATCAACAACTCTCCCACTACGTAGAGTGGTAACGGCTTGACATTGCTCTTTGTGATTGTTGGATGTAGAGATAACACTAGTTTGAACTCGGGGAGGTCTTTGGCCTTGGGACGGAAACTTACCCTTCTCTTAGATGCTTAAAGAAGATTGCAATTTTGAAATGTTAGCATTTATTTCAGCGAACATTCGAGTATTTTAAGCATTAGTTGCTTCTTGAGATTGCATGAATTGATTGATGGCATCCTTAAAATTTCTCCACGGTGGGGTGATATACGGTACCGGAGGTGGTACTTGCATATATTGGGCTTAAAGGAAATACGGAGGTGGGGGTGGATGGGCAACTTTTGATTTAGGATTTAACGCAGCATGTTGTTGCCCATAACTAAAATTGGGATGGATTTCCAAGAAGGGTTGTAAGAGTTCTCGTGAGGGGCGTTAAAATTACCCTTAAATCCTCCTACCGCTTCCACTTGTTCGTGAAGCATAACTTTATAGGCGGGTATCGTCAAGCATTCCTTCGTTGAATGGACCGCCTCATAAATTACACACACTTTCTCTTTCGGAGCTCGAATGGATCCGGTTGTATCTCTTACCCATGACTTGAGTACGTCTTCCAATTTCTTTTCAAGTAGGTCTACTTTATGTTGACACCCAACATCTTTGTCCAATTGGTAAAATCCTGATGCAGAAGGATTGGTGGACGTTTGTTAAGGCCAGGTTTGGGCGCTAGGATCAGTGTCTCCCATGCTTGAGTATTCTTAGTGACATACTTAAGGTGGGCCTCGGCATCATTATCGTCTGACCCAAAAAATTCTCCATCACACATGGCTTGAACGAGTTGTTTAGAAGCTATGCTTAGCCCTTGGTGGAAGAAAGATATGAGGCGATACTTCTCAAAACCATGATGGGGGCATGTATTGACAAACTCGTTGAAACGATCCCAACATCGATCAAATGACTCATTTTTTTGTCTAAATGTTTGAATTTAAGCTTTAATGGAGTTCCTTCGGTGTTGGGAGAAGAATTTTAGGATAAATTTAACTTGCATATCCCTCCACAATCCAATTGAGTTCGGCTATATAGAACATAGACAGGTCTTCGCTTTATCCTTTAAAGAGAAAGGAAAAAGTTTGAGGTGAATAACGCCTTGGGAGCACGTTTGATCACTAAAGGTTTCGCACGCCTCTTCGAACTCACGCATGTGGAGATATTATTTCTTTGAGTCCATACCGTGGAATGTGGGAAGTATTTGGAACATCCCATTCCAAAAATGAAATTATCCCATTTTGTACGAAAATAGAATGCATCTCAAAGTGACAGTTCGCTCGGGATATAAGAGTTCTCTCATGGGACAATACAATATCTTCCCCTCTCCTGTACCAAAATTAGCGTGATCCGACATCGCTCTCTCTCCAACTAGCTCGGTGTCCTCACTCGGTGCCTTAGAAGTGTGACCCGTGATGGAGTTAGGTGGTGTAGGAGGTGGAACCCAAAATTATGGAACGCGATGAGTGTGTGGGGTATCGAGATCATATTCTACTATAGGACTCTCTTGAATTCTAGTTGGAGTGGATTGAGGAGTTTGTTGAGGATTTTGCATTTAAGGGTTTTTGAGAGATGTAATATTTTTTTCCTTTTTATTTTTTATTTTTTTGGATTTTTTTTTTATTTTCTTGTCTTTTTAAGAATTAAAGTCAAATTTTAGATTAAATCGACCTAACCTAAAATATCTACCTAGTCCACGGCAATGGAGCCAAAAACTTGATGGGACTCAAAATGTGTCTCTAACGCGTGCTTATATCGGTTCATGTGCAAGCCAGTCACTTAAGTAATAAACTCGGTAAGTCGGGGTTAAATCCTCAAGGAATAGGATGAATGCTCGTGACGATGATAGGTAAGGTGATTAATCCTAAGGTTGACTCACGAAGAGGAAAGAAAAGATGATTGTGATGAAGTTATCTGTTACTCCTACTAAAGCTGTGAAATCCTAGCTAAATTAACTACGCATGCAAGACTTAATGAATTACGAAGTAATTAATATGAATGAAAAATAAGGTCGGAATACAATCCCCCAACTCCTAATGAATTCACCGGATATAAAATTAATCGAGAATTAAATACTTATTTGAAACAAAGACTTTAATAATTTCAAGCATTACATATATGAAGGAATGAAACCGCACATACATAATCAAGAATAAAACTAAAGTATATGTCGAGATGGTTAACACGCGCATCGTACTCTTAAACACCCCGGTTACCTAGGGAAAACGAGGTTAAAAGTCCTACAATGGTTATGATAACAAAATAACATGATTAAATTAATTATTTAACTCAAAGAATCGATTTTATATCCATCCAAACCACGTAGGGTTGGGTTCATGCATTCCAACCCTTACAAATCTAGCCGAACATGGTGTGGTTATTGAAAGCATGATATTTATGTTGCACGTAATGAAAACCATAAGGAAACTATATCTACTCATGCAAAATAAACTTGGAATCTAAAATAAAAAAAAACATGCAAGAAATCAACTTTTAGAATAAAGGAGAAGAGCATAAACTTTATTGAAGAAGAACCTTGAAATTTAATTCACAAAACTATAATCTTGATGAAAAAATCTTGTTCCTAAGGCCCCTATCTTTTTCTCTCTCTAATTTTATGGTAAAAAGAAGCCTAAACTTGATTAGAAATCCGAAGGAAAAATATTACTACGTTTTACAAATGTTTGAAATGCCTATAACTCTTCAATTTTAAGTAAAAAAATCTAATTCGATCAGATGCTGCCGAACCAGTTCGATTTTTTTAATAGGCAAGGGGCAAACTTGTTCGTCTTTACATTAATGAGGCCAAATCTTTGAATAGATGGGAACCAGTTCGGCCTAGAAATTTTTTATCTTCTCTTTAATTTCTTCTCAACTTCAAATCGTCATATCTTTTTAACCGTAACACGGATTTTGATGTCGTTTCTTACTATGTACTCGTGAGGTTAGGATCTTCAACTTCTTTTTGGTTCCAGATCCAAACTCCAATTTCATAATCAATTTAATTCCCTTTACATTTCTCCTTTTTCTTTTCAATTTTTGTTCCAGTTTATCCTTCTTCTTCGCTTGCATTGAATTCCTGAAAAATTAAGAGAAATACACGAAACTCTGTGTACTCGTTAGAAAATGCCAATATCAAAGATATACGATAAATCCACTTTAAATGCGCCACAAGGGGTGATAAAAACCTTAAAATTAAGGTGAATAAATAGGAAGAATTGATGCCCAATCACTTAGCTCTTTCTCACATGCCACTCACGTATTTTCCCATGCTTTATTTCATGCTTAGTAGTTGTACATATCTCTCTTAGTATATATAAAATTTTGCGTAAAAATACTAATTAAAACCCATACGAATTGCACATTACATGATGTGAGCATCATATATTGACCATATATTTGTCTTGTACTTGGGAGTCACTTTATGACGGGCTACCGATTCTGTGGGGCATGGTTAACCTACACAATATAAGTCCCACCTTTTATTGGCTAAGTATACTCAACGTATATTAGACGGTTCCCCTCACATCATACCGCTTTACCGAACTCACTATGGTAGGTATATAGTAGGAACTCATTCACGCACATCGAGTATATTGAATTCATTCTCACATATACCATCACCATAAGGTGTATCGTGAGGCAATTCACGTACACTCGAGTATATTAAAACCTTATAATCCAATGATAGACCGTGGATGTCATGCCAAATGAGGAAACACTTACACTAACATCCTATGCATAAGCCTCATAGATGTATGCCCTAGGGCACTAGTACCGAGATTGTCAATTCCAACGCGAAACTCTACCAAATTTTTGGGTCGTCTGATCGCCCAAATTTTGTGTTAGTTTCCCTTTTTAAAACATGACCCTGTCTATTAGTCTGGAAACAAGTCAAATTATGTCTTGCATAATATACCCCATTCTTTCGCAGACTTGGGTCCTATCTAGTATTTCACTTGCATCCTAAGCAGAACATAACCCAAGCCAAACATAAAAATAAAAAGTACACTAAGGGACTTTACTCCCCATTCTCCCCCTTTTTAAAAATACTAAAAATATTCTTTTTCAATAAAATAAAAATATTATTTCCCTTTCAGGTGCGACATGCATCCACGTGTTTAATCCATTAATGGTATACCTCCTATACATCTACCGATATCGAATACTATTAAACAAGGGTCTAACTTTCTCGTGCCTAATCTTATCGATCCTGAAGAGGAAGAATTGAACTGATTTAAGGAGGATATCAAAATGATCTTTACTAAATTCAATCAATTAAAGCTCTCAGGAAACTATGTATATTACACTCATATGTCTCCCTACACAAAAGTTAGACTGCCTAACAAGATCAAAATGCCTAACAATGAGAAGTTCAGAAGAAATTGGCAAACCATTATGCATATTTGAAATTACCATCGCTCTTTGACTTTACTTGGGGATACAGAATAAATCATGGCCTTTTAACCAACCCTTAAGGAGAGCGCCTTTGATTGATTCTTGTCATTGGAAGAATCCCAAATCCGTAATTAGGAAAATGTTGCAAGAGAATTCATGGCTCGATATAAATATAATCAAGAGTTATAGGTGAGCCCCTGAGACCTACGTTACTTAAGAAAATCCCTAGGGAGACTGTTAATAGATTCATAACAAGGTGGATAATAAAAGATACCACCATGAACAACCACTCGTCTGAAGAGGAACATGTCATCATTATGAAGAAATTTGGCCACATATTCGGACATCTATGGGTAGTCAGTATTACCCCCACTTTAGAGCCCTCAAGGAGGCTAGGGTTAAAATTTAAGAGAATATTGCCAACTAGAAAGCATAATCAAAGCCAACGAAACTTGTTGGACAATTCACTCCCCAAAAGTATGAAAATCTTGTTACTACTACCGTCATCAACATATCTTCACACCCCTACTACCTCGTGGGCCCCAGAAGCCTCTCCTACTACAACCGAGAAAGAGTATACCAAACTCCATGATCCTCTCTTCAAAGTGTATCAATCTTTCTTATCCCTCAATCTCGCCAAATCTTTGGACCCTCGTCCTCTTCCTGACCCTCTTCTTAAACAATTCAAACATAACACCCATTGCAATTTCCACCAAATAATCGGGCATAGGACCAACCAATGTCATCACCTAAAAAAGGTTGTCCAAATACTCATTGATAAAGATGTCACCGCCGCAAACCTAAAACTAAACATTACTCAAAATCCTTTACCCATGCACCAAAGTGACTTTAATGGCATCCTTACCGATGAAGATCCCAATTTTAATACCTTTGTCGAAATTATGCCCATAAACAAGCCAATCTCATCTAACAGTCCAAAAAAATACCCAGTTGCCCTTAAAGTCTATCCAACCTTCCTGCTGTATATCGAGAATTATCACGACTAGGCTCTATCTTTGATGATATGATCTTGCATTGCTGTCTAGACAAGATCATAAATATGAAGTATGTACCTGCCTATTATCCTTAAATAATTTAGAAGCTTTGGGATGAAATTCCCATTAGATTTCTCCTTTGAAGAAGAGGATCATGCAAGAATAAGCGACATATACATGGATGCCCAAAAGTGGGCCCAACAGTCTTATGGTTGGTTTGTACCACCGAAGGAATTTATCCTAGAAGACATCATTCAAATCCTGAATAAGAATGTAGTAAAAGGAGTTATGTGAAGCTCTTTAGTTGCTTACCGTCTTGAAACTGAAAGGGTATTTGGTCCCTTCCCTTAAACCTTTCTCCACCACATGGATAAATTATATATTGAGGCTATTGAAGTTGTGGAGTGTGTGGTAAGGGATTATAGATAAACCTTCTTTACTGGGATATAAACTCCTCATTAAAAGAATAATGATTAATTAAGACATGTCTTGATTAATTGAAGATTGAGGAAGACTTGGAGAATAAGCTAGTTGATCCATCATGTATTTTTTCTATTTTATTCAATTATAAGCTATGTTGTAATATTTATGAGGTTGATCAATATCAACGATGGACCATGTATGGCAGGACCTGGGAAAGATTTCATGCTCTATCGATGAACCTTACTTGAGAGACTTTTAGAGAATTAGTTTGGAGGATAGAGATAAAGGCATTATTACGGCATGACTTAAACATTTTAGATATGCCAGGCAAAACACCTAGCTTTACCCGATTGATCATTGTTCGAGAAACCATGACCTTACTCAATCATAGATTTTTAGCACAAAAAATAAAATATTTCCATAAAAGATACGAGTGATGTCATACTATACCTAACACATGCCAAATCAAACCTATCTCAGTTTAGTGTTGAGTTAGTAAACTATTTGTAAAAAAAGGTGCTGACACACCTTTGCCGCCACCTGACACAACGACTAGTCACTTGAGAATTTCAATTAATATTTAAAGGTAATGACATGTTGGGTATAATAGGCTGAACCAACATTTAATGCACATAAGGTTCCACACATGTGACTTGAGCCTATATATACCCCATTTATTCTTTGATAAACGATAAGATATTTGTGAAAATATATCAGTTTAAGATATTTATTACAAACAAGAGATTTTACCTTCCTCCATTAATGCTTTTCTAAGTTCTTACCAAGAACTCAAATATACTATTCCATCCATATTTTGTGTTTGACTGTCTATCTTAGGTGTATTTAGAGTGATTGGTTCTATCTTCCTCTGATTAACTGTGACACCCCGCCTAATAAAATACCGGGTGATCAGTCCTATATTAAATTAAAACAGGAATCCCAGTTGGTTCATTCTTAGCATCACTGTCGAATACCTTTTTAAAACTTACTAACCACCTAGTATTCCAAAAATCCGGTGCCAACTTTATCTTTTTATTTAGACACAAACAATAACATGTGGAAATATACAATAAGAGCCATACACAACGACTGAAACCAAATCATCTGAATAAATAAATAAATGAACTACTTCGTGAATAAACAATCGGCCTCAAAGTAATTAATCCAATAACAATTGTCCAACAACTAAATAAATAGTATGAAAACTACAACTGAAAAGTCCGGGTGACAAGCTCTAAGTAAACTGAAACTAATAGATAATTCCTACTCTTGAGAACGCGTGTGCTTGCGTTCAAATGAGCAAATTATATATTAAACAACTTTTAACCCAAACAAACCCTAAACATGCAACAATATGTGATTGAATAAGATGATGATCTAAGCAAGAACATTCAAACACATGCTTGTGAGGAAAAATCCCCCAAAGGGCAAAACCATTTATTTTCATTATAATATTGTAGCTATAAAATTTCGGATTACAATGAAAATACAAGTGACTAAGAATTACCCTCAGGTGTCGAATTCTGTAGTCGGCGGCTGGACTTGCTCCCAGGTAAGTCGACAGTACCACGTCCTATAATGCTAGACTTGCTCCCATCTCCAAAAGGTGACTCTGCCATCCTGATAGTCCTCAAGAGTCGTAAAAAATGAGGCATCACCTGTCATGTGTCTGGAGCACCCACTATCAAAATACCACTGTGAGGTATTGTGTGCTTTGAGAGCAACATGAACAACGAAGGCCTTTTTATCTTTCTTAGGTACCCAAGCAGGGATGACCTTTTGTTTGCCTTTGTTGTTGTTGGTTTTAGCTGGAATGTGAGAAGCATTCACTAACGGCAAAGACATCCGTCGGAATTCTTCCATTAAACTCTGGGTCGTGGTAGCTAAGAACTCAACTCGCTCTCTCAGACTAGAAAACTCATCAGTATGACGTGGTGGAGCAGTAGTACGTCGTGTCCGACCCATGCTATAGCAAGACCCCCTAAGGTGGCCTTTTCTTTTGCAATAAGTACAAAAGAGCACAGTCAAAGGCGGACCTTGGTTTGCTTTTCTTGGTCAAACTCTCCTTCGAGGTTTTTGACGGTGACCATAAGGAGTTGTAGTAAACTCAGGAACTGGTCCAGGTGCAATTTGGGATGTGGAGGCACCATCATATACAATTCCTTGCCGATCACCAAAACCTAAAGCGGGGCCGAGGAGCATCTTTCCCATCTTCCCAGATCTGTCCTCGATTTGTACCTTGACTTCCCGTGCTTTCTCAAGATCGTGAGTCAGCTGGGCAACAAGGGCTTCAAGTTTCTTCTGAGTCTCCACGGAGGGATGGAGCTGACTCGTAAGACTAGCCAATTGTTTAGTCAAGTCCCCTCTCTCTTTCTCTAAAACACTCTCTCTCTCTCTCTCTCTAAACAAACTCTCTTTCTCGACACAAGCAGATTCTCTCTCTCTCTCAGGGCGGTGACGGTGGAGGACTCTCTTTCTCTCGCCTTTCTTAAATCATCCTCTAAGCCGGTGATCTTAAGAACTAGCGCTTTGTTACATTTTTTAGTTTTAAAGGACTCAGAATATAACTCAGCGTAGGCGCGTTGAATATCACTCTCTCTCTCACTTGAGTCATCCTCCCCCTCACTCACATCGATCTCACTGTCGAGGTGTCCCTGTGAAGCATCATCTTCATCGTCGTGAAGAGAACTAGGAGTGCTCACTTCACTAGCCATGAATGCGATGAAGTTACACTCATGCGGTGACTCATTTCCTGAATCCACCGTCTCGACCTCACTGTCGTCACTAAGGGTAGCATTAAGGACAGCTTTCCCTTTCTCTCTATTCAGACGATTGGCACACTCAAAGGCTCTATGACCCCTACCATCGCACTCAGAACATCTCTCACTTTCTTTCTTAGGAGGATTTTTGGAGTCTTTTTCATTTTTCTTTTCAAACTTATTTTTCTCAAATTTCTTTTTATCTTTAAAATTGCCATTTTTCTTAAATTTGAGAATCCTCTAGAAATTTTTTGCAAAAAGAGCCAAATCATCTAGGTCAAAATCACACTCAGAATCTGATGTGTCAGTCTCTCTCTTTCTAGACGACTCTACCCTTTTTCTAGCCGACCCCTCACTCCTTCTCTCTTGGGCTTTAAGTGCAATTCCCTTATCTTTAGATTTAGCAGTTTTAGGGAACATATCAATTTCATAAGTTTGCAAATCTCCTACAAGTTCTTCCAATTTTAGCGTATTTAAATTACCCATAGAATTTAGCACAGTGACTTTAGGGATAAAACGCTTAGGTAAAGAACGAAGAATCTTTTTAAAAACTCTAGCATTAGGAATAAGTTCACCAAGATTAAAGCTAGTATTCACAATGTCAGAAAGTCTAGCATAAAATTCATCAAAGCATTCAGATTCATGCATGGTGATGGTTTCAAATTGAGTTGTCAAATTTTGCAACTTAGATTCTTTCACAGCATTAGTTCCTTCATGGGTGAGTTGTAAACATCCCATGCCTCTTTTGACGTGGTGCACGTCATTATACGTTTGAACTCGTCAGGTGTGACATATCCAGAAATAGCACTTAGACCCCTAGAATTAAAAGATGACCATTTAAATTCTTCATCAGTCCAAGAAGTGTCAGGTTTCAAGTTGGTCACATTATCAACAGTTACGGAGGGAGGAGTCCACCCTCTTTCAACTAAGATCCAAACCCTTTCATCTATGGCTTTTAAAGCCGACCTCATTCTGGCTTTCCAATAAGCATAATTTGTCCCGTAAAAAACAGGTATTTTATTATATAACTTCTCCATTTGAACACGCACTTTTTCAAAAATCAATTTTTTCAGAAAATTGATATCTTAGAAATTTTTTGCGGAAAATAGGAATACGCGATAGATTAGCGTAACCTGCTCTGATACCAATTTGAGAACGCCTGTGCTTGCGTTCAAATGAGCAAATTATATATTAAACACCTTTTAACCCAAACAAACCCTAAACATGCAACAATATGTGATTGAATAAGATGATAATCTAAGCAAGAACATTCAAACACATGCTTGTGAGGAAAAATCCCCCAAAGGGGCAAAACCATTTATTTTCATTATAATATTATAGCTATACAATTTCGGATTACAATGAAAATACAAGTGACTAAGAATTACCCTCAGGTGTCGGATTCTGTAGTCGGCGACTGGAACTATCCCTTTCCAGTAGGGCTGCAATGGAGAAGAAGAACGGTCTTCTCCACAAGGGTGTGAACAGCAAAAGTGCGTTCCTGGGTTGCAAAGTGATTCACAAAGGATTGGCAATTTGTGTGAATCAAATACCTAGAGTCTAGATGCTCAATAAGTGAAGACTTAGGGTTTTCTGTACTCTAAAAATCGTGTGTATAAGTCTTAGAAAACCACTTCCCATAGTGGGATTAAATAAGAGTACTTGAGCCACAAAAATCAGACCACGATGTGAACACGATCTGTTTAAGATTATCCCAGGCGGATCGGTCCGATTGACTGGATCGGTTCTTTTATTCTGAGGCGGATCGGTCCGATTGTGACCGGATCGGTTCTTTTATTCCAAGCTTCATCGGTTTGCATGCGGTCCGGGGTATACTGGCCATCAGTAAAACGGATCGGTCCGGTCTGAGGCGGAACCGGTCCGGTTGACCAGATCGGTTCTTTTATTTCAGGCGAACCGGTCCGGTCTGTCAGACTTTAATTCCTCTTCTACTTCTGATATTCGGATCCGTTGATGAATGTATGAAACTTGAATTTCTTCAACGGTGTAACGGCGTACGACATATAAATTGTTAATGGATAAAAATGTCCTTACAAATCTCCCTTTATGTCTATGCCGGTACATACATAAAAACAAACATCCGAATTATCAAACAACTAAAAATGCCTATACAAATCTACCCTTCCATGAACCCAAAACTGGAAAGATACAATTGAATAAGACTACAGCGTTTGCTCTTCAGTTCTGCAAGAATATCAACGCTTTTCTCATCAGGGTGTGCAATCCAATGATAATCCATGTAGTACCTACACACATGAGACAAAGAAAAATACCAAGTGACATATCAAGTTTGAAATGAGATAAACATATATACCAATTTATGAGCAAACTCAAACTTTCAAATCTCCCCCTCCCATAATAAGATAATTCATTCTCCCCCTTTTTATAATGTCCCCAAATAGACAAATGAGAGAAATAAATCAAATAAGCAAGTGCGGGATGTCACAAGGATAAAATCACACCATGAATGAACACAAAGCAACCAAGACGATGATAGCGTAAATGAAGTGGTGTGATCAAATTCGATAGGAAAATCAATGCATACAAACATGACATATGTGCACGATGAATATTGGATACTCCTAGCGAATGAACTCAAATGCGTCCTTTGGTGTAAAAGAATGACAATATAAGATATTGACTCAATCAAATCAACAAATCAAAGCTCAAATTGATTTTCACACAAATAACGTCCAAAACGATTTTATGCTTTTTCAGGACTTTCAAGGAAGTGCAAACCCGTTTAAAGATTCTCCAACCAAACTCCCTCAGATATAATTTTGAATAGAGGCATTCTAAATTCTCAAACTTTGGAGAATTTATGGTGAAACCTAAGTGGCCCATATTTGGCATGAATTGCTTTTTATTGCCTTTAAATTTTTTCGGGCTCTTTTAACCTCTTTGGACCTCGGATATTAAAATTCCTCCATTTTTTAGGTCCCTTTTTAACGGTGGCTTTTGCGCAAAGGATAGATGATTACCTTTTGCATCCCCTCCCCGTTATACAAAAACACACAGTCTCACCAAAATGGTTTTTACATGCATTCCAATCTTGTCAAGTTTTATCGCATATTGTACATTGTATAGACAGAATTGAGATGGAAACACTCAAGCCAATATGAGATAGACAAGTGCAATATTCAAATATAGCCGTGCATGTGTGCAATAAAGGATATATGAGTCAAACATGTAGGAAGATATCACTAATTACATCTCAAAGACTCCATACTAAGTAAAGCACATGGATGAAATGATGTAGCGTCTCAAATCGCTATCAAACAGTCACATGGATAAATGGAATGAAGTTGTGACTTGGCTATCTTAAATGCTCATCCATAAAAGAAGCAAAAACAGAAATCTTTTTGGATTTTTCAAAAATTTTATCAAAAGAAAATCTTTTTGTGCTTTTCTCAAAATTTTTCTTAAAGGAAAATCTTTTTGTATTTTTCAGAAAAAGCCAAAAGAATAAATAAAAGCTGTACAACTAAGCAATGGTACATATAAAACAGACTAGCAATAGGAAGCATATGATCTGAACATGAAGAAGCGTCCTATTCTAGACATAGACCAACCCCTCAGTCAACTGTGCAAATTCCCAAAGACTTCCTAAGACTCTCAAATCTAAGGACATCTAAAGGTTTCGTGAAAATGTCGGCTAACTGACGGTCGGTGGGAACAAAACTCAGGGATACGACTTTCTCCTCAACTAGTTGCCGTATAAAGTGCTCACGTATCCTGATGTGCTTGGTACGCGAATGCTGAACTGGATTGCGGGATATGTGTATCGCGCTCGTGTTGTCACAGGAAATGGTCATGGTATCCTGTGAAATCCCATAATCCTCCAGCATTTGCTTCATCCACAAGAGTTGTGTGCAACAACTCCCGGCGGCTATGTACTCAGCCTCCACAGTGTACAAAGAGATGGAATTTTGCTTCTTGCTCAGCCAGGAGACAAGAGCATAACTAAAATAGAAACACCCACCAGAAGTGCTCCTACAACCATCTACATCCCCAGCCCAATCGGCATCCGAATAGGCGAATAAACGGTCATCGATATCAAAGGAATACCAAATACCGTATGAGAGAGTCCCACTAACGTATTTAATAATAAGCTTTAGAGCAAGTAAATGTGACTCTTTCGGGGACGCCTGATATCGCGCACAGACTCCAACACTAAAGGCAATGTTGGGACGACTGGCAGTCAAGTAGAGAAGACTAACTATCATACTCCGATTTAAGGTTTGCTCTACGTCCTTGCCTGAAGTGTCCTTACTAAGCTTGGTAGTGGTGCTCATAGGTGTAAGTGCATGCTTAGCGGAGTCTAAACCAAATTTCTTCACTAGGTCTCTAGCATACTTGGATTGGTAGATGAACATCCCATCCTCTAGCTGACGAACCTGGAGACCAAGGAGGAATGTAAGCTCACCAACCATGCTCATCTCAAACTCACTTTTCATCTCCTCCTCAATGTGGTGAGCATGTGGATCCAAAGACTATGTCGTCCACATAGACCTGGGCAACCAAAATAGCACCGTCATCTCTCCTGACGAACAATGTCATATCTACTCCCCCTCTCTTGAAGCCACGAGCTAAGAGATAGGAAGTAAGCCTCTCGTACCAATCACGGGGTGCTTGCTTCAAACCATACAAGGCTTTCCTCAGCGTGCTCTGGGTGCTGAGGGTCTTCAAACCCTTTTGGTTGTTCCACATAAACCTCCTCCTGTAGAATGCCATTCAGAAAGGCACACTTGACATCCATCTGATAAACCTTAAAGCGCAGATGACATGCGATGGCGAGCAGAAGACGGACGGACTCAAGCCTTGCAACAGGAGCAAATGTCTCCCCAAAGTCTACACCCTCTATCTGTGTGTAGCCTTGAGCGACCAACCTAGCCTTATTTCTGATTATGGTACCATTTTCATCCATTTTGTTCTTAAAAATCCACCGGGTACCTATCACATTAGTCTCACTAGGCCGGAGGACAAATTCCCAAACATTATTCTTTTTAAACTGAAGCAACTCATCCTGCATAGCAGATATCCAGTGTTCATCCTTGAGTGCTTTTTTATGATTCTTGGGCTCGACTTTGGACGTGTAGCAAAGATGGCTAACAACGTTCTCTAGCTGAGCACGAGTCTTGACCCCTAGAGTTGGATCACCAACAATGGAAGATGGGTCATGACTCTTGCGAACCCAAGCAGGTGTGTCCCCTAGCGCAGGAGTAGGGTCCACAGAGTGTGAGAGAGGAACAGGTAAATCACTGTCAGAACAATTCTCATCCTCACACTGAAGGTTAGGATCAATAACCGTCGGAGGTTCGTCATCTTGAACGGTGACGTTTATTGATTCCATAACCTTAGATCTCTTCAGGTTAAAAACCCGGTACACTCTGCTATTCGATAAATATCCTAGAAATATTCCCTCGTCGCTCCGGGAGTCGAACTTTCCTAATTGCTCTCTATCCCGTAGGATGTAGCATTTACTCCCAAAAACACAGAAATATGCCAGGTTGGGCTTCTTGCCAGTCCACAACTCATAAGGAGTCTGAAGTGTGTGTGGACGCAAATAAACCCTATTCACCGTGTGGCATGCAGTAGACACTGCCTCTGCCCAAAATCTCCTAGAAACTTTACGCCCTAGAAGCATAGATCTAGCCATCTCTTGGATCGTTCTATTCTTTCTCTCAACAATCCCATTTTGCTGAGCAGTTCTCACAGCAGAAAACTCATGTTTGATCCCGAGGCTATCACAGTAAAGGTCTACCTTTGCTTCTGTGAATTCAGTGCCATTGTCACTACGCATCCTGTTAATAGTGACACCGTGTTGATTTTGTAGGACACGACACTTGGTCGTTAAAAATTCTACAGCATCGGATTTCTCTCTCAGAAAACCTATAATGGAGTACCTGGAGAAATCATCTACCATCATGAGGATGTACCTCTTACCACCTAGACTCTCAGTACGAGTGGGACCCATAAGATCCATGTGAATCAACTCAAGAACACGAGAAGTGGTAATGGAATGCAACTTCCTATGAGGACTACGAATTTGTTTTCCCAACTGACAGGGTCCACAAACGGTCGAAGTTGACTTTCCAAGAGATGGTAAGCCACGTACTAGGTCCCTTTTAGATAAGCGATTTATATCTCTAACGTTCACGTGACCTAGACGTTGGTGCCACAGATCCATAGGAGTGATCGTGGCGCTGTTGCAGACGAGTGAGGACGTGGGCTCAGTCCCATAGCAATTATCCTCGATCCTCACCCCTTGTATCAAAAGTTTACCGGCTTGATTATAGACTTTACACGTGTCCCGGTCAAACTTTACTGCAAAGTCAGTGTCGCACAGCTGGCTAATGCTGAGAAGGTATGCTTTCAAACCTTTGACGTACAAAACATTTTCTAGCTTAGGAAATCCAGGTAACTCGACAGTACCACGTCCTATAATGCTAGACTTGCTCCCATCTCCAAAGGTGACTCTGCCATCCTGATAGTCCTCAAGAGTCGTAAAAAATGAGGCATCACCTGTCATGTGTCTGGAGCACCCACTATCAAAATACCACTGTGAGGTATTATGTGCTTTGAGAGCAACATGAACAACGAAGGCCTTTTTATCTTTCTTAGGTACCCAAGCAGAGATGACCTTTTGTTTGCCTTTGTTGTTATTGGTTTTAGCTGGAATGTGAGAAGCATTCACTAACGGCAAAGACATCCGTCGGAATTCTTCCATTAAACTCTGGGTCGTGGCAGCTAAGAACTCAACTTGCTCTCTTAGACTAGAAAACTCATCAGTATGACGTGGTGGAGCAGTAGTACGTCGTCTCCGACCCATGCTATAGCAAGACTCCCTAAGGTGGCCTTTTCTTTTGCAATAAGTACAAAAGAGCACAGTCAAAGGCGGACCTTGGTTTGCTTTTCTTGGTCAAACTCTCCTTCGAGGTTTTTGACGGTGATCATAAGGAGTTGTAGTAAACTCAGGAACTGGTCCAGGTGCAATTTGGGACGTGGAGGCACCATCATATCCAATTCCTTGCCGATCACCAAAACCTAAAGCGGGGCCGAGGAGCATCTTTCCCATCTTCCCAGATCTGTCCTCGATTTGTACCTTGACTTCCCGTGCTTTCTCAAGATCGTGAGTCAGCTGGGCAACAAGGGCTTCAAGTTTCTTCCGAGTCTCCACGGAGGAATGGAGCTGACTCGTAAGACTAGCCACTTGTTTAGTCAAGTCCCCTCTCTCTTTCTCTAAAACACTCTCTCTCTCTCTAAACAAACTCTCTTTCTCGACACAGGAAGATTCTCTCTCTCTCTCAGGGCGGTGACGGTGGAGGACTCTCTTTCTCTCGCCTTTCTTAAATCATCCTCTAAGCCGGTGATCTTAAGAACTAGCGCTTTGTTACATTTTTTAGTTTTAAAGGACTCAGAATATAACTCAGCGTAGGCGCGTTGAATATCACTCTCGCTCTCACTTGAGTCATCCTCCCCCTCACTCACATCGATCTCACTGTCGAGGTGTCCCTGTGAAGCATCATCTTCATCGTCGTGAAGAGAACTAGGAGTGCTCACTTCACTAGCCATGAATGCGATGAAGTTACACTCATGCGGTGACTCATTTCCTGAATCCACCGTCTCGACCTCACTGTCGTCACTAAGGGTAGCATTAAGGACAGCTTTCCCTTTCTCTCTATTCAGACGATTGGCACACTCAAAGGCTCTATGACCCCTACCATCGCACTCAAAACATCTCTCACTTTCTTTCTTAGGAGGATTTTTGGAGTCTTTTTCATTTTTCTTTTCAAACTTATTTTTCTCAAATTTCTTTTTATCTTTAAAATTGCCATTTTTCTTAAATTTGAGAATCCTCTAGAAATTTTTTGCAAAAAGAGCCAAATCATCTAGGTCAAAATCACACTCAGAATCTGATGTGTCAGTCTCTCTCTTTCTAGACGACTCTACCCTTTTTCTAGCCGACCCCTCACTCCTTCTCTCTTGGGCTTTAAGTGCAATTCCCTTATCTTTAGATTTAGCAGTTTTAGGGAACATATCAATTTCATAAGTTTGCAAATCTCCTACAAGTTCTTCCAATTTTAGCGTATTTAAATTACCCATAGAATTTAGCACAGTGACTTTAGGGATAAAACGCTTAGGTAAAGAACGAAGAATCTTTTTAACAACTCTAGCATTAGGAATAAGTTCACCAAGATTAAAGCTAGTATTCACAATGTTAGAAAGTCTAGCATAAAATTCATCAAAGCATTCAGATTCATGCATGGTGATGGTTTCAAATTGAGTTGTCAAATTTTGCAACTTAGATTCTTTCACAGCATTAGTTCCTTCATGGGTGAGTTGTAAACATCCCATGCCTCTTTTGACGTGGTGCACGTCATTATACGTTTGAACTCATCAGGTGTGACAGATCCAGAAATAGCACTTAGACCCCTAAAATTAAAAGATGACCATTTAAATTCTTCATTAGTCCAAGAAGTGTCAGGTTTCAAGTTGGTCACATTATCAACAGTTACAGAGGGAGGAGTCCACCCTCTTTCAACTAAGATCCAAACCCTTTCATCTATGGCTTTTAAAGCCGACCTCATTCGGGCTTTCCAATAAGCATAATTTGTCCCGTAAAAAACAGGTATTTTATTATATAACTTCTCCATTTGAACACGCACTTTTTCAAAAATCAATTTTTTCAGAAAATTGATATCTTAGAAATTTTTTTCGGAAAATAGGAATACGCGATAGATTAGCGTAACCTGCCCTGATACCAATTTGAGAACGCCTGTGCTTGCGTTCAAATGAGCAAATTATATATTAAACACCTTTTAACCCAAACAAACCCTAAACATGCAACAATATGTGATTGAATAAGATGATAATCTAAGCAAGAACATTCAAACACATGCTTGTGAGGAAAAATCCCCCAAAGGGGCAAAACCATTTATTTTCATTATAATATTGTAGCTATACAATTTCGGATTACAATGAAAATACAAGTGACTAAGAATTACCCTCAGGTGTCGGATTCTGTAGTCGGCGGCTGGAACTATCCCTTTCCAGTAGGGCTGCATTGGAGAAGAAGAACGGTCTTCTCCACAAGGGCGTGAACAGCAAAAGTGCGTTCCTGGGTTGCAAAGTGATTCACAAAGGATTGGCAATTTGTGTGAATCAAATACCTAGAGTCTAGATGCTCAATAGGTGAAGACTTAGGGTTTTCTGTACTCTGAAAATTGTGTGTATAAGTCTTAGAAAACCACTTCCCGTAGTGGGATTAAATAAGAGTACTTGAGCCACAAAAATCTGACCACGATCTGAACACGATCTGTTTAAGATTATCCCAGGCGGACCGGTCCGGGTCTGAGGCGGATCGGTCCGATTGACCGGATCGGTTCTTTTATTCTAAGGCGGATCGGTCCGATTGTGACCGGATCAGTTCTTTTATTCCAAGCTTCATCGGTTTGCATGCGGTCCGGGGTATACTAGCCATCAGCAAAACGGATTGGTTCGGTCTGAGGCGGACCTGTCCGGTTGATCGGATCAGTTCTTTTATTTCAGGCGGACCGGTCCGGTCTGTCAGACTTTGATTCCTCTTCTACTTCTGATATTCGGATCCGTTGATGAATGTATGAAACTTGAATTTCTTCAACGGTGTAACGGCGTACGCCATACAAATTGTTAATGGACAAAAATGTCCTTACAAGTCTAGGAAAGAATGAACTATGCGTGTAATCAACGCTCCTGCTAGCATCCACATATGCCGCAGCACCGTGTCCCTGGAATAGAATATCAAGTCTGGCATCCCTATGGCTGGACACCTAAAATGTTTTGAAAATAGTTTTATAGCAAGGGTTAGAACCCAAAACATTTTGAAAAATATTTAGCAAGTGAATTAACTACAGTAATTAAAAATGCATGGATGCGCTTCATATTTAAGTTCGTGTCGTACTCTCTTGAGGACATACTCACCCCTCCACTAATGTGCACACCTAACGGTTTCCTTGACCCCACCTAGTTGCACTACCCCGTCCAACTAGTCCTAGTATAATCCTCCCTTGCTATTCTACTCTACACCGAGTATTATTATTCATGGGTTATAAGTCATCTCTCACGTTAACTTAATTAATTCCTTTAAAATAATACCATATAACCGTGACACAAGTTTTATATAAAGTAAATACATTACGCTCTGTATAATTACCCGTATATAATATTAAATACCCTTTTTACACGTATCCTTACTACAACACCCACACATATATCATCTGTATATCCATCCTTCCGAGTATACCCTCGCCGAATGATTTCCTCAAAAGTACTATCATACTAGGTATACTCACTTAACCTAGTTACCCAAGTCGGAATCGCTCACCAACTTGGCCCAAAATATAAATATAGTGGAGGCAGTCATATTCCTTCCCTGAAAGTGAGATAAGCCCCTCACCCATATACCGAACGCTATAACCTTGGGATATATTCGCCCTACTCCTCAAGTTAGGGGATTCACCCACATCGCGCAACCTCCCTTGATAAAACTAGAGTATATAAATTAAATAAATATCTGGTCACTAATATTTAACAGAACATACACAATATATATATATATATATATATACAGAGAGAGAGAGAGAGAGAGGAAGGCTCACCTACATCATGCACTATACATCATACCGTACATCACACCTAATTCTAGGCCCTAAAAAACTTTTTTTTTCAAATTTTATATTTTCCCCTTGAAATTAACCTTCCAATCAACCCATATGCAAAAAATTAGGTCAAAATACATTTTGTAGCTATTTTTAAAAAATCCACAAAACTGCTGGCGCAGACACTTAAAAATAAGGTATTTTTAGCAGTTTTTTATGGATTTTTTAAAAATAGCTACAAAATGTATTTTGACCTAATTTTTTGCATATGGGTTGATTGGAAGGTTAATTTCATGGGAAAAATATAAAATTTGAAAAAAAAGTTTTTTAAGGCCTAGAATTAGGTGTGATGCATGGGTGATGTATAGAGCATGATGTAGGTGAGCCTCCCTCCCTCTCTCTCTCTCTCTCTCTCTCTCTCTCTCTCTCTCTCTATATATATATATATATATATATATATATATATATATATATATATATATATATATATATATAATACCCCCGGCTTTACCATGTACTAAAACTCGTAACACTAGCCTGTATTTTCTCGAGTCTATGGCCCGACTCAAATTAATTAAATTTTTTATTTATTAATTTATTACCTTCCCGAGTCCACGGTCCCTCTAATTAATTTAATTTACACATTAATTAATTTAATACTTGGTGTCTCTCAGCCAATATACCCGGACTCACTCACTTGGCCCGTACCATCATTAATACCCGAGTCTATAATCCACCTCCTAATTAATTAACTACATCTTAATTCGTTTAATAATGTAGCGTCACTCACTACAATACTCGAACATTTTTCTTCGGTCCCAAAATCAATACCTTCGAATTATTTCCCCGAAATTTATTCATAACTTGACACTCATTAACTTCTCCCCAAACCTAATTATAATTACTTAATATTATTAGGAGTCATGCCCCTATTTAATTTTCATCAATTAAATCATCCCAAAAACATTTTCAAATAAAATCTCCCATATAATTAGCATGGGTCGATCGATCGATCGACCAGATCATCGTCTTCTCCAGCCTTCTGTTCGTCCATTGATGAACTCTCAATTTTTTAATTTCTTTCCAAACTCTTACCCAATCACAACCAACATTTCGTTTACATATAAATATGTTCTAATCTTCCTAGAACCTTAAATCATTCATAGATTCATCAAAATTCCAAACTTTCCCGAATTGGGTTTCACCCGGGTTTATTCTACCGAGATATAAATTCGTCATGCAGATTCAAAATTTGTCATCAATACTTACGAATTAGAACCCTAAAATTGATTCCAGCAGTTCCATATCCAAATCAACCATCAATTTAGTCTCAAATCTACATATACTACTCAAATTCGGAAAACCCATTTTAACTATTTAACCCATACCCAAAAATAAATTTTTGATACACATACTATGATATGAATTTATTATCACTAATTTAAAATCACAACAGTTAACCACTTGCCTCTAATTGCTCGTAGAGTCTGATCCGTTGGTGTAGAGAAAGGGTTTATGAAGAACACCCAATTTGTCCCTCGATTTGACTCCATAAGATCCCCAATTTGTTATCCACTTGCTTCCTCTGCTTTTCTCTCGAGCCCTTATGTTTAGAATTTTGTTAACTACTGTTCAACACTCCCTCAATCAGTTTTAAAAATCCTAATCACGTTTTTAGCCACATGGGCCTAATTAAAATTGTCCAAATCCCCCCTGTGGGTCCGACTATGCCCAAAAATACCCTGAGACCCGATTACTACCCCCGAATACTCTTTTTTGACTATCTCAATCCATCCGGACTCAACAGTGCGCTCAGAATTGTCATTCGAAATACTTTATAACATTCTGCAAATTTTGACCTCAAAATGCGACACACAAAAATTCAAACAGTTACACTTAAAGTTGCTAAATATAAATAATTCTTCACACTCAATTAAATTCTCCAAATCATAATTGTAGGTTTCTCCAATTTAAATAACTTTCTTTCTCCCAAAAATTAAATACTAGATCCTCTAAATTAGGCGGTGTTAAATTAATTTCCATCAGAGGTTCACTTATTGATTCAAATAGTTATATTTATTACTCTTCATTGTGATATATACTTGTGTTTATTCCTTCTCATTAAGTGTACACTTATTATTGTGTTATCACCATTGAATTGAGTTATGACTCAATTTATCTATAAACACCCTAGCATAAATTACTCTCTTACATTTTGTGACTCCACTGGGATGTATTCTCTTTGAAATGGTTAATGGAAACATTAGTCGTACTGTTTTTTATGACGCTCAACATGAGTGTTGATGTAAAAAACTAGAGGCAATCTAATTAATTAATCACAGATAAAAATAAATAAATAAATAAATAAGATGATGAATTTTTAAAGTGGTTCGGCTATCAAAATGGCCTACGTCCACTGATGTTGTATTGCTGACTGGTTGCTTTGAATCTAGATAATGGGTTTTTCAAGAGATCCCTTCGTCCCTTTTTATGACTGGGTTACGATGTATTTATAGCCTTGAGGCTATACATATGAAAAGGTAATATGCTGTCCTCTAGTAGACATATAAATCTGTACAATAATTATGTGCATTAAATATGACGTTCATTGAATGCGTAGTTGCCTTTTGGTTTTCTTGGTTAGATGCTCTGCACGCTAAGCAGCTCGGACCGCCTGAGTTGCTCTGTACGCTTGAGTAGTTCAGGACTCTTGAGTAGCTCGGAATGCCTGAGTAGCTCGGTGAAAGTATGTATTTGCCACGTAGGTTGACACATGTCTTTATCTAATTGATCCATGTTAGCTGACTAATTTTTGTATCAACAGAAGCCCCTAATATTTCACAGTTGAAGTTAAATAAGAAAGTGTGGAACATTTTACCTAAGAGATGCCTGGATTACAGATCTCCAATACTTAGGACATTTTTATTGTATTTCTTTCCATTTGAGCGCATAATGGCAAACTTGTAAATATTTTCAATTTTTAGCAGCCGCTTCGACATTTGCGCCTTTCTTATGATTTAATTGTTGGAAACGCAAATGTCATTCCCGGTAATCATTTCTTTTCTCTTTTCCCGATGCAAGGTATTTAAGAGCGACAGAAATCCCATCGTTTTCTACTTTTCACATCCACATTTTCTGAACTCTTTACTTTCTCTCTCTATTTCATACTGTCATTCTTCCGTCGTCCGTCATTAGCAGATTTCTCCGTTCTCTATAAGATTTTCTTCCTTCATCTTTCTTTGCTTTAGTCATCATGGTTTACCTTATTGAAACTTTAGATAAATTCCGGATTGATTTTTCAATTCCCTCTTGGGTTATTTTGGAGGAGCCTTCTTGTCCTTCTGATTTATTTTCTCTGGCGGAGGGACATTGGTTTACCTCCCTTTTTGTGGCGGAGTGTGGTTTTTCTTTCCCGCCAAATCCCTTGTGCTTGGAGTTTTGCCAATATTTTGATATTGTACTGGAAGAGTAGCTCCAAATACATAGAGGGTAGTTGATGGCGTATATAGGTTGAATGAAATTCATGGAACTCATTTAGGAATTCCTGAAATTATGTATTGTTATAAATGGGTTACCAGCGACACTACTTTTTATTTGAAAACTAGGTTTTCGAATAGAGCTTTAGTTGTCAATCTTCCCGACGCCAACAGGGACTATTTTGATCATGGGGTTGTGATGAAAAATTGGCAACACCCTTCATTAAATGGAAATGATGTATATCAAGGTCCCAAATGTTCGCTTTATGGCAAGGGGATAGGTTGTTTTTAATTTTTGAATTTAGCTTTCTTCATGTTTGACAAAATAAGTCACTGACATTAATTTTATTTGTTACAGTTGACAGTAAAAGGAAGCCCCCAAAAGAGATTGACGTTAACATAAAAGATTTAAAACTTATCTGGAGCTTGCATCAATCAGTTGCTGGGGAGCACATTAGAGCTGCTTCTTATTTGTTGAGGTACAAAAACACCACCTCGTCTTTCATTGCGCATCCTATTACACCTCCTACAGTTATCAATCCTGATCAACCGCCAACGTCTTAAGAAAATGTGGGAGACTCCTCGTCTGATTTGGATACTTCCATTGTTGATTTGATGATGAAGAAAAGGAGGATGCCTGAGTTCTTTGTCAAAGATGCCCCTGGTGGTGATGGGGCAAAGAAAAGTAAAGTGGATATCCCAGCTGAGGGGACGAAGAAAATGGACATTGCTCCATCTAAGGGAACAACTACAACTGTGAAGGAGGTGGGTAAGAAGCCCCCAGTTGTTCCAAAAGAGGTAGCACCTTTGATTGAAGGTGTTGCTATTACACAAGGAGAGGCAACACCTTTAATTGAAAGTGCTCCTCTAATGAGACTAAAAAGAGGTCTCGCTGATAGACCTATAGAAATTGTTGCTCAACCTTCTGATATTGAGGGTCCTTTGAGAGCTAAATCTCTAGCTCTCGTCGCTCCGAGTTCGGACAAGGACTTGATCAAATCTTGGGTCCTTCCCTAACATCGAGCTGCTGAGGATTCCTTTTCTCGGGAGAAGCTCACTGATTTAGCCGCCCAATATATTGCGTCAGTAAGTATCTTCATCCCTATTACTTCCTCGTCTCTACATATTGCATTCATATTCTGAGTTGAGCTCTTTCCCTTTTCAGTTTATGACTCGCTTTAATGGAATCTTGAAGAAAGATGAAGCTATCAAGGCTTCCACTTCCTCGGGTGGGGTGGAAGAAGCTTTTACTGGTCTATCCCGCTCTTTGAATGAATCCTGTCAGAAGTACAAGGATGAAAAAACTGCTTGAGAGAATGAACTTCAATCTGTTAAGACCACTCGAGATCAAGCTATAAGTGATTCTAAAGAGTTGGGGAACAAATTAAAGGCCGTTGATAGCAAGCTTGAAGAGGTTGAACTACGTAAGAAATAGCTTCAGGATAAGATGAAATCTGCCGAGGAGGTTGAGGCCAAGCTTAAAGAGGCTGAACGAAATAAGAAAGAGCTGGAAGAAAAGGTGAAGCTTGCCGAGGAATACGCTTCATTGGAGAAACTGAAGAAGAAAACTACTGTAAAGAAGTCTTTTAACTTTGGCTGGGATGAAGGATGGAACAAGGCCTTAACTGCCATTACTTGTCAGATGGAATATGCCAGCCTAAAATACTTTAGAGATGGATGGGTTGTAGCTTTGAAAGAATTGAAAACTGTGGATGATTCTGAATTATTTTAGAGACATACTCATGGCCCTCCTCCTGTCATTGGCGAATAAGAAGAAGATGAAGCCCCATCTGATGAGTCTTCTATGATGGCAGGAGAGAAAGTATCCGTTGCTGTCGTTCCCCAACCTTTTGAGCAAGTTCATCAAGTACTTCTTCCGAGCAACCTGCCCTTCCTTCCAAACTAATTGAAGATATTATAATGAATAAGGAGAAGGTGTAAAGTTGTTCGGTTCTTAAGTTATTTTCTTTTTTTTTCTCGATTGTAATCTTGGAATGTATTTTCCTTCTGTATGATGAATAAGAATGAACTTTTTCTATTTATCTCGCGTCTTTATTTGACCTATCTTGTATCATTGTTGATGCATTTTATTTTCTCCTTGCAAGTTTATGGTCAGGATGGAACTCTTATCAGCTAATGATACAGAGTTGATGAACAAATGCAACGATTATTTCAAAGCTGGTCATGCAGATTTTACTGAGGACCAAATAATAGACATCCTTAGATCCGATGCCTCTGAACGAGCAACTGATGCTTACCAACACTTGAAGTGTCTACTTAATCGTGCTGTAGCTAATAATGTGGCTTATTATGAAATGATTGAAGACCTTCAGGGCATGATCGATGAACTTCAACTTCAATACAAAGAGACCACTACACTTTTGCATAAAGGTTATAAGAAAAAGTACTAATAATTGAGTGCTGACAGGGGTTATGACAAGTACATTTCGGCTCATGAGAAAAAGGAAAGTGTGTTAAAGCTTGAGATTGAAGAGCATAAAAATATTGCCAAACTGCCAGAGCAAGAGAACATCGCATTGTAAGAGGAAGTGAAGAAGCTTAAATCCACTGCCTCCTCTTCTTCGGGAGCCTTGATCCCAGTCAATGATGATGGTTTTTCCTTTTTAGAAACCGAAAATGCTACCTTAAGAGAAAAGTTAGAGACTTTGAAATGAGTCGGACTTTCCACACCTGCTCGTGGCAGAGAAAGACCTTCTTCCCGTGGACGAGAAAGGGCTGGTTGGGTTAATATTGATGAGACAAGAACTCAATTGGTATTATAAAATCAATCCATTCAATTGACGATGAAGAATCAGGCTTTAGTAGAAATGTCTAAAAAAATTCAGAGTTTTACCGACCAACTCTCCAATCAGAGTTCTGCGTTGGAAAGTAAAGAGATTCTGGTGAAGAAGTTCCACGAGCAGCTTAAAAGATTGATTTATCAATTTCACAAACAACCTAGAGAGGTTTGGATGGCAGGATACAATGAAGCTCTGTATCATCTTGATGCTCGGTTACAACAGTCAAATAATGAGGGGTACAAGTAGGGATGGTTGAATGCTATGTGTGTGCTGAAACTGGAGCAAGGACACTTCTTATGGGATTATTATGAGCCTAGAGTGCTTGATTTGACCGTGCCTCCCTTTAAACTTGATCTTAGTTGGATTCCTACTCGTTCTATTCCTCGAAGCCTGATCTCCAAGTATCTTGGTGATTATAGTCTTCATTCGAATTTTGAGATATCTCGTCCTGAGCATTTGCTTGATCGACCATCCATAATTAATGTCAGAATGCTACGAGATATGAATTTTATAAACTCTCCTTATGCATTAGATGATCCTCCAGCTGGGATGGAACCTGTATCAAAAGCAAAAGGAAAGAAACCCATAAAATAGGAAATTTGTATATAATGAATCAAATTTCATTTCGTATGTAATCTGCTTGGTTTTAATAAAGAAAGGTTTATTCTCTGTGCAATTTCATTTTCTTAAAAATGCTTTGTAAAATGTCTTTGTTATCTGCTGGTGAATATATATATATATATATATCTGTAGAAAGACAAAATGTCCTATTTTGTTTTAGATAATGGAATTTGTTCCGTTTGTTGTCTGATTATAGTGACTTGTCACTCTTTGTACCTAAGTAATGGAATGATTTTCATCCCATGTTCTTGCTTAGTTGTAGTAATCGTGCCAGGATTACCTTGTTGCCTAGACAGTGGATGCCCCGGGAGGTCACCCATCTTCTTGTCTAGTTTGGGGTATCCCTTGAGATCTCCCATGATCAAACATGATTTTTCCTTGTATGATTTTTATTTACCGACCAACCGGAGTTGGTGGTTGCTGAATTTCTGACCAACCGAAGTTGGTGGTTGTTGAATTACCGACCAACTGGAGTTGGTGGTTGTTGAATTACCGACCAACCAGAGTTGGTGGTTTCTGAATTATCGACCAATCGAAGTTGGTGGTTTGTGTAGTGTGTAGCATGAATACTCCAAAAAAATATTCAACAAAAGAGAAAAGTGGGCAAAACATCACTTTTATTCATATTGAAAGAAATGGGTTACACATGAATTTTCATTACCGATAATACTTGCGCAGATGCTCTACATTCCACGCGTTCTTGAAATCTTCTCCCTCCTAAGTTTCAATTCTGTATGTCCCAGGACGAACAACTTCTGTTACTCGGTAATGCCCATACCAGTTAGCCTCGAGTTTATTGTGCTTCTGGATTACCTTTTTTAGCACATAATCTCCCTCTTTAAAATCACACTTCTTCACCCTTTTGTTGTAAAACAAAGTTGTTCATTGCTGGTAGGTTGCGTTCCTGATCGTTGCTTCTTCCCTAACTTCTTTTAACATATCTAAATGTCTCATCAAATCGCTTACAGGGGAATTGAAATTAAGCACCCTATGGTGGGCAAACCCAATTCAACTGGTATGACAGCTTCACTTCTGAAGGCTAACATGTACGAAGATTCCCCAGTTGCTGTTTGTGGTGTAGTGAGATAAGCCCACAACACAGAGTGTAGCTCGTTAATCCAGTTTTCCTTTGCATCATCCAGTCATTTTTTTAAACCATTCAGTAGGGTTCTGTTCGTCACTTCAGTTTGCCCATTGCTCTGGGGATGGCCTGGTGCAGAGTGGATCTTCTGAAGATTGGATTGGTGATAATATGTAGCGAACTCCTCGTTGTCAAATTGGGTTCCATGGTCAGTAATGAATGCATATGGAAGACCATATCTGCAAATGATACTCTTCCAAATAAACTGATAGACCCTGTCATACGTCATGTTAATGAGAGGTTTAGCTTCCATCCATTTGGTAAAATAATCCACAGCAACTACTAGATACTTGAATCTCCCTCTAATCGTTATAAGTGGCCCGACCAAGTCTATACCCCACATGGAAAATTGCCAATAGGACGTAATGGGTGCTAATAATGCTTGGGGAGTTCTTCGAATGGAAGAGAAATGTTGGCATTTATCGCACTTCTTGGTGTAAGTTGTGCAGTCAGCTCTCATCGTTGGCTAGTAATATCCCTGTGTTGTTATCCTCTGCAAAAGCGTCCGACCTACTATATGAGCTCCACATGAGCCTTCGTGAACCTCTTCAATTAAATCTTTAGCTTCGGAGGGATGCACACATCTTTGTAGTCCTATTATAATGCCTCTTCTATACAAAATTCCATTGGTCAGTACATAACGAGCAGCTTTAAACTTTAGTTTCTTGGCTGCGAGTTTGTCAGTTGGTACAACCCCCTCTTCGATATAGGCCCTGATGGGGTCCATCCAGGATGGTCCCAAGTCGAGGGCAATGAAGTTCACCATCAAATCTTCATCTATGCTACGACCTGCCAGAATTTCTATTGGGATTGTTCTTTGTAGTTCGATGCGTGTTGCTGAGGCCAGCTGAGCTAGTGCGTCAGCCCTTGTATTCTCCAATCTCGGTATTCTGATCAACTGAACTGTGGGAAAAATTGATACAACCTCCAGTGCTTTAACATGACACTTAAACATTAATTCTCCCTTCACTGCATACGACCCGAGAATTTGATTTACAATTAATTGTGAATCACTGAATACGATGACCTGCTCTGCATTCATGATTCTAGCTAAACTAAGTCCCACGATTATAGCTTCATATTCAGCTTCATTATTAAAAGCATTAAATTAAAAACGTAGAGCATACTCAGTATCAATTCCATCAGGACTATTTAGGATTATTCCTGCTCCACTACCCGTGGCACACGAAGAGCCATCTACATACAAAATCCATATAGGTATATCATTATCGAACTCTTGGTCAGATAGAGTTCCTCGGTGGAATAATTGATACTGCCTTTTATCTTCCCCCATCGCTGGGTAATTACCCGACACTTCCCGTTGCTCGTTCTCTATATCCTCCTGCCGATCTACTAATAGAAGTTAGTCGGAGGTTATCTTCGATGATCCTGTAACTTCCACGGGTTGGTCTGCATTAAGCTCCTGCTTTTCGGATGTGTCAGAGTAAGTAAATTCTGCAATAAAGTTCATTACTACCTGCCCTGTAAGAGATGACCTAGGCTCATAAACTATGTCATATTCACCAAGTTCTACCGCCCAGTACATTAATATTATCGATTTCTCCGGTTTGTACAGAGCCTGTCTTAATGGCATATCAGTATACACTACTATAGTATGGGCTTGAAAGTATGGCCTCATCCTTCCGCTTGCTTCGATCAGTGCTAGTGCCAACTTTTGCAACCTTGGATATCTGATCTCTGCTCCTCGAAAGGCCTTGCTAGTGTAATAGACCGGTTTTTGCACTCCGTCCTCCACTCTTATCAACGCCGAACTAACTGCGTTCTCTAAAACTGCCAGATACAAGTATAGTCTTTCTCCCATCATTGGTCTAGATAACAATGGAGGTGTCCCCAGATATTTCTTCAACTCTTGAAAGGCCTCCTCGCATTCATCATTCCACTTAAAAGTTTTTCGAAGTGTTTTGAAGAATGGGAGGCATTTGTCTGTTGCTCGTGACACAAATCTGTTAAGTGCTGCAACTCGCCCTGTGAGACTTTGTACCTCCTTCTTCATAGATGGAGATTGTAGGTCCAGTAGGGCCTTAATCTTTTCAGGGTTTGCCTCGATGCCTCGTTAATTAACAATATACCCGAGAAACATGCCTTATTGTACTCCAAATATGCATTTGGTGGGATTTAACTTCATTTGATATTTCTCTAGCTGATCAAAAGTCTGGCCCAGGTCAACTAAATGATTAGCAGTTTCTTGCTCTTTGTCAGCATATCGTCAACATAAACCTCCATGTTATGACCGATTTGCTCTGCGAACACTTTATTCATCAGTCGCTGGTATGTTGCACCTGTATTTTTAAGTCTGAAAGGCATAACATTATAGCAATAAGTTCCCCTTGGGGTAATAAAAGAGGTACTCTCCATGTCCTCTGGTTTCATCTTAATCTGGTTATAGCCGGAATAACCATCCATGAAGCTCAACAACCCATGCCCTGATGTAGCATCCACTAGTTGATCAATTCGGGGCAAGGGAAAATGATCTTTTGGATAGGCTTTATTAAAATCAGTGAAGTCCACACACATCCTCCACTTATTATTTTTCTTCTTTACCATCACAATATTTGCTAGCCAATCAAGATACTTAACGCCCTTAATAAAAGAGGCTTTCTATAGCTTCTCTACTTCTTTCTGTATGGCTTGGTTCTTCTCTGGGCTGAATACTCTTCTTCGCTACTTCACTGGCTTGACCTCCTTATTAATATTGAGCTCGTGGCATAGGAAAGTCGGGTCTATCCCTAGCATGTCTTCATGACTCCATGCAAAAGTCTACTTTCTGCGCCTTAAAAACGCCACTAGTTCCTGCTTTATTGATAAGTCCAATGACGCAATAATTTGAGTTGTTCATTCTGGGCGTTCGTCATCCAGAATGATATCCTCCGTAGCTTCCATAACCTGACCCTTCACGAGCTGGGATTCATCTCTAGGGTCCAAGGTTTTAATCTCTGCATCTTCTGTTTCATTCACTTGATACGTAGTAGTTTTCTTCCTGGCTTCTTCTAGTTCTTCCTATTCGGCAGATGAATAGTAGCATTCCCAAGCTACTTTCTGGTCCCCTTTCATAACTCCCACTCCAAAATTGGTTGGGAACTTCAAACATTGATGTACCTTAGATAGCACTGCCTCAAACTTCTTCAGACCTACTCTCCCCATGATAATGTTGTGGGATGATTGGACGTTTTTATCCATTACGAAAAAATGTACTCTTTCTGTTCGGCAAGCAGGCCACGTACCAATAAGCATGTCCAACTTGATCGTCCCAAGTGGAAAAACCTTTTCGCCAGTGAAACTAAGGAGGGGCCTATGATATGGATCCAACTGGGCTAACTTCAGATTCAAGCTGTCGAAGCATGGGTAGAACATGATATCTGCAGAGCTACCATTATCCACCAATACCCGTGAAATCACCACATCCTTCATTCTCATCTTGATCACTAAGGGGTCGCCATGAGGATATAGTACACCTGCCAAGCCACTTTTAGAAAAATCGATGACCAGTTTATCCATATTCACCTTCCTCGGGAGATCGTCTTCAGCCAAATTTATGCGCTGTATGTAAGAGCAAGCTTGGGCCTTATTGAGGTAAGATTTCCTCTCCGCAGTAAGATCTCCACCTCCTGCATCTCCATCTGTAATGACATTACATTCAAATGATCCAAAATGGATTGAAAATACCTCGCGCTCAGGCTGCCTTGGCCTTTTGGGGAGATTGGGATCATCTTCTGGATCATCTTCGTGATCTCTCTTCTTGTCATCTTTTGCTCAGCGAGGAGATTTAAATCTTTGCCTTCCTCTGTCGCTGGTCTTTCCACCATTTTGGCGATCAACTTACTTAGTCAATTTTCCTCGCCTGATGAGTGCTTTAATTTCATTCTGAAGAGCTATGCAACATTTGGTCGTGTGGCCATGATCTGTGTGGAATTCATAATATTTGGACTTGTCCCTTTTATCAGGATCTGCCTTTATTTTCTCTGGCCAGGTTAGCTCCTCGCTTTTCTTGATCTCCTCCAGAATGTGATTTATATCTATCTTCAAGGGAGTATAATTTCTATACTTCCTCATCTGCTCCAGCGTTTGTTTACCTTTTGACTGCTTACTGCCACCATTATTCTTTTGATCCTTCTTCTCAGTTTTACTACCCTCAACCTTGGTCTCCTTAGTGTCTGTATTCTTCTTCGCATCCATGGCTTCCTCGGCGTTCATGATCTTGGCTGCCTTCGCCATCAATTCTGCCATGGTCCTGGGTGGATCCTTTACCAAAGTATAGTACAACTTGTTCAGTAACAGACCACTCATCAGAGTAGTAATTACCGTCTTTTCCTCATAATTGATCACCTCAAGTTTCTCGTTGTTGAAACGAGTAATATAATTCCTGGTGATTTCTTCTATTTTCTATCTAACGCTCAGTAAGTGTGCTACTCTTTTAACTGGTTTTGCTCCAAAGCATAAATTCCTTATAAAAAGCTTTGCCAGCTAATGGAAAGTCGCAATCTTCCCCCGAGGAAGGTTGTTATACCACATCTGGGCTGACCCGGTGAGAGTTCCTGAAAATGCACTACATCTCATCTCATCGGGAACCGCATAGATATCAGCAGCAGCTTGGTATTGCTCTATATGGAGGACATGATAAGTTTTTCCATCATATTTAGGTCTCACCATAGGAGCTTTGAATTTTGATGGTGTGGGAAAATCCACAATTGCCTGCACAAATGGTGTCCCTTGGATAAAAGTTCTCTGTAGAGGATTCTTGGCCTTAGACATTTCCCCTAACCTGTCTTCCAACCTTTGAATAGAAACTTTCCATGTATCATTTCCCGCCTCGGACCTATTTGTCCGCACAATTGATCGCGCTGAGCTTTCCTCTTGGGACCTTTAATTATGGGCTGTTGGGCGTGATTGAGCAGAACCTTCTCTTAGATCGGATGGTCGTTGAGAGTTTCTCGACGCAATCCTAGGAGGGTTTCTATTCCTCCTAGGGACCAATCGATCAAAAGGAGATACTCTACTCAACCTTTCCAGAGCGCTAGCCCGTTCTGGAGTCAGAGTGACATTCTGTTGAGAATCCGTAACTCATACTGAAAAAGTCCTACCAGGTTGATACGAAAGATCATTAGATCACTCAGTACGATATGAGCCAGTACGCCTAAATTGAGAAACCTCTGGGAACAGCGTTTGTCTAGTTCTTGAAGATGGCAGATGGGTATTTCTCTGAAATCTTCGTTATCCTGACTGGGCAGGCACTCCATTTTGAACAGTTTGTATACGTTAATGCATGGTTTCTTGCATGACCGTTTGCCCTTGGGATAAGTTGGCCATTATGCCAGCCAGATCTTGCATATTTGGTGGAGTAGAAGGGTTTGGAGGGACCCCAATATTATTCCGATTACTGGATTCTGGGTTTTCAGCCATAGATGATGAGTTTTTTGTGAAAAACGCTAGTATAGTCGTTTCCCAAAGACGGCGCCAATCCGTTGATGTAAAAAACTAGATGTAATCTAATTAATTAATCACAGATAAAAATAAATAAATAAATAAGACGATGGATTTTTAAAGTGGTTCGGCTATCAAAATGGCCTACGTCCACTGTTGTTGTATTGCTGACTGTTTGCCTTGAATATCGATAATAGGTTTTCCAAGAGATCCCTCCGTACCTATTTATGACTGGGTTACAATGTATTTATAGCCTTGAGGCTATAAATATGAAAAGGTAATGTGTTGTCCTCTAGTAGACATATCATCTGTACAATAATAATGCGCATTAAATCTGACGTTCATTGAATGCGTAGTTGCCTTTTGATTTTCTTGGTTAGATGCTCTGCACGCTAAGTAGCTCGGATCGCCTGAGTTGCTCGGTACGCTTGAGTAGTTCGGGACTCTTGAGTAGCTCGGAACGCCTGAGTAGCTCGGTGAAAGTATGATTTTGCCACGTAGGTTGACATATGTCTTTATCTAATTGATCTATGTCAGCTGACTAATTTTTGTATCAACAATGAGGAAGAGCAAATTGCTCTTACACCTACTATTGAGGTTACTCCAATCACTATTGTCACAGGTAATGCAAACGTGGGACAAACTTCCATGAGAATCATGATGGCCCCCAACGAGATGACCAATATTATGTTCAAGTGTAAGAGGGTTGTGGTACTGTGTTCTATGAAAGTATTTAAATGGGTGAGGCGGGACCTACTCCAATGAAAACTTTTTATAAGGTAACAATATTTCAAGAACAAGAGTACATATAATAACCAAATTTTGCAATATATTAATGAAGTTTATAATTACAAGAAATGAGCAACTAATGATTGAATACAACTTTTCAATAATAAGTAAAGGAATGAACATTGAGGGTAGTAATTCTTTGAGATTGGAGAGGTAAGCATCTCAATATCTAGGAGAGAGCAGAGAGAGAATAACTATGCGGGAGTTTGTGTAGCATAACAGTTGTTTTTATATCTCTTGTGAATAACCGGGACCCAAGTTCTCTATTTATAGTAAAATTTTAGTAAAAACTTGGAACATGCGCGCCTGGTAATATTCTAGTGTGATAAAATATCTAAAAACATTTTGCGTTAATACTCTTTGTCACTCTCTACCATAATCTGTCTTTTTGGTGGACACCCGATGTAATAGCGAACAAAAAGGTGATCTTATCGACCATGATGCCAAAAAGTGTTATTTTATCTGTTTATAAAAATTTATTGCTGAATAAGGTAAACAACTTGCCAGTGACTTCAGGGTCACTTGCCATTTAACATATTAAAATGTCTTGCGAGCACGTCTCAAGAAACTTGTTCGCTAATTTATATGTGAACTGTGTAATGCGTAGTTGTGAGTGCGAGTGACCTATTTGGTCCCTTGCCTAAACATTCTCTATTTCCTAAGATATTAAAGTGGTGGAGACTTAGCTTACTCAACAAGACTTACCTCTCATCGTCCAAACCAATACTCTCAAAAGGTACTGCTGATGTAAAAAATTAGATTATCTCTAATTAATCAATCACAGATAAAATAAACAAGACAAAAGATTTTTAAAGTGGTTCAGCCTTGAAAGAATGGCCTACGTCCATTATTTTTGTTATTGCTGATTGTTTGCTTAGAATTCTCTATAATGGATTTTACCAAGAAATTCGGAGTCCCCTATGATGAGGAGGTTACAAAGTATTTATAGCCTTGAGGCTGTACAAATAAAAGGACAATGCGCTGCTCTCTAGTTGACATGTACATCTGTATGATAATAATGAGCACTTAATGTGCAGTCGTCTTCTTAATTATCCTAATGTGAGTGCTCTTTATGCTATGTAGCTCGGACCGCCTAAGCTGCTCGGACCGCCTGAGTAGCTCGGCCTGCATGAGTTGCTCGGTACAATGAAATTCCTCGGAGAACACTTGTTGATCGAAACGCTTGAGTTGGTCGGGGAGATTAAGTTCCTCGGAGTCAGTGTGTTGTTCAAAAAGTGTTTATGGGTGCTATGTAGATTGACACGTGTCTCCACATAATTGATCCACGTCAACAGACTAAATTTGGTATTAACAGAAGCCCCCAATGTTTCGTAGTTTAATGTTGGAGAAAAGTATGGAACATTCTGCTACCTAGACTTTCAGTTTTTATGGATTTTAGACAAACTTTCGTTGTATATAACTCCTTTTTTGAGTGCATAGTATCAGGCTTTTAAAGTATTTTGAATTTCCATAACCGCTTCGTTTTTTATGCCCTTTTTTCTTTTTAGTCGTCGGATACGCAATCGTCCGTCCTGGTAATCATTGTTTTTCTCCATTCCCGAGGTAAAGTATTTAAGCGCTATAGAAAATCCTATCGTCTTTTACTTTTTCAAATCTGTATCTGTGAACTCTTCATTTCTTCTCTAGCTTGTGCGTTCGTTTCTTCCATTGTTCGTTGTCAACTGATTCACTCTTTTCCTGTAAGATTTTCTTCCTTCTCTTTTATTTACTTTGTTCATCATGGTTTACGTTGTTGAATCTCTTGACAAATTTCGATCTGAATTTTTAATTCCTTCATGGGTCATATTGGAAGAACTTTCTGAACCTTCTGATTATTTTTCTTTGGCTGAGAGACATTGGTTCCCAAGTCTCTTTGTGGCCGAATGTGGCTTTTATTTTCCTCCCAATCCTTTATGTTTGGAGTTCTGTCAGTATTTTGATGTTGTTCCTGCAAAAATAGTGCCAAATACCTGGAGGATAGTTAATGGAGTTCATAGGTTAAATCAACTTCATGGAACCCGTTTAGGGATTCCAGAGAAAATGTATTGCTATAGATGGATTGTCAGTGATAGTACTTTTTATTTAAAAACTAGGTTTTTGAATAGGGCATTAGTTGTCAATCTTCCTGATGCCAACAGGGATTATTTTGAACATGGAGTGGTAATGAAAAATTGGCAACATCTTCCATTAAATGGAGACGATGTATATCAAGGTCCTATATGTCCTCCTTATGGAAATGGGATAGATTGTTTTTATTTTTGAAATTATGTTTTCTTTGTGTTTGATAAAATGTGTCATTGATATTTAATTTTTGATTATTTGCAGTTGACAGCAAAAGAAAGTCTCCCAAAGAAACTGATGTCAATTTAAGGCATTTGAAACTTATCTGGAGTTTACACCAATCCGTTGCTGACGAACATATTAGATCAGCCTCTTATTTATTGCAGTACAAGAGCTATAATTCATCCTTTACTGCTCGTCCAGTGGTGGTTGACATCGACCAAGTACCAACTTCTGAAACTGGTGTGGAAGTTTCCTCCCCTGAATCGAATATTCCCCTCAGTAACATAATGAAGAGAAGAAGAGCTCCTGCCTTCTTTGACAAATCAGACTCTGCCAATGTGGAGGCAAAGAAAAATAAGCAGGATATTCCAGAGGAAGGAATGAGAAACGTTGATGTACCCCCTCCAGTTGCTGCCAAGAAAGTTATTGAGAAGCCCCCAATAGCTCTGAGCAAGGCTGTGGTTATTTCTCCTCCTAGTGAGGTTATTGTCATATCACCAACCAAGACTTCTTTGGTTGAAAATATTCCTGCTCCTTCGAAGAAGTCAAAGAAAAGTTCCTCGGATATACTGGCTGAACCTATCTCTCAGCCTTTAAATGCTGAAAGTGGTATTCCCACTTTTGTTCCTCCGAGCTCTGCCATGGGTTCGGTGAAGTCTTGAATTATCCCAGAAATCCAAGGTATTGAAGACACTCTTTCCCGTGACAGGGTCACTACATTGGCTGTTTAATATATTTCCTCAGTAAGTATTATTAGTCTAAGTTTTCATTTTTCACTGCTATGTTCGTGTATTAACTCAAAATTATTTCTTTCTTCAGCTGGTAACATGTTTCAACAGTATTCTGAAGAAGGATGAGGCTATAAAGCTTCAAGCTCCTCGAGAGGTGTAGAGGAAGCTTTTATCGGTCTAACGCTGTCCTTAAAGGACTCTCGTCAAAAGTATAAAGAGGATAAAGTGGCTTGGGAGAAGAAACTCAAGTCCATTGAGCAAGAGAGAGATCAAGTTGTGTAGGCCTCCAAGGGGTTGGAGAAAAAGTTGAAAGATTTCGAGCAGAGCAACAAGGTCTTTAAGCAGAGCAACAAGGAGCTGGAAACTAAGCTCAAATTATCTGGAGAGGAAGTTGTTAGACTTCAGGATGTTGAACGTCAGAAGGTGGAGGTTGAAAAGAAGTTGAAGCTGTCGAGGAGCTCCTTAGGGTAAGGACCTCCTCGGAGAAGGAAAAGAGGAAAAAGGCTGTTAAAAAATCGTTCAGTGATGGGTGGGATAAAGGTTGGAACAAGGGTCTGGCTGCAATGACTTCGCAAATGGAGTATGCTAGCCTCAAGTACTTTCGTGATGGATGGGTAGCAGCATTGAAAGAGATGAAATTTTTTGAGGATTCTGATCTATTCCAGCAACACACACATGGCCCTCCTCCCTCTCCTGGAGAAGAAGAAGATGACGAAGCTGCCTTAGAGGAATCTTCTATGATGATTGGAGATTAAGTTCCTCCTGTTCCAGTTGTTCAAACTTTTTACGAGCAACTTCAGCCCACCAGTACCTCAGTCGAGCAACTGCCACTACCTTCCGAGCAACTAGCCTCCTCATCCCAGCTTTCCGAGGAAGTTGTAAAACATAAGGAGAAGGTGTAAAGTTGCTCGGGTTTTAGTTTTGTTATTCCTTTTGAATGTAACCTTGAACTTTGTATTTACCTTTTGATGAATAAAAATTCGAACTTTTGCATGTTCATATTGACTTTCTTCTTCTTGCCCTATCTTAATCGTTATTGATCCTGTTTATGGCTTCTCTTCGCTACTTTATGGCCAAGATGGAGCTATTATCAGCTCATGACACATAATTGATGAAGAAATGCAATGACTACTTCAAAACTGGTCATGCAGATCTGAATGAGGCCCAGATAATCGACATCCTCGGATCAGGTGTTTCTGACCGAGCAGTTGAGGCTTATTAATATCTGAAATGTTTGATCGATCGTGCAGTTGTCAATAATATGGCATATTACGAGATGATTGAAGATCTCCAGGGTACCATCGAGGAACTCCAACAATAATATAAGGAGTCTACTTCCCTTTTGCATCAGGGGTATGAGAAAAAATACTAGCAACTAAATGCTGACAAAGGATGTTGGAGCAGGAAAATAATGTTTTGCGAGAAGAGATATCCCAACTACAATCTGCAGTATCTTCCTCGGGAGCCTTGGTCCCTGTCAATGACGAAGGTTTCTCTTTCTTGGAGGTAGAGAATGCCAACTTAAGAGATGAGTTGGAAACTTTAAAAAGGGCTAGATCCTCCTCGTCTACTCGTGGACGAGCAAGGTCTTCTTCTCGGGGACGAGAGAGAACTGCTTGGATTTCAATTAAAGAGGAGAGGACTCAATCAGCCTTGGAGAATCAGGCATTCCAGTTGGATGGAAAAAAATCAAGCCTTAGCAGAGATGTCCAATAAGATTCTGAACCTCAACAAGCAACTTTCTACACAAAACTCTGCCTTGGAAAATAAAGAAAATCTGGTGAAGAATCTTCTTGAGCAACTAGAGAGGTTGACTTACCAATTCCATAAATAGCCCAGAGAGTTTTGGATGGTTGGTTACAATGAAGCCCTCTACCATCTTGATGACCGAATCCAGCAGTCAAATAACGAGGGGTACAAGCAAGGATAGTTGAATGCACTGGGTGTGCTGAAATTGGAGCAGGGTCACTACTTATGGGATTATTATGATCCTGGATTGCTTGAGTTGGCCGTGCCTCCTTTTAAGATCGACATGAGTTGGATTCCTGCTCGGGCAATTCCTTAGTGCTTGATCTCAAAGTACCTCGGCGATTACAACCTTCATTCAAATTTTGACATATCTCGCCCAGAGCATTTGCTTGATCAGCCATCAGTGATGAATGTTCAAATGCTTCGAGATGTAAATTTCATAAACTCTCCTTATGCCTTATACAATCCTCCTGCTGGATTAGAACCTGTTTCAAAGGCAGAAGGGAAAAAACTAATAAAGTAGGGTCTTTAATGTAATGACTTATAATTTTCACAGCATATGTAATTCTTCTTAATTTGAATGAAGAAAATTTTCATCTTTTGCTATTTTATTTTCTTCCAAGTATTTTGCAGAATGTCTTTTTTTGTGAATACATACATATTTTGATATGCTATTCTGTTTTATTTTTTTATTGTAGTGACTTATCACTCTTTGATTCTAAGCAATGAAACGACTTACATCCCATGATCCTTCTTAGTTTAACCAACCGAAGTTGATTGGAATTGATTTACCGACCAACCAGAGTTGGTGGATATTGGTTCCCGACCAACCGGAGTTGGCGATAATTTGTTCCGACCAACCGGAGTTGGAGGAGATTAATTTGCCGACCAACCGGAGTTGGTGGATATTTGTTCCCGACCAACCAAAGTTGGAGGAGATTAATTTGCCGACCAACCGGAGTTGGTGGATATTTGTTCCCGATCAATCGGAGTTAGAGGAGATTAATTTTGCCGACCAACCGGAGTTGGTGGATATTTGTTCTCGACCAACCGGAGTTGGAGGAGATTAATTTTCCGACCAACCGGAGTTGGTGGATATTTATTCCCGACCAATCGGAGTTGGAATAGATTAATTTGCCTACCAACTGGAGTTGGTGGATATTTGTTCCCGACCAATCGGAGTTGGAGGAGATTAATTCTGAACTTGATGTATAGTGTGTAGCACTAATACTCCGAAAAAATTTCAACAAAGAGAAAGAACTGGGTAAAACATTCCACACTTTATTCATACTGAAGAAAACTTCATTTACATAGGAATCCCAACTACTGATAATACTTGCATAAATGCTCTGTATTCCACGCATTCTTAAATTCTTTTCCCTCCAAGGTTTCAATCCTGTATGTTCCTGGTCGAACAACTTCTGTTACTCTGTAGGGTCCATGCCAGTTAGCTTCCAGTTTATTGTGCTTTTGAATTACTTTCTTTAGCACATAGTCTCCTTCCTTCAAATCGCACTTCTTTACCCTCGTATTATAAAACAGAGCTGTTCGTTGTTGGTATGCAGCATTTCTGATTGATGCTTCTTCTCTAACTTCCTCGAGCATATCTAGATCTAATCGCCTCATCAAGTCACTGATAGGAGAATTGAAATTCAGCACCCTGTGTGTGAGGAGGCCCAACTCGGCAGGTATAACAGCTTCACTTCCAAATGCCAATATGTATGGAGATTCTCCTGTTGCTACTCGCGGTGTAGTACGATAAGCCCACAACATAGAATGTAGCTCATTAATCCAATTTGCCTGGGCATCATCCAGTCATTTTTTAAACCCTTCAGTAGCGTTCTGTTCGTCACCTCAGTATGTCCATTGCTCTGGGGATGGCCTGGTGCAGAATGGGTCTTCAATATGTTTGACTGATGACAATATGCAGCGAACTCCTCGTTGTCGAACTGAGTTCCATGATCTGTGATGAATGCATGGGGAAGAACATATCTACAAATAATATTCTTTCAAATAAATTGATACACCTTGTCATACGTCATATCAATAAGAGGCTCAACTTCTACCCATTTAGTAAAGTAATCCACAACGACCAAGAGGTATTTAAATCTTCCTCGGGTCGTTGAAAGCGGCCCGACCAAGTCTATTCCCCATATGGCGAATGGCCAAGGAGACATGATGGGTGTTAGCAATGCTTGGGGAGTTCTTCCAATAGAGGAGAAACGCTGACATTTATCACATTTCTTGGCATAAGCTACACAATTAGCTCTCATCGTCGGCCAGTAATAACCTTGTGTTGTCATTCTTTGCAAGAGTGTCCGATCTGCTACATGGGCTCCACAAGACCCTTCATGGACCTCTTCAATCAAATTTTCACCTCGAAGGGATGGACACATCTTTGCAAACCTGCTATAATTCCTCGTCTGTATAAAATTGAAGCCCTAATACCATTGACTCACTTGAGTCTATATTGTATAAGTGCTCATCTAGTTTGGAAATTGTGACAAAATTGTGTCTACCTAGAAACCAAAGAGCCTCAGAATTGCTATGCCTATTCATCTCTCTTTCTTGTGATGATCAAGAGACTATTGCCAACACTCACACACTTAGAATTCAATTTTTGCACATCATATTGCATAATAATGTGTGTACAATGTGTTGAGTGTGTTTAAATCCCTAAGTTTGATTTTTAATAATTTTTTTGGGATTTTTTAAATATTTTTTAAACAATGTATTTATAATTAAAACTTGATTTAAAAAGTTTTGGGGTCAATCTATTAATATCATTTGTTGTGTATTATGGCCTAAAGTTACCTTGGGTAGAATCCAAAAGCTGCAGAGACTTCAGGGTTGTCTTTGTACTTAGTTTAGATGCGCGTTTTATATCCTTTTACTAGCCAACACTTGTCTGCCTCTGATTGGTTAGATTTGTGTTTCTTTACTGAGACAACAAACGCGTGTGTTATCAGCCCTTGGATCATTCCTTATTAATGGCCTGCATGTTGCCTTGATGAATCCCCGTGTAACTTTTTAAGCCAATCAACGTTCGTTTAAGCACCGCCTTGTGTGAGCCCTTAGATTCAAGTCAATTTAAATTGACTCGATCTCAGCCCTTGGTTTGGATCAGATATCTTGAACCTTCCTCTCACCCTATAAAAAGGGCCCTTCTCTCAGACTTCGAAGATTTTTGGCCATTTCATTTCCTCTGAGAAATTAAGAGAGTAAAGAGAGAAAAGAGAAGAGAGAAGAGAGGGAAGAGAGAAACCAGAGAGAGAAGAAAGTTAGAAACCCTAACTTCGTCCAAATCCTTTCAAAAACCTAACCCAAACACTTCTTCAAAACACCATAACCAAAAACACCATCTTGTGTGTTCTTGAGTGTTTGAGAGTTTGAGTTGAGTTATCTTGGTTGCTGTAACCTTGTGTTCGTGAGATCTTGTTTCCAACTTAGACTTTTACTTACATCTAGTTTCTGTTTCCATAGAAATCTCAGATCTGAGTTATTCATGTTACATTACACTTAGTTTCATTTTATTTCTCATCTTGAGAAATATATTGTTGATTGTTTTCTCTAAAACGTTTTCTTACTTTGAAATCGACAATAAATGCTTTTTGTTTCTTATTCTTGTAAAACTAAACCTTTGACCTAGTTTGGAATCTCACTTGGAGGTTTTCAATCTCAAAAAGTTTTGTTTTAAATTCTGAGATTGATTAAGACCTTGTCTGTCTTCCTAGCAAGGTATCCGTGGATTCTGGGATAGATTGAAAGGTCAAATAAGGTTCAAAGTTTTCTAAGAAGAAAGAAAAAGATAAGATCACAGCATATAGTGTAAACTGTAATTTGTTAGGACTGTTTGTACTTAATAAATGTGTGTGTGTGCATGCATGTGTTAGAGAGCACCTTCACAAACACTTGCACCCTACAACACGAAAAGTGTTGGTGATAAGATCTTGAGAACATAAGTCGACGTAAAGTGCTGGAACAAATCAGAAGTTGACAAACTGGGAGAACTACATCTACAATTAGAATTGCAGAGAAGTTTAAGGACACCAGAGGGTACATTCCTAAACTTATATAGGTCTGAGTTGTTTTCATGTTAGTTATATAGTTTGTAACTCATATATTTGTTTTAGTGGATTTTTCTTTTTACTCCGTAGAGGGAGTCGTGGATGTTTCCTCAATTAGTGAGGTTTTACCACGTAAGAAATTGTGAACAAAAGCCTTCTACATTTTCTCATCTCATTCTTGGTTGTGCTGTGTTTAAAACTGGTTTAAACTATCTTTTAAACTTGTTGCTTAAATCTTGAACAGATCTCGTACATACTATTTTATTAAACACATCTTGTGATTAATCCTTTTTGATTTAAGAAAAGAGTTTCTTCAAAAAACAACTCGGAGTTACTTAAATAGTTTATTTTCATAAACGGATTTAGTAACGCATTTTTCAATTGGTATCAGAGCTTTGTAAAACTGCTTTTAAAAGATCCTGTGTTTCTGAAATTGTTTTCTGAAAATCAAAGATGGACGAGAAAAATGAAAGATTTGGTAACTTGACCAGACCTCCAATCTTTGATGGAACCAATTTTGCTTACTGGAAAGTAAGGATGATTGCTTTCATTCAAGGAACTTTGGGAGATGATGTCTGGGACATTGTTGAAAATGGTTATACTTTTCCTACTAAACCAGCCAACGAAGGAAGTAATGAGAGGGTTAAGAAAGCTCTAAGTGAGTTCACTCAAGAAGAGAAACAAGTTTCTCGAAATAACAATAAAGGAAAGAATGCTATATTTATGTCTATAAATGAACATGAGTTCAAAAGAATCTCATCCTGTACCACTTCTAAGGAAGCTTGGGACACCTTAGTCACTGCTCATGAAGGAGACACTAGAGTTAAGGCTGCAAAACCCAAATGCTTATCCAGCAGTATAACTCCTTAATTATGTCTGAGACTGAATCATTTGATGACTTCTATATGAACCTGACTGATATTGTGACCAAACTGCATGCTAATGGGATAACCTATGATAGACAAGAAATTGTATCTAAAATTCTGAGATCATTACCACAGAAGTTTGATAACAAAAGATATGCTTATGAGGAAATGTGTGATATAAATCTCACTCCTGAATTACTTAGTAGTAAATTAAGAACTGTGGAAATGGAACTGGAATTTAAGAAACAATTAACCCTATCCCATAGGAAACAGACTAGTTCCAATCTAAGCTTCTCTTCTAAATTGATTAAACCTGAGTTTAACACTTCCAATGATGAATCTGATGAGGACTGCGATATAGAGAGTTTGGACAATCAGATTGCCTTAATGACTAAACAGTTCAAGAAAATCATTAAGTTTAGAACAAAGTGGCAAATAAACAAGGCAAGTCAAATTATCCAACTCCCTCTAGTCACAGACCTCATGAGAAAAACAATGACAAAAATCACAAAGACTCTCACGCTAGACCTAACAGAGACCTTAAGAAGACTGAAGGCTATAGATGTGGTAAACTGGGTCACATTGCATAAGACTGTAGAGTTAATTTGAACACTCAAAACAAACATACTAGGGCTAACATCTGCAAAATATGGGATGATTCAAGTGACTCTGAAAATTAGGAACCCGAGTCATCAGATGTTTTTTATCCTTGCATGTCCTTCTTTGCCAAGATTATTTATAATGATGACATGCCTATGTTTGTTAATGAGGATGAACCTAATAATTCTATGACTGATACTTTGAATGTGGTTATTACTGATTTAGATGCTTTGATTACTGAGAATGTTGCATGTACTACCTCGGGGTGTGTGAGTAAAAGGGATGGCGATAATGGCGATGTCAATGGGTGTGTGAGTTTAACAAATGAATCGTTAGGGGTCACTCCACACACCACACTTAGTGACTCGGATAATGAAGACCTCCCAGACATTCACACACTTTACACTAAGACTCTCAAGAAAAGCGCTAGACTAGAAAAGACTGTTAAAGATCTTACCAAGAAATTGGAAGATTTAAGCATGATGGTTAAACTGAATGCTGAAGAGTACACTACCCAATGTTTAACTCATGAAAGTGAAATTAAAGTTTTTGATGAAAAACTAAAAAATTTGACTGAAACAAATGAAATTCTGGAGAAAAAATACAAAGGAACATTGTTAGAATTGGAACAAACCAAAGAAAAGACAACAACTGTTTTAAAAAAATTTACAAAATTTAAAAATAATTCTAACTGTTTTGATCAATTTGTTGCTGAATCTAAAACCAATTCTGATGATCGAACTGGTATAGGATTTTGTCCCAATTTGAAAACACAAACAAAACATTTTGAAACTATCAAGTTTGTGTCAGGAGGCAAAAGACCTATTGAAACATGTCCAGATTTTCATTCCATAAAAACTGAGTTTGATTCAAAAAATCAAAGTTTTAACATTGGGGAATCAAGTTGCTCTAAGCTTAAAAGTTCACCTAAGGCTAAATACGTCTGTCCTTCTATTAGGAAGAGTGAGTCTGCATTCAAGACTGTCACACCTAGAAGTAGAGTTCAACCTCAAAACTCTATGAAACCTTTGTTTAGAGACTTTCCTAAGGAGACCCCCATCTTGAGCAATCTTTATTGCTCCTACTGTGACATATATGGCCACTCTTTCGATGGTTGCTATGATAGGAGACTTATTAAACCTATCTATAATCCTCGTACTTACCTGAACTTTAACTATTCTAGGAGGAGTCAAAACAATTGTATACTTCCTACACAGCCAGATAAAAACTCTAACTATAGAAAGAGAAAGACCAAACCTAAAAGAACATTCGCTAGAAGGAATCCTAAGCACTTTTCTAAACCAAATGCTCATGTCTTTCACAAAACTCAAAATCATGCGCAAAACATTTTTCAGCAAAAATCTAATGCTCGTAAATTTTATCAGTTGAGGGCTAATAAGCGCAAGATGAAAACTAAAGCAATTTGGATTAGAAAAGATGATCTATTACCTCAGATGAAGTGTAATATTGTTGTTACTGCTTTAAAAGCCGAACACACATCATCTGGTTGGTATTTAGACTCTGGATGTTCTAAGCACATGACTGGAGATGAATCTAAACTTTTAAACAAAACCAGATTTGCTGGTGGTAAAGTTATTTTTGGTGATGGAGTTTCATCTCAAATCATAGGCAAAGGAACTGTCCAAGAAGATGGGCTTCCTATTCTTAAAGATGTTCTTCTAGTTAAAGGTCTAAAGGCCAACTTACTTAGTATTTCGCAATTTTGTGACTCAGACCATAATGTTACCTTTTCAAAGAATAATTGCAAGATTTTAAATGAAAAAGGTGAATGCATAATTACTGGATTCAAAACTCCTAACAACTGCTATACTGTCAAGAACAATTTTGAAACTTGTAATGTTGCCAGAATGGATGACAACGAGATATGGCATAACAGAATGGGTCACATAAATTACTATAGTCTTAGTAAATTGTCTACTCATGACATATTAAGAGGAATTCCAAAAATTAAACCCATTCATAATATTGTTTGTAGTTCCTGTCAAGAAGGTAAAATTGTTAAGGCCCCTCATAAGAAAGTCAAAGATATTCTCACCTCTAATCCCTTAGAACTCATCCATATGGACCTAATGGGTCCTTCCCAAACTGTTAGCCTTTGTGGACACAGTTATATCTTAGTTATGGTTGATGACTTCACCAGATTTACTTGGGTAGCCTTTTTAAAACAAAATTCTGACACTTTTCAGACCTTCCTAAAAATTCTTCTTAGGATTGAAAATGAAAAGGACATTCAAGTAAATAGAATCCGTAGTGATAGAGGTGGTGAATTCAAAGACACTGGTATTGTAGAATACTGTGACTATAATGGTTACAAACACGAGTTCAGTGCTCCTAAGACTCCTCAATAAAATGGAATCGCCGAGAGAAAGCATCGTACCTTGCAAGAGATGGCACGTGTCATGTTACATGCCAAGAATTTACCTAAATATTTTTGGGTAGAATCTATTCGTACTGAGTGTCATATCATTAATAGGGTCTATCTTAGAAAGAATTCCAAACAAACCCCTTATGAACTTTGGTACAATAAGAAGCCTAATCTCAAATACCTTAGAACCTTTGGCAGTACTTGTTATGTATGCAAAGATAGGGAACATTTATCTAAATTTGAGAGCCGGGGAGATAAAGCCATATTTTTAGGATACTCGCCTAGCAGTAGAGCTTATCGAGTGTATAATCTTCGCACTAAAACCATGATGGAATCCATAAATGTAATTGTTAGTGACACTACTGTAGAAAGCAAGACTGGTGAATTACCTATTGAAGAAGAGTCTTCAAATATTTTAGAAAATGACCCTTCTGAAATAGATAATTCATTACCTATTGAGACACCTGAAGTACCTAACTGGGTTTCTAAAGATCATCCCATAAACAACATTGTTGGCAACCCTAGTGAGCCAGTGCGTACAAGATCCCAACTTAGAAATTATGCACATTATGCATGTTTTGTTTCCCTTGTGGAACCAAAGAATGTTAATGAGGCATTAAATGAAACTCACTGGATTTCTGCTATGCAGGATGAACTTTTACAATTTGTCATTCATGATGTATGGTATCTTGTTCCACGTCCTGATCACAAAAAGGTTGTTGGTACTCGTTGGATTTTCAAAAATAAAACTGATGAAAATGGGATAATAATTAGAAATAAAGCTAGATTTGTTGCTCAAGGATACTCCCAAATAGAAGGAATTGATTTTAACGAGACCTTTTCTCCTGTTACTCGTTTAGAATCAGTTCGTCTGCTTTTCGCTATAGCTTGTCACATGCGTTTTACATTATATCAAATGGATGTCAAATCTGCGTTCCTTAATGGAATACTGGCTGAGGAAACCTATGTAGAACAACCTAAAGGGTTCATTGACCCTAAGCATCCAAATCATGTATTTCGTCTGAAAAAGGCTTTGTATGGTCTTAAACAGGCTCCTAGAGCTTGGTATGAGCGTCTTTCCAGTTTTCTTTTAGATAAAGGTTTCAAAAAAGGTGGAAATGACCAAACTCTATTTGTCAAACATTTTGACAAACACATTACTATTGCCCAAGTATATGTAGACGATATTATTTTTGGATAAACTTCTTCCTCAGAAGTAAAATCCTTTTCTGAAATTATGAGTAAGGAATTTCAGATGTCCCTTATGGGGGAGTTACAGTTCTTTCTAGGTCTCCAAGTTAAACAAAATTGAGAAGGACTATTTGTTTCGCAATCTAAGTACGCTTTAGAGATTGTTAAGAAATTCGGCCTTGCGAGTGCTAAAAATGCTAAAACACCCATGAGTACTACGCTAAAACTCTTTAAAGATGAAAATGGAACATCTGTAGATCCAAGTCTGTATCGTAGTATGATAGGAACTTTACTATACCTTACTGCCTCGCGACCTGATATTATGTATGCTGTGTGTGTATGTGCTCGATATCAAAGTAACCCTAAAGAGAGCCACTTGAATGCTGTTAAGCGTATCATTAAATATGTAAATGGCACTCTAAATCTAGGACTTTGGTACACTAATGACACACCAAGCACTATAATTGGGTACACTGATGCTGATTGGACTGGGTGTACTGATGATAGTAAAAGCACTTCAGGAGCATGTTATTATATAGGTAATAACTTGGTAGGATGGAGTAGTAAAAAACAAAACTGCACATCACTCTCAACAGCTGAATCTGAATACATAGCCGTTGGCAGCTGTTGTGCTCAATTAATGTGGCTTAAACAAATGCTAAGGGATTATGGTATTCAAGAAAACCAATTGCATCTCTATTGTGATAATCAAAGTGCGATTAATATTTTTAAAAATCCTGTTCAACACTCGCGAACAAAGCATATTAAAATAAGACATCATTTTATACGTGAATTGGTTGAATCTAAGGAATTAGAAATCAATTATCTTCCTACTGATCTACAACTCGCATATATGTTTACCAAACCTCTAGATTATAATCGATTCATTTCATTAGGTAAATCTATTGGTATGGTTTATACTGACTAATCTTTTTGCTGTTTATCCAAGTTTTTCCCTTTGTCCATTTGAGACAAAATGGGGGAGAAATTTGAGTCTATTCAACTCTTGCATATTCTAAACAACTTGATCTTAGTGAATTATTGCAGGTTCTTGTTGTTCCGTTACTCTCAACAGTTGTAATAGGGTATTCAAATGTACTTAGTTGAGTTATGTACTTTTTGATTTATAGGCATTGGGTAGATAGAATTTTGATAGGAATTAGTTTTTCTTATTTTATTTTGTTGCCCTACGAGTCCAAGATGACTCAAAGGAGATTTTGTCTCATATTTCCAAAGGGGGAGATTGAAGCCCTTATACCTTTGACTCACTTGAGTCTATATTGTATAAGTGCTCATCTAGTTTGGAAATTATGACAAAATTGTGTCTACCTAGAAACCAAAGAGCCTCAAAATTGCTATGCCTATTCATCTCTCTTTCTTGTGATGATCAAGAGACTATTGCCAACACTCACACACTTAGAATTCAATTTTTGCACATCATATTGCATAATAATGTGTGTACAATGTGTTGAGTGTGTTTAAATCCCTAAGTTTGATTTTTAATAATTTTTTGGGATTTTTTAAATATTTTTTAAACAATGTTTTTATAATTAAAACTTGATTTAAAAAGTTCTGCGGTCAATCTCTTAATATCATTTGTTGTGTATTATGGCCTAAAGTTACCTTGGGTAGAATCCGAAAGCGACAGAGGCTTCAGGGTTGTCTTTATACTTAGTTTAGATGCACGTTTTATATCCTTTTACTGGCCAACACCTGTCTGCCTCTGATTGGTTAGATTTGTGTTTATTTACTGAGACAACAGACGCGTGTGTTATCAGCCCTTGGATCATTCCTTATCAATGGCCTGCATGTTGACTTGATGAATCCCCGTGTAACTTTTTAAGCCAATCAACGTTCGTTTAAGCACCGCCTTGTGTGAGCCCTTAGATTCAAGTCAATTTAAATTGACTCGATCTCAGCCCTTGGTTTGGATCAGATATCTCGAACCTTCCTCTCACCCTATAAAAAGGGCCCTTCTCTCAGACTTCAAAGATTTTTGGCCATTTCATTTCCTCTGATAAATTAAGAGAGTAGAGAGAGAAGAGAGAAGAGAGAAGAGGGGGAAGAGAGAAACCAGAGAGAGAAGAAAGTTAGAAACCCTAACTTCGTCCAAATCCTTTCAAAAACCTAACCCAAACACTTCTTCAAAACACCATAACCAAAAACACCATCTTGTGTGTTCTTGAGTGTTTGAGAGTTTGAGTTGAGTTATTTTGGTTGTTGTAACCTTGTGTTCGTGATCTTGTTTCCAACTTAGACTTTTACTTACATCTAGTTTCTGTTTCCATAGAAATCTCAGATCTGAGTTATTCATGTTACATTACACTTAGTTTCATTTTATTTCTCATCTTGAGAAATATATTGTTGATTGTTTTCTCTAAAACGTTTTCTTACTTTGAAATCAACAATAAATGCTTTCTGTTTCTTGTTCTTGTAAAACTAAACCTTTGACCTAGTTTGGAATCTCACTTGGAGGTTTTCAATCTCAAAAAGTTTTGTTTTAAATTCTGAGATTGATTAAGACCTTGTCTGTCTTCCTAGCAAGGTATCCGTGGATTCTGGGATAGATTGAAAGGTCAAATAAGGTTCAAAGTTTTCTAAGAAGAAAGAAAAAGATAAGATCACAGCATATAGTGTAAACTGTAATTTGTTAGGACTGTTTGTACTTAATAAGTGTGTGTGTGTGCATGCATGTGTTAGAGAGAACCTTCACAAACACTTACACCCTACAACACGAAAAGTTTTGGTGATAAGATCTTGAGAACATAAGTCGACGTAAAGTGCTGGAACAAATCAAAAGTTGACAAACTGGGAGAGCTACATCTACAATCAGAATTGCAGAGAAGTTTAAGGACACCAGAGGGTACATTCCTAAACTTATATAGGTCTGAGTTGTTTGCATGTTAGTTATATAGTTTGTAACTCATATATTTGTTTTAGTGGATTTTTCTTTTTACTCCGTAGAGGGAGTCGTGGATGTTTCCTCAATTGGTGAGGTTTTACCATGTAAAAAATTGTGAACAAAAGCCTTCTACATTTTCTCATCTCATTCTTGGTTGTGGTGTGTTTAAAACTGGTTTAAACTATCTTTTAAACTTGTTGCTTAAATCTTGAACATATCTCGTACATACTATAAACACATCTTGTGATTAATCCTTTTTGATTTAAGAAAAGAGTTTCTTCAAAAAATAACTCGGAGTTACTTAAATAGTTTATTTTCATAAACGACTTTAGCAACGCATTTTTCAAAAATGCCATTAGTTAATACATAACGAGCAGCTTGAAACTTTAACTTCTTGGCTGCGAGTTTATCAGTTGGTAATGCCCCCTCCTCAATATAGACCCTGATGGGATCCATCCAAGATGGTCCTAAATCAAGGAAAATGAAATTCATCATCATATCTTTGTCAATGCTCCTGCTAGCCAAGATTTCTATTGGGATTGTTCTTCGTAGCTCGGTACGTGTGGCTGAGGCTAATCGAGCCAAGGCATCTGCTCTTGCATTCTCCAATCTTGGTATTCTAATTAACTGCACTGCATTAAAGCTCGATACAATCTCCATTGCTTTTGCATGATACTTAATAATTAATTCTCCTTTTGTTTCGTATACCCCCCAGCATTTGATTTACTATCAACTATGAGTCACTGAATACAATGACCTACTTTGCCTTCATGGTTTTTGCTAGACTAAGACCTGCAATCATAGCTTCATATTCAGCTTCATTATTAGAAGCCTTAAATTGAAAGCGCAGAGCATACTCTACACCGATCTCATCCGGGCTGTTTAAAATAATCCCTGCCCCACAACCTGTAGTGCAAGATGAGCCATCCACATATGGATTCCATATAGGTACCTCATCCTCAAATTTTTGATCGAACAAAGTTCCTCGGTGGATTATTTGTTGCTTCTTTATATCCTCCTCTAGCACTTCTTACTTTTCGTCGACCATCTTCTCTTGCTCTTCAGCCGACTTAAGTTGGCCGGGGTTTAAATTTGATGATCCTGTAACATCTACAGGCTGGTCGGTATTCAACTTTTGCTCTTCAAAGGTGTCAGGATAGGTGAACTCTGCGATAAAATCTGCCACTGCCTGCCCTTTAAATGACGATCTAGGCTCATAAACTATGTCATATTCCCCAAGTTCTACTGCCCAGTACATCAATCTCCCTGATTTTTCTGGTTTATGAAGAGCTTGCCTTAACGGCATATCAGTATACACGACTATGGTATGAGCTTGGAAATATGACCTCATTCTTCTACTCGCTTCGATCAACGCTAGTGCCAACTTTTCCAGTCTTGGATATCTGATTTCTGCTCCTCGGAAGGCCTTGCTAGTGTAATAAATTGGTTTTTGCACTCCATCCTCCATTCTTATTAACGCCGAGCTCACTGCGTTTTCTGAAACTGCTAGATACAAGTATAGTCTTTCTTCCATCACTGGTCTGGACAACAATGGAGGTGCTCCTAGGTATTTCTTTAACTCTTGAAAGGCCTTCTCGCATTCATCATTCCATTCAAACATTTTTCAGAGTGTTTTGAAGAAAGGGAGACATCTATCAGTTACTCGTGACACAAATCTATTAAGTGCTATAACTCGCCTTGTGAGACTTTGCACTTCCTTCTTCGTCGTTGGAGATCGTAGCCCCAATAGAGCCTTGATCTTTTTAGAGTTGGCTTCAATATCACATTGGTTGACAATATACTCGAGAAACATGCCTTCTCGTACTCCGAATATGCATTTGGTAGGGTTCAACTTCATTTGATATTTATCTAGTTGATCAAAGGTCTGGCCTAGGTCAATTAGATGATCAGCAGCTTTCTTGCTCTTCGTCAGCATATCGTCAACAGAAACTTCCATATTGTGACTGATTTGCTTTGCAAACACCTTGTTCATCAACCGCTGATATGTTGCACCTGCATTTTTAAATCCAAAAGGTATAACATTATAACAATAAGTTCCCATAGGGGTGATAAAAGAGGTACTCTCCCTGTCTTCAGGTTTCATTTTAATCTGGTTGTAACCAGAATAAGCATCCATGAAGCTCAACAACTCGTGTCTCGAGGTAGCATCCACTAATTGATCAATTCGGGGCAAAGTAAAATGATCCTTTGGGCATGCCTCGTTGAGGTCAGTGAAATCAACACACATCCTCCACTTGTTATTCTTCTTCTTCACCATCACCACATTAGCTAACCAATCAGGATATTTGACATCTTCAATAAAGCAGGCTTTCTAAAGCTTCTCGACCTCTTCTTGTATAGCTTGGTTCTTTTCAGGGCTGAACATTCTTCGTCGTTGCTTTACTGACTTGATCTCCTTGTTCACATTAAGCTCGTGACATAGGAAGGCTGGGTCTATCCCTGGCATGTCTTCGTAGCTCCATGTAAAAGTTTGTTTTCTGCTTTTTAGGAAGGCTATCAATTCCTGTTTTAGTGAGGCATCCAACGATGAACCGATTTGAGTTGTTCGTTCCGGGTGTTCATCGTCCAGAATGACATTTTCAGTTGCTTCCACCACCTGGCCTTTTACGAGATGCGACTCGTCTCTAGGATCTAATGTTTCAATTTCTGCACCTTCATCCACTTGATCAGTAGTCATCTTTTTCCTAGATTTTTCCAGTTCTTCCTGTTCGGCAGATGAATAGTATCATTCCCGAGCTACTCTCTGATCGCCTTTCACAATTCCAACTCCAAAATTGGTTGGAAATTTTAGGCATTGATGTACAGTAGATGGCACTGCTTCGAAGTTTTTTAGACCTACCTTTCCCATGATAATATTGTAGGATGATTGGACATTTTTATCCATTACAAAAAAGTGTACTTTTTCTATTCGACAAGCAGGCCATGTACCGATAAGAATATCCAACTTGATCGTCCCAAGTGGAAAAACTTTTTCTCAGGTAAAACCCAGGAGGGGCCTGTGATAAGGCTCTAACTGAGACAACTTCAGATTTAAGCTGTCAAAGCATGAGTAGAACATGATGTTCGTTGAGATGCCATTATCCACCAGTACTCTTGAGATCATTACTTTCTTCATCCTCATTTTGATCACCAATGGATCATCATGAGGATATAGCACACCTACGAGGTCATTTTTAGAGAAACCGATGACCAGTTTATCTTTGTTCACCTTCCTCGGGCGATCATCCTCAGCTAGATTTATTCGTTGAATGTATGAGCAAGCTTGAGCCTCATTGAGGTAAGCTTTCCTTTCTGTAGTAAGATCTCCTCCTCCTGCATCACCACCTGTAATGACATTACATTCAAATGATCCAAAGTGGATTGAAAATACCTCGCGTTCTGGCTGTCTTGGTCTTTTAGGGAGATCGGGGTCATCTTCGGGATCATCTTCATGATCTCTTTTCTTGTCGTCTTTTGTCCGAAGAGCAGATTTAGACCTTTGTCTTCCTCGTTCGCTGGTTCGACCTCCGCTTTGACGATCAACATACTTGGTTAATTTTCCTCGTCTAATGAGTGCTTCAATTTCATTCTGGAGAGCTATGCAGTTTTTGGTCGTGTGACCATGGTCCTTATGGAACTCGCAATATTTGGACTTATTCCTCTTGTCAGTATCTGCCTTCATTTTTTCAGGCCAGTGTAGCTCCTCGCTGTTTTTGATCTCTTCCAGAACGTGGTTTATATCTACCTTCAAAGGAGTATAATTTCCAAATTTCTTTAATTGTTCCAATGCTTGCTTTGCTTTTAATTACTTGTTGCCACCAATGTTCTTCTGCTCCTTCTTCTCAACCTTATCGGCCTCAACTTTGGTCTCTTTAGTGTCCATATTCTTCTTTGCAGCCATAGCTTCCTCGGCATTCATGATTTTGGCTGCTTTTGCCAACAGTTCTGCCATGGTCCTGGGCGGATCTTTGGCCAAAGTGTAGTTTAGTTTATTAGGCAACAGTCCACTCATCAAAGCAGTAATCACAGTTTTCTCCTCATAATCAATTACTTCTAGTTTCTCTTTATTGAAACGAGTAATGTAATCCCTGGTGCTTTCACCTGCCTTTTGTCTAACACTCAATAAGTGTGCTAGTCGTTTAACAGGATTTTGCTCCAAAATAGAAATTTCTAATAAAGAGCTCGACCAGTTGAAAGAAAGTCGCAATCTTCCCCCGAGGAAGATTATTATACCATATTTGAGCAGATTCGGTAAGAGTTCCTGAAAATGCCCCGCATCTCATCTCATTTGGAACTGCATATATATCAGCAGCAGCTTGGTATCGTTCTATGTGGAGAACATGATCAGCTTTTTATTGTATTTTGGTGTTACTACAGGAGCTTTGAATTTTGATGGTGTAGGAAAATCCACGATTGCTTATACAAATGGTGTCCCTCGGAAAAAAGTCCTTTGTAGAGGGTTCTTGGTTTTGGCCATCTCCCATAATCTATCCTCCAACCTTTGAATTGAGCCCTTCCACGCATCATTTCCTTCCTCGATCCTATTGGTTTGAGTAACTGATCGTGTTTAATCTGCCTCTTGGTATCTTTCACGACGAGCAACTGGTCGTGATTAGGCAGAGCCTTCCTTTAAATCAGATGGTCGTTGAGATTTCCTCGGCACAATCCTAGGGGGACTTCTATTCCTCCTAGGACCCAAATGATCAAAAGTACAGACTCTACTCAACCTTTCAAGAGCACTTTTCCTTTCTGGAGATTGAGTCATGTTTTGTTGAGTGTCTGTAGCTTGTACCGAGGAAGTCCATCTAGGCTGATAAGAAGGATCATGAGATCTCTCAGTACGATATGAATCGGTGCATCTGGATCGAGATTCCTCTGAGAATAACGTTCGCCTACTTCACGAAGAAGGTAACCGGGTATTTCTCTGAATGCTTCGCTGTCCTGACTGGACCGACGTTCCACCTTGGATAGTTTGCATTAGTTATCGCATGGTCTCTTGCATGACCGTCTGGCCCTGGGCTAAATTAGCCATTATACCAGCTAGATCTTGGACATTTGGAGGAATCCCAGCGTTTCGATTACTGGATTCTGGATGATCAGCCATTGATGATGAATGGGTTTGGTGAAAAACGATGATTACAGTCGATTCCCACTGACGGCGCCAATCTGTTGATGTAAAAATTAGATTATCTCTAATTAATCAATCACATATAAAATAAACGAGACAACAGATTTTTAAAGTGGTTCAACCTTGAAAGAATGGCCTACGTCCACTGTTTTTGTTATTGCTGACTGTTTGCTTAGAATGCTCGATAATGGATTTTACCAAGAAATTCGGAGTCCCCTATGATGAGGAGGTTACAAAGTATTTATAGCCTTGAGGCTGTACAAATGAAAGGACAATGCGCTGTTCTCTAGTAGACATGTAAATCTGTATGATAATAATGAGCATTTAATGCGCAGTTGTCTTCTTGATTATACTGATGTGAGTGCTCTGTACGCTATGTAGCTCGGACCGCCTAAGTAGCTCGCCCTGCATGAGTTGCTCGGTACAATGAAGTTCCTTGGAGAACACTTGTTGCTCGGAACGCCTGAGTTGGTCGGGGATATTAAGTTCCTCGAAGTCAGTGTGTTGTTCAAAAAGTGTTTGTGGGTGCCATGTAGATTGACACGTGTCTCCACATAATTAATCCATGTCAGCAGACTAAATTTGGTATCAATAGGTACCAACTTGTCATCTTCTTGAGCCATTATTGCACAACCACGACTTCTTACTAAGTAAACATGTCAAAGACAACAAAAACATATCAAAGACAACAAAACTGAGTGTTAGTAGGGAAGTGCTCATCCACTTATTTCTGTGTTACGTGAGTGACTACTCATGATTTAATTCCTTAGATAGCTAATGGGTTATTCATGTTCTTGATCTTATTTGAGAGCTCTAACTTAGGGTTTCTCACGCATTCCCCTTATTAGCATTTATATCATAAATTATAGAATTCGTAGGTATTTATTGTGCACTTTTTCCTCTTGTGGCTAGGGAGTTGCTCGCACAACCTCATTTCTTGGGCACTGCCCACATAGCCCATTGATAACTAAGGGATTGCTCGTGTAGTCTGCTTAATTGGGAATTGTTCTTATAACTCACTAATAGCTGAGGGGTTACTCATATACCCCTCTACATTAGCCCCTTGAAAAAGTCTCTCGTAAATTTGGAAAGGGTGAGTTACGAATGAAATGTTATCTTGGGGTTTTAAAATAATCTTTTGTCATCTTTACCTTTTGTGTTGCATTTAATGCTCTGACACCCCTAGTTCTGTAAGATATGTTTACTTGTGCCTTGAGAGCCCACGTGTCACTTTGGGGAAGGATAGTCATGCTTCAAGTAATCATTACTCTCCTTTTGAATTTACAGTCCCTTTTTATCTTCCCAAGGTATAAATACTTTCCAAGACCTCTTCAAAACTTTTCCTTCAATTTATTTAATTTAGAGAGAGCAAACCTTTGGGAGTTATTAGTTTCCATATTTTTATGTTCAAACAAATAATAACTTTCCTTCACAAAATCACTTATTTTAATGGCGTCTACTTCATTCGTTATTTACATCTCTTATACTAGGATGATGATGGGTTCCCTACCTATTTAAATATTTATGGTAACCTCTGATGTGAACGAAACATCCATTGTTACCACCATAATGCTTCATGTTTCTTCCACTGCCCTAACCTTGGTGATAACGTTGGTGCTTCCAAGTCTCAAGTAGAGAGCGATGTTCTTCTTTTTTAAGTAAATCCCACTCAAAATACTTGGAGGTATGATTGAAAAATATTTCACTTCTTATATGTGTGCTCCTTTTTTGGTAAAGACAGTCATTTTATGGCTTCACTCGAGGGATTTGCTACTAGATTTGTTGCTATGTTGGTCGAAAACCCCCTTTTAAGGTTTCCAAAATATGAGAATACTTCGGTTGTTCTGCCCAATTGCATGTTGCAGAACTGAGTGGACAAAGGTGATTTTCCCTTTTCCAATATCAATTTTGATGTTTGTGCTGGAGTCCTCAGGGATTGAGAGGCTTAGGTTGATTATGTCGCGCCTATGGATATCTATATTGACTATCAATGGGTTGGGTTTGGAAAGGACTCTTAAAAGTTTAAAGAGATACACAATGAGCAAGATCGCGAGTGCTCTTAACATCCTGGTGTCTCGTTGGAGTATAAATTACTAGTTGGGGAGAATTATCCATTACTTTCGAGGATATCTATGAACTCACATGTATGCCTATTTTATGGAATCATATATTCACTGAAGGTTATGAAGACGCCAAAGAAAAGTCCTTGTATGAGGAGATACACAAATCATTAGGGGAGTATATACATTATGTGTGGCATACTCGCACTGGTATGAGCAAGCAATCATTTTAAAGTGGAAAAATGTATCAGTTCAGAGACTTTGAACCATTGTATAAAGATGAGGCCAAGACCAAGAATACCAAGAGTCAAGATGGTACTAAATTAAAAGACAATTGACATCTTGCTATATTTTTTATCACCTTTTTATCAAGGTTTTTATTCCAAGGGAGGCCTAACTAATCCCATCGTGACCTTCTATTTGTTTGGATATTAGGCTTGCTCGTGGCAAGATGTGCCACTCTTAGCTTAAACTTTGGGCTCCGTGTACACTTAGCTAGACCAGACACATTTTGATATAAAGAGTTCGCATGGACGATATGACGTATTTAACATAGTCATCCCTTTTATTCTTATAAAATTCCTTTTTAGCATTTCCCAAATTAGGATTGTGAACCTTTCTCATTGCATAAAAATACTTCTTGGATTTCTATATGGCATAGAAAGACTCCCATGCTTTCTCTTAGCCTTTTCTTAGAAAATATTGATGAGTTTTGCTTTAGTGCTTACGAGAGGAGGCTTGGAGGTATATTTACTTGGAATTTCTTTCCTTGGATCTCTCAACCTTTTAATCATCGCACAAATGTCAAGTTTATCCTGTTCGTTTCTTCCATTGAATTCATTTTAACTTGCATTCTTCCATCTCTAATTGAGCTAAGACAAGGGGTGGATTTTTATCACTCCGAGCGGATAGGGATACAATTGTGTATGATTAATGCACTTTTCCACTGACTTCCCGCTAATCATTCCCTTGAGTAATTATATTGGGAATTATATTTTATCCCCCGAGGGCATGGTCTATATGACTTCCAAATTTTCAAATTTCCTCGTGTCCACTCATGACTATCTTCCCTCTATCAGTCGCTCGTGATTTGTACTTTGGCAATGTCAAATTAAACTAATTAAGTCTTGCATGAAATATGTGCCCCATGAGTAATTTATTGAGACCATATCCACATTTGATAAATATTTAACCAAACTCACTCTCAAGGAAGCTCGACATTACAACCAAGTTGTGAGGCCTTCTCTTGATACAGTCACTCATATTTTGGTGAACCTAATTTATAAGGAAATAATCTACTCAAAGAACCCTGGAATAAAAGCTAATCAGACAAATTCCAAAGATAAGGGGAGAGATAAAACTTCCTCTAAAGGAAAAAATCCAAACATAAATGTTTCACACTTTGTTCCAGCTGAAATTGATGGGCCTTCCTCACCCGTATCTCCAATCAAAATTCGAGCAATTAGTAAAAAGATATAAGAAAACAAAAATACTTGTTTTGTTATCCCAATGGACTAAAGCTCTGATACATAAACTTTTAGTATAGTAGAGGCCTACTAAACTATTCGCGAGTGAGGATACAAGTATATCGAAACCACTATTACTCAATCATGCACTTCAATTACTTCTCATATTGTGAAGGTATTTTTGTTATTTCTCACTTAGTTTATAAAGATAAAAGTAATGGAGACACGAGTGCTTTCACAAAACATGCACAACACCTTTCTTATTTGAATAAGAACTTGTTAACTATGGAAATACACCTTCATATGATTATCATAGTTCATCTTCGAATGACATTGGGTTACTCACTATTAATAAATATCACTCAACTGATTCTTCATTTTTTTCACCATCTTCAAGAAATGTAGTATTGGACCTTGAGTAGTATTCTTTGAGTGACCATGATGATTCTATGGTTCCTTCTCCAAACACAACTATCCCCACCACTAAGTTGATTCCCTATGGGCATGTACCTCATTCAGAGCTAGTTTAACTTTTTATTTAATCAGTATATCCTTTGTGATTAATGTTATTTATTTATTATTTAAGCAGGTTTCATCTGTGGGGGTGAGTGGGGACCCAAGAGTAAATGCCATGTCTTACAAGGACCAAATTTCCAATTGAGTCTTAATGTAGTTTTGACTTATTCTCGAAACAAAACATATTTGAGTCATAAATAGTTTTTATTGTCCGATCCCATGAGTCTATGACGTATTGAAGATTTATTTGAAGATCTTGCGGAAAAACTTCGAAGAATTATTCATGCCGAAGTTTAATTGGTGAAATTTCGCCTTCAAGGTTTAATTGCATTCCGAGATCACACGGGTATGAATGCATAATGTTAATGAAACTCAGAATTTTATTTTATAAAAGTAAGGATGTTATTTTTAAATGAAAAATGTTTTTAAATGTTTTTAAATATTTTAATGTTTACACATTAGATAAAGGACGGAGTTTACGTTGGATTAGAGTTGGTTTTGAATGAAACTCTTTGATTAAAGTTGGAACTGTTTAAAAATCTATCTAACCACGTCGTTCAAACGAAATTAGATGTCGTTCGAACGAGATCCACTATCGTTCGAATGACGTGGCATCTCGCTCAAATGAGATTACTTACTTAAAAATTCTATTTAAGTCAGGTCCTAATCCTTTTCTCGGTGTGCGTGCATAACTAAATCACTTTCCAAACATTATGTTTTTCTGTACATGTTTTCTAAGGTTTCAAAGGCAAAAACATATCCTTAGAGTTTGCAAAGATCCGAGATTTCATTATCATATATTTATGTGATCCTTGTTGCACCAAGTTGGTCTTGTTCAACACTTGAACACTTGTAATTGTTGGTTTTGCGTTAGAGAAGCGACAGACATTGTGTTCAACATCGTAGACAACTGAAGCCATATCAGTGGATACTGAGACACTCGTGGAGGCGCGTGTTGTGGACGAGCATCGTGGAAGATGGAATTTCTGTGTGGGCACTTTGAAGAATGGTAAAAGACCAGAAGGAGTGTCAAAACCCGTGGGGATCGAGTCTGTGAGTAAGGCTTGTAGGTCTTTTTAAAACCATTGTTCATAGTGAAAGTCTGGCTTGGGGCCGTCCGAGGTTTTTTCCCGTTTTTGGTTTTCCTCGTATATCCGGCGTTGTGAGTACTCTTTACTTTATTTTACTTGCTTTAATCACTAGATGCATGTTTAGGATTAATCAAGATAAAATTTGGTTAAGTTAATTGGTTTCACAAATTGGTTTGGTGCATGTTTAAAAGTTGAAGATTTTTGATAAAAATTAGGTTGGTTTAAAACACACGATTTTTGCACTTGGTTTATTTCATTGGGACCACCCTTTTTTTATTCAAATTGGTATCAGGGCTAAAAACACTAATTTATTGTGTTGATCCTCGTGTGTATGTTTTGTTTTTACTCCTGATTTAGTTCTCACTCTTGGTTTGTTTGTCTCTCGATGGGTTATCTAAGCTTTGATGACCTACACTGTTTGAATTTAAAGTGTGCAAAACGTATTGAAGTTTTGGAGGAAGAAAATTCCCATTTTAAAAATACGATTGAATATTTGCAAAACTTTAAAATTCAGAGAGATATATGTCGTGAGAAATTTAGTGCCTTGTTTAATGATTTTAGTATTTTGAAATTAGGCAAAAAAGAGAGTGATGATGGAATCCTCGTCTTAGAAAAGGAGTTGTGGGATTTGAAAAAATCAAGTGTTTGTGCCGTTGAGGTAAATATTTTGATAAATGATTTTATGGCACGAGAGAAGACTCTTAGGGATAAGTTTGTTCACATTGAGGGGGAGCAAGATAACCTTCTAGGGGTAATTGAATCTAAAGAAGGAGTCCCAAAAGTTTGAGGAGTCTAATCGTTTGCTTGAGTCAAAAGTTTTGAAGTTGAAAAATGATTTATCTGACTCGAGTAGTGATGGTAGTGGCTTATCTTGTTCTAGTGGTTTGAATGTCAAAGCCAAAATCTTAGTTTGTTTTAGAGCAGCCACATCCGAGGGTATTAGAAAAGGTCAACCTAAAGGTCCCGTTCCTCGTCGTATTTTCACATGTTCGCATTGTGGTAGGAAAGGTCACCTTAGGATTTTTTGTTTTTATCTTAGAAAAGACGTTAGGAAGATTAAACGTAGTTTCCCATTGGTTCCCAAAACCTGTTTTGTTAGGTATACACCGGTTTGGGTTAGGAAGTTCATTTTGGAGATGCTAAATGCTTCATTGGTTGATTCTCACTTGGATGCACATGATTCACCCCTTGCTATTTCTTATCGATAGTTGCTTTCATGTTTATCATATGCTAGTCTTTGCATTGATGATATATACTTTGCTAGTATTATGACATGTTTATATTTTGTATTATATTTTTCACTTGTTTGAGTCTCATTGAAAAATACAAAAAGATTTTATTTTTAATAAAACTTTTGAAAAACCAATTTTTTTTAGGTTTTTGTGTCGTGAGTTAACATGTTTGATATGGCATATTGGTGTGTTTGAACCCCCTTCCTTCCATTATCCACGTGACTAGGACATTTGGTCATAATGATCGATGCTTAGAATGATCTTAACCATTGTATTATGGGGTTGTTTCGAAGTTGATATGCATTTTGATTTGACTTTGTTTATATGCCATCTTTGCACACTTGCACGAGTTTATATGGATGTTTGACTACGCTTGCATTTTGAGTTTGGTGAGGCGTTCTTATCTCAATCTTGTCATCTATACGTAAGTAGACTTAAGAAGGGCGCGTGCATTTAATAACCGTTTACCCGTGTGAATTTAAATTGAAAATATGATGAGTGTACGAGAAAGGGCTACGAAAGTATAAAATTGACTCGTTTTGAAAGCCACCATTTAAAAGATCCCGAAAAAATTGAAAATGGCCATAAAAAGAAACATATGCCAAAAATGGACCAACTTGGTTTAGTTCATTCAAAAGAAAATATGATATATATATATATATATATATATATGAGGGAGTTTGGATGGATTGTCACGGCGCTATTGTTTGGAGAATCGCAAATATTTTGGATTCATGTGCATGATGTTTGTTTAGTTCATTAAGCTCACACTTTAATTGTTACATATGGATATAATAAAGTTTGATGATAGATTTTTATTTATTAGAGCTTCTTGATCGTTTCGATGTGTTGGAATTGTGATTCATTTGTTTTAGTTCACACACCTACATTCCATGTTCATGTTTAGGCGCATCGATAGTATGTTAGCATGTTACTCATAGGTTTTTGATTTTTTGTTTTATAGTTTTTCTACTGTTTTGCCACTATTTCACAGTTTTAAGGCCCTTCCAGTTTGAATTTTCCTGATACTTTTCACTGGGAAACATTGTTTTGATATTCTGGGGATTCTGTGAAAATTTGAACATATCGTTCAAACGACATGTTGTTTCATTCGAGCGATGTCATGTTTTGTTCTAACGACATCCCCGGCTCATTCGAACGACAACATGTTTTGACCAGTTTGACTTTTGGCTGGCTGTCTTTCTGATTTACTACCCTGCTACATATTGCTTTATATTTTGGTACTGGATTCCTGTTTATGTAGTCTACTTTGTTCGATGCCATATTTTACTGCATTGACCCATTTATTACACCTGTTTAGATTGATAAATTCTTAGTGTGATTCATTGTTTGCTAGATACTCTTTTGACATTGCTTGATCATTATTAACTGGTTATTTCATGTTTACCTAGCCTATTATGAGTTTATCCAAATTTATATCTCTCTGTTCCTTTTACATATTGGTATCATATTGGTATCCATACACCTGCTAGATTTGTTTATCTTTTCACCCGATTGTCTATTTGAGACAAAAAGGGGGAAAGATGTCTATGATGTAGGGGGAGTTTTATGATGTAGGGGGAGTTTTATGAGTTTATGTGATATCCCACTCTATATGTTCATGTTCAAAAATTGGTATCATGTTTACTCACACAAAAAATGATTTCAATTTGATAGTTTTCATATTGTTTTATATCATTTGTTCCTCCATACTTCACTGGGTATTTGTCTGCTTCATGTGTGTACGTATGTTTTATGAGATTCAGAGATTTCAAGTCTACACCACATTCATACATTCAGAGACAGTTTCATGCTCGTCAAACCTTACTTTTGAGTCTTATCCTATTCAGAGATTTATTTTTTATTTTGGGTTTTTGGGATGCGATTTAGGCGTCATACGGCTTGATGGCCCGGCTTAGGCATTTCACTGTTGGTTTTGTCCCGGAATAGTAAAAGGGGGAGATTTGTAAGGACCAAATTTCCAATTGAGTCTTAATATAGTTTTGACTTATTCTCGGAACAAAACATGTTTGAGTTATAGATAGTTTTTCCCACGATTCTATGACGTATTGAAGATAAAGGACGAAGTTTAAGTTGGATTAGAGTTGGTTTTAAATTAAAATCTTTGATTAAAGTTGGAACTGTTTAAAACTTTATCTAAATGCGTCGTTCAAACGACATTAGATGTCGTCCGAATGAGATCCACTATCATTCGAACGATGTGGCATCTGGCTCGAACGAGATTACCGACTTAAAAATTCTATTTAAGTCAGGTCCTAGTCCTTTTCTCGATGTGCATGCAGAACGAAATCACTTTTCAAATAGTACATTTTTTTGCACATGTTTTCTAAGGTTTCAAAGGCAAAAATACATCCTTAGAGTTTGCAAACATCCGAGCTTTCATTATCAGATGTTTATATGATCCTTGTTGCACTAAGTTGGTTTTGTTCAACACTTGAACACTTGAAATTTCTAGTTTTGCATTGGAGAAGCGACAGACATCGTGTTCAACATCGTAGACAACTCAAGCCATATCGGTAGACACCGAGATACTCATGGAGGCGCGTGTTATGGACGAGCATCGTGGAAGATGAGATTTCTACGTGGGAACTTTGAATAACGGTAGAAGACCAGAAGGAACGTCAAGACCCGTGGAGATCGAGTCCGTGAGTAAGGCTTGTCGATCTTTGTAAAACCATTGTTCATAGTGAAAGTCTGGCTTAGGGCCGTTTGAGTTTTTTTCCCGTTTTGGGATTTTCCTCGTACATCCAACGTTGTGAGTACTCTTTACTTTATTTTACTTGCTTTAATTACTAGATGCATGCTTAGTATTAATTAACATAAAATTTGGTTGAGTTAATTTATTTCACAACTTGGTTTGGTGCATGTTTAAAAGTTGAAGATTTTTGATAAAAAAATGGTTTGGTTTAAGACACACAATTTTCGCACTTGGTTTATTTCATTGGGACCACCCCTTTTTATTCATGTCTTTACCCCGTCCTTTCACCTACTCGTCCTCCTCATGCCCCTTTTCGAGTATGTTAGTATTTTCCTTGATCTTGGTGTGAGAGGTATGTTTTTTCTTGAAAAGTTTTATTTTTAAATCTTCTCGAAAGTGTGGTTTGAGTCCTAGTAGACTAACTTCATGATTTGTCTTGAAGCATTCAATGGTATATGCCACGAATGTTGGGAGTTCTTCATTGGATGCTTATGCCATTGTTCGTATGACGAGCACCTCTCTGTAGGTATCTGGAAATATTCACATTTATTTGCATTGTTGAACTTCCTCAAACTCTGTACTCACTTATCCTTGTTGGCAAATGCTATTACACCTTCCCTTTCTGATCATGGCCTAATTACTTCATCGGGAGTGATGAGTTAATTCATCTAGCCCCTATATAGTGATCTAACTACTTTGACTAAGGTACTTTACTCGAATGCCTTCTCCTCCCCTTTAGCATTTTCTTCCATTTCTTGAAGAAAGTGGCTCATGCCATTTTATCTTTATAGGGTCCTTTATCGAGTGACCCTTTTTTTATCCGGGGGCTTTCTTTCAAATTGGGGTCACTATTTTGAGCTTGCCTCCCTCGAGCAGGATATCTATCCCAATGGTATGATTGCTTATGGATAATAGGCCTCAGGTTCAAGATCTTTTCGCTCTGCCAATTTTGAGTGTGGTGTTGAGTGGCCCATCATTGCCCATTTCCTTCTTGGAGAAGGTAGTCCATTACTCTTATTTCTTTCTCATTATAAAATATAAGATGACTTCCATTGTCATTTATTTTAGAAATAATGTAATTTATTTTACCCTTATTATTCTAGCTTGATACAAGTGTCCCCTCACTTACTGTTACTCATGCTGCTGAGTCCCAATTGACTACGATGACTTTCTGTCATTGAAGCTCAGGTTCATACATTTCATTTTTTTGCTTATTCTTTGCAAATTCTTGTTACCTATGCTCACACTGTGCTCAAAATACCACATATTTAAGAAGTCACTCTAAAAGTTTGAAGTTATCATAATGCTCATGTGTAGCGAAGCATTAATGAAAAAATAGCCTCGAGACTTCTGTTTTTGTGTGCCGTCAATCTTTTAGGATCTTTTTTCAAATGGTTCTTTTAATGCGAAGATAATAATGCTCTTTCGTATCCCCTTTCCATTACTCTTTCAAATCCAAGAGGATGGATCCTCTAAATCAGGCATGGGGTCCACCAGGGTAACATGAGAAGTGACGATATCATCACCAAGGAGTGCATCATTCTCACACTCGAGGTCAGGGTGAATAGACATCGACAACTCTTCGTCTCTAATTGTGACGTTTATTAACTCCATAAGCTTAAAACTTACAAGGTTAAACACCCTATAAGTCATACTCGACGATGAATATCCTAAAAATATCCCCTCATTGCTTCGGGAGTCAAACTTTGCTATGTCATCTCTATGTCTCAAAATGTATTAATGACTTCTAAAGACACGAAAATACAATAAGTTATGTTTCTTCCCTATCTATGACTCATATGGTGTGTGTAATGTGTGTGGATAAGGATATACCCTATTCATCGTATGTCACGTGGTATTAATTGCCTTTGCCTAAAAATGTCAAGGCAAATTTTTTCCAAGAAACATGGATCTAGCAATCTCTTGAATTTCCCGGTTCTTCCTTTCAATGATCCCATTTTGTTGAGGAGTACGAATAATCAAAAACTCACGTCTCATGACCACTCCATGACAATATCTATCCACTTGCGCTTATTTAAATTTATTGTAATTGTCACTATGCATCCATTTATAGTGACCTCATTTTGGTTTCGTAGGACATGACACTTGGTTGTTAGGAACTCAACCGCATCAAACTTTTCTCTAGAAACCCTGCGATAGAGTATCTCAAAAAGTCATCGACCATTACGAGAGTGTATCTCTTACCATCTATGCTCTCCGTATGTGTAGGACACATAATATCCATATGTATCAAATTTTAAGACACGAGAGGTGGTAATTGTATTCACTTTCGATGGGTCTTTGACTTTATTTTCCTTATTAACAAGGACCACAAATTGAGGAAGTTAGTTTCCTAAGTGATGGTACGCCACGAACTACGTCCTTCTTCACTAACATCTTAGGATATCTAAAGTTCACATGGCCTAGTCATTGATTCCAAAGGTCCATAAAGAAGGCTGTGGCATTGTTGCACATAAAGGAGGACTTGGGAATGATCCCATAGAAATTATCATTTGTCCTCACTCCTTGTAGTAATAGTTCGCCGGATTGATCATAAACATTATTCTCGGATTGGTCAAACTTTACCACAAAGTTTGTGTCACAAAGTTGGCTTATCCTAATTAAGTTTGCTTTTAACCCTTTGACGTACAATAAATTGTCTAGCTTTGAAAATCTGGGTATCTCAACACAACCACGTCCTAAAATTCTATACCTACTCGCATCTTCAAAGGTGTCTTTTCCTTCCTTATAATCCAAAAGGTCGGTAAAATATGATTTTTCAGAGGTCATGTGCCTAGAGAGTCCACTAGTAAAATACCATTGGGAAGTATCTTGAACCTTCGGATCAAAGTGAATAATAAGGGCTTTGTCATCTTGCTGAGTTACCCAAGTGGTGGTAACCTTTATTTTGCCCTTATCGTTGTGGGATTCAGTCATAGCGTTAGAAGCGTTCTAAAAAATCATAGACATCCTTTATAATTCTTCCATTAAGATTTGAGAAGTTATGACTAGGAACTCAACTTGATCTCTAAGACTAGCAAAGTCGCTATAGCAGTGTGCGGGAGTATGTACATTGAGTTCTTCCTAGCTTGTAGCAAAATTTCTTAAGGTGAACTCTCCTTTTGTTATGCAAACATAAACTTGTTTGGGTCTACTTTGGTTAGCTCGATTAAGTATAACTTTATTTGGTTAGTTACGTTGAGGTCCATATTGATCCATCATAAACATAGGAATTAGTTTGGGTACGACACGAGAAGTGGATGCACCATCGTAACATATTCATCTCCTTTTCCTAAAACCTAAAGTGGGACTGAGGAACATCGTATTAATATTTTACGATGTGTACTCTATAGTAACCTTGACCTACCGGGAATGTTTAATATCTTTCTCGACTCTTTAAGCTCTTTGTCTAGAAATGACACGTTAAGCTCCAAATTTTTATTTTGTTTTTTTCTTTTTAAAGGGACTCGATGCAAAGCTCAGTGTAGGCTCGTCGAAGGCCACTTTATCCCTCATTAAAATCGTCACCTCCCTAACTCTCTCCAGAATGAATAGATACACTATCGACTTCATCATATTTAAAATCATCTTTATCAGCGTGATACGTAATCGATGTACTAGCATAACTAGCCATGAACACGATGAAGTTACATCTATATGGTGATTCATCCCCGAAATCCACTGTCTCAACCTCTCCATCATAAAGAGTGACATTATAGGCGACTTTGCCTTTGACCCGTCTCTTTAGCCTCGTTGCACACTCGTGCACTTTGTGACCCTTACCCTTCCACTAATAGCATCTTTCCCCAACTTTCTTAGGGTACTCTCCTCTTGATTTTTTAAAATTTTTCTTTCCCGATTTAAAATCTTTATTTTTCTCAAAACTTTTATTTTCTTTTGAAGAATTTTATTTTCTTAGTTTGAGAGAAAAGGTCAAGATGATCTAGACCAAAATCAAATTCGAAGTCAGAAGAGAAATGCTCTTTCTTTTTAGATTGGTCTTTCAAAGCACTTTTTAGATGTTTGAATTTTAAGGAACATATTGATTTCATAAGTTTGAAGGTCTCATACGAGTTCTTCTAACCAAAGTGTATCTAAAATTCCTAACGAATTAAGGATTTTGACTTTAGGGATAAAACAGGGCGATAAAGATCTAAAAATCTTTTTCACAACTCTCTTATCAAGAATTTCTCACCCAAATTAAAACTGGAATGGACAATATGAGATAATCTTGCATAAAATTCATCAAAAGTCTCAGATTCTAGCATAATGATAGTTTCAAACTGTGTAGTGAGATTTTATACCTTATAATCTTTTACAGCATTGGTACCCTCGCAGGTGAGCTGAATGGTACTCCATTCTTCCTTAGACGTGGTGTATGTCATGATGTGGCGTAATTCATCAGGGGAGACGACACCAGTAATTGCATTTAAGCTGTGACAATTAAAATTACTCTACTTAAAATCACCATCAGTCCATGGAGTGATAGGTTTAAGAGTTACGACATCGTCGTCAATCATAGTGGGGGGTGTTAACCCTCTTTCACAAACAATCCATACACGCTCGTTAATTTCTTTTAATGCCAACCTCATTCGAGCTTTCCAATAAGCACAAATTGACCCATAAAAAATAGGTAGTCTATTACCCAAATTATCTATATAATCCCAAATTTGAAGATCATACAATAAATTAGTGTAACAATCTCTAATACCAACTTGAGAATGTTGGGATTATACAGATTCACTTGTATCTCAGGCTAAACATACAAATTCACTTTTCATCATATTTTATCTTGATTTAATTTAAAGATAACATGCAAGACAATTGTGAAGCCAAATTCCAAACCAAACAGAATGGGAGGAAGATAGAGGAAAATTCCCTTTCGGGCAAAACCTTTAATTTAGCACTGTTTAAGACTCAACTGACAACCATAACCTTAAAGACAAATTAGATCTCCACTAAGTTTAACGAAGTAATGTCTTCGAATATTCAACAGGGAATGATGTAGTCAAGCACCCCCCACACCAAGCAGATCTTTCCTTAATATCCACCGATCAGCCTCATAAATCACAATTCCTTTCTTCTTCAGCCATAGAGCCTCGACTCCATAAATCAACAATAAAGAAAACTCTACAAGGGTTTATAACTTTTGATTGTGTTCTAATTGGTTTGGAAAAATGATCCTTAAATATCCAAGGGATTTTGATGAAAAAATTATAGAGTTTGATCATAAAAAGAACTCTAAAAAGGCTTGTTGAAAAGTCTAATCCCACGTCTTTGTTTATAGGGAAAGTTGTTGTAAAGAGATTAGGTTTAAATATATGGAAAATATTTGTTTAAAAAATAAAAACATGCATACTCGTTCGAATGATGTACCCTATTTTGTTTGAATGGCTTCCAACAAAACTTTGAACGACACTCTAGAACTAACCAAAAAAGTGATGCTTAAAATCTCGTTCGAATGTGGGAACTTCATTCTAATGACCAACTTAATCTCATTGAAACAACATGTCAGTTCATTCTAACAAGCCAATGAGCTTTTCAAATTTTTTTAAAAAAATTATTTTAAAAACTTTAAAAACGAATTGTTTTAAAAAAATGGATATTTCAAGCTTTACCAAACGACCTCATAACTCTTCTCGAGTAAAGTTGTGATGTACGATCTTCAATCTTGCAAATGTTATTAATGATTATTCTCTTGAGAACAGTCATGAAGGTGCAATGGGGTGTAATGGGATAAACCAAATAAAAATAAACTAGGTAATTATAAAATTTTCTCTTACAATATGCAAACAAAATTCTACAAAACCAAAAGTAACTTGAACCTTGCTGAAATTCAACTCTCTTTCGACCAATCAAATATTCATCCCAAATACTATATAGACCCTAAAAATTAGCCATAAAAATTACACAACAACATAGTTAAAATTTGAAGCTTAATTTTGAGCAAAATCAGTACTTAATGGTTTTATGTAGTTCTTAAGGATTTGGTTGAGTTTCTGTGTTAGTATAGATTCATGTTATGCATTTATTTTGTATATGTACTATGTATATAAATATGAGAAGGCTTGAAAACAAGAATACACCATTAAAGCTTGAGCTTCAATGATGGAATATGTATTTATGATCTTGAACCAGTTCAAAGATAAGAGAATTCAAGATATGGTTCTAAGGAACCTAAATGAAATGTTTAATTTGAGTTTTATTTTATTTTAGTAGACAAAATAAAACATTTTTAGTTTCGGCATAAAAAATTCCAAAAATCTAAATGAGAGGTTTTAGTACATAATCAAAGGAAAATCTAACGAGTTCGATTCATTTACTGTCCTAGAATCATTTTCAATCAACCCCGTTGTTTGAATTTAAACTCATAACCTCAAAAACTTTGGTTAAATTTGATTTTAATCCAGAAAATCATTAGCTTGACACAGTCCACCTCAAGCCTTGAAAATACATTTTTTGAATTCCTTTCAAAATTTTAGACAAGATTCTTTAAGGAATCGAAGGCTAATGTGTCCTGTAACTTGAGATTACCATGGTTAAAATTTTAGTCAAAAAGGGATGTTGAAGTTGAACAATAATATCCTATGCTCTAGGGCATGAGGCAGTGGGGGCACATGATAATTTTAAATCATCGCGTGGTTGATCCGATGATTTTTATTTTATATATATATATATTATTTTTCTACCCTTTTGGTAACCTAGAAACTAGTTTCTACAAAAACCTAAGGAATAAATAAGATTTTTTTTTTAATTTTAACCCTAAATTCAAAACCAATGTATAAAACTTAAACCCAATAAGTATAATTTTCTTATGCACTCTAAAATATCCAAATTTTAATTATAAATGTTACCCAAAGCCTATAAATTATCTTTTAATAATTATGAATGAACCCACATAATTATTTCTCTATTTAAAACTTACACTTTACCCTTTCTATCATACCTGCATACTATACGCCATATTTTCTAAACCTTACTGTATATCCATTCTTTTAGAATTAAATAATTTCAAGCCAACCACTCCAAATTGCACTAAACCCAAGCCAAACTGAAAGTAGGTCATTCTACTTCAATATTTATTTTCTCCCTTAGACTTGTTATGCATGAATTGTTCATATCATTATGTGATAGCCCCAAAATTGTATCTCTCATTGTCATAAACTTATTTGTGATGTTCACAATTATGACACCCTTCCTAATTAAATATCGGGTGATCAGGTCTTTATCAAATTAAAACAGGTTTCTCATATGGTTCAATCTTAGCATCACTGTCGAAAAACCAAATTAATTACTAACCACCTAATTGTTAATTAAGTCGATGCCAAATTTTATCTTCCAATTAAATAGAATAAATAAATAATTCGAGAACTAAAACAGCATTCACAATATACTAGAAACCAAACAATCATGATATGTGAATGAAACAAAGTCATGCCGAATAAACCATCGGCAAAAAAAAAAAAAAAACCAAGAAATAAACCAGGTCTAAACTGCAAGGTAAAACTGATACAAAACTGAAACTATAATACCAACAATGGACCACACGTCCGAATAGGATATACAAGAGTGAGATCCTATGCTAGGTCTGAATAAAATAATCGGCTACTCAAAATCCTGTCAACATCCACAGTGCTACAACTTCGAGTCCCTGGAATGAAAACATCAAGCATGGCGTCCCTATGACTGGACACCTAAAAGGTTTTGAAAATATTTTTATATCAAGAGTTGGTACTCAAAACATTTGAAAATATTTAACAAGCAGTTTATCGCAATTAAAATCGGTTATTGATTACACATGTTAGGTTCATGCACACTCCCTTGAGTTTCCTCACCTCTCATCAAATGTGAACACCCAACATTCTATACTTACCCCACCTAGCTATCATACCCAAGCTTTATCGACTAAAGTGTCTAACCGATCTTATCAAGTCTACTCTCCCGTACCGCTCATGCAACACGCTTCATTGTTATCATTTCTCACATGTTATTCAGTTTTCATATAACATTCACATATATTACGTTTAATCATCTAATCAAGTCTCACTACTTAATTCATATAGAATTTCACATATAATCATCATTCAACTTCCACAATTAAGTTTCACTACTTAATTCATAAATCATTTCAAAGTTACCATTCAACTTCTATAATTAAGTTTTACTACTTAATTCATTATAGATATTCCCAACCTATTATAAATCTTGGAATTAAGTTATATATATATATATATATATATATATATATATATATATATATATATACATATTTCACTACTTAATTCATAAATCATTTCAAAGTTACCATTCAACTTCTATAATTAAGTTTTACTACTTAATTCATTATAGATATTCCTAACCTATTATAAATCTTGGAATTGAGTTATATATATATATATATATATATATATATATATATATATATATATATATATATATATATATATATATATATATATATCATCTACAAGTGTACTTTTGCACATAAGTAGAGTATCATGAAGTATATATTTCACACACAATATATACTATGAGGATATTGGTCCGAAAAATCATCGACCCCAATCATCCTACCATTTACAATAGTCCGGATATCCCTCGCTCCCAAGGTAAATTTTATGCATATGTATATTGGTCCAGACAACCATCAACCCAATATAGTTGGTATGCCTTAGGCATTCACACCGCCTAAGTAGTTAGTATAGTAGGTATTCCTGCCACCTATGAGTTTACATTATTCCGAATAGCCATCGAGCCCAATGTAAATATTATATATGCACATATATTGGTTCGGATAGCCATCGACCCCAATATAGTCAGTATACTCTATACATTCACACCGCCTAAGTATTTAATATAGTTGGTACTCACACAACCTAATAATTCACATTGGTACGTAGTATATTTCTCTCTAATACTAACTGTACCTTTTATTTTGCGATTTATTTCATTATCGTATTTTATTTAGGTCTTCAAATAATTTTAAAGGGCCCTTGTTACCCCTTAAATATAATTTCAGTAGTTATTATCTTTAACCTACTGGTATACATATTGAATTGACTTTAAATCTTCCCCTAACTCAATTCCCAATTTCCCCCGATATACGACTCCATTGGTGTATCCTCGTTGGTCCATTTTCTAAGTCCTACACCCAATGGCCTTAATGGACCTCAATAATATACATACTGGTCATTATTCCGTCCCCAAATAAGTGTAATATCATTCTTAGGGTTCCCCTCCCTTGTTGGTCAACACAAGAATTTAAGCAAAGAACCCAAAATAAGCTATGGTCGATCGATCAAGGATTTGGTTGATCGATCGATCTGTCGATAGATCGATATTCAAGGGTCGATCGATAAATCGAGCAGTGACAGGCCCAGTTCGTCTTCTTCATGCGTCTGCCTCCATTAACACACCTCAACTCTCATGGTAGTCAACCCAATTCACAACCAATCACCCAAAACTATTTCTACACGTATAAGGATGATTTCTAACGTTCCTAACCCATCAAATCTTCGCATGATTCAGTCAAGAACAAATTAAAAACTTTTATCTTTAAAAACCCTAGTTTTATGTTCTTCCCAAAGATTCAACCACAAAACAATATTTGAATCCATAAAAACAAGTGAAATATCATATGAATTCAAAGTCCTCTACATGTATAATTTCATCTACATGAAATCCTATCCCAACATGCATTAAATTCATTATTCTTCCCAAGAATTTACTCACAATCAAATTATTTATCAATCCTTACACATGGGTATATAACTTCAATCTAATTTGCAATAAACAACTTGCCTCAATTACCATAGAGTCTGATTTCGTGAGGTAGGTGATGAATCTATATGTTTCCTCTTCAAATCTTCACTCCTTAGGTGCTTAGGGTGCAAGAATACCTTCCAAACTTCAAGAATTCTCCTTAAGCCTTTTGGGAATGGTTTCTCTCTTCTCTCTAATGGCCTCTCCAAGTTCTGTGAGTTACGAACTCTAACCCCCAATCCTAACCATCAGATATAGGGCTTTAATTTTCATAGGTCACTTTCCCTTTATTTTAAAAATGATGAAATTACCCTTAATAGGTGTTGATTTGGTCCAAAGTTGACCGAGACCCAAACTTAACCCCTGTGTACACTATTCCGGCAATTTTGACCCTATCGGAGTCATCTGTGACCTCTAAATTATTATACGAGTCACTGAAAATACATTTCTCATATCTCACCTCAAAATAGTCTACACGTGACTCCCGGTGGATAAAATAAAATACGCACATATCACTCGCTATGATGTATAACCACAATTAATAAAATACACACATATCACTCGCTATGCCGTATAACTAAAATTATCAGTTATTTATTATTCACTCTTAGTAAATATCACAATGCAATATTAATCAGTATCTATCTCTCGATTATTATTTAACAGTCACACTTATCATCTAATCGCATTAAATTACTTCACTTGCGTAATTTAATTCAAACGTGTTTTTCCTAATTAATTCCTTAAAATTATTTAAATAAAAATACACCAAAATACGGGGTATTACATACTTCCCCCCTTACAAGGGAATTTCATCCTCAAAATTATGGCAAGATCGGTACTAAAAATTTGGATCTATAACCTCACGACATCCTCTAGTACCCAAATTCCAATCATAATAACATAAGGGTCACTCCACTAAACACCTGCTAGAGGTACCCACCTATCAAAAGGCTTAATCACTGTAGCCCTAGTTTATGAACAAGCTTTCCCAATTAACTGCATACTGATAGGCTCTATCAGTCATGTGATCTCAATACTGACTCTATCGTCTCCATATTAAGAAAAGGTCGCACAACCTTAAATGCCCACTCCCCTTATTTACCACAACTCATAACTCCCTTCATGGAAGGAATTACGATAGCCTATGACCACTCAAGTCAGTATTGAGAACTTTCGTTCACAGTGACGTAACTCTTTCGACATTCAAAAGTCACCCAAAATAGTTTATGGTTCCCTCTACTGTTATCCAACATACTCCAAATCACGATCAGTACAAAAATCTAGTTATCCCCTCACCTATAATCAACCTGAGGGTGAACTACATGGCTTTCCACACAAAACCTCGAAAGGTACCTTGTGCTTGATAAATTGGTATAGGTTATCCCACACAACTCTACCCACGGTAATTGTAAGAACATAATTTTATAAATATTCGTCACAATGTAGTATGTCGTATACCGCTACAAGTCGTCGAAGAATTGAGAAGATTGCATCTACAAAAGACGGATCTGAATTAAAAGTTGTCTTCAACATTCAAGCCCTACAATATGAACTTTGGTAAGATAATGTTTGAAGTTTCATTTACATTTAATATTAAGAGTGTTGGGATATTTTTAAAAGGATTTAAAAAAGCTTTGATATAGAAAGTGTTTTTATAAATGTTTCTTATGAAAAGGATTGTTACTATTTTCGAGGAAAGTTTGGTTTTGAAAAGTTTTTCAGAAATTTTCTAAGTCCTGTAGAATTCATTAATTTTGACGCTCAGGTCGTTCAAGCGAGATCACCATCTCGTTCGAGCGACATGAAATGTCTCACGATGTCGTTCAAACGACACGCGCATCTCGTTCGAGCGAGATCTTCTTTTCGTTGGAACGACCGAGGTGGCGCGATTTTCTATAAATACTCATTAAATGGTTTCGTTTTCAATAAGAAGTCCCACCGTTTTGAAAGATAGAAAACTGCGAATCTGCAAAATTCTTTTGACTTCTTCTTTTAAGGTTTTCATCCTTTTTGTTTACAATTCACAAAAATCCCAATTACTTTTGTGTGAGTTGTTTTGTGGAACCCAAGAACATATTTTGCCTTTTTTCATTCTTTGTGGGGAGAGCTCTACAACCAACAGCTGCGTGCTATTATGGAGGGATTCCTTCTGAAGATTTGAGAATGCGTGTCTGGACTGCACGTCCTGATGGAATAGCTGCGTGCGAACCATTGCTGATTTATTTCTAATCGTTGCTTTGGAGGTTTGACGAAGACACCGTGCATTACTCTTGTGGGTGAAAGCAAGATGGTATGTAAGTCAATGGTCTTGTAAACTTATCAGAGTTCTAGAAATAAAAGGTTTTTCCCTTCGGGGATTTTTCCTGAAATTTTACGTCGCATGCTATATTTTATTTGGTTTGATACGTAGTTGCATGTTTAGGGGCTAAATTAATTTGGTTTAAAAATAGACTCTAATTAAATAAGTGTGCCAAATTAGAAATTTACGAATTTAATTAATTATCACACGCATTCATATTTCTCAAATTGGTATCAGAGCAGGTTACCATATTTTATTATGTATTCCTATTTTCTGAAAAATTGTGTGATATTGATTTTAAAAAAAAAATAATTTTGTGAAAAATCGCAATTTTTCCAATGGAACGTTCATTTAATAAGGTGCCTACTTTTTATGGGGAAAATTATGCCTATTAGAAACCTCGCATGAAATCTAGTTTAAAAGCCATTGACGAGCGTGTTTAGTTGCTTTGCGAAAATGGATGGAATCCTCCCACGGTCACCATTGAAAATATCACATATTTAAAACATGTGTCAAATTGGACTGAGAACGATTTTAAAATGTCGAATTTTAATTCCTGTGGACTGAGTGCTATTTATGGAGCTGTCACTCGTGATGAGTTTTGCCAAATTATGACGTGTACCACTTCTAAAGAGGTTTGGGATGTTTTGAAATTGACACATGAGGGTACGAACGCGGTTAAAGAATCAAAATTACAAAATTTGGCCACCCAATTTGAGACTATCACCATGTCTGAATCTGAATGCTTTGATGATTTTTATGCATGTTTGTCGGACATTATAAACACCAGTTTTAATTTGGGTGAGGTTATTGATAAAACGCGTGTCGTTAAAAAGATTTTGAGATCTCTCCCAAAATGCTTTATTCCTAAAGTCATTGTTTTGAACTCTTTGGGAAATTTGAAATCACTTAAGTACGAATAACTTGTAGGAGATCTTCAAACCTATGAGATTGACATGTTTTCCAAAACCATTAAGGCTAAGGATAATGGCGTTGCTTTAAAGACTCATTTTAAGAAAAAGAAAGAAAAAGTTTGTGAGTCCGATTCTGAGGAAGATTTTGATTTTAAAGATATGGCCATGTTTGCGAAAAATTTCTCAACATGAACAAAAATAATTCTTCTAATAAGAGATTTTTTGAGAAAAATAAAAAGGCCAAAGAAGGCGGTGAGGAAGAGAAGGAGGGAGAAAAAGAAAAGGAGAGTGAGGAAAATTTAGAAAGTTTGACGTGTTTTGAGTGTGGGGGAAAAAGGCATAAGGCGTATGAGTGTGCCACTAGACTTAGGAGAGAGTGAAAGAAAGTGTCTATGCCTTCCACACTTAGTGATAGCGACATTTTTTATTCGGGTGATGAAAAAGAGCCCGATATGTGTGTTGGGTTTTTAGCTAGTCGGGTTAGCACACCTAGTTTGGATGGAGGTGAGGAGACTAGTTCTCGTGAGATCACCGAGGAGGAGGATTTGAGTTTTTCAAGTTAGGGTGAAGGTGAGTGTGAAAGTGAGCTCCAAATTGCTTTTAGAGATTTGTACGCTGATACTTTAAAGATAAAAAAATTGAATAAAGAGTTAAGTCTCAAAGTGAAAAATTTGGAGAGAGAGATTGAGATTTTGGGTGAGTTTGAGGTCAAAGCAAGTCAACTTGAGAAGATGAAAGTGAGTTTTAGTGAGCATTTGATTTCTTTAGGTACAGAGAAGTGTGATTTGACCAACACAGTGTCTAGTCTGACGACACGTGTATCCCAACTCGAGAGTGATCTCGAACGTGCCCGGGAGGTCAAAGTCCCTGTAGAGAACGCATCTAAGAAGGTTAGAAAGATGGTTCTCAGTCCTATTTTGGGTAGTGGTGAGAGTTTAGGAATAAGTCATGACGGTGCTTCTACTTCCTAAGTAATACCCGAGCTGATTCCCACTTTAGTGTTAGATTCTCATGAGTCTCACCCTAACCCACCTAGGCGTCCCATTCCTATTAGAAGAGCTCCCTAGAGTTTTTGAGAGAGGTGTTCGTAGGCCTATATATGTTTGTCCCCATTGCAAAAGGAGAGGACACCTTAGGGAATTTTATTTTAAGTTGGGTTATGTGTCACGTTTTGATTCTACACGTGTTTCTGCCACACATGCACCCACACATGATACTTTACATGCTCTCGAAGACTACATGAGAGAGTTTGCACATTTAGGTGAGCAAGTTACGTTTTTTGTCAAAACTTAACAAAATTTGATGGAGGTTTTTCAAAAGTTGGCACCACCTTTGGAAAACCCCTCCGCACCTAACGATTGAGGTTTGACTTGTTTACTAGCATAGGATGTTTTTCATGATGACATTATTTGCCTATTGCTATTATGTATCGTGTTTGTATGTTTTACATTTTTTTGAAAATTACAAAAAGATTTTATTTTGATATATTTTAGAAAAGCACAAAAGGATTTTTGTATTTTGTTTACGCCGTTTATGGATGGACACTCAGGATGACAGAGTCACAATTTTATTTCATTTTTCATGTGACTATTTGATAGTGTTTTGAGAGAATATGTCAATTCATCCATGTGCTTTATAATGTCTGGAGTCATTGAGATGTAATTAGTTGTTACTTCCTACATGTTTGACTCATGATATCCTTTATTGCACACGTGCACGAATTTGTTTGATTATTGTGCTTGTCTTATCACATGTTGGTTGGGTGTTTTCACATCAATCCCGTCCTTAAAACGAACCAAGCACTATAAAACTCGACAAGAAAGTTGTGCATGAAAAGAACCGTTTGTGAGTTTGTGTGCTTTATTTGAAAACGGGGAAGGGCTGCGAAAGGTTCACATTTGACCTTTGCGAATACTAAGCCACCATTATATCAGACCTAAAAAATTGAGTAATTTTCTTATTCGGGGTCCAAAGAGGATTAAAAGAGCCCGAAAAAATTTAAAGGCAATTAAAAGAAATTCATGCTAAAAAGGGGCCGTTAGGTTTTTTCACCAATTCTCCAATGTTTGAAAATTTAGATTACCTCAAAAAGAAAATATGCATGAGGGAGTTTGGATGGAATTTTAAACGGGTTTGCATGTCCTTGAAAGTCTTGGAAAAAAGTGTTAAATAGTTTTGGACGTTATTAGGGTGGAAATCACTTTGACTTTGATTTATTAATTTGCATAAGACGATGTCATCTAAAATCAACAATTTTTACACCTAAGGATACTTTTGATTTTCATTCGTTAGGAGTACACGTATGCATCGTGCACATATGGTTGATTGAGTTGATTTATCTATCGAATGTGTTCACACCCATTCATTCCATTTCCATGACTTGGTTGTTTTAGTTAAATCCATGGTGTGATTTTTGTAACATTATGTTTGTATCATTTTTTTTGCTTTGTTTGAAAAAATTGAAAAATCAAAAATAGTTTGTGGAATATTTTGAGATACTCCTTTGCATACGTAGTTTGATCCATGTTTGCTATGCTTTTGTCGTGATACTCCATGTTTTGATTGTTTTTTTCTTATCTGTCTATTTGGGGACATCATAAAATGGGGGAGAAAGAATTATCATGTTATGGAGGAGTTTTTGCATTATGGGGGAGATGTGATTTATTAATGATTTATTCTTATATCATTTCAAACTCGATACGTCACAAAGGTTTTTGCTTTATCTCATGTGTGTAGGTACAAAGATTGAAGGTCATTACGTTGCACACCCTGATGAGAAAAGCTTTGAGATTTGATGAAGATTTTTGAAAAGTTTGAGAACTTGAAAATTTGTAACTTTTCAGTTTTGAGATTTATGGGAGGGTAGATTTGTATAGGCATTTTGGTATTTGATAATTTAGATGTTTTTATGTATGTTCCGATATAGACATAGGGGATATTTCTAAGGACATTATTTTATAAGCCCGTTATCAATTAATTATGTCGTATACCGTTACAACCGTCGAAAAAGTTCAAGAGCAATCTACATCAAGACGGATCCGAATATATCAAAATTCTTCATAAAAAAGCCTCGCAAAGTTTACTCCGGTAAGGGTATGTTTTAAATACCTTAACTTTGCACTTAGAGCTTTGGGATATGTTTACAAAATATTTTCTAAGTGTTGGAGTGGACCTTTTTCGTCAAAATTTGAGAATGAGTAAATTTTGTAAGTCCTATAGTGTTCCTCGATTTTGACGCCCATGTCGTTCAAGGGAGATCACCATCTCGTTCGAGCGACATGGAGATGTCGCGCGATGTCGTTCAAACGACACGTGTACTTCATTCGAGCGAGATCCCTTTTCGTTCTAACAACAGAGGCAGCGCGATTTTCTATAAATACTTATTAAATGGTTTTGTTTTCATTAAGAAGTCCCAGCATTTTGAAATATAGAAAACTGCGAATCTGTAGAATTCTTTTGACTTCTTCTTTTAGGGTTTTCATCCCTTTTGTTTTCCATTCACAAAAATCCCATATGCTTTGGTGAATTGTTTTGGTGTTCAAGAACACACTTTACCTTTGTTCATTATTTATGGAAAATCTCTACAACCGGAAAGCTGTGTGCTATTGTGGAAGAAGTCTCTATGAAGTTACTGTTGTGGGGAGTATAACCTACATCGAGAAGACTGCGTGTCCTTGTGGTATAGATGGGTGCGAACCATTGCAGATTTCTAGCCGTTGCTTTAGAGGTTTGACGAAGACACCGTGCGTTACTTTTGTGGGCGAAAGCAAGATGGTATGTAAGTCAATGGTATTGTAAACTTGTCAGAGTTCTAGAAATAAAAGGTTTTTCCCTTCGGGGATTTTTCCTGAATTTTGTGTCGCATGCTATATCTTTTTGGTTTTATACGTAGTTGCATATTTAGGGGCTGAATTAATTTGGTTTAAAAATAGACTCTAATTAAATAAGTGTGCTAAACTAGAAATTTACGAATTTATTTAATTATCACATGCATTCATATTTCTCAAAGGAGAGTGATGATAGGGTCCTATTTTTAGAAAAAGAATTAGAGGACCTTAAAAATTCGATGGTTTGTGTTTGTGCTAAAGAGGATAAAAATATTTTAATCAATGAGTTTGTGGCACGTGAAAAGACACTTAGGGAAAAGTTTATTTTTATTTAGGGGGAGCGAGATAACCTTCTAGGTTTGATTGATAATTTGAAGAAGGAGTCCCTCAGATTGGAGGAGTTTAATTCTTTTCTTGTGTAAAAAATTTTGAAGTTAAAAAATGATTTGACAGACTCGAGTAGGTTCGATAGTGATGGTAATGGCTCGTTCTGTTCTCATGCTTCAAGTGTTAAAGTCAAAACCATATTTTGTTTTATAGGGTCAACCAATTTCAAGGATGTTAGAAAAGGTCCACCCACAGGTGTCGTTCCACCCGTTTACACATGTTCACATTGTTGTAAGAAAGGTCACCTTAGGAGATTTTGTTTTGATCTTGGAAGAGCTCTTAGAAATTCGAAGTCTAGTGTTTTGTTGGTCCCCAAAACCCGTGTCAACGTGTTACATCCATTTGGGTTAGGAAATCACTTTTGGATACGCTAGATTTTAGACTAGCTGATTCTCATTTGCTTGCACGTGATTATTCTCTTGCCATATCATATTGATGATTTTGTTTTCATTTTTTACTCGTACATTAGTTGTGGTTCATGATATATATTTGCTAGTGTAATGACATGTACTTTTTTTATTAGATTTTTATTTTTTTAAAATACAAAAATATTTTATTTTGATAAAATTTTGGAAAATCCAAAAATATTTTTGTATTTTGTTTGCACCTTTTATGGATGAACACATAGGATGAACAAGTCACAATTTCATTCCATTTATCCATGTGACTATTTGATAGTGTTTTGAGACAATATATCATGTCATCTTTGTGCTTTATAATGTGTGGAGTCATTAAGATGTAATTCGTTGTTACTTCCTACATGTTTGACTCATGATTTCCTTTATTGCACACGTGCACGGATTTTTTTGATTATTGTGCTTGTCTTATCACATGTTGGTTGTGTGTTTTCACTTCAATCATGTCCTTAAAACGAACCAAGCGCGATAAAATTTGATAAAAAAGTTGTGCATGTAAGAACCGTTTGTGAGTTTGTGTGCTTTATTTGAAAATGGGGAAGGGTTGCGAAAGGTTCACATTTGACCTTTGTGAATACCAAGCCATCGTTAAATCGGACCTAAAAAATTGAAGAATTTTATTATCCAGGTTCCAAAGAGATTTAAAAGATCCCGAAAAAACTAAAAGGCAATAAAAATAAATTCACGCTAAAAATGGGCTATTAGATTTATTCATCAATTCTCCAATGTTTGAGAATTTAGATTACCTAAAAAAGAACATATGCATGAGAGTGTTTGGATGGAATTTAAAACGGGTTTGCACGTTCTTGAAAGTCTTGAAAAAAAGCGTTAAATAGTTTTGGATGTTATTGGTGTAGAAATCACTTTGACTTTGATTTGTTGATTTGCATAAGTCGATGTCATCTAAATTCAACAATTTTTACACCTAAGGATACGTTTGATATTCATTCGTTAGGAGTACACGTATTCATCGTGCACATATGATTGATTGAGTTTATTTACCTATCGAATGTGTTCACACCCATTCATTCCATTTCCATGACTTGGTTGTTTTAGTTAAATCCATGGTGTGATTTTTGTAACATTATTTTTGGACGAAAAATTGAAAAATCAAAAATAGTTTGTGGAATCTTTTGAGATACTCCTTTGCATGCGTATTTTGATCCATGTTTGCTATGCATATTTTTTGTGACACTCCATGTTTTAGTTTTCTTCTTCTTATTTGTCTATTTGGGGACATCATAAAAAAGGGGAGAACGAATTATGAATTTATGGGGGAGTTTTTGCATTATGGGGGAGATTTGATTTATTAATGATTTATTCTTATATCATTTCAAACTCGATACGTCACTAAGGTTTTTGCTTTATCTCATGTGTGTAGGTACAAAATTGGAGATTGCACGCCCTGATGAGAAAAGCTTGGAGCTTTGAAATTTGAAGTTGAAGATTTTTGAAGAAAAAATTGAGAACTTGCAAATTTTACCTTTTCAGTTTTGGGATTCATGGGAGGGTTGATTTGTATAATAATTTTGGTATTTGATAATTCAGATGTTTTTATATATGTACCGGTATAGACATAGGGGGAGATTTGTAAGAACATAATTTTATAAATGTTCGTCACAATGTTGTATGTCGTATACCGCTACAAGTCGTCGAAGAATTGAGAACATTGCATCTACAAAAGACGGATTCAAATTACAAGTTGTCTTCAACATGTAATACCCCGTAATTTTGCTTAATTTTTAAATTACGTGAGTAGAGTAATTTAATGTGAATTTTATTTAAATTACGTGAGTAGAGTAATTTAATGTGATTAAATACGTTTTATTTAAATTATGTGAGTAGAGTAATTTAATGTGATTAAATACGTTTTATTTAAATTACGTGAGAAGAGTAATTTAAGGAGATATAATGTTAATAAAGATGAATATGACGATTAAAAATATGTATGGTCTAGTGACTATATGGACGTACCGGAATTATCTCAACCGAGTGTCGCGCGTAGGACAAAAATTAAGGATGAGAGTAGAAAAATAATTAAGTGACTCAAACGATAATTTAGAGTCCACAGTTGATTCCGAAAGGGTCGAATTAGTCAAAATAGTGTACCCGGGGGTACTAGTTGAGTGCCGGGTCATTTTCGGACTAAACCGGGACCATTCGGGGGCATTTTGGTCTCTTTACAATTATGGGGAAGTAGACCTACGAATTTTGAAACCCTAGATCAGATTATAAGAGTGGAGGCTAGGGTTAGAAAGAAGGAAAATACACCATAGCCATTAGAGAAGAGATAGAGGAATTTTCTTAAGGCAAAAGAAGGAAGGAAGGGAAATTCTAAGGAGATTTCACCATAAAGATAGTTGGGAAGGAGGATTGAAGGATCAAAGTCATCAACCATCATCAACAACCACGAAATCAGACCCTACAAATCATAAGGCAAGTGGTTATTTACAAAATAATTGAGTTATAATACCCATAATTAAGCTTTAGTAAGAACATGATTTTTATGATATTCTTGGGAATAAAACAATTGATTATGATCCATGAATGATAAGGATTGCATGTAGGACGTTTTTGGATTTCCAAGTATGTTGATATCATAGAAAACTAGATGATAAATTCGTAAGAAAATCTGGAATTTGGATGAAAGATATAAAGAATGCATTTTTTAGGGTTCTTGAATATTAGAGAGATTTTTAGTTGATTTGGCCAAGATTTATAATGATTTTGTTGTTTCAAATCGTTAGTAATCATCCCAGAACATGTAGGAATGATTAGAAATTGTTGGTTGTGAATATGGTGGATTATCATGAAAGATAGAGAAATAAAAATGGTGAAACCCGTAGGAAGAAGATGAACTGGGTCTGTCACTGCTTGATCGATCGATCGACCCTTGAATGTCGATCGATCGAGCAGTCGATCGATCGACCATATCCCCTCGATCGATCGGCCTTGGCTGGACTTTAGAGAATTTTGTGAATAGATTTCTTTAATTACCGTCGATTAATGGGAACCTTAGAAATGATATTTTACCTATGAGGGGACTTTATAATTACCAGTAGGTGTATCATTAGGTTTCTCCACAAATGATTGAGTGGAAATTTTGGAGAAATGGATTGACGAAAGAACGATCGATTTAGCCGTATGTTGAGATTATTAGAATTTAATTACGGAAAGAGTGAGATTTAATTCCGGAAAGAAAATACCAGTAGGTTAAAATTAACTTAACTACTGAATTAAGGGAGGGGTAACTAGGGCCCTTAGAGGTTCATGAATACTCTAATAAATACAATAGTGAAATAAATTGTAATTAATAAGTACGGTGAATATAAGTAAAATGTATTACGTACGGGTATGATTTGTTAGGTCGGGTGTGTACCTACTAAATTATATAAAAATTTTGGATTAAGAGAATATTACCTAAATTAATTATGTTAGGGTCAATGTGACATTCCGAACTAACATAAAATTATTATATATTTGGGGTCGATGAAAAATGCTGAACCAAACTTTTAACTGGTGTCGCGATGAAAGAGTCCCCAACCAGAATATGTGTATATATTTATATTTTTAAATAGTTGGGGTCGATGGATCATTCCGAACCAACTTTCACTTGGGGTCGATGAATTATTCCTAACCAAAAGTCCTTTATGTGTAATAAAAGGATATGTTAGTGGTAACTAATATTAAATACATTGTTGTGTGATAAAATGTATTCTATGTGCATAATCTACTAATTTAGAATAGTAGACAATGAAATGAAATGTAAATGTCTTAGTAATAATTTATAGCGTGATGTAATTATTACAAGAATAAGGACAACGAAAAGTAAATAAGTTAACTACGGTTATGGGTAGTATAACTAGGTAGACTAAGTATCCTCGATAGTTACACACTACGTAAGAGAGGTGAGGAAGTTCAAGGGAGTGTGCGAAACCTTAATATGTGTAATCAATAACTTAATTGTGATAACTGCTTGCAAAATATTTTCAAATGTTTTGAGTACTAACTCTTGCTATGTAAAATTAAAAAAAAACCTTTTAGGTGCCCAGCCACAGGGACACCCAACATGATTTCATTTCAGAGATTTGGGAGCTGCAGCAAGTGTGGATGTTGCAGGAATTATTTAGACGCTTCCTCTTTTTCAGTTCTAGTACAGGATCTCAGTCTTAATATTCTTAGTTGGGACATGTTGTCCTACCTTTACTATTACAGATTATTCTAGTTATGGTTTTGTAGTTGTCTTTTATTGGCCATGGTTTTCGGCAAGACTTTACCTGCTTTCAGAGTATTTTTATAAACTACTTATTTATTACTAGAATTTGTAATGTGGTTGTATGGTGAATGTTCTGTTTTAAGAAGGATAAAATTTGGCACCAGTTTAATTTCATTTAGGTGGTTAGTAAATAAAAAGGCGTTCGACAGTGATGCTAAGAATGAACCATTTAAGAAACCTATTTAAATTAAAATAAGGCTTGATCACCCAAGGTTTAATTAGGCGGGATGTCACAGATGGTATCAGAGCATCAGGTTCTAGTGTCCATAGGATCTGTACGGCTTACTACGATTCAGCGTAACGTTTGGTTGTATTAGAGCCCTACTATTAGGATTGTTGATTCAAAATTTCCACTGTTGCGTTATCGTACTTCTGCTTTTAAATTTCGTATAAACTGTGTACTTATACAAATTGAATCTAATTTCAGATGCCACCAAGGAGACAGAGAGCAGAGAGGGCTGAAGCCATAGAGGAGGTGAGGGAGGCTCATCAGGAGCCATAGGTACCGATACCCCCACCCCCACCTGAGTTAATCTCCACTACTCAGGTTGCAGTGATAGTGGCTCAGGCAGTCGAGACATCTATGATGGCCATGGCAGCCCACTTTCCTCAGCCCCAAGTACCTCCCCCTGTGGCACCGGTAGTGCAAGTTCCAGCAGGACCATCTACTTGGCAGCGAGTTAGGGAGACATTTCAGAAGGGACACCCACCCGAGTTTTAGGGCAGTACCGATGTAGTGGAAGCGTGCAACTGGAAGAAGAATATCCAGCGCCACTTGCGCATGCTAGAGTGCACCGGGGTACAGGAACAGATGCTAGCCACTTTCCGTCTATCAGGAGTGGCTCTACAGTGGTGGGAGTCAGTTACCACCACCGAGGAGAGAGATACTTTGACTATTTCTGAGTTTTCGGTGCGGTTTGACCGCAAGTATTTCCCTCCAGCAGTAGAGTCAGAGATGAGGAAGAAATTCAGCGAAGTGGTTCAGGGTGATCGCTCAGTTACTGACTACGAGGAGGAGTTTACCCGATTGGCCAATTTTATGCCAAACGAGTGAGCAATGAGGAGAGGAAGAAGTCCAAATTTATGGAGGGCCTAACCTGGAGAATCAGACAGCATTTGATTGGTAATCCGGCGTTGGTAACCTACACAGATGTCGTCAATGCCGTTCTACTACACTGTCAGGATCACCATTTTCATACGAAGGGAAATAAGAGGGGTGAGCCAAGCCAACCGGGCAAGGTGGATGGAGGTAGTGGCAACAGCGCATCACAGCAGCAAACAGCAGGCCAAATAGGGCAGGATTCCTGACAGGGGAACTCTGCCAAGAAGTTTAAGCACGGGAAGCATCGCTTTGACCGGCAGGGCCAGCAGGGTCCTCAGCAACCAGTCCCTCAGGGTCGACAGGGCCAGGGAAATCAAAATGGGGGACAACAAGGCCAAGGACGACAGGGCCAACGTCAGGGCCAACAAGGCCAAGGACAGAGACAGTTCTTGGGTCAGTGTTTCACTTGTGGCCAGCAGGGTCACAAGAGCAGAAATTATCCACAGCAAGACAGGGCACAACAACAGGGTGCCCAACAGGGGCAACAGGCACCATTAGCCCCAGCAGCAGTACAGGCCCCACAGCCAGGGCAGATACAGTACGGGCGTGTGTTCAACATCCGTGATATTCCATTTCATCAGACACCTCCAGCACCGCCGGCAGTTGCGGGTATGTTTCCTATTCATGGACTTGAGGGGAATATTTTATTTGACACGGGAGCGACGCATTCATTTATTTCCACTAGATTTGCACGGGCAGCCGGCCTATTAGCGACAGCAGACACTCATCTTATGTGTGTGGAGTCATCGATGGGTAGTGGGTCCCTTATACACTCGATTTGTAAGGGTGTGGACATTATGGTCGGGAGATTGAGTCTAACGGCGGACCTCCTAGTGCTGGATATGGAGGGATATGACGTCATCCTAGGCATGGATTGGTTGGCACATAATAGGGCAATGGTAGATTGTTATGAGAGGACCATCGTGTTCTCCGTCCCGGGGCAAGAGATGTTCCTTGTGGAAATGCCACTTCCCGAGGGAGGATCGCGAACTCATATATATTATATTGAGGAGGAGACCTCACATGGGGTTGTCGTTTCTCTGGACTCAATCCCAGTTATGAGGTATTTTGAGGATGTCTTTCAGGAGATACCAGGGTTACCACCTAGCAGAGAGATAGAGTTTGTTATTGATCTAACACCGGGGACGAGACCGATTGCCAGAGCACCATATCGCATGGCTCCTTCGGAGATGCGGGAACTGAGAGAGCAGATTCAGCAGCTATTAGGACAGGGTTTCATTCGACGGAGTACATCGCCATGGGGTGCGCCGGTGTTGTTTGTAAAGAAAAGGGATGGTTCACTTCGTCTGTGTGTAGATTACAGAGAGCTGAACAAAGTGACGATACGTAATAAGTATCCATTGCCGAGTATTGACGACTCGTTTGATCAATTGAGATGGGCTGCATACTTCTCGAAGATCGATTTGAGGTCGGGTTACCACCAATTGCGCATTCGTGAAGAGGATGTACCTAAGACCGCTTTCCTATCGTGGTACGGGTCATACGAGTCCAGAGTGATGCCTTTTGGGCTAACTAATGCGCCGACAGTATTCATGGATCTTATGAACAAGGTATTCAGGGAGTTTTTGGATCAGTTTGTGATTATATTCATAGACGACATTCTAATTTACTCTCGTACGGATGAGGAACACGCAGAACACTTACGATTGGTTCTACAGACATTGCGGAACCATCAGTTGTACGCCAAATTTGACTAGTGTGGATTTTGGCTTCGGGAGGTTCAGTTCCTAGGACACGTCGTATCTAGCAGAGGCATTGCTGTTGACCCGAGTAAGGTATCGGCGGTGAGGGAGTGGGGGCAGCCCACGACACCGACAGAAATTCGCAGTTTCTTGGGATTGGCTGGTTATTATCATCGCTTCATCAAAGGATTCTCAAAAATTGCCGGACCGTTGACGAATCTGACTCGGAAGGGAATTCCCTTCGTATGGAGTGACAGTTGCCAGTTAGCATTTGATGAATTAAAAGACAAGTTGACATCATCCCCCGTTCTTGCCTTGCCTAGGAGCGGAGTGGAATACCGAGTCTATACTGAAGCGTCCTTACAAGGACTTGGGGGTGTATTACAGCAGGAGGAGAAGGCTATTGCTTATGCGTCCCGAAAGCTTAAGCCACATGAGAAGAATTACCCCACCCATGACCTCGAGTTGGCAGCGGTTGTTTTTTCATTGAGAATATGGAGGCACTATCTTCTGGGCGAGAAGTTCACGCTATTCACGGATCATAAGTCATTGAAGTATCAATTCACTCAGAAGGACCTGAATATGAGGCAAAGAAGGTGGCTTGAATTCGTGAAGGACTACCAATTTGATATATAGTATCATCCTGGTAAGGCTAACGTGGTGGCAGATGCGTTAAGCAGAAGACCTACCGGGGAGTTAGCAGGAGTTTGGAAGGCGAAGTGGAGTGAACTCCGACACGAGGATGAAATGGCGCGAGCATGCATGGCAGTTCTAGCTATCACTCCCGAGAACGTTATGCGGGTAGTGAGGGCACAGGCAGAAGACCCATTTTGTCAGGACAAAGTACGGCAGTTACTGGCCAAGGGGGAAGAGTTCTACTCCATCAGTTCAGAGGGTGGACTACGTTTCAACGGTAGGCTGATAGTACCCGAAGATGATGATTTGAGGCATGCCGTTATGACAGAGTCACACGGGTCAAAATTCTCGGTACATCCAGGTGGGGACAAAATGTACCAGGATATGCGACGAGTATATTGGTGGTCAGGCATGAAACGAGATATTGCAAAATTTGTCTCAAGGTGTGTTACATGCCAGCTCATAAAGATTGACCATCAGAGACCTTCAGGGATGCTACAACCACTAGAGATTCCCGTGTGGAAGTGGGAGAGTATCTCAATGGACTTTATTACCGGGTTACCAACCTCACATAAGGGTCACGATTCCATATGGGTGATAGTGGATCGTTTGACTAAGGTAGCCCATTTCTTACCGATTCGTACGGATTATGATACTATGCGGTACGCGCAGTTATTCATTTCAGAGATTGTTAAGCTGCACGGAGTTCCTATTAATATTGTGTCAGACCGAGATAAGATATTTGTGTCACATTTTTGGCAGAGCTTTCAGGAGGCCATGGGCACCGACTTACGGTTGAGTACGACATATCACCCACAGACGGACGGCCAGATGGAAAGAGTAAACCAGATGTTAGAGGACATGCTGAGAATGTGTATTCTAGATTTTGGGGGAAATTGGGAGCCATACCTCCCTTTGGTAGAGTTTGCATATAATAAATCTTACCAATTCACTATTGGCATGGATCCATTTGAGGCGCTTTACGGGAGGCCTTGTCGTTCACCCGCCTATTGGTTAGAGGTGGGGGATAACAAGCTATTGGGGCCAGAGATGATACAGGAGACTTCCTCCAAAATAGAGTTGATTCGAGGACGTATTCGAATAGCCCAGGATAGGCAGAAGAGTTATGCTTACGCGGTAGGAGACACGTGGAACTAGAGGTGGGCGACCAGGTGTTAATTCGGGTATCTCCTATGAAAGGGATTACGAGGTTCGACAAAAAGGGGAAATTAGCACCGAGATATGTGGGTCCGTTTCCCATCATTGATAGAGTGGGACCGGTAGCTTACAGATTGGGACTCCCTGAGCATCTTCAGCGAATACACGATGTGTTCCATGTGGCATCGCTGAAGAAATACAAGAGGAGCGAGAGAGCCTACTAGCACATTCCACTGGAGGAGATCGATTTGTAGCCAGATGTCTCGTATGAAGAAAGACCCGTGGCTATCCTGGATTATAGTGAGCGCAAACTAAGATCCAAGGTCGTACCCTTAGTGCGAGTACAGTGGGGACATCACAATATGGATGAGTCCACTTGGGAACGGGAGGAGGATATGCGAGAGCAATATCCAGAATTATTCACAGCAGGTATTTTCTAATTTCGAGGACGAAATTCCTTTTGTAAGAGGGGAAGTATGTAATACCCCGTAATTCTGCTTAATTTTTAAATTACGTGAGTAGAGTAATTTAATGTGAATGTTATTTAAATTACGTGAGTAGAGTAATTTAATGTGATTAAATACGTTTTACTTAAATTACGTGAGTAGAGTAATTTAATGTGATTAAATACGTTTTATTTAAATTACGTGAGAAGAGTAATTTAAGGAGAGATAATGTTAATAAAGATGAATATGACGATTAAAAATATGTACGGTCTAGTGACTATATGGACGTACCGGAATTATCTCAACCGAGTGTCGCGCGTAGGACAAAAATTAAGGATGAGAGTAGAAAAATAATTAAGAGACTCAAACGATAATTTAGAGTCCACAGTTGATTCCGAAAGGGTCGAATTAGTCAAAATAGTGTACCCGGGGGTACTAGTTGAGTGCCGGGTCATTTTCGGACTAAACTGGGACCATTCGGGGGCATTTTGGTCTCTTTACAATTATGGGGAAGTAGACCTACGAATTTTGAAACCCTAGATCAGATTATAAGAGTGGAGGCTAAGGTTAGAAAGAAGGAAAATACACCATAGCCATTAGAGAAGAGAGAGAGGAATTTTCTTGAGGCAAAAGAACGAAGGAAGGGAAATTCTAAGGAGATTTCACCATAAAGATTGTTGGGAAGGAGGATTGAAGGATCAAAGTCATCAACCATCATCAACAACCACGAAATCAGACCCTACAAATCATAAGGAAAGTGATTATTTACAAAATAATTGAGTTATAATACCCATAATTAAGCTTTAGTAAGAACATGATTTTTATGATATTCTTGGGAATAAAACAATTGATTATGATCCATGAATGATAAGGATTGCATGTAGGACGTTTTTGGATTTCCAAGTATGTTGATATCATAGAAAACTAGATGATAAATTCGTAAGAAAATCTGGAATTTGGATGAAAGATATAAAGAATGCATTTTTTAGGGTTCTTGAATATTAGAGATATTTTTAGTTGATTTGGCCAAGATTTATAATGATTTTGTTGTTTCAAATCGTTAGTAATCATCCCAGAACATGTAGGAATGATTAGAAATTGTTGGTTGTGAATATGGTGGATTATCATGAAAGATAGAGAAATAAAAATGGTGAAACCCGTAGGAAGAAGATGAACTGGGTCTGTCACTGCTTGATCGATCGATCGACCCTTGAATGCCGATCGATCGAGCAGTCGATCGATCGACCATATCCCCTCGATCGATCGACCCTGGCTGGACTTTAGAGAATTTTGTGAATAAATTTCTTTAATTACCGTCGCTTAATGGGAACCTTAGAAATGATATTTTACCTATGAGGGGACTTTATAATTACCAGTAGGTGTATCATTAGGTTTCTCCATAAATGATTGAGTGGAAATTTTGGAGAAATGGATTGACGAAAGAACGATCGATTTAGCCGTATGTTGAGATTATTAGAATTTAATTACGGAAAGAGTGAGATTTAATTCCGAAAAGAAAATACCAGTAGGTTAAAATTAACTTAACTACTGAATTAAGGGAGGGGTAACTAGGGCCCTTAGAGTTGCGTGAATACTCGAATAAATACAATAGTGAAACAAATTGTAATTAATAAGTATGGTGAATATAAGTAAAATGTATTACGTACGGGTATGATTTGTTAGGTCGGGTGTGTACCTACAAAATTATATAAAAAGTTTGGATTAAGAGAATATTACCTAAATTAATTATGTTAGGGTCAATGTGACATTTCGAACTAACATAAAATTATTATATATTTGGGGTCGATGAAAAATGCCGAACCAAACTTTTAACTGGCGTCGCGATGAAAGAGTTCCGAACCAGAATATGTGTATATATTTATATTTTTAAATAGTTGGGGTCGATGGATCATTCCGAACCAACTTTCACTTGGGGTCGATGAATTATTCCGAACCAAGAGTCCTTTATGTGTAATAAAATGATATGTTAGTGGTAACTAATATTAAATACATTGTTGTGTGATAAAATGTATTCTATGTGCATAATCTACTAATTTAGAATAGTAGACAATGAAATGAAATGTAAATGTCTTAGTAATAATTTATAGCGTGATGTAATTATTACAAGAATAAGGACAACGAAAAGTAAATAAGTTAACTACGGTTATGGGTAGTATAACTAGGTAGACTAAGTATCCTCGATAGTTACACACTACGTAAGAGAGGTGAGGAAGTTCAAGGGAGTGTGCGAAACCTTAATATGTGTAATCAATAACTTAATTGTGATAACTGCTTGCAAAATATTTTCAAATGTTTTGAGTACTAACTCTTGCTATGTAAAATTTTAAAAAAACCTTTTAGGTGCCCAGCCACAGGGACACCCAGCATGATTTCATTCCAGAGATTTGGGAGCTGCAGCAAGTGTGGATGTTGCAGGGATTATTTAGACGCTTCCTCTTTTTCAGTTCTAGTGCAGGATCTCAGTCTTAATATTCTTAGTTGAGACATGTTGTCCTACCTTTACTATTACAGATTATTCTAGTTATGGTTTTGTAGTTGTCTTTTATTGGTCGTGGTTTTCGGCAAGACTTTACCTGCTTTCAGAGTATTTTTACAAACTGCTTATTTATTACTAGAATTTGTAATGTGGTTGTATGGTGAATGTTCTGTTTTAATAAGGATAAAATTTGGCACCCGTTTAATTTCATTTAGGTGGTTAGTAAATAAAAAGGCGTTCGACAGTGATGCTAAGAATGAACCATTTAAGAAACCTGTTTAAATTAAAATAAGGCTTGATCACCCAAGGTTTAATTAGGCGGGGTGTCACACAACATTCAAGTCCAACAATATGAAATTTGGTAAGATAATGTTTAAAATTTCATTTACATTTCATATTAAGAGTGTTGGGATATTTTTAAAAGGATTTGAAAAAGCTTTGATATAGAAAATGTTCTTATAAATGTTTCTTATGAAAACGATTGTTACTATTTTTTAGGAAAGTTTGGTTTTGAAAAGTTTTTGAGAAATTTTCCAAGTCCTATAGCGTTCCTCGATTTTGACGATCAAGTCATTCAAGCGAGATCACCATCTCGTTCGAGCGACATGAGATGTCGCGCGATGTCGTTTAAACGACACGCGCATCTCGGTCGAGCAAGATCTTCTTTTCGTTCGAACGACTGAGGCGGTACGATTTTCTATAAATATTCATTAAATGGTTTCGTTTTCATTAAGAAGTCCCAGAATTTTGAAAGACAGAGAACTGCGAATTTACAGAATTCTTTTGACTTCTTCTTTTAGGGTTTTCATCCTTTTTGTTTACAATTCACAAAAATTCCAATTACTTTTGTGTGAGTTGTTTTGTGGAACCCAAGAACATATTTTACCTTGGTTCATGCTTTGTGGGGAGAGCTCTAAAACTAACAACTGCGTGCTATTGTGGAGGGAGTCCTTGTGAAGATTTTAGACTGCGTGTCTGGACTGCACGTCCTGGTGGTATAGTTGCGTGCGAACCATTGCTGATTTATTTCTAGCCGTTGCTTTTGAGGTTTGACGAAGACACCGTGCGTTACTCTTGTGGGCGAAAGCAAGATGGTATGTAAGTCAATGGTCTTGTAAACTTATCAGAGTTTTAAAAATAAAAGGTTTTGCCCTTCGGGGATTTTTCCTAAAATTTTGTGTCGCATGCTATATCTTATTTGGTTTGATACTTAATTGCATGTTTAGGGGCTGAATTTAATTGGTTTAAAAATACACTTTTATTAAATAAGTGTGCCAAATTAGAAATTTGTGAATTTAATCATTTATCACACCGTCGTATTATACAGTAACTCTTCCCCTCAATAAACTACAAGCCCCACACGCACTTCTCGCATTAGTCAGCATATTAAACCAAGTCTCGTCTAACCATCGAGCTATAGGTGAAACAATATACCCAAAATAAAACTTCGTCTCCATTGCTTCCTGATAATCCCCATTAGAAGTGGGATTGCAGGATCTCATCCTGATACACAACAATATTGGGAGGCACCTTGCACTGGTGAAATCCTTCTCTTCAAAGAAAGAATAACAATTACTTCATCTTAGCCAATCCATTCCATACACTCGGAGGATTTTTTTTACCTAGTCACGGTGTTGCAGTCCATCATGAATTTTATCAGTCTACCTACCCATTCTGTCACTGGTAACAGAGGCTTGTTACTCAATTCTGGTTGATCATCTAGAGCCACCCGTTTTCCATCTATGAATGGTGCATCCGGAGACAATCTCACTATGTCGAACCCAAGACCAATTCCCACTTATCATATCTCTGATTAAGTGGTACTTTATACTCCCCTTCTTCCCTCGGTGGGACAAAAGTCACGGCCCGTGCACTTTTTGCAACTGGCCCGCTTCTTGGGTCTTTTTGCCCCATAGTCATCAACAATTGATTTATGCGCAAGCCACTCTAAACATTCGACTGAGTAAGGATCCGCTCTATTTTCCCACAATAGTTCGGCCTCCTCTTTATCATGAGATATATTTTGAATGGCTTCCCAGATCCTTTCAACCCATCTTGGTGTGCTACTCTCATTGCACACATATACTTTGATTATCGTCATTCTCACTCGACATTCAATCCATCATACCATTCCATCTTTAACTATAATTTCCCTCAGGCATATGTTCCACACATTGATTCCTACATCCTACTATCGGTGCATATCTGCACAACACTGGAAACGTCACACACACTTTCCTTAAAATTAGCCTCCCATTCTCGATGTGGCTATAACTCATGGGTATTCTTAATCACCCCGTAAATTGAAATTTATTTCTCCTTCACATCTTTTCACCCCTCAACTCGTGGTCAGAAGAAATTTTTTTTAGTGCTCTCTCACGGCACTATCGGCCCCCCACATGCTTTAAAAACCCTAGTTTTGTGTTCTTCCCAAAGGTTCAACCACAAACCAATATTTAAATCCGTGAAAATAAGTGAAATATCATCTGAATTTAAAGTTCTCTACATGTATAATTTCATCTACATGAAATCCTATCCCAACATGCATTAAATTCATTATTCTTCCCAAGAATTTATTCATAATCAAATTATTTATCAATCCCTACACATGGGTATTATAACTACAATTGAATTTGCAATAAAAAACTTGCCTTGATTACTATAGAGTCTGATTTCGTGAGGAAGGTGATGAAGCTATATGTTTTCTCTTCAAATCTTCACTCCTTAGGTGCTTAGGGTGCAGGAATACCTTCCAAACTTCAAGAATTCTCATTAAGCCTTTTGGGAATGGTTTCTCTCTTTTATCTAATGGCCTCTCCAAGTTCTGTGAGTTATGAACCCTAACCCCTAATCCTAACCATCAGATATAGGGCTTTAATTTTCGTAGGTCATTTACCCTCTATTTTTAAAATGACCAAATTACCCTTAATAGGTGCCGGTTTGGTCCAAAATTGACCCGAGACCCATACTAAACCCCTGGGTACACTATTTCGACCATATGGGAGTCATCTGTGACCTCTAAATTATCATACAAGTCACTAAAAATACATTTCTCAGTTCTCACCTCAAAATAGTCTGCACGCGACTCCCGTTGAGACAAAATAAAATACGCACGTATCACTCCCTATGTCCTATAACCACAATTAGTAAAATACGTACATATCACTCGCTATGACGTATAATTATAATTATCAATTATTTATTAGTCGCACTTAGTAAATATCACAATGCAATATTAATCAATATTTTTCTCTCGAATGATATTTAATAGTCACACTTTTTATCTAATCGCATTAATTACTTTACTCGCGTAATTTAATTAAAACATATTTTTCCTAATTAATTCCTCAAATTAATTAAATAAAAATAAACCAAAATATGGGTATTACATACTTTCCCCCCTTACAAGGGAATTTTGTCCTCGAAATTTGGGCAAGAACGATACTAAAACTTAGGATCTATAACCTCATGACATCTTCTAGTACCCAATTTCCAATCATAATAACATAAGGGTCACTCCACTATACACCTGCTAGTGGTACCCACCTATCAAAAGGCATAATACGAGTGTTGGTAATCTTAACATTCACGTTAAATTATTTATTGGCTAGATATTGTGTGGAGTAAAATTCTCATATCCTTGTACTTTGAAATTTTTTATGTTTTCCTCTAATTATAAATATAGGTTTTGAAAAATTTGTATTCAAATTAATTGTCGATGGTTCAGGGGATTGGATCCTGATCCCACTTTTCTCTACTCGTTTTCAAAACTTAAAAATTTTCATTTTTTTGCTTTCTTTTAGTTAAATTTCATTTGATAGTTAAATTACTTTTGTTAAGTAGATATTCTCATAAAAACTCATCACCTTTTCCTTTTTCTTTCAGAGAGTCGATATTAAGGTATTAGATACTTTCCTTTAGTTGTCGTTACGATTTCGTCCTATTCTTTTGGATTCGACCCCGACTTATCGGGATTATTACTTGAGCGGTTGACTTGCACTTTAGATGTAGATACACGAAATGCACACACTTTTTAAGTCTCGTCACATGCATATTCATTTTTTTCATAGTGAATCAGGATCCACATCACTCATAATATATTTATTTTTACTTATTTTCTCACTCTTTAGCAATGAGTTAGCAAATAAATATATTATGAGTGATGCGGGATAAAAGAGTTGTTCAAATATACTCTTTAGTGAAATCATCACTCAGAGTAAATCATTGCCATGATTTCGCTCCACACATACTGTTCATATATATACACACATATTTTCATCCCATACGCATTATACACACGACTACACATTTCAGGAGAAAGAGAACATCGTTAGCCCATGAGAGGTCAAAAGATCCGAATGGGTGCCTAACACCTTCCCATTTCGTAGTACATTCTCCCAGCCGATGATCTATTTGGTTTCATATGCATCAATTTTTTTTATGTCATCTCTTCGGAGATTGCTAATTTTTTCCCGCTTTGAGTAAAATAGACTAGTGAGTCCAATATCTACACATTCACACACTTTCACACCCTCTACGTCGACCGTTTCATGTCATTTTTATCCTGCAAACACTGGGAGAGGGGTGAGAGGGAATTTTCCCCCTCAAATTTCCTGAGGCCTCAAGATGGCCACAGTGGCGACTCCGATGGGGATGATTTTTTAGGAATAGACTCTATTTACATGAAATTTGTTTTCCTCTTTCTCCTTTCTCCTTTTTTCTGCATGTGTATATATGTTTCCACTTATATATTATTCTTTTTACTCTCATGCTCACATGTTATGTATGTCATTCTCATGTTATACTCTCCTTGTGTATTATTTTCTCTACTAAGATCATCTTCACATCACATATATATACCATATATTCTATAATATGCTTGAAATCATTTATATATATCTCAATTTTTATATTATCTTCATGTTTGCCATGTTTTACTGCACTTATCCACATTTTTACATACACCATGTCACTTGTACATATCATATGCTTTATGTATATATTTCACGTTATTTCCACATATTTCCATATTTTCCTCATTCACACATATTCTCATGTTTCACACCTTGTACATATCAACATATTTTGTTCACTTGTATATATTTGCTTACTTTACTCCACTTCTACACTTAGTGACGCGACTCAAAATGTGTCTCTAACGTGTTCTTATATAGACTCAAGTGCAAGCCGGCCACTCAAGTAATAAACCCAGTAAGTCGGGGTTGAATCCTCAAGGAAGAGGATGAATGCTCGTGATGACAATAGGTAAAGTGATTAATCCTAAGGTTGACTCACGAAGAGGAAATAAAAGATAATTGTCATGAAGTTATCTGTTACTCCCACTAAAACAGTGAAATCCTAGTTAAATTAACTACGCATGCAAGACTTAACGAATTACAAAGTAATTAATATGAATAAAAGATAAGGTCAAATACAATCCCCCAACCCCTAATGAATTCACCAGATATAAAATTAATCGAGAATTAAATATTTAATTGAAACGAAGAATTTAATAATTTCAAGCATTACATATATGAAGGAATGAAACCGCACATACATAATCAAGAATAAAACTAAAGTACGTGCCAAGATGGTTAACACGCGCGTCGCACTCTTAAACACCCCGGTTACCTAGGGCAAGCGAGGTTAAAAGTCCTACAACGGCTGTGATAACAAAATAACACGATTCAATTAATTATTTAACTCAAAGAACGAATTTTATATCCATGCAAACCACGTAGGTTTGGGTTCGTGCATTCTAACCCTTATATATTTAGTCAAACATGGTATGGTTATAGAAAAGCATGATATTTATGTTTCATGTAATGAAAACCATAAGGCAACTATCTCTACAGATGTAAAGTAAACTTGGAATCTCGAAAAAAAATAAAAACATGAAAGAAATCAACTTTTGGAATAAAGGAGAAGAACATAAACCTTATTGAAGAAGAACCTTAATTCACAAAACTATAATCTTGATGAAGAAATCTTTTCCTAAGGCTCCTCTCTCTTTATCTCTCTAATTATAAGGTAAAGTGAAGCCTAAACTTGATTAAAAACCCGAAGGAACAATATTACTACGTTTTTATAAGTGCTTGAAATGCCTACAACTCTTCCTTTTTTAAGTAGAAAAATCTAATTCGATCAGATGTCGTCGAATTGGTTCAGTGTTTTTCTACAGGCTAGGGGCGAACCGATTTGACTTTCCAGTACTTAGGCCAAATCTTCGAATAGAGGGGAACCGGTTTAGGGCTGGGATGAACCGGTTCGGCCTAGAAATTTTATATCTTCTCTTTAGTTTCAAATCGTCATATCTTTTGAACTCTAACTTGGATTTTGATGTCGTTTCTTCCCATGTACTCGTGAGGTCGAGGTCTTCAACTTATGTTGGCTCCATATCCAAAATCTAATTGCATAATCATTGTACTTCCCTTGATACTTCTCCTTTTTCTTTTCAATTTTTGTTCCAGTTTCACCCTTTTCTTTGTTTGCATCCAATTCCTGAAAAATCTAAAAGAAATACATGAAACTCGGTGTACTCATTAAAAATTGAAACTATCAAAGATATACGATAAATACTCTTAAATGCACCATAAAGGGTGATTTTTTTTAAAAAGAAAAAGAATTTATTCAATCTTTGAGAGAAAATCCATCTCAAGGTGGCATTACAAGAAAAATCCAGTCTAGCAAAAAATTAAAGATACAAACTAGAAATAGTGAAAATCTAAACATAAGAAATTTGTAATTCTTTGAACAAGTCTATGTAAAAAGGTTATGGAGAAAATTTGAAAGGTCTCTCTTGAAAGGACACCTCAATGTCATTGTAGACCAATCCTTTGATAATCCGGGCATTCATCGCAACATTGTAGAACTCCATTTTATTTCTGGCACACCAAATTCTCCAATAAATGAAAGAAGATATCATATTACATAGAGTCGCATTGATTGATTTTCCCTTAGTGCATAACCACTAATTCATAAGTCCTCCCTTCACGGTATTAAAATTAGAAGATAAGCCCGTTCTTTTTTAGAAAAAAATCCAAACTTCTAATGCAATTTCACCATTGGCAAAGAGATGGTCCCGATTTTCCTCTTTTGGTTCTAGACAACATCTACATTTCGATGGAAGATGGATTTTTAACTTCTTGATATTCTCGTCAAGGGTTAAACCATCATGTAGAAGTCGCCACGTGAAAGTGGAAACTTTAGGGACGATGCGTTTATCCCAAATGGATGAGAAAGAAATTTGAACACAATCTTTGTTTCTAATATAATCCCAAGTAAGCTTAAGATTGATATTATCCCTCATTTCCAACTCGTTGCAAATATTAAGAACTTTTTGCATTCTTTTCTAAGTGTGACTGGAAAAAGATGGAGTACCACTAAAATCATGAATTTGGAGTTTTCTATATTTTTCTTTCATGAATTTAGACCATAAACCATCTTTGTTAAAGTGTGAGTACCATAATCTGCAAGTATATGCCTTACACACATCTTAGAGAGATCTAATACTAAGGCCTCCTTCATTTTTTTGTAAACATATTTTTTCCCAACTAATCCAGTGTTTTTTAAATTTACCTTCCTTCGAGCCCCACAAAAAATTTGCACAGGCCGTATTGATGTCATTAAAGGTCATCTTTGGCGGATCAATGGCTGCCAAATAGTTAAAAGTCATAGAGACTTGGATGCCCTACCTTCAATTCTTTTTTTAACCGTTTTTGCCAAAGATCGGAAATGGATCCTTTTCTTCCTGCCTTGATAGATCAAAACTCCCAGATATTTTAAAGGGGGTCTTTTAAATTAGAAACCCATCAATCTAGTCATTGCTTGAATCTTTCCCATGGAGGTATTGTTCGGCATCAAGAAAAAGGTTTTGGCGTGAATAACTAACTGACTCGAGTTAGCTTCATACTCTGTGAGAAAATGCAGGATATTTCTCGTACTTTTTTTTATCACCAATAGCAAAAATAAGGATATCGTCCACAAATGATAAGGAAGAAATGATTGGGCATGTTAGGGGCTGAGAAAAATGTTGAATATCTCCCTTTTCCATTATTTTATGCAGGCCACGAGATAGCACTTCAGTTGCTATGACGAACAAAGTTGGGGAAAGAGGGTCCCCTTAACGGATTCCTCTTTTAGAATTAAAAAAATCACATAGCTTCCCATTAATGGCTATTGAATACCAACAACCTGAAATACACCTCCAGATCCAATCAATAATTAGTTCACAAAACCCAAATGATCGAAGAGTTTTAATAATAAAGTGTTATGATAGCCGATCATATGCCTTAGAAATGTTTAATTTATAGATCACATTTTACCCCGCACTTTTTTATTAAACTTTTCATTATTTCTTGGGCTAAAAGAATATTTTCATTTATGTCACGCCCTTTGATAAACCCCATTTGAGATAGCGAAATAATATTAGGAAGAATATCTCGTAAACGGCTGTTTGTGATTTTTGAAATGATTTTACTAGAAAAGTTACACAAACTTATGGGCCGAAAGTCAGTGCTTTCTGTAGGGTTCTGAATTTTTGGAATGAGAATTATTATTGTGGCTGACCAGCTTCTTGGAACATCACTTCCCAGGAAGAAATATTGAATAGCAGCAATAAGGTCCGATTTGATAATGTCCTAAGAATGTTGAAAAAAATACTCCATTAAAACCATCTGGGCATACTGCACCTTCTTTATTCATAGAGGAAATCACTCCCTTGATTTCTTCCTCATTTGGAATTCCAGAGATTCTTTCATTCATTACATCATCTATCAACTTTGGGATGCATGTGAAAATGTCATCATCAAAAGCCATAGCTGACTGATCACCCAAAATATCTTTAAAATGGATGCATATCTCCTGTTCCATTTCAGAAACGGAGGTAGTCCAGATGCCGTCTTTTTTTTATCTCGTGTATAGTGTTGATGCAACGACGATGATTCACAAAAGAATGATTTTTTTTAGTATTGAGGTCTCCAACTTCTGCCCACTTAATTCCCGTTTTTTATCTCCAGTATGATTCCTCATTTTTAAGGGCTAACAAATAAGTCGCTTGAGCTTTATTCCATTCATTTCTATTCAAATTGTTAGGGTCATTGTCTGCCAGAGCTTCTGCAGCTAACAAGTTGTCCTCCTCTTCATTAAGCTGGGCATCAATTGTTTTAAATGTTAATATGTTCCAGGATTTGAGGACCTACTTTACATATCTGAGTTTCAAGGCAAAGACTTGCATTGGACTTCTATCCCGGGGCAACCTCCAAGCGTTTTTTACAACTTCTAAAAAGGAATGGTGGGACGTCCAAGAATTGATGAACCGAAATGGTTTAGGAATTATATCATTTGGAAATGAAATACTAGTGACTAGAGGGCTATGATCAGAATTAATACGTGGAAGATGTTGAACCGTGGTGAGAGTGTTCATTAGAAATCATTCATTATTACCAATGACTCTATCAAGGCGAGCCCAAATTCGATCAATACCATCACGATAACCTGGTCTGATACCAATTTGAGAAACGTGTGTGCTCGCGTTCAAATGATCAAATTATATATAAAACCCTTTTAATCCAAACAAACCCTAAACATGCAGCAGTATGTGATTGAATAAATTGATAATCTACGCAAGAACATTCAAACACATGCAATTAAGGAAAAATCCCCCTCAGGGGCAAAACCATTTATTTTCACTATAATTTGTAAGAAAACGGCTTACAATCGGATTACAATGAAAATACAAGTTGACTAAGAATTACCCTCGGGTATCGGATTCTGTAGTCGCGGCTGGAATTATCCCTTTCCAGTAGGGCTGCAATGAAGAAGAAGAACAGTCTCCTCCACAAGGGTTGAACAAACCAAAGTTGTGTTCTTGGGTTGCAAAAGGATTCACAAAGGATTGGCAATGATGTGTGAATCAAAACATGAGTCTTGGGACTCAAGAATATGAAGACTAGGTGTATTTGGACTCTCAAATTCGTCTCCTAAAGTCTTACAAAACAACTCCCCCGAAGTTGGTCTTTATAGGAAAAAATATGAAGAGTCCCACGTTCTTAAAACTCTAAAATTCTATCGAGCGTAAAAAAAAAACAGCATTCTTTAAGGAATTTTCTCTATCTTCAAAAGGTCATAACTCCTTCATCGTAGCTCAGATTGAGGTGTCGTTTTTTCCAGTATCTTCGTTGCGGCAATATCTTCAACTTTCTAGTTTACCAGACCTCCGAACTATGGATGTGAAATTACGAAAATGCCCTTGAACTCTCCTATTGTGCCTTTTTTCACTGTTTTGACTTCCCTTGCGTACCACTTGCATTAAGTCCCTAAAATCTTGGAACGTGAAGTCATTGAGGCAGATGTGGGACATATTAGTGGAGATAATGCATGCTTGATTCCCGGAATTCGGATAGAGGCCGTCATGTGAGATCGCGAGGAGACGTGCCAAATGTAGCGGCGTACGACATAAATAAATGAAACATTTCGGACATGTGAAAAATGTCCTTACAAATCTCCCCCTATGTCTATGCCGGTACATACATAAAAAATCAGAATTATCAAATATGAAATTGCCTATACAAATCTACCCTCCCATGAACCCAAAACTGGAAAAGGTACAAATGAATAGTCTTCATCGCTTGTTCTTTAATTCTTCAGGAATCTCAAAACTTTTCTCATCAGGGTGTGCAACATATAGATCTGCAATCTTCATACCTACACACATGAGACAAAGCAAATACCACGTGACATATCGAGTTTGAAATGAGATAACATCGATATCAATATATGATAAAAACATAAGCAACATCTCAAAAACTCCCCCAGAATTCAAACTCCCCCATAATATGATAATACTTTCTCCCCATTTTTTATGATGTCCCCAAATGGACAAATTAGAGAAATAAATCAAATAAGCAAGTGCGGAGTGTCACTAGGATAAAAACACACCATGAATAAACAGAAAGCAACCAAGTCAATGATAGCGTAAATGAAGTGGTGTGATCAAATTCGATAGGAAAATCAATGCATACAAACATGACATATGTGCACGATGAATATTGGATATTCCTAGCGAATGAACTCAAATGCTTCCTTTGGTGTAAAAGAGTGACAGTATAAGATATTGACTCAATCAAATCAACAAATCAAAGCTCAAAATGATTTTCACACCAATAACGTCCAAAATGATTTTATGCTTTTTCAGGACTTTCAAGGAAGTGCAAACCCGTTTAGATTCTCCAACCAAACTCCCTCAGATATTGTATTGAATAGAGGCATTCTAAATTCTCAAACTTTGGAGAATTGATGGTGAAACCTAAGTGGCCCATATTTGGCATGAATTGCTTTTTATTGCCTTTAAATTTTTTCGGGCTCTTTTAACCTCTTTGGACCTCGAATATTAAAATTCCTCCATTTTTAGGTCCTTTTTAACGGTGGCTTTTGCGCAAAGGATAGATGATTACCTTTCGCAGCCCCTCCCCGTTATACAAAAACACACAGTCTCACCAAAACGGTTTTTACATGCATTCCAATCTTGTCAAGTTTTATCGCATATTGTACATTGTATAGACATGATTGAGATGAAAACACGCAAGCCAACATGAGATAGACAAGTGCAATAATCAAATATAGCCGTGCATGTGTGCAATAAAGGATATAGGAGTCAAACATGTAGGAAGATATCACTAATTACATCTCAAAGACTCCAATCAATGTAAAGCACATGGATGAAATGATGTAGCCTCTCAAATCTCTATCAAACAGTCACATGGATAAATGGAATGAAGTTGTGACTTGGCTATCTTACATGCTCATCCATAAAAGAAGCAAAATACAAAAATCTTTTTGTATTTTTTCAAAAATTTGGAAAAATAAAATCTTTTTGTGCTTTTCTCAAAATTTTTCTTAAAGGAAAATCTTTTTGTATTTTTTTTTTCAAAAGAAATATAAAAAGCAAAAAGAATAAAACAAAGCTGTACAACAAAGTAATGGTACATATAAAACAGACTAGCAATAGGAAGCATATGATATGAACATGAAGAAGCATCCTATTCTAGACATAGACCAACCCCTCAGTCAACTATGCAAATCCCTAAAGATTTCCTAAGACTCTCAAATATAAGGGCATCTAAAGGTTTCATGAAAATATCGGCTAACTGACGGTCGGTAGGAACAAAACTCAGGGATACGACTTTCTCTTCAACTAACTGACGAATAAAGTGCTCATGTATCCTGATGTGTTTTGTGCACGAATGCTGAACTGGATTGCGGGATATGTGTATCGTGCTCGTGTTATCACAGGAAATGGTCATGGTGTCCTGTGATATCCCATAATCCTCCAGCATTTGCTTCATCCACAAGAGTTGTGTGCAAAAACTCCCGGCGGCTATGTACTCAGCCTCCGCAGTGGACAAAGAGATGGAATTTTTCTTCTTGCTCAGCCAGGAGACAAGAGCAGAACCAAAATAGAAACACCCACCAGAAGTGCTCCTATATCCATCTACATCCCCAGCCCAATCGGCATCCGAGTAGGCGGACAGACGGTCATTGGTATCAAAGGAATACCAAATCCCGTATGAGAGAGTCCCACTTACGTATTTAATAATACGTTTTAGAGCAAGTAAATGTGACTCTTTTGGGGATGCCTGATAACGCGCACAGACTCCAACACTAAAGGCGATGTCGGGACGACTGGCAGTCAAGTAGAGGAGACTACCTATCATACTCCGATATAAGGTTTGCTCTACGTCCTTGCCTGAAGTGTCCTTACTAATCTTGGTAGTGGTATTCATAGGTATACGTGTATGCTTCGCGGAGTCTAAACCAAATTTCTTCACTAGGTCTCTAGCATACTTGGATTGGGAGATGAACATCCCATCCTCTAGCTGACGAACCTGGAGACCAAGGAAGAATGTAAGCTCACCAACCATGCTCATCTCAAACTCACTTTTCATCTCCTCCTCAAAGTGGTGAGCATGCTGGGAGCATGTGGATCCAAAGACTATGTCGTCCACATAGACCTGGGCAACCAAAATAGCACCGTCATCTCTCCTGACAAACAACGTCATATCTAGTCCCCCTCTCTTGAAGCCACGAGCTAAGAGATAAGAAGTAAGCCTCTCGTACCAAGCACGGGGTGCTTGCTTCAAACCATACAAGGCTTTCCTCAGATAGTAGACGTGCTCAGGGTGCTGAGGGTCTTCAAACCCTTTTGGTTGTTCCACATAAACCTCCTCCTGTAGAATGCCATTCAAAAAGGCACTCTTGACATCCATCTGATACACCTTGAAGCGCAGATGACATGTGATGGCGAGCAGAAGACGGACGGACTCAAGTCTTGCAACAGGAGCAAATGTCTCCCCAAAGTCTACACCCTCTATCTGTGTGTAGCCTTGAGCGACCAACCTAACCTTATTTCGGATTATGGTACCATTTTCATCCATTTTGTTCTTAAAAATCCACCGGGTACCTATCACATTAATCTCACTAGGTCGGGGGACAAGTTCCCAGACATCATTCTTTTTAAACTGAAGCAACTCATCCTGCATAGCAGATATCCAGTGTTCATCCTTGAGTGCTTCTTTATGGTTCTTGGGCTTGACTTTGGACGTGTAGCAAAGATGGCTAACAACGTTCTCTAGCTGAGCACGAGTCTTGACCCCTAGAGTGGGATCACCAACAATGGCAGAAGGGTCATGACTCTTGCGAACCCAAGCAGGTGTGTCCCCTAACACAGGAGTAGGGTCCACAGAGTGTGAGAGAGGAACATGTAAATCACTGTCAGAACAATCCTCATCCTCACACTGAAGGTTAGGATCAATAACCGTCGGAGGTTCGTCATCTTGCACGGTGACGTTTATTGATTCCATAATCTTAGAGCTCTTCAGGTTAAAAACCCGGTACGCTCTGCTATTCGATGAATATCCTAGAAATATTCCCTCGTCGCTTCGGGAGTCAAACTTTCCTAATTGCTCTTTATCCCGTAGGATGTAGCATTTACTCCCAAAGACACGGAAATATGCCAGGTTGGGCTTCTTGCCAGTCCACAACTCATAAGGAGTGTGAAGTGTGTGTGGACGCAGATACACCCTATTCACCATGTGGCATGCAGTAGACACTGCCTCTGCCCAAAATCTCCTAGAAACTTTACGACCTAGAAGCATAGATCTAGCCATCTCTTGGATTGTTCTATTCTTTCTCTCAACAATCCCATTTTATTGAGGAGTTCTGACAGCAGAAAACTCATGTTTGATCCCAAGGCTATCACAGCACAAATCAACCTTTGCTTCCTTGAATTCAGTGCCGTTGTCACTACGTATTCTGTTAATAGTGACACCGTGTTGATTTTGCAGGACACGGCACTTGGTCGTTAAGAAATCTACAGCATCGGATTTCTCTCTCAGAAAACCTACAATGGAGTATCTGGAGAAATCATCTACCATCACGAGGATGTACCTCTTACCACCTAGACTCTCAGTACGAGTGGGACCCATAAGATCCATGTGAATCAACTCCAGAACACGAGAGGTGGTAATGGAATGTAACTTCCTATGAGGACTACGAATTTGTTTTCCCAACTGACAGGGTCCACAAACGGTCGAAGTTGAATTTCCAAGAGATGGTAAGCCACGTACTAGGTCCTTTTTAGATAAACGATTGATATCTCTAATGTTCACATGACCTAGACGTTGGTGCCACGGATCCATAGGAGTGATCGTGGTGCTGTTGCAGACAAGTGAGGATGTGGGCTCAGTCCCATAGCAATTATACTCGGTCCTCACCCCTTGCATCAAAAGTTTACCGGCTTGATTGTAGACTTTACACGCGTCCCGGTCAAACTTTACTACAAAGTTAGTGTCGCACAGCTGGCTAATGCTGAGAAGGTTTGCTTTCAAACCTTTGACGTACAAAACATTTTCTAGCTTAGGAAAACCAGGTAACTCGATAGTACCTCGTCCTATAATGCTAGACTTACTCCAATCTCCAAAGGTGACTCTGCCATCTTGATAATCCTCAAGAGTAGTAAAAAATGAGGCATCACATGTCATGTGTCTAGAGCACCCACTATCAAAATACCACTGTGAGGTATTATGTGCTTTGAGAGCAACATGAACAACAAAGGCCTTTTTATCTTTCTTAGGCACCCAAGCAGAGATGACCTTTTGTTTGCCTTTATTGGTTTTAGCTGGAATGTAAGAAGCATTCACTAACGGCGAAGACATCCGTCGGAATTCTTTCATCAAACTCTGAGTCGTGGCAGCTAAGAACTCAACTCGCTCTCTCATACTAGAAAACTCATCAGTATGTCATGGTGGAGCAGTAGTACGTCGTGTCCGGCCCATGCTATAGCAAGTTTCCCTAAGGTGGCCTTTTCTTTTGCAATAAGTACAAAAGAGATCAGTCAAAGGCGGACCTTGGTTTGCTTTTCTTGGTCGAACTCTCCTTCGAGGTTTTTTACGGTGACCATAAGGAGTTGTAGTAAACTCAGGAACTGGTCCAGGTGCAATTTGGGACGTGGAGGCACCATCATATCCAATTCCTTGACGATCACCAAAACCTAAAGCGGGGCCGAGGAGCATATTTCCCATCTTCCCAGATCTGTCCTCGATTTGTACCTTGACTTCCCGTGCTTTCTCAAGATCATGAGTCAGCTGGGCAACAAGGGCTTCAAGTTTCTTCCGAGTCTCCACGGAGGAATGGAGCTGACTCGTAAGACTAGCCACTTGCTTGATCAAGTCCCCTCTCTCTTTCTCTAGAGTACTCTCTCTCTCTCTAAACAAATTCTCATTCTCGACACAGGTAGATTCTCTCTCTCTCAGGGCGGTGCAGGTGGAGAACTCTCTTTCTCTCGCTTTCCTTAAATCTTCCTCTAGGCAAGTGATCTTAAGAACTAACGCTTTGTTATGCTTTTTAGTTTTAAAAGACTCAGAATATAACTCAGCGTAGGCGCGTTGTATATCACTCTCGCTCTCACTTGTGTCATCCTCCCCCTCACTCACATCGATCTCACTGTCGAGGTGTCCCTGTGAAGCATCATCCTCATCGTCGTGAGGAGAACTAGAAGTGCTCACTTGGCTGGCCATGAATGCGGTGAAGTTACACTCATGCGGTGACTCATCTCCAGAATCCACCGTCTCGACCTCACTGTCGTCACTAAGGGTAGCATTAAGGACAGCTTTCCCTTTCTCTCTATTCAGACGATTGGCACACTCAAAAGCTCTATGACCCCTACCATCACACTCAAAACATCTCTCACTTTCTTTCAGAGAAGGATTTTTGGAAACTTTTTCATTTTTCTTTTCAAACTTATTTTTCTCAAATTTCTTTTTATCTTTAAAATTGCCATTTTTCTTAAATTTGAGAATTCTCTTGAAATTTTTTACGAAAAGAGCCAAATCATCTAAGTCAAAATCGCACTCAGAATCTGACGTGTCAGTCTCTCTCTCTCTAGATGACTCTACCCTCTTTATAGCTGACCCCTCACTCCTTCTCTCTTGGGATTTAAGAACAATTCCCTTATCTTTAGATTTAGCATTTTTAGGGAACATATCAATTTCATAAGTTTGCAAATCTCCTACAAGTTCTTCCAATTTTAGCGTATTTAAATTACCCATAGAATTTAGCACAACGACTTTAGGGATAAAACGCTTAGGCAAAGAACGAAGAATCTTTTTAACAACTCTAGCATTCGGAATTTGTTCACCAAGATTAAAACTAGTATTCACAATATCAGAAAGTCTAGCATAAAATTCATCAAAGCATTCAGAATCATGCATGGTGATTGTTTCAAATTGAGTTGTCAAGTTTTGCAACTTAGACTCTTTCACAGCATTAGTTCCTTCATGGGTGAGTTGTAAAACATCCCATGCCTCTTTTGACGTGGTACACGTCATTATGCGTTTGAACTCATCAGGTGTGACAGACCCAGAAATAGCACTTAGACCCTTAGAATTAAAAGATGACCATTTAATTTCTTCATCAGACCAAGAAATGTCAGGTTTCAAGTTGGTCACATTATCAACAGTCACGGTGGGAGGAGTCCACCCTCGTTCAACCAAAATCCAGACACGTTCATCAATGGATTTTAAAGCCGACCTCATACGGGCTTTCCAATAAGCATAATTTGTCCCGTCAAAAATAGGCATTTTATAATATGACTTCTCCATTTGACCACGCACTTTTTCAAAAATCAATTTTTTCAGAAAATTGATATCTTAGAAAAATTTTGCTGAAAAAAAAGGAATACGCGATAGATTAGCGTAACCTGGTCTGATACCAATTTGAGAAACGTGTGTGCTCGCGTTCAAATGATCAAATTATATATAAAACCCTTTTAATCCAAACAAACCCTAAACATGCAGCAGTATGTGATTGAATAAATTGATAATCTACGCAAGAACATTCAAACACATGCAATTAAGGAAAAATCCCCCTCAGGGGCAAAACCATTTATTTTCACTATAATTTGTAAGAGAACGGCTTACAATCGGATTACAATGAAAATACAAGTTGACTAAGAATTACCCTCGGGTATCGGATTCTGTAGTCGCGGCTGGAATTATCCCTTTCCAGTAGGGCTGCAATGAAGAAGAAGAACAGTCTCCTCCACAAGGGTTGAACAAACCAAAGTTGTGTTCTTGGGTTGCAAAAGGATTCACAAAGGATTGGCAATGATGTGTGAATCAAAACATGAGTCTTGGGACTCAAGAATATGAAGACTAGGTGTATTTGGACTCTCAAATTCGTCTCCTAAAGTCTTGCAAAACAACTCCCCCGAAGTTGGTATTTATAGGAAAAAATATGAAGAGTCCCACGTTCTTAAAACTCTAAAATTCTATCGAGCGTACAAAAAAAACAGCATTCTTTAAGGAATTTTCTCTATCTTCAAAAGGTCATAACTCCTTCACCGTAGCTCGGATTGAGGTGCCGTTTTTTCCAGTATCTTTGTTATGGCGAGATCTTCAACTTTCTAGTTGACCAGACCTCCGAACTATGGATGTAAAATTACGAAAATGCCCTTGAACTCTCCTATTGTGCCTTTTTTTCACTGTTTTGACTTCCCTTGCGTACCACTTGCATTAAGTCCCTAAAATCTTGGAACGTGAAGTCATTGAGGCAGATATGGGACATATTAGTGGAGATAATGCATGCTTGATTCCCGGAATTCGGATAGAGTTCGTCATGTGAGATCGTGAGGAGACGTGCCAAATGTAGCGGCGTACGACATAAATAAATGAAACATTTCGGACATGTGAAAAATGTTCTTACATTTACCATATGTGTCTCGAGATTAATTTAGTTTAGAGATATTTTAGCGTGCTTTTCGAGGCAACATCACACTCGTTTCCCGTAACCGATCAAAACAAAAGAATAGAGATCTTCAATGAATTTTTTAAATGCTAAAACGAACGTTGAGTTTACCATTAATTTGGATTGATTTAAATACTCACAAAAATCGATAGGCTCGAAATCTCACCGGGTTTGTTAATCTCCACATTTATTCGTTAAATCGTCAATTTTTGCTCAATTTCCATCTTTGGTCAATTTTGATTTTGGCATTTGATTTTTATAGTTTGAGACTTTAACAAAATTTCGTGACATTTTTGAAAAATTTAAATTCCAATTTTTATTTATTTTGAAGAAAAATATTTTTGTTTTTTTTTTTAATTTTTTGGGGGCATTTTGAAAATTTGTAATTGTTTTTGGGCATTTTGAAAATTTGTGAAATTTTTAACGCACGTGTATCCACCCTAACTTAGACTTTTGCAATGTTCTCGTGCTAAAAGGACTAAAATGCAAATACAAAAAGAATGCGTAAAAATAAGCAAAAACCAAAATGCCACTTTTAATTCGACCATTATAAGCCAAAGACAAAATAAGGATTACATTGTTCTTTGTTCACAAAACAGAAACAAGAAAGATGCAAAAGAACAAAGAAAGACATTGATAATCACAAAACACAAAACATAAAACACAACCAACCATCATTAATGGGCTCTACTGTGGAGGAGAATTGGAGGAACCGGGCGCTCAAGGATCATATGGGTCATAAAAGTAAGTCGTAAGTGACACATTCGAACCCACGTGCATGCGATGCATCTCCACCCGTAGCCGGAATAGCATGCTTGTGTCCCACTCGTAGTTTTGAGTGAAATTATCGAAACGAGCTTCCAATGATTCTATACGGCTCTCGTCGGGCACATAGTCCTTGACCTCCTCTTCATCATATTCGGTCTCCTATCTCCCATCTTAACATCGTCGTCGCCACCTCCATTTGCCTCAAACTCCTCATGAGCGACTCTTGCCTAATGGGATTTGGCATGCGGGGTTGCGTTATGGGAGATTTAATCCCGATATCCTTGAGGATGATGTGATAAACATGGCATAGGGAAGGGCGATCTTTCCTTTGCTATCCATGGCAGCCGCGATAATGTCCCCCTAAAAATGCGGTCTAGATAAATAGAGTTACCCACGCCAAATAGGTGGTAGAGGAAATTACCATGGCGTATATGGAGATGCAAATTGTTTAAAGTTTGGAGTATTGCTCCTCAAGTGATTAATAACACTGATCGGGTGGTCTCGTCAAGGCAACCCACCGAGAATGTGTCGCGTGCCCAAACTTGATTTGGAGAAATGCGTTTTAAAAATTATTGTTTTGATATTGGGTTACCCGCGGTGGGGTAATCAAATCTCTCGGAAGCGTGTACTCGTTGTTCTTACATTTTTGCTATAATGATGGTGAGAGAGAGAGAGACAAACACATGTCCGATGATGTAGCCTCATAGGTGGAATCTTGGACTTTGACGAGGGTGCCATAGAAGGTGCACACCTCGTTTAGCCATACATCCTTATCGGGCATGGCGAAGAATTGCCTCCATAGTTGATGGTGGAAGGGAGTGGATACGTCGAGAGGTAACTCGTCCTAATTCACTTCTCTTTCGATGTGGACATTTCAAACAGAAGAGAAAAATGTTTCGCGCCATACGCGCTCTTAGAGAGAGAGGTATGGATGACAACCATCGTTGATAATTTCGGTGGATTCGTACTTGACGGTGATCTCGTCGTTTTCCATTGGGAGAGAAATTCTAAAAATTAGTAGGAGAAGAGTAAGGTGGAGGGTGGTGGAAGAAATGGAAGGAAAGGGTGTGTATTTATAGGTGGGGGTATAGTGGAGATGGAGGGAAAAATTGGAGGGAATGGATTTAGAGGGAAGGGTTGGAGGGAAGAACTTGGAGGGAAAAGGGGGAAGAATGGAGGGAAAGGAATGGATTGGGAAGGGGAATGTATTGGGAGGGAGGAGAAATTCAGACCTGCGATGTACGAACCGGTTCGGTCCTGGGGAGAATCGGTTCAGTCTTAATTTTTTTTATTCAATCAACAGGGCGAACCAGTTCGGCCCTGATAGTTAAGCCAGGGCGAACCAGTTCGGATTTTCAGTTTGAACCCCAAATTTTGGCCTCAAAAAATTTGGGGGGCGAATCGGTTGGGGCCTGATAGTTAAACCAGGGCGAACCGGTTTGGTTCTCCAGTATGCCCCTCTTTCTCCTCTTAAAAAAAACTAAATGTTTGAGGGCTAAAAACTCACTTTTTTGAAAAATTCCAAAAACCACGCCTATTTTCGCTTGGAAAACCCTCAAAAAATCCCCTTTCTCGTCGTAAACTCTATCGAATTGTAGAGTTTTTCACCTATCCTATCTCGGCTTGTACCCTACGGACCTCTAACGACCCTAACCTACTCAACTAACTTATGTACACAAGAACCACCCTATACGCGTTGGGGGTGCGATGACCTCGCCTTTAAATCTCACTCAACCCTGTAAATGGGGTCCGACAACCAAATAATGTCGGCCTCTTCAACACACAACTCTAGGTATGGCTTTAGAGTTGTCCATTTATTTTAAAAGTGCCTCCCTTCTTTTGATCATCTAACTCAACGGCTCCGTGAGGGAACACTTTTCTCATGACGAATGGGTTGGTCCACCGCGAACGTAACTTGTCGAGAAACAAGTGTAAATATGAGTTGTATGGAAACACATTTTGACCCGAATGAAACTCCTTTCAATGAATAATTCGATCATGTACGAGTTTCATCCTTTCTTTGGATATTTTGGCATTTTTGTACGCATCATTGCACATCTCTTCCAACTCGTTTAATCGAAGCTTATGCGCTTCACCGACTTGGTCCAAGTTATAGTTGAACCTCTTGATCGCCCAATAGGCTTTGTGTTCTAGCTCCAGGAGGAGATGGCAAGGTTTTCCATACACGAAGCGAAAATTAGACATTCTGAGTGGATACTTGTACGCGATTCTATAACCCCATAGAGAATCATTTTTTGAAGAGACCAATACTTTCGATTAGGATCGACGATCTTTTTGAAAATGTGCTTTATCTCACGATTTGCTAACTCAGCTTGCCCATTCTATTGAGGGTTATAAGTCATCCCAACCTTGTGGATGACCCCATACTTTCTCATGAGTTTTTCAAATGATCGGTTGTAAAAATGTTTGTCATTATCACTAATAATTGCCTTCGGAGCTCCGAAGTGAGAAAGTATGTGTTCTTACAAGAACTTAATCACCACTTTATTATCATTTGTCTTGGTAGCTATGGCCTCAACCCATTTGGACACGTAATCTACCATGACGAGGATGTATAAGAAACCAAAGGAGGGCGGGAAAGGACCTAAGATGTCAATACCCCAACAATTAAATATCTCAATGACGAGTATAGGGGTCAACAACATCATGTCACGTCGATGGCACCCATCCTTTGACATCTATCATAAGATTTGCAATACGCAATAATATCTCGGAAAATTATGGGCCAATAGAGACCACTTTGAAGAATTTTAGTCGTCTTCTTGTTCATTAAAAATTGACCTCCATAAGCTTGTGTATAACAAAACTGGATGACACTCGGTATCTCGTCATCCGGTACACAACGTCATATGATTTGGTCGGTGCAGTACTTAAACAAATACAGATCGTCATAGAAGAACCTGCGTGACCATGTTAAGAACTTCTTTCTCTTTTGCGGTGTCCAATCGAAGGGGACGATCCCCATGATAAGGTAAATAACTATATCCGCAAATCAGGGGAGAAAAGAAGTAGCAAATAATTACTCATCCAAAAATTATTCATTAATGGGTATAGGATCACTAGGTATGTTGGACGAAAGTCGGGACAGTTGATCGGCGATGACGTTTTCTACTTCTTTCTTGTCTTTAATACAGAGATTGAAATCTTGTAGGAATAAGATCCACATTATGAGGCGCGGCTTGACATCCTTTTTGGAAAGGAGATATTTAAGGGCCGCGTGTTCGGTAAAACAAGTGATAGGCGAACCGATAAGATGCTAGCAAAACTTATCTAGGGTAAAAACTATGGCTATCAATTCTTTTTTCGTGGTGGAGTAATTGAATTGCGGATTGGTTAACATTTGGCTAACATAATAGTTAACATGAGACTTCTTATCTTTTCTTTGGCCCAAAACAGCCCCTATGGCATAATCACTCAAGTCACAAATAAGCTCGAATGGAATAGACCAATCCGGAGCTTGCATAACGGGAGCGGAAACAAGAATGATTTTCAATTTATCAAAAGCACTGTGACATGCTTCATTCCACTAAAAGGGAGAATCTTTTATAAGTAGGTTACTCGAGGGCCTAGCGATGATGCTAAAGTCCTTGATAAACCTCCGATAGAAACCCGCATGACCCAAGAAAGTGGGCTCATCCTTTAGTGACTTAGGGTGGGGGGGGGGGGGGGGGGGGGGAAGCTCGACAACGACATCAATTTTTTCCCTAACAACTTCAATTCCTTTGGATGACACAATGCGACCCAAGAACTATGCCTTGAGTAACCATAAAATTGTACTTCTCCCAATTTAGTATCAAGTTCTTTTCCACACAATGGGCTAACACTTTTTCAAGATTTGTAAGACAAAGGTCGTAAGAGGGGTCGAAGACACTAAAGTCATCCATGAAAACCTCAAGGCCCCTTTCGACCATGTCACTAACGAGACTAAGCATGCACCTTTGAAAGGTCGCATGCGCATTACATAATCCAAATGACATATGTTTGTTGGCAAACGTGCCAAAAGGACATGTGAAAGTTGCCTTCTCTTGATCTAGCACATGTACCTCAATTTGGTTATATCTAGAATATCCTTCAAGAAAGCAATAAAATGGGTGCCCTACAACTCTCTCTATCATTGGTCGATAAATGGTAAGGGGAAATTATTTTTCCTAGTGTCGGCATTGAGTTTTTGGTAATCAATGCAAATGCGCCACCCCATGGTGGTGCATTAGGGAATTAACTCAACCTTTGCAATTTCAACCATGGTCATGCCCGACTTCTTCAGGACGACTTGTATACGACTCACCCACTTGCTATCCAAAATTGGGTAAATGATTCCCGTATCCAATAGTTTAATAATTTTCGCTCGCATTACATCTTTTATGATAGTATTTAATCGCCTTTATATCTCCCTCGAAGGTTTCACGTCCTCTTTGAGGTGAATTTTATGGGTACAAATTACCCTTAAAATTTGCAATGTTCTAACCAAAAGCACTTCGGTGCTTCCTTAAAATTTCTAATAGTTTAGCCTCTTGCTTTTTATCTAGGATTGAGGAGATGACAACGGGAAATGTCTCATCCTCTCCTAAATATGCATATTTAATATTTGAGGGTAGTTTCTTTAATTCCAGGGTGGGAAATTTTTCATTGGAGGGAACTGTGCGCGAGTCCCTCAGTGGTAATTCCTCGAATCTAGAAACCCAATTTACATCTCTCACGTCCCCATCCGATGCTCTCTTATCTAAAATTGCTCTCAACTCTCCTCCCCCCCTCTCGAAATCGGTGTACGTATTGTGACTCTCACTCCCTAAAATTATACACGTTTCTAGAAAATCCCCATTGAAATTTCCCTCTATGTGCTCATCTACTTCTTCCTTAATAAGATCCACCTCATGAAACTCGTCCTCATCACCCACTTGTTTAGTGATGTCGAAGATATTCGTTTCAAGGGTCATGTTCCCGAAAGTTAGTTACATTTGCCTATTTCTTGTATTAATCAAACCGTTAGCCATAGCTAAGAATGGGAGGCCAATAATGACGGGGACATGATTACTTGAGGTGATAGAGGTATCCGTGTCCCAAATGATAAAATCTACCGGGAAGTATAAACTTTCGACTTAGACTATCACATCCTTAACAATGACTCGAGGTATCTTCACGGTACGATCTGCTAGTTGGAGAGTGATATTAGTGGGCTTGAGGTCCCCCAACTATAATTGCCTATAAATGGAGTAAGGGAGAATGTTAACATTCTCCCCTAAGTCAAGTAAGGCTTTCTCGACGCGGTTCTCTCCAGTGATGCACGAAATGGTCAGTGCACCAGGATCTTTAAACTTTGGTGGGAGTTCATTAAGTATACTGAAGCTCACATTTTGTGCTAGGAAGACGTTCTTTTTCACCTTTAATCTAAGTTTCACCGTCAATAAATCCTTAGTGACTTTAACGTAGGTGGGAATTTACTTTATTGCCTCGAGAAAAGGTAAATTAAGATTCAATTTCTTAAATACATTTAGCACGTCTTCACGAGAGGTCCCTTTTGAGGAAGGAACCAATAGTTAAGGGTGGTGGGTGGTTTCACTGCGACTTTGGGCACACTAGTGGCATTGTCAATACTCTCATTCAAGGCGTATCTTTGGCGTCTTTTGTGTCAGGCGAGACCTCTTTGTCTTTAGGTTCGTCGTGTGGGGGAGGTGATAAATCAACAACTCTCCCACTACGTAGAGTGGTAACGGCTTGACATTACTCATTGTGATCGTCAGATGTAGAGCTAAAACTAGTTTGACATACGGGAGGCCTTTGTCCTTGGGATGGAGTCTTACCCTTATCTTGGATGCTTAAAGAAGATTGCAATTTTGAAATGTTCACATTTATTTCGGCGAACATGCAAGTATTTTTAGCATTAGTTTCCCTTGAGATTGCACAAATTTATTGATGGCATCCTCGAAATTTATCCGCAATGGGGTGACATACGGTGCTGGAGGTGGTGCTTGAATATATTGGGCTTGATGGAAATGCGGAGGTGGGGGTGGAGGGGAAATGTGTGACTTAGGATTCAACGCAGCATGTTGTTGCCCATAACTAAAACCAGGATGGATTTTCCACGAAGGGTTATAAGAGTTCCCGGGAGGGGCGTTAAAATTACCCTCAAATCCTCCCCGCTTCCAATTGTTTGTGAAGCATAACTTTTTAGGCGGGTACCGTAGGGCATTCCTTCGTTGAATGTACTACCTCACAAATTACCCACACCTTATCTTTCGGAGATAAAATGGATTCGGTTGTATCTCTTACCCATGACTTGAGTACGTCTTCCAATTTCAGTTCAAGTTGTTCTACTTTATGTTGCCACCCAACATCTTTTCCAATTGGTAAAGTCCAGATGCCAAAGGAGTGGTGGACGTTTGTCGAGGACGGGTTTGGGCACTAGGATCGGATGTGTCCCACGCTTGAGTAGTCTCAGTGACATACTTAAGGTGGGCCTCGGCATTGTTATCGTCTAACCCAAAAATTTTTCCATCACACATGGCTTCAATGAGTTGTTTAGAATCCATGCTTAGCCCTTGGTGGAAGAAAGATATAAGGCGATACTTTTCTAAACCATGATGGGGGCATGAATTGACAAACTTGTTGAAACGATCCCAACGTTGATCAACTGGATCGTTTTCTTGTTGTCTAAATGTTTGAATTTGAGCTTTGATGGAATTCGTTCGATGTTGGAGGAAGAATTTTAGGAGAAATTTAGCCTGCATATCCCTCCACGATCCAGTTGAGTTCGGCTATATAGAACATAGCTAGGTCTTCGCTTTATCCTTTAAAAAGAAAGGAATTTTTTTGAGTTGAATAACGTCTTGGGAGCATGTTTGATCACTAAAGGTTTCGTACGCCTCTTCGAACTCACACATATGCAGATATGGTTTATTCGAGTCCATACCGTGGAATGTGGTAAGTATTTGGATCATCCCATTCCGAAAATGAAATTGTCCCGCATTGTATGGATGTAGAATGCATCTCGGAGTGAAGGTTCGCTCAGGATATAATAGGTCTCTCATGGGATAATACGACATCTCACCCTCTCCCCTACCAAAACTAGCATGATCTGACATCGCTCTCTCTCCAACTGGCTCGGTGTCCTCACTCGGTGCCCTAGAATGTGACTAGTGATGGTGTTAGGGAGTGTAGGAGGTAGAACCCAAAATTATGGGACGCGATGAGTGTGTGGGGTATCAAGATTGTATTTAACTATTGGACTATCGTGAATTCTAGTTAGGGTGGATTGAGGAGTTTGTTGAGTATTTTGCATGTAAGGGTTTTAGAGAGATGTAATATTTTTTACCTTTTATTTTTCTGAATTTTTTTGAATTGTTTGGATTTTTTTATTTTTTTTTGGCTTTTTAAGAATTAGAGTCAAAGTTTAGATTAAATCGACCTAAACTAAAATGTCTACCTAGTCCCCGACGACGAAGCCAAAAACTTGATGCGACTTAAAATGTGTCTCTAACGCGTTCTTATATCGGCTCAAGTGCAAGCCAGTCGCTTACGTAATAAACCCAGTAAGTCGGGGTTAAATCCTCAGGGAATAGGATGAATGCCCGTGACGACGATAGGTACGGTGATTGTTCCTAAGGTTGACTCATGAAGAGGAAAGGAAAAAATGAATGTGATGAAGTTATCTGTTACTCTTACTAAAGTAGTGAAATCCTAGCTAAATTAACTACGCATTCAAGACTTAACGAATTAAGAAGTAATTAATATGAATGAAAGATAAGGTCAGAATACAATCCCCCAACCCCTAATGAATTCCCCGAATATAAAATTAATTGAGAATTAAATACTTAATTGAAACGAAGACTTTAATAATATTAAGCATTACATATATGAAGGAATGAACCTGCACATACATAATCAAGAATAAAACTAAAGTACGTGTCGAGATGGTTAATAGGCAAATCGCACTCTTAAACACACCGGTTACCTAGGGCAAACGAGGTTAAAAGTCCTACGATGGTTGTGATAACAAAATAAAACGATTCAATTAATTATTTAACTCAAAGAACCGATTTTATATCCATCCAAGCCAATAGGGTTGGGTTCATGCATTCCAACCCTTAGAAATCTAGTCGGACATAGTGTGGTTATTGAAAAGCACGATATTTATGTTTCATGTAATGAAAACCATAAGGAAGCTATCTCTACACATGCAAAACAAACTTGGAATCTAAAATAAATAAAAAACATGCAAGAAATCAACTTTTAGAATAAAGGAGAAGAATACAAACTTTATTGACGAAGAACCTTGAAATTTAAATCACAAAACTATAATCTTGATGAAGAAATCTTGTTCCTAAGGCCCCCCTCTCTCTCTCTCTCTCTAATTCTATGGTAAAATAAGCCTAAACTTTATTTGAAACCCAAAGGAACAATATTACTACGTTTTTACAAGTGTTTGAAATGCCTACAACTCTTCCTTTTTTAAGTAGAAAAATCTAATTCGATCAGTTGCCGCCGAACCAGTTCGATTTTTTTTATAGGCAAGGGGCAAGTTGGTTCGCCTTTCCATTACTGAGGTAAAATCTTCGAATAGTGGGGACCCAGTTCGGGGCTGGGGCGAACTGGTTCGGCCTAGAGATTTTCTATCTTCTCTTCAATTTCTTCTCGACTTCAAATCATCATATCTTTTTAACCGTAACTCGAATTTTGATGTCGTTTCTTCCTATGTATTCGTGAGGTCAAGATCTTCAACTTATTTTTTGTCTCCGTATCCAAACTCCAATTTCACAATCACTTTACTTCCCTTGACATTTCTCCTTTTTCTTTTCAATTTTTGTTCCGATTTCTCCCTCTTCTTCGCTTGCATCGAATTCCTGAAAAATTAAGAGAAATACAGGAAACTCGGTGTACTCATTAGAAAATGCCAATATCAAAGATATATGATAAATCCACTTTAAATGCACCGCAAGGGGTGATAAAAACCTCAAAATTAAGGGGAATAAATAGGAAGAATTTATGCCCAATCATTTAGCTCTTTCTCACCTGCCACTCACATATTTTCCCATGCTTTATTTCATGCTTAGTAGTTTTACATATCTCTCATAGCATACATAAAACTTTGCATAAAAATACAAATTAAAATCCATACCTTTTGCACATTTGTCCCGTACTAGGGAGTCACTTTATGATGGGTTATCGATTATGCGGGGCATGGTTAACCTATGCAATATGAGTCCCACTTTCTATTGGCTAAGTATCTTCAACGTATATTATACGGTTCCCCTCACATCATACCGCTTGACTAAACTCACTATGGTAGGTATATAGTAGTAACTCATTCATGCTCATTGAGTATATATAATTCACTCTCACATAGACCATCCCCATGAGGTGTATCATGAGGCAATTCACGTAAAGTCGAGTATATTAAATAACTTTTTCACACTTAGTAATGAATGATTAACCTTATAGTCCAATGATAGATCGTGGAAGTCATGCCAAATGAGGGAACCGTTACACTAGCATCCAATTCATAAGACTTATAGATGTATTCCTTATGGCACTCATACATAGATTGTCGATTCCAACGCAAAACTCTACCAAAATTTTGGGTCGTCTAACCGCCCAAATCTTTCTTTAGTTTCCCTTTTTAAAACATAACCCTGTCTGTTAGTCTGGAATCAAGTCAAATTGTGTCTTGCATCATATACCCCATTCTTTCACAGACTCGAGTCATGTCCAGTATTTCACTTGCACCCTAGGCAGAACATAGTCTAAGCCAAACATAAAAATAAAAAGTACACTAAGGGACTTTACACCCCATTCTCCCCCTTTTTAAAAATACTAAAAATATTCTTTTTTGAAAAAATATAAATATTATTTCCCTTTCAGGTGTGATCGCTTCCCCAAACCCGTCCTGTCTCCGTATTGGTTGAGATACACTAACAAATCTCCTCGAAGATCTAAACCATCCTCAACTACTTCAGAAAAATTGAACGGTCCTACCAAAGATTCCTCTTGTAGAACCTCGATTAGAATGTTATTGTGCAGCTATATCTGATGACTGTACTCACTGAGCTCATCATGAATATTGATAATCTTCTAGAAGATAATCACGAGATGTAGAGAAATAGGGGTCAAATCCCTAAAAGACTAGATTCGGATGCTTATTTTCCCTCATCGTGGGACTGTAAATGCCTTCACTGATATGGGCTTCGTAATAATTCCACTAGGATCCACAGGCTGACATGCATCCACATGTTTAATCCATTAATGGGATACCTCCTACACATCTACCAATATCGAATACTGTTCAACAAGGGGATAACTTTCTCGTTCCTAATCTTATCGATCCCGAAGTGGAAGAATCGAACTGAGTTAAGGAGGATATCAAAATGATCTTTGTTAAATTAAATCAATTAAAGCACTTGGGAAACTATGTATATTACACTCATATGTCTCCCTACACAAAAGCTAGACTGCCTGACAAGATCAAAATGCCCAACAATGAGAAGTTAAGAGGAAATTGGCCTACGATTATGCATATTTGAAATTACAATAGCTCTATGAGTTTACTTGGGGATACATAATAGATAATGACCTTTCAATAAACACTTAAAGAGAGCGCCTTTTATTGGTTCTTGTCATTGGAACAATCCCAAATCCGCAATTGGGAAGATGTTGCAAGAGAATTCATGGATCGGTATAAATATAATAAAGATTTATAGGTGAGCCCCTGAGACCTAGAGTTACTTAGGAAAATCCCTAGGGAGACTGTTAATAGATTCATAACAATGTGGATAAAGAATTATTCCACCATGACCAACCACTCGCCTGAAGAGGAACATGTCATCATTCTGAAGAAAAAGTTTGCCACACATTCGAACATCTATGGGTAGTCAGTATTACCCTCACTTCAGAGCCCTCAGGGAGGCCGGGGTTAAAATTAAAGAAAATATTTCCAACTAGAAAGCATAATCAAAGCCAAAGAAACTTGCTGGATAGTTCACTCCCCAAAAGTATGAAAATCTTGTTACTCCTACCGACATCAACATATCTCCTCACCCCTACTACCTCATGGGCCCCAGAAGCCTGTCCTACTACAACCGAGAAAGAGTATACCAAACTCCATTATCCTCTCTTCAAAGTGTATCAATCTCTATTATTCAATAATCTCACCAAACCTTTGGACCCTCGTCCTCTTCTTGACCCTCTTCCTAAACATTTCAAACATAACACCCATTGCAATTTCCACCAAATCATCGGGCATAGGACTAACCAATGTCATCACCTAAAAAAGGTTGTCCAAATACTCATTAATAAAGATGTCACCGCCCCTCCCTCAAACCTAAAACTAAACATTACTCAAAAACCTTTACCCATGCACCAAAGAGACTTTAATGGCATCCTTACCGATGAAGATCCTAATTTTAATCCCTCTGTCAAAATTATGCCCATAAACAAGCCAATCATATCTGCCAGTAAAAAAAATACCCAGTTGCTCTTAAATTCTATCCAGCCTTCCTGCTGCATCTTGAGAATGCTCATGACCTGGCTCTATCTTTGATGATATGATATTGCGTTGCTGTCTAGACAATATCATAAATATGAAGTATGGACCTGCCTATTATCCTTGAATAATTTAGAAGCTTTGGGATGAAATTACCATTAGATTTATCCTTCGAAAAAAATGATCATGCAAGAATAAGCGGCATATACATGGATGCCAAAAGTGGGCCCAACAGTCTTATGGTTAGTTTGTACGACCGAAGGAATTTATCCTGGATGACATTGTTCAAATCATGTCATAAGAATGTAGTAGAAGAAGTTATGTGAAGCTCTTTAGTTTCTTACCTTCTTGAAACTGAAAGGCTTCCCTTCCCCTAAACCTTTCTCTACCACATGGAGGAATTATATATTGAGGCTATTGAAGTTGTGGAGTGTGTGGGAGGGGATTATAGATAAACCCTCTTTACTTGGATATAAACCTCATCATTAAAAGACCAGTGATTAATTAAGACATGTCCTGATTGATCGAAGATTGAGGAACACTTCGAGAATAAGCTAGTTGGTCCATCATGTATTTTATCTATTTTATATAATTATATGTTATGTTGTAATATTTATGAGGTTTCTCAATATCAACGAAGGACCATGTATGGCAGGACCTGGGAGAGATTTCTTGCTTTATTGATGAACCTTACTTGAGAACCTTTTAGGGAATTATTTTGGAGGATAGAGATAAAGGCATCGTTAAGGCACGACTTAAACATTTTAGATATGCTAGGGAAAACACCTAGCTTTACCCGATTGATCATTACTCGAGCAACCATGAGCTTACTCAACCATAGGTTTTTAGTTGAAAAAATAAAATATTTCCATAAAAGATATGAGTGATGTCATACTATACCTAACACATGCTAAATCAAACCTATCTCAGTAAAGTGTTGAGTTAGTAAACTATTGGTAAAAAAAGTGTTGACACACCTTTGCCGCCACCTGACACAACAACTAGTCACCTGATAATTTCAGTTAACATTTAAAGGTAATGACATGTTGGGTATAACAATTTGACCCAAAATATAATGCACACAAGGTTCCACACGTGTGACCTGAGCCTATATATCCCCCATTTACTCTTTGATAAACGATAAGATCTTTGAGAAAATAGACCAGTTTAAGATATTTATTACAAAAAAGAGATTTTACCTTCCTCCATTAACGCTTTTCTAAGTTCTTACCAACAACTCAAATATAATATTCCTTCCATATTTTGTGTTTGATTGCCTATCTTAGGTGTATTTAGAGTGCTTACTTCTATCTCCCTCTGATTAACTTCCATCAGAGGTTCACTTATTGATTCAAATAGTTATATTTATTACTCTTCATTGTGATATATACTTGAGTTTATTCCTTCTCAATAAGAGTACACTTATTATTTTGTTATCACCATTGAATTGAGTTACAACTGAATTTATCTATAAACACCCAGCATAAATTACTCTTTTACATTTTGTGACCTCATTGGGGATGTATTCTATTTGAAATGGTTAATGGAAACATTAGCCACACTCTTTTTGATGACGCTCAACATGAGGAAGAGAAAATTGCTCTTACACCTACTATTGAGGTTACTCCAATCACTATTGTCACATGTAATTCTCACGTGGGATAAACTACAATGAGAATCATGATGGACCCCAACCAGATGACAAATATTATGTTCAAGTGTAAGAGGGTAGTGGTACTGTTTTCTATGAATGTATGTAAATGGGTGAGGCAGGACCCACTCCAATGAAAACTTTTATAAGGTAACAATATTTCAAGAACAAGAGTAGATATAATAACCAAATTTTCCAATATAATAATGAAGTTTTTAATTATAAGAAATAAATTACTAATGATTGAGTACAACTTTTCAATAATAAGTAAAGGAATGAACATTGAGGGTTGTAATTCTTTGATATTGGAGAGGTAAGCACCTCAATATCTAGGAGAGATCAGAGAGAGAATATCTGTGTGGGAGCTTGTGCAGCATAATCGTTATTATTATATCTCTTGTGAATAACTGGGACCCAAGTTCTCTATTTACAGTAAAATTTTAGTAAAAACATGGAACATGCATGCCTGGTAATATTCCCGTGCGATAAAATATCTAAAAACATTTTTCTTTAATACTCTTTGTCACTCTCTACCATAATCTGTCTTTTTGGTGGACACCCAATGTAATAGCGAACAAAAAGGTGATCTTATCGACCATGATTCCAAAAAGTTTCATTTTATCTGTTTATCAAAATTTATTGCTGAATAAGTTTGATAACTTACGAGTGACTTGAGAATCACTTTCCATTTAAATTATTAAAATGTCTTGCGAGCACGTTTCAGTAAGCTTTCTCGCTAATTTATATGTGAGCTATGTAATGTATAGTTGTGAGTGCGAGTGACCTATTTGGTTCCTTGCCTCAATATTCTCTATTTCCAAAGATATTAAAGTGGTGGAGACTTAGCTTGCTCAACAAGACTTACCTCTCATCCTCAAAACCAATACTCTCAAAAGGTCCCAACTTGTCATCTGCTTGAGCCCCGCTTGCACAACCAAGGCTTCTTACTAAGTAAACTTGTCAAAGACAACAAAAACATATGAAATACAACAAAACTGAGTGTTAGTAGGGAAGTGCTCGTCCACTTATTTATGTGTTACGTGAGTGACTACTCGTGATTTAATTCCTTATATAGCTAATAGGTTATTCATGTCCTTGCTCTTATTTGAGAGCTCTAACTTAGGGTTGCTCACGCATTCCTCTCATTAGCATTTATAGCATACATTGTAGAATTCGTAGGTATTTATCATGCACTTTTTCCGATTGTGGCTAGGGGGTTTCTCGCACAACCTCCTTTCTTGGGCACTTCCCACGTAGCCCATTGATAACTAAGGGGTCGCTCGTGCAGTCTACTTAACTGGGAATTGTTCTTCTAACTCACTAATAGCTGAGGGGTTACTCGCATACCCGTCTACATTAGCCCCTTGAAAAAGTTGCTCATCAATTTGGAAAGGGCGAGTTGCGCACGAAACATTATCTTGGGTTTTTAAAATAATGTTTTATCATCATTACCTTTTGTGTCGCATTTAATGCTCTGCCATGCCTAGTTCTGCAAGACATGTTTCCTTGCTCCTTGAGATCCGACGTGTCACGTTGGGGAAGGATAGTCATGATTCAAGTAATCATTACTCTCTTTTTGAATTTACAGTCCCTTTTTATCTTTCCAAGGTATAAATACTTTCTAATACCTCTTCAAAACTTTGCCTTCATTTTATTGATTTTAGAGATAGAAAACCTTTGGGAGTTATTCATTTCCTCATTTTTATTTTAAAACAAATCATAACTTTCCTTCATAAAATCACTTATTTTAATGGCGTCTACTTCATCCATTATTTATATCTCTAATACTGGGATGATGATGGGTCCCTACCTATTTAAATATTTATGGTAACCTCTGATGGAATCGAAACATCCATTGTTACCACCATAATGCTTCATGTTTCTTCCACTATCCTTAACGTTGGTGGCAACTTTGGTGCTTCTAAGTCTCACGCAGAGACGGATGTTCTTCTTTTATAAGTAAATCCCACTCAAAATACTTGGAGGTATGATTGAAAAATATTTCACTTCTTATACGTGTGCTCCTTTTTTGGTAAAGACTTTCATTTTATGTCTTCACCCGAGGGATTTGCTACTAGATTTGTTGCTATAGTGGCTAAAAAACCCCTCTTAGGGTTTCCATAATATGAGAATACTTTGGTTGTTCTGCCTAATTGCATGTTACAGAATTAAGTGGATAAAGGTGATTTTCCCTTTTCCAATATTAATTTCGATGCTTATGTTGGAGTCCTCGGGGAGTGAGAAGCTTAGTTTGATTATGCCCTGCCTATGGATAACTATAATGACCATCAAGGGGTTTGGAAATGAGTCTTAAAGTTTAAAGAGTTGCACAATCGTCAAGAGCACGAGTGCTCTTAACATCCTGGTGTCTCATTGGAGTATAAATTACTAGTTGGGGAGAATTATCCATTACTTTGGAGGATATCTACGAACTCACATGTATGCATATTTTGTGGAATCATATATTCACTAAAGGTTATGAAGACGTCGAAGAAAAGTCCTTGTATGAGGAGTTACACAAATAATTAGTGGAGTATATACATTATGTGTGGCTTACTCACACTGGTATGAGAAAGCAATCATTTTCCAAACGGAAAAATATATTAGTTCAGAGACTTTGAACCATTGTATAAACATGAAGCCAAGACCAAGAATCCCAAGAGTCAAGATGGTACTAAATTAAAAGACAAAGGACATCTTACTGGATTTTTTATCACCTTCTTATCAAGGTTTTTATTCCAAGGGAGGCCTAATTACTCCCCTCGTGAACTTCTATTTGTTTGCATATTAGGCTTGCTCATGACAGGATGTACCACTCCTAGCTTAAACTTTGGGCTCCGTGTACACTTAGCTAAACCAGACACATTTTGATATAAAGAGTTCTCATGGACGGTATGACGTATTTAACATTGTCATCTCTTTTATTCTTATGAAATTCCTTTTTAGCAGTTCCCAAATTAGGATTATGAACCTTGCTCATTGCATAAAAATACTTCTTGGATTTCTATATGGCATAAAAAGACTCCCATGCTTTCTCTTAGCCTTTTCTTAGAAAATATTGATGAGTTTTGCTTTCGTCCTTAAGAAAGGAGGCTTGGAGGTATATTTACTTGGAATTTCTTTCTTTATATCTCTCAACTTTTTAATTATTGCACAAATGACGATTTTTTCCCGTTCATTTCTTCATTGAATTCATTTTACCGTGCATTCTTCCATCTCTGATTGAGCTAAGACAAGGGGTGGAGTTTTATCACTTCGAGCGGATAGGGATACGATTTGTGTATGATTAATGCACTTTTCCACATACTTCCCGCTAATCATTCCCCTAAGCTTGTATTGGGAATCATATTTTCTCCCCTGAGGGCATGGTCCACATAACTTCCATATTTTCAAATTTCCTCGTATCCGCTAATGAATATCTTTGAAGTAGTTATTTGAGGAATTTTATATTTGAGTTAAAGTCTCATCCCAACTAGGGTTTCTAGAGTACTGGAAACTCTGGATTTTAAAGAGTTAACCTTATTGCAATTTTTTTCTTCAACCTCCATTTTTTGACCAGTTCTTCACCGTTACTCCCATATATGTAATGACTTGAAAAAAATAGGTTTTGATATGGACAACCTAATTATTGAATCAATTTGAGATCGTTTTGGTTTGTATAACTACTAGTTTTTTGATAACTTGGTATCAATTAAAAAGCATTGTATTGTAGATAAAGCAGTATATTAAAATAATCAATTGGTGACAATAAAGGGTACTAAGATAACAGAGACAGTAAAGTGAAATTCTGGGCAGATGGAGATGAAACTAAATGACAAAGTAAATGTCAAACTAATCTCCTCTTACCAATATGGAATTAGAATTTGAGCATTGCATCTAGATCAGTACACCAAAATCCAACAGCAAATATGCCTGGAATGATACAATACGTCCATAATGGATTGGCTGCAAAGGAATATAAAAGATAAAATAAAAAAGAATAATATTTACAAGCAATGTTCAAAACATGTATATCCAATAGACAATTTATTACACCACCCTTTTTAACTAAGTGAAAAAATTGAGGGGTTGAATGCTTTTGACACACCTTTTTGTAAGATACACAAGTCCTCCAACCATCATCATTTGAATGAAACGTTTCACAAAACCTTCCCTCCTCGAACAAATAACTATATGCACAAAAGAATAAGTCACGTAAAGAAACAATAGAGATGTATTAAAAAGATCAATATTCTCATCATTCTCTCCCTCACTTCATTCAAAATTGCGTAAAAAACAAAAGCTCAAATCAAATGAAGAGTTTTTTTATCCGTATAGTGAGTCCAGTCTGAATAAAATGAAACCTAAAATCATTTACTCGTCTATTCTAAGTCCATAATCCATATGGTAACCCCGAATTAGAGCAGTTTTTATATGACATGTTTATAAGGAGCTTTAAATTCATAATTAAAAAACTAATATACCGCTCTATGTTTTAAATATAAGTTATATCAACTTTTTTATATGCACAATTGATCTTTGTAGTGCACTCGACATTTGGGGAAGGTTACGAGATATGTGCACGACTTATTCGACCGGATATGAACCAATCAAATTAATGCAAACCAAAATGAGTCCAAGGACGAAGAAATCTTAAGAGAGTGAAAACTAAAATGGTTATCTTCCAAGACACAAGATAGTAACTATGGGAGGGAAAACAAGAAAGCTGAAATTTCATAATTTGGTATAAGCGTGAACACTTTTGCCTTTCGTATTCAACCTTGTGGGCAACTTATTCCATCGAATATGAACCAATCAAGTTAATGCAAACCATAATGAGTCCAAGGATAAAGAAATCGTAAGAGAGTGAAAACTAAAATGGTTATCTTCCCATACACAAGATAGTTTCTATGGGAAGGAAAATAAGAAAGCTGAAATTTCATAATTTAGTATAAGCACGAACTCTTTCTTCTTTTATGTTTAACCTTGTGGGCTAGGATTACTTTGGTTATTAAAGAAATGGACTAGTGAGTATGGAGAAGAAGGAGAAGAGAGAGAAATGGAAAAGAGAAAATAAGGTTTAGGGTCGTATATTCCTATCACTCACCTTAAGGTATGGCATCATTGGGAATAGAAATTGACTTGGTGTGACATATTAAGGTGTCCAATGGTCAAGGTGTGTCATGTGTAGAAGCTCGTAGACTAGTGCCTTTGCGAGCATCTAGTAATCACGAGGTGGGTATTGAGAAATCTGTAGAGCGCACCTACAATGAAAAAGTAATGAATAATGAAATCTTATCGGGTTTTAAGGACTTTACGTGCAGTATCTTTGGTGTCCATAAGGTAACCAATTAAATCCAAAATGAAAAAGTGTGAGCTTTCTAGTAGTGATTGTGTTGAGGGTCAGGTAATGACCTTAAATTGTTGGTCAATGCTTAAAAGAGACGAATAGTGTACGTATCGGGTGCTATCATCCGAATTGTCACAAATGGGTGTAATAACTTTCTAAGAGAAATTAGACTCTTCTGTCGTGAATGGATACAATGCTCGGGTGTCATGGAATGGCTAGTGTAGACGGTGTGATACTAGATTTTGAGCAGTACTAGGAAATATATTCGAAACTTAGATTGATGATTCCATGTGGAGACTTGAAAGTGGCACCCCAAGGGTTGAAATATAGGAGTATGATTAGAGTGTTATTGTGGGTCAGCAATATAAGTTAAGTTAGAATATCCCTTTAAAGGTAGGGGTAGTTCTTGGCATGCCTTGCTAAATTGGTACATGTTAGAAAATTTAGCCCTTGGTGGTACTTACAGCCCTAGAATGTTAATGGCGTCCGGTGTGTCCATAACGTAAGTTCAGTTGGTGAGAACCTGAGAGTAAGATCAATGATAATCTCGCATAGTTAGAGGTTATAATAAGGTGAATGTCTCTCATGAACGGGGTAATACCTAAGAAGACTTTGGGATTGCGATCATGATATGATAAGGCAGACAGTAACCTAGGTGTAGTAAGTTAGTGATGTCGTCACCGACAATATAGAAAAAGTTAAAATAGATAAGGGCATTAGGAAATCGCCAATCGAAGTGGTTCATGGGTGTCAAGGATGTAAGGGGAAGGCCTTACTCCGAAATAGGGAAGTCTTTCATTTTACTTCCCAGAGAGCAACGAGTTCGTATGTTACCTACGTGTTGCTAGGATGAATGGTTGTGAATCGATTCGTTGCAGTTCGTGACTCGAGCCAGGGTATGTGCTTAGATTAGTACCTAATTATAACATCTGGGAGAAGTGGTAAGACTTCAAGCATGTGGCGTAGTTTCACTTTTTGTAAATCATAGTCTAATGCCTATAGATAGGACTTTCTTAAAGCGGTTGTTTATTCCTTTGATTCTTGTATTTGTATCCCTTTTGGTCTCAGTAATCAAGGATTAATATTACCATAAATGTGGTAGCTCGGATTGGTACCATATAATGGTATGGCACGATTAGGCCTAGTAGAGTGAAGGTGTACCTGGTATGGTCAATGCAACTCGATAACTAAGTGCGCCTCTATCTGAGGGATTCTTGATATTGCACAAAGTTCAGTGTACATGTAACTGCCCTTTCGTCCACATGGTTTGCTCGTAGTAATTGCTTTCCTTAATATTAATGACCTTACGACTATCCGGTATGGCAGCCAGTAGCTGTGGTTATAAAGACTGGGATGGTGACTTGAGGACATTGTACAGTGTTAGAACTCAATGAAATTTAGCATACAATGTTAATTTTCCATAGCGAGTGGGTTGATGCGATATTTAAGTGAGTGCTCTAAGTGTGATGCCTAGAGTAATATTAGGGTCATCAGAGTGACGCAACAAAAGGTGTCAGTCGAGTGCACAACAATGATTCGATCAGTGTATTACTCCTCAAAGTGAGTAATTAGCGATGTAAGGTTAGTATCAAGCTCGAGAAAAATTGTGTAGTCAAGATGACCCAAAAATTCATGGGGACCAGGATATGTAGTCCTAAGATTAAAAATAGTTCTTAGTGATGGCTTTGATGATTGGTTGTATTACGATTCACTCTTGAATGAGTATCGATCACTAGAAAGGGTTGCCCGACAGAGGTGTCGATATGCTTTGGGCATTTACAAAGTTAGTCCTAGAACTTTGTTGAGCATGATCATCAAGTGAGTGGAGACTTAGGGTCAGTAGTGCGACATTGATGGTTAGCGTGATGGTGAGCATTAAAGTATGTGATATGTTGAGCTTTTAGGGACAATCCTTGTGCAAGGGTGTGCGATTTAATCTCAGCTATTGAGGATTTTAATGGTTTAGTCATAGAGGATTCCTATAACTTAGTATAAGAGTCGGTAAACCCCATGGATATGAGGAATTAACGGATCAATAATTTTGGGGATGAAATTTTCTAAGGAGGGAAGAATGAAATACCCGTGCCCAATATTTTAATATTTTTCTGCGATAAATTGTAAACATATAAAGCCTTGGAATTTGGACCATTATGATTGGGTCTATATATGTATTTTACTGATTTTGGAGTCCTAATGATAATTATTAGAAGAATGTGGATGAAAACTGGAAATTTTGAAAAAAATATGGGAAATAGTAGTTCGAACAAGTTTAGGTCGTTCGAACAAGAATCCCAAGTCGTTCAAAGTAAGGATCGAACGAGACCCTTCTGCGTAACAGGTCTGACTTGTTCAAACGTCATTCGAATCACAATTAGAACGAGAATCCATTCTCGTTCGAAAGAGGCTGGCCAGAATTTTTAAATCGGGTTGCCCTTGTGTGCTGTCGCAAGTTTGGTTGTTGGATGGATGAGATGTCGAGCTTTGGTGAGCGCGGATTGGGTAAAAATGGGATTTTAATGTTTGGGGTTGGTTTTATAAGTGTTTTGGGGTTTATTTGGGTTATTTTCAATTGGAAGAAGTGAAAGAGAGGGGGGGTCCCCACTATTTTCAGGATTTTCACCCCTTATCTACCACAAACCACCATGCCACCACCATCCCTCCATCTTGTGACACCTTATTATACATATATTCATCCATACCTTAACCCTAGATACCCATTTCCTCCATGGATGAAATAAGCTACGAATTTGGAGGTGTTGTTAGGAGTTTTTGGAGAATATGAAGATGGAGGATTCATGGAGCCTAAAGAGGATTTTGATGGAGCATTCATGGACAAAGATTGGTAGAGCTTGGCAACATCTCTAAGGCCCCCTTAGGAGGTGTGAGATTTCCATCTTCTTAGACATTTCAACCTACCATTGTTGGAGCTCCATTTGAGGTGGAAAAACTCTATTTTTAGTATAGTGACTTTATTTACGTATTAATAGTCTTGATCTTAGATTATAAGAGTAGGATGCATTTGAATAAAATGACGAGTTTCAAGTAATTTGGTGTTTTGCTATTTTATGGAATAAAATGGTTGCAAAATTTATATTTTGACGAGGTTAAAATATGAATGAATATTTCAAAGTTTCTTGGAAATAAAGTTTGGGATCTTATGGTAATGGTGCAATTCTAGAAGTTTTATGCTAAACATTTTATGAAATAATTTTTTTTGAAAATGGTATTTATATGCAAAAAGAAGATTTTTTAAAAGTTGGACATTTGTTGAATTTTGAAGAAAATAAAAATGTCCTTTAGTCTTGAAAAGTATATTTTCAAGTATTATGAAATTCTAGACTAAATTATGTGTTTAACCCATTTACTTGGATTTTTGGAGTTAAAAACCATCTTCTCATGTGTATAAACTTGTAGTGTTTTGATTATGGACATATAAACAAGTTTAATGAAGGTTTATTGGGTTTAAGGATTAAATAAAGAAGCAAGAAGTTTCAACCCTTAATGTGTGTTAAAAGGTGTAGGAAATGTGATAAATGTAAGGGTTGAAGACTACATGTAAAAATAAAGAAAATGGTAATTTTCTTGTAAAGTGGTATTGGATACTAGTGAAAGGGAATGTAATAATATGAAAGGATTTTCAACTTGAGAAGTATAATACTCCAAAATATTTAAAAAGTATTAATGTGTTAAAAGCACTAAATAATTTAGTGCGGGTAACTTAATGGTGTTAGGAAAATTAATACTTATGAAAATAGAGGAAAAGATAAGTTTGGAAAGAAACGAGTAAAATGGTAATTTTAAATAAAGTAGAACATTTTTATGAAATAAAAATGTTGAAAAAAAGGTCTTACACTAGATGGTTCTAAACGAGTATGATTTTGGAATAAAATCAATGCTAAAGTGTAAAGGATAATAAAAAAATGATTATAAAGTATAACACAATTTAGGGTGGAACCCCGAGTTTTGGCATCGATTGGATAAAAGGGAAAGTAGAATAATGTGAACATTTACAAAATGTTAAAACACATTAATAAGAACTCGGATGACACCGGAATAATTAAGGAGGGCTCGAAGCCCTGCGATGAAAGACCCAAAATCATTAGCCAGAGAATATGGTGGTGTCGTCTGTGGAGCCCGTTAAAGTACGCGATTATTGGAAGATTCCTAGAAAAAGATAATGAAAAATGGAACATGTCAAGAAATGGATTTTGGGCTGAATATATGAAAATACAACCTAACTTGAATGAACTAATACATGTTCCGATAAAGGATAAAGTATTCAAGTAATGAAAAAATTGATTAATGTCCATAAAGTAAAGGAATGCAAAAATGAAGGGATTATTGGGTAGTTAAGCCGTCTAAAGAGGTTTAACCCATGACTAACAAAAGAATGTGTTTATGAAGTCTTTACAAAGGTTAAATAAGTATTTTCTAACATGGTGTTTGCGTGTGTTAAAAGGGTGATTTTCAATAAAAATACTAATGTGGATTGGTTTAAATGAAATGGGTAATTTCGGTAAAGAAATGGTTATTGGTTAGATTGTGTGTTAAATAAAGGAATGAATTTCACGTTAAGTAAAAGGGAATTCTGTTACAAGATTAAGGTGAATTATTCGGGACATATAACGTTTTTGAAATAAAAATGATCTCATGCATGTAAGTATACATACACAGAGACACACACACACAGTGTGTGTGTGTGTGTGTGTGTAGTAGTTGCGTGTACATGTAGATATAACGTGTTAGAGTTTTCTTTCTGTTGTTCAATTTTATACTACTTTTTTTATATTTCCCTCTGAGCATTCGACTCACACCCTCGTCTTTTTTACGGAAGGCTGGGTGCAGTTTCGTATTTTGAGAGCATTATACAGGTAATTAGTCTCGTTTTGTTTTACGTTAGTAGCTCTGTATGCTTGGATATCGGGGATGCTTCCCACATGTCCCTCACATAGCTTGATTTTAAATGGTAATCGCATGCTAAACAAGTGAAATGGTAATTCAATAAAACTGGACTAGCAACATTATTTAGGTTATCTCATTGCACTTCACACCTAACGCTCGGGTCGGACCAGGTTGACCATGGGTGACCCATAAATCTGGGTCGAGGCTTTACAAACTCCATCAGATAAGTCCAATTATCGAATTAGATCTCGAACACTACTGTGGTTAAGAAAAAGATCAAAAAGTGGAGGGCATGGGTAGACTTCACCAATAGTAACAAGAATTTCCCAAAGTATAACTTCCCAGTGCCCTAGATTGATCGACTTATATGTTCAATAGCTGTATAACAGTGTATGTGTTTCATGGATGTGTATCATCAAATACTTTTTCCCGTATCAAGGGAAGACCTTGTTCATAACCACCTTAGGGTTTACTTTTACAAAGTAATTTCACTTGGCTTAAAGAATTCGGGAAAACTTACCAATATATTGCCACTAAGATGTTAAAGAAGTAGATTCTTGTAAACAACAAATAATTGGCCGATCACATCAAGGATTCGATGAAGACATTTAATATCCTCAAAACATACAAAATGAAGTTGAATGCCTCTAAATGTGTCTTCAATGTGAGCTTTGGTATATTCTTGTGATACTTAGCGACACAAAGGGTGATAGAGGTAAACTTGGACAAAATCAAGGCTCTATAGGATATCATAAAGCTGACCACCATCAGGGATGTATATGTACTCACCCATATGTTAGCAGTTTTGATTCAGTTCATATCCAGGTTATCAAAAAAGTGTCGGCCATTTTTCTAAGATTTGAATAAGGCAAGTTCAACAATTTATATAGAAGAGTGTTATTAGAGACTCAAGGGAATTCGAAGGTACTTGGGATTTTCTCCCTTGCTGTCAACTCCCATGATCGGAAAATATATTTATTTTATCACTGCACAAAAATATGCTATTTGTCACGGTCATATACCTTTTTAAGTGGCACTTGTCATGGTCAAAGGATGTGACATGAATAGGGGTGATAACTATATTTGTCATGAACTTGGCATTATCAAAGTCCGCAATAAGTTTACATTATCACGAACTTATTATTGGCAAAGTTCATGATAATATCTTATATGTCACAGACATTGATTGTGATAAGTCCGTGACAAACTAAGCTTGTCTTAGACTTTGAGCATGATAAGCTCGTAATAAAGTAAAATTCAACACGGAGTTTGACTGTGACAAGTCCTTGACAAGTGTTCCTTGTTAAGGACATGCCCTAGTCAAAGTCCATGATAATACTTGGCAGCAAAATTAAAAAATTTATTGGGCAGTATTTCCATTTCCATGCCCAGCAATATATTATTTCAACTATACCAACAATCAATGATATATTTTAATAATAACTAATAGCAATCAACACCAATATTTATAATAACCAATCACTAATCAAATATAAATAAGAAACATGATATATAAACCCAAATTTGAATATAAAATGCAAATTATCACATAAAGATAAATGTTCATTGATTTTTAGGTTGGAGGAGAAAGATAGGCAATACAATATAATAACTAATACAACCCTCAATATTCTACAAGTCGCACTAGTCATTCAATCACAGGGCTTCATTCTCTTTCCCCACCAAAACTTTAATGACGTGGACCCGAGCCTCGTGAGGCTGCAGTGAACGGTTATGCACCAAGAAACCTGGGCATATACTTGGATCCCTCAACCCTTGGCAATTATCTCCTCCTCGTAAATCTTGTAAATATACTTTATCCCAACCAATTGTAAATAGCTGGGGCCGGGGGGGAGAGTAAGCCATGTGGATATTAGGGGTGTATCGGTGAGGATGAGGGTGATAAAGATGGAGAAGTGGTACTCTCATTCACTACTTTCTCTTTTCCGTTCCCTCCACCTGGATCGACCTTGAAGAGAATGTTTAACCATCGAAAACATTTTATTCAATGTTCTTTCAATATTGCCAATCTTTTAGTCTAAATTGTTTTTCATTTCACTGACCTTGGGTGCCAATCTAGTGTTGCTCGACATAATCTTGACGAGCCTCGACTTCCCAACCTGAGAGCTATCACTCTGAGTATGCCTTTTATGATCCCGCTTTTGAATTTGGCTAAGTGAATCCATACTCAAAGTTGCCTTGTCGGCATCACTTTACGAGTTGTGGACTTCTTCAAGGTTTTTTTGAAATAACAAAAAATACACAATTAGATGAAATAACAAAAAATTATGTGATTATAAATAATTGATCAGTGACATTTTGAACATGGTGAAATTATGAGCTAAAAGCTCTGATACTAATTTGAGAATGCTATGGGCGGTTCGAATAAACATAAGTTCAATATTTTTATGTTTTTCCAATTTTAATGATTGAACCTTTAAATAAAATTCACCCAATTAAACTTAGCATCAATTAAAACTTTTTATGAAAATCGATTTACCAAATTTTATCTTTTACCCTAAACATGCATCTAGGTGATAACAGATAAATTAAATAAATCAAACCACAAGAACACGCCGATGTACGAGGAAACCACAAAGGGAAAAAACCTCGGACGGCCCAGCCAGACAATCAATATTTTACAGAAATTACAAAGGAAGAATTTAGTTTTACACAAGGACCCGATCCCCTACAAGCCTTAACGCCTCTTCATCTCTTCAATCACTCCTCCACAGTGCAACGTAGGAGTCCACCTACGCTAGGTCCATAGCACACGAATCAAATCATACCTCGGTATCCATCGATACAGCTTGAAAACTGTCTACGATTCAGAACACAGAGTCCATCGCTTCTTCACCGCAATAAGCACGTACGGAGTCCACTGTATGAAAACAGGTTCTTCTTGTGATGGAAGAAATAAATAAGGTGACCAAAAATATCTCAAAGCATATGTGTTATGAATCTTGGATCTTGTAACAAAAGGGTGAACCTTTTGGAGTAGGAACTTTTGAAACAGGTTTGCTTTTCATTTTTGTCAAAAGTTCATCTCTCAAAATAAAAATAGAGTCTCAAAAACCTTTTATAGAAAAGTTAAGGCGGCACGTCATTTAAATGATTATGAACCGTCGTTTGAACGAGATTTTTTGTTGCTTCTAATAACCTTAGCAAAATCAAAATAGTACACTTTGTTTAAAGCTTGTTAGAACATAGTCCTCAAACGACCTTGGGATGTCGTTTGAATGACATGGGAACGTCGTTTGAATGACCAAAACGAATTTTTAAAGTACGCCTACAGAAAACTCAGAAAACATATTTCCAAAAAAATTAAGTTCCAATTAGTTTTAAAAACAAAACACCCATAATTAAAAATTCCAAGGACTCATAAAACATTTTATGTTAATACCTGCGAGATCCTCGGCACATGTGAAGACAAACATGGCACGGTAAATAGGACTTAGAATATGCACTCTTTGAGATTTTTCTCTACGTCTTCATCGAACAACATCATAGGCTTATGGTATCATCAACTCAAAGTCTATCCTACGACTCAAATGTATTTTTTGAAATTAAGCCAATTACAAATAAATTGAGTCGATTGGAAATATGTCCTTACACATAAATACAATCATAACTTAAAATAGTGGTGGCCACAACCCGATTGACCTCATTATCCTTCTCTTTCTTCATTTAAATTGCCATATATGCATCGAGCCTATATGGCTTACCCCCCAGAGCCACTCCCCTTCTTCTGAAATAAAATAATGCATAATTCGTTAATTAGTAAATGATTCCCACCAAATAGAATAAAATAAAAGTAAAATTAAATAACATTCAAAACTTACCCTCTTATGCTCCACCCCGGCGTAAGACATATGCCCTGAGTAGTGCACATCAACCTTCTTGGCCCGATTTTCCCTCCTCGATTCATGAGAGGACAATTGCCTATCTGATATCTCATTATCAACAAACTGTTGAGATTGGTTCATTCGTGGGTACTATTTCCTTACGTTGAAAGACAAACTCATGGTCCCTCCCAAAATACTATGCACGCATGTTTTTCTTCCACGTTTTTCGTTGCTCCCTTAGTTGTTCCAACATGGAACCACATGCTTCTGGGGGGCAAGTCGAATTGTTCTTGTTAAACAAATACAAAAAACAAAGTGAATTAGTAGTATTTAAATTATAAAGTAAAATGTAACGCAGTTTATATAATAAAATTATATAATATAAATATATTGAATCAAGCATATAATGTAACGCCCCCCAAATGTTCATCTTAAGCTTAATGAGCACCATCCTCCAATCGGGAATGGTATATAATTTTTCCACTAGCCTTGCGATGTTGAGATTCAATATTCTCTCAACATATTGAACACCGCAAAAAACCATGAACTACGCGACCAAGTAATGTCCCATAAGCTAGGAAATCATGAATTACCAAAATCAACATAGCTTTCAGCATAAAGTCTTCTTTTTTATAAGGGTCAAACGCTTTCACACCTTCTACCCGTTACTCATTTAATTCTTCAACCAAAGGAGATAAATAGACATCGATGTCTTCACTTGGTTCCTTTCTCCTAGGTATCAATAAAGACAACATCGAATATTTAGGTTTCATACACTCTGAAGGAGGGAGGTTGAGTGGTGCTAAGATCACATACCACACACTCTCATTGGTGATTAGGTTTCCAAATGAATTTAAACCATCTAATATATTGCCAAAAGAATGTTATGTTGTTTTGCAGAAAAATTAGGATGATCATAATTTATTCTCTTCCAAACTATAGAATCAGTAAGATGATGCATGAGATTATCCCCTACTTCTACCCTAACATGATAAGACATGGCCTTCGCTATCCATGTATTATGAAAAAAAAACTTCAATTAGGCCTAATGGAAAAATATTTCAATACTTTTTGAGGCACTTTTGAGCATGTGCATTCCTTGCTAGTAGATTAAACATATCTAGGTTCGCCTCACCGGACACCGATCGAGATTTTCATACTCCTCTCAGTATAATATGAAGGCATACATACAAGCATGAATTTATTTATACTTCATTCACGAACCTTTTAAACTATTCTTTGAGACCTAAGACTATGCTCTGATAAGCAACCTGGAAGGTAAAACGGACTCACAACCTACAAGACCTAATACTATGCTCTAATACCATCTGTAACACCCCACGTAATCTGGCAAGCGAGGTGGCCAGTCGCTACTAAACTACGTCGAATGCCAATAAATAAGTAATCATTCTTAGCAAGTAATAGATATGAGACATATAAAAATTCATTCCACGTGATAATCATTAAATTGATCCAATAATAATAATCATTCATTCGATAATAAATCCATCACCATGTCAATCTATAAATAAATCCAATCTCCAATAAATATAAGTTCAAATAAATAATCCAACTCTGAATATCTGATATAAACCGTAACAACTGTGGAACCGAGTGGGCCACCAAATCCATATATGAAGTCTCATAATAAATGCAACGGAAAGAAAAATAAATCTAACTACCAGAGCATCTAAAATAAATTCCGGATGCACCTCCAAAATATCTTTAATCACTCCTATGCATCTACTCCAGCAATATACCTGAAATGTTAGTCAACGCAATGGGTTAGAGCCCACAGCAGGAATACAAGTTACTCTCCCCAATTAGGGTCCGTGAACCCATACAGTAACATTATACATATTAAACACCACAATAGAGTAATTAAAATTTAACAAGATAATTATTAACATGCGAATAAACATAAAATACCGCTAGCTACCATAAACTGATCCATTCTAAAGTATAAGTCCAATTATTCAATTATCATCTTTATTTAAAAATTTGTTCTTTTCCTTACTCATTTTAAGTAATCAATTATTATAATTCGTGCGACACCAATATGGTTAGTCACCCCCTTATCGGTCTTGTACACAGTCTTGACACGCTTAAAGTTTTACACATCACACCCATTCCCTTCACTATAACCAGTCAACCCCTATTCTGTCAGTTATGCATATACTCGTGAGGTCTTACGCACGAAATGTCACTATAGTCAGTCGGCCCGTATTCTGTTAGCCCTGCATATACTCATGACACCAATACACATCAACGTTGCTATAGTCAGTTGGCCCATTTTCTGTCAACCCTGTACATACTCGCGTCACAAATCCATTTTAATACCCGTTTATTATCTTAGGTAGTAGTTTTAAATTTTCTCAATTTCTCATTATCTAATTTTTCCCATTATTTTAATTTAGCCCCACCCTATTATGGAACATAAATTCTCAAACCTACCCCTAGTCCCATACCTAGAGGTCTCCAAAACACAAGTACGTCCTACCCTATTTTATAGGATGAATTTATACCCTTTATCTCTTCCTAGTCTCGCGCATATACTGTCAAATCAAACGAACGATACCAAAATCAGCCCCAACCCGAAATATTCCATCCCTAAAAATTACACTAACTAGTCCTATACCTAGAAAGTGTTAACCACAACCAAGGCATACCCACTAGTCCCATACCTAGCAAGTACCCCTAAAATTAAGGTCATAACATATACCCAAAATCCCGTTGTTCCCGCGATTATAAATATAATTCACACAATAAGTCGCGCAATCCAATTTATCAACAATTATACAATTTCTTGATACGATCATAATTACATTCAATTTAATCTGTTCAATCCATCTTTGTAATTATCGCAATTTATTTTATTCAACAATTATAATTTCAACATCATGTGAGTTTATGGAGCACGCCACAATAATTTTCCTTTTTCATACCTACATGATTTATGTGATTACACAAGTCCCTTTTTAATTTAAATCACGCAGTTATGGTTTTCTACATGCACATCTACCCCCACATCAACAAAATCCCAACCTCTACCCTAAGCACACAAGGGTTATGAGTCTTAATTCATGTTAATATTTTTCATAAAGACAGTCCCATTAGAGTTTTCACTTTCCCTAATTAAGGTTCCTAATTTATTTTAAGAAAAACATGTAAATTAAGGTTTAAGCGATATTTAAAACGCATAATACTAAAGAGAGAGAATAGAAGTATTCGTGCTTGATAAAAAGTTGGTTGAAAATTCTAATGAGTTGGTTGCATTCCTCTCGAAAAATCGATAAAGACTCGTTTTTGGACAATCTTGAGAAAACACCGTTTGAGCCCTCAAAACTTAGGTTGAATCTTAATATAATTTGGGACTAGGGTTTGTTGATGAAAGGTGATAAAGATATAGAAGGCTTCTGGTTTTGTAATTAGTGAATAAGTCTTTAGAAAAGTCTAACCCCGATTTAATTTAATATGGAAAAAGATTAAGAGTTTAAGTGTAATTAAAATTCTATAAAAACAGAAATACTGTCGAATCTGACCATTACGAATCGATTCATCCTCCAGGCCGAATCGATTTGGTCTGGTTAGGTGCCCAAAAATGCCTAAAATTTTATATATTTAAATAAAAACCTGATTTCAATTCGGATTAAAATCCTTCTTTCCATAAATAAAATCCAACATATTATATTGCTAAAAATAATTAAATCCAAAAATTTTATTTACCCAAATTCTGAATTAAATTAAATTATTAATAGTTTAAAATTGCGGGTTGTTACAGGCACGTTGTAAACTGTGAATCAATGAGCTGCAACTAGTTAAACGCACAATGATACGTCAATGCACTCTCAAGCATGGGATATGTCAAATTCCACGTTGTATTGGACGTCTTCGCGAACTTTCTTATTGCAACTCAAAGAGAGATTTGATATACAACTCGAAAATCTTATTTTTATTTAATCTGTGCCCTTTGCATACTTTATTGACTCACAAACCTTATGAAAAGACTAGTCGATAACCTTTAAGCCATTTGTACTATTTGGTTTAAGATATGCTCACCACGATAAACGTGAAAAAACTCTCCCATCACACACTAAGCTATTGGTCCAGTGTATATGATGATTTAAAACATCTCCAACCCATAATTATGTGAAGTGTTGTCTAAAGTAAATGAAAATAGTTTCTTCTCGATGCCCCATTCTGTCAAAAGATAAATAGCTATTTATGCCAAGACGGGACCATTATGTGGAGGAGGTATACATCGATACTTTGATATCTTCTTCTGCAAAACCCGATTCTCATTTGCATCGTATGCCGTGAGAGTTAAATATCAATCTGTGATAATAAAAGAACACAAGTCAGATGTTAAACATATTCTACTAGTAACCAATTCTAGTGAATGTGTAAGACCGTCTCTATGTCATAAATCTTCAATTCCTTCGACTTACCTATGTTTCTTGATATAGGATTTTCATTTAGATGAAAGAAAATAAGATAATCGTGTGTTTCTTCATACTCCACGAGCGCAAATGGAAAAGTATGTGCATTACCAATGCAATATTCTCATGGTACTCGCATTGATCTAAGATAGGGTGTTGTACAATATTCGAATCCACATTTTGATGAGAACGAAGATGGCGTAACATACTGCTAGTACTAGAATTTGATCAGCCAAATATAGTACACCACACTTCATGCATTTTTACCTCTATTTACCATTTTCTTTGCCAATTTTTCAAAAGTGTCCCACGAGCAAAAGTGAGCCTTCTACCCCTAAAAGTAGCAGAAGAGTTTTTTGCACTATTTTATGTCATCTAACATGTTTGAACGATGGCCTACAACAAATTGTTTAATTAAAAAATCATTCAATTTTTATTTTTTATTAGGGTGTTTGTGGGAATCGAGCATTAAAATGTATGCATCTTATTTCATATTCCCTCCATCTCGTTTACATGGTAAGGTTAGGGGTCTTATCTAATTCGAAAATGGATATTTTTGTATTGCACTTAGTAGGTCAAATTTGTCGTGGTCTAATTTGGAAAGTTAAAATAATGAAAAAAAATAACAATTTATCAACTCATGTCATGAAAAAAATATTTAACAATTTTTTTCTATCAACTCATGTCATGAAAAAAAATATTTAAATTATTTATCAACAAATTAAAATAACAATTTATCAATCAACAATATATAATAACTATATATAATAACTAGTGTCAACTGAAAAAAAAAATAGGAAAAAAGGGAATGCGATCGTTTTCAGAAGACATGGAAGCTTGTAAGGTGTATGGAGTGAGAAAAAAAAGAGTGAATAAGGTTTTTTTTTTACCTTTAAATTAAACAGACTCTCATTTTAACCTATTTTGACCCATTAATGACCCGTTTTAAATTGGGAGCCCAAATCATTTTGACCCGTTACTAATTAAATGGGTCGCAACCACATTAGTTTGGGCGGGTCTAAAATGGTTTCAATCATTCAAAATTATAAGCTTAACCATGAGCCATTTAAAGGTTGAACAACTTCTGGTCCATTTGATAGTGGTAATTTCTAAATCGAGAAAAATTGAGTATCAAAAGCCATATAACCTCGAATTGTTCAAAAACCAGAAATGTTATCAACACTATAGACTTTTGGCGGTATAAAATTATTATTATTTGTACGACTATTATTTGATCAATTTCTTTCGTTAAAGCAGCTTCTCACAAATTACATGGTAAAAAAATGCACATGCACTTATTCTTTTTCATTAGTCTTTCTACACCGACTCATAAACACGACATATTTGTCATTTCAGCATCCGAACTTTTAGTTTTTAGACTTAGCCCCCTAATATTTCAAAATGAATTCCACTAACCTCAAACTGCAACGGTGTTAAATATTTGAATGAAAAATTGGTCATGTGTAATGCACATGAGGTTATTTTGGTCTAAGTCAATATAAAAATTTAATAATAGAAATTACACGAAATCATTTGTAAGAATAGTTAAAGAAATCTTATAATTATAGAAAAAACTTTGAAAATTACAAAAAATATTCAGAAAATTACAAACAAATATTTTAGAAATTACAAGAATCGAAAAAAGATATACAAAAATATTGAAAGTTACAGAAAATTAAAAATTTTAAAATCACAGAAAATAAAAAAGAAACAGAAAATAAAAATTACAAAATAAAAAGAGAAAAAAAACTAAAATTACAGAAAATGCTGGGAAAAAAACTTATACAATTCTAGAAATATTAAAAAATAATTTAAAAAATTTTAAAAAATGAAAATATTGAAAATAGAGAATTAAAATTATTTTAATACTGCGAAATTATAGAAAATAAAATAAAAAGATTAAAATTTAAAAAAATATAGAATTGAGGAAAATTAAAAATTAAAAAAAATAGAAAAACATTGATTGAATTTATGAAAACTCCAATATTTACGAAAAGAAATATTTTATAGATAGAATTTACGGAACCTCAAAAATTATTATACAAAACCTAAAAATCGAAACAATGACAACCTATTTTACAGAATTCCCATTTCTCTTTCTCCACACAGTAAAACCAACTCCTCCAAATCAATATAAAAAAATCAAACCTAAAGTAAAAAACATCATATTGGATTTTACCCACCATGAATTGATGATAGAGAGAGGGACTGGGGGTCAAGGGTGGATGAGGGACGATAGGTATGGGGTGGATAGTGGATAGTGTTGTGTCTGAGCATTTTCTTGTGTGAGTGTCTTCGTGAGAGCGAGAGACAAGGGGTAAGATGAAGAGAGAAAAAAAACCATGATGCAGCCATGACTTTGCTATGGAGAGGGGAGAAAGAAGAAGGGGGAATTATATTGGTGATTTATTTACAAAATTGCTCTCTAAATACAGATGGACTAAATATCCTGATTTTCCATGCACGTTTTGTCCAAAAAATTAACGAGGATAATATTAGGGGTTAGTTGAAATCGTTTTGAAAGTTTAGGGAGTCGAGCCCAAAAAATAAAAGTTTAGATGATGAAATGACAAAAGAGACAAATTTTAGTGGTAGTTGTAATCAACCTTTTGAAGAAATATCAAACTTAGAACGCATTTACTGATTTTCCATTTTTGAGGAAAACCTGGGCCCCATATAATTCTGGAAAGGGTAAGGCACCAGTGTAAATGTACAAGTGTGGGAGCCTATATTACAATGAATCTTGATAACATATGCTCTAAGAGAACATATTTAAAATTAAAAAATAGTGCGAACAAAATTCTAATATACAATTAATAGGAACAAATACTCATGTAGAACTTTCAAACTTACTCTTTTAAAGCTCAAAATATGGGTCATGAGAGCACATGTTAACATTTTTATATTAGTATAGATCAGAGTACCAATGTAGGAACCTTTGGAGGAAGAATCTGAAATCGGAAGGAAAGCTTGGGCATGAGTGCCGCTAGAGCAATTCAGAGAACTTAAATCTATGACACTCCCTATTTTTAAGCTTCCAAATTACACTAATAAATATTTCCCCGTATCAAATTAAGAGTCCACTATTCCTTTTTTAGTTATTCCAAATTAACAGTTTATTTTCATTTTTTTTTACCTAATCAACCAACCAAGTTATATATTATTGAGTGCATCCTTAATATATATAAAATAGAAACAAGGACTTTTAATTTGTGAATAGGGAATAGTTGTTTTGCTTATGGGAAAACGCAAACTCAATAAAATAGAAACTCTCATAATTATTAATCAGATATCCCATAATGCCATAAAATGCTAGATGGTTGATGTATATAAAGCCCCAATTTGAAAATCATCTCAAAAGACAAAATGTAGATAGTTCTAGGCAACGTAACATATAGGAAAACATGCAGCAGATTGTACATAAAGCTGCAATTTGAAAATCATCTCAAAAGACAAAAAGGACCTGCACAACAAAATGTCAAGAAATGAGTTGACATACAAGTCACCAAGTAAAACCATCAAAAAATTATAATAGACCACTCAAGAAATCACTCTCATCCTTGTGGTCTTTTGGAGGTTAAAAACTTTGTATCCATCAGCAAGGAACAATATGCTACCAGTACCAATCCTGAGCATGAAAATGCCATCTGTGAGTTATTTACAAATACTCATTCAAATGCACCAGCAGCAGCTCCTGGAAAAATTCAAGAAGCTAAGTCTCAGGAAGCAATCAGTTCAAGTAGAAATTTAAATTTTAGTGTTGCCACTGAAATTTTTCTTACAAAATTCCAAAAACTTCGCCGTTATATATTTAGTGTTAAGGCGCTTGATGAGTCAAAAATCATGAGGGGCCACTCAAATTCTTGAACTTCATTTGATTTTAGAAAAGCAAGAAGAAAATGAGCCAAATCCAGCCTTGCCATCCAATTAATGTATAGATACCATCGATATAGTAGTATAAATTCAGACATTAACTTACTATATCTTCTATAACATCACGAAGGGATGCATTGCCCTCGGCCTAAACGAAATTGAAATATTCATTAATCTTTGGGCAAAATTCGATCTATTATATACATCTCTCACTCATCTTTCAGTTTATAGAACTCTCAATTTTTAAAAATTAGAGATTCCGTGGTGGCTTAAAATTTCTTGCAGATTTCCTTGAATGACTTTCTTAATCTATCCCAAGTTTGTACAATGCCATGTAGAACTTATTATCTAGGTGTTTTACTGACACAATAAATTGCAAGGTTTTTTTTACATGAGCCCCAGTTCAAAATACCATATTTGACATAACCCCCAATTTCATAATCTCTGAGACATAACCCCCAAATTTTTAACAACAGCGTTAGAGATATGTTAAAAATTAGTGTTTCATAATTAGACTTAATTCCCAACTCAAATGTTTGGTCAAAATACCATCTTTTCATCTTCGTTCCCAAATTAAAACCCTAACTTCTCATCTAACACCAAACCCACCACCACCTCCTCCATTGATTCAAAACCTCAACTAATTCAGCAAAAACAAACTCCTCATTTCAAAATCAAACATACAAAACATCAAACTAACAACTAAATAAACTCAAAAAAATTCCCAAAACAACTATTATATATAGAAATGAAAAAAAAAAAATCAACAAACTAGGCATGTGTAGTTGAATTTGTTAATGCTTTTGATTAAGAAAAAACCCAGATAAGTTCAAAAGTTTTGAGCGACTAAACCCGGCTGGTCCGCTCCTAAACTCGCAAGCTCAATCCTTAACCTTATTGTCAATTTGAGGAAGGGTTAGATGTTGGGATTCGGTTATGGCTACAAGAGAGCGTGGAAGATGTGTGGGGTTTGGGTGGTTGTTAAATGGGATGAAGATGGTTGTGATTTCATGGTGGTTGGAGATGGGGTTGTGATGGTGGTGGTGGTGTTATTGGCTTGACAGTGGTGAGGGTGTGGGTGGTTTGGATTGTGGTGTGTCGGTGGTTTTGCAAGAGGTTTCTGGTGTATTGATGGTGATGGTAGTAGTGTAGTGGAAATGGATTGGATTTGATGTGTGGGAGCACATCTTTGATTTAGGAGAAATTTTGTTTTTTTTAATCAATTGAGGTTGGATCAATGGAAGAGGAGGAGGAGCTGGTGATGGGTTTTGGGTTGGATGTAAAGTTAGGGTTTTGATTTGGGGAAGAAGAAAAAGTGACGGTATTTAGGTCAAAAAATTGAGCTGGGGATTAAGTTTAATTATGATACACGGATTTATTAACAGATTTGTAACGCTGTTAAAAATTTGAGGGTTGTGTCAAAGGGATTAGGAAACTGGGATTAAGTCAAATATGACATTAAGAAGTGGAGGTTAAGTGACCCTAATTTTATTTATGTCTCATCTTATCTTATGCATCTTTAATTATTAAGCTTACTGTGTGTGTGTGTGTGTGTTTGTGTGTGTGAGAGAGAGAGAGAGAGAGAGAGAGAGAGAGAGAGAGGGAGGATAGGGTGTGGGGGGTTGTAAATTATATTCTTCTTTTAGTTCAGAGACTTGTCATTTTGTAATAGTGAAATGGGCTATATGACATATCTTTTCATATTTTGGGGGGTTCAATTTGTTTATGTTTACGACATTATCGTTTTGCTTTTCTACAAGTTTTGGGGACAGGCTTCTAATCTAATAGCAAAATGGCATTTTGTCAATTAGCATATATACTTTAAATACTATTAAAAGTGGTTACTTATCAAATGATATTGGATCATATTTTTATCTAGTGTATCGTAATCTATCTTAACAAAAAAACTTATTTTGAGACAGGGTGATGGAAAATATCATTATAGAGGGCAATAGGGTTCTCTAAAACACCGACTAAAGTTCATATATTCAGCAAAAAAAATTGGGATTATGTGATCTTCTTTGCATGTTAGATTGGGTGGGTTTTCTATGTGTTTGACTGAAAGGTTGTAAACATGGTTCTGCTCACATGTTGTTTGTATTCAATATGTCGAAGAAATGTCAAATTGAGTTTTAATATCATCTAACTCTTGGTTTCAGAAACCACTTAAATCTTCATTTAATGCTTGGGGTATTGGTTTGACTTTTTATTTTTATTTTTGTACTTTTGAGAGTTTATTTTCTTTGCTTGCTTTTATCTTCAGTTCACCCTAGAATGCAAATTAGATTTATGTGCCTCAATGTTTGTTTCAAGTTGAAATTGAACATAGAGCTACAACTAAATTAGCTTATTTTTTATCAAGCACTTTGTAGTTTTTGAAATGCAAAGTTCAATGTATTTAGGTCCTTTTTAAAAATTTGTTCATAAATAACTTAAGCTAAATGTTTCTCTCTTTCCTCTTTGCTTCTTATCAATAAAACTAACTATTATTTCTTTGAGATTTCAAGCGACTTTGATAGGGCTTTCTTTTAATTTTTTTCTAAAATTTATAAATACGATTATCAATCGAATTAAAAACCCAAACAAGGGATCGAAATCCACATACAAGAAGTAGTACCAAAAAATCAAACGAACACTTGAAAAAAAGGTCGTACCCAGTGTACAAGGCTCCACAAGTAGATGTAGGCAAGCCTAAAATGGAGAGGTTGTTGCTTCTAAAACTCGAACCCGCGACATACCGCTTTGGGAGGACAAGCACTTGCCATCGCACCAAATCCGACCTGTACTATTGAACAAATAAACACTAGACTCCTAATATAATTGTGCATAAAGATTTAATTAACTATTGTTCGCTTCCTCTTTTTATCTATTACAGTAGAGTATTAATGTATTGAAGGGAAATTGTTTTTTAAATCTCAAATGTTAACCTTATTCCGGGACTTAATTTAATTCATCTTTCTGCTGCAGTTGACTCATTCCGTTTACTCTTCAGTTTTCAGATGCACTTTATACACTTTATACAGTTGATCGACAGAAGAAATGTATGTTTGCTATTTCCTTGAGTGTCAGGTGATGTATGCTTTATATTTATTGGGTTTCCACGAGATATGTAGAGAGAGAAATTGATATCGAACCAAACAACATGTCGCTCTATATTATAAGATTTTATTGATTTACGTTAATATGGTATCAATATCCCTTAGTGTAATCATATATGTGTATGTTTTAGGCGATAAGGCTAATAGTTGATGTGATTTGTATTCAGATTTTGTGTTTTATATTGTTTCATTATTGTGTCAGCATGGTCATTTTATTTCATAAAGGTGCGGGTAGACGTTTAATAATAGGGTTGTTTTGGGTTTGGTCTTAATTAATTCTTGAATATTGATTTTGACTCCCAACATTTGCATCTCTTGGGGTTGAACTCCCAAAATGACTTTTAACAATCAAAGAAGTGTCACAAAAAACATTTGGTAAAACATTTTGGGGCACTTTTTAGGTCACTAAAAGTCCTTTCGTGGGCCAAAACCCGAGAATGAAAATGAAAATCACGGGGTTAAACTCAATTACAAAGAATTAATTGGGGGCAAACTCCGAATAACCCTTATTAATATACTAAAGTTTAATAGGCATGTTTTAAAAATGTTATATTTTCTTGTTAACGCCAAATGCTTTGTGCATTGCTTTATGCCAACAATATTTTTTGACCACCTCTAGGATTATGGCATTGATTTTGAATATGAGAGTTACGTCCCAAAAATACTATTATGGTGGAGAAAGTTATATAGTTATTTGTTTGACTAGATATTTTCCCCGAGGGTGGTGGTGATGGTAAATAAATTATTTTTTTAACTGTTTTATTCTTAAGATCAAACACTGTTAATTCTACTTACGCGAGAAACTGATTAGTTTTATAGACATAAGTATGTGTAGTTCCGTGTGTACTTATAATCCAATATATTACAAAATCCTGATTCTTTTTTTGTGTGTGATTTGTAATTTTTGGTTATTATTATGGTTGTAACTAAAGGTGGGTTTGGGTAATAGACGGCATAAACAATTTACTCATGTATTTTGTTAGTCGAGATCCAACTTATTTCATTTTTTTGCGATACTGTTGAGGTGTTTTGTTTAATGGGTATTTATTTGGTTGAATTAAAATTTGAACATATTTTAACTTCAATTTGACATGTTCATGTTTTGATCCTCATAATCCCCACCCACCCCGGGCTAATGTTCGTATCCATTTATGTTTTGGTAGGCATGCATAAGTTCTGATTTGCCACCTGATAGGTGAGGATATCAGTTGTCGCAGCTTTGTAGGCACTTGGTGAGGATATAGTTATTTGTTTGATTAGAATTTTTTTCCCCGGGAGTGGTGGTGATAGTAAATAAATTATTTGTTTGCATAATTGTTTTATTCTTAAGATCAAACCCTTGTACTTCCTTCTTACGCAAGAAATTGATTAGTTTTATGGACAGAAGTAAGTGTAGTTCTGTGTGCACTTATAATCCAATGTATTAGAAATCCAGGTTCTTTTTATTTTGTGATTTGTAATTTTTAATTAATATTATGGTTGTAACTAAAGGCGGGTTTGGTTAATAGAAAGTATAGACAGTTTACTCGTGTATTTTGTTAGTCGAGGACCATCTTATTTCATTTTTTTTGCGATACTGTTGAGGTGTTTTGTTTAATGTGTATTGCTTCTGTCCAAAAAGGTTGAATTCGAATTTGAACATATTTTAAATTTGATTTGACATGTACATGTTTTGATCCTCATAATCCCCACCCAACCCCCAACCCGCGCTAATGTTTGTATTATTGATTCACGTTTTGGTAGGCATGCATAAGTTCTGATATTGCCGGATTTTGCGTGGGTTTAAGAAAATAATTCCGAAAACTTTTTATAGTTTTTTGGGGCTAGGTTCTAATGATATAACGTGATATTTGGAGGAGTTCGAAAATAATTTTGAAATTAGGGATTTGAGGAAAAAACATTATGGGTTTGAAGGCATGGTGGAGGAAGGAGGCGGCTAGATTGGATGATGGTTTTAAAGTATATCTTGGTATGTGCAAATAAAAGGGTAGGTTAAAGACAATAGTACGATCTGTATGAGACTACACTGGATACAGGTTAAAATTTGTTGTTAATTCAAACCTTACTTCTATAAGGTACTGCACATGTCTCTTTTTACCTTTAATTTCTCAACCTTTATTTTCCATGTGTGTGATTTTTGTACTTTTAAATGATGATTACCTTAAATCAAATATTTTTCATCCACAACCCCTTGTTGAAAAGTGAATCGAATCTTTAAAAAGGAGGCATGATTTCAATTATAATGTTTTATTGTTTGACTATAATTTTTTTAATTAAAATTTACTTATTCAAAATAGTTTTAATGTGAGTCTTAACAGACGCCTTTGGATTTGAGGCGAAAAGTAAGTGATTTTTTTTTGTTTGTTTTGTTTTAGCCTGACACGACAACCATTATTATATGTCACAAATATATACCCAATTACACGTAAGGTGTTAATATTTTTTACCCAATCACACGTGTATAATCACAAATAATAGGAGAACAAGTGAGTAATTCCCATAATGGCGAGTACAAGTATATGTATGGATAATTCCTTGAGTACTATCATTTTGTAAGTTACACAAAAATTAAATGTCAACTTCAATATCTACATAGATTTAAAATAGCTGAAGAATGTATTTGGTTGGTAAAAATAAAATGGTATTCCACAAAATTTTTCACTATTTTGTTGTTTATTTGGGTTTCAATCTTCGAATAGCCAGCAAAAAATTTACCCGTTCCTTTGGACAAGGTCTACACCTAGTAAATATATCTATATATATAGGAAGAGAAAGCTGAACAAAAAACATGTACAGTAACAAAGCAACACCAAATCCCATCCACTGCACCACTAATCACATTTTTCAAATTTTGATATGGTGGGCTCGTGTAGTTGTGGGTGTGGAGTTGAGTGTGTGTATATGGAGAGTATGTATACAATATCATGAGTTTGATTTAAAATTGAATTGGGGACCCACATCATTACATAATAAAGAAGAGTGGAATAAGCATAAGAAGAACTTACTTAGAGAGTAAGGGTGATCATTTTAGAAACGATACGAACAGTCGACACGGAATGACACAAAATTGATTTAAAAGTGACATGATATGTCGTGTTCGTGTCGGGTTTTTTTTTACACGAAATCGTGTCATGTCGTGTTCATGTCAAAATTATGAGTCGTGTTATCACATCTTGACGTGTTAATTGTGTTTTTATTCGGATTATCCTGTCTATTTATGTTTAATTTAGTGTGAAATTAAGAAATCGTGTTTTTCATGTCGTATCGTTTTTATTTTGGTCGTGTTCGTGTCAACTAAAAAAAACACGAATTCGTATCGTGTCGTGTTCGTGTCCGAAAAATCCTTGTTGTGTCATGTAATGTCGTCCCGAAACATGGCTGAAAAACACAAATTGCCGCCCTACCTACCCCTAGTATATATATCTATATATATAGAAAAAGAAAGCTGAACAAAAAAATGTAGAGTAACAAAGCAACACCAAATCTCATCCACAGCACCACTAACCACATTTTTCAAGGTTTGATACGGTGGGCTCGTGTAGTTATGGGTGTTGTGGAGTTGAGTGGGTGTATATGGAGAGTATGCATACAATATGATGAGTTTGGGGGTGAAATGGGGGACACGCATCATTACTTAATAAAGAAGAGTGGAATAAGGATAGAAGATTAATGCTACACTTATTGGGATTTATTACCGGACACGCTTTATTTAACTTGTATCCTGAGGGGGCTCACACCATAGTACAAACAAATAAAACGGATTCGGTACTAACCGGATACTAAGTCCGGATAAGCCTATCATTATTCGAGGTTTGAAAGAACTTACTTAGAGAGCAAAGCAACTGACGATGTAAGAGCCAAGTTCACAAGCCTGTGAAGTATACTTGACATGGGCACATAAGACAGGCTCATCATCCTCATCCTCAGGATAACTCTTGTCAACTGTACATACAATGCAGTGAATGTCAATTTTGCAGGGGACGGTGCCAGCAACCCTACGAATCCATAAGAGGCAGAGGTATCTGGCCCCTATATGAAAGAGATACGGAGATAAGACATCATTGGGCAGGGCATGTTCGAAACCCCTAACAGGGTGAATGAACCGCCTGCGGATGAGGAGGTCGTAGGCATACATTTTCCCATCACTGAACCAGTAGAGAATACCGTCGAGGGCAACAGAAGGCTCAAGCATCTGAACGCCGAAGTGTGGGTCAAAAGTAGACCAACTACTTGTGTCCAGATTGTAAGAGTAGAGGAGACGGGCACGGACACCATCCGCACGAAAGGTGAGGGGGTGAACCAAAAGATGCCTATGGCCACGAGTATCTGAGAGAAGTGCATGAACGGGAATGGCTCCACTAAACCAATTGCGGGCCGGAGGAGGAGGAGGAGAGGGCAATGCTACCCATTCATCAGTAGCAGGGTCAAGAACTTCGGCAAAGGGCGGGTCAGACAAGTTGATAAAATGATAGATGCCGCTAAATACCAAAAGTTTTCCGTCAATGGGGAAAGCACAAGGGGAAGTTCGACCGACGAGCATGGGTGGGCCTGATTTCCAGCCCTCGTCGGGGCTATCCGTATCAAAGTAGAACACCTCGTTGCGGAACAAGGGACATCTAGGATGACTAGTGTAGCCTCCAAGCGCATAGATTCTGGACCCCAAGGCCACACAAGTGAAAAAATCGGAAGCTCGATGAGGCAGATTGGGGAGAGCACCACTTAGTTGGCAGCCTTCCTCGGTGAAGTCAATTTTGTAGCATCGATATGTGGTTTCCTTACGACAAACAGAACTACAACATACATATACAGATGACAGTGATAATCCTGATGTCTGTCTCTCCTTATGGAAGGGCAGCCATGACCACCCCACCAACGACGCTATCTCCCTATTTCTTTCTACCTCTTCTTCTTCTTCTTCTTGTTCTTGTTGATGGTTTATCAGAGTAGCCATGTACAACCAACTTAATCCGCTTTTTAACATGAATAAAGAAACAGAAAAACATCAGTTCCGTAACAAAATATTTTGTTATATTCGTAACAATCATAATCAGTGATTTGAGTATTGTATAAATTCAACTTACCTGCCAGAAAACAAATACTCCCAAATCTTCAGATCGGTTGTCTGACTATTTCAGAACCTCGTCGAAAACCCTAACGGGATTTATAGGGGTTTGGATTTGGGAATTTTCGGGAGACGCGCTGCCTACCAATGTTTAAAAAGGGTCCTCGAGGTCCTACTCTAGTAGGTGTGCCCACCAATGTTTATAAAATGGACTAAGGATAATCGTGTTATATTCGGTTCGCGTTGATTTTTATTTTAGTATAAGTTTTGGATATTTTTAATTTTATACAAGTTAATCATGTCATGTTCGTATCATTTTGAGTTATTATCGTAAACGAGTTATCGGGTCAAAATTACCAGCTCTAAGGCGAGGTGGGGCGAGGGAAAAAAGCCTGGAGGCTTAAGCCTCTAGTTAGAAAATAGTGGCTGATGCGTTTTTTGGATGAGGCACAACGCCTCAAAGCGGTGAGGTGCACGCCTCTTAAAGTGGATTTAAAAAAAACGTAAGTTAGAAATAAACTCCATTCCGACTTTTTTTTTTAAAACCTGTAAGCGTTAGTTTACTATCTTTGCTCCGAAACCCTATTTCGGTCTCCATTATGCTCTTACGGTCTAATCCGGCCTTCCTTCTCCTTCTGTTCTTCAAGTCCGGCCTTCGATCGTATAAGGTAAGACTCCAGCCTTCTTTTTTTAGTTTTTACTCACTATTTTATTAAAAAAATCTTATACGAAAGTGTTTAGTTTAGCTTAGTTCTCCTTCTGTTCTTCGTTTTTTAGTTTAGCTTAGTTTTTAGTTTTAGTTTTAGTAGTTTTTTTTTGTAAAAACTTTTTTTCTTGTAAAAACTTTGGTTTTTAGTTTTTTTTACCTTTTTTTCTGTTAAAACTTTGGTATTTAGTTTTCTGTAAAAACTTGTTTTAGTTTTCTGTTTTTTTCCTTTTCACAATATTTTAATAAAACGTGTTTCACAATATTTTTTAATAAATATTTTTTTACCTGTTTTTTGTAATAACTTTGTTTTATATTTTTTTTGTACTTGCATTATGTCTAGAAAGGATCCCGCATGGAAATATGGTAAGGAGGTTGATAATGGGAAATGATATGTCTATCTCCAATGTAATTTTTGCAATAAGGTTATAAAAGGGGGTGTCAAACGAAGGAAAGATCATCTTGGGGGACCGAAAAAAAATGTTTGAGAATGTGATAGAGTTCCTCCAGATGTGAGACAGGAAATGACGGATTTCTTGAAAAATAAAACTTTGAAAAAGATGTGCCCGAAGAAAATTCGACGAACATATTGGGAGTGGTGCGTATTTCACAAGTTCAAAAGATGGTTCAAGCATGGGTAGTGCGGCTATGTGGATTAGGGGACCCATGGATAGGCTTTTAGTTGATCTTGATGATGATGGTTGTGATGATCAACCTAAGCCTAAAACTGAAAAGGAGGCTAGATATGAAGCATGCCTTGATATTGGTAGATTTTTCTTTGAAAATGGTCTTCCATTTCATGTGGTAAATAGTCCATCCTTTATTAGTATCACTACACCAAATCTGCCCATTTGTCAAGGTCATTGACCTTGACAAATTCACCTTGTCAAGGTCAATGACAGTGACATTTCGAGGCGAGACAACTTTTTTTGTCACGGTCGTGTCACGGTCATGTCACGGTCATTGACCTTGACAAAAAACTCGCGTTTTGTGTCACGGTCGTGTCAAGGTCACTCACAGTTATAAACCGTGACAAAGTCGTGACCCTTTTTAAAAAAATTGTCACGGTCATTGATCGTGACAAGTCCGTGACAAATGTTGTCACTGACTTGTCACGGTCAATGACCGTGACAATTCTGGGCAGAATTTAAAAAAAATCTGTTGGGCAGTATGGCCACTGCCACTGCCCAGCAATATATTTGTACCTGTTATAGCAACGTTGTACCTGTTCTAAACATCATATATCCAACACAAACTAAAGATAATGCAAATATATATTCATGACAGTATAATCCAAATCTTCAAAGTAAAAATAATATACATGACGATATAATCCAAATATAATTAAAATGGACAAACTAGAAAATAATGTTACTACATGTCTTGGATAAAACTGAGGAGGTGAGTAGGCCACACGACATACGAATTGACGCACCCACTAATATACGTCGTGCCGCATTGTTCGCGCAACCATAATAGGGAGTTCTCCTTCCCGGTTATGACATGCGTGACGAGCACCCTGGACTCCATCTGTTGAAGCACACGTCCATGGACTATTCCACCCTCGACGATATTCGGGTCCCTCAACCCCCGCCCTATCCGCTGGCCATCAAATATGTCCAATATGAACACGCTCGGCCAACCAATTGTCGATAATGGTTTGTTGGAGGGCGTCAAATAGGGAAGTGGATCGTCAAAGTACGAACGTGTCGGTGATGAAGCAGCGAGGTCCACATCCTCGTCATCCTGCGCCTCGTCCTCCCGCACCTCCTCCTCCACCGCCTTATCCTTCCCTTTCCCTTTACCTTTCTCTTTACGGTCTCCACCCAACGTACGCTTCATGAATGCGTACATATCTTGGACCGTCGCCTCCAAACGGGACAGCTTCGCGTCGTGTGAATCCACCGTTCGAGCCAACCCGGTGTCGCTCGTCTCCAATCCGATGATCCTAGATTTGGCCACCCGCGAGCTCACTCCCCTTGTCCTCCCCTTGCGATCAGAGCCAAGCACTTGGCTGAGTGCGTCTGTGGACAAAGATGCCTTGTCGACATCAGACTGCGACTCATGCACTTCCTTAAGCTTTGCCTGAAACGACAAAAAGCACATGATTAGTAAAATAAGTAAACTAAAAAATTATAACGTAATTAACAATAATTAAACTGTCGGATTACTTACAATCGTGGCCGCAACGCTCGGGGACACCTCCTTGTCCTTCCCCTTCTTCGTCCGGAGAGCCACATAAGTATCGAGCCTATGTGGCTTACCCCCTGGCCCACTCCCTACCCCCTGAAATAAAATAAAGTAAAGTAAAATTAGTATCGGCCCCGCAAAGTAAAATAATATCCAATAATATATTTCTGTAGTTATAGATAAATTAAATATTACCTGCATCCTATGCTCCACCTCTTTGGACTCTCAAAAACGTCTTTTAAAGTCTTGCAAAACTGCTCCCCCGAAGGTGGTTTAAATAGCAAAACAGATGAAGAGTTTTGCAAAATAAAAACACTGAAATTCTATCCAGCGTACAGGTACCCCGAACCGGTTTGGGGTACCTTATGCGGTTTGGGGTACATCGGTTTGGGGTAGGGGTGTGCAAAAAAACCGATCGAATCGAAAACCGAACCGAACCGGCCCGAACCGAACCGAAACCGACGGTTTTTTTTAGCCCGGTTCGGTTTGCGGTTTAAGGATTTAAAAAATCGACAATATCGGTTCGGTTGTCGGTTTAGACAAAGAAAAAACCGATTCGAACCGAACCGAACCGAACCGACATCAATATTATATATTAAAAAACCCTTAAATATCTTTTATTTTTATATCCAAACACCATTAACCAACCTCCAAAACCGACCAAAACCGAAAACCGACCAAAACTGAAAATCGGTTAAAACCGAACCGAAACCGAACCGAACCGAAACCGATGTGAACCGAAACCGGCGGTTTTTTTCATCGTCGGTTCGGTTTCGGTCTGATTTTTTCCAAAACCGAACCGATCAGTTCGGTCTGAATTGCGGTCCAAAACCGAACCGAACCGACCCGTGCACACCCCTAGTTTGGGGTACCTTTCTGGTTTGGGGTTAAAAAAAAATAGCATTCTTCAAGGAATTTTCTCCAACTTCAAAAGGTCATAACTCCTTCACCGTAGCTCGGATTGAGGTGCGTTTCTTCCAGTATCTTCATTGCGGAGAGATATTCAACTTTCCAGTTGACCAGACCTCCGGACTATGGATGTGAAATTACGAAAATGCCCTTGAACTCTCCTATCGTGCCTTTTTTCACTGTTTTGACTTCCCTTGCATACCACTTGCATTAAGTCCCTAAAATCTTGGAACGTGAAGTCGTTGAGGCAGACGTGGGACAAATTAATGGAGATGTTGAATGCTTGATTCTCGAAATTCGGATAGAGGCCGTCATGTGAGATCGTGAGGTGACGTGCCAAATGTAGCGGCGTACGACATACACAAATGTAACATGTTGGACAAGAGAAAAATGTCCTTACAAATCTCCCCTATGTCTATGCCGGTACATACATAAAAAATCCGAATTATCAAATATGAAATTGCCTATACAAATCTACCCTCCCATGAACCCAAAACTGTAAAAGGTACAAATGAATAGTCTTCATCGTTTGTTCTTCAAATCTTCAGGAATCTCAAATCTTTTCTCATCAGGGTGTGCAATTCAGAGATCATCAATGTAGTACCTACACACATGAGATAAAGAAAAATACCAAGTGACGTATTGAGTTTGAAATGAGATAAACATAGATACCAATATATGATAAGCATAAGTCAAATCTCAAACAACTCCCCCAAAATTCAAACTCCCCCAGAATAAGATAATTCTTTCTCCCCCTTTTTATGATGTCCCCAAATAGACAAATAAGAAGAATGAATCAAACAAGAAAAATCGGGGTGTCACGGTATACAAAACAAACACAAACTATTTTTTGATTTTTCAAATTTTTCATACAAAGATAGGATACCAATATGAACAAATATGATACAAAAATCACACCATGGATTTAGACTCAAACAACCAAGTCATGGAAACGGAATGTATGGGTGTGAACACATTCGATAGGTAAATCAACTCAATCAATGTTATGTGCACGATGCATATGTGTACCCCTAACGAATGATCATCAAAAGTATCCTTAGGTGTAAAAATTTGTTGAATTTAAATGACATCGTCTTATGCAAATCAACAAATCAAAGTCAAATGATTTCCACACCAATAACGTCCAAAACTATGTAGCGCATTTTCAAGCATATCAAGGACGTGAAAACCCGTTTTAAATTCTCCAACCAAACTCCCTCAAATATATTATCTTTTAGAGGTAATCTAAATTCTCAAACTTTGGAGAATTGGTGCAAAAACCTAATTGGCCCATAATTTGGCATGAATCTCTTTTTATTGCCTTTAAATTTTTTCGGGCTCTTTTAAACCTCTTTGGACCCCGGATAATAAAATTCCTCCATTTTTTAGGTCCAATTTAACGGTGGCTTAGTATTCGCAAAGGCAAAATGAACCTTTCGCAGCCCTTCCCCGTTTTTTAAATAAAGCACACAAACTCACAAAACGGTTCTTATATGCACAGTTTCCTTATAAAAAATTTGTCGCGCTTGGTTCGTTTTAAGGACAGAATTGAAGTGAAAACACCCAACCAACATGTGATAAGACAAGCACAAAAATCAAACAAATCCATGCATGTGTGCAATAAAGGAAACATGAGTCAAACATGTAGGAAATGACACTTAATTACATCTTAATGACTCCAAACATTATAAAGCACAAGGATGAATTGACCTATTGTCTCAAAACACTATCAAATAGTCACATGAAAATAATGGAATGATGTTGTGACTTGGTCATCCTAAGTGTTTATCAATAAAAGGTGCAAACAAAATACAAAAATCTTTTTGGATTTTTCAAATATTTCATCAAAATAAAATCTTTTTGTATTTTTCAAAAATTTTATCAAAAACAAAAATTTATACAAAAAGTACACATGTCATAACACTAGCAAACAAGTATAAATCATGAAACCACAACTAGTGTATGACAAACATGCAAACACAATCATCTATATGATATGGAAAGTGAAGAATCATGTGCAAGCAACCGGGAATCAACTTGTCTAAAATCTAGTGCCTCTAAAAGTGATTTTCTAACCCAAATAGATGTGAAACATCGTGTGGGGGCTTTGGAAACCACGGGAACACTAGACATAAACTTCCTAGGACTTTTTTCAAGATCAAAACAAAAACGCCTAAGGTGACCTTTCCTACCACAATATGAACATGTGTAAACGGGAGGAATGTTACCTAAAGTGTGATCTTTTTTAACAACCTTGGAATTAGTTGACCCTCTAAAACAAATAATGGTTTTGGCTTTAGCATTAGAAGCATGAGAACACGATGAGCCACTACCATCACTATCAAACCTACTTGAGTCTGTCAAATCATTTTTTAACTTCAAAATTTCTGACTCAAGCAAAGAATTAGACTCTTCCAAAGACAGGGATTTCTTTTTCAAATTATCAATTAAACTAAACAGTTTATCACGCTCCCCCTCAATTAAAACAAACTTATCCCTAAGAGTCTTTTCACGTGCCGTAAAATCATCGATTAATTTTTTATCCTCGACGGCACAAACGGGAACCCTAGAATTTTTTAAGTCCTCCAATTCCTTCTCTAAAACTAGGACTCTCTCATCACTCTTCTTTTTGGCAATTTTCAAAGAATCAAAATCTGTACACAAATTACCAAAGTGCTCACGACAAATATCACTTTGAGTTTGAAACGCTTGCAAATATTTAATCTTACTTTTAAAGAGAGAATTTTCTTTTTCCAAAACTTTAATTCTTTTGCAAAGTTTCAAATTCAAACTTTTTAATTTTTCAGCAGGGTCGTGAACTTTTTCAAAAATAGGCTCCTCATTAAATGGGCGTTCCATTGAAAAATTGCAAATTTTTACACAACTGATTTTTAAAAAAAAATCAATATCACACAATTTTGCGGAAAAAGGAATACGCGATAAATTAGCGTAACCCGCTCTGATACCAATTTGACGACGTGAGAAGTCAAATTGTATAAAAAAATCCTTGAAAAATCAAGATCACGCGATAAATTAGCGTAACCCGCTCTGATACCAATTTGAAAAACGTCGTATGCGACTGTGTGATACCGATTAAAAAAATAACTCGCAAGTTTCCAAGTAACCCTTATTTAATTAGCGTCTACTTTTAAACCAAATAAATTCAACCCTTAAACATGCATCTAAATCAACCCATAAAATATAAAGCATGCGACACAAAGTTAAGGAAAAATCCCCGAAGGGCAAAACCTTTTATTTCTAGAACTTTAAAGAATTTACAAGACCATTGACTTACATACAACTTGATAATCGCCCACAAGTGTAACGCACGGTGTCTTCGGTAAACCTTCAAAGCAACGGCTAGAAACAGTGTGACACAGAAATACCCGCAGGTGTCGGTTCCTATGTCGGCGGCTGGAATTTTCCCTTTCCAGGAGGGCAGCAATGAAGAAGAGAACGACTTCTCCACAAGGGTTGAACAAACCAAAGTTGTGTTCTTGGGTTACCAAAAAGATTCACAAAGGTTTGGCAATTGTGTGAATCAAAACACGAGTCTTGGGACTCAAAAAATATGAAGACTAGAGTAATTTGGACTCTCAAAAACGTCTTCTAAAGTCTTGCAAAACTGCTCCCCCGAAGGTGGTTTAAATAGCAAAACAGATGAAGAGTTTTGCAAAATAAAAACACTGAAATTTTATCCAGCGTACAGGTACCCCGAACCGGTTTGGGGTACCTTATGCGGTTTGGGGTACATCGGTTTGGGGTACCTTTCTGGTTTGGGGTTAAAAAAAAATAGCATTCTTCAAGGAATTTTCTCCAACTTCAAAAGGTCATAACTCCTTCACTGTAGCTCGGATTGAGGTGCCGTTTCTTCCAGTATCTTCGTTGCGGAGATATATTCAACTTTCCAATTGACCAGACCTCCGGACTATGGATGTGAAATTACGAAAATGCCCTTGAACTCTCCTATCATGCCTTTTTTCACTGTTTTGACTTCCCTTGCGTACCACTTGCATTAAGTCCCTAAAATCTTGGAACGTGAAGTCGTTGAGGCAGATGTGGTACACATTAATGGAGATGTTGAATGCTTGATTCCCGAAATTCGGATAGAGGCCGTCATGTGAGATCGTGAGGTGACGTGCCAAATGTAGCGGCGTACGACATACACAAATGCAACATGTTGGACAAGAGAAAAATGTCCTTACAACTATTTGAGATTTGCTAATAATTGTAGACTAATAAACTTCCTTCTCATTTTAGATGCCTCCCAGATGAGTACCCCGAGCCAAAAATGACCAGCTCGAGCAGCCAATAGCCCCGGCCCAGGAAATAATGAACGCAACTGAGGTAGCCGCTATTATTGCTCAGGCGGTGAATGCTGCATTAGTGGTAGTACAGCAGGCTCCACCCCGGGTTCAGGCAGTAGCGTCGGTACCAGCACAGCTTCCCACTACATGGGAGCGAGTTAGGGATGCCTTTCAAAAGGCGCATCCCCCAGAGTTCTCGGGTAGCTCGAACATCGTGATCGTCAGCTAATGGAAGAAGGATATCTAGAGGCATCTGCGTATGTATGAGTGCACTGACGTGCAAAGACATCTACTGGCTTCCTTCAAGCTAGTGGGGGCCACTTTGCAGTGGTGGGATTCCACCACCACCTTGGAGGAGAGAGATAGCATCTCGATTCAGTCATTTTAGGTGCGATTTAATCGCAAGTACTTCCCATCCGCCGTGCAGACTGAGATGAGGTGGAGGTTACTGAATCTTAAGCAGGAGGGTATGATCGTTACTGAATAAGAGGAGGAATTTACCATACTTCTCACTATAGTGCCAGATGAGGCACCCACCGAGGAGAAGAAGATACTGTTGTTTTCAGATGGATTGGCCTGGAGGATTCGTCAGCACCTCATAGACAATCTATCGTTGAGTACTTACACTGATGTACTCAACGCTTCTTTAGTGTACTGTCAGGATCACCGTTTCCATCAGGAGGGGAACAGACGAGCAGGGGAGTCCAGCCAGAAGGGCAGGACCGGAGGCAGTAATATTGGTAGGGCACCAGTAGCCCAAAGGCAGACCCGTCACAGTGAGCAGAGTTCCCATCAGGGGGACCTTGCCAATCGTTTTCGTTCATGTGGTTTTAGGTAGGGATTTAGGGGGATTTAGGTAGGTCCAGCCCAGTCAGCATGGCCATCAGGGTCAACACCGTCAGCAGCAAGGTCAGCAGGGCCAACAACATTTTCAACAGGTCCAACAGGGCCAACAACATTTTCAACAGGTCCAACAGGGCCAGTAGCGGGGTGGTAATGGCCAATAGGGTGGTGGTCAGCAGGGGCAGAGGGGAGGAAACTTTAGGGGTAGGTGTTTTGGTTGTGAAAAGAATGGCCATAGGCGTCAGGATTGCCCAGAGGGGGATAGGGTCCCACAGCAGCAGGGTGCCCGTAATGAGCCATAGAGGCCACTCTTTCTCGCCACCCTCCTAGCTCTAGCTCTACCAACCATCCCAGCAGCTCCAGTTCAGTAGGGGAAATTACAGTATGGACGTGTCTATAACGTTCACCAGTCAGCAGAACCTCAGGCACCACCCGCGATTGAGGGTAATTTTCCTATCCATGGCACTATGGGTCGGGTTTTATTTGATACTGGGGCGTCTCACTGTTTTATAGCTACTCATTTTACACGGGCCTTAGGGTTATTAGACATGGCAGAAAGCACTGTGACATGCGTAGACTCACCACTGGGGAATGGGTCTTTAATTTTCTTTATATGCCGGGGTGTAGGTATAGAGATTAGTAGTTTGATTTTAACTACAGACATGCTAGTTTTATATATGCATGAACATGACGTCATTATTGGAATGGATTGGCTTGCTGCGTACAGAGCCATGATAGATTGTTTCGGTGGGAGTATTATCTTTACCATTCCGAGGTAGGAGATTTTTTGGTGGCGATGCCTCGCCCAGGGGGAGGATCTTCCACCCATTTCTATTACATAGAGGATAATACCTCTAAGGAGATTGTGATTCCCCTAGATTCGATTTCAATGGTTCGTGAGTTTTCGAATGTATTTCAGGAGATACCGAGCCAACCCCCCAGTCGAGAGATAGATTTTATCCTAGACTTGATATCGAGCACTCGGCTAATAGCACGTGCATCATACCGTATGGCTCCTACAGAGATGAGGGAGTTACGAGATTAGATAGAGCAGCTATTAGGCTAGGGCTTCATTCGTAGGAGCACACCGCCTTGGGCCGCTCCGGTGTTGTTTGTAAATAAGAGATATGGTTCACTGAGGTTATGCATGGATTATCGAGAGTTGAACAAGGTCACAACATGGAATAAATATCCGTTACCCCGAATCGATGACCTGTTCGACCATCTGAGAGGAGCAACCTTATTTTCGAAGATAGATTTGAGGCCGAGATACCATCAGCTACGGATTAGGGAGAAGGATGTGTCGAAGACTGATTTCTTGACGAGATATGGATCCTATGAGTTCAGAGTCATGCCGTTTGGGCTGACAAATGCTCCAGCCATATTTATGGACTTGATGAACCGAGTGTTCAGAGAGTTCTTGGATCAATTTGTCATCGTCTTCATAGATGACATCTCGATTTATTCTCACACTGAGGAGGAGCATGCCGAGCACTTGAGATAGGTTCTTCAGACTCTATGAGAACATCAGTTGTATGCTAAGTATGAGAAGTGCAGATTTTAGCTACGGGAAGTACAGTTTCTGGGGCATGTTGTGTTGGAATTGGGGATATCGGTTGACCCGAGTAAAGTGTAAGTAGTGAGGGAGTGGGGATAGCCCACGACACCGATCGAGGTGCGTAGTTTCTTGGGGTTAGTTGGGTACTACAGGAGGTTCGTCCGAGGCTTTTCAAAGATAGAGGGTTCGTTCACGAATCTGACTCGTAAGGGAGTACCATATGTTTGGGATGATGCTTGTCAATTGGCTTTTGATGAGCTGAAAGATAAGTTGACTTTGGCTCCAGTTCTTGCTTTTCCCAAGCCGGGAGTTGAGTACCTGGTGTACACTGACGCCTCTTTACGGGGACTCTGGGGAGTACTTCAGTAGGAGGAGCAGGATATAGCTTTTGCCTCCCGCAAGCTTAAGCCTCACGAAAAGAATTACCCCACCCATGACCTAGAGCTAGCAGCGATCGCATTCGCATTGCGAATTTGGAGACAATACTTGTTGGGGGAGAAATTTCGCTTGTTCGCAGACCACAAGTCACTACAGTACTTGTTCACTCAGTGAGAGTTAAATATGCGACAACGCAGGTGGTTGGAGTTTGTGAAGGACTATCAGTTCGAGATACAGTACCACCCGAGGAAGGCTAACGTAATTGCTGATGCATTGAGCCGTTGACCGGTAGGTGACGTAGCGGAAGTGTGGAGAGAAAAGTGGAAAGAACTGGGTCACCAGGACGTGGTAGACCATTCCTTTATATCTGTCATGTCAGTCACACCCGAGATTGTTATGAGGGTAATACAAGCATAAGCAGCGGATACATTTTGTCAGGAGCAGATTGTACGGCTCTTAGCTGAGGGCGTTGAGTCCTATTCAGTAAGTTCTGATGGGGGTTTGAGGTTTAATAGGAGATTAGTAGTCCCGAAAGGAGAGGACTTGCGTCATGCAGTTATGACATAGTCGCACGGATCCAGATTTACGGTACATCTCAGAGGGGATAAGATGTACCAAGATATGAGGCAGTAGTACTGGTGGAGTGGAATGAAGAAGGACATTGCTGAATTCGTGTCTAAATGTTTTACTTGTCATATGGTAAAGGTGGGCCACCAGAAACCGCCAGGGTTACTTCAACCGTTAGAAATACCTATGTGGAAATGTGAGAGCATTTCCATGGATTTCATTACTGGACTGCCAACATCACAGCAGGGTCACGATTCTATATGGGTAATTATGGATCGATTGACCAAGGTAGCTCATTTTCTACCGGTACGGACGGACTACACCATGGGCCAGTATGCACAGATATTCATTACCGAGATTGTTAGGCTACATGGGTTGGCCCTGGATTTTGTATCCGATAGAGACAAGATTTTTGTGTTGCGCTTCTGGGAGAGATTTCAGGAGGCTATGGGTACAGAGTTGAGATTGAGTTCATCTTACCACCCACAGACAGATGGACAGACAGAGCGTACCAATCAGATGCTGGAGGATATGCTATGCATGTGTGTCCTTGATTTTGGAGGAGGTTGGGAACCTTATCTTCCACTGGTGGAGTTTGCTTATAATAACTCCTATCAGTTCACGATCGGCATGGCCCCATTTGAGGCATTGTATGGCAGGCCTTGTCGTTCTCCCGCTTATTGGCTAGAGGTGGGGGACAACAAATTGCTCGGATAAGAGGTAATTCAGGAGACTTCAACTAGGATTGAGCTCATCAGGAGTCGCATTCGGGTAGCCCAGGACCGACGGAAGAGCTACGTTGATGCTAAGCGGTTCTTCCGAGAGTTTAGCATCGGAGACTAAGAATTACTGCGTGTATCTCCTATAAGAGGAGTAATGAGGTTTGGGAAGAAGAGGAATTTGGCTCTGAGGTACGTGGGACCATTTCCCATTATCGAGAGGGTTGGCCCGGTGGCATACAAATTGAGGTTGCCAGAGCATTTTCACCGCATTCACGATGTGTTCCACATCTCGTCATTGAGACGATATCTTCAGAATGATATGGCCCATACTCACATCGCAATTGAGGAGATCGATTTATAGCCTGAAATTTCTTATGAGGAGAGACCCGTGGCTATCTTAGACCATAGCGAGAGGAAATTGAGGTCGAAGGTAGTTTCACTTGTACGGGTCTAGTGGGAGCATCATAATGTGGAGGAGTCCACTAGGGAGCGCGAGACAGATATGTGCGAAAAATATCCAGATTTATTTTTACCGGGTATGCCTTATTTTCTGAATTTCGGGACGAAATTCCGTTATTTAGGGGGGAAGTATGTAATATCCCGTATTTTTATGACTTTTAAATTTGGGGATTTATTAAATTTAAATTGAGATATTAATTCAAAATTTATTTTATATATTTACTAGCGCGATAAGAGTTAGTAATTATTAGAAATTTATTGAATATTACTTAATGAGTAAAGTAATATGTATAACCGAATCTATTAAAATTGTCACGAGTGTATACATTGACAATTGTGGAAATTAAGTCGGGACACGCCTGTGTCGTGTCAGGACTAAATTATTATTATTATTATTATATAAAGTGAATAAATTATAAGTCACCCGTATGGTTATTTCGAGTGCGTCAATGTGTCCGAAAGGGTCGAGATAGTCAGAAAAGTATACCCAGGGGTTTAGTTTGGATCTCGGGGAATTTTTAGGCCTAATTGGCATTCCGGAAGCGTATTGTAGACATTTTGTATTTTTGGGTAATTAAACCCATGAATTTACCTAAGGTATATCAGCCATTTGAGTTAGGCTTTTAGGGTTAACAATCACAAAACTCAAGAGCGACCATTAGAGAAGAAGGTAGAAAGCTTGCCAAGCAATCCAAGGCCAAGAACTCTTCGATTTACACCGCCACCACCACCAAAACGTAGATCGCACAACGAAGAACGCAACCATATATTTTTCATCAACAAATCAGATCCTTGAATTACCAAGCAAGTATCTATCTTGATTTTCTTTTAGTTAATGTCTCACCATGTAATATTAGGATTGTTAAACCTGTGTTTCATGAAAGAATTTAATAATTTAGAGAACCTAATCACATGTTTTAGAGGAGATAAATATATTCTGGAAATCTCAATCATATTGTAACACATCGCCTAATTAAATACCGGGTGGCCAGTCCCATACCAAATTAAAACAGAATATACAGTTGGCTCATTCTTAGCATCACCGTCGAAAACATTTACATGTCACCCAATACCCAATTAAGCTGGTGTTAAAAACTTTCCAAATTTTAATTCAATAAAATCATTTTTAGTTTAACAATAACACTACATATATCATTCTACTACAATAATAACTGAACAGATAACTCAAAAGAATTTAAATGCAATTGGAATAAACATTCCTACATAATAATCCAATACAATAATCCCAACAATAGTAAATGTAAAATGACACGAATACAAGAGTATATGACTCAGATAGAAAAGAGATAACTGAATTCCTTTGGGCGACATGCCCTAACTAAAGAATACTGTGAATCAAATGAAGATAGGCGTCTAAGCAATACTCCATAGCTCCATAGCTCGTCATAATCCTCTAAGGTTGGCATCCTTGCTGCTGGACACCTGATATAGAAGGTACAATAGAAAAGAGAATATGCAAGGAAACGGGTCAGAGCCCGATGTAAAATGATTTTGAAAACAGCAAGTATTTAACAAGTGCAATAAAGCTTTTATTATGTACATATTAGTATCAGACTCTCACTTGATATTCTCATCACTCATTTATAGCGCACACTTAACGTTCCCTATTAACCTCCTAGTTAATGGTTCCTCCTTCACTAGTTTCCATAATATGATTCTATCCCATATCATAACCCCGTATGTCCCATACCATACATAGTATAATCATTCATATACGTTTCTCATTAATATGAATTAAGCTTTTCAAATCTATAAGAATAACCATTCATTAACTTAGTTCAATTCTTTTTCTCTATTCTCCGTTATCTATAATTATCACACAGTAGATAGATCTAACCAATATATATATACATTCATTTAATCACTTATATATATACATATATAATACGGCACCCCGAGACACAGCTACGGTGCATGCATTACTATGCTATCATGTCCCAATATCGCTGATCGCCGAATAGGGGACTAATGGTTCGGTAAGGATTCCTAGAACCACAAAACAACACAAAAATTGGAGGCGAACATAGTTCTCATACCCACGGGCCACGCACATACCTACGTTCCCATAGTCAGCGGACTTATCAACTCCTCTATAAGTCTTTCATAGACCTATGTTCTCGAGCGACAAATCAAAAATCCCATGGATTCATCAGGATATGACTGCCCTTACGCGAAAACCTCCCATCGATAGCAAGTAAGTTAGGTATGTTATACACATAAATCATAAATTAATCAAATAGGCATTATCATCTACCTATAGATATAATATCAACAAGGTAATCCCATTACCCTCAGATAATTCCCATACGTAGCATTATATCTCTTTAAATCCTACGTATTAAATTATTAAGACTCTACTTCTTTAATTTAATTATTCCAGAGTCTCACTCATTACTCAAGGTTCAAATAGGTTTTCCTCAATGTATTTATTCAGTAAGAACTCACTAATATCCTACTGGTCCATATCATCTTATCTCCTGAATTACTACGAATTAAACTCCCCTTGAATTAGGGTTATAACCGATTGTTTCTAATCTCTTATAAACACATCCTCTATCACCTAGGATTGAACCCTCTTGTAAACCTAAGGCTGCCCCGGTGATGTCACATTTTCCTCTATTGGTCCTATCCTTAATCCTCATGCATACAAATTAGAATCCAACACATGAATCTAGCAACCGAAATTTCTTTCAATTTAATTAACATACTTCTAATCAATTAAATCCCAATCACATTAATTCGATTCTTATCTAGGGCTTACTGATCTTCTCTAAGTCCCATTATATCCAATTAATAATAACCAGAGATTTAGAAAATGTTTGGGATAAGAACAAACATTAAAAAGAAACAACTTCACAAATTCTGGGGAGGTCGATCGATCGAAGGTAGGGGATCGATCGATCGATCGCCCAGATATCAGTCCAGTTTTCTGCATTTCTTCTTCTACGGGTTTCATCACTTTTGATCATTCAAACCTTCATATTAACAACCCAAATTCCTTATAAACCTTAATACATGATATAGCAACATATGTAAATAATTTCTAATGCTCTAAACATCCTAGAATCATCAAGAGTTTGAATTAAAAGCATATGTTTATCCTCTTTTTCTAGAAAATTATATACATGATAACTTCAAGAACACACTATTGATTCTCAGAATTCTTCAACAGATTTACGATTATTTTGTGGATTACTATCTACCTACAATATGAGTTTGATTCCTATATATCTCCATTTTTCATAAATTAATTAACAACTCTATCTTTATCTTCTAAACATGCAAATTCTCATCTTTTTATAACTATCCTAACATGGACAATATACAAACTTAGATTGCAATCATCAAATATTTGCCTCTAATGAAGGTCTGATCGTTTGGGATTGTATATCACAGGTGGTTCTCCCCTTCCCTAGCCAACTTCCGGTGGTGGTTGGTGGTGGTGACCTTTGGTCCTTAGTTCTCCTCCTTTCCAAGCAAGCTTCTCTTCTCCCAAGCAACCTTTCACTCTCTCTCACAAGGTGACCTTTCAATTTTGTGTAGAAGAGATGAATGAACCCACATACAACTAATCCCCAAATATTTATAATAATACAAAATCCGAAATCACTATTCATCCCCTTGTAAAAATGATCAAAATGCCCTTTTGGGTTGTCTTTTCATTTCCAAATGACTCGAGACCCAAAACCAACATCCAAATAGACTTTTCTGACTATTTCAACCTTTCCGGATGCAACGATGCACTCAAAATGACTATAAGGTTGATAGAAAATAATTTTTCTTTTTAATTTAACAAAATTTGTCCCGACACGTCCCATACCGCATCAGACTAAAAATTCAAATTGCTGAATTAATATCGCACAGCCATATCAATAATATCAAATTCATATATTACCTAAATATCTTTAAGTAATATTCAGAATCATTCATTTTAATATCCACAATTCGGATAAAACCCAAATGAATTAATTTATAATAAAATCCAATTAATCCATTAATTTAAAATATAACCCATTTTAAAAGTCATTAAAATCACGGGGTATTACACACTCACCCCCATAACAGAATTTTGTCTCGAAATTCGGAAAGATAAATCATACTGGTAAGGTCAACTCTGAGTATAAATCTCACATCGCAAGTAATCTATGTCGTACCGCCCATACAGTACATTAACGAAAATCCCCATTGATGTTATACGCCAAGCCTCACCATATAGTTCCAACTGAATCAAATTTAAACTATACCCAATCTTCCCTATACCATCCTCGTGACAAAGTTTGGGAAAAAAATGATCCTCAATCATTAAGTAAATAAATCCTGAAGTCACAACTACTTACTATTTCACAATAATGAAAACTACTACAATCCAACCATCCAGGGCGCCCATACACCCTATCGTATATCTTTCATTATAAAATGGATATGATTATCCACATAATACTCTGATTTACCGCAAAGATTATAAACTCATATCCTAAAGACCTAACTTATTTCGACTCCCAACGTTTATTAGTTTCATACGTGGGGTGTCTCGCAAGCGAAATCCAAACAAGGAACCCCCTCGATACACTACTACCTAAAGTAGTCGGTCATCGAAACTCCTCAGGTCCTTAGTCAATAGTATATAACCTCTCTACAGGTCTTATCGATTTCAAATAAAGTCTACTCATCTACACTCTTGTTAAAGACAAGATGCTAGCTATAGTAGTAGTACATACGCTCTCATATACCACAAGTCAATGCACGCCGCTAGTCACATCATATTCGGACATGCCTAAAGTAAGTAATTCCGTGATAAAAATCAAACTCACGTGATGACATGAAAATATAGGTGTCCCACACCCCTCGGTGAGTCTATGTAATTAATAATGCTATAGGTTAAGTTTAGTAACCCTTTTACCCGCACAATATCTGAAGAACGTAGGCATAACTAGAAAAACAATAATCCTACTCATAGGGCTCTACATCAAAGAACGCTAAGCTGAAAACACAATAAGTCGTACAGACCCTAAAGGACACTAGAACCTGATGCTCTGATACCACCTGTAACACCCCGCCTAATTAAATACCGGGTGGCCAGTCCCATACTAAATTAAAACAGAATATACAGTTGGCTCATTCTTAGCATCACTATCGAAAACATTTACAAGTCACCCAATACCCAATTAAGTTGGTGTTAAAAACTTTCCGAATTTTAATTCAATAAAATCATTTTTAGTTTAAGAATAACACCACACATATTATTCTACTACAATAATAACTGAACAGATAACTCAAAAGAATTTAAATGCAATTGGAATAAACATTCCCACATAATAATCCAATACAATAATCCTAACAATAGTAAATGTAAAATGACACGAATACAAGAGTATATGACTCAAATAGAAAAGAGATAACTGAATTCCTTTGGGCGACATGCCCTAACTAAAGAATACTGTGAATCAAATGAAGATATGCGTCTAAGCAATACTCCATAGCTCCATAGCTCGTCATTATCCGCAAAGGTTGGCGTCCCTGCTGCTGGACACCTGATATAAAAGGTATAATAGAAAAGAGAATATGCAAGGAAACGGGTTAGAGATCGATGTAAAATGATTTTGAAAACAACAAGTATTTAACAAGTGCAATAAAGCATTTATTATGTACATGTTAGTATCAGACTCTCACTTGATATTCTCATCACTCATCTATAGTGCACACTTAACGTTCCCTATTAACCTCCTAGTTAATGGTTCCTCCTTCACTAGTTTCCATTATATGATTCTATCCCATATCATAACCCCGTATGTCCCATACCATACGTAGTATAATCATTCATATGCGTTTCTCATTAATATGAATTAAGCTTTTCAAATCTATAAGAATAACCATTCATTAACTTAGTTCAATTCTTTTTCTCTATTCTCCGTTATCTATAATTATCACACAGTAGATAGATCTAACCACTATATATATATATATATACATTCATTTAATCACTTATATATACACATATATAATACGGCACCCCGAGACACAGCTGCGGTGCATGCATTACTCTGCTATCATGTCCCAATATCGCTGGTCGCCGAATAGGGGACTAATAGTTCGGTAAGGATTCCTCGAACCACAAAACAGCCACACAAAAATTAAAGGCGAACATAGTTCTCATACCCACGGGCCACGCACATACCTACATTCCCATAGTCAGCGGACTTATTAACTCCCCGATAAGTCTTTCATAGACCTATGTTCTCGAGCGACAAATCAAAAATCCCATGGATTCATCAGGATATGAATTCCCTCACGCGTAAACCTCCCATCGATAGCAAGTAAGCTAGGTATGTTATACACATAAATAAAAAATTAATCAAATAGGCATTATCATCTACCTATAGATATAATATCAATAAGGTAATCCCACTACCCTCAGATAATTCCCATACGTAGCATTATATCTCATTAAATCCTACGTATTAAATTATTAAGACTTTACTTCTTTAATTTAATTATTCCAGAGTCTCACTCATTACTCAAGAACTGCTTGATCGATCGATCGACCCCCTTTCTTCGATCGATCGATCCCTCCTAAAAAACTGCATATCTTTCCTTTTTTTGTTTAATTCGATTTAAATATGTAGGAACCCTTGATTATTATTGATAGAGTATAATGGGTTATGAAGAGGACCAGTAAGGTCTAGGTAGACTCCCTTGAGTGAAATTTAATATGAGATGAAATTGTGGGAGAATGGGGAGTTATTCATACATTGGAAATTGTGCATACGTTCACTGGAGAATTGAGAGACTCGTGAAAGATTTAGACCAGAAGGTTAGAGATGGTGTACCTATTGAAATTATATTTAATAACAGAGAGTGCTTCGAGAGATGAGAAGTAAATGTGAAATGTGTATAATTAAGAATAAAAGAGATGAATCCCTTATACGAGATAACTAGGTCATATTATACTAAGTATGGTTAATTATAATTATGGGTCGTGGGCGAACCTAAGTGGAAAATGTGTATCTATATATGTCCGTGTGAATGTGTACATATATTAAATACTTTATCCGTGCATAATCATACCCGAGCTACTTGCTATCACGAGGGTTTCCGCACCGGGATAATCTTATCTCGATTGGACCTTTATGGGGGATATTGACTCGTACCCTAGAAGATAGTATCCTTGATACAGGCTATCTGAGAATGATAGTCAGATGGTACTAAGAGACGTGAGGGTATATGTTGACCTCTTAATGACTTAGAACTATGCTTCGCCTCCATTTTGTGTGTATTGTGTTAATACAGTTCGAGAGTGATTTCGAACTAGTATTTCCCTTAGTACAAGTGATACGGGGACTTGATAGCAGAGTATGCCAGCACCATATATTTATGTGGGGTGCCGTTAGTATATATATTATAGGAGTGACAAATATATATATATATATACACACTTATATTATATACTTATATTATGGAAACTCTATACTATGCGTATAAGTAGTTAAGTAATGATTAAATTCTCCAATTTTATAATAATTGTTCGGAAACTTTGTAGCGATGCAGGGTTGTTCTAAGTAACGTAATAAATCTTAAAGAGATTGATTTTTGTTTAAACTAAATATCATGACCTTTCTACTTATCGGGATAAAATTTGATGGAAAAATGAGTTAGATGAACTTATGAGTTTATTAGTACGGTAGGCGTTCACACTAGATGAGAGGTGAGGATTCTCAAGAGAGTGATGCATACTAACATGGTTGTTACATTAGCTGGTAAGCATTTTAAATACTTGCTAAACTATTTTTAAACTGTTTTACACTCGGGCTCTGACCCGTTTCCTATCTATTCTCTTTCTTGTATATATATATGTATGTATTACAGGTGCCCAGTCACAGGGGGTCATGCATAGCTTCTTTGGAGTGAACGTGCTGCAGATTATGTGGGAGTTGCAGGACTTTGCTTTAAACGACCTCATAATTGATTATGTTCCTACTTTAGTTCTGTTTAGTAAGGGAATATGTCGCCCAATTTCCTTTCCGTTCGGATTTATCATAGATTTATGTTCATTTTTATTTCCAGTATTTGGTACTCTTTAGAGTTAACTCTTGTCAGGATGATTTCATTTATAGTTCAGAACTTAGTTTGGTTTATCTAGATGGTTAAATTCTTGTGTGTTTATTGTCTTCCTTATTACTTATGTGATTCTTAAACTGTTGTCTATTTAAAAAGGTTTTCATATTAGAATTTAATAAATTGAAAATAAAGCTTTAAATTGTTTTGACACTTAGCTTAATTATTTAGGGTGTTTAAATTGGAAATTATATTTTGCGACAGTGATGCTAAGAATGAACTAACCGTTCACCTTGATTTTAATTTAATAAAGGGCTGATCACCCGGTATTTAATTAGGCCGGGTGTCACAGCCCATCCCCCTCGATGTTTTGTAAATAATATCTCTTAACAACCCTTTGGTTAACGGATTCGCTAAATTATCATTTGACCTCACAAAGTCAATGGTTATAATACCATTATATATGAGTTGTCTCACACTATTATGCCTGCGACGGATATGTCTTGATTTTCCATTATAAGCCTTATTGCTTGCTTTTTCTATTGTTGCTTGGCAATCACAATGTATAAGTACCGCGAGTACATGCTTAGTCCACATCGGAATGTCGACTAAGAAGGTCCTCAGCCACTCGGCTTCTTCACTTGCTTTTTCTAAAGCTATGAATTCAGACTCCATTGTTGATCTCACAATGCATGTCTGTTTTGAGAATTTCCACGATACGGCAGCCCCACCTAATGTGAATATATATCCACTTGTTGACTTTGATTCCTCTGAATCAGAAATCCAATTAGCATCACTATAACCTTCAATCACAGCAGGATAAGGTACATAATATAAGGCGTAATCCAACGTAAATTTTGGGTATCTTAACACTCTAATAAGTGCATTCCAGTGATCATTACTAGTATTACAAGTATATCTACTCAATCTCCCTACTGCATATGCAATATCAGGTCTAGTGCAATTCATAATATACATTAGGCTACCAATAATTCTTGAAAATTCAAGTTGTGACACGCGTTCTCCTTTATTTTTCTTTAATTAACTATTTGGATCATAAGGAGTTCTCGTAGGAGTAGATTCATGTTGATTGAATTTCTTTAACACACTTTCTATATAATGTGATTGTGACAATTTGATTCCTTCAGAATCCCGTATTATTTTGTATCCCAAAATAAAATTTGTAACTCCCAAGTCTTTCATATCAAACTGTTCAGATAACATCTTTTTACTGTTTTGATAATACTCATATGTGATCCAAATATTACCATATCATCAACATATAGACATACAATCACACAAGCATCTCTATGGCATTTAAAATACACACATTTACCCGATTCAATTATTTTAAATCCATCATTAATCATTACATGATCAAATTTTTTATGTCATTGTTTAGGTGCTTGTTTTAGTCCATATAAGGATTTAACTAACTTGTAGACTTTATTTTAAATCCTTTAACGACGAAACCTTCTAGTTGATCCATTTAAATTTCTTTTCTAATTCTCTATTTAAAAAGGCAGTTCTTACATCCATTTGATGAATTTCCATTTTATAGATGGATCCGAGGGAAATTAAAATTCTAATAGAAGTAATTTGCGCAACATGAGAATAAGTGTCAAAGAAATCAAGTCCCTCCTTTTGTTTATAACCTTTGGCTACTAACCTAACCTTATATTTTTCTATGGATCCATCCGGTTTCATTTTCCTTTTAAAAATCCATTTGCACCCTATGGTTTTACATCCAGTTGGCAAGCTAACTAAATCCCATGTGTGATTTTGCATAATAGATTCCATTTCACTATTAACAGCCTCTCTCCAAAATGGAGCTTCAGGAGAGATAATAGCATCGTGATAAGATTGTGGATACTCTTCAGACAAAAATGAAATATAATCATGCCCAAAAGATGTTTCTATTCTATGTCTTTTACTTTTCCTAGGTCCTTGTATTTCCATTTCATTATCTCTCCTACTACTAGATGGTAAATTAATGTTTATAGGAGCATTCTCAAATCCAGTAGTTGGATTATGTGGATAAATATTTTCAAAGAATTCTGCATCACGAGATTCAATAACAGTATTTGTAGATACACTATCAACATCTGATTTAAACACAAGAAACCTATAAGCGCTACTGTTTTGAGCATTGCCTATAAACACACAATCAACAGTTTTAGGTCCGAGTTTTGTTCATTTAGGTGGTGGCAAAAATACCTTAGCTAAACACCCCCACACTTTTAAGTATTTGTATGACGACTTTCTTCCTTTTCAAAATTCGTAAGGAGATTTATTAGATTTTTAAGGGGAATTTTATTTCAAATATAACATGCGGAAAGTACCGCTTTACCCCATAAGTTGTGAGGAATACCCGAACTGTTTAACATAGAATTTACCATATCCTTTAGCATTTGATTTTTACGTTCAGCCACACCATTTTGCTCTGGACCACACTACACCAAATCTGCACTATCGTCACGGTCATTGACCTTGACAAGTTAGACTTGTCAAGGTCAATGACCGTGACAATTCGGGGTGAGACAAATTTTTTTGTCACGGACGTGTCACGGTCATTGACCTTGACAAGTTCGTTAGAATTGTCACGGTCGTGTCAAGGTCATGGATCATGACAAGTTTAGTCACGGTTAATAACCGTGACAATATTAAAAAAATTGTCACGGTCAATGACCGTGACAATTCTGGGTAGAATTTAAAAAAATTCTGCTGGGCAGTATGGCCACTGCCACTGCCCAGCAGTATATTTGTACCTTTTATAACAACGTTGGTTGTACCTATTCAAACATCATATATCCAAATAAACTAAAGATAGTGCAAATATATATTCATGACGATATAATCCAAATATTCAGAATAGAAATAATATACATGACGATATAATCCAAATATAATTAAAATGGACAAACTTAAAAATAATGTTACTACATGTCTTGGGTAAATGTGAGGAGGTGAGTTGGACACACGATATACGAATTGACATACCCACTAATATACATCGTGCCGCATTGTTTGCGCAACCACAATAGGGAGTTCTCCTTCCCGGGTATCACATGCGTTACGAGAACTTTAGACTCGATCCCTTGAAGCGCACGTCCATGAACTATTCCACCCTCGATGATATTCGGGTCCCTCAACCCCCGCCCTATCCACTGGCCATCAAATACATCCAATATGAACACGCTCGGCCAACCAAGTGTCGACAATGGTCTGGGGACGGGAGCCAAATAAGGAAGTGGATCATCGAAATACGCACGTGACGGTGAAGAAGCAGCGAGGTCCACATCCTCGTCCTCCTGCGCCTCGTCCTCCCGCACCTCCTCTTCCTCTTCCTCCACCGCCTTCTCCTTCCCTTTACCCTTCCCCTTACGGTCTCCTCCCAACGTATGCTTCATGAAAGCGTACATATCTTGGACCGTCGCCTCCAAACGGGACAGCTTCGTGTCGTGTGAATCCACCGTTCGAGCCAACCCGGTGTCGCTCGTCTCCAATCCGATGATCCTAGATTTGACCACCCGCGAGCTCACCCCCTTGTCCTCCCCTCGCGATCAGAGCCAAGCACTTGGCTGAGTGCGTCTGTGGACAAAGACGCCTTGTCGGCATCAGACTGCAACTCATGCACTTCCTTAAGCTTTGCCTGAAACGACAAAAAGCACATGATTAGTAAAATAAGTAAACTAAAAAATTATAATGTAATTAACAAAAATTAAACTAACGGATTACTTACAATCGTGGCCGCGACGCTCGGGGACACCTCCTTGTCCTTCCCCTTCTTCGTCCGATGAGCCACATAAGTATCGAGCCTATGTGGCTTACCCCCCTGGCCCACTCCCTACACCCTGAAATAAAATAAAGTAAAATTAGTATCGGCCCCGCAAAGTAAAATAATGAAGAATAATATATTTCTGTAGTTATAGAAAAATTAAATTTTACCTTCATCCTATGCTCCACCCCGGCGTAAGAGGTCCGGCCGGAGTAGTGCACGTCCATCTTTTTTGCCCGATTTTCCCTCCCCGATTGGCGAGATGCCAATTGTCGATCATCGATCTCATTGTCAATGAACTTTTGCCATTGTGCCAATGAGATCGGATCCTTGGGCGGGACGGATCCACGCCATTGTATAATGGACTCTCGTGTTTCCCCAAAGTACCGTGTTCGCATATTTTTCTTCCACGTCTTGTGTTTCTCCCTCAACTGCTCCAAGACGGAATCGCGTAGCTTTGGATCCAAGTTGAATTGTTCCTGTCCAACAAATTCAATGTTAGTTGTGAATAAATATAAATATAAATATAAATATAAATATAAATATAAATATAAATATAAATATAAATATAAAAGGAAATCGAAATTGAAATCGAAATTGAAATTGAAATTGAAATTGAAATTGAAATTGAAATTGAAATTGAAATTGAAATTGAAATTGAAATTGAAATATAAAATCTGTAGTGCCGCCCAAACAGCTAACTTGAGCTCATATGGCACCTCCTTCCAACTCATAAACCCCGGGCCGATGACCGTCTTTAGCAGCTCGAGGGATCTCGCTAATAGCTCTGATTTGTTCTCGACGATAATCCCAAATTTTCCATATTTGGGGAGCCTAGGGGCGGAGGAGCCCTCGTCGCCTCCGCTACCACCGAGCCCAGACGACATCATCATAAACAGCATCATCATCTTCGCCTTAATACCTAAAGGAGACATTTGCTGTAAAAAAAGGTTATTAGTACAGATAAAAAAAAATGTTATTAGTACACATAGACACACACCCCTACCCCACCCCCACCACACACACGCACACGTACACGTACATAAATATGTCTAAATTAGTTGAAAACATCTAACGTGGAATAGATGTAAAGCATGGAATTATTATTATATATATTATATATGACGGAATAGATGTAAAGCTTGAAATTATTACTAATTTACAATGAGGGACAATCCTACTTTCATATGAAATTGGCACTAATTATTTATTTACTTTCATCTAAAACTATACAATTAAAATTACAATTAAAGTTATAGAATTTCTTAATTAAAGCTATACAATTGTTAATCCTACTTTCATATGAAATTGGCACTAATTATTAATTTACTTTCATCTAAAACTATACAATTAAAATTACAATTAAAGCTATACAATTTATTAATTAAAGCTATACAATTGTTAACCCCCCCCCCCCTGCCCCCCTCCCCCACCACACACCACCACACCCATACACACATATTTAATTTCAAGTATGTTTCATTTAATTATCATACTTTGTATATATTGTTAGATATACAAAGTAATTTTCAAATAAAGTTGAAAAATCCCACCCCCATATGGACAATAATCCAGTGGTCATGCCAGTTTTAAAACTAACCAACCCAACATTTACTAAACAAAATAATCCAACAACAATTTCAACAACAAATGTGTAACCCGTACTCCTTCTAATTCATCAACTCAATTAATTCATTTCATCAATTAAACTAACAATTAAAGTATACAATTATTAATAAACTAATTTACAATGAGGGGCAATCCTACTTTCATATGAAATTGGCACTATTTATTAATTTACTTTCATATAAAACTATACAGTTAAAATTACAATTAAAGCTATACAATTTATTAATTAAAGCTATACAATTGTTAAAATTGCCCCACCACCCCCCCCACCCCCCCCACCACCCCCCCCCACCCCACCCCTTGCCCCCTCCCCCCGCCACACACACACACCACCCTCCCCACCCCCCCCTCCCCCCACCACACCTGCACCCCCCCCCACTCCCCCCCCCCACCACACACATATATACACACGCATACACACACATATACACACACATATATATACACACATACACATACACATACACACACATATAGAAATGAAAGAGAAAGAGAGGAAAAAAAAATATACCTTAGAGAGAGAGAGCATAAATCGCTTAGAGAGAGAGGGAGAGAGGGAAAACCAAAAAAGGGTGGGAAAAAAGAAGGCTAGGGCTTTTTTTACTGCAGAAGTTGTCACGGTCGTGTCAAGGTCATTGATCGTGACAATTATTTAAAGAATTGTCATGGTCATTGACCGTGACAATTCTTTGTCACGGTCGTGTCAAGGTCAATGATCGTGACACAAAACGCGTGTTTTTTATCACGGTCAATGACCTTGACAAGGGTAGCTGGCTGAAAGGTGACAATTTTGTCTATGGCATTTAAAATACACACATTTATCAGATTCATTTATTTTAAATCCATCATTAATCATTACATGATCAAATTTTTCATGCCATTATTTAGGTGCTTGTTTTAGTCTGTATAAGGATTTAACTAGCTTACAGACTTTATTTTCAAATCCTTTAACGACGAAACCTTCTGGTTGATCCATATAAATTTCTTCTTCTAATTCTCCATTTAAAAATGCAGTTCTTACATCCATTTGATGAATTTCCATTTTATAGATGGATGCGAGGGAAATTAAAATTCTAATAGAAGTAATTCGCGTAACAGGAGAATAAGTGTCAAAGAAATCAAGTCCCTCCTTTTGTTTATAACCTTTGGCTACTAACCTAGCCTTATATTTTTCTATGGATCCATCCGGTTTTATTTTCCTTTTAAAAATCCATTTACACCATATGGTTTTACATCCAGCTGGAAAGCTAACTAATTGCCACGTGTGCTTTTGCATAATAGATTCCATTTCACTATTAAAAGACTCTCACCAAAATGGAGCTTCAGGAGAGATAATAGCATCGTGGTAAGATTGAGGATCTTCTTCAGACAAAAATTATATATAATCAGGCCCAAAAGATGTTTCTATTCTACGTCTTTTACTTCTTCTTGGTCCTTGTATTTCCATTATCTCTCCTACTACTAGATGGTAAATTATTGTTTATAGGAGCATTCTCAAATCCAGTAGTTGGATTATGTGGATAAATATTTTCAAAAAATTCTGCATCACGAGATTCAATAACAGTATTTGTAGATACACTATTTACATCTGATTTAAACACAAGAACTCTATAAGCGCTACTGTTTAGAGCATTGCCTATAAACACACAATCAACAGTTTTAGGTCCGAGTTTTGTTCGTTTAGGTGGTGGAAAAACTACCTTAGCTAAACACCCCCACACTTTTAAGTATTTGTATGACGACTTTCTTCCTTTTCACAATTCGTAAGGAGATTTATTAGATTTTTTATGGGGAATTTTATTTCAAATATAACATGCGGAAAGTACCGCTTTGCCCCATAAGTTGTGAGGAATACCTGAACTGTTTAACATAGAATTTACCATATCCTTTAGCATTTGATTTTTACGTTCAGCCACACCATTTTTCTCTGGACAATATGGTGCAGTCGTTTGAATATTATGCCATGCAATTTACATAAGTCATTAAACGACTCAGAATATTCTCCTCCTTTATCGGATCTAACAATTTTTATTTTTTGATTTAGTTGATTTTCAACTTTTGTTTTGTAAAGCTTTAATTTCTCAAGTGCTTCATCCTTCGAACGCAAAAGGTACACGTAACAAAATTTCATGTAATCATCTATAAAGGTAATAAAATACTTATTTCTACTGCTTGTTTGAATTCTTTTTAAGTCACACAAATCTGTATGAATTAATCCCAAGATTTCAGTAGAGCATTGTACACTTAGAAAATATTTTCTTTTGAATTTTGATTCTATACACATTTCACATTTATGTTCGATATTTTCTGGTAATTACGAAATATCTCCTAAATTCATTAATCTTCTAAGTAAAGCAAGATTAACATGTCCAACTCTACTATGCCACAAATATAAAGAATAAGAGAGATACGCAGAAGAATTAACTACATTAAAACTAGAGTCAACGGTTACACTTAGTTTGAACAACCCTCCACACATGTAACCCTTTCCCACAAAAACCCCATTTTTAGTTAAAACAAACTAATCAGATTCAAAGACCATTTTAAAGCCCTTTTTACTCAACATCGAACCTGAGACAAAATTTTTCCTAATGTCGGGCACATGTAGCACTTCGTTCAACGTTAGAACTTTTCCAGAAGTGAATTTTAAATCCACATGCCCTTTCCCAGCAACTACCGCCACTGAAGAATTGCCCATATAGAGCTTTTCATCACCTCCTACCACCTCGTAGTAGGCAAATACTCTTCTGTCTCCACAGATGTGTCGGGTGGCCCCAATGTCCATCCACCAGTGCTTAATGTTGCTAACGAGATGTGCTTATGAAATGACAGCAGAAAAGTTATCAGTTTCAACAATTGAAGCTTGTGCATTCCCATTAGGTTTTTTAAATTAGTCACTGTTTTTCCTTTTGTAGCAGTCTTGGGCCCGATGTTCAGGTTTACCCCAAACAAAATAGTCTCCTACAAATTTCTTAATCCCACTTTTAGGCTTTGTAAAATTATTTTCCGCTCTTCCTTTTCCCTTAAAATTCTATTGGTACTTATTTGGCTTAAAATTATTTTTGGTTCCCTCACTATTTTCAGCAATGTTTTCTTTGGCTGCCATAGCCCTGATAAGATCCCTTCTTTCCTTAACGCAATTATCCTCTTCAATCCTAAGTCTAACAGTGAGATCTTCCATAGTCATATCCTTACGTTTATATTTAAGGCCATTTCTAAACTCTTTCCAGGAAGGGGGGAGTTTCTCAATAACAGATGCGACTTGAAGACCTTTACTTATAGACATACCATCAGTATGAATTTCGTGAACAATTACTTGTAGCTCTTCTAAATGTGACACTACTGATTTTTCATCAACCATTTTAAAGTCCAAAAAATGACTGACAACAAATTTCTTACTTCTAGCTTCTTCGGTTTTATATTTCTTATCTAACATCAACCATAACTCTCTAGCAGTGGGAACAAAAAAGTAAACATCATATAGAGCATCATCTAAATTGTTCGGAATGTGGTTTTTGCACATGAAATCAGATTTTTCCCAAAGTTGGTTAACAACAGTCCTAGCAGGTTCTACTTATGCGAGAAATTGATTAGTTTTATATACATAAGTATGTGTAGTTCTGTGTGTACTTAAAATCCAATATATTAGAAATCTTGATTCCTCCTTTTGTGTGTGTGTGATTTGTTATTCTTGGTTATTATTATGGTTGTAACTAAAGGTGGGTTTGGGCAATAGACGACATAGAAAATTTACTCATGTATTTTGTCAGTCGAGATCTAACTTATTTCATTTTTTTTGCGATACGGTTGACACTACACCAAAATGGGAGATTTGTGAGTGTTATTAGCAAATGAACTTTATAACTGTTATTTACATTCATAATTTAGGGGGTGACAAAAGAAAAATTGTAACTCCTAACAACGGTCACAAATTTTTATAACCCTATGGGGGTTATGACTGGTGACCCCAATTTGTAACTGCTTTTAGCAGTTACGAATATAATATTTGTAACTGCTATTAGCAGTTACAAATTGATGAATCTAATATTTGTAACTGCTCACAGCGGTCACAAAATTAGCTATAGAGACAGATTTGTGACTGCTATTAGCAGTTACAAAGGTTGAATTTATTAAATGTGGTAAGAGTTGTTACAAATATATTTATATTTTCACAAAATGATGAAATGATGAGTAGAATAAAAAAAGTAAACTAAAATAAAGAAGTAGATGAAATTTCATGAATATGTAACAAGTCTAAAAAAATTGACAACATTTCATTTATATTTCTGACATTCCAAATATTTGGTACAACACTTCATTGAAAATGAACATAGAATAAAAAAAATTGACAACATTTCATTTATATTTCAAACAAACCTTATTGGGCACCAAATACAAAATGAACATAGAATAAAAAAGAAACTAAAAAAAATAACGGCATAACACTTCATTGAAAATAGGTTCTCTCCATCTCTGGAGGAAAAACAAGGTAGTGGCTTGGAAGCTTCAACTCGCCATCATACTGTAGCCTACCAGCATAACGAATTTTAAGGAACCGAACTCCATCAAACTTATCAAAATCTCCATATTCAAGTGATTTAACAACCATAACCATGTGATCCGCACGAAAGTGGAATGCCAAGACAACATCACCTTCCATTGTGGTCATTAAAATTGGGTTTCTCCCTCAATTTCTTGATAGCCTCAACAACACCCCAATAATTCTGCAGAAGAACCACCAAAAAGTTGTTAAATTAATATTCTACACGATGTGAAACACGCTGACTTAAATAATTTAATAACCAATGAAAAGTTAAACATGATTGTGAAGTGATGTTTAATTTTAATACGTATTATAAGATCCAAGATCAGGTAATGCACTAATGGCCACTCACATTTTTAACGTGAGAAATAGATGGGACATATATGTCCAATGAAAACCATGAACATTTTCCATATGCTTAGTATGTTTATGATAAAGTAGAGGTGGAAATCTAGGTGTGTCGTGTTATGTCATTTCGGGTTCACGTCGACTACCGAGACTAATGAAAAGATCATGAAAGCCTAGTAAAACTAATAGAGCCAGTTGTGCGATGAGGAAGTATTACAAATTTTGTTTTCTTACGGCGGGCTGAAGGATGGAATGATGTTAAGGAGGATTTAGAATTTCAATATCTGGGGCGATTGAGAATGCTCAAGTGGTATAGCCACGTTGCGAATACAGGGGCAATAAAGAATTGGGCGTATGTATGAAGTGTATATGATGTTTAAATCAGTATGCATGGTTTACAAAATGTGTGGATACCTTGATTTGCTAATGTCAGAATCGTCGAAAAAAGAGACATGGAAATAGACGATAAATATATGTTTGTGGAACCAATATAACAAAATGGAAGTGTTGGAGTGGATTAAGCATCGTGAGAAAAGGATGAGAATCCATATATAGAAAAAGATTAATTGAAAAAGAGATATAACTCATGTAAAGCATTTTATAATATAGAATAGATTGGTGGATCATTTCATTTCATGACAAGAAATGACCAAACATAAATTGTTAACTTCATGTTGGGTTTGAGTTTTACTATGCAAAAATTATGACCTCTATGATAAGCATGCAGTGTATAATGATATATTGAAGCATATAACTAGCATAGATAAAACAACAGTAAAAGGGCTATGTTCTAACTGATTGATTATTGCTTCCATGCTTCGTATGCGTATATGGCCAGTTAACTTGATTTATAAACACTTGAAGTTCTTAAATACATGTTAAATCAGTTTAAACAGTTCAAGTTAATGCTAACTTCGATAATAACAAATAAAAACAGACGCAGATATTGTAAAAATTGTGAAAAAGTGTCTATTTTAGGCTTCTACGGACAGAGTGTCCCCTGTCAGGCTTGTAAGTTTGCATGAAATTTCAAGCATTATACTGACCTAAAATGAAACTATACTGTAATCACCATGCCAAGTAGGAGAACCACCATCCCCCATGTCTAAATAAGGGTTTTCAAGTGAGTTCAGAATAATGTCAGACATCTTAAATCTTATAAGAGTTGATTATAACACCCCTACCTTGGCATCTAGCATAGTTTGTTATGTTGTGTGCAGACTAAAGGTCTATATGTACCAGTCATATGCTACATATATACCTACATGACGAGGTACCTCTTATTATCAGATTGTTTTAATTTTTTACTTGCACGATCAAAGTTTTACCCACCAAGTGCGCAATACGATATTGAGGGTCTACGACGTACCTTGAACATGTGGCTTAATTGCTCAACGCACTCCATAACTAACTGTTGATGACCTAAAACTTTTTGACTCGTCATTATACGCACAATCAAGGCATCAATAGCATATCGCCATCTCCAACTAAAATGCGAGAATCTATAAACAAAAACTAATATATAAAAAAAAAGTAATAGGTAAAAATTCAAATGTTATAACAGTACATTGATGTGGGCCATTCTAAGAAGAAAAACCTTAAGACAAAACTTATGAGGATACTCGAGCATTCATCGAATTGAACTTGCGAAGCCTTTCTTAGCTAGTTGACACAAAACCTCCAAAAGGTCAAGAAATAATCACACATGATTTGTATATCCTAGTTGAGACTGCTGTCCATTCACAAGCATCAACATATGTCTACATGAATAGGTTGACTATTCGGATTTATCACAAACACATGAGGATAAGAACCAAATATTAGAATTATCGTATCAGTTGCCACCCAGAATATGCAAAGGTAAATACTCCTGATGGTACTGAAACATCATATTTGAGAAAAGATAATTATCCCTTAACATTCTTCCAAACAAAGCCACATATGGTTATGAGTGGAAACACATCTTGCATTTTTCATTTGCAATGTTTCAGTGAAAAAATGGAAGCAATTTTAATAACTCGGGTCCATAATAATCGTAAAATTCAAATAGACAAACAAGCAATTAACAAGTTCACGAATAAAACACACTTGGCATGCATGCCTATAAATGGACATGAATAAAGAAAATGTTGCCTCATTAGGAATGTAGAACCCCTCATGGTCAAGTTTTTCAATAACATTAATCCAGTTGATTGGAGAAACATGCGGTTTTAACATTATCAATTAGTAGCGAAAACATTTACCAAGTTGAAATATCAATATTCTAGATGAAGATATGTGAAGCGAGAATGTGAAAGTTCTCAATAAAGCACAAAAAATAGACACAAAAAGTTGATAATTAAATGATGAAGTAGCAATCATGATTAGTCAAATCAGTAATCGGGAATTGTAGACCACTAACTAGCCACAACAACTTGTACCAAGCAACATTTTATGTGCCTGGCATAATTCTTAATTATAATGAGTTGCGGATTATGGGATTTCAACTAAAACTAAAAATATGAACACACAGTTGATTGAAGAATTTATGAGTAGTACCTAAAACCAGAACATGTAGTATTTAAAGTAGTATGATATGTTATCTCAACATGACAAGAGAAGACCTACATGGAAAGTAGTATAATATGGCATCTTTAAAACATAGGTTTCTAGAAGGATTAAATGGCCAAATGTGAGTTTGGATTAAATGTTCTTACAATCACAGTATGCAGTGATATTTCCAAATACATGTATACAGTTAGATTCTTAGTAATCTAGATTATGAGTAATTCACTCCACCAGAAATTTGAGCATATCCACATACATCTTTAATATCTAAGCCTACTATTTGTATAGAAATATTATTTTGCACCTAAGAAATCGTGGGTTGTGTGAAAGGTGGAGTACTATCCATACACAAGGAACCTAAACACCTTTTCCGTAATTTCGGGTAAAATCAAACTTCTTTGAATAACCATTCTTTTTTGCTACTATGTGAGAAATTTCATATTCTTATCATCTCAACACATCTCCTTATTAACTCTTCAGCAGCTTCATCACATAACTGTTGATGGATTTTTTAGATCGTTTTTAATTATAAAAGAGGTAGAGCTCTTAATTAGTAAAAAATCAGACAAAATATCAAAAACTTGAGCAATGGGTTCAACTCAAGTTAGAGTCTAAGTCACAATATTACTCGTACCAATTTCACTAATAATAAAATTAATACCCGCGACCTTACCTATGCATATTATATATAACTTGTGTCTTCCAAATACCATATTATTTTTGTTTATGACTCGTACACGTGCCATAACTATAAGGATTACTCAGGTATATAACACTACACAAATTCTTTGTTATACAAAAATATTCATTGTTAGTATACATATATAGGTTTGTTTTATTGCCGGAGATGATGGCCACACCCAAGTACTATAAACTTGGTTCGTTTGTTCTATAATCCGATTTTGAACGATATTTATCTGATCCGTTTGACAATTATATCATGATCTCTCTTGACAAAAGTCTTTGCAAACTGTACTTCCTTACAACTAATTGAGTAATAAATCAAAATATAAACAAGTAAAATCATATTAAACAACAAAAATTTAGTAGCAGGCTTAAATAATAAGATTATCATAGATCGTCTCGATTTGTATGAACATACAAAATAGAAATTAGAATAAAAATAACAACCAGAGTTAACATATATGGTCTCGATTTTAACAAACTACATGAGATTTCCAATTAGATTCAGTAATACAATTCTTGCCATATTTTTTTGGCGACTGAGTGGAATCATACTAATACAATTTCCATCATAACATACATGATTTGTATCTCTAATTTGATATATGACATATATGCGTGTAATGTGTGTGTGTGTATATATAAGAAATCTTAAAGGCAAATATCAAATGGAAAAATTCATGTGTTTAACAAATTGCAACCCCATATAATATTCAAATGAAAAATATGTAAAGCAAACTAAACGAGCCAAGGATCCATAAAACCCTAAATTCCAAAACCCTAATTCCTCCTCAGATCTATTCACATATCCAAAAAAAAACCCAGACATTAATATAAAATCCTAAATCCAAGAAAATGAGCATACCCAAAAAAATTGAATTAAATGTTTGAATGAATTAGATCTAAACCCCAATAAAATGACATATATGAAATAATGACAAAATTAGTCAAAGAAGGGGGTGAAAACAACCTAAATCACATGAGTTCAAGACAAAATTCAAATGAAATCTCTTTCTTGTTTCGCAACCTGGTGTGACAATGAAAGTAGCTTTTTAGGTTTTTTGGCCCAATTTTTGTGAATAATCGGGAGGGAGGAAAACCGATGAGGGAGGGAAAATGATAGAGCCAATTTTTGTGAATAATCGGGAGGGAGGGAAACCGACGAGGGAGGGAAAATGATAGAGCCAATTTTTGTGAATAATCAGGAGGGAGGGAAACCGATGAGGGAGGAAAAATGAAAGAGCCAATTTGTGTTTACACTTTTTAGGAAGTATATAGAAAGTGGTGACTCCTAAAAGGGGTTACAAATTTATGATCGCTAATAGCAGTCACAAATTAAGTTTTAGGCCAAAATTTGTGACTGCTATTAGTAGTCACAAATTAAGTCTTAGGCTAAAATTTCTCACTGCCCCATAGCAGTTACAATTTCGTGACTGCTCATAAGAGTCATAACTTATGCTTAACGATAAATTTATGACTGCTTATGGTAGTTACAAATTTGTGACTGCTTATAGCAGTCACAAAATAATTATATGACAAGATTTATGACTGTCATTAGCAGTGACAAATCAATTGACTCAATTTTTTTATTACCCAAATATTTTATCACTCCAACTGGCAGTTACAAATAATTTTGTGACTCCTCCCGACAGTGATAAAATTTGTCACCCCCATTAGCAGTCACGAGAAGGCAATCACAAAATTAGTATTTTGGTGTAGTGTGACGTGCTTTATTTAATGGGTATTTCTTTGGTTGAATTCGAATTTGAACATATTTTAACTTTGATTTGACATGTTCATGTTTTGATCCTCATAATCCCCAATCACCCCGGGCTAATGTTCGTATCTATTTATGTTTTGGCAGGCATGCATAAGTTCTGATTTGCCTTCTGATAGGTGAGGATATTAGTTGTTGTAGGTTTGTAGGCACTTGATGGTGAGTATATAGTTATTTGTTTAAATATAATTTTTTCCCCGGGGGTGGTGGTGATGGTAAATAAATTATATGTTTGCATAATTGTTTTATTCTTAAGATCAAACACTTGTACTTCTTCTTACGCGAGAAATTGATTAGTTTTATAGACATAAGTAAGTGTAGTTCTGTGTGCACTTATAATCCAATGTATTAGAAATCTTTGTTCATTTTATTTTATGATTTTTAATTTTTGGTTAATATTATGGTTGTAACTAAAGGCGGGTTTGGTTAATAGAAAGTATAGACAGTTTACTCATGTATTTTGTTAGTCGAGATCCATTTTATTTCATTTTTTTTGCGATACTGCTGAGGTGTTTCGTTTAATGTGTATTGCTTCTCTCCAAAAAGGTTGAATTCGAATTTGAACATATTTTAACTTCTTTTTGAGATGTACATATTTTGAGCCTCATAATCCTCACCCAACCCCTAACCCGCGCTAATGTTTGCATTGATTCACGTTTTGGTAGGCATGCATAAGTTCTGATATTGCCGGATTTTGCGTGGGTTTAAAAAAAATAATTCCGAAAACTTCTTATAATTTTTTGGGGCTAGGTTCTAATGATATAACGTGATATTTGGAGGAGTTCGAAAATAATTTTGAAATTAGGGATTTGAGGAAAAAACATTATGGGTTTGAAGGCATGGTGGAGAAAAGAGGTGGCAAGATTGGATGATGGTGTAAAAGTAAGTCTTGGTATGTGAAAATAAAAGGGTAGGTTAAAGACAATAATACGATCTGTATGAGACTACACTGGATACTTATTAAAATTTGTTGTTAATTCAAACCTTAGTGCTTGTTTACGGTACTGCACATGTCTCTTTCTACCTTTAATTTCTCTATATTTATTTTCCATGTGTGTGATTTTTGAACTTTTAAATGATGATTACCTAAAATCAAATATTTTTCATCCACAACCCTTTATTGAAAAGTGAATCGACTCTTTAAAAAGGAGGCATGATTTCAATTATTATGTTTTATTGTTTGAATATAATTTTTTTTAATAAAATTTAATTATTCAAAATAGTTTTAATGTGAGTTTTAACAAGTGCCTTTCGATTAGAGGCGAGAAGTGATTTTTGTTTGTTTGTTTTGTTTTAGCTTGACACGATAACCATTATTATATGTCACAAATATCTACCCAATTACACGTGAGGTGTTAATAATTTTTACCCAATTACACGCGTATAATCACAAATAATAGGAGAACGGGTGGGTAATTCCCATAATGGTGAGTACGAGTATGTATGGATAATTCCTTGAGTACTATCATTTTGTAAGTCGTACAAAACTTAAATGTCACTTTCAGTATCTACATAAATTTAAAATAGGTGAGATAGTATTTGGTTTATTTGATTTTCAATCTTCGTGTAGCCAGCAAAAATTTTATCCGTTCCTTTGGACAAGGTTTGCACCTAGTACATATATCTAGCTATATATATAAGAAGAGAAGGCTGAACAAAAAACATGTACAGTAACAAAGCAACACCAAAACTCATCCACTGCACCACTAATCACATTTTTCAAATTTTGATATGGTGGGCTCGTGTAGTTGTGAGTGTTGTGGAGTTGAGTGCATGTACATGGAGAGTATGTATACAATATCATGAGTTTGGGGGTGAATTGGGGGACCCACATCATTACATAATGAAGAAAAGTGGAATAAGGATAGAAAGAACTTACTTAGAGAGTAAGGGTGACAATTTTATAAACGATACGAAAAATCGAACGATACGAAACTGATCTAAAATTGACATGATATGTCGTATTCGTGTCGGATTTTTTTGACACGAAGTCGTGTCATGTCGTGTTCGCGTCAAAATTATGAGTCGTGTTATCGCATGAAATGCTTAAAAAGGCGAAGGGCGAGGTGAGGCGAGGCGTAAGCCTCACCGAAAAAGAAAAAAAAGAGCAACATAATATTAAAAAAATACTAATAAAACCATAAAAATAAAATAACAAAGAAATATAAAATAAAACTACAAAAAAAAACATCCTTGAGGACTTTCTCACATAGTTTGACATTGTTTTGTTCCTCCGAGATAACTTGTTTAAAAAAAGTAATTTGAGAAAATCAATTTTAACATATTGGTTATTTTATAATATGACAATAAATCAATCAATGCAAAATCATATTGGCAAAAATATTTTTTTAACTTCATTCACATATTGATTATTTAATAATATGACAATAAATTAATCAATGTAACTTAACAAGCAAATTTATTAAAAAAACATTGGTTTTCAAGCTAAGATTAAAAAAATCAACAACTGTTAATTTTCAAGCTATGACTTTCTCACACAGCTAAACATCCCGAGATTACTTTTTTACATATTGTTAATTTTATAATATGAGAATAAATTAATCAATAAAAAATCAAATTGACCAAATTATTTTTTTTAGTTTCATTCACATTGGTTATTTTATAATATGATAATAAATTAATCAATGCAAAATCAAATTAACAAAATCAATTTTTTAAGTTTCATTCACATATTGGTTATTTTTTAAAAATTTCTTTCAAGTTACAATAGTAAATAGTATAAGTTAAGTGCAATTTAAAAAAAAAAGAAAAAGAATAAGAGTTAGTAGATATAAACAACATTTTAAAGTTAAGTGCAATTTTAGAAAAATGAACAACTGTAACCTTAAAAAAAACAGACTTCGTGATGGAAAAAGTATTTTTTTTCCGCGCCTCACCAAAAAGGCACGAGGCGAGGCGTGAGGCGCATTGAGGCGTAACCCTCAAATTCAACCCCGAGGCTTAAGCCTCGAGGCATTTTTTCCCCCGCCTCGAGACATAACCCTCACACGCCTTTTTAAACATTGATCGTATGTTGATGTGTTAATTGTGTTTTTATTCTGGTTATTGTGTTTATTTATGTTTAATTTAGTGTAAAAATTAAGAAATCATGTTAATCATGTCGTGTCGTTTTTATTTGGGTCGTGTTCATAACAACTAAAAAAATACGAATTCGTATCGTGTCGTGTTCGTGTTCGAAAAATCCTTGTTGTGTCATATCCTGTCATCCCGAAACACGGTCCAAAATTCGAATTACCGATTCCAGATTAGTGTATATTTACCGGGTTGCTCAAAAATTCCAGATTTCCAGATTTTTTCAAAAACAAAATTTCCAGATCCATCAAAGGAAAAAATTCCAGATTTCCAGATTTAACAGAAAAGAAAAAATTCAGATTTCTAGATGAAAAAAAATCAAAGTTCAGAATTGTTATAAAGAAATTTTCATTAAAGGAAAACATGAGATTATAAACCGAAAGCTCTGATACCAGATGTTAATCAAGAATGATTTGACAATCATAATACCGGATATAAACCATAATTTTACATCGTGAAAAAAAAAACAGTTTTGTCATGAATCCAGGATGTTTAATCTTCATGCAATCACAAAATCATAAATTCTTTATAACTATGATCAATACTAACCTTTATCCATTGCAATTGATTGGAATAAGGTGACTTGAATGCTTCTGTCAAAGCTTCCTTTGAATCCCTTCTTAAACAACCCATAATTGCTTTCTTATGTGCCCAGAATATTTGTGAGAAAATACGAATAATGAGAATTTCGAATTTTCTCTCCCTCCTTAGAAACAGTGTGTTATGAGATGACTCTAGATGGTGTAGAGGTATCTATTTATAAGGGGAAGATGGCCGAAATCCTAGTGGAGGTGGGACTCTTTTCGAGTCTCCCACTATTGCCACTAACCATCATATGACTAACGGATCAGATTTACCCAATCTTTTAATATCTTTATTTATCACATTCCTAATTAATTATCTAACATTTATCAAGACCACATAAATGGGAAATTCAGAATTTAATACAATTGAAATTAAATAATTAATTTTGACACTTAACATTAATTTTCAACAGTCTCCCACTTGGTCATAATAATTCATAATTAGATTAGGAATCATAAGGTGCACGATCATTGATAAATTTAGTTTGCTAAATAAAATGATTCACGGATGCGAGTCATAGAGGTTCCATGTTATTCAAGAGCATGGTTCCTTTCATGTACCATAACACTAATGTATCATTCAACTAAGCCTTTAATATTGGGTATCATAATGGCCTCATAATGTCCTTTTGAATAAGGATTATTTTTGTCAACAATAATTAATAATTATATGCATGCATTCACAAAAGATAGAAATAATAGAAATCAGAAACACTTTTATTGAATTCAAGTAATAGCGTCAAACAACTAAGCCAAAATAGCAATATTAATCTGACTAATCGAGACCCATATCTTTGACATGTTCCATAAAGGTCTTTGGAGATAGTCCTTTCGTAAGAGGATCTGCTATGTTTTCACGCGTACTAATGTGATCAATTGACACTCTTTGTTTCTGAACTTCTTCTTTAACTGATAGGTATTTCATCTTAATATGCTTAGCAGCCTTAGTATACCTATCGTTCTTCCAGAAGAAGACTGTTGCGATATTATCACAATAAATTTTTAGCGGCTTAGATATTGACCCCATAATTCTAAATCCTGAAATAAAGTTTTGCAGCTATAATCCATGATTTGTAGCTTCGAAGCAAGCTATGTATTCAACCTCCATAGTAGATGCTGCAATGACGCTTTGCTTAGGACTTTTCCATGAAATGGCTCCTCCAGCCATAAGGAAGACATAACCCGAAGTGCTCTTCCTACTGTCAAGGCATCCCCCAAAATCTGAGTCTGAATAACCAATCACCTCAAGGTGATCAGTCTTTCGATATGTGAGCATGTAATCCTTGGTCCCTTGCAGGTACCTCAACACTTTATTTGCAGCTTTCCAATGGTAAATCCCTGGATTGCTTTGATATCTGCCTAGCATCCCAACGGCAAGACTGATATCCGACCTAGTGCAGACTTGTGCATACAACAAGCTCCCTACGAGCGAAGCATAAGGCATGCCTTTCATGTGCTCCATTTCTAAATCACTTTTAGGGCATTGACTTAAGCTGAACTTATCCCCTTTCTGAAGTGGAACATTAATGGGATTGCAACTTTGCATGCTAAATCTTTCTAAAACTTTGTTAATGTAAGCTTTCTGAGACAATCCCAATGTTCCTTGTGATCTATCCCGAGATATTTCTATCCCGATCACGAAGGATGCCTCACCTAAATCTTTCATTTCAAAGTTTTTAGAAAGGTACTTCTTGGTTTCACTTAATAAACCAAGATCACTGCTGGCGATAAGTAAGTCATCAACATATAGTACTAAAAACACAAACTTACTCCCACTGATCTTCAGGTATATATACTGATCAACAGTGTTTTCCTTAAATCCAAAGGATGTAATGGTATCGTGGAACTTAATGTACCATTGACGAGAAGCTTGCTTTAGACCATATATTGACTTCTTTAACATATAAACCATGTTTTCCTTTCCTTCCTTTATGAAGCCTTGTGGCTGTGCCATGTAGACTTCTTCTTCTAAACTCCCATTTAGAAAAGCTATTTTTATGTCCATTTGGAGCAACTCCAAATCATAATGAGCCACCAATGCTAATATGATTCTTAATGAGTCCTTCTTTGAAACTGGAGAGAAGATCTCATTATAATCAATGCCTTCTCGTTAATTAAAACCTTTGGCAACAAGTCTAGCTTTATGTCATTCTATATTGCCTTTTGAGTCAAGTTTGGTCTTAAAGATCCACTTGCACCCAACTCGTTTTTATCCTTCTGGAAATTCGACCAACTCCCAAACTTTGTTCTCATTCATAGATTTTATTTCTTCATTCATGGCATTAATCCATTTATCGGAATCATCATTATTTACAGCTTTTTCATTAGAAATTGGATCGTTAATATTCCTTATGTTAAATTCGATCTCTTGAAGGTATACCACATAGTCATCCGGAATTGTCGATCTCCTTTCTCTTTGAGATCTTCTTAATGTCACTTCCTGTGGTGCTTCAAAAGTTTCATCGGTTATAGTCTCATTATGTGGTTGTTCAGTTAGTTGATCATTCACTTGTTGTTCATTGTTATTGATTGGGTCATTGACCGGTTCAACAACTACATTAGGAACGACAAGTATGTTATGAACTCTGGGTATAGGAATTTCTACCCTGACTTCTCGAATGATTACCTACCTTTCTTTAACACTCCCACTTACTTCACTTTCTTCAATGAATTTAGCATTTCCAGTTTCTATGATTCTAGTTGTATGATTTGGACAGTAGAATCTATATCCCTTCGACTTTTCTGGATACCCGGTGAAATGACATGATAATGTCCTAGGATCCAATTTCTTTTCATGAGGGTTATAGATTCTAGCTTCCACTGGGCAGCCCCACACGCGTAAATATCTTAAATCGGGTTTCCATCATTTCCAAAGTTCAAAAGGGGTTTTTGAAACTGACTTACTAGGAACCCTATTTAAGATGTGTACATCGGTCTTTAATGCACGTGTCCACAAAAATGTAGGCAATTGGGTCCTACTTATCATACTTCTAACCATTTCTATAAGGGTACGATTATGCCTTTCAGCTACACCATTCTGCCAAGGTGATCTTGGCATTGTGTATTGGGTGCAAATACCTAATTTTTCAAGGAATTTAGCAAATGGGCCAGGGCTTTGCCCTGACTCATCATATCTACCATAATATCCACCACCTCTATCAGACCTAATAATTTTCACCTTTTTTCCTAGTTGCCTTTCAACCTCATTAATTTATATTTCAACAACGTTCACAGACTGATATTTATCATGCAACATATACAAAAGGCAATAATATAAAAAATCAAATATAAAGGTGATGAAGTATTTCTCTCCACTAATGGATGGAATATCAAAAGGTCCACATATGTCTGTATGTATTATTTCAAGTAGCTGGGTGCTTCTTGTGGCTCCTTTCTTTGTATATTTGGTCTGTTTTCCTTTAATACAGTCCACACATACATCATAATTAGCCCAATCCAGGTTATGGAGTATTCCATCTTTGATGAGCCTTTCAATTCTCAGCCTGGATATGTGCCCTAGTCTTTTATGCCATAAGTAAGCAGATTTATCATCATTAAGTGTACATTTCGTACCAACATTAGGATGCAGGGTCACAAGGGTTTCAGAAAAATTATTTTTAAGATTCAATTGATATAAACCACCTAATAAAAATCCAGAACTAACATTATTAGAATTTTTAATCAAAGCAAAACCATTGTACTTAAATTCAATCGCAAAACCGTCTAAAGCAAGTTTGGAAACAGAAATTAAATTCCTAGAAACTATGGGAACATAAAAAGTTTCTTGAAAATCTAAAATAAATCCAGTGCTTAAAATCGAGCGAAAGACTCCAATAGCTTCTATTTTAGCCTGCGCTTTATTGCCCATGTAGAGAAAATGCTCATTTGGATTTGTTTTACGGATCGAAGTGAAGCCCTGCATCGAATTAGAAACATGACATATAGAACCATAATCAATCCACCAAGTGTTAGAAGGAGCGTTATTAAGGTTTGATTCGAAACAAACATAAATAAAGGGCTTACCCTTTTTCTCGAACCATGCCTTTCGTTTATGACAATCCCTCTGAAAATGACCCTTCTTTTCACAGAAGTGACACTTATCGTTCTTTTCCTTCTTCACAGCAGCAGTTGATGGTTCATCTTGATGAGATGGCCCAGGACCTTTCTTAATTCCCTTGCTGAACTTCTTCTTAAAACAAGCTCCTTTGACTGTAAGATTTGCCACCTGTCCCTCAGTCACATGGCCATTCTGTTGTTTAAGCCTTCCTTCCTCCTGTACCAACATGCTTTGCAAATCATTTACATTCCACTTATCTTTTATAGTGTTGTAATTGATTTGGAAAGGCCCATACTCAGGAGGTAGGGAGTTTATGATGAATTGGATGAGAAAAGACTCATCCACTCTCATGCCCAAAACTCTAAGTCTAGCAGCCAGATTGGTCATCTTTATAATGTGCTCATTCATGGTTCGAGTACCATCGAACCTCATAGTGGTCAGGTCAGCCATCAGTTTCCCAGCAAGGGATTTATCAGCAGTGCAAAAGCGTTCCTTAATGTTGATCAAATACTCTTTCGCTTTCGTAGTTTCAGGTAAGGAGGTCTTAATGTTAGCAGCAACGCACATTCGCATAAACATAAGGGACAACCTATTGGATTGAGACCATGCTTCATGGACAATAATTTCATCCTCGCTACTGGCATCAGTAATAGCAGTGGGTTCATCACACATAATTGCCATGTCCAGGTCAAGAACCCCTAGGCTGAACTCAATTTGCTCATTCCATTCAGAAAAATTAGTCCCATCAAATTTGGAATAGGACTGAGCTTGCGAATACAGGTTAAGGGGAACTGTAATTAATAACAATGTTCACAAATTAAATTTTCACACACAACAAAAATTGCAAGGGTCGAATATTGAATTGTTGACTACAAATTTTGGCATATTTCATTTACAATCTTAATATCACAGAATCTGTGTTAATCATCACATAATGTTCAGATTGTAAAGATATACTACCCGATAATTCATTTATCATGGTCCCATAATTTTGGCATTTGTGTTTGTTGCCTAAACATTTAATACCATGATTAATGAACTCAATGTCAACTATTATGTTTTCATAAAACCAGTTCTAATGTTGTTCAATTCAGATATTAGCATGTGTTGAGCCTCAATCCAATTTTATAACTCACATTAGAAAAAACCTTTAATGAATGTAAGTGTATTATTCGTACATGCAGTCTCAGCCTGTGTTTGGCCTTTGACTTAACTTAAATAAATAATTGCTCACATGTCCCAACTTAAATATAGTTAATCATACATTAAATATTGACTATAATACGTAATCTACAAGTAATTACAGAGATACCAATAGCAGCTTGAATGCCCCCAAAACAGAATTGCCCCGGTATAGTAAAAACACATAATAAATGAATTTTGTCAAAAATGGCAAAAATGAGTTTTCACCATAAAATTGAAGTAAAACATGCCAGAAAACCAAAACTTTTTGCGAAAGATTAATATCAATTTTCCGTAAGGAGTTATAAGCCCCGAGATTATTTCCTAAAATGGCAAAAATGGGATTTTGAGGGCCTTAACGAACTCGGATCGTCGAAAAACACATTACATCACAGCCTAAGGCTGTGAAATTCGATCGTTGGCCCGTTTCCAGCCAACCTACCTAGTTTCAAGTCAATCGGACACCAAAATTTTTGAAAAACACTATTCACTACGCAAAAAAAAAAAACTCCCAAAATGTGTTTTACGTCAAATCATAGTTTTCACTTAATTAATCTTAAAAACAAATTCGTTTTCTTATCATGATCAATAAAAGTGTTTTTCAGAACGCTTACACAACTTGAAACAATAAAATCATGTTAACGGCATATTAGGGTTCTTATAACACGAAAAGGGGTTGAACAATAATGGGACAGTTGTCATAAGATTAAGGACTGTATGCAACAATTTCGTTCTTAATATTATACATAACAAAATTCGAATTACCGATTCCAGATTACTGTATGATTACCGAATTGCTCAAAAATTCCAGATTTCCAGATTTAACAGAAAAGAAAAAATCCAAATTTTCAGATGCAAAAAATCAAAGATCAAAATTGTTATAAAGAAATTTTCATTAAAGGAAAACATGAGATTATAAACCGAAAGCTCTGATACCACATGTTAATCGATACTGATTTGACAATCATAATACCGGATATAAACCATAATGTTATATCGTGAAAAAAAAAACATTTTTGTCATGAATCCAGGATGTTTAATCTTCATCCAATCATAAAATCGTAAATTATTTATAACTATGAGCAATACTAACCTTTATCCATTGCAATTGATTAGAATAAGGTGACTTGAATGCTTCTGTCAAAGCTTCCTTTGAATCCCTTCTAAAACAACCCATAATTGCTTTCTTATGTGCCCAGAATATTTGTGAGAAAATACGAATAATGAGAATTTAGGATTTTCTCTCCCTCCTTAGAAACAGTGTGTTTTGAGATGACTCTAGATGGTGTAGAGGTCTCTATTTATAAGGGGAAGAGGGCCGAAATCCTAGTGGAGGTGGGACTCTTTTCGAGTCTCCCACTAATGCCACTAACCATCATGTGACTAACGGATAAGATTTACCCAATCTTTTAATATCTTTATTTATCACATTCCTAATTAATTATCTAACATTTATCAAGACCACATAAATGGGAAATTCAGAATATAATACAATTGAAATTAAATAATTAATTCCGACACTTAACATTAATTTCCAACATAGGTGCTAACAATCCTAAGAATCCATAAGAGGCAGAGGCATATCGCCCCTATATGAAATAAATACACAGAGAAAACATCGTTGGGGAGGACATGTTCGAAACCCCTAACTGGGTGAATGAACCGCCTGCGGGTCAGGAGGTCGTATGCATAGATTTCCCCATCACTGAATCAGTAGAGACTACCGTCGAGGGCAGCAAAAGGCTCAAGCATCTGAATGCCGAAGTGTGGGTCAAAAGTAGACCAACTACTTGTGTCAATATTGTAAGAGTAGAGGACACGGGCACGAACACCATCAACGCGAAAGGTGTGGGGGTGAACTAAAAGATGCCTATGGCCACGAGCATCTGAGAGAAGTTCATGAATGGGAATAGCTCCATTAAACCAATTGCGGACCGGAGGAGGAGGAAGAGAGGGCAATGCTACCCATTCATCAGTAGCAAGGTCAAGAACTTAGGCAAATGACGGGTCCAACAAGTTCATAAAATGATAGATGCCGCTAAGTACCAAAATTTTTCCGTCAATGGCGAAAGCACAAGGGGAAGTTCGACCGACGAGCATAGGTGGGCCTTATTTCCAGCCCTCGTCAGGGCTATCCGTATCAAAGTATAACACCTCGTTGTAGAACAAGGGACGTGTAGGATGATTAGTGTAGCCTCCAAGCGCATAGATTCTGGACCCCAAGCCCACACAAGTGAAATAAGTGGAACCTCTATGAGACAGATTAGGGAGAGCACCACTTAGTTGGCAGCCTTCCTCGTTGAAGTCAATTTTGTAGCACCGAAATGTGGTCTCCTTAGCATAAAGAGAACCGAAACATACATATATAGGTGATAGTTTCGATCCTGATGTCTGTCTCTCCTCATGAAAGGGCAACCATGACCACCCCACTAACGACGCTATCTCCCTATTTCTTTTTACCTCTTCTTGTTCTTGTTCTTGTTGATGGTTTATCAGAGTAGCTATGTCCAACCAACTTTATCCGCTTATTAAAATGAAAAAATAAACAGAAAACATCAGTTTCGAAACTCAAGATTAATACACACTTAGTAAATTACACACCCACACGCATTGCAAACGTAATATATTCCGGTCAATTTAAACTAGTGTTTTATATGACCAAGGAACCCATCCGTGACAATCATCATGAGTGATACGAGTATTGTATAAAATCAACTTACCTGCCAGAAAACGAATACTCCCAAATCTTCAAAACGGGTGTCTGACTATTTCAGAGCCTCGTCCAAGTCCCTCACGAGATTTATATGGATTGGATTCATTTAGGCCACCTCCAATGGGAGAGGCTAAGAAAATGTAAACTTACATTGAGTAAATTTTGTGAGTTTTCTCCACACTGGGACGGGGTAGTTTTGGTTTTGAACGGTAATGTTTTACCGGCCCACTCTGGACGGTCATCTTCTATCCGCTCAGCATCCCTTCCCATTTCCCAACAATTATTATTTTTTATTTTAGCGCTCACACTCTGGACGGGTAAATGTCCACCGCCCAGCTGTGGGCCCTAATTTACATTGCCGATCCGTTTTCTCTTTCCAAGATGTATATTATTTCCTACCCACTGTAGTAGGAAGCAATGAAAATGTAGACATTTAGCCTCTCTATTGGAGATGGCCTTAGGGTTGGGACTTTTAGGGAGACGCGTTGCCTACACTCGAGATAAAACTTATTATAAACTAGAATGCAACTCGGCCAATGCGCGGGAGCACTATAATTATTTACAGAGAATCAGTACAATATATAATAAACACTACCTACTAAGACTTTTTAGAGCAAGGTGACAAATTCAAATGTGCTTGAAATCCCAATTTCATGGCTTGAACTTGGAATATTTTAGTTTTGAATTGTTAAGAATTTGAAAATATAAACTTTCCAATTTCATTTTCAAGCCATGAACTTGGGGTTCTTAAGCACACATTTTACTCGTGTTTTCATATATTATTGTGTTTAATTTGTTGTAAAAATTATTAATCGTGTTAGTAGTGTCGTATTACAGATGAATTGTATTCCTATTAGGTAAAAAAAATGATTTCATGTGTCCTGTTATGTATGGCAACACCTAAAAACATTCACAAGATAATAAGTTTATGTTTGCTAATTTACAAAAACACAATCACAGAAAAAAATATCAACAAAAAAAATGCAAACGGGATAATATTGGAATATAAAATACATAAATACAATTTCTCCCCTTTTTTTAAGAAAGACAAATCAATATTTTCATAAGACTAGTTCCAAACCCTTCTTTCATATAAAAGTAGAAACCATAACCTAGTTGTAATTATAAAATAACCTCTTGAATTTAAAACCCTAGCAATTCCGTCCCTGGAAGCCAATCCTCAGATGGCTTTGAAGAAACAAAACAAAAGATAGCCTCTGACTACAAAGATGTATAGAGCAACATGGAAGAATTAAAAAATATGTAGAAATAGACTGCTGAAGCTGCCAAAAAGAAAGATAAAGAAAACTACCCTTTTTGATTTCGATAATGAAGAGGCAATGTAATCTCTACATCTGGCGTTTATAACTTTAGATTATATATATATATATAAATTTTTTTTTGTAGCATACCATGAGGTGTCTGGACGAGCGTACGCGCACCTCGACTAGTCCTCATTCGCGGTTCATGGCGTCCACTGGCCAAGCATTATTTTGACAGTGTCAGGAATCGAACTAGGGACCAAACCCAATCCACCCCCAAGAGTGTTTCAGTGGCAGCGTTATACCACTAGACCAAAAGGCTTGGTTATATATATAGTTTTTTTTTAGTTTAGTCTCGTGCACAAAGTTTTTTAGGGTTCCCTCATTTATTTTTTAAATTGTATTTAGTTCCATAACTACTCGAATAGTTTTGCACACAATACTACAAGTTAATGTTAAAAACTATCTAACTATGAATATTTTGAAATTTGGCAATAGCCTCAACCAATCTAATTTTTAATGGTAATGAAATGAGATATAACATAAAGCAACTTTTTTATCCTTAGATTTTTTTATTTTTATTGCAAAATAAAATAATAAAATAATCAATTTAGTTGAGTAGAAATGTTCTTTTTATTTAAGCAAAAAATACAAACACATTTCTTAATACAAAGTGATAAAATCTTATAGTCAAACAAATACAGAAATATAATGATAAAATCTTATACCAAATATGAGGTCCACCGGACATTTTTTTTAAATAGTAAAAAAAAATATTGAGTTGATTTTTTTGGGTGGTGTTCAAAAATTTCAAGGGACTCCACAAAAATTATTAGTTCAAAATAATTTTTTTTGCTATTTTAAAAAAAATTGGTTAAACTATATTAATTTTTAAGTTGTTAAAACTCACATAATTAGACCAATTTTTTTAAAATAGTAAATGAAATTATTTTGAGCTGATTTGTTTTTGTGGGGTCGCCTGAAATGTTTAAATACCACACAAAAAATAAATTCAATAATATATATTTTTTACTATTTAAAAAAAATGGTCCGCGCAGGTGGTATGTATCTATGGTGCGTATGAGAGTCTTTCTCTCTCTCTCTCTCTCTCTCTCTAATTGATCCTGAGTTCTGGAATGACGAAAAAAACAGTCGACAAATCGATTATATTACATGGTGGAGTTTCTTGAAATCTCAGTTTAGAAAGAACACGAATTCTATTAAAAAAATATTGCCAATCTAATTGTAATATATATCTAATCTAATATATTTAATATATAAATATAAAAATAGTGTCACCATTTTTATATTTATATATTAGACTAGACTAGGTTTTATCCTAGCGCGATGCGCGGGTGTTTTATAGCTTATTTTTTACAATACTTGTGAAGAATTCAATTCTAATATTTGAGTAATGCAAAGCAGTGTTTTCGTCGTATCATTATATCTCTATTTACTGATAAAAGTATGATTAAAAATTAGAAACAATCGAGCTCACATTTTAACAATCCAAATATAATGTTCATATTATTTAATAAAATCTTTCATTTTCTCATTTAGTTTCCATTTAACTTCAAATGACAATTGAAATAACATAAAAATACAATACATGATTGTATTAGAAGAAAGCAAGTTCAAAGTCTCAACATCAGAGTGGCATGTAAAAGATATAGATACCATGTAACAACCCCTATTTTCTCATGTAAAGGTTGGCCAGACACGATACGCCGAAGATAGGGCGAGCTTGTCAATTAATACCATTCTTAGCACTAACGTAAAAATAAATTATTTATATTGAAAGGCCAATTCTAAAAGTTACGGACACTTCCATAATTAATAGTTAAAACCAAACCATCAATGCTGACATAAGCATCCAACTAAAGTAACCAACTATCCACCAAGATAAAAATAAGGTATTCAGGCTTATGCCCTTACAAGTTCCAACTGAATAAAAGACTAGAACTGAGAAGCACATATACTAGATCCAACCGAGCTGAAATATGAAAGCAAGTGAGGTTGCAAGACTGCTATACATAATCGCGTTGTCTCTGTCATTGAGCACCTAGGGGGGGATATTTAAATTTGGGTCAGAGCCCGAGGTTTGCAAGAGTTAACTTGAATAAATTATGATAAAATACAGTTAATGCACAATAATTACCCCCTTTACCGTCACTCATGTGTATAACATCACATCCCTCATCTAAGTGTGACATTATTCGCACCCCACCCCATTAAGTTCCAAATAATAGTTCGTGGCACTAACATGTGTATAGCAGATTTCATTTCCAATTTATTAATTTAAATACAATCCCTACAGTTAAATTACCATCTTGCACTAATACCAGTCTTGTCAGAATCATATATACGGCATGCGATATGGGGTAAATAAAATGTTTAAAGTCGACATCCTTAGACAACTAAGTTAAATTCCATAGTTCTGGGTCATTTATAATATATGTCCTTTCATATATGTGACACACAAGGGCATCTACCGTTAGTGTCTAATTCGTGCTCTATTGACAAGTCCGAAGGAATCCTAACATCTTAAGAGGACAGTCCGAAGGAATCCTGACATCCTAAATGGAAACCACAAAACGCATACAAATTTGGGGGCGGTCCCTACGCAGGACACCGGTATACAGCCCATACCCAACGGTATTACAGGAAGGGTTAGAACCACACCTACCCCATGAGGGTGGATCCTCTATGTAGCACCTATATGCCTACACAACGTCAAGACCACCTGTTCCAACATGTGGTCATTGACCCGAACGCGCGAACCCCCATGCCGATAGGAAAGTCCACTCTGGTATGTCCACACACAAATGTAATATAATACATATTATTTTTCTCTATAATATGTAAAAGGGTAATTACTCTAAGATTTCCCTAAGAGTCCCATCCAAGTCCTCAACATTTTTCCATTTATTAATAATTTATCGTCTCATAAATTATTAAGTTCCGATCCTTATTTAAAATTAATTAACCATCCACTTAATTGATATTTCGCCAACTCAATGGGGTTACTTATGTATTTTTAATAAATTCCTCGATTGCCCAAACACGGTTCTACCCACTCACTTGGAATCCTAAAAATGTCCACAACTAAACCCCAAGCCTAACTCCTTGTGTCCCCAAGGGCGAATCTATTCGGTAAGGCCCGAATCGATTCGCTAGTAAGTCCGAATCGATTCGCACTGGTCCGAATCGATTCGGACCTGAGCAACAGACTAGATCTGCTCGTTTTTGCTGTGATGGAAATTACACTATTTATCTCAAATCAAATTCCAAGGGTTCTTTCTAATTTGTAATTAACTAGTTAAGTTTCTACAACTTTGTTAACTCAATAGGTGATGAGTGCATTATTTTGTATATTTTATACCCAAATTTATACTATGTTATTCCCATTTTAGGGTATTTAATAATTTCTTAAGACTATTTTATTAAAAGGCGGAAAAAATGCGAGAATGATTGAATTTATATTGAAAATGGCAATTTTAAGTAAAAAATGGGCACTTCGATAATTTTATAATATTCTTGTGCTAATTTGTGAAAAAGTTGCCCAGTGAAATTTTTGCAGATAATGATGGAATTTGGTGCAAATTGATGATCAATTCAAAAAAGGCGCGAAAAAGCTGATTTTTACGGTCGTTCGAAAAATTGCTATTTTTGCACTTGTGGAATCGTAAAAAAGTCAGAAATTTTTATTCTCCGATTTGGACGAAACTCGGCATGCGTGTTCAGCAAGAAAATATAAGAGTTTTCGAGTGGGGGGAAATTCCGTCCCTTATCACGATCCAAAGATTAAAGAGGTGGAGAGATAGCTACCGACACTATTCGGCCAATCAGAAAGAGTCCCACCACAACTCAAATACCTCACCACTTGTCTTATAAAAAGGACCCTTGGGCTCATAATTTCGGAGACAATTGGAGAAAGTAATTTCGGGGAGCAACTTTGAGTGATTGTAATCAATTTGAGGGCCAAATTTTTATCATTTTTTTAGAGGATTGAAGATTGTTGTGAGAGAACTATTTGTAAGTTTGGTTTATTAATGAACATCTCTACTCATTCTTGCAATTTATCCTTCATTATGGTACCTTAATTCTTATATTAGGAGTAGGGTGAAGTTTAACATAGTTAGCTAATATTGTCACGTTAATTTTATCGTTGTCTATTCCCTACTTGTTTTAATTGTTATTAAAGATTCGGTATTCATTTTAAAGCGACACGAGAGTGTGTTTTAAAACCTTCAAGATTGTTTTGTCAAATCAAGTTTTGAGATTTAAAAATAGTAATTTTTGATGGATTATGCTTGCACTTTGATTGTTTTGATAGTCTATGCTTAAATACATTTGCAAATTTTGAAACTTGTATTTTCTAAGGGAATAGGAATTTTAGTCGTCTATTAGAGACGTTAAAAATATTTTGAACATAATCGTCATATTTTTCGAATTAAACGCGGCGAGAGTCGGTTTGATTTGAGTTATAAAAAGGGAATGACAACATTTTAGTGTGCAATATTAGTTACGTGATAAATGGACCCTGAATCCTAATTATTTCCTAATTATTTACAAATCTCTTGTGTTACTCTCATTTATCGTAGTTACTTTTATTTAGTGTAATTTATAATTATTCTCTACCCCATTTGATCTAGTTGGACAGTTGCAATTCTTTTAATAATTGAAATTTACAAATCCCTGTGGGTTCGACCCGCACTTACACTCGCTATTCTATAATAGCCCGTGCACTTGCGGTATTTTATAAAATTGACAACAAGTTTTTGGCACCGTTGCCGAGGATTTGTTCGATTTAAAAAAAAAGAGTTTTGACTTTCGGACTAGTTTTTTTTACTTTTCGCATTTTTGTTAGTAAAATTTCATCAAAAAAAAAAGTAAAAATTCTTGAAAAAAAAAAAAAAAAAAATTCAGCAGCAATATTTTTAATTTTTTTTTGGGTAAAAAAAAAAAAATTATTTCATAAGTGTGTTTTTTTTCTTGTTAAATACACCATTAGTGCGTGTGTCATTTTTTTTTGTTCCTCTCTTTTCGTAATTTTTTTTTTGTATGTGTCGCACTTTACGTTTGGTGTAGTTTTTTTTTTCCAGGACCATATTAAAAAAAAAAAGGTGACGAAAATTTCGAAAAAGTGTTCAACGGTGCGCGAACGCGAAGAAAAAAAAAAGTGCAATCTTGCCACGAGCACAAGGAACTCTCGGGGACGACTGAAACGTAAGCGGCGTTTCCCTCCGATCGACGTCAAGTTAAACGTCGGCCCGACGTAAACAAGTGACCGTAAAAAGTCCACGCCGGAGGTACGTTTTTTTTAGGTGCTCCTACGTGGTTTAATTTCGCATTTAATTTAGCACGTTGCATAAATTGACTTAAGGGAAAAACCCATGTGAAAGATAAGGTGGGAATTTCATCACCTCTCCTTGACCCGAAAATCATTAATTATCCAAGCATTTGCATACCCCGAGCAATCACATTTAATTTAAAATCAATTAGACATTGGCCTTAGGATATCACATAGCTCATAGGAAACCTCTTAACAAGGCTAGAGTTAAAAGCTACTCCAACGCGAACTTGTCAAATCAGTTCCGTTTCACCTTGTCTAGGATTGGTGGTTTTTAATGTGTCTTCGTACCGACCACCTACCTGGAGGAAAAAACTGGTTTTGAGGCGATAACCGTAGTTGGTCGTCTTTTAAATTCTCCCTTGTCAAAGAGTAGGAGCTATCTAATTAGGGAGATTAATTTGGAGACCCTTGCTGTCGTCGATAAATCTCGGGAAAACTAGATTTTAAAATTGACATTCCCCTCACCTAAATTAGATAATTCAATTTGCTGTGTGTTAGCTAGGAATTACGTGGTTTGAGTCAAATATTATTTTTCATCACAAAAAAAAAAATCGAGTGAGCTGAGTGTATGCGAAGTTGGTTTTGAAATCATACCGGTCGTTTGTCGAGTGTGGAGTCTAGCATTCCCGATACTTACGTAGGTAGATTTTCGATATTCACCGAGATGGGAGACGAGTTAGCACCACGTTCTCTTAAAGATTACCTTTATCCAACTAGGTCTAGTCAGCATTCATGCATACTTCTCCCCGATCACAATGCAAACAATTTCCAATTCCATTCGGGAACAATTCAACTATTGCCCGTGTTTCGGGGTTAGGAAAAAGAGGATCCATACCTTCACGTACGTGAATTCGAGAAAATATGTGGGACCATTAAGTACCAACAACTCTCCGATGAGATTGTTAAGCTTAAATTATTCCCGTTCTCATTGAAAGACAAAGCTAAGAGTTGGTTTAACTCGTTAAAACCCGAATCCATCACAACTCGGAACCAAATGAGTGTCACCTACCTACAACAATTCTTTCCTAACCAAAAGACGGCGTCGATACGTCACGCCATCAACACATTTAGCCAAAAGGAGGGAGAAGCATTGTGGATGTATTTGGAGCGATTCAAGGACTTGCTACTGCAATGTCCGCACTATGGGATTGAGATGGGACGCCAAGTCCAAATTTTGTATGAGGGGTTCGATTGTAACACCCGAACTATGCTCGAGTCACTATGTAATGGTGATTTTACCGAGAAGAGTGAGGTCGATGCGTGGGTATTTCTAGAAGCCATAGCCAAAAAGTCCTAGCGATGGGCACCCAATAGAGAATCTAGATCCACCACTTCCAATGAGGGGTTCGCTCACCAAGTCGAACAAAGTTATGATTTAAATGCCAAAGTGGCCACATTGGCCCGACGTTTAGAAGCTTTAAAGACAAGAAAAGAGGGAAATCGAACCGCATATGCGGCCGTTCAACATGTAGGTTCCCCTATGTGTATACTTTGTGATGCATTCGACCACTTAGTCGAGAATTTCCCCACCCTTCCGGCCCACAAGGCACTCACCGAGCAAGCCAATTCCTCTACCAAAATAGGCCAAAGTATGACCCATATTCCAATACATACAATTCGGGATGGAGAGACCACCCCAATCTTTCATGGTCCAAGGGTCAATACCAAGGAAGTGGAGGCCAATCTTTCGATAACCCACCCCCGGGTTTCCAAAAAAATGCCACTGCACTCTCGAATACCTCATCCCAAAAGATTCAATCTTTAGAGGATTCGATGAACCTTCTTGCCCAAAGTACCCTTCAATTCAAACAAACCACCCAAAATGTCCTCCAATCCACCCAGCAAAGCATGCACGCGAATACGCAAGCCATTGCCAAACTCGAGGTCCAAATGAGCCAACTAGCTAATGCGTTGAGTGAGAGGAATAAGGGAACATTCCCGAGTCAGCTCGAACCCAATCCAAAGGGTAACATGCCAAGGGGTCAATTTATTTTTCAAGATGACACGAGCGCATCACACCCCCAAGAGCATGCAAAAGCCATCATCACGCTTAGGTCTGGCAAAAAAGTAGAGACAAACATTTCACTACCTACCGAGAGTGAATCTGAGAAAGGTAAGGCGAAGGAAGATCCACCCGTGTCTCCAACTTCATCCTCACCTTTACCTTCCGAGCCATCTGTGGAGACCTATGTCCCAAAAGCTCCATTTCCACAGCGTTTTGTGCCACAAAAGAAAAAGGCGCAAGTTGATAAGATGTTGTAAGTATTCAAGCAAGTACAAATCAATATCTCCCGCTGCTTGTTGCTATTCAACAAGTTCCATCCTACGCCAAATTTCTGAAGGACCTTTGTACCTTCAAGAGAAGCACCAATGTACCCAAGAAATCTTTTCTCAACGAGCAAGCAAGCTCGATCATTTCTTATCAAACTCCCATCAAGTATAAGGATCCCGGTACTCCGACGATCTCTATCAAGATAGGGGAGCACCTCATCGAGAAAGCACTTCTAGATTTAGGAGCAAGCGTGAATCTTCTGCCGTACACCGTATACGAGAAACTAGGTTTAGGGGAGTTGAAACCGACTAGGATTACCTTGTCCTTAGCCGACCGTTCTGTGAAAATCCCGAGAGGTATTTTTGAGGACATCTTAATTAAAGTGGGTGACTTTATATTTCCTATTGACTTTGTTGTCTTGGACACCCAACAAGTGCAAAATCCTATTGCACAAATCCCTGTTATTTTGGGTCATCCTTTCCTCGCCACATCTGATGCCGTCATTAGGTGTCGGAGCGGCCAATTGAACCTATCCTTTGGGAACATGACTATGGACCTTAATGTGTTCAATTTGGCCAAATAACCACCTGATGACGATGAACCCGTGGATGTTGACATGATTGATAGTATTGTCCAAGAGACTTTCGAGCAAACTTATAATGACGACCCTTTAGCATCTTGTCTTGCCTTTTTTGGGTCCGAATTTGATGTCGAACAGTCCATCGAAGAAGTCAATTCCCTCCTCGACTCCGCCCCTATCATGGAAGTAGGAAATTGGAAGTCTAAACCCGAGCCCCTCTCACTTTCCTCATCACCTATTCCACCCTCGATTGAGAAAGCTCCCGAGCTTGAATTGAAGCCACTGCCTGAAAAGCTCAAGTATAGGTTCTTAGTACCTTCTGAATCCTTACCTGTTATCATCGCGTCTGACTTAGACAAAGAACAAGAAGATAACTGTTGCGTGTTCTCAACGAACACAAGGAAGCCATAGGATGGACCATAGCTGACATTAAGGGGATAAGTCCCTCGGTGTGCATGCATAGGATACACTTAGAAGACAATGCTAAAAATTCCCGTGAAGCACAATGTAGACTTAATCCCAATATGAATTGGTCGTCCGAGCCGAGGTGCTAAAATTTCTCGATGCGGGTATCATTTACCCCATCTCTGATAGCCAATGGGTCAGTCCCGTTTAAGTGGTCCCTAAGAAATTCGGTGTTACGGTGGTGAAAAATAACGATGATGAGTTATTACCCACTAGGATTCAAACCGGTTGGCGAGTGTGTATTGATTATAGGAAGTTGAACGTTGTTACAAGGAAATATCACTTTCCCCTTCCTTTCATAGACCAAATGCTAGAGAGATTATCCGACTATCCATATTACTATTTTCTCGATGGTTACTCCGGCTACAATCAAATTCCCATCGCTCCTGAGGATTAAGAGAAAACCACCTTCTCTTGTCCATTTGGTACTTTTGCCTATCGACGCATGCCCTTTGGGTTATGCAATGCACCCGCCACCTTTCAGCGGTACATGATGAGTATCTTTTCGGATATGGTGGAGCGATTTCTCGAAGTCTTTATGGATGATTTTTCTGTATTTGGGTCTAATTTTGATGAGTACCTCCATCACCTCACCCTCGTTCTGAAGAGGTGTAAGGAAAAGAACCTTGTGCTTAATTGGGAGAAGTGTCACTTTATGGTCAAACAAGGCACAGTGCTAGGTCACATCATTTCTGAAAAGGGTATTGAGGTAGATAAAGCTAAAATAGATCTCATTGCTAATCTCCCACCCCCTAAAACTGTGCGTGAAGTTCGGTCATTCTTAGGACACGCGGGTTTTTATCGGAGATTTATTAAGGATTTTAGCAAAATCTCTCCACCCTTGTGCAATCTTCTTGCCAAGGACACACCTTTCGATTTCACTAACGAATGCGTTCATGCATTTGAAAGGCTAAAGACGGAATTGACCTCTGCACCTATTATGAAACCTCCCCACTGGAATCAGCCGTTTGAGATCATGTGACGCTTCCGACTATGCCATAGGTGCGGTTCTAGGTCAGCGTAATGAGAAACTTCCTCACGTCATCTATTATGCCAGTAGAACCCTTAATAATGCCCAATTGAACTATTCCATGACTGAAAAAGAGTTCCTTGCTGTTGTTTTTGCTCTTGAGAAGTTTAGGTCTTACTTGATAGGATCCAAAGTTGTCATTTTCACCGATCACTCAGCCCTGCGATACCTTTTGTCTAAAAAGGATGCTAAGGATCGTCTCATTAGGTGGATCCTATTACTGCAAGAGTTTGACCTTGAAATTCAGGATAAGAAAGGGTGTGAGAATTTAGTGGCAGATCATTTGTCTAGGTTAACCATTGAATCTTCCGATAACCTATTGCCACTAAATGAGTCCTTTACCGATGAGCAACTGATGCTTGTCTCTCAGCTTCCATGGTTTGCCGATATTGTGAACTATCTTGTGACAGGTGAAATGCCACTGCATTGGTCTAAGCAAGATTGTTCCAAATTTTTAAAGGAAGCCAAGCATTTCTTTTGGGATGACCCGTATCTTTTCAAGTATTGTCCCGATCAAATCATTCGAAAGTGTGTCCCCGATCACGAGATTCAAAGCGTAATCTCTTTCTACCATAACCAAGCCTGTGGAGGTCATTTCAGTGCTAAAAAGACCGTTGCAAAAATCTTGCAGTGTGGATTCTATTGGCCCACCATTTTTCGTGACTCGAATGATTACAGTAGGAGTTGTGACCGTTGCTAATGGTTATGAAAGATTACATGTAGGAATATGATGCCCTTAAATCCTATTCTGATTATCGAGGTTTTTGACTGTTGGGGCATTGATTTTATGGGTCCATTCCCAAATTCCTACAGAAATCTCTACATTCTTTTGGCAGTTGATTATGTATCTAAGTGGGTAGAAGCCATACCATGTAGGATGAATGATCACCACGTGGTGGTCAAATTCATTCGAGAAAATATTTTCTCCCGTTTCGGCACGTCTCGAGCCATCATTAGCGATCAGGGAAACCATTTCTGTAATCGATCCTTCGAGAGTCTTATGAAAAAGTACTCGGTCACGCACAAAGTAGGGTGTTCTTATCACCCTCAAACCATTGGTCAAGTTGAAGTTTCCAATAGGCAAATCAAGAAAATCATCGAGAAAACAGTGAATCCAAACCGAAAGGATTGGTCCTTAAGGTTATTGAATGCATTATGGGCTTATCGCACTGCCTACAAAACACCACTTGTTATGTCCCCGTATAGGATTATCAATGGAAAAGCCTGTCACCTTCCGGTAGAGTTAGAACACAAGGCCTATTGGGCCATTAAGACCTTCAATTTCGATTTACCTGATGCGGGAGAGGTCTGAAAACTGCAACTTAATGAGTTGGAAGAGATTAGGAATGATGCGTACGAAAATGCAAAATTGTATAAAGAGAAAATGAAAATGTTCCATGACAAGTCCATCCTACGAAAGTCATTCGAGCCTGGACATAAAGTTCTCTTGTACAATTCTAGGTTGCATCTCTTTCCTGGTAAGTTGAGGTCTAGATGGCCCGGTCCCTTAATTGTTAGGACAGTTTACCCACATGGGGTGGTTGAGATAGAGAATCCTAAAAATGGTGAAATTTTCAAAGTTAATGGTCAAAGGTTGAAGCCATATCTAGAATTGAGAGATCGGGAAGTGGAGGATATTATCCTCCAAGACCCTGTGTACCACGAGTGAACATGAAATTGGGTCATTGTTGTTGTATCATACTTTTTATTTTACAGGAATTATGCGTTGGAAAAAGTCCCTCATTACGGTAATATCTTTCATATCTTTACCGCATTTTAAATTTTTGTCTTGAACATTGAGGACAATGTAGAAATTAGGTTTGAGGGTATTGAGATCATTTTTCTCCGCTTTGTAAAAAAATAAAAAATAAATAAATAAATAAAAATCCAAAAAGATTTTTTAATATAATTGAGTTTTGAAACAATTTCTTAATATAGAATTAATTCATGGATCTCTCATCTTATGAAATTTTTACACATTAGCCATATAATATGATCGAAAATGGATATTGAGGCGAAAGTTAATATGCTTAACGAATAAATGTGGAGATTTTAACCCGATGAGATTTTGTGCCATTCATCATTTTCGAGAGATTTAAATCAATTCGAGTTAAAACTACTCAATCTTTCCTTCAGTGATAAATTCGTTGATGATCTCAAATTCTTTGTTTTGTTCGATTACTGAAAATAAAAAGTCAAAATGTGAATCTTAAGCACTAGAAGTCTTAGTAAATCGTCTTGAGACACAAATCAGATTAACGAAACTTGAGAAGTGAGATTAGGCCATCGTTTGAAAGCCCAAAAAATAAGCTTAAATTCCAACCTTTTTACAATATTCCATTGCAAGCCCATTTGACCCAAAAAGAAAATAAGCCTTTTGTTGAAAACCCATTATCCTACCCAACTCCAACTGGGAGTTTAAAGCCTATAAAAACAAGCCATACCTATTTTCTGAGAAATTACGGTAGGAAAAAGGCCAAAAGAAAATGAGGTTGCAAGAATGTGAGTATGAAAAAAGAAAAAAGAAAAAAGAAAAAAAATGTGTGAGTTTGAAAAGAAAAAGAGAAAGAAAAAGACAAATGGAGGTTAGAAGAAAAGGTGCTTAAAGTCAAAATATCGAAAAATCTCTATATTCTCAGAAATTTTTGAACTCCAAAGCCATTCTTTCTAGCTAAAATCCGAGCCTAAAGTACAACCAAAGAAAGTCGTAATCGATCTCAAGTGAAGTTAGTTAAAGTGTGGAGAGAAGATGAATAGGATCTATGGTGTGATTCAATGTTTTCAAAAAGTAATCGATTTTCCATTCATGAGATCATACACATCCATAAAAAAAGAAAATTTCGTTTTTGATCATGTATATGTGAAATTTGTTCATATAATTTTTTTTCCACATATACCGAGAGAAAATAACCCATTTTCGAGTGTTCGATTGTGAGTGCATTCTGTGAGATTTTGAAATCAAAACGAACTTTCGGATAAGAAATGTAAAGATCAAATCTTTTGAAATGGACGGTTATATTGGCTATGCACACACCACGATAAGTTGAGATTGAAAAATGAAGTTCTACTATATTTATGAAGTTTGTATTCAAACTTGGTTATATTACTTTTGAGTCTTTTGTATTGAGTCAAGTTTTTTGAATTTTGTGGGTATATTCACTGCAAACCCTCACGAGACAAAACTCGTCCCCTAGGGTAACCTAGAGGTTTAAAGGCTTGTTGCACATGCTAAGTGCAATCGTGAATCCTACGAAAGTGAGTTAGATTTTAATTTTTAGTTTTGCTCGAGGACTAGCAAAGTTTAGGTTTGGGGGTATTTGATGAGTGCATTATTTTGTATATTTTATACCCAAATTTATACTCTGTTATTCCCATTTTAGTGTATTTAATAATTTCTTAGGACTATTTTATTAAAAGGAGGAAAAAATGCGAGAATGATTGAATTCATATTGAAAATGGCAATTTTAAGTCAAAAATGGGCACTTCGATAATTTTATAATATTCTTGTGCTAATTTGTGAAAAAAGTTGCCTAGTGAAATTTTTGCAGATAATGATGGAATTTGGTGCAAATTGATGATCAATTCAAAAAAGGCGCGAAAAAACTGATTTTTACGATCGTTTGAAAAAATACTGTTTTTACACTTGTGGAATCGTAAAAAAGTCAAAAAATTTTATTCTCCGATTTGGACGAAACTCGGCATGCGTGTTCAGCAAGAAAATATAAGAGTTTTCGAGTGGGGGGAAATTCCGTCCCTTATCACGATCCAAAGATTAAAGAGGTGGATAGATAGCTACCAACACTATTCGGCCAATCAGAAAGAGTCCCACCACAACTCAAATACCTCACCACTTGCCCTATAAAAAGGACCCTTGGGCTCATAATTTCGGAGACAATTGGAGAGGAATTTCGGGGAGCAACTTTGAGTGATTGTAATCAATTTGAGGGCCAAGTTTTTATCATTTTTTTAGAGGATTGAAGATTGTTGTGAGAGAACTATTTGTAAGTTTGGTTTATTAATGAACATCTCTACTCATTCTTGCAATTTCTCCTTCATTATGGTGGCTTAATTCTTATATTAGGAGTAGGGTGAAGTTTAACATAGTTAGCTAATATTGTCACGTTAATTTTATCGTTGTCTATTCCCTACTTGTTTTAATTGTTATTAAAGATTCGGTATTCATTTTAAAGCGACACGAGAGTGTGTTTTAAAACCTTCAAGATTGTTTTGTCAAATCAAGTTTTGAGATTTAAAAATAGTAATTTTTGATGAATTATGCTTGCACTTTGATTGTTTTGATAGTCCATGCTTAAATACATTTGCAAATTTTAAAACTTGTATTTTCTAAGGGAATAGGGATTTTAGTCGTCTATTAGAGACGTTAAAAATATTTTGAACATAATCGTCATATTTTTCGAATTAAACGCGGTGAGAGTCGATTTGATTTGAGTTATAAAAAGGGAATGACAACATTAAATTTGTGTGCAATATTAGTTACGTGATAAATGGATCCCGAATCCTAATTATTTCCTAATTGTTTACAAATCTCTTGTGTTACTCTCATTTATCGTAGTTACTTTTATTTAGTGTAATTTATAATTATTCTCTACCCCATTTGATCTAGTTGGACAGTTGCAATTCTTTTAATAATTAAAATTGACAAATCCCCGTGGGTTCGACCCGTACTTACACTCGCTATTCTATAATATCCCATGCACTTGCGGTATTTTATAAAATTGACAACAATAGGGATCACTAATCATGCCAATTAATCCCAAATTCATGCCCAAATTATCAGAATTTATGCATCAATATTATCCACTGTAAATCAGATTTTCATCCAACTTTCTTCATCATTTGTCTTGGGGTATAACACATCTAAAGTTAGGTTTTACACTAGATTTCAGTCTTAATTTCATCATCCACTCTTCCCTAATTTAATCTTCTTATAAGACCTAATTTAGTCATCAAGAACCCTAAATAATTTAATCCCAACATCCAAGTACAAATTTTTAATTTCTGAAAATAATTCTACCATAAGAATTTGAACCTCTATATAGGTTATTCATCATCAATTCAAACATATCTAAGAGATTTTCCAGAAATATAAGGGGACAAGCTATTATGCATTAAGAAATATTTTGAACATATAAAATATGCAAGAAAGTTCTTGCCTTAGAAGTGGTAGAAGATGGTCCACTTGATGTTCTCCCTCTTCTTCTTCTTCCCCTTTTCTCTTGTCTTTGGTCCCTCTCTCCTTTCTCCCCGTAACCGTGAGTCTGTGAGTTGTGGAATGAGGGTGGGGGAGTGGTTTACCCCCCACTTAACCTCTAATCAATGCACTAATCCCGAGTTGGACCCTTGGCCCAACTTTTGGACCCCCCAAATCCCTTAGTTAATTGGCCCCAAACTCTCCCAACCCATATAGTATTGACTCAAGGCCCTTTTTAATGACTTAAACCTTCTAAATGAGCCCATATAGGTCCTAAAATAGGTTTTGAATTGTTTAAGTCAATATTTGTCACTTTTAATTTATATCGCACACACCTTATACATTTTCCTTTTTATAAAGAAATGCAACTATCATAATTATGCATAAGAATGAATCATACACAAGCATACTAAATAAAATAAGATTTTTCACTTAACATCTCCGAATAGAAAAATATTTATTTGGATTAAATTTTGAGATTAATTAGTCATTTCCAATTAATATTCTTTAATGGTTTAAGAAAAAATGCGTGGTATTACATTCTTCCCCCTAACAACGGGATTCCGTCCTCGGAATCAAGAAAGTACGTACCTAGCTAGAAGAGTTCAGGATACTTCGTGCACATGTTGTCCTCCCTCTCCCAAATCGATTCATTCTCTCGGTGGTGCCCTAAATGATGATGCTGAAATTAGCTCCACCAGATAAGGTGTTTTCAAGCCCAATCTAAGAATAACAATGGCAGCATAGTTATGTAAAAGGTAAGAGAATGAGATGAGGAGAAGAGGAGAGAGCACTAGGATATAAGTGGTTCAGCCTAAATTGGCCTACGTCCACTGTGTGTGTGTGTGAATAACCTCACTGCAACAAGGCACTAACGGCCATGGATACAATCTCTCAAGCTTTCTCTCTCTACTGTGTATCTAGACAGAGTTTCAGCTAGGGTTGAATATCTGGCCCCCTCAAGGTAGAGGATGACCTCTATATATATAGTACTTAGGGGGTGTAGTGTACCCCCATGCATGTAATATGCACATGTGTGTTAGCCTCACCAATAGGGGGAAGCCACCTGTCACTGTCACATGTAAGGAATGATGATGAAATATTCTCCCCATGTGTGGAGAATAATCTTGTTACAACTGATTTGTGCCCATGTGTCCTTATCCAAATGTCAACAGATGCTCGACCGCCATATTGGTGCATGTCCTCGGCCTGGGAGAGGCCGAGATGTAAAGGCTTGATATTCGTTCAATCCGAGATGTGCCATATGGAGTCTCGGCCTGATCTCAGCTGAGACATTATGCTGGGGTCGGCCCCAGCCGAGGTTGGACTGATTCCATGTTGAAGATTACCAAGGCTTCTTGTCACCTCGGCCTACACTCGGCCGAGGTTGCCATACCCAGGTATATGAGAATGCTGTTGATGCCTGTGATGCACGTAGTGTCCATTGGAAATGTAGGTGATAGTGTCGGCCTGGGCTGACCTTACTAAGGCCAAGGGTTGATATCGTGGGCCCATGGCTTATCCAGGGTCGGCCAATATCTCGGCCATCACCTCGGTCGAGGTTGGTGTCTCTAGGCCGAGGTCACACTTGGGGCATATCAATCACCCCCCAGCCCCTAGTCACATATGAGGGAAGGTGACTAGGGGATTAGTACGCATCCGAGGCCTGTCTTCTTACGAACCAGTACTTTCTTGACACTTGTCCAATGTTGGAGCATGCTCACTTGGTAGGCATGTGCTGTCAGCCGCCCTTTGGGGATCCCAAGGCAATGATGGGCCTTGGGAAACGCGCCCATGTATTTAAGGGTTTCAAAACCCTTTTCCCTCCTTCTTCTTCACTTCTTCTCTCCTGTGCACGATTTGTTCTTGCCATTTCTCTCTCTAAAGCTTCTCTAATCAACGCTCTTCTGCCGAGGCCTTTGTTGGTTTTTTTCGCGAGCTTTATTCATTTTCCTTCATTGTTTCATTTCCAGGTATTTTCTCCCTTCCATTTCCTTTGTTTTTCGCTTTTGGTTTACACTTTCCGGCGAATTTCTAAGTTTTCCGGCGAGCACCATTATTTCAGGCGAACTGTGTTTGCTTTGAATTTTTTGGTTTGATCTTTAGACTCCTTTATTTTACAAGTCAATCCTGTTTGTAGTTTTAGGAGTTATTCCCAAGTTTAGGGTCGTCCTCTGATGCTCAGACCTTTATACCAGCTTCTTGAGGATTTCCCCTCTCTTAGAGAGAAGACCCTAGAAAATATTAGGCAAATAGAAAGGGCCCAAGAGGAGGCTCGTAGGTTGCAAGAATTTCCTATTAGACCTATCTTTCCCCCACCTCTCAAGGTGGTATATCCTGATCCCCCTGAGTTCTTCTATCAGACAGAGGTCCCTGCCGACCCCATACCGATGTCTGAGTCTGAGTCTTCCACCTCAGACCCTATGTCTGTGGACTCATTTCAGGAAGCCATGGATTTCACACCTCGGCCTGGTCAGGCCGAGGTCTCCAGCCGAGCCTCATCCCATAATGGCTCAAGCACCTCAGCCTCTTCTTCAGAGGTTGAAATTGTTGAGCCGAGTGTGGCTGTGCCACCCATTCTTGACGCCATCCCCCTGTCGGCCGTCACAGGGGCAGAGTTCGCTCAGAGATTTGCTAGTAACCCATCTACATCTGCTCCGGCCGACGTTGAGCTTGATGATGATGAAGATGCTTAAAGCGATGTCGATGTCTCTGAGGTGGCCGAGATCGAGAGCACGGTAACTGAGGTGGATCTTCTGTGCTTCAGATATTTATACTCCATTAGTCCCTCCATAAAGTTAAGGAGACCTCTGAGGGAAGAGAGGGCCTATCACGGCCGAGATGGAGAAATCTGCCTGTACGAGCAGATGTTTAAGTTAGGGTTTTGCCTACCCATTCATCCCATCATCAAATCCATTCTCTCTTATATCAACTTGGCCCCCTCATAACTATCCCCCAATGCCTGGAGAGTCATCATAGGGGCCATTATCTTATGGAGGGTAGTCCATCACTCTGACCTCCCAGTTCAGGTCTTCGTTGGTTGTTATGTCCCAACCTCGGCCAAAAACCATTCGAGCTACTATAATTTTGTGGCTCGGAGGCCTGAGAAGAAAATTCTCTAGGTGACTCAGACCTCGAACCATAATTGTAAGCCCCGCTATTTTTTTGCCTCTGGACCATGGGAATTTGGCCCATGCGTTCCCTATTCCACACTTGAGCCGAGGATACCCCTCAAATGGGGTAAGGTCACCATGTCTGCCAGGGCCGACCCTGGTCTAAGTCTTCAGAATATCCAGAAGGTGAAAGCCCTGCAAGACCAAGGGGCACATGATCTTTTTGTTAAGTTCGAACATTTGCTGACCCCCCATTATCTCTCGGGGACGAACCTAGGTGGAAGTCCCCTTATTGACTTTGGTAAGGATTTTTCTTTTAAGTTTAACCTCTGAACTCATTCATATCTGATCTTTAACTCATATCTTTTAACTTTTGCAGAGCGACTACAAGGCATTTCAGACGAACTGTGGGAGATGGCTGCACCGATCTTAGCGAGACTTGGCAAAAAAGCCGGTCTGAACACTCCTCCCCCAGCTCCCTCTACATCCAAATCTCAGGCCTCAAAGAAGAGGGCCCCAGAAGCCCATGCCTCTGAGGATCAGAGGCTGACCTTGAGATAGAAGAAGGCCTCTGATGCTACAATTCTAATCTCCTCGGCCGACGCCCTGTCGGCCCGCCTGGACCAGCTGAAGTTATCTGACAGCATTATCGGCCATAGTCTCCAGGCCCTTGACGCCATCGGCTCTGCAATGACCGAGGCTGACAAGTGCTTTTTCAGGTCTCTGGATACACAATTAATGGTTGAGTTCGGCCTTCACAGAGACGTTCAGGTACGTCTTGATCTCTTCGTCAAAATTTTATAAATGCAACATCTGACTTTTCTCCAACTTAACCTCTTCCTTAAATGTGCAGGGAGTGGTTGCTATGCACCACCTATCGAACTGGACTCTGAGGAAATTGCCCCTCATCCAGAAGGGGCAAGAGGCCGAGAAGGTTCAGAGCGCCCTAAATGCTGAGGTCGATCGTCTGAAATCACAGCTGCGAAACTCTGAAAGTAAGGTTAAGGGGTAGGAGAAAGACATTTCTCTTCTCGTCAAAGATCATGCCAAAGCCCTGAAGGGCAAAGATGACGTTCTGCAGCAGAAGGTCAGCTCGGCTGTCAAGGCTGCCCTCGAAGATGCCTCGGACAAAATAATTTCTGACTACAAAGCCTCGGACGAATTCATGGGTTTTGGCTTTGAATATATTGAAAGAGGTATCAAGGCCACTACCAAATGGGCTGAAGTCAGAGAGAGGGAGGTCGGTACTCTAAAGGCCTCTGACTTTGTGGGTCTCGACTTTGCTGACCCTCAGTTTGCTCAGGCGCTTCAAGAGGTGGAGGACGAGGCTGCTGCTCCTGCTGAGACTGCAACTCTGGGAGGGACCGAGGTCGGAGGGGCAGACCATACTGATGACGTGGCCGAGGTGACTAATGCTGATCAAGCCAACCAGGCCGAGGCTGTTAATGTTCCCCCCCAAAACCTTTAGGATTTGTAACTTGTAACTTGTAACTCGTAACTTGTAACACCATGGTACTTTGTATTCAAGGAATATTTGTTACTTCTTTGTATTTCAACCTCTGAATGCTATATGATCTCTTCCCTTTATTGAATGCCATGTGATCTCTTCTATTATTTTGTTGTAGTGATGTCTTGTTTATACTCAGTCAATAATTCTGACCTCAGACCTCTTCACCACTGAATTGTTATTAGGCTCTGAGGTCATTACCTAAGATTCTATTCTCATAACCAACTTCACCAAATTAATGATGTTAAGGGTCTGAGGTCATCTACTAAGGTGTCTGAGCTCAGACTTCTTCACCACCGAGTGATGTTATGAAGGTCTGAGGTGATTACCTAAGATGTTACCCTCATAATTAATATCACCAAATTAATGATGTTAAGGGTCCGAGGTCATCTGCTAAGGTGTCTGAGCTCAAACCTCTTCACCACCGAGTGATGTTATGAAGGTCTGAGGTCATCACCTAAGATGTTACCCTCATAATTAATATCACCAAATTAATGATGTTAAGGGTCTGAGGTCAGCTACTAAGGTGTCTGAGCTCAGACCTCTTCACCACCGAGTGATATTATGAAGGTCTGAGTTCATCACCTAAGATGTTATCCTCATACTTAATTTCACCAAATTAATGATGTTAAGGGTCTGAGGTCATCTATTAAGATGTCTGAGCTCAGACTTCGTCACCACCGAGTGATGTTATGAAGGTCTGAGGTCATCACCTAAGATGTTATCCTCATAATTAATCTCACCAAATTAATGATGTTAAGAGTCTGAGGTCATCTAACTAAGGTGTCTGAGCTCAGACTTCGTCACCACCGAGTGATGTTATGAAGGTCTGAGGTCATCACCTAAGATGTTATCCTCATAATTAATCTCATCAAATTAATGATGTTAAGAGTCTGAGGTCATCTAACTAAGGTGTCTGAGCTCAGACTTCGTCACCACCGAGTGATGTTATGAAGGTCTGAGGTCATTACCTAAGATGTTACCCTCATAATTAATATCACCAAATTAATGATGTTAAGGGTCTGAGGTCATCTGCTAAGGTGTCTGAGCTCAGACCTCTTCACCACCAAGTGATGTTATGAAGGTCTGAGGTCATCACCTAAGATGTTATCCTCATAATTAATCTCACCAAATTAATGATGTTAAGAGTCTGAGGTCATCTACTAAGGTGTCTGAGCTCAGACCTCTTCACCACCGAGTGATGTTATGAAGGCCTGAGGTCATTACCTAAGATGTTATCCTCATAATTTCTGATGTAAAAATGGAATAAGAGCTGTCACAGGAACTGATCTTTTTATTAATAACCTCTTCTCAATAAGATGGTACATTTACATAAAATTCTACGCAACATCATATGTAATATCTCTTTAGGTGGTCAATATTCCATGGGTTAGTGAAAGGTTCTCCTTCTAGGTTTTCTAGCCTGTAAGTTCCAGGGACAACCTCTTCTGTTACTTTGTAGGGGCCATGCCAGTTTTGGTGTAGCTTATTTGCCTTTTGTAGGGTCTTCTTTAGCACTAGGTCTCCCACTGCAATGGGTCTTGACTTCACCCTTTGGTTGTAGAATTTCGCTACCCGCTGCTGGTAGGCTGCTTTTCTGACCTATGCGTCTTCTCTTCTTTCTTCGATAAGATCCAGGTCTAGCCTCCTCTCTTCCCCATTGCTGTCTGGGTCGTAGGTCTGAATCCGATGAGTTGGTAGTCCTACTTCCGTTGGTATGACGGCCTCTGAGCCATGTGCCAGCATGAATGGGGTTTCTCCTGTTGGTGTCCTTACCGTGGTTCTATAGGCCCATAACACAGCGTAGACCTCTTCTGTCCATCTCCCCTTCGCATCTTCTAACCTCTTCTTAATTCCGTCCAAGAGGGTTCTGTTTGTGACCTCGGTCTGGCCATTTGCCTGAGGTCGACCAAGAGATGAGAAGAACTATTTAATCCCCACTCTTAGGCAATACTTTTCTAAGGAGGAGTTCTTGAACTGGGTCCCATTATCCGAGATGAGAGTGTTTGGGAGGCCATATCTGCATATGATGTTCTTCCAAATGAACTGGAAGGTCTTCTGCTCTGTAATTGTTATCATCGGTTCTGCCTCCACCCACTTTGAAAAGTAGTCAATGGCAACTATCAAGAATCTATAGTTGTTGACAACTCTTGGCAAAGGTCCTACCAAGTCCATTCCCCATACCGAAAATGGCCATGGAGAAGAGATTGACGTCATAGGCTGATGGGGTTGATGAGGGATAGTGGCGAACCTTTGACATTTATCGCACCTCTTCACATAGTCTGCAGCGTCCTTAGACAAGGTAGGCCACCAGTATCCCTGAGTGATGATCCTCTTGGCTAAGGGCCTTCCCCCTATGTGGCTAGAGCAAGAACCCTCATGAACCTCCTGTAAGACCCGGGGTACTTCCATGGGATGCACACATCTGAGGAGAGGCAATAAAAACCCCTTTTTGTACAAGACGTCTCCTATCATTGAGAACTTGGCAGCCCTGTATCTCAACTTTCTCCTTTCTAGCTTGGACTCAGGCATCTCTCCCTCTCTTAGGTATCTGACGAGCGGGTCGATCCATGAGTCTCCTAGGTTCACATTGTGACAAGGGATACATACCTCGTCCTCCTCGATGGTTGCCTTTCCTAAGACCTCGATTGGAATGGTCCTTCCCATATCTGTCTTCACTGCTGAGGCCAGCCTTGCCAATGCATCAGCGTGATTGTTGCTCAGTCGAGGCACTCTCTTCAGTTTTGCTTCTTCAAAATATTCTAACAACCTTCTTACCTTCTTTAAGTACTTGGCCATCCTTTCGTCTTTGGCCTCGTATATCCCCAATACTTGATTGACAACCAACCTTGAGTCGCTATGGAGTAGGAGTCGCTTTACTCGAAGAGTTGTTGCCAATAAGAGACCTGCTATCATGGCCTCATACTCGGACTCGTTGTTTGAGGCCTGGAAGTTGAATCTCAAGGCGTATTCAATGTTGGCGCCATCTGGAGCCGAGAGTATTAGTCCCGCTCCGCTTCCACTGTCACAAGAAGAGCCATCAACGAAGAGGCTCCAGACGTCTGTATCTGATGAGAAGACCCCTTCTCTCATAACCCCCTTCTTGAAGAGGTATCGATCCTCTTCGTTCTCTTCTATTCCGCTCCGGGTTTTGCCTGAGATGACCTCTTCCTGATCTCGGAATACGTTTGGTGCCATCTCTTCCGAATCTCAGAAGACACTATGGTTCGTCTCTTCGCCGTTATCTAAGCTTTTCTCTGTCTCGGCCTCTTCTAAACTTCTACCGGCCTCTTCCCAGGTGAATTCTGCGACAAAGTCTGCGAGGGCCTGCCCCTTGATGGCTGTCCTAGGCTGGTAGGTAAGATCATATTCTCCTAGTTCGATGGCCCAGGTCATCAATCTTCCGGACTTCTCAGGTTTGTGCAGAACCTGCCTTAGTGGGGAGTCAGTGAGGACTACCATAGAGTGAGCTTGGAAGTAAGGCTTCATTTTCCTTAAGGCATATATTAGGGCATAAGCCAACTTCTCCATTCGGGGATAATTTTGTTCAGACCCTTGAAGGGCCTTACTGTTGAAGTACACAGGCCTCTGGACCCCATCCTCTTCCCGTATGATGGCCGCGCTGATGGCTGATTCAGAGACTGCCAGATACATAAATAACCTTTCCCCCATGATGGGCCGAGACAGCAACAAGGGAGACCTTAAGTAGGACTTGCGTTGGTTGAAGGATTTTCACACTCTTCGTCCCATTGGAAGGCCTTTCTTAGAATTTTAAAGAATGGAAGACACTTGTCCGTTGCCCTAGAAACAAACCTGTTAAGGGCAGCCACTCTTCCCGTGAGTCTCTGGACATCCTTGATACTCCTAGGAGTCTTCATGTAGAGTAATGCCTTGATTTTCTCAGGGTTCGCTTCAATCCCCCTCTGATTAACGATGAATCCCAAGAAATTCCCAGTTCCTACTCCGAAGACACACTTTGCTGGGTTGAGTTTCATTCTGTACGAGTCCATGACATCGAAGGCCTTCTCAAGGTTCGCTACGTGAGTACATGCTTTCAGGCTCTTCGTTAGCATATCGTCTACATATACCTCCATGGTCTTACCTATTTGCTCTTCGAACATATTATTGACAAGACGTTGATACGTTGCGCCCGCATTTTTCAGACCGAAGGGCATCACCTTGTAGTAGTACGTCCCTTTGTCAGTAATGAAGGTTGTCTTCTCAGAGTCTTCAGCATCCATGAAGATTTGGTTATAGCCTGAATAAGCGTCCATGAAGCTCATGAGCTCGTGCCCTACCATTGCGTCCACCATCTGGTCTATCCTAGGTAAGGGATAGCTGTCTTTCGGGCAAGACCTATTCAGGTCAGTGAAATCTACACACATTCGCCACTTCCCATTGGCCTTAGGCACGATGACTGCATTTGAGAGCCACTCCGGATAGGTAACCTCTCTTATGAACTCGGCCTCTTCCAACTTTTTTACCTCTTCCCGGATGACGTCGTACTTCTCCCTGGAGTAGGCTCTTCGTCTCTGCTTGATTGGCTTGGCATCTCTGTCCATGTTGAGCTTGTGGGTCATGACCTCAGGGTCGATGCCAGGCATATCTGCGTGACTCCATGCGAAGACACTCTGTCTCCTCCTGAGGAAGTTTATCAGCTCTTCCTTGATTCCTGGCTCTAGGGCCTTACCGACCTGGATGGTTTTTTTCGGCTCGTCCTCATTGAGGACGATGGATTCTACCTCTTTCGCGACCTCACCCCTCTTTAATTTTGTTTCGTCTCTTGGGTCAAGAGTGTCAATGCTGTAAGTGGTGGTTGCTCTCTTATGGGCTTCTCTCTTTTAGGACGAGTTGAAGTAACACTCTCGCGCCGTGGTCTGGTCCCCCTGTACTTCCCCTACTCCATAAGGAGTCGGGAATTTTAGCATCTGATGGACCGTCGACGGCACAGCTTCAAACTCTTTAAGGGCCACCCTTCCTATGATGAGGTTGTAGGCCGAGAAGACGTTTTCGTCCATAACGAAAACGTTTATCTTCTTGGTCAGCCTCCTAGGCCACTCATCCCCCATCCGTACATCCATCTCATACATGCCCAATGGATGGACCTTTTCGCCACTGAAGCCTATCAATGGGTGATGATAGGGCACCAGCCTTGCCCTGCTAAGACCCAGGCTCTTGAAGCAAGGCCAGAACATCACGTCTGCTGAGCTTCCCCCGTCTATGAGGATCCTCCGTACCTCGCACCCATTCACCCTTGTTGTTATGACCAAAGGGTCATCATGGGGGACTAAGATACCCTTGAAGTCGAGTCTGGAGAACCCCACTACGAGGGTGTCCATGTCTACCTTCTTCCTCTTCTGCACTGCATCAGAAGATGTTAGATTCACAACTTCGAGCTTGGCCAATGACCAGGCCTCTGCTACATGAGCCTTCCTGTCGGCTACCTCAGAGCCACCTCCTGCAAATCCCCCACATATGGTGCTAACACCAAAGGAGATCATACCGACCCTCTTCACCGGGGTGTTGTCATCCTTTGGCGGAAGATCCGGGTCGTCTTCATCATCTCCTTCTGAATCATCATCCCTTCTGGACGGGACATTGGCACGGCATCTGTCATCTCTTATTTTCTTAGGGTCATCTCTTCCACCCTTTGGAGCCTTACCATCCACATACTTCCTCAGCTTTCCAGATTTCAGCATCTTCTCAATCTCATCCTTTAAAGCAAAGCATCTATCTGTGACATGGCCATGATCCTGATGGAACTCGCACCATAGGTTTTTGTTCCTCTTATGTGGAGGGGCCTTCAGTTTCTCTGACCACCTCAAAGTCCGGTCAGTCTTAATCTCATTGAGGATGTGCTCACAACTCATAGTCAGAGGAGTGTAATGAGCGAACTTGTCATCTCCTGACCTATTCTTCCCCTTTTTCTTACCTTGGGACTTTCCCGTGCCACCGCGGTTCTCCTCCTCACACTTGGCGGCCATTGCCTCTTCCGCATTCATCACTTTCCCTGCGATTGCCAGCAGCTCCGCCATAGACCTAGGGGGTCTTCCGCCAGTTTCCACAATAGCTTCCCCTTCTGGAGGCCTCCTATAAGGGCGGTCATGGCTATGCTCTCTTCATAATCTTCAACCTCCAATTTCTCTTTGTTGAATCTTGCTTTGTAGTCTCTTAGGCTCTCACCCTTGGATTGTTTGACATACAGCAGGTGGGTAGTCTTATTTTGAGGTCTTACCCCAAAGCAGAAGTTGTGGATGAACTGCTCAGCCAAGCCTTTGAAGTTCTCAATTGAGTTCTTCGGAAGGGAGGCGAACCAACTGTGCGCTGCCCTTGTCAAGGTCCCTGAGAAGGCCCTACACTTCATCTCATCGGGTATCGAGTAAATGTCTGCTGCCGACTGGTACATCTCGATATGGTGTACAGGGTTAGTGCTGCCATCATACTTGGGAGTCACTGTAGGAGGCTTGAACTTGGCTGGGGTTGGGAACCCCACTATCCTAGCCACAAATGGGGAGCCCTCTGAGTAACCCCTTTGTAATGGGTCTCTGCTTTTAATGAGATCTCCTATCTTCTCCTCAAGGCGTTGGATAGAATCATTCCAGGGTCTTCTGTCATCAACTTGGACGAGGTTATCCCCTGCCACCTCCCTGCGATGGACAGAGGGTTCCCCAATCACGACACGTTGGCTGTTGACCTCTTCCTGTTCCCTACCTCTTCTTTCACAGGGTCGGCCTTGGTCTGGCCGACCCTGCCTATTCCCTCTCTGAGAGACCGCTGCGCTCTTTGACCTCGACAGCCTCTGTCTTAGGTCATTCATCGGGCCTAGTCTCTCGAAGGCCGACCCTCTACTCAACCTATCAAAGGCCGACCCTCTTTGTTGGGCCTCTTTACATCTTCGGCCGATACATCCTTGACTCTGCCTAAGAGGTCGTATAGTGTTATTTGACACCTCATACGGCTCCCAGCAGTCTTCTGGGGCTTCTTCAGCTTCTAGGTCATCATACCTGTCCTCTGGGCAAGGGTTTCCCTGCCTCCCTAGGCGAAAGTGCCTAGGGTCAATAACGTCCCTTCTCCGCTGGGGTGCAGGCTGGTCCTCAATTGGCACCTGGGGTGGTCCCCTGGCATCAGGATGAGGCTGAACTGCCGCCGGAGTGATCATGTCCGGTGAGACTCCAGGTGGCCTCATCATAGTTTGACTGAGCTGAGCAAATTGCTCCTTCATGGCTTGTTGTGTTGCAACTAAAGATTTTAAGGCCGCTGCTACCTCCGCCATTTCGGACTGGGGGGGCGCCTGACTGGAGCTAGGCCCTCCACCCCCGGGCGGCGGAAGAGGCGGTGGTAAGTCTGGTGCCATATGTTAACACTATAGAGCTTGAGTAGCAAATGAGCTTAGCACCTCACAGGACCTCTTTGAATGGTGAAATAGCTCCACGCTAGGGGGAGGCCTGGTTCACCACCAAAGTCTCCGGTGAGGTTAAGCAGAAAAAGAGGAAGAGATAGTTTCTCGTTTCCCACAGATGGCGCCAAAATGATGATGCTGAAATTAGCACACCAGATAAGGTGTTTTCAAGCTCAATCTAAGAACAACAATGGCAGCATAGTTATGTAAAAGGTAAGATAATGAGATGAGGAGAAGAGGAGAGAGCACCAGGATATAAGTGGTTCAGCCTAAATTGGCCTACGTCCACTGTGTGTGTGTGTGAATAACCTCACTGCAACAAGGCACTAACAGCTATGGATACAATCTCTCAAGCTTTCTCTCTCTACTGTGTATCTAGACAGAGTTTAAGCTAGGGTTGAATATCTGGCCCCCTCAAGGTAGAGGATAACCTCTATATATATAGTACTTAGGGGGTGTAGTGTACCCCCATGCATGTAATATGCACATGTGTGTTAGCCTCATCAATAGGGGGAAGCCACCTGTCACTGTCACATGTAAGGAATGATGATGAAATATTCTCCCCACGTGTGGAGAATAATCTTGTTACAACTGATTTGTGCCCATGTGTCCTTATCCAAATGTCAACAGATGCTCGGCCACCATATTGGTGCATGTCCTCGGCCTGGGAGAGGCCGAGCTGTAAAGGCCTGATATTCGTTCAATCCGAGATGTGCCATATGGAGTCTCGGCCTGATCTCAGCCGAGACATTATGCTGGGGTCGGCCCCAGCCGAGGTTGGACTGATTCCATGTTAAATATTACCAAGTCTTCTTGTCACCTCGGCCTACACTCGGTCGAGGTTGCCATACCCAGGTATATGAGAATGATGTTGATGCCTGTGATGCGCGTAGTGTCCATTGGAAATGTAGGTGATAGTGTCGGCCTGGGCCGACCTTACTAAGGCCGAGGGATGATATCGTGGGCCCATGGCTTATCCAGGGTCGGTCAATATCTCGGCCATCACCTCGGCCGAGGTTGGTGTCTCTAGGCCGAGGTCACACTTGGGGCATATCACTCACTGCACTCAAACTAAAGGGACAATCTTGGACCGAAGTCGATGCTCCCTTCTATCCAAAATGGCTACTGGTCTCTCCTCGTAATTAACATCTGGATAGAGCTCAATATCATCGACATTGATTTACTGGTACATCACCCCATCTCTAAGAAATCTCTGCAGTGAAGATATATAAAAGATATCATGCATCCGCTGTAAGTGCTCCGGTAATCCCAATCGGTATGCTACGGGACCAATCCTCTCCAAAATAGGAAATGGTTCCACGTATCTAGGTGACACCTTCCCCTTCTTCCCGAATCTCATCACCCCCTTCACGGGAGACACTTTAATCAACACCTGATCTTCAACATTGAAGTTTAAATGTCTCCTGCTCGCATCCACGTAACTCTTCTGCCTATCTTAGGCAATCCGTATCCTGGTCCGAATCATCTTCACCTTATCTGAGGTATCCTGAATGAAATCCGACCCTAGAAATTTGTTCTCCCCCACCTCTAACCAGGATGAGGGAGAACGGTAAAATCTCCCGTAGAGTGCCTCAAACGACGCCATCCCTATAGTGAACTGGTAGTTGTTGTTGTAGGATAACTCTACCAACGGTAAATACTGCTCCCAACTTCCTTTAAAGTCCAAAATACACATAGGCAACATATCTTCCAGTATATGGTTCACCTCCTCCATCTTCCCATCGGTTTGAGGATAATATGAGGTGCTCAGTATCAACTCTGCCCCAAGGCCTGCTGGAAGCTCCTCCAAAAGTGGGACATAAACGTCCTGTCCCTATCTGACACTATGTTAAGCGGCACCCATGCAGATTAACAATCTTTATGATAAAAAGTCTAGCGTACTGCTCGGAGCTAAAATCTGTGCTGACCGGTAAGAAATGAGCCACCTTTGTCAATCTAACGAAAATCACCCAGATCAAATCGTGCCCCCTCTGTGAAGTAGGTAGCCCCGTAATGAAGTCCATATATATACTTTCCTATTTCCACATCGAAATCTCCAAAGGCTGTAGAGTACTCGCAGAACGCTGATGATCCACCTTCACCAACTGACATGTCGCACATCTGGACACAAACTCAGTTATATCTCTCTTCATACCGGCCCACCAGTACTGACGGCGCATATAATGGTACATCTTATCCCCACTGAGATGCACAGTATATAATGACCCATAAGCCTCTGACATAAAGGCTCTCCTCAACTCCTCATCATCGGGAACAACCAGTATCCCCTGGAACCTCAAACTGCCATCAGAACTGATAGAAAATGCTCCACCCCCTCGGCTAGCAACTATCTCACACGCTCCTAACAAAGGTGATCCTCCGCCTGTGCCTTAACCACCCGAATAATGATATTAGGAGTGATGGTGAGAACTGACATAAATGCTCGAGTCAACTCATCATCACCACGAACTGACCCCCACTTGGCCTTCCACACTTCTGCCGGCTCCATAAACAGCTTAAGGCTCAGCACATCCACTACTACATTCGCTTTCCCTAGATGGTACTGAATGTCGAACTAGTAGTCCTTTATAAACTCAAGTCACCTTTTCTATCGCATATTCAGCTCCCTCTGGGTGAATAAATATTGTAGGCTCTTATGATCTGTGAAAAGATGAAACCTTCACCCCAGAAGGTAATGTCTTCACATTCGTAAGGCAAAAAACACGGCCGCCAACTCCAAGTTGTGGGTGGGGTAATGTCCCTCGTGAGGCTTAAGCTTTCGGAAAGCACCTCTCCTCCTGTATCAGAACCCCACCAAGTCTCCTAAAGTACGCACCAGTATAAACCCTGTAGTCAACTCCCACCCGAGGTAATGCTAGAACAGGTGCCATTGTCAATCTCTTCTTCATCTCCTCAAACGCTTGCTACCATGAATCATCCCAAACAAAAGGTACCCCCTTCCTCTTCAAATTCGTTAAGGGCTCGGCTATCTTTGAGAACCCCTGAATGAATCGACGGTAGTACCCGACTAATCCCAAGAAGTTTCACACCTCGGTGGGTGTAGAGGGTTGTCCCCACTCCATCACGATGGAAACCGTCCCTGGGTCCACGAATATCCCCGCTCGGACACGATATGACCCAAGAACTGTACTTCCCTAAACCAAAATCCGTATTTCTTAAAATTTACCTACAGCTGATGATCTCGAAGTATTTGTAAGACCACGCGTAGATGCTCTAAGTGCTCCTACGTAATCCGAGAATATACCAAAATATCATCTATGAAAACTATAACAAATCGATCCAGAAAGTCCCTTAAAACTCAGTCCATCAAATCCATAAACACCGCCGGTGCATTGGTTTGCCTGAATGGCATCAACAAAATCTCGTACGACCCATAACGAGTAAGAAAAGCTATCTTTGAGATGACCTGCTCCCTGACCCTCAACTGATGGTACCCCGGCCTCAAGTCAATCTTCGAAAAATAAGATGCACCCCTCAACTGATCAAACAAATCATCTATGTGTGGCAACGGGTATTTATTTTGAATTATGACTTTGTTCAACTCTCTGTAGTCGAAATAAAGTCGTAAGGATCCGTCCCTCTTCTTGACGAACAACACTGGAGCACCCCAGGGTGAAGTACTCCTCCTAATGAACCCCTTCCCTAATAACTGCTCAATCTGCTCCCGTAGCTCCCTCATCTCTAATGGATCCATCCTATACGGAGTGCGGGCAATAGGTCTGGTGCTCGAAATCAAATCTATCACAAAATAGATTTCCTGACTCGGCGGTAACCCCGGAATCTCCCCAAATAAGTCTGAAAATCCCTCACCACAAGAATGGAATCTAAAGTCACCAAAACCTCCAAAGAGGTATAATATAAGTGCATGCTCGACCCACCCCCGAGGTGAGGTATCGCGATTAGGTACATCTCCTGCCTCGGGATGGCGAAGAAGATGGACCTCTCGAAGCAATCCACACATGCCCTATATGTGGCGAGCCAGTCCATAACCAGAATGACATCATACTCATGCATGTCAAGCACTAATAAGTCTGCAACAAAAGTTAGTCGGCCAATCTCAATTCCGATCCCCCGACAAACTGATCGTACTGTTTCCCCTCTACCCACTGGTGAGTCTATATGCAATACTACATCTGAGGCAAAATCTATCATACCTGATTCCCGTACGAACCACGTGCTAACAAAAGAGTATGATGCACCCGTGTCAATAACACACGATCGACATGACTAAAGATGGGAAATATACCCTCAACTGCCTGTGGAGGTGCAGGTCCGTATGTCGTTGCTACGTGGAAGACTCAGTCATACTGCAACGGCTGCTGCCCCTGAGGTGGGGCGACGGGTGCTGGAGCGACTCCCTGAGCTGGAATAGGTGGGCGATGTCCCTGAGGCCCCTGCTGTCCCCTGAAACCTCCTTGGACATAAGCTGCCTGATTCCCCCATGGGAAATACCGCGAAGAGTGACCCCTCTCCCCATAAGTGTAACAATTCCCCTAAAAGGGGCCCCATGGAAATCCTTGTCCCTGCTGGCATCTGTGACACCCCACCCAATTAAATATAGGGTGATCAGTCTTCTACCAATTCAAACCAGGATATTCAGTTGGTTCATTTTTAGCATCACTGTCGAAAAACTTTTTAACATTTTAATCACCTAATATAAAATTAAGCTAAGTGTAAAAACATTTCCAATTTAGTAAAACCAAGTAAATCCATTTCCATTAAATTTCAAAATATAAACCATTCACCACATATCGGAATGTAAATAAATACTGAACATGAATCAAGTACTGAAATAAATAAGACTGAGTAAAACTCTCAGTTCAAAGCTCCAAACCATAAACTAAATTGAATACAATAATCTCTGATGAAAGACTAGAAGTGGGCGACCCATGCCCTAGATAAGAAGTCTAGATGAAACTGAATCGAAAAGATAGATGCGTCTACAACAAGGACCTACAGCTTCCACAACAGCTGCAGCATGTCAAGCAATCCAAATCTCTAAATTCGGTGTCCCTATGGCTGAGCACCTGATATAATACATATATATAGAAAAAGAGAGAAGAGATACAAGAAACGGGTCAGAGCCCGATGTATAAAAATGATTTAGCAAGTATTTAAAACTGGTTCTTAAAAAAAGTTTATACGCATGTTAGTTATCGAACTCTCAAATGAGTTTCTCACCTCTCGTCTATTGTGCACCCCTAACGTACATATAATATCCCCCTAGTTATACCTCCCAGTCTAACTAGTCAGAAACCATACTAATACTAACTATTCTCACTAGTTGTATTTCCGTATCGCCCATACAATACGCTATTCAAATAGTTTATCTCACATACTAAGTTTCATTATTCACCGTATGAATGGTTAATCTTTTATCCACTAAGATTATTTAATTTCTCAATTCCATTTTATCTACTATTCTCATAAAGTAGAAAGTTAAACAAGTACACTCATACATATATATAGTCTCATCATCTCTATATATATACACTAATCCTGCAGCCTTAGGTTAAGACCACTTGGTGCAATGTAATGATTATTATTATTACCAAGTCTACAAATTTCACACAGTAGAAATATTCACAAGCTCATATATATATATATATATAGGCACGTCATCCCTATACATATATATATATACTAATCCTGCACCCCCGGGCTAAGACCCATTAGTGCACCTATCCAGAACATCATGCATCCCCGGGTTAGCACCCATTAATGCACCTATCAATAATAATTTAGCACCCCCGGGCTATCACCCATTAGTGTGCCTAACAATAGAATCTTGCATCCCCAGGATAGCACCCATTAATGCACCTATTAATTATAATCCAACACCCCGGGTTATCACCCATTAGTGCTCTTAACGATAGAGTTTCTACACCCCCGAGTTATCACTCATTGGTGTGCTTAACTATAAGGTTCTTGCACCCCCGGGTTATCACCCATCAGTGCTCTTAACAATGATATCACATAATAGGCATACACACATCCTGTTATAATTTATAGGTATTTCTCCAAGCTACATATATTCTCCTCATACGTATTTTAACCTCATCACTACGTATAGTATAAATTTTTAGATGACTATCTCTCTCGTAATCTCCAAGGTACATTCTCTTTATACCGAAATAATTGAAGTATTAATTGTCCCATACTTTTCCAGAAATTCTGTCCAATTTGCATTTACTATATGGCAATTTCTCTCACTCCAATAAATCGACAAATTCAAAACTGGACATTGAGAAAATCCCCAGAAATTCCCTCTGTCACTCGAACCATAAGGGTTGTCGTTTGAACGACTTCCACATGTCGTTCGAGCGACTTCGCGCGAGATGCCATCTCGCTCGAACGACTTGGCGCGAGATCGCGCGAGATGTCACTATTCGTCTCTTTCCCAGAATTCTACATTTTTTCACCATTTATGAACCTAGAAACCTCTAAGATTCAACACCCAATGCCTCATCATCAATACCCATCAACCCTAATAGGTTATAAATCATTCCTAACTTCCTAGGATCATTAATGCATCATAAATCATCATAATTATATAAAATCCCCAACCCTAGTTTCCAAATTTTCAATTAAAGAACCTAATCAACCCAGATTCGTTCATCAATATATAATTCAATTTCGTAGTTCATCCTCTACATTCATGACAAAATATTAACAACTAATTACCCCAACCTCTAATCATCATTTAATCTCCAATTTTCACCCAATTAACATGTAAATCAAAGATTGAATTCACCTACACTAACATGAGTATGATTATTGCTAAAGAAAGAAAGTAATAAACACTTGCCTCGAATATGACGGCCTGATCCGTTGGTGATGTTGGTATATCCGCGTTCCCCTCTTCTCGATCTACGCGTTTGTGGTCACGGTTATGCAAGGTGAGGATGATTTGGCCTTCCTTCTTGGGTTTTGGTTCTCCCCCACACTTTCTATGACCGTTTTTTTCTTTTCTAACTCTCAACCCTAATGGACTTCTTTTGGTTGATAAAAATAATTCTTAATTTTCGTCCATTAATTCCACCCAAAAATACAATTTACCATAATGCCCTCTCGAGACGCCGGTTAGGCCTAAAATTTCCCCGGGACCCAAACTAAACACCCGGGTATACTATTTTGACTATCTCGACCCTTACGGACTCAACGGTGTACTCGAAATGATCATACGAGTTAATAAAAATAAATTCTCTTTTTATTCTATTCAATTAGTCCCGACACGACTCACACGCGTGTCAGACTTAAATTACCAAACTGCCGTATTTCTCACTTTCGACAATTTATCAAGTATCATAATTCTATATTACATATCTCACAGTAATATTCAATAATTCTCAACAAGAAGTATTAACCCTTGGCACGCTAGTTAACAATTATTTTAATTCGGATTAATAACAAATTAATTTCTCACATTTTAATTTAATTAATTCAACAACAATAATTAATCGCATACTTATTCCCATAATAATAATAATTAATCACATAATTATTTAAATCGTCAAAAATATGGGAAAAATACGGGGTGTTACATACTTCCCCCCTAACAATGGAATTTTGTCCCGAAATTCAGAAAAAGTATACCAGGTACAGACAACACTGTAAAAATATTGCGCATCGCATCCCGGTGCTCACAAGTAAGCTACTCCGTACCACCCATATAGTACGCTATCGAATACCCTTATTAATGAACACTTCACATGTGTTTGCTTTAAACTCTAGGTTACTCTATCATATAGGCTCTTGCCCAAGCCTTACAGTTTAAGTTTCACTACTTCAGCTTTATTTTAGATATTCACTATCTAGCCTTCTACTATTTGCACCTTAGTAGATTTATTCTCTTCTCATATACATATGACTCCGTCTCGTGTCATTCAAATAAGTAAATTGGTTGTGAAATATAATTTCACACACAATATATACGATAATATCGATCCTCCTCCGACATTTGAAATCATAACTGGTCCCCCACCTTTAACTCTCAAGTAGGACAATAACAAAGTTTACTATGCCATACTTCTACAGGCACTCTGCCCGAACGTGAACTTATAGGAGTTATTTGGACACAAACTCCACTAGTGGTAGGTACTACTCTCGTCCTCCCCAAAGATCTCAGGGTCCACATAAAATTTTCTCTCCCGCATCCGATTAGATCGTTTGTCCTGCCCATCCCTTCGTGGGGATTAGGCCGTACTCAATCGCATTTTAGTACCTATAATCTTACCATCTCAGCTACATGAGAAAATCCTTGGGGATACTCTTCCATTCTCTAGTGGAAGGAGCCCCTACTGGTTTCGAATTGTCCGCCCTTTTTCTAACTTTCAGCTGACCCACTGCAAGACTAACTTTGAAAATTACTCTACATTAAACCCATTACCACTGTTATTTGTATCCTGATACCTTTTATACTCTCTTGAATGTACTTCTAATCGTGATACATGTGACTTTGTCGTATCGTGTGACACAAGTCTCTTTTCCCGCTCCAAAAATCTCAGTTCATTTTGAAACGTAAGTCTCTAACAAATCTTTGGCTTACCCGACTACATGTTATCGAATTAACAAGATAATCATGATCCACCGTTTGATTCAATCCCCTAAGGCACCCATACACCCTATGGCTCACGCATCATTATACAAAAGACATAAAATTTTCTTACTTTAATTCTTGCACACTCGGTATGCCGATGTGGTAAAGGTGCACTCAACCACCCCACTGGTCAAAATTTAATCAATCCTTCAACGGTATCATTGCTCTATTCAGAATGATACTAAGACTAAGCGACTCTATTAGCCTTAAGTCATAAAAGTATTATCAAATCTCAATTATATTCTACTATAGGTACAATAACCAACATATAAAACTTATGTACTATCGACCAAACTTCTCTCCAACTCCCGACATTCGCTAGTTTCATGCATGGGATGTCTCGCAAAGTGAAATCCAAACAAGGAACCCCCCGATACACTACTATCTAACCTAGCCGATTGCCGAGGTCCGTAAGGCCTTCAATACATACTATGTACTTTCTCACAATCTACTTATTGTGGCATAAAAGTTTACTCGTCCACTCTCATGTCCCTAAAAATGTAACTTGAAGCATGGCGCCCTCACTATCCCAAGTACTTGGCGCTATAAATATATAACGAGCTATATTTCGCCGCTCGATAAGAACACAATGTATTCTAAGTCTTAACAGACAAATAAATTCCTATGCTCGGGAATCAAATATAATTAGACACTATACTCACTGAAGTCTATAATACCATGAAATTATCATATATACTCATATCTGGGCCAAACCCTATTTCAGGTGGCACCGCACAAAACTAAGATCACTTCTCCCGGAGTATCCGACACGATAATCATATCACTACATTTTTACTATCGTTTAACCATACGGTAATTAATCACTACACATTACCATAATAAACTCTACTAAATCTAACTCAATGCGGTAGTAAATTATAACAACAAAACATATTCTTAGGCCCCCCGGTTCCCTCACGGGCAATCATCAAAATGCCCTGCTAACAATGAGAAATACGTTTGTAACAAGACTGTTATGACTAATGTTCCCACTAAACTCTACCCACACGCGAAGTTTAGGGTTTACAATTTACATAAAAGTTATGGCACACCCATGTCACTAGAATCTATCATTTACTCACAAGGAAGAAGTAAAACCTCTCCGGTCTTGCCAAATCACAAGGTCTTAGCACATGTCTGCCATCACGACCCATGAACATCTACAATCGTCATACATCCCAGGAATTCATCCTTTAGTTGTCCTCTTTCATCATGGACAATTTATTCCATCATGTGGATTTCAAGCCCATTATTGAAATGTTGGCCCAAACTCTCTAGGCCTCAATTATAGCTTTATTGAACTCCCGTTTACATCCCGGGCCCCGTAGACCCTGACATACTGTATGCTACTATTAATGAGGACTCTACTAGTCCAGCCCGAACCCATCACTCTCGGGTTACAAATTTCTTGGGCCTAATTCTCTTGACCCCAAATTCTTTCGGTGGAAGTCTCGCTCCTCCAATTGTTATGCCTAACTGGCATGGTTTACCATTTCTAATCTCTTCGGTCTCACTTCTCAATTGTGGACACCTTCAATACTTGTAGTTTTACTTCCTTCACATAACGAAAACTTCACGAACCATTTCCCCGTCACTGGTCTCACTGACCATTTTAGGAATGTCCTTCTCTCGGACCGACAGCCTTAACTCACTATTATTCTATAATACCCCGTATTTTTATGCTTTATTAATTTGGGGATTTATTAAATTTAATGTGAGTTATTAATTTAATATAAATCCAGAAATTAATTACTTTATAATTATTAACGTGATGTGAGTTAGTAATTATGGAAAACTTGTTGAATACTCCAAATGAGTAAAGTAATATAATATTGGTTCTATGAAATGTCACCAGTGAATAAAATGATAATTTTGGAAATTTGAGTCGGGACGCGCCCGTGTCGCGTCGGGACTAAATATTGATTAATAAAAGTGAAATATTTTTAAGTTATCCGTATGGTCATTTTGAGTGAGCCAACGTGTCCGGAAGGGTCAAGATAGTCAGAAAAGTGTACTTGGGGGTCTAGTTTGGGTCTCGGGGCATTTTTAGGCCTATTTAGCACCCCAGGAGGGCATTTTGGACCTTTTGCATTTTTGGGTAATTAAACCCACGAAAATTATTAGGCTATATCAGCCATTGAGAATTGTCCTTTAGGGTTATCAGACTCAAAACTTTAGAACGACCATAGGAGAGGAAAGGAGGAAGCTTTCCAAGCAATCCAAGGCCAAAACGTTATCCGATTGCACCGCCACCATCACCAACGCGTAGATCGCGCGACGGGGAACGCAACCACACCAAAATCATCCTGAAATCAGAATTCTGAAATTACAGGCAAGTATTTATCTTGCTTATTTTTCGTTAATGCATCATTCATGTTAGCCTAGAGTGATTAGGATGAGTTTTATAGAAGAAAACCCATGTTGGAGATAGGAAAACCGCATGTAGTTATGATTTGATTGATAATCTGGAAACCCCTTCATATGTAGAGGCTTAACCACGAATTTATGATGCATTAGGAGTAGAATTTCTGGGAAAAGACTGATTAGAACCATGTTAAAGAGATTTCTAGGGTTCTTGAGATTTACATGAATTTTGGCCTGTTAATCCATGGTTATTAATGGATATTTGCATGCTTTACGTAGGAGATGTATGATATGGGTTTATACTCTTAGTAGTACAAATTTTTGGGCGATTGGGAATGAAAAATCTGAATTTGAATGAGGTTGTGTGTTAGAACCCGTAACTGGTTAACTGCAGAATTCGCCATACCTGCTTGATCGATCGATCGAGCTAAGAGCTTCGATCGATCGAGCTAAGAGCTTCGATCGATCGAAGGTTCGATCGATCGATCGAGCTAAGAGCTTCGATCGATCGAAGGTTCGATCGATCGAGCCCCTGCCCTCGATCGATCAACCCCTCCTGGCAGACTTAAATTCCCCTTTTAAAATTGTTGAATTGATTCTAAATGAAGAATACTCCTTAGACATCCGTATTAAAATATTTTGGGAGATAAAGATGACCAGTAGGATTTATTAATGATTAAGGGACCTTTAATGTAAGGCGAAATTTGTATTTTTGGGGTGTTTATATATAAGGGACAATGGAATTTTGGTATTAAAGGGAGAGATACGTAAAATGGTTACGATGGAAAATAGATGAATACCAACTGAATTTTACACTTGGGAGGATAGAGTCCATGAGTGTTACGTAGTAAGCTGAATTAATCCCTCAAATTAAAGTTAGAGACGAACCGTTATATGTGATAACTAATAATGGGAAAATAAGAATAAATGTCGTGATTATGGGTTATGGGATGAACCTAAATTGATATGATAAAAGTAGTATATTTATATGACTGTGTATACATATATTATATACGTGTGAAAATCATGCCCGCGCTACTTGCTATCCTTGGGGTTACCGCGCTGGGACAGTCTTATCTCGATGGGACCTTTATGGGGGATATTGACTCGTACCCTAGAAGATAGATATCCTTGGTACAGGCTATCTGATCGATGGTTAGATGGTCCTAAGAGGCGTGAGGGTATGTTCTTACCTCTTAGAGACTTGGAATCTATGCTTCGCCTCAATATTGTTTGTGTATGTGTTAATACAGTTCGAGAGTGATCCGAACTTGTATTTTCCTTAGTATGAGAGATACGGGGATTGGATAGCAGAGTATGCCCGCACCATAATTTTTATGTGGGGTGATGTTAGAATATATATATATGATACGAGTATTTAATATATATATGAAATTCTGAAATTTGGAACTGCCTACTGTATTATGGTAAGTAAGAAATGAATCTTGGCTTCAATTTGGAAATACTTGTTTTGAAAAGTATAATGGGACACTGGGAGACTTTATTAGCAAATAAGGTTTAAATGAAAACTTTGTGACCGAATGAAATTTTCCTCTTAAACAATTATATTGTTCAGTTTTAAATCTTACGAGTAACCTAAGATAAGTTAAACCATTGGTAAGTAGTGCGATATAAGATAAAATAATCCATTGGGAAGGTTAGTGCGATAAGCGTGCACATTAGAAGAGAGGTGAGAATTTCTCAAGAGAGTGCCGCACTAATATGTTGTTGCATTGGCCTGTAAACATTTTAAATACTTTCTAAACAAATTTTAAATCATTTACACTATCGGGCTCTGACCCATTTCTATTTTCCTTTCTCTCTTGTATCTATATGTAAATATTACAGGTGCCCAACCACAACGGCGTCTTGCATAGGATCCTTTGGAAGGAACGCGCTGCAGCTTAGGTGGGAGTTGCAGGCCTCTTGCTTAGACGACTTCATTTATTTGATTCCACTCTTAGTTTATTTATTCAGTTGGGCATGTGTCGCCCGTTTCCATTATCTAGTTGTTTTATTGGACATTGTGATTCATTTATTTTCTAGTATTGTCACTTTGGGATTTTATTACTGTCTGGATGTTTTACTTTAAGTTTTAAATGTTGGGATTTAGTTGTTGAATGTTGAAATTGTTTGGATTATATGTTTCAGGACAATTGTGGTGTGATTCTTTAATATTGAATTGTTGTAAATATTTAAATCTTGGTTTATAAAATAAAATTTGGAAAGTAATGTCTAAAAAAATGGTTTTGACACTTAACTTAATTCATTAGGGTGTTTAAATTGGAAAAATTATTTTTACGACAGTGATGCTAAGAATGAACCAACTGCTCAACTTGACTTTAATTTAATAAAGTAGTGATCGCCCGGTATTTAATTAGGTGGGGTGTCACATATTCTTCCATTGTCCCTTTGGCTACGCTAGTTATTCGAAACTATGGTTGGCCTGTACAACCTGATTGACTTCATCGTCCTCTTGAAGTTAATCACTTAAAATCATCTAACCGAGTTCCCTATTGGGTATCCTCACATGTGATGTTTCACTAACACCGTTATGTTCAGTTCTGCCCTTCAAACAGATTCTCTAACCTTCCTGGCTTGCTTCGTCTGGAAAGAATGCAATAACTAATCACCGTATAACCTTGATGACATCAATATTAGTCATCCTTGCTGGATTTCTCATCTATGCTTGTGTTCTACTCACGAGTTCTTTATCAACTATAAACCCTTTGAATAATTTATGCCCCTCTACTAGGCACGAAGTTCATCATGCAATTTAACCTTTCTCTCACGATCGGTTTCTATTTTACCCATTGTGCTAAACAACAAAATTTCACTGGAATTTTGTTACCACATCGAATGGAAGACCTCACAGACAAATCGTACCCAAAGTTCTTTCTAAATTTCAAACACACTTCTCCAGATATGGTGATTTCCTCTAATCACTACATGATGCTCCTAAGAGCTATGGCTTTTAACTCCAAATATAATTCTGAGCGTCTTCACACCCCACTCTACACCATTGCCTTCGGATTTTCTACTTACGCTGGTCTGTTACACTTTCTCATTTTTTTCTCCGCATCTTCACCGATGGGTTTTCACAAGAGTCCCTCTGGTTTCCCCTTTATCGACTGTGCTAGGTGGTCCTGAAATCACTCCACCGTTATCTATGATTGTGTCCTGGGAACCCCACATTTCCCGAGTGACGATTTTACTATCTCTTGCTTAAGTGATCCTCATGGTGATTTTTGTCCCGATCACTCTTTCCCAATTGCTCTATGTCTTCTATTGAGATTTTTCTCCCGCAGTTCTTCTTACGGCCCTCCTTGGTCCTCCTAAAATTTTTGGTGGTCGAATCACACCGAATTTCATATAATGAGTCACATCCATTATAATTTGTAGCAGGAGAATGTAAGTCGCATACGTAAGGGAAAACAACAATCCTATCATAAGGCTCTACATCAAAGAACGATGCGCTGAAACATAATAAACCACACAGATCCTAAGGATACTAGAACCTGATGCTCTGATACCACCTGTGACACCCCGTCCAATTAAATATAGGGTGATCAGTCCTCTACCAATTCAAACCAGGATATTCAGTTGGTTCATTCTTAGCATCACTGTTGAAAAACTTTTTAACATTTTAATCACCTAATATAAAATTAAGCTAGGTGACAAAACATTTCCAATTTAGTAAAACCAAGTAAATCCATTTCCATTAAATTTCAAAATATAAACCATTCACCACACATCGGAATGTAAATAAATACTGAACATGAATCAAGTACTGACATAAATAAGACTGAGTAAAACTCTCAGTTCAAAGCTTTAAACCATAAACTAAACTGAATACAATAATCACTGATGAAAGACTAGAAGTGGGTGACCCATGACCTAGATAATAAGTCTAGATGAAACTGAATTGAAAAGATAGATACGTCTACTGCAAGGACCTACAGCTTCCACAACAGCTGCAGCATGTCAAGCAATCCAAATCTCTAAATCTGGTGTCCCTGTGGCTGAGCACATGATATAATACATATATATAGCAAAAGAGAGAAGAGATACAAGAAACGGGTCAGAGCCCGATGTATAAAAATGATTTAGCAAGTATTTAAAACTGGTTCTTAAAACAAGTCTTATACGCATGTTAGTTATCGAACTCTCACATGAGTTTCTCACCTCTCGTCTATTGTGCACGCCTAACGTACATCTAATCTCCCCTAGTTATACCTCCCAGTCCAACTAGTCAGAAACCAAACTAATACTAACTATGCTCACTAAAAGTATTCCCGTATCGCCCATACAATACGCTATTCAGATAGTTTATCTCACATACTAAGTTTCATTATTCACCGTATGAATGGTTAATCTTTTATCCACTAAGATTATTTCATTTCTCAATTCCATTTTATCTACTATTCTCATAAAGTAGAAAGTTAAACAAGTACACTCATACATATATATAGTCTCATCATCTCTCTATATATACACTAATCCTGCACCCTTAGGTTAAGACCACTTGGTGCAATGTAATGTTTATTATTATTACCAAGTCTACAAATTTCACACAGTAGAAATATTCACAAGCTCATATATATATATATATATATATATACATATAGTCACGTCATCCCTATACATATATATATACTAATCCTGCACCCCCGGGCTAAGACCCATTAGTGCACCTATCCAGAACATCATACATCCCGGGTTAGCACCCATTAATGCACCTATCAATAATAATTCAGCACCCCCGGGCTATCACCCATTAGTGTGCCTAACAATAGAATCTTGCATCCCCGGGCTAGCACCCATTAATGCACCTATCAATAATAATCCAGCACCACCGGGTTATCACCCATTAGTGCTCTTAACGATAGAGTTTATACACCCCCGAGTTATCACTCATTGGTGCGCTTAACTATAAGGTTCTTGCACCCTCAGGTTATCACCCATTAGTGTTCTTAACAATAATATCACATAATAGGCATACACACATCCTATTATAATTTACAGGTATTTCTCCAAGCTACATATATTCTCCTCATACGTATTTTAACCTCATCACTACGTATAGTATAAATTTTTAGATGACTATCTCTCTCGTAATCTCCAAGGTACATTCTCTTTATACCGAAATAATTAAAGTATTAATTCTCCCATACTTTTTCCAAAATTCTGTCCTATTTGAATTTTCTATATGGAAATTTCTCTCACTCCAATAAACCGACAAACTCAAAAATGGACATTGAGAAAATCCCCAAAAATTCCCTCTGTCGCTCGAACCAGAAGGGTTGTCGTTTGAACGACTTCCACGTGTCGTTCGAGCGACTTCGCGCAAGATGCCATCTCGCTCGAACGACTTCGCGCAAGATCGCGGGAGATGTCACTATTCGTCTTCTTTCCCAGAATTCTACGTTTTCCCACCATTTATGAACCTAGAAACCTCTAAGATTTAACACCCAATGCCTCATCATCAATACCCATCAACCCTAACACGTTATAAATCATTCCTAACTTCCTAGGATCATTAATTCATCATAAATCATCATAATTATGTAAAATCCCCCAATCAATTCATATGAACCCTAGTTTCCAAATTTTCAATTAAAGAACCTAATCAACCCAGACTCGTTCATCAATATATAATTCAATTTCGTAGTTCATCCTCTATATTCATGACAAAATATTAACAACTAATTACCCCAACCCCTAATCACCATTTAATCTCCAATTTTCACCCAATTAACATGTAAATCAAGGATTGAATTCACCTACACTAACATGAGTATGATTATTGCTAAAGAAAGCAAGTAATAAACACTTGCCTCGAATATGATGGCTTGATACGTTGGTGATGTTGGTATATCTGCGTTCCTCTCTTCTCGATCTACGCGTTGGTGGTCACGGTTATGCAAGGTGAGGATGATTTGGCCTTCCTTCTTGGGTTTTGGTTCTCCACCACACTTTCTATGGCCGTCATTTTCTTTTCTAACTCTCAACCCTAATGGACTTCTTTTGGCTGATAAAAATAATTCTTAATTTTCGTCCATTAATTCCACCCAAAAATACAATTTACCATAATGCCCTCTCGGGACGTCGGTTAGGCCTAAAATTGCCCCGGAACCCAAACTAAACACCTGGGTATACTATTTTGACTATCTCGACCCTTCAGGACTCAACGGTGCACTCAAAATGATCATACGAGTTAATAAAAATAAATTATCTTTTTATTCTATTTAATTAGTCCCGACACGACTCACACGCGTGTCAGACTTAAATTACCAAACTGCCGTATTTCTCACTTCCGACAATTTATCAAGTATCATAATTCCATATTACATATCTCACAGTAATATTCAATAATTATCAACAATAAGTATTAACCCTTGGCACGCTAGTTAATAATTATTTTAATCTGGATTAATAAAAAAATTAATTTCTCACATTTTAATTTAATTAATCCAACAACAATAATTAATCGCATACTTATTCCCATAATAATAATTAATCACATAATTATTTAAATCGTCAAAAAAAATGGGGTGTTACAGCATCTATCCTGCTAGCCCTGCTGGCCCTGAACTGCTAGCCCTGATGGCCCCTATACTGTTGGCCCTAATGGCCCTGACCTGCCTAACGCTGGCCCTAGCCCTGCCTATGTCTGTCGTCAATGCCCCTGAACCTCTTATGTTTCTCGGAGGATGGGGTGACCCTACGCTGTTGGGCCCCAGATCCACCACCCCCACTTGTCTTGCCCTATTGGCTAGACGATTATCCTACTTGTCGTTTCTCCCCCTAGTATTCAGAAAAGTCTGGTGATCCCGACAGTGGAGAAGTGCAACATTAACCATTTGATTATATGTTAAGAAGGCTGAATTTCCCAGAAGAGCCTTCCTAATATGCCAAGCTGACCCCTTGATGAAGTGATCCATCCTCATTTGCTCTATCCGAACATCATCCTTTGTAAAATACAAGAGGGCAGTGTATTCCTCCTCGTACTCTGCAACTGTACGCCCCTCATGCTTCAAATTCATGAATCTAGTCCTCATCTCGGACTGCATATCTAGGGGGAAGTATTTCCCCTCAAACCTCTCCCAGAACTGATCTATCGTGAGGCTGTCCCTCTCCCTAATCGTCGTCACTACCTCCCACTATTGAAGATAGACTCCCACCTGCCTAAAGGATTCCAACATCTGCTTCTGTACGGGCGAGCACTCCACCATCCTTAAGTGCCTCTCAATACATTTCTTCCAATGACTAGATATCAGAATGTTAGACCCTCCTGCAAACTCTGGAGGCTGGCCTTTAACAAAGGCCTCCCTCGCGCGGTCCCACGCATAGCCCGATGCCTGTCTTGGAATGGCCACCTGTTGTGGTGGCTGTAGTGGCGCCTGAGGTGGTGGGAAATGTTGTAGCATAGAAGCCATCGCTGTGGACACTATAGTGGCTATCTCCGCTGGGGTAATCAACTGGGGGGCTTGTGGGGCCTGTAGAACCTGTGGAGCCTATGGTGTCTCCTGGCGAGCCTCTTCCTCCCCAACTGGTGGGGCTACTCTCTTGGGTCTGTCCCTACGTCCGTTCGCCATCTGAAAGCAAACAAGGTTCAAATCAGTGTTAATCGTATGGATACAATGAGTCCTAAATATAGGTTCTATATATCAAATAACACAACGCCGGACGTAATGAGCGCAAACACAGATCCTAAGGACACTAGAACTGTGCTCTGATACCAACTGTAACAACCCATATTTTCTCACATAAAGGCTGGCCAGGCATGATACACCGAAGATAGGGTTTGCTTGTAAATAAATGCCATTCTTAGCACTAGCGTAAAAATAAATTATTTAAAATGAAAGGTCCAATTCTAAAAGTTACAAACACTTCCATAAGCATTCAACTAAAGTATCCAAGCCAATTATCCACCAACATAAAAATAAGGTGTTCAGGCTTATGCTCTTACAAGTTCCAACTGAATAAAAGACTAGAACTGAGAAGCACCTATACTAGATCCAACCGAGCTGAAATCTGAAAGCAAGTGAGGTTGCAAGACTGCTATGCACAATCCCGATGTCCCTGTCTTTGAGCACCGGGGGGGGGGGGGGATTTAAATTTGGGTTAGAACCCGAGGTGTGCAAGAGTTAACTTGAATAAATTATGATAAAATACAGTTAATGCATAATAATTACCCCTTTTACCGTCACTCGCATGAGTATAACATCACACCCCTCATCTAAGTGCGACATTATTCGCACCTCACCCCCATTAAGTTCCAGATAATAGTTTGTGGCACTAACATGTGTATAGCAGATTTCATTTCCAATTTATTAATTTAAATAAAATCCCTATGGTTAAATTACCATCTTGCACTAATACCAGTATTGTCAGAATCATATATGAGGCATAAACATCTATCATGTGACATGGGGTAAATAAAATGTTAAAAGTCCACATCCTTAGACAACTAAATTAGATTCCATAGTTTCGGGTCATTTATAATATATGTCCTTTCATATATATGACACACAATGGCATCTACCGTTGGTGTCTAATTCGTTCTCTATCGAAAAGTCCAAAGGAATCCTAACATCCTAAGAGGACAGTCCGAAGGAATCCAGGCATCCTAAATGGAAACCACAAAACACATACAAATTTGGGGGCGGTCCCTACGCAAGACACCAGTATACAGCCCATACCCAACGGTATTACAGGAAGGGTTAGCGCCACACCTACCCCTCGAGGGTGGAGCATATACGTAGTACCTATATGCCTACACAACGTCAAGCCCACCCGTGCCGACTTGTGGTCATCGGCTCAAACGCGCGAACTCCCGAGCCGATAAGAAAGTCCACTGGTATATCCACACACAAATATAATAAATTACGTATTATTTTTCTCTATAATATGTAAAAGGGTAACTACTCTAAAATTTCCCTAAGAGTCCCATCCAAGTCCTCAACATTTTTCCATTTATTAATAATTTATCGTCTCATAATTTATTAATTTCCAATCATTATTTAAATTTAATTAACCATCCAGTTAACTGATATTTCGCCAACTCAATAGGGTTACATATATATTTTTAAGAAATTCCTCGATTGCCCAAACACAGTTCTACCCACTCGCTTGGACTCCTAAAAATGTCCACAACCAAACCCCAAGCCTAAATCCCTGTGTCCCCAAGGGTGAATCGATTCGGTAAGGCCCGAATGGATTCGCTGGTCAGTCCAAATCGATTCGCACTGGTCCAAATCGATTTGGACCTGAGCAGCATCATAGATTTGCTCATTTTTGCTATGACGGAAATTACACTATTTATCTCAAATCAAATTCCAAGGGTTCTTTCTAATTTGTAATTAACTAGTTAAGTTCCTATAACTTAGTTAACTCAATAGGGATCATTAATCATGCCAATTAATCCCGAATTCATACCCAAATTATCAAAATATATGCATCAATATTATCCACTGTAAATCAGGTTTTCATCCAATTTCTCCATCATTTGTCTTGGGTTATAACACATCTAAAGTTAGGTTTTACACCAGATTTCAGTCACAATTTCATCATCCACTCTTCCCTAATTTAACCTTCTTATAAGACCTAATTTAGTCATTAAGAACCCTAAATAATTTAATCCCAACATCTAAGAACAAATTTCTAATTTCTGAAAATAATTCTACCATAAGAATTTGATCCTCTACATAGGTTATTCATCATCAATTCAAACATATCTAAGAAATTTTCTAGAAATATAAGGGGACAAGCTATTATGCATTAAGAAATATTTTGAAGATATAAAATATGCAAGAAAATTCTTGCGTTAGAAGTGGTATAAGATTATCCCCTTGATGTTCTCCCTCTTCTTTTTCCCCTTTTCTCTTGTCTTTGGTACCTCTCTCTTTTCTCCCCGTAACTTTTAATTTTTTGAGTTGTGGAATTAGGGTGGGGGAGTGGTAATACCCCGTATTTTTATGCTATATTAATTTAGGGATTTATTAAATTTAATATGAGTTAATTATTTAATGAAAATCCGGAAATTAATTATGTTATAATTATTAACGTGACGAGAGTTAGTAATTATGGGAAATTTGTTGAATATTACTAATGAGCAAAGTAATATATATGATATTGGTTATATTGAATGTCATGAGTGAATTAAATGACAATTTCGAAAATTTAAGTCGGGACGTGCTCGTGTCGCGTCAGGACTAAATTTTGATAAATAAAAAAAGTGAATATTTTATAAGTTATTCGTATGGTCGTTTTGAGTGCGCCAACGCGTCCGAAAGGGTCGAGACAGTCAGAAAAGTGTACCCGGGGGTGTAGTTTGGGTCTCGGGGCGTTTTTAGGCCTAATTAGTAACCCGGGAGGGCATTTTGGTCATTTTACATTTTTGGGTAATTAAACCCACGAAAATTAGAGGGGCTATATCTGATATTGAGGTTGTCACCTTGGGTTAGAATTCCCAAAACCTAGAACGGCCATTATAGAAGAGAGGAGAGAGCTCTCAAGCAATTTCAAGGCTCAAAACTCAACGGTTTGCGCCGCCGCCACCACCAACGCATAGATCGCGAGACGAGAAACGCAACCACACCAAAATCAGCCGTAAACCAGACTTCTGAAAATCCCAGGTAAGTGTTTATCTTGCTTATTTCGTTGGTGGAATTTCCATATTAGTTTAGGAATGATTAGGGATGAAATATATGGAAGAAAACCCAAATTATGATAGGAATTCGCATGTAGTAAAGACTTAAACCTTATTCTGGAAGTCTTTTATGATGAAGAAGAATAATCCACGAAATTTTGGTGTAAATAAGAAAGAAATTCTGGAATAAAACAGATTAGAATCATGATTTAGATATTTTTAGGGTTCTTGAGTTTTAAATGAATTTCGGTATGATTAATCCATGTGTAGTGACATAAATTGACATGCTTTACGTAGAATGTGTATCATATCATGTTAGGATGTTAGTGGTAGAATTTTTGAGACGTTTGGGATCAAAAAATATGAATTTGGATGAAGAAAGATAGTAGAACTTGTAACTGCAATTCTACAGAAATCAAAATACGTGCTTAATTGATCGATCGAGACTAGAGCTTCGATCGATCGAAGGTTCGATCGATTGAGCCCCAGACCTCGATCGATCGACCCCTCCTGGCAGGCTCCTATTTCCTTTTTAAATGAGTTAAATTCAAATTATTGTGAGATAATTCTTGGGCATCCTTAATAAAATGTTTTGGGAGATAGGGAAGACCAGTAAGACATGTGAATAGATTTTGGGACCCTTGATGACGGGCAAAGATTGTATTTTGGGATAATTACATAAGGGTCGGTGAAATTATGATTTAAAGAGAGAGACACGTAAGAGAGTTACTTTCGGACAAATGTGTATACCTACTGAATTTTATAATTGGGAGGATAGAATCCATGAAGCGTTATGTAGTAAGTAGAAAAGTTCCTCAAATTAAAGTAAGATGTGAATGGTTATACGTGATAACTATATAATGTGAAATAAATGCGAATGACGTAATTATGGGAATTGAGAATTTACCCATTATTGATATGGTAATATTAGTATAGTTATATGATTGTGTATGCATATACTATCTATGTGTGAAAATCATGCCCACGCTACTTGCTATCCCTGAGGTTTCCGCGCTGGGACAGTCTTATTTCGATGGGACCTTTATGGGGGATATTGACTTGTACCCTAGAAGATAGATATCCTTGGTACAGGCTATCGGAATGATAGTTCAGACGGTCCTAAGAGACGCAGGCATGTGCCATCCTCTTAGAGACATGGAATCTATTCTTCGCCTCATCTTATTTGTGTATAGATATCCTTGGTACAGGCTATCACAGTGATAGTTCAGACGGTCCTACGAGACTTGGAATCTATACTTCGCCTCAATATTGTTTGAGTATGTGTTAATACAATTCGAGAGTGATTCCGAATTTATATTCCCCTTAATGTGAGTGATATGGGGTTTGGATAGTAGAGTATGCTTGCACCATAGTTATTATTTGGGGTGCTGTTATAATATATATATTTTCGAGTAGTTAATATATATATATGAAATTCTAAAATCTGGAACTGCCTACTGTGATTTGATATGTAGGACATGGTTGATGACTCAAAGTGTAAATACTTGTTTTGAGAAAGTATAATATGAAATTGGAAAACTTTATTGATTAATAAAGTCAAAATGAGAACTTGGGTTACTAATTGAAATATTCTTTTCAAACAATGGAATCGTTAAATTTTGAATCTTACGAGTAATCTAAGATAAGTTAAATCATTGGGAAGAGTAGTGCGATAAATGATAAGACAAACCGTTGGGAAGGTTAGTGCGATAGGTGTGCACATTAGAAGAGAGGTGAGAATTTCTCAAGGGATTGTCGCACTAATATGTTGTTGCATTGGTCTGTATCAATTTAAATACTTGCTAAACAATTTTTAAATCAAATACACTATCGGGCTCTGACCCGTTTATCTCTCTCTCTCTCTCTCTCTCTCTTTGGTATATATATGTATGTATTACAGGTGCCCAGCCACATGGGCGTCTTGCTTAGGATCCTTTGAAAGGAACGTGCTGCAGCTTAGGTGGGAGTTGCAGGCCACTCACATAGACGACTTCGTTTACTTGATTCCACTTCTATCATACTCATTTATTGGGCATGTGTCGCCCTTTCCACTATTTATCTGTTTTATTGGGACATTTGTATTTCAGTTATTCCTAGTACTGTTACTATGGGATTTATTTCGGTATGGATGTTTTACTTTAAGTTTTAAATGTTCGGACTTTGAATGTTGAATGTTTATAGTAATTGGATTATGTTCCAGGTTAATTGTTCTATGATTCTTACTTATTGAAAATGTTGTTAATAACTAAATAAATAATTTTCATTTAAAAAAATAAAATTGGTCAGAAATGTTGAAAAAATGGTTTTGACACTTAGCTTAATTAATTAGGGTGTTAATTTGGAAAAGTTTATTTTTACGACAGTGATGCTAAGAATGAACCAACTGTTCACCTTGATTTTAATTTAATAAAGGAGTGATCGCCCGGTTTTTAATTAGGCGGGGTGTCACAGGTGGTATCAGAGCATCAGGTTCTAGTGTCCTTTAGGATATGTGCGGCTTATTATGCTTTCAGCGTTACGTTCTTTGATATAGAGCCCTAAATACTAGGATTGTTGTGTTCATCTCTATACATTGGGAATTCGTGCTTCTGCGATTTGTTTATTTGAATGATGAACTCATCCAAATGTATTTAAATTTTCAGATGGACCGTCAAGAAAAACTAGCTAAAACGGCTAAGGGAGTCAACGGGCAAGATCGACTCACACCTCAGGTATCCCCAGAGAGAATATCAACCGCCGAGTTAGCAGGTATCGTGGCACAAGCAGTTACCACTGCAGTTTTACAATACCAAGAACGCAGCATACAACTTAAAGGAGGCAAAAGACCTAGAGAGGTTAGCCAAATGCATGTGAATAAATCTGACAAATGTGCGAAGACCCCGAAATTTCGACAACAGACTACCCAAGACCGAGTCAGTTCTAGTCAACAACGTGGTAAAATGAAGCAGTTTTGAAAGAGAAATAAAGTCCCAAGTCAGCAAGGCCGACACCGACAGCAGCAGGGTCAGAGGGGGAGAAACTTCAATGGCCGATGTTTCGTGTGTGGCACGCATGGCCATAAATGCCAGGATTGCCCAGAGGGTGTTAGGGCCCCACAGCAGCAGGGTGCCCGTAATGATCCACAGGGGCCACTTTTTCCAACCGCTCTCCCAGCACCAACTCAGGTACTAGCCCTACAAACTTTTCCAGTAGCTCCAGTGCAGCAGGGGCAATCACAGTACAGACATATCTATAATGTCCACCAGGTAGCCGCCCCACAGGCACCAACCGCGATTTGGGGTACGTTTTCCTATCCATGGGACTTTGGGTCAAACTTTGTTTGTTACTGGGACAACGCATTGTTTTATAGCTACACATTATGCGAAGACCTTAGGATTATTAACCACAGTAGAGAGCACTGTAGCGTAGGTAGACTCACCACTGGGGAATGGTTCACTCTTCTTTATATGCCGGGAAGTGGGGGTAGAGATTGGTAGTTTGGTATTACCTGCAGACATGTTAGTCTTAGATGTGCATGAGCATGATGTTATTATTGGTATGGATTGGCTCGCCGCTTATAGAGCCATGATTTATTGCTTCGGTGGGAGCATTGTTTTTGCCATTCCGGGGCAAGAAATGTTTGTAGTGGCGATGCCTCGCCCAAAGGGAGGTTCGACCACTCATTTGTATTATATAGAGGAGGATACCTCTAAGGAGGTTGTGTTTCCGTTAGACTCGATTCCAGTTGTTCGTGAGTATTCCGATGTGTTTCAGGAAATACCAGGCCTACCCCTCAGGCGAGAGATAGACTTTGTTATAGATTTATTGCCAGATACGAGACCTATAGCACGCGCTCCATACCGTATGGCTCCGGCGGAGATGCGAGAGTTACGAGATCAGATAGAGCAGCTGTTAGGTCAGGGCTTCATTCGCAGGAATACCTCACCTTAGGGCGCTCCAGTTCTGTTTGTGAAGAAGAGAGATGGTTCACTGAGGTTGTGTGTGGACTACCGGGAGTTGAACAAGGTCACGATACAGAATAAGTATCCGTTGCCTCAAATCGATGATCTGTTCGACCAACTGAGGGGAGCGACTTTCTTTTCGAAGATAGATCTGAGGTCGGGGTACCATCAGCTACGTATTAGAGAGCAGGATGTTTCAAAGACTGCCTTATTAATGAGATATGGGTCTTACGAGTTTGGAGTGATGCCATTTTGTCTGACAAATGCTCCAGCCGTATTCATGGACTTAATGAACCGAGTATTCAGAGAGTTCTTGGATCAGTTTATCATCGTCTTCATAGATGACATTTTGATATATTCACACTCCGAGGAGGAGCATGCCGAGCACTTGAGGCAGGTTCTTCAGACTTTACGAGAGCATCAGTTGTATGCTAAGTACGAGAAGTGTAGTTTCTGGTTGCAAGAAGTACAGTTCTTGGGGCATGTTGTTTCTGAGTAGGGGATAGCAGTCGACCCGAGTAAAGTGTCAGCGATGAGGGAATGGGGACAGCCCACGACACCGACGGAAGTGCGTAGTTTCTTGGGGTTAGCCGGATACTACAGGAGATTCATTCGGGGATTCTCCAAAATAGCGGGTCCATTGACGAACCTGACTCGCAAAGGGGTACCATATGTTTGGGATGACGCTTGTCAGTTGGCTTTCGACGATCTGAAAGACAAGCTTACTTCAGCGCCAGTCCTTGCTTTATCGAAGCCGGGTGCGGAGTACCTGGTTTACACCGATGCCTCTTTACGGGGACTTGGGGGAGTACTTCAGCAGGAGGAGAAGGCTATAGCTTTTGCCTCCCGCAAGCTTAAGCCACATGAGAAGAATTACCCCACCCACGACCTGGAGTTAGCAGCGGTCATTTTTGCATTGAGGATATGGAAGCACTACTTATTGGGGGAGAAGTTCCGTTTGTTCACAGACCACAAGTCACTGCAGTACCTATTCACTCAGCGAGAGATGAATATGTGACAACGCAGATGGTTAGAGTTTGTGAAGGACTATCAGTTCGACATACAGTATCATCCGGGGAAGGCCAACGTAGTTGCTGATGTGTTGAGCCGTAGATCGGTAGACGAGGTAGCGAACGTCTGGAAAGCAAAGTGGAAGGAGTTAGGCCACCAGGACGCAGTAGCCCGTTCCTTCATATCTGTTATGTCAGTTACACCCGAGATTGATATGAGGGTAATACAGGCCCAAACCACAGACCCATTTTGCCAGGAGTAGATTGTACGACTTTTAGCTGAGGGTGCTGAGTCCTACTCTGTTAGTTCTAATGGGGGTTTGAGGTTTAATGGGAGATTGGTGGTTCCAGGAGGAGCAGAATTACGTCATGCAGTGATGACCCAGTCTCATAGGTCCCGATTTGCAGTACATCCTGGAGGAAATAAGATGTACTAGGATATGAAGAGGCAATACTGGTGGAGTGGGATGAAGAAGGACATTGCTGAGTTCGTGTCCAAGTGTTCTACCTGCCAGCTGGTGAAGGTGGACCATCAGAAACCATCAGGATTGTTTCAGCCATTGGAAGTACCCACGTGGAAGTGGGAGAGTATTTCCATGGATTTTATTACAAGGTTGCCTACATCACAGCGGGGCCACGATTCTATCTGGGTGATAGTAGACCGTTTGACCAAGGTGGCTCATTTTCTACCGGTGCGGATAGACTATACCACGGGTCAGTATGCTCAGTTGTTCATTGCTGAGGTTGTCAGATTAAATGGGATGCCCTTAAATATTGTGTCGGATAGGGACAAGATTTTCGTGTCACGTTTCTGGGAAAGCTTTCAGGAGGCTATGGGTATTGAGTTGAGGTTGAGTTCATCTTACCACCCATAGACAGATGGATAGACAGAGCGTACTAATCAGATGTTAGAGGATATGCTACGCATGTGTGTTCTTGATTTTGGAGGAGGTTGGGAGCCACATCTTCCACTGGTAGAGTTTGCTTATAATAACTCTTATCAGTTTACGATTGGTATGGCTCCATTTGAGGCTTTGTATGGCAGGCCTTGTCGTTCTCCAACTTGTTGGCTCGAGGTGGGGGATAACAAGTTGTTAGGACCAGAGGTGATTCAGGAAACCTCCGCGAGGATTGAGATGATTAGGAGTCGCATTCGAGTAGCCCAGGACAGGCAGAAGAGCTACGCCGATGCGAAACGGTTCTTTCGGGAGTTTAGTGTGGGGGACCAAGTGTTATTGCGTGTATCTCCTATGAAGGGAGTGATGAGGTTCGGGAAGAAGGGGAAGTTGGCTCTGAGGTATGTGGGACCATTTCCCATCATCGAGAGGATTGGGCCGGTTGCATACAGGTTGAACTGCGAGAGCATTTACATCGCATTCACGATGTATTCCACATCTCGTTGTTGAGACGGTATCTTCGGGATGATATGGCCCATACTCACATCGCGATAGATGAGATAGACTTACAGCCTGAAAGCTCTTACGAGGAGAGACCGGTGGCTATCCTAGACTATAGTGAGAGGAGATTGAGGTCAAAGATAGTTCCACTTGTACGGGTCCAGTGAGAGCACCAGAATGTGGAGGAATCCACTTGGGAGCGCGAGACAGATATGCGCGAGAGATATCCGGACTTGTTCATAATAGGTATGCCTTATTTTCCGAATTTCGAGATGAAATTCCGTTATTAGGGGGGAAGTATGTAATACCCTGTATTTTTATGCTATATTAATTTAGGGATTTATTAAATTTAATATGAGTTAATTATTTAATAAAAATCCGGAAATTAATTATGTTATAATTATTAACGTGACGAGAGTTAGTAATTATGGGAAATTTGTTGAATATTACTAATGAGCAAAGTAATATATATGATATTGGTTATATTGAATGTCATGAGTGAATTAAATGACAATTTCGAAAATTTAAGTCGGGACGTGCTCGTGTCGCGTCAGGACTAAATTTTGATAAATAAAAAAAGTGAATATTTTATAAGTTGTCCGTATGGTCGTTTTGAGTGCGCCAACGCGTCCGAAAGGGTTGAGATAGTCAGAAAAGTGTACCCGAGGGTGTAGTTTGGGTCTCGGGGCATTTTTAGGCCTAATTAGTAACCCGGGAGGGCATTTTGGTCATTTTACATTTTTGGGTAATTAAACCCACGAAAATTAGAGGGGCTATATCTGATATTGAGGTTGTCACCTAGGGTTAGAATTCCCAAAACCTAGAACGGCCATTGGAGAAGAGAGGAGAGAGCTCTCAAGCAATTTCAAGGCTCAAAACTCAACGGTTTGCGCCGCCGCCACCACCAACGCGTAGATCGCGAGACGAGGAACGCAACCACACCAAAATCAGCCGTAAACCAGACTTCTAAAAATCCCAGGCAAGTGTTTATCTTGCTTATTTCGTTGGTGCAATTTCCATATTAGTTTAGGAATGATTAGGGATGAAATATATGGAAGAAAACCCAAATTGTGGTAGGAATTTGCATGTAGTAAAGACTTAAACCTTATTCTGGAAGTCTTTTATGATGAAGAAGAATAATCCACGAAATTTTGGTGTAAATAAGAAAGAAATTCTGGGATAAAACAGATTAGAATCATGATTTAGAGATTTTTAGGGTTCTTGAGTTTTAAATGAATTTCGGTATGATTAATCCATGTGTAGTGACATAAACTGACATGCTTTACGTAGAATGTGTATCATATCATGTTAGGATGTTAGTGGTAGAATTTTTGAGACGTTTGGGATCGGAAAATATGGATTTGGATGAAGAAAGATAGTAGAACCCGTAACTTCAATTCTGCAGAAATCAAAATACCTGCTTAATCGATCGATCGAGCCTAGAGCTTCGATCGATCGAAGGTTCGATCGATCGAGCCCCAGACCTCGATCGATCGACCCCACCTGGCAGGCTCCTATTTCCTTTTTAAATGAGTTAAATTCAAATTATTGTGAAATAATTCTTGGGCATCCTTAATAAAATGTTTTGGGAGATAGGGAAGACCAGTAGGACATGTGAATAGATTTTGGGACCCTTGATGACGGGCAAAGATTGTATTTTGGGATAATTACATAAGGGTCGGTGAAATTATGATTTAAAGAGAGAGACACGTAAGAGAGTTACTTTAGGACAAATGTGTATACCTACTGAATTTTATAATTGGGAGGATAAATCCATAAAGCTTTATGTAGTAAGTAGAAAAGTTCCTCAAATTAAAGTAAGATGTGAATGGTTATACGTGATAACTATATAATGTGAAATAAATGCGAATGACGTAATTATGGGAATTGAGAATTTACCCATTATTGATATGGTAATATTAGTATAGTTATATGATTGTGTATGCATATACTATCTATGTGTGAAAATCATGCCCACGCTACTTGCTATCCCTGAGGTTTCCGCGCCGGGACAGTCTTATTTCGATGGGACCTTTATGGGGGATATTGACTTGTACCCTAGAAGATAGATATCCTTGGTACAGGCTATCGGAATGATATTTCAGACGGTCCTAAGAGACGCAGGCATGTGCCATCCTCTTAGAGACTTGGAATCTATTCTTCACCTCATCTTGTTTGTGTATAGATATCCTTGGTACAGGCTATCGCAGTGATAGTTCAGACGGTCCTACGAGACTTGGAATCTATACTTCGCCTCAATATTGTTTGAGTATGTGTTAATACAATTCGAGAGTGATTCCGAATTTGTATTCCCCTTAATGTGAGTGATATGGGGTTTGGATAGTAGAGTATGCCCGCACCATAGTTATTATTTGGGGTGTTGTTATGATATATATATTTTCGATTAGTTAATATATATATATGAAATTCTAAAATCTGGAACTGCCTACTATGATTTGATATGTAGGACATGGTTGATGACTCAAAGTGTAAATACTTGTTTTGAGAAAGTATAATATGAAATTGGAAAACTTTATTGATTAATAAAGTCAAAATGAGAACTTGGGTTACTAATTGAAATATTCTTTTCAAACAATGGAATCGTTAAATTTTGAATCTTACGAGTAATCTAAGATAAGTTAAATCATTAGGAAGAGTAGTGCGATAAATGATAAGACAAACCGTTGGTAAGGTTAGTGCGATAGGTGTGCACATTAGAAGAGAGGTGAGAATTTCTCAAGGGAGTGTCGCACTAATATGTTGTTGCATTGGCCTGTATCAATTTAAATACTTGCTAAACAATTTTTAAATCATATACACTATCGGGCTCTGACCCGTTTATATCTCTCTCTCTCTCTCTCTCTCTCTCTCTCTCTTTGGTATATATATGTATGTATTACAGGTGCCCAGCCACATGGGCGTCTTGCTTAGGATCCTTTGAAAGGAACGTGCTGCAGCTTAGGTGGGAGTTGCAGGCCACTCACATAGACGACTTCGTTTACTTGATTCCACATCTATCATACTCATTTATTGGGCATGTGTCGCCCTTTCCACTATTTATCTGTTTTATTGGGACATTTGTATTCCAGTTATTCCTAGTACTGTTACTATGGGATTTATTTGAGTATGGATGTTTTACTTTAAGTTTTAAATGTTGGGACTTTGAATGTTGAATGTTTATAGTAATTGGATTATGTTCCAGGTTAATTGTTGTATGATTCTTACTTATTGAAAATGTTGTTAATAACTAAATAAATAATTTTCCTTTAAAAAAATAAAATTGGTCAGAAATGTTGAAAAAATGGTTTTGACACTTAGCTTAATTAATTAGGGTGTTAATTTGGAAAAGTTTATTTTTACGACAGTGATGCTAAGAATGAACCAACTGTTCACCTTGATTTTAATTTAATAAAGGAGTGATCGCCCGGTATTTAATTAGGCGGGGTGTCACACCCCCCACTTAACCTCTAATCAAAACACTAATCCCGAGTTGGACCCTTGACCCAACTTTTGGACCCCCAAATGGACCCAAATCCCTTTGTTAATTGGCCCCAAACTCTCCCAACCCATATAGTATTGACCCAAGGCCATTTTTAATGACTTAAACCTTCTAAACTAGCCCATATAAGTTGTAAAATAGGTTCCGAATTGTAGAAGTCAATATTTGTCACTTTTAATTTAAATCACACATACCTTACACATTTTCCTTTTTACAAAAAAAAAAGCAACTATCATAATTATGCATAAGAATGAATCATACACAAGCATATTAAATAAAATAAGATTTGTCACTTAACATCTCCGAATAGAAAAATATTTATTTAGATTAAATTTCGAGATTAATTAGTCATTCCCAAATAATATTCTTTAATGGTTTAGAAAAAATGCGAGGTATTACACCATAAAACAATATTTTTGCATTGAACAATATAACAAAATTAGAAATTGAAAATAGAAAAGAGAATGACAACAATAGTGAGACTGATAAACAAAAATATAAGAACAGTCTAAATGGGTGAAATAAAAACTAATTAACAAAGAGTTTATCTAATAACTGGAATTACAAATATCATAATAGTATTAGGAAAACAAAAAAAAATACAAAGTGATTGTTCAAATAAAATATCATAACTAAATTTATAATCTAAAACTAAAGTGTGTCATCCACAGTAGCTCTATCAATGTGTCACCCACGCCACTTTATCCAGCATAACCACGTCATCAACGCATCTGTAGACCCTTAAGAATTTAAAATTCGATTTAATGTCAAAAATTAGAACTGAAATAACAAAAAAAGTAGGAGAAATTATAGCAAAAATAAACCTACCAATTAAACCACGGGACCTTTAGTTTAAAGTCCTAAGTTTTTAATTTTTTTCTGATCCACTCCTATGCCATTTTATAATTAGTTAGAGTTCCTACTGTTTAAAATTATTAGTGTCATTTTACTAATTACAGAGACATTTTACCAACAATGTAGAGATATATTAACTATATTGGGACTTAGAACAAAAGTTAAAATGACATAGGACTAAAGATCAATAAATTAAAAAAAAAAAAATAGGACCATCAATTAAATATCTATTAAACCACCACCCAATAAGACGACTGGTAAATATAAAAACAAATCAACCACAAAACACTGGTGTAAATACACAAATTAACAAACATGAAGAGAGGGTAATACAAATAGGAAAACATATTTATATTAATATAATTTTTGTCAACAATCAAACATAGCTATTTTGTTACGTAAAAATGAAAAGATTAATATAACAATTAGTTTTTAACCATGAATAAAAACAAACAGAACCAGCATTCGGAAACAAAATTATTAATTAGCAAAAACTAAAGCTAAAAGTTCACACATATGTGAAATTTGATTGATAATGAAAATGAGTTTGAGAGAGCAAAATGGGTACCTACTATTCGAACATGGTTTAAATAAAACCCACTCGACCTCATATCAGACACCACGTTTTTCTTGCAAAGAGGGGATTGGAAACGAACAACTTTAGTTGTGGAGATTGAAAGCTACCAAATAGTAATAAAAGGGGTCCATATGATCGAGATAGAGAGAAGATATGAAGGGATCATATTTAAGAAAAAAGGGGAAAGACAACAAATTTATGTTTAGGAGGGAGAGTAAACTGTAACACCTCGCAATTTCTGGGCTTTTTCTTTTAATTAATTAATTCAGTAATTGTTAAATTACTAGTGTCGTAAATTGATAAGAATTAATTAATTAGTGTTATTTAAAAAGTGAGTGAATTTAAATTAGTTAATGGGTGCAAGTTAACTTTTAAAAATAATTATTCGGATGGCGATTTTGAGCGCACGGTTGAGTCCGGTAGGATCGAAATAGTCCGAAATGAGTGGCCATAGGTATATATTAGGTTTCGAAACTTTTCTAGACACATTTGACTCCCAAATAAGTGTTTGGGCCCTTTTTAGAAGGCCCATAAGCCCAAAAAAAGGATTAGAGTTAATAACCCTAACTGTAAAAGGGTGAGGGAACTTTAATTCATTTTTTTAGAAGACTAAATTGAGGAGAGCCAAAGAAGAGAGCAACTAGAGGAGATTTTGGGAGATTAATTTAAGAACAAGAGAGGAGACCCTTGAATCAACCCATCATATTCATTAAAGGATTTGATTCTATAAACCCTAAGGCAAGTGGTTTAACTTGAATTTGATTAATTGCATTTTCCTATTCATATTATGGAAGGTGAATTGATTAATATGTTAGGGTTAGTTCTACATTTGATAATTTCGGGATTTTATGATTTTGATTTAAAATCTATAGAGATGATAAGAATATGTGGATTTTGATTCCCCAATTTGTGTAGATGATGTAGTTATAGTGATATAATCAAATGAGTGGATTTAGGATGAATCTTGGAATGTTTTAGGGGTAAAATCTGTACAGAAATGAAGGTCTTAACTCTTTAATGGAGGACTAGGTTTTCTGGGTAAAAATGGAGGAGAGAGAACACTAGGGTCGTTCGAACAACCTGGTGTCTCATTCAAACGATAGCCAGAGTCTTTCGAACGACATGGCTTGTTTCATGAACGACATAGTTAATTCTGACACATTTCATCCCTCCCTAATTTAGACCTGATTGTTAATTTGTGATGAATTATTCCTGTTTTGGATGAATCTGAATTTGGGGGTTATACTTTAGGGTTTGAATCAGTAGAAATTTATCCATGAATTAGTAGAGGATAAATCCAAATAGAGAATTAATATTTATGTTGAGTAATTGGAAACCTTGTAAATTAAGTGGGTAAACTTAATTGAAAGAAATTGAATAATGAATTAGAAATTTTGAATTTCTAGCCAAGAGAGATAGTCCGAGTATATGTGGTTCAGTGACACCAAGATAATGAAATTAATTAGTGTATGATTAATTGAAATTTGGGTTGGATTATAGACTCAAGTGTGTTAGGATAGTGTTACGGATATAGTACACGGTTAGCCTGAATTTGATATATATATATGCAGTGATGTGTAGTATATATATATATATATATATATATATATATATATATATATATATATATATATATATATATATATATATATATATGATTTATAAATATTTGTGTGTATAATCTTTATAGGAAAGCATACCCACTCTAGTGCTATCATGGGAGGTTGTGCGATGTGGGTGAATCCCCTAGCTAGAGAATGCATGGCGAGTATAATCCCCAGGTCATTGCGTTCGAAATCAAGAATGAGATACTATGGGTATGATTCGATTTATTTCCGGAGGAAACTATGGCCACCTCCAATACGTTTGTGATTTGTTGTTTTTCTGATTCGGGGAGTGTATCGTGAGGATAGTTATATATCTACGACATGTATGTGTGAATGTTGTAGTATGATTACGTATATATGGTACATTTATTTTATATACGGGTAAATACATGATGAGAATCGTATTAAATATATAACTTGTGAGATTGTTATATGGTATCAAATGAGAATTGATTTAAATAAGTTAGTATGATTAATAACTTATAACTCGTATACTAAACTCACTCGGGATAGAGTAGTGGGAAGAGTAGGATATATATATATATATATATATATTACGGGGTAGATAGTGAGATGGGTTGTGTATAGGTACGTTAGGCGTGCACATTAATCGAGGGGTGAGGTGTCCTTAAGAGAGTGTGCGGCACTAACTTAAATATGAAGAGCATTCATGCATTTTAATTTACTTCAATTAAATTCACTTCCAAAATATTTTCAAATGTTTTGGGTTCTAACCCTTGCTATAAAGTATTTTCAAAACTTTTTAGGTGTCCTACCACAGAGGCGCCATGCTTGATCTTCATGCAGGGTACGTAGCTGTGGTACATGTGAGTGCTACAGGATATTGCCTTAGACGCCTGTTTCATTCTCTTCTAGATAGGGATGGTCCTAGTTGTACTTTGGGTATGTTGCCCCTGGCTTGTACTCATTACTTTTGGTTTGGCATGTATTCGTTACACTTGGTATACTGTGGACTTTGTTGGTTTTCTTGTATAATTGATGTTATTTGGCTAACACTCTTAGATATTTGTGGCATGATTAGATTCTCTTATATTGTGTTGGTTTTTGAATATCTATTATACTTGTTGGTTTTGGATAAAGTCATAAGAAAAAATATGGCATCGGCTTAATTAAAGATTAGGTGGTTAGTAATTAATCATGTTACGACGGTGATGCTAAGAATGAACCATATGTATATCCTAATTTAATTAGAGAAAGGCTTGATCAACCGAAATTAATTAAGCGGGGTGTCACATAAAGAGTGAGAGTTAGAGAGAGAATATGTTGAGTAAATGTTAGAACATTGAAAATGAAGTACACGTGTCAATCGTCTAAGAGGAGACACCAGATTTATATTTAAACTAGTTATAAACCCGCGCGATGCGCAGGCGAAACGATTGTGTACACGTGGTTAAAAATATACATTTTTTTTGAAAAAAAAGTTACCATTTCAATGGCAAAGTAGTATACTCTTAAGTTTTAATATTTTCTTTAATATACATACTAAGTTTCACATGATGATGAAAGTGAATCCATAAGTGATCCCATCAACAATTGTCAATAAATCTAGAATCCATTAAAGTCACATGAAATAGATAGGCTTGTGTTTAGATTAAAAACTTTTGTTATACATTACAAAATTTACATATCCATACAAAATTTTAATACAATAAATAAGACCGGGTATACGCTATAAAATTTATATGCGCATACAAAATTTCAATTTGATGATAATTTTTTTCTTTAATTTTAATACTCAATGACCACAATTAAAGCAGTGTAAAAATCCAAATAATTAAAAAAAATAAAGGAACAAAGGAAAGCTGAATAATATTATAAAAGGTTTGAAAATTTTCTCCAAAAAAACAGATTTTATATAACAAAATAGATTTCCAATTAAAAATATGTTTCTAATAAAAAGCAAAAAAAAATCGATAATTACCGAAAATCTGAAAAATATAAAAAAATATTAAAAAATCAAAATCTGAAAAACACATATAAAATTGGAAAAATATCAATAAACAAGAAAAATATTTTTATGAAATCAACAAAAATCTGAATAAAACTAAAACCTTTATAAATATATGCAAAAATTTGAATAAAACTATTACAAAAAAAATATTTTTCACTTGAAGTTTATATATATTAAATGAAATGAAGTAAATAGATTTATATTAAAGACATGGTAATAGATATGTGTTACTACAAATTATTATTTGCATATCACTTGGGAACTGGAAATGCATTGTCTACGTTGTAAAATTTACAGATGTACGACTCCAAGTCAAGATCTTGTTACAAAATTTTCATGAGATGTGACCGACCGAACTTGTCATTTACACGAATAATAGATGCTTGAACTGATACAATCTTGACCTGTAAAAGTAATTTAAGGTAAGATATTTTTTTTAAATAATAATATAAAATATTGAATATTAAGCAACAATACCTCTTCCTCTAATGTTGGGAGCATTTTTTTAATAGAGAAAATATTATACATATTAGTGATCTCCGAACTTTATGTCAAATTTTAAGTTGACCTTAGTTGCTCAATTTATTGAAATTGCGAAGGATTTGAGCTTTCCGATATGAAGTGTATAGAGAATAAAGATATTTAGTGAATATATTTACATTTGTATTTAAAAATTTAAATTTTTACTTGTCTATTAACGCCCGAACCTCTTGTATTGTGATTTTTGTGTAGGTTTTTATTTCATTTGTGGATAAAATATATATATCTGCCCTAACAAAAAAATTATGAAAGGATACGAAGAAATTTTATTTGAGTTTAAATAGTTATGTACCTCTGAACAATTTGACATTGAGTGACGTAATGACAATTGTTATCGAAAATTGTCCAACATGTTGATCATTGAGCTTGAGTGCTGAATTTACCCAAAAAGTTATTTTGAGCTTGTTGTTGCTGTATTGTATATAATTTGCATTAAATATGTGTTGTAAAATTTTTGACTGTGTAAAATAAGGAAATAAACATAATAATTAAAGTTAATAATTTATTACCTTGGATCCGAAATTTGAACGCCTAATTTCTCAACATTATTTCCACTGAGATTCATATGTTCGCGTTCGCTTCTTCCGCTAAGAACACCACATACATCTGGATGTAACAATTATTTAATTGTATATGATGTTTTTTTTTCAATTAATAATAAGTTTATAAAATATATGAATATGGCTAAGATTTTACCTGTTAGCTTATCCTTGTTAACGACTATGTCTTTCATTGAGTCGTAGTCAATGAATTCAAATTTATGTAACGAAATATTATGTATTCCATCCTTCAATTCTTCCACAGATGTGCCGGGCTTGAAGTTTAATACACATGAATGTGTAACCGGTTTGTATCCTCTATTGTTAGCATCCACCTTGAAATTGAATATTTTATATATGTTTCTCTATGCAATCAATGGAGCATATTCAACCACTTCGTTTTTCCAAATAATTGCGTGAATGTGGTCGTCCAATTAACATTGTAGAAATATAGGATACTAAATTTTAAGTAGATTCGGTATATAATTCACAATAATGAAATTCGTGAAGAAGAATTTTATATATTCCTAGAGTAAAAGCATTATTTACATACATTAAACAAAAAATATTTCATATATGCACATATTCATAAAGTCAATTTATTATCCCCTTATAATTAATGGCCCCTTTAATTGATGAACGTTGAAAGGTAAAAACACATTCATAATAGTTAATTGGCAAAGCATTGACGTGAAAATAGAACTCAACAACCCTAGCAGATGAAATTGAAACGTTTCAAAGCATTACAGATAATGCAAATACATATGAATGTGTATTTGCATGATATAAATTTGACCGTTTTGAAGTCTAATTTATTGAACGTAATGGTGGCATGTTAGGGTGAATTAGCTGTTGAATAGTTTTTAAATCAGAATTAGCAACAACTATATTCCAGTTTAAATGTTCCCAAGCTAATACAATAGCTTACTCCTAAATTATTAGGGTGAGCATCCATTTTTGATGCAGTTAAAGTTCGTGTTTTTAAGAAAAAATAGTCAAAACTGTGGAAGTTTTTTGACCTTTTTGTTTAATAATAATTGAAAGAAAATAGAAAATAGAACATTGAGAAGAAGACTGAATGAAAAAGGAAAAAAATTGCCAAAAAAAATCTTTGTATTTCTTTACATCGATACTTATCACAATTGAGTGTTACAATAGAATGGCTTGAAATCCATGTTGATTAAGTACCTAACTAAATGACAGGTAAGACATTAAACAGGTAAGTAACCCACTACAACAACATCTAACTACTTATGACATTAGAAACTAACCAACCAATAGCTTATGTTTCCATTTCAATCCTTGACGGCTCATGCACGTACTAATAACCCCCCCTCTGCCAAGTAAATTCTTATCCTCAAGTATTAAATTGAGGAAAGTTACTAGTAATGAAGTACCAATATTCCCATCAGGCATCCTCTGCAATAGAGGTGGACCAATGATTCGAGATTTGAGGTATGAGCATCCTGACCAATATAGACACTGGTTCGATATGAAATTTGTCGTTATTTTCCCACCAAAGGCAGATGAGAAGACACATTAGTTTCTTGTCCTACTTTCTTCTTAAGTTGCAAAGCGTGGAATACATGATGAACCCTTGAAGTTGTTTAATAAATTAAGTGTACAAACATTGCAGATATACTGTATACAGACATTGGTACTGATTGAAGTCGTTACGGTGTTAAATTTTTGTTTATATTATTAATAGTAATGATTTTATGCTTGTTAACATTAGGTAGTTTGAGGATGATTTATTCATGTTAAATATGGTAGAGTCTATGATAGAATGTCGGGTCTGATGTCATTACACATATCCTTAAGTCATTAATTTCTTAGGAAATAAAGAAGTGACAAAATAAATATATTAAAAGTAGTCATTAATTTATATCCTACTAACTGTGAACATATCGGCTAATCATTTGTTAGAATTGAATAAACTATATAATATAAGTTACATCATGATTTGATAAGACACCAGTTTCTGATTAATTTCTTAGTAAATAAATAAGGTACATGATTGATTAAGAATACATGATGAACCCTTGAAGTTGAGGGATAAGTTAAGTGTACAAACATTGTCGATACACAATATACAAACAATGGTACTACTTGTCTTCCTCCTAAAAATAGTAAATTGAAGCGAAGCATAGAAGCTTAAGAGGGGATCCCTTAGAACTAGTATTATATACCTATTTTAGTTAAGCCGGGAAAGAGAAAAGTAAAGAAGTTGTCTTAGTCCTAGTAGATTGTCAATATTAGTTAATAGCTCAACGTAGTGGATTAAACCTTCCTTCGCTTCATAAATGCTTCACTAGCCAGCTAGAGAAGAGTTGGAAGGGCAAAAGGTCTCGACTGGGGAATACTCGGTCCTAAAGTCAGGAAGACCTAAGTCAGATATTAGCTCTTTAGCTTTCGGATAATTTTCTGCTATGTGTGTAGAATAAAAATTTATGTTAGGTTCTTAATAGAAATCAACGACCTTTTCTTCGTTTTCCATTTTTTAATAGGCAAATTACTTATTAATAAGATAAGCGAGGCGCACATTCTCTTGTCTTAAGTTTGTACAAGGAGTGGATAGGTTTGTCCATTGTTCTAGTAATTTTTGAATTTGATGTAGTTCAATTTGGCGTTCACACTCATGTTCCTAAGAACTTTAAAAGTCATATGTTTGTAAAATAGTCCCATAAAAGGTAGAATTATGTCTTTCTTGTCAAAGATTCGTGAAAATATCAGAAAGCACAATCTAGTTTAAGCCATTTCCATCTAAAAACCTTCGGAGAGTATAATAAAAAAAAACTTTATGGAATATGGATGAGTAGATCTTTGTGACCAAAGAAAATCAACTTGTATAAAGTTATAATTTGTTCTTTTAATGACGAACACGTCTCAATATCCATAAACGATCGAAATTGCCTTTTGAATTCCGTAGGGGGGTTGTTTTGGAGTCTCTTAAAATAATTAGATTATAAAACAATCATTCATTTATCTCCTATTAACTATGAACATATCAGTTATTCATTTGTTATAATTGAATAAACTATATAATAGAAGTTACATTATGATTTTATAAGACAGTAGTTTCTGATTAAATTCATTGTAAATAAATAAGGTACATGATTGATTACTTAATTAGAATATATTTATTTTGTAGGAGTGTGAATGAAAATGATATATAGTATAAATAAATTTAGGAAAAACATAGTTAGTAATGCATACCTTTTCATCTAGAAGAACGCAATCCATATATATAAGCTCTTTGTTCTTCTTAAAATTGAAGACATCCCACTTTCTTATTACTCGTACAATGATTGCACAGATTTTTGATTCACTGGCTAAGTGTGACACCAATGCATGACAATCATTCATATTGTATCTACATTCAAATTATGAAAATACATTAAGGGTCCAAGTAATTGTGTAATGGTCATGTCTTTATTAATAGCATGAGATTAGAATGTAAATGCTAATGCCCGTAAGAATAGTAATATTTATTTACCGAGTTGTAAATCTTGGAATATCTCGTTGAACACGATATTATTAATATAATTTTGAGGGATGGAATCATCATTTGTTATTAGTATTTTTAAACCAGACCTTGATTTGACTCTTAACACAGCTATGTAGAGTTGTCCATGTAAAAATACTGGTTGGAGCAAGTAAATTCCAACGTTGGACAAATTTTGTCCTTGACTCTTGTTTATAGTCATAGCAAAACATAAACGCAAAGGGAATCATCCCCGCTTTAGTATGAATGACCATTTCTAATCTGTTGACGTCATGACAATTCTTGGAATGATTTTTTTCCCCAATGTGTGACCCTATAAGAACTCTTGCTTCAACAATCCATTCACTCAATTGAGTAATAATTAAGCGTGTTCCATTACAAAGTCCTGCACTTTGATTAATGTTAAGAAATAGTATCACGAGGACTCTAACTTTTAGAAGAAGATTGTGGCTAGGTAATCCAGTGAAATTCAAACTATTTAGAAACTCCACAAGGAGTTGCATCTCTTCGTATGTTGTTTTGGCATATGCCTTACAGAACGAGTCAAAACTTAGGTATATATGTTCCTCTTCTGCAATTTTACTAAGAGCAAAGTGGTTTATATCGTCCACCTCATCGTTAGTTGGTGTTAGAATTATAGATGATCTAAAGTACTCTTCGTTCTTATTATTTTCAACCAAATCAGGGTATGTGGTTTCCATAATTTTTACAACTGGATTATCGGTGGGTTGAATTAGTAGATCATTTGGAATTTCAATCCATGTCTTATCCAAGTCATCATTAAAAGAAGTTGAGCACATGATCCCTCCTCCTATTCCAAGAACCCAATCTGAAAATTCGGATGTGTCTTGTATTCACATTTTTGATTTAGGGCAAAGACTTGACACATTTTCCAAATTGGTGACATGTATATTGAACTCCGAACGATATCATGTTTTATTTCCCTCTAGATAATTGGTAAGGTTTGTCTTAAGTCTCCTTCTAGAAGAGCCATTTTACCGCTAAAAGTTTTATCGTTACAGTTTGGATCGTCGAAGCATGGGATATCACATAGTGTTTTATCAACTGCATTAAATGTATGACGATGATCTATATGAGCTTCATTCCAAACAATTAGTGAAAATTTACGGATGAGTTCAGATAGATTGGTGCCTTGTCTTATATAGCATGTTGATGATTTAGACATGTCAATCAGAATTATGAAACGTGAATGGGCTATTCTTCCGCCCGGTAGCTATAATGATGCAATCCCATAGAAGGCTATAACAAGAACAATCTTACCTTTTGATCTTAATTGGGTAATGATAGTCTTTTATAAATAAGTTTTTCCAATTCCTCCTGCCCCATAAACGAAATATAACTCCCCCTTATGATGATTAACTGAATCAATGACATTGTTATATACTAATAATTGATCTTCATTTAATTTGGCACGTAGTTTTCGTGTTCTGCATCCATTTCATAAATATTGTACGACGTCTCCTCACGAAACAAATGATTTCCCATATCGCTTAACAAAGAAGCATTAGGAAGTGGGAGTGGTGGAAATTTTTTCAGACTTCTATTGTTACGACACATGATTTGTTCAATTTCGTAGAGTGTATAATTTTGGATTTGAGACTCCGTTAAGAGAAATTATGGAAATTAAATTTTTTTCCCCTGCATGTAAAGAACATCCTCAGAAAGAATATGCCAATTTTATTCCCAGAGAGCTAATGGATCAGTTACCTCGTAAAAAATGAGCATTGTTATAAATAACCCGCATAGTTGATTATCGATTGACCAGTTCGAAGCATGAGACTGTGCATCATGCCATTCTTTGTATCCATATAATAGACTTAATGCATAACTTGTTTCCTTTAAGGTCAGATACATAACCCCATTTAATGTTTTTATTTCTTCATAATTGTGGGGTCCTCGGATAATGTTAAGTAGCATTCGCAAGTAAAATCTCTCCCAGAGGCTGGACGTGCATAAACGATCCTACCTATGCAATCTTGTTTTCTCCTTTTTTCCCACTGTTTGTAGTGTGATTGCCTTACCCATTTATTATGGAATTTAGCATACGTAAGTTGACGGGCATTCAAATTTTCAGAATTCATTCTCATCCATTTAGTGAACATTGTTTTATCTGCATCGATCCTATTTACAATATTGTCTAATCTTTCAAAATCCCTAAATGTTACATGTTGATCATCTAGTAAGTGGAACGTTAATCTCTCAACTGCTATGCTATGGTGTTGAATATCGAAATTAAATATCCTCCAAGCTGACTCACACGTAGATATTTACCGACAGTTGGGAAAATATCTAATCTCATCAATAGGTATAAAATCATCCTTGCCCGTTTGGTCGCTCGAAACAACATTTTCTTGTAGCTCAACCCTTGCATTGTTAGCCCCCTAATTGACATACTTAAAGAGATACTTAATCTCTCCAGATTTAGTACACAACTGAACGTTAATATGTGCATCGAATGTAAGAATCAAGTCCTTGTTATGAGGTACAAAAAACATATTATAGATTTTAATATTATTTTTCTCAACAACAACCCCATCATCTCTCCTTCTGTAATTAGGGAAACCTTTTTCATCTAAGGAGGTCTCATTTGTGAATGGATTAAGGAATTTTTTTGAACAAATTCCTTTGGACATACATGATGAGTTACGATTTGCTTTACCACAGGGATCGTGAATCATAAATTGTGAGACAACTTTGAAGCCAATCGGATCATCTTGTTCATTTGGTAGCTCAGCTGAAACAATTGCATCTATTTGCTCCAATGTTCAAGGTTTGTTTTCAGGATGTAGCAATAACATGAAATAAGCATGGGGCAATCTCTTTTTTTGAATTCAATTGTGTAAATAGATTTGAGCAAAACAAAAAGAAATGAAATTAGATTATGTTGTAATTGTGTTAGGAAATAAAGTAAAAAAGAAACTTACCAGCTGAAAGAATGCCAAATCTCCTTTCTTCTATTATATATCTCATGAAATGATCAAGATTGATTTTGAATGATCTAGCGATAATGGCCGGTCATTCATTAGGTTGTTGTTCAGGAATAATTGATAGGAAATTGCTAATTTTTTACCACCTGGGGTCTGCCGTGAATGTGATGAATATGTCTAGATTACTAAACCATCAACAAATTATAATACCCCATATTTTTTAATATTTGGAATTTAATTAATCCAATGATTTTTTGGGTTTAATTTTAAATTATACGTGTGCCGTAATTTGATGAAATTAAATATTTTTGGAGAGATAAGAATTTATTGTTGATGGAATAATCTATGCAAAAATTAGTATACATCGTAACGAGTAATATCGACAAGACTACGTTGGAACTCAACCGAGGGTCGCGTGCAGACTATTTTGAGGTTGAAATAAGATAGTGTTATAGAGTGACCCGGATGATGATTTAGAGGTCATAGTTGGTTCCGAAAGGATCAAAATAATCAAAATAGTATACCAGAGTGTATAGTTTGGGTCCCGGGGTGATTTATTACCAACCTGACAGCGTTTAAGGGCGTTTCAATCATTAGGGAGTTTGTGGTTTAGACAACTCCAAAAATTAAAAGAGAATATCATCCCCTTTGAGTTAGAGGCTTGGGTAAACACAAATTATAGAAGAAGCAGGCCATAAGGGAAGAGGAGAAGAGAGTTTTTGAAGGTGCAACACTTGTTCTCTCCACCAAAGTTGTCAGAATCGTGATCGAAGCGAGGAGGGATCAACTCCATCATCATGAAAATGAAATCGGACCTGCATATCATAAGGCAAGTATTTATCTTTCTTGTTTCTAAAAGGTTATAATACCCATGTAGTATATGGTTTATTATTTGATGATTTTAAATGAGGTTCTTGGAAAAATTGATGATTCAAACACATGATCTTGGGTAGGATTGCATGTAGATTAAACCTATGTATTTGGGTAATATGAAGTTAGAACATATGTGATGATGATAATGGGAGAATTCTAGGTTTTTAATTGAAAGATATGAGGAATAATGAAAACTAAGGTTTTAAGCATTTTTAAAAGAAAATTGGTTCTGGGATTGAATCCTTGATGATTTAATGTTAGATTTATCTTGGAAATCATTCCTATATACATATATTATGTTGAGAAATGTTGGATTGAAATTTGGTTAAGTTTCAGGAAGAATTGAGGAAGTTGGAATGGGGGAAAAATAGGAAAAATGAAAGGAAGAAGAGAACTGACACTTTTCCAATCGATTAGGCCTAAGGGCGAATCAATTCAGAAAGAGAATCGATTTGGCCTAATTTTGTGTGATGTAGGAAAGATGGATAATGCATATCTAAAAGTCACTTATTTATGAGATACTTTACTCAGTGTGTGATAGTAGTAAAGTTAGATAGCGTATATCTAAAGATGAATTAAGTAGATCAACTTAATGAAATGTTTTAATGATAACATATGTGAGATGATAATTGTGGGTTATGGATAACATATGTGAGATGATAATTGTGGGTTATGGATAACATATGTGAGATGTTTATTATGGGTTAATGATAACATATGTGAAAATTCTAATTATGGTTACGTAATAACATGCATGTAACATTAAGTATTAGTATTGTAATATCGTACTGTATGGGCGGTACGGGGGAGCTAAACTTGTCAGGGTTAGATAGTTATTGATAAGGCCTAGCTGGGCTGGATAGCATATCTAGGTAGATGGCATTAGGAGTGTACATTAGTTGAGAGGTGAGGAACTCAGGGGAGTGTACGTTGAACTATCATGTGTAATCAATAACTGATTTTAAGCTGCAATTTAAATACTTGTTAAATATTTTCCAATGGTTTTACCTGGGCTCTTATCCTTACTTGCAAAATATTTTCAAAAACTTTTAGGTGTCCAACCACAAGGATGCCCAACTTGATGATCTATTCCAGGGATGTGTAGCTATAGCACTTGTGGATGCTTACAAGATTTGGATTAGACGGTTGAGTCACTTCATTCCTAGAGTAGGATGCCGTTGAGTTATTTCATTTGGGCGTGTTTCCCCTTTAGTCATTTCTTTTATTTCAGTTTCGACTTTGTTCTCAAGTTTATATTCTGATGTTGGACTTTGTATTAGACTTGGGAACCGATGGTTTATTCTGTATTACTTTATTCAGTACTTATCTTGGAAACCGATGGTTTATTCTGTATTATTTTATTCAGTACTTATCTTGTCATGGATTTATACTATTGCTTCGAGTATGGTTTAGTGATTGTATTTATTTCACTTGTTGTTGTTGTTGTTGTTTAATAAAAAGATAAAATTTGGCACCAACCTTTTGAATACTAGGTGGTTAGTTAGATTTTAAAATATTTTCGACAGTGACGCTAAGAATGAACCAGGTGATATTCCTATTTTAATTGGATGAAGGACTGATCACCCGGTATTTAATTAGGTGGGGTGTCATAGATGGTATCAGAGCATTAGGTTTTAGTGTCCTTAGAATCTGTGCGACTTTTTACGTTTCGGCGTAGTGTTCTTTGATATAGAGCCTTACTATAGGACTGGTGTATTCCTCTACGTATGCGACTTACGTTTTCCTTCTATTAATTATGGTTGAGGTGAATCATATACGAGTTTGGTTGGGCTTCGTACACCAAACCTTATAGGATGACCCACGAAGGCTGTTAGAAGGACTGCGGGAGGAGAGGCTCAGCAGAAGATATAGATAATTCTGGAAATGGTGATCGGGATAGAAGTCATCATAATTATTATTCAAGCAGGTGACAATAGGAAAATCTCTCAGGAGCAATAGCTTCCCCAAGCACAATCGTATATAACGATGGTGCAATTTCAAACTAACCCCCTGTAGTCGGCGAGGGTCGGGGAAGCCAAAAGGACTCTTTTGAAGAGCTATTTATAAGGATTCGGGGTAGAAAAGAAGTGTGATGGGCCAATGGAAGGAGAGGATCCAAGGGAAATTGTGTACGGTGGAGTGCAGCGGCACCCATTATTAAATTTTGGGTGAATTTTAGCTCATAGGAGCAACATTGAGCAATGAGAGTCAGTCAACACATATAGAGAAGTACATACCGAATTAAACGAGAAATTTGGATATGATTTGACCGTAGGATTTTCTATCTTCTGTTCAGATAGAGATGCGAATGGAGTTACATAACTTATCAAATGGGTAAGATAGAGACCGATCGTGAGTGAGAAGTTAACTAGTTTAGCGAGCTTCGTACCCGACGAAGGGGATACAGAGAATATAAAGGGCTCGTAAGTTGATACTGGACTCGTGAATATAATATGCAAGAATGGATGAGAAATTCATCTAGGATGACTAGTTTCCATGAGAAGGGAGCCAAGAGGGTTAGAGAATCTATCCGAAGAGTAAGACTCAATTTAACGGTGATAGTTAAACACCGTAGGAGGGTATACCCGCAGGGGACCCATTTAAACGATTCAGATTTAAAAAAAAATTCCTACCAAGTGACGGTTGATTCAATCAGAGCCGTCAAGGCTAGCAACGAGTTCCATAGGCCAAGCGAAGCCAAAGGGACAACAGGGGGTATCAATAGGGTAAAAGACTACCAGGTCCAAGAAAAGGACACCCCAACATGGTCAGTGGGGCCAGAGACAAGGGGATGGCACAAAAAAGTATCCTATATGTGGAGAGTAGGGCCACTGGCATTATACATGTCCACAGCGAGAAAGTAAGACCGACCAGATTGGGAAAGTTGATGGGAATGGTGCCAGTAGGGCACGACAACAGGAGGAGTGAGGTTTTCGGAAGGGAATCGGGCTAAGGGATTTAGGACCAGATGTTATCAACTCGATAATAGTGGGTTCAGGCCGGTCCAGTAAGGTCCTCAGCAGCAGTAGCATCCCATTTTTTAGGGATGCCAGGGCTAAGGGAAGGGCGGGGGAGGCCAGCAGTGTCAGGGTCCGACGCAGGAGAACTTCTCCGACAGTTGTCACAATTGTGGAGATATGGGACACATGAATAAGTATTACCCCAAATCGAGGTGGGGAAAACTACAGGATGAGATCTTGGATATAAAACCTTTGTAACAAATCATGGGTCAGTTTCGACGTGAGAGTTACGTTCAGGGACCCGACGGTTAGACAAGGCAGATGGCAAATGGAGGAAATATTTTTATTTCACCCTTATGAGTATGGGATTAGTTCGGGTGACTATATATGATTTTTAACACTACAACTTGAGTGCGAGTCGAGTTCAGTGGGTGCGTTAGCAATATCTACCTAGTTACTATAAATGTATATACTGTTGAGTAGCAGGGCTTTTCGGTGTCACCTGTAGGGGAGCGTGTGTGGTCACTAAGAGGATTTTTATGTTATGATTTGTTACTTCTGAGAGTTAGAAAATTAGAGTTTATTATGATTATGTGTAGTGACTGGATACAGAGGGTTTGAGCGGTAATAGATTGTGTGATAAGACTATCGTGCTTGTTATTCCAGGGTGAGACATATTGTTTTACAAGGTATCACCTGAAAGAGGGTTGGGAGTACATATATAAATTGTATTGTATCATACATTTTGGTGAGTATGTTGTATTCTTATATTTGATCCCGGTGCGTAGGGACTTTTTACTGATGTGATTCAGGGTACCTGGTGTTCTTTATCGAGCGGAGAGATATAGCTCATTATTTATATAGCGCTAAGAACTTGAAATAGTGAGAGATCCATGTTGTATGTCGTCTTTAGTGACATGAGAGTGGACGAGTAGACTTTTTATGTCAGCAGACGAGAATTCAGGGGTATATGTTATGGGCTGAGGGCCTAACGGATCTTAACGAACAACAATGTTAGAGGTAGTGTATTGGGGGGTCCTTGTTTGGATTTCACTTTGTGAGACATCCCACACATGAAACTTAGAGAATGTTGGAAGTTGGGAGAAGTTCCATCTTTAGTACATGGGTTTAGTACCTTAGTTAATGTGCATATACGTAATTATAACTTAGAGTTGATAGTTATATTATGATTTAAGGATGGTAGAGCCGTATAATCCTGATGTGAGAACCAGTATAGAACGTTTACGCCACGAGTAGATGGGTGGGGCAACCTAGAAAATAATTAAGTTGTAATTAGTAGGGTGGTTGAGTATAACCTTATTGTACGGTCATGCTAAGTACAAGAGGATTAGCTTAAGTCAAGTATATTATGTTCAATTAATTTGTGTGGTAAAGCCCTGGACATAGGGTTTATGGGCGCCCTAGCTAGTTGGATTTTTAATATCATCCACAATCGAAAGATGTGGAAAGGTATGTGCAAAATGAGTGAATGAATAAAGGAGCCCCCGTAGAAGAAATACTTTAGCCATGAATAGATATGCTCATAGTAGTGACCAAAAAGGGGATGAAATTAAAAAGTGTCGTGTTGGTGCCAAGGTGAATTGGTAGATTAAATGATGAAATATTTTAGTATGAGATGGATAAACAGAATTAGTCACTAGAATGAAGGGTAAGTGGAGACCGCGGGACTAAAGGGATACCGTTAGTAGAGATATAGCGGGAACAATGGAACGATTTAGATTATTTGGAAAGGATGGATGTTGTGTGAGAATATATCTGAAACTTTTGAGTATCAGGCTTATCCTAATTTTGAGGACTAAATTCCTTTGTAAGAGGGGCGGGGGGGGGGGGGGGGGGGGGGGGGGGAGGGGGGAGGTATGCAATACCCCGTATTTCTGAGTATTTGAAATTTAATTAATTCAATAAGTATTTGGGTTTAATTTTAAATTATACATGTTCCATAATTTGATGAAATTAAATATTTTTGGGGAGATAAGACTTTATTATTGATGGAATAATCTATGCAAAAATTGGTATACGTAGTAATGAGTAATATAATCGGGACTGCGTTGGAACTCAATCGAGGGTCGCTTGTAAACTATTTTGAGGTCGAAATAAGATATTGTTATAAAGTGACTCGGATGATGATTTAGAGATCACAGTTGATTCCGAAAGGGTCGAAATAGTCAGAATAGTATACCCGGGTGTATAGTTTGGGTCCCGGGGCGATTTCTGACCAACCCAACACCGTTTAAGGGCGTTTCGGTCATTCGGAAGTTTGTGGTTTAGAGAACTCCGAAAATAAAAAGAGAATACCATCCCCTTGGAGTTGGAGACTAGGGTAAACAAAAATTAGAGAAGAAGGAGGCCATAAGGGATGGATAAGAGAGTTTTTGGAGGTGAAACTCTTGTTCTCTCCACCAAAGTTGCCGGAATCGTGATCGGAGTGAGGAGGGATCGACTCCATCATCTTGAAAATGAAATCAGACCTGGATATCATTAGGCAAGTGTTTATCTTTCTTGTTTCTAAAAGGTTATAATACCCATGTAGTGTAGGGTTTATTATTTGATGATTCAAACACTTGATCTTGGGTAGGATTGCATGTAGATTGAACCTATGTATTTGGGTAATATGAAGTTAGAACATATATGATGATAATAATCGGAGAAGTTTAGGTTTTTATTTGAAAGAGATGAAGAACAATGAAAACTAGGGTTTTAATTTTTTTAAAAAGAAAATCGGTTCTTGGATTGAATCCATGATGATTTCATGTTAGATTTATGTTGGAAATCATTCCTATACACTTATATGATATTGAGAAATGTTGGTTTGAAATTTGGATAAGTTTCATGAAGAATTGAGGAATTTGGAATGGTGGAAAAATTGCAAAAACGAAAGGAAGAAGAGAACTGAAAATTTTCAAAGCGATTGAGCCTAAGGGCGAATCAATTCGGAAAGAGAATCGATTTGGCCCTTTGGGCGAATCGAATCGATTCAAATTCTTAGATTTTGGTATTTTCCCCATTTTTAGCCTAGAACTTGTGTGAAATTCTCGAGGGACTTTTGGAATGCCGTTAAATTATAGTGAGGGGTATAATAATCACTAGTAGGCCAATTGTATGGTTGGGGATTAGTCATAAGTGATGAGAATTAAGATAAAGGTTAATCGGGCATAAGTTGCAATACGAGTGAATTCAGGAGAATGAGAACGGATGACGGAGAGATGAGTGAACCTATGATTCCGACTAGTAGCGTAGGAGTGTATTTTCTACTGATATTTAATCAAGGGGTAACTAGGGGCCTTCGGGCAGAGAATAATACTCGGGAAAATGTGATAGATGGTTTTATTCGTATGTGGATTAGTACGTTGAATGTTCGAGAGACATATTACGTACGAGTTATATTATAGGTTGAGTGTATACCTATGCGGAATATATTATAGGTTGAGTGTATACCTATGCGGATTATATTATTAGTTGAATGTATACCTATGCGGATTATATTATAGGTTGAGGGTATACCTATGCGAATCACGTCTATAGGTTGAGTGTGTATACCTATACAGATTATATTTATGGGTTGTGTGTATGCCTATATGCGACATATGGATTGGGTTGTGTGTATACCTATTATGTGCCTTCTTATGTGTGAACATACCTACACTTCTTGCTATCACGGAGGTCTCGCGCCGAGGGCGATCTCACCTTGACAATTCCAACGAGGTCTGGATTTATGCCCCAGAACATAGAACTTAGGGCAGCTAACTATGTGTGTGTATTAGTGGGACTGGCAAGTCAATTGGGTTCGTTTGGTATGTGCATAGTCCAAAGGCTTGGAACTATGTTCGCCTCCATTATGTGTATTTGAATGAGGGTTAGAGGAGACATGCTGAACCAATAGTCGTTGATTTTGTACGAGAGGTACATGAACTTGATAACAGAGTATGCCGCATCATGAAGGTCCATTCGAGAGATGTTATATTTGAGATAAATATATACAAATTTGATTAACTTACTTGTGTGTGATGTAGGAAATATGGATAGTATATATCTAAAAGTGACTTAATTATGAGATACTCTACTCAGTGTGTGATAGTAATAAAGTTAGATAGCGTATATCTAAAGATAAATTAAGTAGAGCAACTTAATGAAATGTTTTAGTGATAACATACGTGAGATGATAATTATGGGTTATGGATAACATAGGTGAGATGTGTATTATGGGTTAATGATAACTTACGTGAAAATGTTAATTATGTTTGCATAATGTCATATGTGTAAGGTTAAGTACTAGTATTACGACAGCATACTGTATGGATGGTACAGGGGAGCTAAACCTGTAAGGGTTAGATAGTTATTGATGAGACCTAGTTGGGATGGGTAACATAGCTAGGTAGATGGCGTTGGGCGTGAAAATTAGTTGAGGGGTGAAGAACTCAAAGGAGTGTACGTTGAACTAACATGTGTAATCAATAACTTATTTTAAACTACAATTTAAATACTTGTTAAATATTTTCAAATGGTTTTACTTGGTCTCTGACCCGTACTTGCAAAATATTTTCAAAACCTTTTAGGTGTCCAGCCACAGGGATGACCAGCTTGATGATCTGTACCAGGGATGCGTAGCTACAATATTTATGGATGCTTGTAGGATTTGGATTAGACGCTTTAGTCCCTTCATTCCTTGAGTAGTATGCAGTTCAGTTATTTCCTTTAGGTATGTTGTCCCTTCAGTCATTTCTTTTATTTTAGTTTAGAGTTTGTACTCAGATTTATATTCTTTTGTTGGACTTTATATTAGACTTGGTAACCAATGGTTTATTTGGTATTATTTTATACCGTATTTATCTTGTGATGGATTTATATTATTACTGCGAGGATGGTTTAGTGATTGTATTTATTTCACTTATTGTTGTTGTTGTTTAATAAAAAAGATAAAATTTAGCACCAAACTTTTGAATACTAGGTGGTTAGTTAGAATATAGATGTTTTTGACCGTGATGCTAAGAATGAACTAGGTGAGATTCCTATTTTAAATGGATAAAGGGCTGATCACCAGGTATTTAATTTGTCAGGGTATCACACAAATTTCCATATCATCCTGAAAGCTTTGAGACATGTATCTTGGTCCGCCTGTGAAAGTAAAGGGGAGAACAATGCATTTACCAACGGATGCAGGTGTTGTGTCTGCTCTTAAGAATGCATCCTTAAGACCTTTATAAAGCTCTGAGCGAAATTGAGATTGATTTAAACGTATCCATTACAGCCCCTCTTCCGCTATACATGTGTATGCATCAACAATGTATTATTGAAATAAACGCCCAGAATGGTGTAACACAATGGATTTATTTGATCTTTGTGTATCTTGTAGGAATAATACTCCCGTATGGTTTTGCATTCCTTCTTCATATGACGATGACCCGTATTTTGCGTATCAGATATCTGTGTGCTATCCATCTTCATCGTATAAAAATATTAGATATTTCATGGCCATAAAGGAGGGATGTAATTCGTTTATACGTTGTAATCCGATACACTTATGATGAATGATAATATCACACGTGTAATTGGTATCCGATATATCCCCAACTATCAACCCAGTAACCTCAGAGGCTTATGGTAAATTATAAATTGGGGGGTGACCACGCCTTGTACCTAACAACCTTAGGCGAATGTCTATAAAATCAGATTTTCTGAAATGATCACGGTCCATCCTAAACACTTTTGCTAATTCGTTGATTTCATCCATCTACATTGGCAGGGTCAATGTTATCGGGACTGTTTGATGATTGTATAGTTGATATACGGTTTGAGACCTCTGATTTAGTGTCGCATATATATAGTTGGGTAAATTTTGGACGTTCCCCTTCAGTTGGTAGTAACGATCCAATTTTATGATGATTTTGTCCTCTTATTCGATATACATATGGTCCACGACCATTATTCTAACTATTGTCTATTTTTCCTCCTACAGACGTGAAGGCAAACATAGAGTTGTATGCACAGATGTTAGTCTTGAATTTTGTAGAGCGCACGCCTTCGTTATATGATAGTAAATCCATATTAAACGTAGGCGGCTCCTTGGTGAGTGGTTGTCTGATTTTCCCTTCTTGACAACAAAGGGAGAATTTAAGAAATGATGTTTGCTTATTTTTTCCAGTATCTTCTTCAGGTACATTGCTTTGAAGGATGTCCATACGTCCGGGGAACAGACTTCGTACCTAAAATGTATTATTCAAAGGAATGATTCAAATAATATTGTTTAAAAGTTTTTAATATTTTATGTTCAAATTTTAGTAATTTATATAGTCTTACTATTCTTTCATGCATTTGATGCTATAGGCTTATGATGGGCATTAGAGGTAGAACATCGATGATTACCTGTTGTAAAGCAAAGAATTTTGTATTATATAAATATGAGAAGATCCTTTAAAAGATATAAATATTCGACACGTGGAAGTACAATATGGATTATAGATTATATTTTATATATATACATAGATTCTCTTACTATTCTTGAGTGCGGTTGGTTGTCGAATATTATGAGCGACAGTAGATATAGATCCTTTATGCTTACCTGTTGAAACGAACACAATCTTTTATTATATACATGTCAATACTATTAGATTTAGCTACCTTTTTTAAGAGTGGAAGTTGTTTTTGAATTTTACATATCATACCGGCCATGTTTGTTTCGGTATTCATAATGGGTCGGTTCATTACGATGGTTGAGGAAGTAGCCTCTGCCACGACACGTGTTGCCCACTCTAACATGTATCCACAATAAATGCCTATGGGTGTATAAACTTCATAATTATCCATTGAAGTATTTGTGGTATGGAACCATTAACATTAACATTTGATCATGAAGAAATGGATTTAATATGTGATCTCATCGTTGGGGATGTGGTAATGTTTAATCCAGCATGTGAGTATGTCGATGGTATAGTTATGTTGAAATGGTATATAGTAGAAGAATAAGTGTTTATGTTGGTGTTTCTTGCTCGATGATATGGTGAATAACACAGGATTCGCCTATGCATTCTAGCCAGTCTACATCTTTCTTTATATTCCACCTACGCATAAAATGTAGATAAATTTATTAACAATATTAAAATTTAAATGATTAAATATTAGACATTTTTTTATATACAAATATTTTTTCATTTCTTGTTAATAACAACGTATACATGTTGGATGTACAAGAATATAATGAACAACTTACATAAGTATTGTGTCCACTAACATGATGAAATAGGGGATCTATTCCAACCACAATGTAATTAAAATAGGAGTCTTACATCTTTCTTTGTATTCCATCTACGCATAAAATGTAGATAAATTTAACAACAATATTAAAATTTGAATGGTTAAATATTTAACATTTTCGATATACAAATGTTTGTTCATTTCTTGTCAATAACAACGTATACATGTTGGATGTACGAGAATATAGCAAACAACTTACATAAGTATTGCATCCACCGACATGAATTAAATAGGGGATCTATTTCAACCATAATGTAATTAAAATAGGATACAACAATATAAGGAAAAACATCGCTTATTATTAATTAAATGTGTATTACATTGCTTCACTAATATTTATTAAGAAAGTGAAAACTAACACAAGTGTTAAAAAAAGTAATACACGTAGTTATTTCTAAGGTCTAGCGATGGATCCAAAGTTCATATGTATGAAGTGATCTAAGAAGATGCTGATTCCTCTAAGGGATCCTCTTCATATGAAGGATAGAAAATTGGACTGAAAAACAGCTAGTCGTAATCAATGTAGTAAAAATATTCAACATGATTTGAGGAATGATGAGAGTTTGATGGATCCATGATTGTCTCTTCATCATCAGAGACAATAATGTTCACGGCGTCCGTTTCTTCCTCAGAATTTGGGTCCATATTAATAAACTTGGGGTGGGGGGGATAGGATGCTTGACATCAACGGTCACATCAGTTGAGGACTGAAGATTGTGGATTAGGGAATTGCATATAGCAGATTTGGCTTTGTCAACGTTTGGAGAATTAACGACATTTCCTTCTTTTGTGTAAGTTTGCAGCACAGAAGTACTCTCCAAGGCCTTTATTATAGAACAAAGTTTATCCAATCTGATTAAAGGATGGGTGACTCGATATTTTGAGATTGACGACGTGATAAACATCTTTTCTCTTGAGGGCTTGGGTTGTCGACATCAACTATTTCTCTCATTGAGAACATTACGTCTGACTTCAGAAGATGTTCACGTTCGTTGCGAACCATAGTTACCCTAAATGATTATTTAAAGAGGTAAAAATAAGTTAGATCGATATGATATTATATGTAATGAGTGAAACGTTGTTTGATGTATATGAATATAGGTAATTACGAAAATCGGGGAAATGGTTTATGAAGATAGGGTTTATTCTTAACTTTCTACCACTTTAATAAGAGGAATGGACACTTCATGAATATACACAAGTATTTTAATAAAAAAAATGGGTAACGTTATAGAGTGTATATAAACAATGGTAAATAACATTTGTTTGCTATTCATAATATAACAAACATTTTCACTCTTAAAAAATTATCTATATATATTTAATTTACTAAATAAAAAGGTAATCACTTTCTTTTTATTAGATATTGGTTAAGGCTAAATGTTTTTTTATGCAATCATGTATGGATTAATGGCAAGTTAAATTCTTGAGCAGACTAAAAACCTAAAAAATACAATCCTGATGCGTAATATTGTCTACATTCAAAGATGTTTTCAAAAGGAATCAAGTATTCTTTTAAAGTTTTCAATTCATTAACTCAATTCATTCAAATATTTCAATTGATAACTGCTTTCTAAAAGTAAATGAAATTGGAGATTGACTGCTAAATGGATACAACCCTAATGCGTAATATTGTCTACTATCAAAAAGTTATTTTCAGAAGGATTGAAGTCTTCCTTTAAAGTTTGCTATTCATTAACTCAAGGGACAATATAGGTGTGTTTCTTTAGACAATTCCTCACATCAGTTCTAAAATTTGGTTACCTGACCTTTATAAATGCTTTTATCACTGTAAGTTCAATGAACAAACTCTCAAATACCATCTATGAAATTATAGTATAAAATATCCTCATTTATTGATATTTTTTTTCTCTAATTACTGGTCTAACTAATCTATTATTGGACAATTAATCAGGCACATCTAGCCCCTCAAAGTCAAACGACATTCGATTTTCAGAAATATATCAGCAGATCACTTGAAGAGGATTTCAAATTTGTGGTTAAAATCAGTATCGAGGACAAAATATTTCGACGTAACTATATTTAAAAAAATTAAAAATTTAACTAATCAGTGTAAAAAATAAGGTGTGGACAAAAATGTGAAGGTATAGCATCAATATGAACAGGGGATCTGGAAAAATTAAAAAAAAAATAACATAACATAAATATAACCAACGAACATAAAATATTGAAAAAGGAATGTAAACAAAGTGAATAACAACATATACATGTAATTTGGAGATATAACAATAACAAATTCATATACATAGCTTGAATTTTAGATAATGAAAAATAAGATGACACGAAATCTACAAATTAGGTATTGGAAGGATTAATAAAGTTGAAAGAATTTAATATAAATTAACTATTAAATTGTAAATAGTAGAGTAGAATGTAGATATGTTTGAAGAAACAATGGATACCTAAACCAAGATTGAAGAGGGACAATTCACATTGGACAACGACCGTCGTTGCAAATATATAGCCTTGTTGGGGAAGATAAATGGATGGTCAATCAGAAGGTTCATGCTCTATTAGGCATTTATGGAGGTTATTGAATGAGAATGGTTGAGGAATAAAAAGGTACAACATGTTGATGAATCTCTTAACAACGTTTTGAGTGATGAAGATTTTCCCCTCCTTAGTCTATCTCTGTTCCGGCTCTCTCTATAACAACGTTTAGACTAACATTTTGTTGGAAGGATGTGAGTTACGTGAGAAGATTGGAAGGGGAAACTAATTAAGGAGCTTGCCACGTGGAAGTCTCATATGGATTGAGCTTATGCTTAATCTATATACATAGATTAGATATTATATATAAAGGCCTATTTTATATTTTTATGATACAGGTCGTCAATGCAGAAAAATTTATAAAAGGATAACGAATATATGTATTTAATATATAGAATATTTAATGCCAAATAAATACTTGCACGTGAAATTGAAATGCAGAAAGGGAAGCATTTAATGATGAAGTAAGTGGAATTAAAAAAAAAAGAATAGAACACACACACACACACACACACACACACACACACACACATATATATATATATATATATATATATATATATATATATATATAGAGAGAGAGAGAGAGAGAGAGAGAGAGAGTCTGGCTCTTATGCGGATTTTTCTATGCGGATAAAATGCAGATTAGCTAACGTCCAAATAAGTCTTAGGACCGCGTTTATCTTTTATGGACCCCCTAGGGACTGCTTTCTCTTTCTAAGGTTTCTGAAAAAATTAATTTCTACCCCAATGATTTCTAAGGTCTTTTAAGCTTATTTTAAAGCCTAATTAATCTCGAAGTCTAAGTGCAGAAGTTTCAAGGCTATTGCTATTTCTCAAGCTTCTTCCATCACTATCGTACTGGAATTCTGAATAGCGAGGATTGTCTAGATAAATAGTTTCTTTAGGGAGTCTAGAAATTACAAGCGATTTTGCAGGGAAATATTCTAGTCTTAAATACCTTATGCGATATTGAGATTTTATCAGTCTAGTTTCTTTATATATCTGATTAACAATATCAACTATATCTTTATTTATAAATTTGTCTAAATCATTATCACCAGAGGATGACAAAAATCTACAATATATTCTAGGAGCAGTTGCTTCTACATTTTTAAGGAGAGGGCGGATTCCTCCGGCTCTAATTAAAATAGCTTTAGTTTATGCTATCATTTTTCATCTAATAAATTTTAATACGTCTATACTGTCTTCAAGTACTCTTGTATATTCTTGATATTTTTCAGGTCTTGATAGTTCTTCGGCAAAATCTTCAGTTCTTAATTTTTGTCTAAAGAGATCACGGATCCCTGTTCTAATTATTTTTATTCTAGGTACTTCACGTACTAACCACTCAATAACTTGGTCTATATATTTAAAAGTACCACCTGCGTATGTTAAAGAAGATTCTATAAGTTCTTTATCTTTAGGGTCTGTAAGAGTCCAATCTTGAATTTCTCTAGTTAAGTCTAAATTTGTTTGATTAACAAATGCTAAAAAGTATGTAGTGATCTGTAGGCTCATGCAAGGTTCTTTAAAATAATAATATGTAAAATAATTATGGGTTTGGTTCGAGTTATACCTTCCTTCTGGTCTGCAATATCTTTATCTTCTTTCCTTCGTCTCTTTAGCTTTGTTACTATTCTTCTCCGGTCTCGACCTCCTGCAACTCTCTTTTTATGTGTCGCACCTCAATCCACTATTTTGGCGTTGTACCCGTTTCCTTCCTGTACGCCTTCATGCCTAACGCCCACCTGGCTAACGGCGCACGGCAAATCGATACTTGACGACGGTTCAACAGTATAACACCTTGTGTGCTACACCAGAGGTTCCATACAATAGTCCTCTATGAACAGAAAGTTGGAGACAATTTGGAAAATAATAACAACTTAACATAAGACATTTCTGGAAAAAGAAAGTACTTTTATTACATTGCATTAGTAATTACAACTCTCACCATTCCCCTAACTATACGGGAATTACTCACTCACATACATATTACTCTCTACAAGCTTACACTCTCTCTCTCTCTTCTTTCCCCTTTCTCTACTTTCTACCTCTCCTTTTATAGCATAAGGAGGCTTGCAGATGACTGGTAACCGGTTACAAAAAGTGATCCGGTTGAAAAATACAATAATTAAAGCAAAATACAATAATTAAAGTTCTACAGCTTTAGCATCTTTGAGTCTTCACGTTTTTCCTTTTCCAAAAGCAGTCTTGTGATAATTGCGAACCTAACGACTTTGTGGCTGTCTCTTTCTTCTTTATGAAAAGAAGCTGTCTAGGGCCCATATGGAGCAGGTCTGAGTTTTCTTCATCTTCATAATGCAAGGGAATCATCAGTCTAAATAATTGAGTCTTAGGTCTTTAATAATTCATTGAGTAGGGTGGGGGCCTTCTCGGTTCTATCTTCTTCTTCTTCTTCTTCTTCTTCTTCTTCTCCGTCTGGTAGAGAATTATTGTTTAATAATTCATCAATGAGGCCTTCTCCGTCTGGTAGAGAATTATTGTTTAAGAATTCATTAATGAGGCCTACCACTCTAAGGCTGGCTGGCAAAGCAATCTCCACCATTTCCTTAGATTCTTTCTTGAGTCTTCCAATAAATGACTCATCAGCCTGGATAATGAGGTATTCTTTATGGTATGCAGTATACCACCTATCTTCACCTGTTAACAGTTCCATGATTTCTATCGTCTCCATATCTTGGGCAATCTGGAGCTTGGAATTATTAACACTTAAGTCTTTAGTCTCGTCCTCGGATAGAATATCCTCGGATAGAATACCAAGTTGAAGGAGAGTGCGCTTGTGTTATAATACGGAAGTTATTTAATTAAATTCAGTTTTTATCAATTAAGTCCTAAACATGCATCTAGGTGTGATTGATGATGATAAAATCAAGCAAGAACAATCAAACACACACTAATGAGGAAAAATCCCCCAAAGGGGCAAAACCTTTTATTTTCACAATAATTTTGTAAGAGAACGACTTAAAACGGATTACAATGAAAATACAGTGACACAGAAATACCCTCGGGTGTCGGTTCAATTGTCGGCAGATAGAACTATCCCTTTCTAGTAGGGCAACAATGAAAAAGAGAGCGGCTTCTTCACAAATTACTCCAGATGAGTAAACGATCTTCTTGAAGGTTTAAAGATTCACACACAAATATGGGAATGGTTTTTGTGAATCAAAAAGGTTTAGAAAACCTTAAAAGGTGAAGTCTTATTCTGGGCAGTTTTAGCAGAATATTGAGATTGCAGAAAGACTTGAAAAACGTGTAGAAGGAGATCAGATATTTATACAAAAATCGAGGCGGTGGCTCGTTCGAACGAGATAGCCATGTCGCTCGAACGAAGGACAAATGTTGTTCGAACGATATCATGTGACATGCCTATCTCGCGCGAACGACTTCCAAAGTCGCTCGAACGAGCTTGTCGATCGAGGCCATTCGCTTCTACACTTAGACAAATTCTGCTTTTGATAGAAAATTAATCCAGACTTCAAAAATAATTTTCAAAAACATTTCCCAACTATTTATGCAAATATTTAAAACTCCAATAACATTTTACTGATAGAGCATAGTGGAGTAGTGGGAATGAGCTGAGCAACACGTTGCATGTAGTATGATGCACGTGAAGAAAGTGGATGCATTGAATTCGGATACGGGCCGTCGAGGATGATCGTGTTGACGTGCCGAATGTAGCGGTATTAGACATATGAACTGTGATCTAGGAGAAAATAGAAAATTCCTAGAATCTACCCCGGACATTTATAAAATTATGTCCTTACAAATCTCCCCCTATGTCTATGCCGGTACATACATAAAAAATCCGAATTATGCACTCAAATGACATACGAGATAATATCCCCATTAAACCCTCAAACAGAGAATACTAAATGACATGTCTTCCAAATCTTCAGCTCTCCAAATCTTCCAAAGCTTTTCTCATCAGGGTGTGTATTCAAATAATGAGCAATGTTGTACCTACACACATGAGATAAAGCAAATACCCGTGACAAGGAATATAATGATTTGCAAAAATTGATGATCATTAGTGATAAGCAAATCATTCATGCAACAACAAAACACCAAAACAATTCTCCACCATAATTCTTCTCCCCCTTTTTATGATGTCCCTAAATAGACAAATATGAGAAGTAGAAATGAATCCACATGAAGAATGACACACGGGAATAAACTGCTATTTTTATATTTTTCAAAATTCTTCACACATAGAATACAAATAAGAATCACACCATGAACGAACACAAAAACAACCAAGTCAATGATAGAAAAAATGAAGGGGTGTGATCAAATTCGATAGGAAAATCAATGCATACAAACATGACATATGTGCACGATAAATATCGTATATTACTAACGAATGAACTCAAAGTCTTCCTTTGGTGTAAAAAGGTGGAAATATAAGACATTGACTCAATCAAATCAACAAATCAAAGCTCAAAGTGATTTCCACACCAATAACGTCCAAAACTATTTCATGCTTTTTCAGAACTTTCAAGGAAGTGCAAACCCGTTTGAATTCTCCAACTAAACTCCCTCAGATTTTTATTTTGAATAGAGGCTTTCTAAATTATCAAACTTTGGATAATTGAAGATGAAACTTAAGTGGCCTATATTTGGCATGAATTGCTTTTTATAGCCTTTAATTTTTTTTGGGCTCTTTTAACCTCTTTGGACTCCGGATAATAAAATTCCTCCATTTTTTAGGTCCTTTTGAACGGTGGCTTTTGCGCAAAGAAGAGAATTACCTTTCGCAGCCCCTCCCCGTTCTTAAACAAACACTCAGTCTCACAAAAAAAAACGGTTTTTACATGCATTCCAATCTTGTCAAGTTTTATCGCATATTGTAAGTTGTATAGACAGAATTGAGATGGAAACACTCAAGCCAACATGTGATAGACAAGTACAATAATCAAATAAAGTCGTGCATGTGTGCAATATAGGAGATAGGAGTCAAACATGTAGGGAAATATCACTAATTACATCCCAAAGACTCCATACAATGTAAAGCACATGGATGAAATGATATAGCATCTCAAATCGCTATCAAACAGTCACATGAATAAATGGAATGAAATTGTGACTTGGCTATCTTAAATGTTCATCCATAAAAGATGTATATAAAATACAAAAATCTTTTTGGGATTTTTCAAAATTTTTATGTACAAAAATAAAAATCTTTTTGGATTTTTCAAAAGAATAAATAAATAGCTGTACAACAAAGCAATGGTACATATAAAACAGACTAGCAATAGGAAGCATATGATATGAACATGAAAAATCATCCTATTCTAGACATAGACCAACCCGTCAGTCAACTGTGCAAATCCCCAAAGACTTCCTAAGACTCTCAAATCTAAGGGCATCTAAAGGTTTCGTGAAAATATCGGCTAACTGACGGTCAGTGGGAATAAAACTCAGGGATACGACTTTCTCCTCAACTAACTGTCGTATAAAGTACTCACGTATCCTGATGTGCTTTGTGCGCGAATGCTGGACTGGATTGCGGGATATGTGTATCGCGCTCGTGTTATCATAGGAAATGGTCATGGTGTCCTGTGAAATCCCATAATCCTCCAGCATTTGCTTCATCCACAAGAGTTGCGTGCAACAACTCCCGGCGGCTATATACTCAGTCTCCGCAGTGGACAAAGAGATGGAATTTTTCTTCTTGCTCATCCAGGAGACAAGTGCAGAACCAAAATAGAAACACCCACCAGAAGTGCTCCTACAACCATCTACATTCCCAGCCCAATCGGCATCTGAATAGGCGGATAAACGGTCATCAGTATCAAAGGAATACCAAATACCGTATGAGAGAGTTCCACTCACGTATTTAATAATACATTTTAGAGCAAGTAAATGTGACTCTTTCGGGGACGCCTGATACAGTGCACAAACTCCAACACTAAAGGCTATGTCGGGACGACTGACAGTCAAGTAGAGAAGACTACCTATCATACTCCGATATAAGGTTTGCTCTACGTCCTTGCCTGAAGTGTCCTTACTAAGCTTAGTAGTGGTACTCATAGGTGTACGTGCATGCTTAGTGGAGTCTAAACAAAATTTCTTCACTAGGTCTCTAGCATACTTGGATTGGGAGATGAACATCCCATCCTCTAGCTGATGAACCTGGAGACCAAGGAAGAAAGTAAGCTCACCAACCATGATCATCTCAAACTCACTTTTCATCTCCTCTTCAAAGTGATGAGCATGTTGAGAGCACGTGGATCCAAAGACTATGTCATCCACATAGACCTGGGCAACCAAAATTGCACCGTCATCTATCCTGACGAACAACGTCATATCAACTCCCCCTCTCTTGAAGCCACGGGCTAAGAGATAGGAAGTAAGCCTCTCGTACCAAGCACGTGGTACTTACTTCAAACCATACAAGGCTTTTGTCAGATAGTAGACGTGCTCCGGGTGCTGAGGGTCTTCAAACCCTTTTGGTTGTTCTACGTAAACCTCCTCCTGTACAATGTCATTCAGAAAGGCACTCTTGACATCCATCTGATATAGCTTGAAGCGCAGATGACATGCGATGGCGAGTAGCAGACGGACGGACTCAAGCCTCGCAATAGGAGCAAATGTTTCCCCAAAGTCTACACCTTCTATCTGTGTGTAGCCTTGAGCGACCAACCTAGCTTTGTTTCTGATTATGGTACCATTTTCATCCATTTTATTCTTGAAAATCCATCTGGTACCTATCAAATTTGTCTCACTAGGTCAGGGGACAAGTTCCCAGACATTATTCTTTTTAAACTGAAGTAACTCATCCTGCATAGCAGATATCCAGTGTTCATCCTTGAGTGCTTATTTATTATTCTTGGGCTCGACTTTGGACGTATAGCAATGATGGCTAACAACGTTCTCTAGCTGAGCACGAGTCTTGACCCCTAGAGTGGGATCACCAACAATGGCAGAAGGATCATGACTCTTGCGAACCCAAGCAGGAGTGTCCCCTAACACAGGAGTAGGGTCCACAGAGTGTGGGAGAGGAACAAGTAAATCATTCCCAGAAAAGTCCTCATCCTCACACTGAAGATTAGGATCAATAACCGTCGAAGATTCATCATCTTGCACAGTGACGTTTATTGATTCCATAACCTTAGAGCTCTTCAGGTTAAAAACTCGGTACGCTCTACTATTCGATGAATAGCCTAATAATATTCCCTCATCGCTTCGGGAGTCAAACTTTCCTAATTGCTCTCTATCCCGTAGGATGTAGCATTTACTCCCAAAAATACGGAAATATGCCAGGTTGGGTTTCTTACCAGTCCATAATTCATAAGGCGTGTTAAGTGTGTGTGGACGTAGGTAAACCCTATTCACCGTGTGGCATGCAGTAGACACTGCCTCTGCCCAAAATCTCCTAGAAACCTTATGACCTAGAAGCATAGATCTAGCCATTTCCTGGATCGTTATATTCTTTCTCTCAACAATCCCATTTTGCTGAGGAGTCTTCACAGCAGAAAACTCATGTTTGATCCCAAGGCTATCACAGTAGATATTTACTTTTTCTTCCTTAAATTCTGTGCCGTTGTCACTACTGATCCTATTAATAGAGACACCGTGTTGATTTTGAAGGACACGACACTTGGTCGTAATAAACTCAACATCTTTGGATTTCTCCCTTAGAAAACCTATAATGGAGTATCTGGAGAAATCATCCACCATCACGAGGATATATCTCTTACCACCCAGACTCTCGGTATGAGTGGGACCCGTAAGATCCATGTGTATAAGCTCAAGAACACGAGAGGTGGTAATGGAATGCAACTTCCTATGGGGACTACGAATTTGTTTTCCCAACTGACAGGGTCCACAAACCGTCGAAGTTGGCCTTCCAAGAGATGGTAAGCCACGTACTAGGTCCTTTTTAGCTAAGCGAGTGAGATCTCTAATATTTACGTGACCTAGACGTTGGTGCCACAGATCCATAGGAGTGATCGTGGCACTGTTGCAGACAAGTGAGGAAGTAGGCACAGTCCCATAACAATTATCCTCTGTCCTCACCCCTTGCATCAAAAGTTTACCGGCTTGATTGAAGACATTACATGCATCCCGGTCAAACTTTACTGCAAAGTCAGTGTCGCACAGCTGGCTAATGCTGAGAAGGTTTACTTTTAAACCTTTGACGTACAACACATTCTCTAGCTTAGGAAATCCTGGTAACTCTACAGTACCTCGACCTACAATGCTAGACTTGCTCCCATCTCCAAAGGTGACTCTACCATCCTTATAATCCTCAAGGTGGGTAAAAAATGAGACATCACCTGTCATGTGTGTGGAGCATCCACTATCAAAATACCACTGTGAGGTATTATGTGCTTTGAGAACAACATGAACAACAAGGGCTTTCTTATCTTTCTTAGGCACCCAAGAAGTGGTAACCTTTAGTTTACCCTTGTTGTTGTTGGTTTTGGCCGGAATGTGAGAAGCATTTACAGACGGTGGTGACATCCGTCGTAATTCCTCCATCAAGCACTGTGATGTGGCGGCTAAAAACTCAACTCGCTCTCTCAGACTAGAAAACTCATCAGTATGATGTGATGGAGCAGTAGTACGTCGTGTCCGACCCATGCTATAGCAAAACTCCCTGAGGTGGCCTTTTCTTTTGCAATAAGTACAAAAGAACACAGTCAAAGGCGGACCTTAGTTTGCTTTTCTTAGTCGAACTCTCCTTTGAGGCTTTTGACGATGGCCATAAGGAGTCGTAGTAAACTCAGGAACTGGTCCAGGTGCAATTTGGGAGGTGGAGGCACCATCATAACCAATTCCTTGCCTATCACCAAAACCTATAGCGGGGCCGAGGAGCATCTTTCCCATTTTCCCAGATCTGTCCTCGATTTGTACCTTGACTTCCCGTGCTTTCTCAAGATCATGAGTTAGCTGGGCAACAAGGGCTTCAAGTTTCTTCCGAGTCTCCACGGAGGAATGGAGCTCACTCGTAAGCCTAGCCACTTGTTTAGTCAAGTCCCCTCTCTCTTTCTCAAAATTACTCTCTCTCTCTCTAAACAAACTCTCTTTCTCAACACAGGCAGATTCTCTCTCTCTCAGGGCGGTGCAGGTGGAGGACTCTCTCTCTCTCGCTTTTCTTAATTCTTCCTCTAAGTCGGTGATCTTAAGAACTAACGCTTTGTTACGCTTTTTAGTTTTAAATGACTCAGAATATAACTCAGCATAGGCGCATTGAATATCACTCTCGCTCTCACTTGAGTCATCCTCCCCCTCACTCATATCGCTCTCACTGTCGAGGTGTCCCTGTGAAGCATCATCCTCATTTTCGTGAGGAGAACTAGAAGTGCTCATATGACTAGCCATGAATGCGGTGAAGTTACACTCATGCTGTGACTCGACTCCAGAATCCACCGACTCGACCTCACTGTCGTCGCTAAGGGTAGCATTAAGGACAACTTTCCCTTTCTCTCTGTTCAGACGTGTGGCACACTCAAAGGCTCTATGACCCCTACCGTCGCACTCAAAGCACCTCTCACTTTCTTTCTTAGGAGGATCTTTAAAATCTTTTTCATTTTTCTTTTCAAACTTATTTTTCTCAAATTTCTTTTTATCTTTAAAATTGCCATTTTTCTTAAATTTGAGAATCCTTTTGAATTTTTTTGCAAAAACAGCCAAATCATCTAAGTCAAAATCACAATCAGAATCTGACGTGTCAGTCTTTCTCTTTCTAGATGACTCTACCCTCTTTCTAGCCGACCCCTCACTCTTTCTCTCTTGGGCATTAAGTGCAATTCCCTTATCTTTAGACCTAGCAGTTTTAGGGAACATATCAATTTCATATGTTTGCAAATCTCCTACAAGTTCTTCCAATTTTAGCGTATTTAAATTACCCATAGAATTTAGCACAGTGACTTTAGGGATAAAACGCTTAGGCAAAGAACGAAGAATCTTTTTAACAACTCTAGCATTAGGAATATGTTCACCAAGATTAAAGCTAGTATTAACAATGTCAGAAAGTCTAGCATAAAAATCATCAAAACATTGAGTCTCATGCATGGTGATGGTTTCAAATTGAGTTGTCAAATTTTGCAAACTAGACTCTTTCACAGCATTAGTTCCTTCATGGGTGAGTTGTAAAACATCCCATGCCTCTTTTGACGTGGTGCACGTCATTACGCGTTTGAACTCATCAGGCGTGACAAGGCCAGAAATAACACTTAGACCCTTAGAATTAAAAGATGACCATTTAAATTCTACTTCAGTCCAAGAAGTGACAGGTTTTAAATTTGTCATATTTTCAACAGTGACGGAGGGAGGTGTCCACCCTCTTTCAACCAAAATCTAGACACGTTCAACAATGGCTTTTAATGCAGATCTCAAATGGGCTTTCTAATATGCATAGTTTGTCCTGTCAAAAACTGGCATTTTATTATATAACTTCTCCATAATGAACACACTCATTTTCAAAAATCAATTTTTCAGAAAATTGATATCTTAGAAAAATTTTGCGGAAAATTACACGGTAAATTTGTGTAACTGGCTCTGATACCAAGTTGAAGGAGAGTGCGCTTGTGTTCTAATACGGAAGTTATTTAATTAAATTCATTTTTTATCAATTAAGTCCTAAACATGCATCTAGGTGTGATTGATGATGACAAAATCAAGCAAGAACAATCAAACACGCACTAATGAGAAAAAATCCCCCAAAGGGGCAAAACCTTTTATTTTCACAATAATTTTGTAAGAGAACGGCTTACAACGGATTACAATGAAAATACAGTGACACAAAAATACCCTCGGGTGTCGGTTCTATTGTCGGTAGATAGAACTATCCCTTTCCAGTAGGGCAGCAATGAAAAAGAGAGCGGCTTCTTCACAAATTACTCCAGATGAGTAAACGATCTTCTTGAAGGTTTAAAGATTCACACACAAATATGGGAATGGTTTTTTTGAATCAAAAAGGTTTATAAAACCTTAAAAGGTGAAGTCTTATTCTGGGCAGTTTTCGCAGAATATTGAGATTGTAAAAAGACTTGAAAAACGTGTAGAAGGAGATTAGATATTTATACAAAAATCGAGGCGGTGGCTCATTCGAACGAGATAGCCATGTCGCTCGAGCGAAGGACAGATGTCGTTCGAACGATATCGCGCGACATACCTATCTCGCGCGAACGACTTCCAAAGTCGCTCGAACGAGCTCGTCGATCGAGGCCATTCGCTTCTACACTTAGACAAATTCTGCTTTTGATAGAAAATTAATCCAGACTTCAAAAATAATTTTCAAAAACATTTCCCAAATATTTATGCAAATATTTAAAACTCCAATAACATTTTACAGATAGAGCGTAGTGGAGTAGTGGGAATGAGCTGAGCAGTACGTTGCATGTAGCATGATGCACGTGAAGAAAGTGGATGCATTGAATTCGGATACGGGCCGTCGAGGATGATCGTGTTGACGTGCCGAATGTAGCGGTATCAGACATATGAACTGTGATCTAGGAGAAAGCAAAAAATTCCTAGAATCTACCCCGGACATTTATAAAATTATGTCCTTACATTCTACTTTTTTAACATACTCATGGACTATTTTTCCAAGAGCAATAACATCTTTTACCCTCTTTATCTGGATGAGTCCAATGAACCCATAGTCTGCCAAGGTGATCTGGGATATGTCTGCTTTTCCAAAAAGATAAATTTTTGTAACATCTCTGAAGAAACCTCTAAACATTAAGGCATCTTCATTAATTTTGGATAATAACATATTAAATTGTTCAATAATGTTATTAACGTCTTTCTGTTAGTCTTTGATATAGAGAGATTATTATGACCAAAAGGTATAACAATCTTAGTCTTAAAAGTCTTTTTCTGAGAATAAAAATTATCAGCAAGTATAGTTTTGGAGGATTCTCCAAGAGTCTGTGCATAAGTCTGAGTCTGCGGTCTAGGAATAGCAGTACCATTGAGTTGGGTGACTGTAAGTCTTTTAGTCCTCATGAATCTGGCAATGGCTACCAAATTTTATTTGAACTCTATCCACAGTCTATTCTTCATGTTCCACTATATAACGTCTATAAGAGTATTTTCATCATCTGAAAATTCACGTCTAAATTTTATCAAGTCTGGATATCTTTGATCAAGTCTATATTGGGGGAAATACATCTTCCCAATGAGTCTATTTTGAGAAACAATCTCATGTCTAGATTTTTCAGGAGGAACTAAGATATCATCAAAGTTCTCTAAGATTGGTCTTTCTTGAGAGTTTTGAATGTGAATCTGCCTTTGCGTTACACCAGCATTTGATCTTACACGTCTAAGATAGTCTGCAACATTTTCTTTGTTCAGTCTATTCGTTCTAGAGGAACTCATACTGTCTAAGTCTTTTGTTTGCAACATAAAACATGAAATCATATTAGTGCTGGAAAACATTGGCTCTTTTGATATAATGTCTGGACTCGTATTTTTACTTCCCTTAATATGTATAACAGAGAAGTCATATCCATTAAGCAATTGTTGCCATCTAATAAGTCTATTAGTACTTGATTTAGACAAGTTTAAATCTCTGAATTTTACTGCATAAGAAGAGTCAGTATACACAGTAAAATGTTTAGGTCTAAGAAAAAACATATATTTTTCTATTTCCCTTATTATAGCTAAAACTTATTTTTCATGGGCAGTGTATCTTGCTCTTAGATCAGTAAAGGTTCCAGAACTATATCTACACATTTTCTTATTTTTAGTTTGATGATCAATGGCAAAGTATACTGCTTCCCATTATTTATCAGATGCGTCTGTTTCTACTATAAACTGGTCTTCAGCGTTGGGCAGCGTTAGTCTGAATAATGTCTAAATATATTATCCATTCTTCTTTGGAATACTTGAGGAGCATTCAAGTATCCAAATGGCATTACTAGCCATTCGTATTTTCCTTCGGGCACACTGAAGGCTATCTAAGTAATACTGTTTGGATGCATCTTAATTTGCCAAAAGCCTGATTTGTAATCAAACTTACTGAATATAATTCTATCTTTAGTCAAATTGATTAAATTATTCTTGTCTGGTATCTTATAAGAATCAAACTCACAATTCTTATTTAGTTGTCTATAGTCTATAACCATACGTCTTTTTCCTCTTTTTCGTTTAGATTCATTTTGAACGTAGAAGGCAAGGCTATTATGTCTACTTTTACTTTATCTAATAATGCCTAGCTTAAGAATTTCATCTATGTCTTTTTTAAATTCTTCTCTGTCTTCTTGTGAATATCCTTTCTTATAGGTTCCACCATTAATAGTGGCGTCTGGGTTAATAGGGATAATTTCACAATAACTTTGGTCTTTATCCTACTTAGCGATGACATTTTCTCCTAAAGTAGGATCTGCTAATTGCCTAATCTTTTCTTTTTCTACCTTTATATCCAGCTTCCTTTATTTGGATATAGTTTGAACCTGTAATAAGGCGTGCTGGACTTGATCTAGAATGTCTTGTTGTATAAGCGCTATTTGCTTATAACACCTTTGGTCTGGACACTTGCGTTCTTTTTGTAAGGGTTTAGTAATTTCTAGGGCTTCTTATTGGGTTGTATGCCTAGGTCCACCATGCTCAGCAGAAGAACTCTGATGTTTTATGGGTCTATAATTGGGTTTGACCTGCATAAGGTCAAAAGCAGTCGTGTGATCTATTAGAGGGGCTTTAATATTAAATTCCTCTTTATCACTAATTAATATCTTATCGTTATACTGAGTATAAGGATGATATTTACTAATAAATTCTTGTCCTAAAATAATGTTTCCTATGAAACTAGGACGAGGATCCATTATCCAAAATCGATGATTAACGATTTTGTTGGTCTGATTTCCTAATATGAAATAAATAGGAATAATCTAAAAATATAAGGTAAATGGTTCTCCATTAGCTACCTTACCATAGATTTCTTGATTACTTTCTAGAAAATAATCTTTAGGGAAGGCATTAGCCTTGCAAATACTCTGAGAGCATCCTGTGCCTATAAAAGCTGAAAGTCTTTTAGGATAATCTTTGTGTTGTATAAACAATTCTACAAAACAAGCATGTGGTTTAGTAGAAATTCCTAAATTATTCTTTTCTAAAATAGATATTCCTTTCCGAGGGTTATCTATAAAATCTAATGGTATTAGGTCTTCTAAACTACTATTAGAGTGGTATCCTTCTAAATTATAAAAAGTTCCTGTTCCTTTTAAGTCTTCATTTTCTTATAATCTTTTGGCTATATTTCTATCAATGTCTTAATAATATGTTTTAATATCTAAGTCTATTTGAGCGTCATACTCGCTAGTATAAATTGCTCTAAATTTAGTTCTCTAATAATTTTCATGGTAGTGTAATTGACAAATAACACAAACCATAAATAATTCTGTTTGTATAATCTCAAAGCATTCTACACATCTAAAGTCTTTCTTGTTACATTTCATTTCAAATGTGCAATAATGTCTTTCATCAAAGTAACATCTAGGTATATATGTTAGTAACTCAAGATTACTAACTATCCATCTTTTCTTTAAAAAGGGGCTCAATATACATTTATACCAAGCCTCTTCGAAGTCTATATATTCATTATCTAAATCGTCTTGATTAGCTTGCATCGTATATAAATCTAAAGTATACTGAGAGTCTTCGTACTCATCAATATCACTATTCTAGTCTTCTGATTCACTAACTGTATATGCACTATAGATACTAGTATTATCATTATCATCTTCTATGTCTGATATTTCTATAGCATATAAGATATCTAATTCTTCTTGATCTGCATAGTCTAATATTGTGTTAATAATCTTAATACCTTCTTTATCTTTCTTATTAGGGCAGTCTGTCGCAAAGTGTCCTTCTTTGTCGCAAGTCCAACATTCTTTGATGGTAGTTTTAGATTGAGCTACATCTTTTTTTTCTTCCTATAATTAGGAACCTTATTATGCTTACAAGTGTTCTTCTTAAAATATCTTCTTTGGTTAAATCTATTTTTCTTAGTCTTAGAGTTCCTTTCTCTAAAGGTAGTAGATGGTCTAAATCTATATTTTTTTGAAAATCCTAAAGGTCTAGTCTTAAACTTCCTATGTTTCCATTCTAATTTCTTTTTGATTTTCTTAGATTCATTTTCACATCCCCATTGGATTGGAGCGATGTCTATTTCATCTTTGATTAGAGGGATCTATTTGAAAGTCTCTTCTATTAACTTTCCTTGAGTTATATCATGTCTCTTAGATATGATATAGTCTTTGGCGAAATTGATTCTTTCACCAAGGGAGTTATTTTTAACTCCAGCTACTGCTGGCCAATTCCTATATTCATTAATTAGGATTTGTCTTATGGAAGGTATCTTTCTAAAGTATTCATCTTTTAAGGTCTCTACAAATTCTTTAATTTGGTAATATAGCTTCTCATAATTATTGCTATATTCATTGATCTTATCTAGTTTGCAAATGCTAAGGAGGGCAAACTTAGTTTTTGCTAGGTCTTGTTCATTGATATGAGCTAAATGTCCAGCTCCAATGAATTCTGACGTGAAAAATTGAATATATTCTTCAATTGATATTTCTTCTAGGTTTTCCTTCATTTTCTTAATCTTAGATAATGAGTCTTCATCTGTAGCCTTTCTCAAACTATCTAAATAGTTTTTCGCAATTCCGCTAATGGATTGCTCAACATTTTGCTTATATGAAGTTTCATCCCATTGTTCATTAGACGCAAAACATATGTTCATCTGATTACGCCATTCGTCTAAGGCCTTCTTCCTATCTTGGACATTGTCTAAGTTAAGGTATATCCCAACTGATTTATGGTTTGACTTTCCCTGGTCTTAACAGGAGTAAAACTCTTGTTACTAGTTGGAAAGTTTTTTATATAATCAGGTTTAGTCTTAACTAAAGTGATAGAGTATATAGAAATATTTATTCCTATTGGTTTACTAAAAAGTCTAGGAGCATCTTCTAGCCTACTACTACTTCCCATCTCTTGTTTATTAGGACCTATTTGTGTAGCTGGCATTAGTCTTTTTATCCTTCTTCTATTAGTCTTAGGTTTCTAAAAAGTTCTTTAGTATTCTTAGATTCTTTTAATTTTAATATACGCTCTTTAGCTATTATATAAAATATTTTTCTTTCCTAAAATCTAATAGAAATCTAATTCTAAGGGTTCATGTCCAAAGTTTTGGATCCTAGATTTTTCCTTAACTAAGTCTTTTTTTTCAAATGATCTTCTAGGTCTAATTACCGGGGCTTGTCTTAGTAAACTAGAACTTGTATTACTACTACATTCTCCTTCTGAAGGATCATTGATTATGGCTTCTCCCATATTCCTAAATCTAACTTCTTCAGTCTGGATATTCCTATCGATAATTTTAGAAGGGCCAAACTGGATAGTAACGTTTCCAGTGACATCGTGTTGATTAATAAACAAAGGTTTATTCTATATAGTCTTAGTTTCTTAAAATTCTAACAATTCCAAAGGGTCTTAGCTTTTTCTTTCATAGGTCCAGTATTCCTAATACTGTAAGTATGATTTTAGTCTAAACCATTGGTTATAACTAATATTTCTTCATTAAGTCTACCGCTATGAATTCCCTATTGCATTCCTTCATAAGGAAATTGGGAGAACTTCACATAGCTTTGGAATTCTATATTTATATTGGCGTCTGGAATAATATAGTCTTCATTTCCACAAGCATATAAGATTAACTTAAAATGTTTGGCTATGTCTACGGTTATTGTAAATGCCGGAATGACATTAAAGTATCCTATATTGTCTGACATTTCTAATTGGGTTATCCTAATAAGGCTTTTCTCAAAATCTTTCCATCTTTTATCTATTAAACAACATAATATGTTGATATTATTTTGAGGTCTATGTAATCCTTGGATTCTTACTTGAAAGAGTCCAAAGGTTAGGAATTGGAACTTCCTATCAGTTCCTCTAAATCTAAGCCATTCTGAGTCAAACACTTGGAGCTCAGTATAAGATTTGTCTAACACATGATTCCTACAATGGTAAGTCATGTTATAATTAGGAGTCTTAGGAGTGTCACCTTCTTTAAATAAGTTTATGTATCTAACGACTGGAAGCTGTCCATTATGAATGGAATCTTTAACAATCTTCCAGTCAACTTCACCCCATTCTTTCCACTGGAGAGGATTGGTGAAATTTCTCTCCTTCCACTATGTCCTAACATTGGAGGATGAATCTTTAAGTCTTTGGAGCATACAATTACTATGTCCAATATTTGGGATAGGGCTAACTATCTTACTATTTTTATCTAATCCATCATTTATGATTCTTCTAGTTATAGTCTTTCCTTACTTAATTCCTATATAAGTAGATTCTCTAAATTTACAGGTGGTTACCTATTTTTGTTCAAGTCTTTTTTCAATCCTTTCTAAAGAGTTTGAATAATCTTTTTGTCTTTTTATCTGCCTAAGGATTTCTTCATTAAATGTCTTATTTTCTTTTCTTGCATTATTGTTAATATCTTTACTATTTTTAACAAGAGTATTAATAAGAGAATAAGCGATCTTATTAATATAGTCTTTTACCTCATCTTCTTTTTCTTATTTATACACAGATTCGTGTGCCATCCTAGCTTCTATGGTTTCAACAGTTTTTTCTATTTTATCTAAACGAGTTAAAATAAACGGGAAGTCTAATTCGGCTTAGGAGGGTTTATTATATATAAACTTAATTCCCTTTATAATTTCTTCGTATTTTTCTTCTACTTGGGCCATGTCTAGTCTAAGTTCATTAATAATACTATCCATTTTGGATAGGTTATGGCTTTCTATATTATTAAGATAATTTACTAAATTTTGTTGAAATTTAACAAAGTCTGTGTAGAAGGTGGTTAATCCTTCTGTCTTAGCCTTTAAATCTAATTGTAAGTCTTTAACAAAGCTACTGTTATAGTCTTGGGTAGCTGCTATAGATGTATAAATTAAATTTAATCATTTTAATATTAGTCTAGTTGCTTTAGCAGCGTTGACAATCTCATTTTCATTTATCTTATAATAAAATCTATCATCATTTATCTTTTCTAAAATTCTTTGGTAAAAATTTGCTAAGGTGTGAATGGAGAGGTCTCTAGGTACCTCATTCCAGTCTGATCTAACTATCTCCATTAGGTAAATAATTATCTAATCTAGGAATAAGCTTAGCTTGTTCTTTGGTAAGTTTAATTAAGTCACTGTCTTAATTTTTAGTCAAAGTTTTAATATCTAAAATGTATTTGTTAAGGACCTTTACATGATTAGTCTTAATATTTATTTCTTGTAGAATGATTCGTCACTTTTATTGTATTTTATACCCTGTTAATTTGTACATTCTAGCATTCCCGTGTATGTATTTCTCGGTTCTTATACTCATTTATTGACTAACCCCTGAATTCATCATATATACTTTGTATGTCTCTTTATTGAGCTTTAATAGGTCTCGGGAATGCATATTGGGAAGTTTGGTTTTGATCCGGAGAAGTTCCGCAGACACTTGCACAGTCGAGGGCATTTTGGGAATTTCAGCACTCGGGTTTTGATTCCAATTTCTTCACGGAAGTTGTAGACCTTCTTCTTATCTTCGCACGGCCTCCGACGGTGCTTGAATCCGATCTCGAACGAAGAAGTTATGGAAGTTTCGGTGAAACATGGGAGAAATAATGCCAAAGTAGTGCAACCTTCCTTTTTGAGCAGACCCGAATCGATTCGGGATTCAGTCGAATCAATTCGGATTCAGGCAGGGCAACATCTCTACACTTCCTAATCGATTTGGATTTGGAATTGAATCGATTCGGCCCTGCATTTCCAGCTTTCTTCTTATTACTAGTTTGCCATTTTGGTTGGATTTTTGGGATATATCCCTTGTTTTTCCTCCTTTGTAAATATATATTACTTTTGTTAGATATTTGGTTATATAGAAAACACTCTATTCTCTCTCCTAAGTCAAGTTCATTTATGGTTTTTACCCACTTGTAAAGCTTTGATTACTAGTTGAATTGTGGTTATTAATGCAAGAAAGGTTCATTTACTTCTTCTCTACTTGTTCTACTAGCTTTAATTTGCATTTAATTCCATCTCTTATATTGGTTTGTGTTTAAACTAGATAACTAACTTAATTATCTTGTTAACTAGCATGTGTAATTTAGTTTCAATTATGAGTAGATAGACTTATGATTGGGGATCATAATCCCACCTTGGATGCTTGAACTTCACATTTAGGGTTTGGTTAATAATTGTTTTAATGGAACTTCATGTGTTGGTATTGGAGTATCATAGTTTCTTAACTTCTCTTGTCATGCAAGGGTTAGTGTTTGAAGCTTTACTACAAACCCAACCCATCTAGCAATAACTAACTAACCCCTAATCCTCCATTGATGAGTTTAGTCTCTACATGGTTGATGTTCGGACTTAATTAGTTATGCTCGATTATAATTAATTTCAACCAAGCCCTATAATCCCCTTCTTTGTGAATCCAAGGTGGGAGAAGGATCCTCGATCCCTTTAATATCTTGAACTCAAGCTTATCTTAGTTCCTTTCATAGTTTCGTAACTATTAAATAATTAAATGATCATCAATAGCATGTTAGTTTAGAGATTACCCTCAATCAATTTTCTAAACTATTAAATCATCTTTTACACTTTAACTTTTATGACTTTTAGAGAATCCCTTTAACCTAATCCTGTTCTTTTAGGAGTGTATCAATCCCTGTGGATCACGATTCCGTACTTACCGGATATTACTTGTTGCGATAGATTTGCACTTGAATCATAAGATTTATTTAGAGCGCACCATGTTTTTGGCGCCGTTTTCGGGGATTGGCAATAATTTTAAGTTTAATAAATTCTCTTTACACTTTATCGTTCCCTGTGGTCACAGTGACATCACGGTTTCCAAAAATCAATCCAAAATTCTGTAAATGCAAGACTCTAGTAGTAGCAATTTAAATCCTATTCACGAACCCTCGTCATCTAGTGAACCCTCGGATTATTAGAGGCCTTTACTGTCTATTTCTTGTTCTAGTTCAATCTCATCTTCTTCTTATACCTGGGACCACTCCGATCCCACAACCATGGCCGACAATGTTAGTGAGCACGGTAGTCAAGGGGTAGCACCCGAACCTCTTTATCGAACCATGCGTGATTATTTGTAATCGGAGAGGACCACCTCTCCGTCGTGTATCATTTTTCCCTACAATGCCGTGTAATTCCATTTTCATAATGGAATGATTCAATTACTTCCTACTTTCCACGGCATGGAAAGTGAACAACCGTACCTTCATGTTAGAGAATTTGAGGAGGTGTGCACTACTTTTAGCGATCAAAACTGTCCTCTTGATGTCACACGTCTCAAAATCTTCCTATTTTCCTTAAAGGACAAAACCAAAACTTGGCTTTGGACCTTGGCACCTGATTCCATCGGGAGTTGGCGCGAAATGCAAGCACAGTTTTTGAAGAAATTCTTTCCAACTCATCGCACCAACTCTTTAAAGAGGCAAATCCAAACATTCGTTCAAACCGAAGGTGAATCATTCGAACGATGATGGGAGAGATTTAATGAGCTACTTCATTAATGCCCACATCACGGTTTCGAAAAGTGGAGATTAATCTCATTTTTCCACAAAGGTCTTACACTTAATGCAAAACAAATGGTGGAGACAATGTGCTCTGGTGAGTTCTTTGGTTTAGATCCCGATGATGCGTGGGCACATTTCAAATATTGTGTCGAGACCACCCAAGTGTGGGATACCTCGGATCCGAACAAAACAAATTCGCGACCTTTGATTCCGTCCTCTTCCAACCCTGGTATGTATCAACTCACTGACTAGGTTGAGATGAAAATGAGATTAGATAAATTATCTAAGAAAGTTGAGGAGTTCAGCTCGAAGGGTCGTGATCCCGTTGTTCAAATTCAATCCGTGATTGAGGAGTTATGTGCCATTTGCGACACTAGTGCTCATTCAACCAAAGAGTGTCCCACTATTTCGGCTTACAAAGTGATCCTCCATGACCAAGCGAACTCTATGAGAGTTTTTAAAAGATCCCAAAACGTTCCTGACCAAGGGTTTAATCCATCTTGGGTTAACCAACTCGTTTACCATTATCAACAATCTCTTCCTCCTCCGCCTCAGAATTACCAACAACCATACATTCAACATCCTCCTCCACAAGTTGTAATGAAAGGTCCCCCACCGGGACCACCTCCACCAGTTATACCTCCTTACGCGCACCCGAACAAGAGAAGTCTAGAAGAAGTTTTTCAATATTTTATGACTTCTCAACAAGCCACAAATGCTAGGCTTGAAAAAGAAATTTCCAAGTTGATCGCTTCTTTGAGTTTGCAAGAAAAAGGAAAATTCCCGTCACAACCTCAAGGGCCCATTGGGTAAAATAGTGTGAATTCCGATGTGTCTACTCCCTCTTCCGCTCAATGTAGAACTATGGAACAAGCTAATTCCATAACCACTCTTAGGAGTGGGAAGGTGATTGAAAATCCAATTCCACCTTCCCCGAAATAATCCGACGATACCACAATAACTCCCCGAGAGAGTGAGGTGACTCCTAAAAAGAGAAGAGATATGTCGCCGACCAAGGAGCCAGAAATTTCAGTCCCTTGTCCATTTCCCGCACCCTACCCTCGAAGGCTCCTTTCCATAGTTAAACCCAACAAAGATCCAGAGATCATGGATACATTCAAACAAGTAAAAATCAATCTCCTTCTCCTTGACGCGATTAAGTAAATCCCTTCCTATGGTAAGTTTTCGAAAGATTTGTGCACCTTTAAGAGAAATCATGTTTCTAAAAAAAAGGTGGAGTTGACTGACCAGGTTAGTTCCATTTTCCAACACAACACGATTCCAAAATTTAAGGACCCAGGGTGTCCAACTGTTTCATGTGTGATTGGAAACTTCGCCATTAATCGCGCTCTTCTTGATCTAGGAGCTAGTGTGAACCTTTTTCCGTATTCGGTTTATCTTCAATTGGGCCTAGGAGAACTTAGTCCAACCAAAACCAGAATTCAATTGGCCGAAGGGTCCACTAAAATCCCACGGAGCGTCTTGGAAGATATACTCGTCCAGATAGATACCTTTGTGTTCCCGGTCAACTTTATCGTTCTTGATACCCATCCAGTTTTAAGCCCCAACAATCAACCTCCCATCATCTTAGGAAGACCATTCCTCGCGACCGCAAATGCTTCGATAAATTGTAGGAATGGTGAGATGAACTTGTGTTTTGGAAATATGACATTAGATGTCAATATTTTAAATGTTTCGCACCTCTCGAGTGACGAGGATGAGTGTGTTAAGGAAGTGAGCTTTGTTGGAGTGGTATTTGTGGATGACGATCTAATTGCGAGAGATGATATTGAATGGTGTGTGTTAGATGTGTGTTTTGACATGCTAGGAGAGGTTGGCGTAGGTGAAAACCATGAAATAGGAGAAAAATTAGGGAATTTTGATTTCACTCCGATTGATGACTCTATCATATTCGAAATTGACATCTACATGTCATCAATCCCGTGTAAGGAGAGCTGCTCGGAGGAAAATAGGGGAGATGGTTTTTCTATCAATTTGTGTAACGACCCACCGATCCGTCACTTTAATAACCCATGGACCCCTCTTTCAAATATTAATCTGGTTTCCAAAACCAAACACGGGTCAAATGGTCGGGGTTGTTCATTTTTTATAGGTATCATATCTTCCGATCTAGAACCCGATATAATTGTTAAGTGGTTGAACTTTAGTCGGAACAAAGTTGGAATAGTGGGAAGAATAGCTGTTCACATAGTAAATTACGTCCTAATAATATCTGCGGATTTACAACCGGACATCGTACGCAGCAGACCCATTAGCAGGGTTGAGGTTCGGTAAATTCTCAATTTTGGTGCCGAGCAACCTCGGCACTGTAATACCCCGCCTAATAAAATACTGGGTGATCAGTCCTATAACAAATTAAAACATGAATCCCAGTTGGTTCATCCTTAGCATCACTGTCGAAATTTTTTTCAAACTTATAACCACCTAGTATTCCAAAAGCTGGTGCCAAATTTTAACTTTTTGATTTACAAAACAGTACATGCGGAAATAAATATAAACCATTCACACAACTGAATAAAACTCGACAGAATAAATAATTAAACAATTTGCCGAATAAACCACCGGCCACCAAAGTGAAATAATCCAATACAATTATCCCCCACCGGAATAAAACAAATCCGAAAACTGAACTGAAAGTCTGGGCGACATGACCTAAATAAAACTGAAACTGATAAATGATTCCTACTCTAGGAATGAATAAATGATGCGTCTAATCCAAACTCCTTCTAGCATCAACATATGCCGCAGCTCCGTGTCCCTGGAATAGAATATCAATCCTGGCGTCCCTGTGGCTGGGCAACTAAAAGGTTTTGAAAATAGTTTTATAGCAAGGGTTAGAACCACAAACATTTTGAAAATATTTAGCAAGTGAATTAACTGCAATAATTTAAAATGCATGAATGAGCTTCATATTTAAGTTAGTGTCGCACTCCCTTGTGGACATTCTCACCCCTCCACTATTGTGCACACCTAACGGTTACCTTGACCCCACCTAGTTGTACTACCCCGTCCACCTAGTCCTGGTATAACCTCCCCTTGCCATACTACTCTAACCCGAGTATAATGATTCCTGAATATTATAAGTTATCTCACCATTAACTTAATTAATTCCTTCTTAAATAGTAGCATATAACCGTGTCACAAGTTATATAAAGTAAATACATCACACACTGTATTATTACTCGCACATAATATTGAATACCATTATCTACGTACCTTCACTAAAACATCCACAAATATAACATACGTATATCCATCCCTCCGAGTATACCTCGCCGGGTGATTCCCTCTAAAGTGCTATCCCACTAGGTGTGCTCACATAACCTAGTTACCCAAGTTGGATTCGCTCAACATCCTGGCCTAAAACATAAATGAAGTGGAGGCGGTCATATTCCTTTCCTGAAAGTGAGATAATCCCCTCACCCATATACCGGACGCTATGACCTGGGGATATACTCGCCCTACTCCTCAAGCTAGGGGATTCACCCGCATCGTGCAACCTCCCTTGATAGCACTAGAGTAAATAAATTAAATAAATATCTAGTCACTGATATTTAATATCACACATAATTTATGCACGTATATATATACTATCACTACACCGTATATATACAATAAAAACCCCGACTTTACCGTGTACTCAAAATCCCGTACACTAGCCTGTAATTTCCTGAGTCTGTTGCCCGACTCAACTTAATTACTTTTCTCACTTAATAATTTATCATCTTCCCGAATCTATGGTCCGACTCTAATATATTTAATTCACACTTCAATTAATATAATACTTTCCCCGAGTCTATAGTCCGACTCTAATTAAATTAATTAACACATCCATTAATTTAATACCTCCCCGAGTCTATCGTTCGACTCTAATTAAATTAATTAACACACTTATTAATTTAATACCGACCCGAGTCTGTGGTTCGATTCCCAGTTAATTAATCTACACATTAATTAATTCATACTAAACCGAGTCTGTAGTACGATTCTCATTTAATTAATTTACACCTTAATTAATTTATACCAATCTGAGTCTGTGGTACGACTCTCATTTAATTAATTTACACATTAATTAATAAATACCCTTCCCGAGTCTACAATCCGACTCTAAATTAATTAATTACAACATCAATTAATTTAATACTTTTTCAAGTCTACCTTCTGACTCTGCTTTCATTAATTAACACATCCATTAATTTAATAACTTGGTGTCACACAACCATTATCCCCGGACTCGCTCACTTGGCCCATAACTTAATATTTTTCGAGTCTATGTTCTGACTCCAAATTAATTTACTCTCTCAATAAGTAATTTAATACTTTCGTGTCACTTAACCAACATACCCAGACTCGCTCACTTGGTCCATTTTTACATCTCAGAATTTCATTTTCCCGTCTTCGCCCATAATGTGTCACACATTTAACTCCATCAAATTTTCCAATTATATTTACCTACAATTATCAACATACTCGGATTCGCCCACTTGGTCCATAATTAAATTGAATATGTTTCACCTAAAGTTCTCACTCTAGCTATTTACTTCTCTATAATTTTTCACCAATTAAACTTATACCCAAAATAAAAAGAAACCAAGGCAAAGCATCAAACTGCCCGACCTGCCAAGGTTTTCCCATCGTCGATCGATCGATGGCCCCCGATCGATCGATCGATCCTTTCGTGGCAGTTCTTCTCCCCCCCTGAATTCCACCATTAACGAAAATTCAAGGTTTGTAACCCTTAATTTCAACCTCTAATCAAGTCATCCCACCACATAAACGTATTGGACTTTGATCTTATACATCATATACACTTTCTAGTATATGAATTTCTCAACTTATCACACAATTTCTGAAATGGGTTTTTCCATAAATTTCTATTAACTTTGTTCTAAAATTCCAAATTTCAGATTCAAAATCCACCATTTTATATTCCGGTTTCTCATTCAAATCAGATATCTGTACTCAGAGATATACAACACAATTAATTCCTACTTTGAATCTCATTCAATAGTTCCATGAATAAAAACCCCATTTTTGTACCCATTTATCCCCAAAATGAATTTTGATTTACACATCACTATGATATGAATTCATTATCATCAATTTAGAAATCACAACAATTAACCACTTGCCTGAAATCGTTCGTAGGGTCTGATTGCGTTGGTGTAGAGAATGGTTGATGAAGAACACCCCAAATTAGCCCCTTAATTTGGCTCCAAAAGATCCCCCAATTGACTTCTTAATTAGCTTCCTCTAATCCTGTCCCAAACCCTAGGTTTTGGATTTTTTATCTTTCGTTCTTAGTCCCTCAATTAGGTTAAAAACACTATATCCGTTTTTGGCCATGTGGGCCTAATTAGAAAGGCCCAACTCACCCCGTGTGGGCCTGGCTATGCCAAAAAATACCCCGAGACCCAATCACCACCCCCGGGTACTCTTTTCTGACTATCTCGACCCATCCGGACTCAACCGCGCACTCAGAATTGCCATCCAAAATACTTTTTGACATATCCAAATTTCGACCTCAAAATGCGACACACATTAATTCAGACAATTAAACTTAAAGTCGCCGATTATAAATAATTCGGCTCACTCAAATAAATTCTCCAACTCATGAATTTAAGTTTCCCCAATTTAAATATTTATAACTCCCAAAATAATTAAATATTAAATCCTCAAAATTACGGGGTGTTACAGGCACGTGTGGGGGTTGCAATTTTTTTGGTTCCAGACCAGTTACGTACACTAGATATATCTTGTAGGTCCAAGAAACCCAGTTGAAGGTGGCCCAATGATTAAATTTCATGAGATTTAGGAAATTAGCAAAGCAGAAAGTTGGAACTCAGCCTCCGAATCGATTTAGATTTTCCACCGAATCGATTTGACCCTTTCCAGTAGCCATTTTTTTTTGTTTTATGAATCGTTTCGGGTTAGTGCCGAATAGATTCGGATAATGCAAAGTGTCAGATCTCTCCGTTCGAATCGATTTGTCCTTAGTCAGTGTGGAATTCGAGAGTAGCGAATCGATTCGTTTAACTATCGAATCGATTCGATTTATGCGGTCACTTAAAATTCCCTCATTTGTTTTAATTTCACTTCTCATTTTCTCTTCTCCCTTAACTGTCGAACTCATCCTCTCCCATATCATTTCTCTTCTTCCATTCAGTTCCACCCTCATGGCATCCTCATCCAAGGTTACTAATTCAACCCTCTTAAATTGATTTCATAGTTTATTTAGTGTTCTTGGTATGAAAGTAGGGTTAAATAGATTCTTGTTAAAAACCCACATTTTCTTCATGAAACTCCATATTTTCTCATTGTTTATGATGTGAATCCAACAAATACAACTTGCTTATGTTGCTTTGATGATTAAGTTGTATTGGTTGGGGTTATTTCACATTGAAAATGGTATTTTCACCCTACTTTCCATACATTGCACACTATGTGTTCGATAAAATGCCCCTGCGGGGATTTTGTGCCCTAAAGCTCTCTCTTCGCACCTTTTATCGCACAGTCTTGTCGAATTGTCCTTGTTTGAGTATGGCGTGCATCGGTTATGTCTACTCGACCAATTTTTCTCGACGCGCACCCTCCGAACCTAGTTTCCCCAAATTTCACGATTACTTTGATTTTATGCATCGCACTTATGGTGTGTGTATTGAATTAATGTTTTGTAGGTTCCTAATGTAACCAAGCCATCATCCAATGTTGTTACTGGACGGGGAGGGGTAGGTTTTGAGACTTTTCGTTCCAAGTATGAGAGGGAGTGGTATCAGGCCATGTTCAAAACCAGCCGCCCGATTGCAATTAAGAAGGAGGTGATTTTAGATGAGATGTCTGCCTCTATAAGATGTTATTTAGCCAAATTCAATTGGGAGGCCCAACTGGCCATGAGAGGAGAGGTTAACGAGGACCACGTGCTCCGTTTTTATGCTTCTCTAGTGTCTATGTGCGACGGCATGTATGAAGAATATGTGCGAGGGAGGCGGATTATTATTTTTAAGCCCATCTTGGCTGCGCACCTTAGCGGGGCTTCTAACCCCGAGCTCTATCATTACACGGTCCTTACAGATACGCCTCAGCTTTTACAAGAGGTACTCATTGCGCGTCTCGCACCCGGCAAGATTTGGGCGGGGGAGACTTTCCCCACTTCAGGTATGCCCTATGTACATCGTATCCTCCATCTCATCACCGTCAACTCCGTCATTCCAACTCAGATGAAGGATGTCCTCCGTTACAAGCAGGCCCTTTTCTTATATAGTCTTTTAGGGGATGACATGGTCATTAGTCTTCCCGCCCTCATGTTGCATCAAATAGTGAACGCTGCCTTTAGCTATAAGGGAACCACAACTCTTCCTTATGCGCGACTGATTTCCCGAATTTGCAAGGACGCCGGGTGTGAGGTGTTGGGTAGTGACAAGATACCTAGGCTGCCCAAGGTGTTTAATGACAAGACCATTGCTAAAAGCTTGGGGCAGGATTATTGGGAGAGGAGGAAGAAGCGTATGTTAGATGCCCCAGATGCCCCTATGCCGGATATTCCGGAAGTGCCTTATCCAGTCCCGCCTCTTGCCCCATCTACTGTTGACCCCATTACATATCTTGGGGTGCGGATGGATGAGTTTCAGGCTGATTTTAATGAGTTTTGGGGGGCCTATATGACGAACTTCGCATCGTTCCGGGCTGACTATCAGCGGGATACTTCCATGATCTCCCGGGCACAAATGGATTTTTTTGCTCATATTCGTGGGGGCGAGGCTGCTATGCCTTCGTACCTTTATGATCCCTACGCCCCTCGTGACCCCACCGCGCCCGAGTCCTCGAGCCGCCATCCGGATCGTATGTAGGGCGCTGCTATCCCGTTTTCTCTGCTACTGACTTTTGTGGTTCCTTATTTTGGTTTTTGGGTTTGTAACATTTTAGTTGTGTATTGGTGTGGGGAAGAGAGAGTACATTTAGTGTATTTTCTAATTTTGGTTTTTATGCCCCATGTACACAACTCATGATTATTAATGAAATTACTCTTTTTCATTTTCAAACTTACTCTTGTAAATATCTCTTATGTATATATTGTTGTTTTTGGTACTAATATGTAACAGGCATGCCATTGCGCATTTCTCGAGTTACTCCTTATGGGGTGACTATTTTCTAAACCCTTTTCCTTTTTATCCCTACTAACATTGGGGACAATGTTTCATTCATGTTAGGGGGTATGGATTACATTTCTGATACCGATTATTGTGACACCCCGCCTAATAAAATACCGGGTGATCAGTCCTACACCAAATTAAAATAGGAATCCCAATTCGATCATCCATAGCATCACTGTCGAAAACTTTTTAAAACTTACTAACCACCTAGTATTCCAAAAGCTGGTGCCAAATTTTAACTTTTTAATTAACAAAACAGTACATGCGGAATTAAATACAAACCATTCACACAACTGAATGAAAATAAACTGAAACATTAATTAAACAATTTTTCCGAATAAACCATCGACCACTAAAGTGAAATAATTCAGAATAAATATCCAATACAGAAATAAAACCAAACTGAAACTGAACTGAAAGTTTGGGCGACATGACCTAAATAAAACTGAAACTGATACAAGATTCCTACTCTAGGAATGAATGAATGATGCGTCTAATCCAAACTCCTGCTAGCATCCACATATGCCGCAGCTCCGTGTCCCTGGAATAGAATATCAATCCTGGCGTCCCTGTGGTTGGACACCTAAAAGGTTTTGAAATAGTTTTATAGCAAGGGTTAGAACCCGAAATATTTTGAAAATATTTAGCAAGTGAATTAACTGCAGTAATTTAAAATGCATGAATGCGCTTCATATTTAAGTTAGTGTCGCACTCCTCTGTAGACATTCTCACCCCTCCACTATTGTGCACACCTACCGGTTACCTTAACCCCACCTAGTTATACTACCCTGTCCAACTAGTCCTGGTATAACCTTCCCTTGCCATACCACTCTAACCCGAGTATAATAATTTTCTTGAATTATCATTTATCTCACAATTAACTTAATTAATTCCTCTTAAATAGTAGCATATAACCGTGTCACAAGTTATATAAAGTAAATACATCACACACTGTATTATTACCCGTATATAATATTTACTACCATTATATACGTACCTTTACTACAACATCCACACATATAATATATGTATATCCATCCCTTCGAGTATATCCTCGCCGGATAATTCCCTCTAAAATGCTATCTCACTAGGTGTGCTCACAAAACCTAGTTCCCCAAGTTGAAACCGTTCACCAACTTGGCCCAAAATATAAACGTAGTGGAGGCGGTCATATTCCTTCCCTGAAACTGAGATAAATCCCTCACCCATATATACCGGACTCTATGACCTGGGGATATACTCGCCCTACTCCTCAAGCTAGGGGATTCACCCACATCGCGCAACCTCCCTTGATAGCATTAGAGTATATTAATTGAATAAATATCTAGTCACTGATATTTAATATCACACACAATATATACACGTATATATACTATCACTACACCATATATATATAATATAAATCTCGGCTTTACCGTGTACCCAAAATCCTGTCCACTGCCTATAATTTAATATCACACACAATATATACACGTATATATATATATATACTATCACTACACCGTATATATATATATTATAAACCCCGGCTTTACCGTGTACTAATATCCCGTACACTGCCTGTAATTTCCTTAGTCTGTGGCCTGACTCAACGTAATTAATTTTCTCACTTAAAAATTTCTCGTCTTCCCGAGTCAATGGTCCGACTCTAATATATTAATTCACACCTTGATTAATATAATACTTTCCCCGAGTATATGGTCCGACTCTAATTAAATTAATTATCACACCTATTAATTTAATTCCTATCCGAGTCTATCGTCCGACTCTAATTAAATTAATTATCACACCTATTAATTTAATTCTTACCCGAGTCTATCGTCCGACTCTAATTAAATTAATTATCACACCTATTAATTTAATTCCTACACGAGTCTACAATCCGACTCTAATTAAATTAATTATCACACCCATTAATTTAATATCTACCCGAGTCTACAATCCGACTCTTATTAAATTAATTTACACATTAATTAATCAACACCGATCCTAGTCTGTGGTCCGACTTTAATATAATTAATTTACACATTAATTAATTAACACAAATCCGAGTCTGTGGTCCGACTCTAATAAAATTAATTTACACATTAATTAATTAACACAAATCCGAGTCTGTGGTCCGACTCTAATATAATTACTTTACACACTTATTAATTTAATAACTTGGTGTCACCCCACCATTATCCCTGGACTCGCTCACTTGGCCCATACCTTAATATTTTTCGAGTCTATATTCCGACTCCAATTTAATTACTCTCTATCAATAAATTAATTTAATACTTTGGTTTCACTTAACCAACATACCCGGACTCGCTCACTTGGTCCATTTTACATCTCATAATTTCGTTCCCACATATTCGCCTACAATGTGTCACACATTCATCTCCATAATTTTCCCAATTATATTTACCTATAATTATTAGCATACCCGGACTCGCCCACTTGGTCCATAATTAAATATTTCACCTAAATTCCTTTAATAATGTAGTGCCACCCAGCTACAATACCCGAATATTATTCCTCGGCCCAATATCAATAATTATGAATTATTTCTCCAAATTCGTTCATCTCATGACATACCGTTCACACCCTCCTAAACCCAATTATATCATCCTATAATTGTTAAGGAAATATGTGTCCCATATAAATTTATCACCAAATAAAAGTAAGGGATTAAAACTTAAATAATTATCTCTTTGTAATCAAAATTGGTCGAACTGCCAGGATTCCTGTACCCTCGATCGATCGACCCCCCTGGGTCGATCGATCCAGACCTCGTCTTCTCCAGGCCCCTGTTTGGCCATTGACGAAAAACTAAGGTTCTTTTCTCCAATTTCCAACCTCAACCCAGTCTATTAATCATCTTATTATATTTCTCATGAACAATAAATATCATCCAACCCTTTTTACATCGTTAACACTACGAATCTGTACCCACAAAAGAACACAAACCCTTATCGTAAAATACCAATTTCAGATTCAAATTCCACTATTTCCTATCCCGGATTTCCTCATTCAAATCAGATAATCCTACTCATAATATACAACATAACTAATTTTTATTTCGAATCTCATTCGATAGTTCCATGAACAAAAACCCCATTTTGTACCCATTTATCCCCAAAACGAATTTTGGTTTACACATCACTATGATATGAATTGATTATCATCAATTTAGAAATCACAACAGTTAACCACTTGCCTGGAATTGTTTGTAGGGTCTGATTCCGTCGGTGTAGAGATTGGTTGATGAAGAACACCCCAAATTAACCCTTTAATTTGGCTCCAAAAGCTCCCAATTGCTCTTGATTTGCTTTCCCCCATTTTCCTTCTCAAGCCCTAGGCTTAGAGTTGTGTTGACTGTCGTTCCCTAATATCTCATTTAGGTTAAAAATACCAATTCCCATTTTTGGCCATGCGGGCCTAATTAAAAAGGCCCAACTCACCCCGTGTGGGCCCGGTTATGCCCAAAATTATCCCGAGACCCAATTACCACCCCGGGTACTATTTTCTGACTATCTTGACCCATCCGGACGCAACCGCTCACTCAGAATTGCCATCCGAAATACTTTTTCGAAATTTCCAAGTTTCGACCTCAAAATGTGACACACTAGATTTTGAACCATTAAACTTAAAAGTCGCCAATTATAAATAATTCGGCTCACTCAAATAAATTCTCCAAATCATAAATTTAAGTTTCTCCAATTTAAATATTTTTATAACTCCCAAAAATAATTAAATATGAAATTCTCAAAATTATGGGGTGTTACAGTTATCATGTTAGTAATTATTTATTTATTAAAAAAAATGTATATTGTATAGCTATTAAGCATGTTTGATTTATCTACTATGATTACTTATATGATCACCTTTTCCTATTGTATAGCTATGAAGCATGCTTTGATTTATTGATTTATTAGCCAATAGCCTGTATATTGTTTGCATTGTGAATAGCCTCATAAAATTAAACTGTGAAGCTTTGAGCATATACACAAATAATTATTTATGATTTGGTTTAAAGCGTTTCAAATTCGTTATTTTAAGGCGCATGCTATACCCATACAAAACTGAAAATTGAGACTTATCGTCATTTGTGAGCGTATACATCCACTCTATCTCTTTCTTGTCAATGAACTCGTTGTCAATCTCATTTTCTTTTCATTTGATTGCATATTAATTGATTTATCACTTGAGCATGATTTTCAATGGTGTTGAGACCCGCGAATCACATGAAACTTTAGGAAAGGATTATAGGCCCTGGTTGTTGTTTAACCCATATGACCTTGACCTTACCCTTAAATGTTTTCCCTAGTCAACCCCCTTGAGCCTTATTATTCCTTTCGTTTTGTCCCCAAATACCTTGTCCAACTCCACATTGGAGTCCTAAACCCTTATTTACTCTTTCCGTACCTTGATTTGGGATTATTCCCGGGGTTGAATGATGTTGTTTATATGGATTGCAATCAAGCTATGAGTGGGCTAAAAAGAGATAGAAGAAAATAAAAAGCGAAAAAGAAAAGAAAAAGTTAGAAAAAGAAAGAAATGAAATATAGAATAAATGAGTCCTTATTGAATCCCATTTCACCATGTGCATGAAAATCAAAGTCTCACTCTCATGAATACCTTACTTTTGGAATTTGATTTCGATTCATAAATTTCCCATTAAATCCATTATCCCGCGCATTATTCCCGAATCTCCTTTGATCCTACACACATTCCTTTCTTATCCTAACCCTAACCTAGCCTAAATTCTATACCTAATAAAGTCCTATTTGATCCTAGGGTGATGTGATTCAAAGTCAAACATAAGCGATAATCTGTTTAAATGCTCTTCTCTTGGTTAATATGCGATATCCTTTCATGAGATTGTATTTTCCACTTTTATATTGTGTTATTCATTAATAACATGTGCGTGGCCTAGTTTCCCTTTACAATTACTCTTTATCCCCGCATGTCCCAAATGTGTTACATCCCATTTCTGAGTGCTTCCATTTGTTGAGTGTAACAACCGGAGAGAAATTGAGTATGCATGCCTTATCATTTAAAGGGATTTTGAAAGTTTTACCAAATCTAAATTACCACATGTGTCAGCTTATTTCGCATTTCCATGGTTTCGATTTTTATTGAAGTTATTTGTTGAATGCCGATAATTACCGTCTTTAGTGTGAGCTTTGTTCTCTTTGTTGATAAATTGTGCTTCTTAGACTCTTGTTGAGCGACGCATTGGTTTTTACCGTATCATAGTATGAGTTGATTTGATGTTTGTGGGTGTCATCCCTGGAAACCCTCACGAGACCTCACTCGAGCCCTAGGGCCACCTAGGGGTTTAACGGCTTATTGCATACGCTAAATGCAATCGTTCGCCCGTGAAAGTGGTATTTTCCTTCTATGTACATATTTTTTCTATTTTGGTTGCATTGATGGCCCTTGTTTCTTCATACTTCATTGCTCGAGACTAGCAATGTATAAGTTAGGGGGTGTGATTCGTCACTTTTATTGTATTTTATACCCCGTTAATTTATACATTCTAGCATTCCCATGCATGCATTTCCTGGTTCTTATACTCATTTATTGATTAACCCCTGAATTCATCGTATATAATTTGTATGTGTCTTTATTGAGCTTTTATAGGTCTCGAGAATGCATATTGGGAAGTTTGGTTTTGATCCGGAGAAGTTCCATAGACACTTGCACAGTCGAGGGCATTTTGAGAATTTTAGCACTCGGGTTTTGATCCCGATTTCTTCACGGAAGTTGTAGACCTTCTTCTTATCTTCGCGTGGCCTCCGACGGTGCTTAAATCTTATCTCGAACGAAGAAGTTACGGAAGTTTCGGTGAAACATGGGAGAAATAATCCCAAAGTAGTGCAACCTTCCTTTTTTAGCAGGCCCGAATCGATTCAGGATTCAGCCGAATCGATTCCGATTCAGGTAGGGCAACATCTCTACACTTCCGAATCGATTAGGATTTGGCACCGAATCGATTCGGCCCTGCATTTCCAGCTTTCTTCTTATTACTAGTTTGCCATTTTGGTTGGATATTTGGGATATATCCCTTGTTTTTCCTCCTTTGTAAATATAGATTACTTTTGTTAGATATTTGGTTATATAGGAAACACTCTCTTCTCTCTGCTAGGTCAAGTTCATTTATGGTTTTTACCCACTTGTAAAGCTTTTATTACTAGTTGAATTGTGGTTATTAATGCAAGAAAGGTTCATTTACTTCTTCTCTACTTGTTCTACTAGCTTTAATTTGCATTTAATTCCATCTCTTGTATTGGTTTGTGTTTAAACTAGATAACTAACTTAATTATGTTGTTAACTAGCATGTGTAGTTTAGTTTCAATTATGAGTAGCTAGACTTATGATTGGGGATCATAATCCCACCTTGGATGCTTGAACTTCATATTTAGGGTTTGGTTAATAATTGTTCTAATGGAACTTCATGTGTTGGTATTGGAGTATCATAGTTTCTTAACTTCTCTTGTCATGCAAGGGTTAGTGTTTGAAGCTTTACTACAGACCCAACCCATCTAGCAATAACTAACTAACCCCGAATCCTCCATTGATGAGTTTAGTCTCTACACGGTTGATGTTCGGACTTAATTAGTTATGCTTGATTATAATTAATTTCAACCAAGCGCTATAATCCCCTTCTTTGTGAATCCGAGGTGGGGGAATGATCCTCAATCCCTTTAATATCTTGAACTCAAGGTTATCATAGTTCCTTCCATAGTTTCGTAATTATTAAATAATTAACTGATCATCAATAGCATGTTAGTTTAGAGATTGCCCTCAATCAATTTTCCAAACTATTAAATCATCTTTTACACTTTAACTTTTGTGACGTTTAGAGAATCCATTTAACCTAATCTTGTTCTCTTAGGAGTGTATCAATCCCTGTGGATCAAGATTCCGTACTTACCGGATATTACTTGTTGCGATAGATTTGCACTTGAATCATAAGCTTTATTTAAAGCGCACCATAGAACTTGTACTAGGTCTATTGGGATTTGATTATCTATGTCTTGTATTCTTTTAGAGATATTTTATTCTCTGTTTCTAGGGTTTGAGTGTGTTTTATTATTTGTCTTAAAATAAGGAGTGTACACATATTTTGGTCTATTACGTTATTGATAGCACTAGAAATAACTTGTCTACTATCTGCGTGTTTGGCTGAGATGGGTTCAATGTGTGAACAACTGTCTATGTGAGAGGTTAAGAAACCTTCTGAGCTAAATCAATTATGGGTATAGGCTGGTGGTAGTCTGGGTTGGTTCAAAAATATCTTTGTAAATGCGAGGGATAAATTCCAGGGGCATTAAAGTCTTTTTACTATAAGTCTAAAAAGGAGCGTCTTGGCTCTGATACCATAATTAGGGTTTTGGTCAGAATTTGGTGAGTTTCTAAAGCTTTTAGGGTCTTGATACAAATTTGGGTCTAAACTATAAATCTGTTAACTATATAGTCTTAAAATAAGGTTTTAATATAAGACAAGAGGGGGACCATATAAAGAAAATAACAAAATGTCTTAGGGACCACGAGGGGACCACGTGAGGAAAATGACAAAGTCCGCACCGAGTGCGGACGATTTGGTCCGCACTAGAGAATATCTATCTATCTATCTATCTATCTATCTATCTATCTATCTATCTATCTATATATATATATATATATAAATATATTTCAAAAAACTATTTTATTAGGATAAAAATTATTTTTTTAAACAATACTGTTTTTATAAAAATATAAATATATAATCATTTTTTTTCTTCACAAAACTAGAGTGTTAACACTTTTTTATAGTTTTTTTTTTACAAAACTGGATTTTATAAAGATAAGTATAAAATATTTTACTATACATAAAATTGTATTTTTCTAAAGTAATTTTCTAAAAAAAAATGTAGTTTTAACTCCATTTCTTTATATAAATCGTGTTTTAAAAAGTTGTTATATAAATATAAATATAAATATAATTTTTTTAAGAAATAAACTGTTTTTATAAAGTAATGGTAATGTTCAAAATTTGTAAACTCTTTAAGAAAACTTTACATTTTTTCATAAAAAAAACATTTTTTGAGTTATATATAAAAAAAACAATTTATTATATAAATATTAGCATTTGTTAATTAAAGCAAAAGATGTTTCACATACAAAACTTTTATAAATATATTAAAACTTTTTTTTATTTTGTATAATAATGGTTAATATATATATATATATATATATATATATATATATATATATATATATATATATATATATATATATATATATATATATATATGAAACATCTTTTTCTTCAGTTCAACATTGATAATATTTATATAATAATTAGTTTTATATGAAAAAGTTTATTTTATATGAAACATCTTTTTCTTCCAATAATAAATGGTAATATTTATATAATAAAAAGTTTTTCTATGTATAGCTCAAAAAAATATTTTTTTTATAAAAAAAATGTACACTTTTCTAAAACATTCTATATAATTTGCACGTTAACATTATTTTATAATAACATTTTTTTTTCTTAAAAAGTATAATATTTATATTTATAAGAAGAACCTGTTAAAACACAATTTATGTGAAGAAAGGAAGTTAAAAACTCCAGTAATTAGAAATTTACTTTATAAAAATACGGTTTTTTATATGTAATAAAATAATTTATACTTGTCTTTATAAAATCAAGTTTTATAAAAAAAATGTTTTTTTATAGAAAAAAAGAGTTAAAACTATAGTTTTTATAAAAATAATTTAATATTTATATTTTTATAAAAACACAATTGTTTTAAAAAAGAATTTATATTTATAAAACAAATTTTTAAAAAGATTAATATGTATGTTATATATATATTTTTAAGAAAGATGAAAGCAGACTCTTTTAGTAAAAATTATCCAATGTGATCCGGATACATGGGTATAGGCAGTGGTGAAGTTTTTATTTTGAGAGAGAGAAACAGAGGGTGGATTTTGGTTAAATCCAAGGTATTTTTGTTTTGTTTTTATAAAGCCATGTTAGAGAGTAAAGAGTGAGGAGTGTATAAAAAATGAGAGTAGCTCTAACAATTATTTGTGTTGACATGGCAAAATAACACGAGGAGACATCATATATATATATATATATATAGAGAGAGAGAGAGAGAGGGCTCTCATGCACACTAAGTTTGCACTCTGATTTTTTTTACCTATTTTTTAAAAATATTAAAAAAATAATTTCGAGTCAAATTTTTTATATGACATTTAAATATTTTAATGGATCCATATAAAAAAAAATCAGATCAAAATAACTATGTTTGCTAATTTTCAAAAATCGGTCAAACTTTCACAGCTTTTAGAGTGCTTTAAAAAGTGCAAAAGTTTGACCGATTTTTAAAAAATAGCAAAAACGTTATTTTGAAGTGTTTTTTTATATGGGCCGTTTGAAATGTTAAAATGCCATATAAAAAAATTCAACTCAAAATTATTATTTTTACTATTTAAAAAAATCAGTGTGCAAACATAGTGTGCATGAGAGTTTCTCTCTCTCTCTCTCTCTCTCTCTCTATATATATATATATATATATATATATATATAAGATTATGTTTTAGGGCCGCGCGATTCATGAGTATTTTGTAGGGTTAGTTAGAATTTATATAGTAAGGAAATTGAAATTTTTTCTAGGAGTGAATAATATAAAATGAGATATCATACTTACGACAAATGTAAATTTGAGAATTTGAGAGTACTTTGAAATTCAATAAATCAATGAGATAATATGTAAAGGTTTATTTGTTAGATTTGTTGAGAGAATGAATATAAGTTCTACAAAAAAATTATGTGTCGCAACAATGTAATCTAGTAGTGAAGGATGTAATCAGGTGTCTAAACTCCAACTGTGCCAATGAAAGGACCTGGAAAAATTATATAAGTATTATAAATGTAAATGTTAAGAGCCTTTAATGTTATAAATTACAATATTTTGGGTCATTGCACTATAACAAAAGTTTTGATGTGTTTTTTAATATAATTGTTTATACATGTAATTAATGTAAGAATGATAATAAAAGTGTGAGAATTTTGAAGAACATTAATGTGTGTATTGTATATATGAGAATGCCTAATATAAAATAAAGCTCACCGTGTTAGAGTGTGTGAAAATATTTGGGCAAGACTTGTTTTGCCTTTAGTATTTAAACAATATGACAGTATGGAGCTACTCTCACAACAATGTTGAATGAGATAGGTCAGAAAGAAGTCACGATGCAATAAATTTTATAACCCCATTAAAAACAAACCTTACCTATGCATAAGCTTATTAAAGAAGTAAAACACAAATGTACGTGTACTTGACAATGGTGAACACCACAAATATTTAGGAAATGTAACAAAAATAAAATTAAAGTTACAATTAAGACCAAGTATGTTAGTATTATTAAAACTCGCAGGCCAAAAAATGGCATTATTTGGCATGTTTCAACCCCTAGTAAAAAAAAATAGAGATCTCATTTTGACACGACATGATAACATATGACTAAATGACCAAAAATTGATTCGAAATGGGCACAATATGTTGTGTGTCTCGAGATTTTCTTACACAAAGTCGAGTCACATCATGTCCTGTTGGAGATGAAATTATGAGTCATGTCATCCATGTTATCGCGTCATTTTGGGTTATTCTTTTTTTTTCCTCATATTGTATTATTGTGTTCACTTGGGTATAAAAATAATTAATCTTGTTCGTTGTTTCGTGTTTTAAATGGTAGTGGTAGGAAAAAAAATATGATTTTGTGCTATTTCGCGTGTAGATTGACCAAAAACATGAATTTCCACTCTAAAAAAATTCCTCATCTCTATTTATCGAGTCTTTTGCAAACTCCACATAGGTTCATCTTTACAACCGCTAAAGCTTTTTTACACTTTTTTAATTCATCAACAACATTAATATTGGGGAGCACCAAATAGCAACAAATCCACCTTAACAATATAAAAGATCTAACCCTAAAAACCTATTGCCTAAGTTTGTTACAAATAATGGTTACATACCAAAGCTATATATTATTTTGTGGATTCTGTGGCTTTCATGAGAAATTTTTTGAACAGAGTGTAATTAGTAGCTAAAAATATTTTATTTTTTTAAAGAATTCGCAGTAAGGCAATAATAATTGACTCACAGTAAAAATAAACACCAAAATGATACAATGATTCAATTTTCAATAATGAGTTTAAAAGGGAAATCAAATGCACATTGTTAATAAATGAATTTTACACAAATTGGTAGAATAAAAGAATTTTAGAGTACTAGTTTTGTAGGCATACTTATCGCAGACAAATGATACCTATGCAACTAACCTAACACTATATAAATAGCATCGGTAGGAGATTTTAGGATTTAAGTTTTTTAAAGATTCATCGTGGGAAGGGAAGGGGAAGGATATAATGAGAAAAAATTGGAAGGATGAGAAGGGATGTGTAAATAATTAACTGGAAGGTCAATTAATAATTAAAGAGAAAGGGAGATAACCGGATTAGATGGAGAGGAGGCCTTTGAGTTCATTGAATGGAGAGAGAAGAAACACTTAGATCTATAATAGCGTAAAATTAGAAGCTAGAGAAGCTGAAGAGAGATGGCCTGCATTTAAGAGGGCCACATGTCACATAATAAGAAAGGAGACTTCGTTTTTAAATAGTTATACTATCTTGAAGGACACGTGTTGCATGGTTGTAGTTATAGAAATTATGTTTGATCATTTACACAGGGGTCATAAAAAATTATGACAATATATAAAATTTCATGAATGAGGATATGTATGTATATATTCAGATGCCATATGTAGTATAGGAAGAAAATAGCAGTTTTATTCCCCAATGAGGTGATCCACTCCTATGCATGTTAACTGTGCAATTGAAATTGGGTAAGGTGTTATAGCTAACTCCAATAGAGTTCTCTCTCTCTCTCTCTCTCTCTCTCTCTCTCTCTCTATATATATATATATATATATATATATATATATATATATATATATATATATATTATTTTATAAATAATACAAAATGCAAACCATCAATTAATTTCAAATATAACTCACCCAAGAGTATAGATTATCATCATGTTTTCATATACACACAATTACTTCACACTACATAAGAAAAAAAGTGTGATTTGATTTTACATTTAAAATAATGTTTTATAACATTCAGTAAGTGGGTGCTAACCTTAATGTTGAGGAGGATGTCTTCTTTAAGTATCTAGTTCAGATTAGTTTGTCTTCTCCTAGAAATAATATGCCAACTTTATGGTAAACTTGGAGAACAAATAACCAACAATCTAGGAATCGTACCACCATGGGTTTTTACCGAACCAGTTAGCAGCAGAAAAGGTAGATATAAACAAAATCATCTCATTATAGTCGACTCAACTCAGAGTCGAACTCCGGTGAACCACCTTGGTTGGTGTTGGTGTTGATATCTAAAAATAGACTAACTCCAAATTTATAATCACAGATAAAAATAAGATAAGTAGCTCAAACCACATACACAAGGGATAACTTTTTAGAGTGGTTCAACTGTAAAATAACCTACGTCCATTGTTGTTTTTATTCAATGGGCTTTACAATAGCTCAGTATGGTGTGCATATGAGTGATTTGAGTTCTCCTTTGAGCTAAGAGTAGTTTTTATTTATAGCAATCTCAAACCCTTGAGATGGAGACTCTTTATATTGACAGGTGTTCACATCTATGTATAATAAAGGCAACTCTTGATTTTCAGTGTTGGTTGAAATCCTTTCCAAGTAACTATTGATATTCCTATTGGTTGGCCTTTTGGAGTTGGTCAATATTCTAGTCGACTAAGGGTCTCTGAAGCCGATCAAGTGGATTGGTTGGACACGTTGGAGGATAGGTGTACATTCATCATTAGTCCACGTGAGAATGTAATTTTTACATACAACAAATCCCCCAATGCTCCATGCTTGATGCTTGCATGAGAGTGTAGAGTATTTAGCCCAGAAAGTTATTAGGCGTATTATTTAAATGTTTGGTCGGTAGCCGACCTCCCATACTAGTAAAAAAATTTATTGGCACGGTTTGATGATGGATTTTTTGTAAATAATTTGAACCTTTTTGAATCGCCAAAGGACACAGTTGTCTTTTGACGCTTAGGGAAGAGTGCAATCGACGGTAGCTATACGATTCGTTCAGTTAATCATTTCATTCTCATTTTTTGAGGCAACCTATAAATAGGTACGAAGTTTCCCTTCTTTCTTTCTACCTAAAACCTTCTGAACTTTAGCAATCTCTTTGCCTTCATGATTTTTTTCGTGCAATCGGTTGCTGCCATTTTCTTCTCCAGTTTTTTACCATCGTCTTTGACTCCCTGTAAGCCTTCTTTTCCCTTTCCACTGTTTTATCATCTTTTTCTATTTTTCCACCATGGTGCACATCGTAGATGAGAACTCGTTAGATGAGTTTAGAGAAAAGTGAAAAATTCCGATGTGGGTAGATTTAGAGATACCCCGAGGTCTTATAGATGTTTATTCCCTCCCTGAGGGTTAGTTTATCCCCACTTTATTTATAGCTGAGTGTGGCATCAGCTTTCCACTAAATCCCCTTTTTCTCTAATTTTACTAATATTTTGATATAGTTCTTGACAGAGTAACACCCAATACCTGTAGGGTTCTGAATTGGGTAGATAGTTGGAAAGAAATTTATGGGACCCATATTAAGGTTTTGGAGTTGATGTTCTGTTACAAGTGGGTCACTATTGGAGAGAGTTCCTACTACTTGAAGACTAGGTAAGCTAATAAGGCTTTAGTAGTAAATCTACTAGACTCTAATAAGAATTATTGGGATTATGGTGTTACTGTAAAAAATTGGAAATACATTCCTCTCCATACTAGAGTAGCTTATACTGGACGTGGCATAGGTTGCAACTCTATTAATTATTTTTTCCTCTTTTGTTATGCATTTGTGATGTTTGCCTACTAACTTTACTGTTTCTTTTTTGTGCAGAGGAAAGTAAGAAGAGGTGCCCCGAAGAAGGGGAGATCAATACCAACGATCTCAAATTCTTGTGGGGATTGAGCTAGAAGATTGGAGAAGAACATCCCAGTGTTGCTTCATTGCTGTTGGAATATAAAAGTTCCCTCACTTCCTTTATTTCTCGGCCTACACTTGCTCTACCCCCAATTACTGTCAATCTTGAGGAGGATCGTGTGCCAACTTCTTCCTCAACCACTGAGTTTACCGGGGCTGAATTTATCCCAGGAATAATTTCTTACTCGTTTAATTCCTTGAACGTTTATGAGATTTCCCTTTCTCCTTCTATAGATATGACTAAGAGGAAGATGCCCAACTTGATAGGTTGTCCCCTATCTCCTACCCCTAAAGTTGCTGATACTGGCAAGAAAAAGTTTTAAGTCCAGTGAAAAGAGGCCTATCCATGTTGATGAGACGCAAACTGAGGAGCTCTAATTGAAGAGGTTTGAAGAGAGGTTTGCTTGATCCTTCAAAATAGGTCCAAAAGACACCCGTCGAGTAGCAAGAATTTTCTGCCAAGAAGACTGCCGACCAATATGAGTTGGACAAAAAGATTCAGTCTGACCTTGACATTAGGTCAGCCACTATTGCTGTTAACCCTAGACTGGGCAGGGGGTTATTTAAGTCTATGACGCTTCCTGCTGACAAAGCTACGCCAGCCCCCATGCCTAAGTCCAGGTTGACTGAAAGGGCTTGCCATAACTTAGCAGTGGTAATCTTTCTTACTTTTTTACTATCTTCTCCATAATGAACTCTTTCTCATGTATTGTCTTTTGCCTTGCTTGCAGTTCCTGGTGGGTTTTAACCAGATAATGGAGAAGGACGATCAACTGCATTTTTCTTTAGGAGAAGTTAAAGAGGACTTTGAAGGTTCAAAGAATTATTTGACAGAGTCCCGACAAGCCTTGGAGGCAAAATAAAAATCCTAGGAAGAGGATTTGAAGAAGGCTAATGATAAGGCTGGTAAAAATTAAGGCAAAATAAAGACTGCCAATAAAAAATTGAATAATCCTGAAGGTAGGGCCAAGGCTGTCGTGGATAAGCTTTCAGATGCCACAGCTAGGGCACAAGTTGCTAAAGGCAAGGTGACTGCTTTGAAGGTCAAAAGCAAAGTAGGCTTTGATAAGGGATGGGAGAAAGCCATCTATGCTGTCTCTACGCAGGTTAAGTATGCTAAGAAATGGTCCTTTAAGGAAGGTTGGACTGAAACAGGTAGTCGGCACAAAAGAAAGTTATGAGCTATTCACAAGGCATGACCCTGGTGCTCCTTCTAACCTGGATGAGGAATTTAATGATGATGACGGGTCAAAAGAATCTTCTGCGATGCCTCTTGTGTCTTCAATATTACCCATTACAAGTGCCGACCTACCAGCTGCTAGCCAAGATCAGGCCAAGGACAAATAGAAGGTCTATCAAGTTTACAATTATTTATTTATTTTAATTTGTATTTTCTTTCTTGATGATGTAGAAACTTTTATACTTTAACTATCAATTAATGAAAGAATAACTTTTTCTCTTGAACTGTTGTTCATACCTTCGAATGTTTTTAATTCTTGTTGAACTATGTTGTTTCTTGCTTGTGTTGTCTGATCTTTTGGATTTATCCCACAAACTTATATATTTATGATTTGCCAGTTTGATGCTATGAATAAAGCTATAATTTCTGCTAAATATGATCTTCTCAGATGAAGTAGAATCCTTCTGGAAGTTAATCATGTTCCCATGTCTGAAAAAGATTTGGCCAGGTTGCTTTGCCTAGATGTATTCGACCAAGTCAATGAGTTATATATCCATCTTCATTGCTTGTTGGATAGGGTTCTTGCCAATAATGCTGCATATTAAGAAATGATTAAGCAACTATAAGGATCACAAACTATCCCTGACTTTACTTCACTTTGACTATGAGGCCAAATATAAAGATTTAAGTGAAGGATGGGGTTTTGATAAGAAGTTTACTGATATTACTTCTTCCCTGAACAAGAAAGAACTGTCTTTAAAATAATATTTGGATAGTGCTCGATCGATTGTTGCCATGCTGGAGAAAGAAAATAATGCCCCGAGGGATGAACTTGACAGTTTGAAGAGATCATCTACCACTGACCCCGATAAAGGTGCCTCCTTTTTAGAGAATGAAAACGCAAGACTGTTGGAAGAGCTGGAGGCACTGCTGAAGAAAAAGAATAAACCTGGGCAAACTTATAGGAAGATAATAGTTATTGGACCAACTACTCATGAAGAAAGAATTAAGAAAACCCTTACCGACCAAGCTGCCCCGTTAAAATCCAAAGATAATACCATTATGGACCAAGTTGCCAAGCTGAAAGCCAAGGGCAGTGTCCTTATAAAGCTTTAAAATCAGGTGGAGAAGTTACCATTTCAATTTCACAAACAATCCAGGGAAGTTTGGATGTAGGGCTACAATGATGCCTTAGCCCATATGGATGATCATATTACTCATAGTAATCGTGAAGGCTATAAATGGGGACGAACCAACTTGCTAATTTTGCTAAAGTATGATGAAAATAGTGACTTGTGGCAGTGGAATGATCCAGGTCTCTTGGGCTGTGACAAGCCTCCATTAAGGTTGGACACAAAATGGATTCCTCTTAATTCCATTCCCCAATGCCTGATAACTATATGTTTAGGGGATTACGACCTTCATGATGAGTGTGAGATAGTTCATCCACCCCATTTGCTTAACATGCCAAGAAGCAGTAATGGGAAGATGTTAAGGAATTTCAACACAATTAACTCCCCATATACCTTTGATGATCCTCCTACTGGGATGGATAAGGCACAAGGAAAGCGTTCATTAGAATAAATTTATAGTTATTGTACTGGATTTTGATCACTTATTGTAATACATTTTGATCAATGAAATGAAGTCATTTTTAATCGAATTCACTTTATTTAAGCTTATGGTTGTTATTGATCTTTTTACCGTCTAGGTAAACTGTATAAAGATTAGTTAATCGACTTATAGACTAAATAACATGCTTAAATATTTTATATCTGATTCATGTTTGAATCATGTATACGGCCTTAGATTCGACTCATGCACTTAGATAAAACTGTAAATAGCTTTATTGAACTAAGTTGTAGCATTAGTTATCAGTGGTGACCAAGTGTATTGAGAATGTATAACTATTCTAGTATTTTAACCGGTCGAGTAAAAATTCTAATTAATAATTTTTACGAACTTCTAGTTCATGACTTGCTGAGGACAAGTCATATATGAAGTTAAATTTTTAAAAGTTGGAAAAGTTTGAACCATGATCTGTCCGTGAGGAACTTTTTGAAAACTATTCTGAAGTTGGAAAAGTTTGAACCATGCCCTTTTCAGTGAGGAACTTTCTGAAAACTTTTCTGAAGTTGGAAAAGTTTGAACCATGCCCTTTTCAAGGAGGAACTTTTTGAATACCTTTTTGAATTTGGAAAAGTTTGGGAAAATTTAAACCATGCCTTTCTTGGCGAGAAGCTTTTTAAAAACTCTAAATTAAAATTACTCATAAACTAAAATTTCTCATATTAATTATGTGTAGCCACTATACTCTGAAAAATAAAACTCAAAAAGGATTTATAATAGAGAAAAACTGAGATTTCATTAACTGGAATAAGCAATTACATTAAGGATAAAATTTTCAAACTGAATTATTGATAATACTTGTGCAGATGGTCTGTGTTCCAAGGATTCTTGAATTATTCCCCTTCCAAAGGCTCCAATCAATAGGTTCCTAGTTGGATAACCGTCGAGATACGATATGGACCATAATAATTAGGCTCCAGCTTATTTTTCTTCTGGATTACTTTTTTAAGTACCAGATCTCCTTGCTTTAAACTGGCCGGCTTTACCCTTCGATTATAAAACCTTGCAGTCCTTTTTTGATCGGCAGCCATCCGAATAACATCATCTTCTCGGACTTCATCTTTCATGTCCAGATCTAGTCGCCTCATAAGGTCACTTTTGGGTGAATTAAAGTTCAATGCCCTGTGAGTTGGCAGACCTATTTCCACTGGTAATACTGCCTCAGTAACAAAATCTAGCATGTATGGAGTTTCTCCAGTTGCTGTTCTGGGGCTAGTCTTATATGCCTAAAGGATACTGTGGAGTTCATTAATCCAGTTGCCTTTGGCCTCATCCAACCTTTTCTTCAACCCATCTAGCAAGGTTTTATTGGTGATTTCTATCAGGCCATTACGTTTTGGATACCGAGGTGCTGAATGAAGTTTCTAGATTCCTGGCCGAATATAATACTCTTCAAACTCTTTATTATCAAACTGAGTGCAATGGTTTGTGATAAAGGCATAAGGCATACCATTTCTACAAATGATTTGCTTTAATATGAACTGGAACACTCTTTGATAAAGCATATCGATTAGGGGCTTAGCCTCCACCCATTTGGTAAAATAATCAACAGCTACAACTAAATACTTGAATCTTTTTTTGGTGGTCGGTAATGGTCCGACCAAGTCAATTCCCTCTATAGTGAAAGGCCATTGATAAGTGATGGGTGTTATGCTCCTGGTCTTTTGTGTAAGGTAAAAAACTTCTGGCATTTATCACACTTCTTGGTGAAAGAAACACAATCTTCTTTCATCGTTGGCCAATAGTAACCTTGCATTGCTATCCATTGTCTCAGGGATCTCCTAGCTATGTGTGCTCTACATGAGCCTTCATGCACATCTTTGATCAAATAATTCACTTCATTTATATGGACACAATTAAGTAGGGAAATAATGTGTCCTCGCATGTATATAACACCTTTTTCTAGCACATAACTGGCTGCCTTGTACCTCATCTTCATGGATTCCTTTTGGTCGAATGGAAGTGTTCCTCTTTCGATGTACTCTCTAATTGGATCCATCCATAAGGGACCCAACTCCACAGACATGACACTGATTTCCATCCCATAAATGCTTCTATGGGCAAGAATCTCCACTGCTATTGTTCATCTAATTTCTGTTGGAAATGCTGAAGCAAGCCGAGCTAGAGCATCTGCTCAGGCATTCTCAAGTCTACGGATCCTCACTATTTTAACTGAAGTGATTAATGAAATGACTTCCATTTCTTTTTTATGATATCTCATCATAGTCTCCCCTTTAATGCCATAAATTTACTGCATTTGATTAACAATTAATTAGGAATCACTACATACCAATACCTGGTCGGTGCCTAGTAATGAAGCCAATTCTAGTCCTGTGATAAAAGCTTGATACTTGGCCTCATTGTTGGAAGCCTTGAATTGGAATCTCAGAGCATATTCCATGTCCAAGTTATCTGAGGTGTTGTTGACGAGGCGTGTTCCACTTCTAGTAGCACATAAGGATCTATATGCAAATAACTGCCAAGTTGGAATATCATCAGAGAAATCTTTTTCTACCATTATTCCATGCTTGAAAACCTTCTAATTGTATTGTAATTTTTCTTGGGCAGTCGATGACTCAGGTTAATCGACCATAATCTCTGTCTAATTTTAAGCTAAGCTCTCTTCCGTAGAAGTCTGCTCGGTAGGAAAGTATGGATTATATACCCTATGAACATCCCTACCTGTACTCCAAAGATACATTTGGTTAGGTTGAGCTTCATCTGATGCTTTTCCAATTGATCCGAGGTTTGAGCTAAATTCGCAATATGGTCGAAAACATGTTTGCTCTTGGTGAGCATGTCATCTACATATACCTCCATGTTTTTGCCAAGCTGATCTTCGAAAACCTTGTTCACTAGTCTTTGATAGGTAGCTCCAATATTTTTCAACCCCAAAGGCATGACATTGTAGCAATACATTCCTCTGCTAGTAATAAATGAAGTTCTTTCTTTATCTTCAGGCTTCATCTTAATCTGGTTATAACAAGAATAGGCATACATAAAACTAAGTAACTCATGGCCTGCTGTAGCATCGACTAATTAATCAATCATTGGTAAAGAGAAATGATGTTTTGGACATGCTTTGTTAAGATCAGTAAAATCTACACACATTCGCCATTTATTATTTTTCTTCTTGACCATCACCACATTGGCCAACCAACTAGGGTACTTGACATCTTCAATAAACTGTTCTCGCTGTAGTTTTTCTACTTCCTCCTGGATTGGTGTATTATTCTCAGGACTGAAAACTCTTCATTTTTTCTTGATCGACTTGGAGCCTGGATAAATATTAAGCTCATGGCACATGAAATTTGGATCAACTCCCAGCATATCTTCATGGATCCAAGCAAAAACATCTTTCCTTCCTCTAAGGATTGTAATTAATTACTATTTGAGAGAAGGAGATAACCTGGAACCGATCTGGGTGGTTCTTTCTGGCTTATCATCGTCCAATACAACATTTTATGTTTCTTCCATAACTTGCTCATTTACCAACGTATTATGCTCTTCAATTAGATCTCTTGTTGGTCAGCCAATATATAATAACATTCCCTGGCATCTTTTAGACTACCATTCACTATGTGGACCATAATTTGTTGGAAACTTCATTCATTGGTGCACTGTAGATGGCACAACCTCTAACTGCTTGACTCCCACTCTTCCCAGGATGATATTATAAGCTGACGTGATATTTTTATATACCACAAAGAAGAGAATTCTCTCTCCTGCTCGTCAGCCAGGTGCCGACCAAGACTTCCAAGTTGATGGTTCGTAATGGGTATACTTTCTCTCCTACAAATCCAATAAGAGGTCTATGGTACAGTTCTAGCTTGTTGATCTTCAGCCCTAGGATGTCAAAATAGTTATAGAATATTACATCAGTTGAGCTCCCATTATCAACCAAGATCCTTGCAACTCTGCCATGATTAACTCAACATGTGATAACTAACGAATCGTCATGAGGGTAACGAACCCCACTCATATCATTTTTAGATAATCCAATCACTAGCCTGCCTCTGTTTACTTTCCTCGATCGACTATCACTGGATTCAACCATATTAATTTATCTGACAGTTGGGTAGACTTTGACTTTATTTAGATATGCTTTCCTTTCTGCTATGGCATCTCCTCCTCCAGCGTCACCACCTGTAATGAAATGTCACCCAAAGTATATCATGCCGACCTCCACCTCTGGCTCATTAGGCTTCTTCGACTAGTCTGGATCATCTTCAAAATAATTATTTCGTGTTCTTTTGTTATCATCCCTTGCTCGGGCTGGGGATTCAGATCTCTTTCGATTATTTCTTTTGCAATTATGATCATCAATATTGCTCAACTTTTCACACTGAATAAGATTTTCAATCTCATTCTTTAGCGCAATCCAGCTGTTGGTGTTGTGCCTATAATCCCAGTGGAAATCACAGTATTTGGACTTATCCCTTTTGTTGGGGGTGTCTTCAACTTTCCAGCCCAATTTAATTCTTTATTTCCTTTAATATCCTCTAGAATATGGTGAACACCCTTGTTGAGCGGGGTACATTCATCATACTTCTTGATCCGATCCACCTTCTTGTCTTTCTAATCCTTTTTAAAAGAATTAGAATTGTTTTTCCCTTCACCCTTGGTATCAAGATCTTCCTTGGCTGGCATTGCTTCCTCAACATTCATTATTTTTCTTGCTTTAACCATTAGTTGTATCATGGTTTGGGTGGAATCTTTACTAAAGTATAATATATATCTTTAGCAAGCAAGCCACTCATAAGTGTTGCAATGGTTATTTTCTCCTCATAGTCCATCACCTATAGTTTTTCATTGTTAAAATGGGTAATGTATTCTCTAGTGATTTCTCCTGGATTTTATCGCACGATTAAGACATAAGTGACACTCTTGATTGGCTTAGCCCCAAAACAAAAGATATCAATGAATAATTCAGCTAACTGATGAAAACTAGAGATTTTACCTCTTGGGAGATTTTTATACCAAATCTAGGCTGGCTCTGTGATAGAACTGGAGAAACCTCTTCACTTCATCTCGTTATGTACGAAGTAGATGTCGACAGCAACTTGATATTTCTCTATGTGCGACTGGATTAGTTTTCCCATCATACTTGGTAGTAACAACTGATGGCTTCAATTTGGAAGGTGTGGGGTATTCCACAATTATCTGGATGAAAGGTGATCCTTTAATGAAATTTCTTTGCAATGGATTCTTTATCTTGGCCATTTCACCTAGCCGATCTTCTAACCTTTGCATGGATCCCTTCTAGGAATGTTCTTTTGTCTTCGACTTGGCCGAGGTAGATTTAGCTGCTTTCCTGTGTCTATATGCTAAATTATCCTCCGAAGAGGCCTGCTCGGCATGCACAGAGCCCCCTCATACTGGCTCTAGATCTTAAGGACCTTTCTCTATATTCACGGTGATGCTCCTTCTCCTTATGATGTCCTCTAATTACCCAGGGCCCTAGGCAATCAAAAATAGACTCCCTTCTTTACCTTTCTAAGACACTTAGTCTTTCTTTGGAAAAATATCCACCATGATAGTAATCCGTTGATCGAAATGAAAAGGTTGCACCAGGACGGTATAACCTATCATGAGAAGAACAAGAATGATAGCACCTTTCATGTTTAGATAGCGGTGGTGGAATTTCCCTTATAAAATTGGAGGACTTATCTTGCATGGTGCGAGCTAACTGCTTGACAGACTCTTGCATTGCTTCTTGACCTCTAGCCAGGTTGAGCAGAATTCCTTATAAGTCTGTTGCACTAGGAAGATTAGATGGGATGATGGTATTACTCTCATTTAAAGCGATATTGTTTGGATCATTCATTTCTTTGAAGGTAATGAAACGAAACAAATGGTAGAGAATAATGATAGATAGACGTTTCCCATAGACGGTGCTAATCTATTGATGTCTAAAAATGACTAACTCTAAATTTGTAATTACAAATAAAAATAAGATAAGTAACTCAAACCACACACACAAGAGACAAGTTTTTAGAGGGGTTCAACTATAAAGTAGCCTACATCCACTATTATTTTTATTCAGTAGGGTTTACAATAGCTCATTATGGTGTGCATATGAGTGATTTGAGTTGTCCCTTGAGCTAAGGGAGTAGTTTGTATTTATAGTAATCTCAAACCCTATAGATGGAGCACCTTTATATAGACAGGCGTTTACATTTGTGTATAATAAAGAAAACTCTTGAAATTCAGTGCTGGTTGCCATCCCTTCTGAGTAACTATTAGTGTTCATGTTGGTTGGCCTTTTAGAGTTGGTCAACATTCCAACCGAATAGGGGTCTTTGAAGTCGATCAAGTGGGTTGGTCGGCCACGTTGGAGGACAGATGTACATTCATCATTAGTCCACGTGGGAGTGTAATTTTTATATACAACAGTTGGTATGTTGTGAATCTGGCATATATATCATCCGACTCACCTTGGGTTTCCCAAAACCGACAAATTAAAAAATTGATACATCACATAATAAAAATCCACAGACCTCGCTCTAGCAAGACCGATTAGGATATGACACTATTTGTAGCACCAAACTGAAAATTAACTGTTATAAAAATCATAAAATCTACCCTCAATTGAAATCGTTTTACCATGAGTTTGCATCCGGGTCTTTCGAAAAACTGAATCACCATGTCTACCCACCATGAAATTTATTGATACATATGAGAATGGAAAATCCAACGAACCTAGGTAATTGGTACATAAGGTGAAAATCTAAATTCAAAAGGGTTTAGAGTGTTTAAGAGGATAATGAAAAGGCAGAGAGGAGAAATGAGGGAGAAGTTGGGAGTCATATAGTTTTGAGCGATGTGTTTCGATTATATCTATATATAGAGAGAAGGGTAATGGTTAAAAGAGATATTATTGGAATAAACAAAAGGAATATCATAGGTTTTGTGTGATTGGAGATGGGGTTCTGTGTCATTTCATTTTTTCATGTACAAAGGTAAATAGAAATGAAGGGAGGACGAATCATTTATGGGATTGGAAAAGTCGGGTAAGATAGAAGACATTGAAAATTCAAAAGGAAATGAGAGAGTCATAGAGGGAACTAAATAGGGAATCTTCAAATTCTGGGACAAAATAAAGTAATTAAACCAGTTATGAAATGTACACGTGTCATTGTGTGGGTTTGACAAATGTCGACCCTGGGTTCCACTGTCAATATTAGTTATATAATATAATTAGATAATAGATTTGAATGATGGTTTTTTATTACCGGACCATGGTTTTAACTCTATGGATACACGTGTCTCAAACTTTTCAATTGTGTTATAATTATTAATGTAGATATACAGTTTTAAAGAATATTGTTGTTAAAAAGAATACTCAAGAGGGGTGAATTGAGATTTTACAAAATTTTTGGGCCAAATCAAAATTTCAAAAAATATTTTAAGTTTAGGATCAATTACCAAAAGTTCCTAAAAAATTTTTCAATACACATTTAGGCCAAACCTTTTTATTTTATTCTAAAAAGTCCCTCAAACATCCATTTAACCAATATTCTCTTATTTTTAAAGGTCCGCGCTAGTGGCACACATGCCCCACCTCCCCACTGTTGGAGCTCCGACGAACCTCACCAGATCTCCTTGTTTTGAGAAGTTTTATGTGGCGAGGGACTATTTAGAAAAACATAAAAGGTTTGGACAAAACGTGTATTAAAAAATGTTTGAAGGACTATTTGGGATATGCTCCTTAATTTAATACATTTAATCAAACTTCAAATTAGAGGACTAATATATGTTGGACATGAATATTAAATATATAATCTGGTGTATGCATTCAACTGTAAGTGTCCTAAAAAAACCTCTGCATATTATGTAGTTTAGATGTTTGATAAATTGTTTGATTGATGTCCCTTTATTTTAAATTGTAATGATCAGCCAATTTGGGCGTTGTTTTATTTTGTACAATCTATTCGCCAATGCTCAACAAATATTGAACTAACCTGCCTTTTTAAAGAAGTTGAGGTCACAATTGCTTTGGTAGAAATTTAAATAATGATTAAGGAGTGTTCATGATCCATAAAAGTAAGAAAGGGAGTCTAAGAGATCAACAAAAACTGTAGTACTCCAAGAGGTGGGCCACAAATCTTAATGTTTGGACTGATAAGTTGGTTAGACCCGTATAAGGCCTATGGTGCCAATACCACCATATAATAACATAGACATCATCAAAGCCCTCATTGCCGCTCTAATTGAAAAGTAAATATGAAATATGGTATGTGGAGATGGGGAGTCCAATGGTGAATGTGGGAGTTACAAAATGAAAGAAAAAGAAAAATATTTACATCGGTTATACCATGGGATTGATTTATTTTTTAAGGACTTTACTATCATGAATTTAGGTGATTTGAATTTTACTAAAATACACAGTACTCATTTTGAGATTTCATATATGTGAAGTTTTGATCATATGTGTTCAAAATATTCATTTTTTTTTTCATTTTGGGAACTTGAATTGTTTACCCCAAATTAGGCCACTTATTGGATTACTGGAACTGCATGAAGTAACATAAGCTAGCAAGAGACTCCTTGATACTGAATTCCTGAAAGCTTGAGGTTTCCAGTTAGATGTTTCATAAAGGAATTGTGTTATATATTGTTTTTTGAGTTTTGGGGCAACTATATTGCAAAATTTTGGAAGAACTCACATTTGCACACCCAACTCCAAAATTTCATTTAGAAACCAACAAAGATAAAAAAATGAAAATAATAGAAGCCTTTTTTAAAGTTGTCAAATGAAAAAATGAAAATCCCCAAATCAGAGTATTGACACTAAAAATCTATTTTTTTAAATAAGTGTAGTGATTTTTGGATACCTATAAAAATGCGTGTTAAATACACAAAGCATGTAGGCACTTTGCGTTGCATGCCATAAGAAATACATAATCAACATATGTAGGCAAGAATGGTATCATGAATATGACTACAATGTTCATCAACTTATGTGTTGGCTGATTTGAAATTATAATTGTATTATTACATACGTTGTATAACACGAACTATAAATCGCCCGCGCATCATACGAGCCTAAAAGCTAGTTAATAAGTGTAACATCTGTGTCATTTGGACTGATCATTAATTAATTGAAAATTTTATGAGTTTAAGATACCAACAAGATTGCCGTTTAGACTACTTATACATATATCTACCAATTTATGCCCTTTTTATACTACCTATAGGCAACATTAAAGTAATTATAAATTCAAAGATGTTTGTAGTATTACCGTTGGAGATTTTTTGACTTAATCCCCCCCCTTGAGAGAATGGCATATTTTGACTTAACCCCTTCAAAGTTGAAAAATTAGACATAACCCCCTAGATTTGAATGTCGGTAATCCTCTGTTTCACCCATAAAATGAAATTTGGCTTTACCACTTGAATTTTTATGGACAAAAATTACCCTCATCTCCTTCACACTTCACTTTTTTCCCCAAATCACAAACCCTAACCCTAATTTCTAAACCCCAAAAATATGGAAGAAAGACTAACCCACTTATCATGACACCATCATCACCACACACTACTAAAATAAACTAAACCCATATTAAAGAGAGAATATAGTAAAAACAAATTAATTCAAATCGGTTTCAAAACCAAGCCAACCCCATTTGAAGAGACCGAATATAATTATTGAATAAATCTAAAGAAAATGGTACAATGGTTGCTTTGGATCCTTCCTTTTTCCACATACATATACATATATATATATATATATATATATATATATATATATATATATATATATGTATGTATGTATCCATCTTGACCAGTTTTTGAACCTCATGTGGTTGTGAATTGATTTTCGTGGTTTGAATTGATTTATCTTTGTGGGATTGAATAGATTCTGGTGCTATGGTTTTGAATCAATCAGTTTGGTGGAAGAAGAAAATTGTAAAATGGTCGTGAAAAAAGGAGGGGGCAAACTCAAATGAAGAGAAAATAGGTTTTTTCAAATGGCAGGGGACGAGTGTTTGGATTCAGGGGGTTATGTCCAATTCTTAAACTTGGGAGGGGGAGGGGCGAGTAAGTCAAAATATGCTATTATCTCAGAGTGTTAAATAAAAAAAGAACTTATTATTATCATACCTTCCATGATACATAAATTTCCATTTTATAATTGAAGTATAAGGTTTTTGTGATGCTTTATTCCACTTGACGCTTACATTAACAATTTAATAAAAGAAAGGGTAAATTACACTAAATTTCCCTAAACTATAGCGATTTTGCATATAGCCCCTAATCTAAAAAACTCGACAAAGAGCCCTCTAAACTATTGAATTTTAACACCTAGAAAAGACGAATAAAAATTAAGCCATAAAAATGCGCTAGGTGACAAAATGTAATAGTTTAGGGGACTCTTTTTCATGGTTTTTAGATTAGGGGGTTATCTGCAAAACCTGAAAGCAAGTTAACACGTGTAACAGTCGTATTGTTTATTGTTAATTAATAGATGTATAAGAGTTTAAGCGAGTTAATGGTGTGTATATATATATATATATATATATATATATGTAAAAGTATGCGTAGTTCTTGAATATACTTGTTTGTTTGTTGTAAAATAGCATATTTACATGTATGCCTTTGATATTGATCGAAACAATTTATGTAAAAACTAGGTTTGAACATCCAAAAAATTATTTATAGCAATATGAATATTTGACTTTGATATTTGTTTGGGCTTCATTATAATGCTTTTTTTGTTGAAAATGTAATAATTTTGGTTAAAATCATAATTTGTGTAAAGAATGTGAAGGATTTTGAAGTTTTGGGTGAAAATGAAAAATAACACAATGAATGTTCTTCGAAAATTTCTAATGTTCTTCAAGTTTACATAGGTTTTGAAAGTTGGATTCGATTATGTTAATAAGTATAATTAATACCAATCTGGTATGTATATGCAGCTTAGTGTTTCAATATTATTATTTTAACATGATATGTTGTTAGTTATGTTGTGCTTGTGTTTGAGTTAACTAATGATTATACTACCCCATGAGGCTAAACTAACTCGTAGAAACAACACGAGTCTCTCCCGATTTTCTCACACTTGGTAGGTAACGATTCCTACAAGTTGTTACGGGGAATCCTCTATATAAAGAGTCAATAGGTGAGACAAATATACTCGAAGATTATACCATAGAGGTTCTAACGAGTTTATAAAAATCATAACGAGGTGTCTCAATAATAAAGAGTTCTCAGGTTCTTATGCACGTTGTATAAATGGTGAAGTGTTTGAGTGAAAAACAATTGAATTGCATATGCTTAAATGTGGTATACAAGACGATTATCGATTATGAGTTTTTCACCGAGAAATGCATTGTCCCTTTGTGCCCAAACAACCTCCATTACAACTGTCAAGTAGGATAGCAGTGGAAGGACATGAGGATATCGCAGGGCATAATATGTTATATGATCTAATAGACAATGCTTATAGAGTTCATATGTTGGAAAATGAAGAGAATATACTCAAGCATATGCCATGTGGGTTACACGTGCCTCTTAGTGGCCAACTTGAGTAGTCAGCCGAATATATAGGGGAAATAAGTAAAAATATAGGAAGATCAAGCAGACGATGTGTAAGACCAATCATTATAGGACTCTATAACATGTATATAAGATTAACTTAACTAGACATATAAGGATATAACTTTTGTACTTATAAATAGGGGAGACCTCACCCAATTTGAGATGATTGACCTGTATATGGCTCACAACGACTTGGACTCTCAATTAGCATTACCAGCACTTCGATTATCCTTTGTTCTTCCAAAAAATAAACTCCCCTCCCTCCCTTCCCCATGGACATAGGCAGGATGAATTGCCAAACCACGTACAACTTGTTTTCAGTATATATTGCATTTATATTTCTTTTAGGGGCTAAGTTATAGTATTTATTTTATTTTGGGTCTAATATCCCTTATAATTTTGTGCCATCTGTGGGATACTCCTGAATTCTCACCACTATGAAATGGTTTACCTTATAGCAAATATGAGTGATAATCAATCTCACCGTTTGTACGTAAAAAGACATGTCCAACTTGATATCCAAGTTATCATGGGGAATAAAATCCTAGGCGATCTAGGTTTAGGGGATGCTCACTGATAAGGTCTAGTCCTAGTCACCCACACCACACTCCCCCTGCTGAATGACCTGCGAGAAGATCAACCTCCTATCTGGTCAAAATATATGAAGAAAGATTGGACCACCATAATCAAGAGATTGTCCATCCGAGGAGCAACTAACTCATCAATTAGAGGAGCATGTTCCAGTTCTCATACTATGGAATATCGAAGGATGAGGAGATTTTTTTCACGAGGAACAGTAAGTCCTCCCATGATGAAAAGGCTTATAGGTCAAGAAGTCCATGTGTTGTGTATTTTAACTTGTGATATATTCCTCGCTCACTGAGTTATCCATAATGATCCGCATGTTTAGCTAATATAGAGTTGTGGATCCACACTAAGTCCGTACATGTCGTGTTGCTCCACTGTTAGGATCATTGCTTCTTTATGAGAAGAGCAAAGACAACTAGAGAGTGTATCAAATAGAGTAAGATTAAGGGAAGTGATTCCAGCTGGGCGCCACAACAATAACAAAAGCAGAATGAGCAGGGTTCCCAGTAGGGGGACTCTACTAAAAGATTCAGGTTAGGTAACGATAACTTCAGGCAGGGCCATCAGGGACAACAACAACATGCCTCGCAGAGCCAACATAAATATGGGAATCGAACATATGGCAAGGAGGGTCTGGGGTATTAAGGACAGCCTCGTTAGGGCCAAAGGCATGAAAACTTTACTGGTTGATGTTTCATATATGGGGAGAAAGGCCACATACTACGTGCAAGGCTGAAAAGGGCTAAGGGTCCGGAGTCGGGTGCCTAGCTGGGGCAGTAGGTACAATAGTTTCCAACTCACCGGTAGTTCCAATGTTTTTGCCTCCACGGGTACAGGGGCAGGAATATTTTAAGCGTGTGTATCATCTCTGAGAACCGACTTTAATGCCATTATCGCCATAAATAGAGGGAATGTTTCTTATCCATGGGCGCATGGGGTGGGTTTTGTTTGATACATGAGAATCACTCTCATTTTCCATCACAAGGTTTGCACGTGCGATAGGTTTGGTGGATATAGCCATAAATGTGATCATATATGTAGACTAACCTTTGGGTGGTGGGACTCTCATTCGTTCCATATGCAAGGGGATACGTGTGGACATTGGGCAGGTTGTGTTTAGTAGAGAATTTGCTCGTGTTAGATTTGGAAGAGTATGATGTTATTTTGGGTATGGATTAGTTAGTGACATATAAAGCGATTGAGACTATTAGAGTAGGATGATCGTGTTTTCTATACCACGACATGATATGTTTTTTGTGGTGATGCCTCATTTGAAGGGAGGGTGAGCATAAATTTGTATTATATTGAGGAAGAGACTTATGAGGGTATAGCCATCTCATTGGATTCGGTCCCTGTTGTTAGGGATTATGCTGATGTGTTTCAGGAAATATTGGGGTTGCCGTCGAGTTAGGATATTGAGTTTGTGATCTACTCAGTGTCTGGGACTAGTCCAATAATGCAAGCATTGTATGGTAATGATCCTTTAGAGATGAGGGAGTTACGATATCAGATTCAACAATTATTGGGTAGGGTTTTATTCGCATGAGTACTTCACCATGCGGTTCCCTAATTCTCTTTGTGAAGAAGCAGGATGGGTCCTTATGGTTATGTATAGATTACCGGGATTTGAACAATATCATGATTCGGAACAAGTATCTGTTGCCATATATCGATGACTTGTTCAATGATTTGAGAGGAACACCTACTTATCTTAGATTGATGTGAGGTTGGGGTAGTATCAGATACGTATCAAGGAGGAGGTTGTCCCTAAGACCACATTTTTTACGAGATACGTGTCTTATGAGTTCAGGGTTATGCCTTTCAGGCTAACCAACGCTCCAACAGTTTTTATGGATCTTATGAAAAGAGTGTTCAAGGACTTTTTGGATCAATTATTTATTGTTTTAATAGATGAAATTTTGATTTATTCTCGAGCAGAGAGCGAGCATGCAGAGAACTTGAGTACGATTCTTCAGACTTTATGAGACCACCAGTTGTTGGCCAAGTTCGAGAAATGTGGATTCTGGTTACGGGAGGTGCAATTCCTGGGTCACATTAATTCTAAGAGAGGGATTTTTGTGGATCCGATTAAGGTTTCAACGGTGAGGGTGTTGGGCCAGCACACGACACCGATATAAGTGCGCTATTTTTTAGGGTTAGTAGGGTACTACCACCGATTAATCAAAGGATTTTTTAAGATTGAGGAACCCTTGATGAATTTGAATCGTAAGGGAATGCCATTTATTTGGGATGGCATTATCAGTTAGCTTTCAATGAGATAAAGGACAAGTTGACTTCAGCACTAATACTGGCATTGCCTAGGGGAAGATTATAGTATCTTTTTGACCGATGCATCCTTACATGAACTTGGGGGAGTTCTACAATAGTAAGAGCAGGCCATAGATTATGCATCTCGCAAGATCAAGCCCCATGAGAGGAACCATCCCAGTCACGACTTGGAGTTAGCAGTAGTCATATTTCCCTCGAGTCTTTGGAGGCACTATCTTATGAGGGAGAAGTTTCGGTTGCTCACAGATCATAAGTCACTTAAGTACCTTGTCACGTAAAAGGAGCTAAATGTGCTACAGTGTAGGTCGCTTGAGTTTTCAAGAAGGATTACTAGTTTGACATCCATTATCATCCATGGAAGCAAAATGCGTCTCAAGCCTTTTACCAAGAATAAGGCATTGACGGAACGTTTCCCCAATCCTCAACCTTAAGTAGGTCTAGGCACAGATTATTCGCACCTTTTAGAACAATTTCAAATAGTCAAATGAACATATCAACAACATCTCAATAACAATGCATACACCAGCATAGTAGCAAAATCGACATATTTGGGCCTAGGAGAGACATCATATCAGTCGTAGTTGTGCGTAGAGCCTATGTGGGGATTTTTAAAACACTACTCATTATCGAAAGAAAAACCTTCTTTTAATCAAGACAACTCAATCCCTATCAGTTGGCACGAATCTCACTTCTTGCTTGTAATACGCTGTATTTTCGATATCTATTTTATATGGATTTATTGTGAATTTATGGAATTTAATTGTTTTTCATTTGGTTTTATCCTAATTTGTAATAAGGATGGAAGGCAAATTCTAGTATGGTCATTTGGCTAAAGCTTACGGAGCAGGCTAGGGTTCGGAAGGGAAGTAATTTTGGAATATATGAGGAGTGTGAAGAGTTGCGATGAGTTGAATTTTTAACAATAAGAGAGAGAGAGATAATGGAGTTTTATCTTTAGATAAAGCTCACGATCGAAGAGATTTTGAGCGTAATCGCGGCCTCGCACCGCGACCTCGAGTGAGCAAATCATGACTATGGTCCTTTAGGCGCAATAAACTCACAGGTGGTTTGTGGTATGTGCTAGTGGATCCTATTTATATGAAGTCATAGACTCATTTTGCCTTAACTTTTGCACTCTCTACATGATAACCTACATTAGATATATAGACGTCGTACCTACCCTTTTAAACCCTAAACCTCCATCGAAGTATACTTCTAAACCTTAGATGGAGGGGATGTCAATTGAAATTTGGGATTGTTTCAAGAGGGATGATAATTTTTAGAAGATTATGGATTTAAGATTAGAATTTAAAAATGGAAGATTTCAAAATTTCAAATTATTATGGCTTTATCGTTGTTATTCATTTGAGGTGTGTTTACTCGTCGTTTTTGTGCTACATGTATTCACCCTGGTTTGTAGATTTGTAATCATACTACGTGTTGCATCTTTATATGTATTACTTGTATCTATATATCATTCTTGTGGCACACTTGATTATGTCATGTTATTTTCATGTCGGGTATGGAAAAATCGTAATGCGATGATTTTACGCGTATGTGGGGTTGTAGAAATTGTGTTGAATAGTAATACATAATTTTTGGAAATGTGATCAATTTAAAAACATCGAATTTTGAGATTGATATTGTCATATTTGTTGGAGAATGCATAAGTGTCCCTTAACCAAACAACCACTAGACGGGTGTGCATTTTTGGGCTACTTTCTTATCTTTTATCTCGTAAGCCATGTCAATGTCCCTTGGGTTGTTAAAGCATTTGTTATGGGTTATTAAGCTATTATGGTTGGAGGAAGAGGGGAGTACCCTATTGTACATTGTGATCGTGACCATATTTGTTTTGGGCTATGGAATGTTATGAGGATAAATAATAAGAGGGTGAACGAGAATCTACACTATACTGAGGACATTGCGATGTGCAGTGACACGAGGTGAGATTATAGAATGTGATGGTTATCTTGGGATGATAGTTGAGTGTTATATAAACACACTCATATATATGTTCATGCCTAGGAAGCACAAACTTGACACGTAATATGGGATACAACTCGATTTGGGATAGGGGATGTGTAATTTTTTCAAAATGTAGGATACGAATACGCTAGGATACATAAATACTTATTATTTTTTATTATATATATTAATGATAAAGTTGAATAAAATGAAAGTACAAACACCATTATATTTAAGTGTTCAAGAAAATTTTTTTGCAGGTTAGTTGTAGGTTTTGTAAGGAAAATTGTAGGTTTTGTAAAAAATTGCAGGACAATACTCCAAACAGAAGATTTAGGCAATTTTTTAAAGAAAAAACCATTAAGACTCTTTTACTGATTATAGAATTGTAAGGTTAAATATTTAGCATTGTATTTCTTAGGTTCAAAATTAACTATCTGTCAGTACAAAACACAACTCAAAATATTAGTACAACTTGGATTCAAAATTAACTATTTTTTGAGGAGTAGAACTCTAATTAAAAAATAGAGAAGAAAAATTGAGGAGCATAACTACGGTTCAAAACTCCGAATAAATTATGAAAAGAAGGCCTAACTCTAAATCTAAAGAAAAGACATCAAAGTGAAAAGAAAACTAGAAAAAAGATAACCCCAACGTATTCTAGCGTATCCCAACATATCCAATCAATTTATAAAAATAAGATACTCTCAGAGTCTTGTATCTCAACGTATCCCAGCATATCCCGTATCCCATACGTATCCTAAAAGAATTTGTGACCTTCCTAGAGTATTTGTGCTCCGTAGGTGCATGGACACGTGTTGTTCACATGGAGCATTTATACAAGCATACCGAGTTTTTCGCTCATGCCCCCGCAATTTATATGCATCAGAGGTTTGTACGAGTAGAGGTTTATTGTTGTTGATGATGCGTATTTTAGATTTGGGTTGCAAGGATGATCAGAAGGTATTGTACTTTATTTTAAAAAATTGTACCATTTTAGTGTAAAAAATTAGAGTTTTGCTACACCGACACAGTTTTGCGACACATTTGGTGCGACACAGTGACGTGTCGCACCGGTATTGGCTAGTGCCGCTGGCGCGGACCCACACTCATAAGACAGTAGCTAATATCGGTGCGACACGTCACTATGTCGCACCATTCTGTGCCAATACCCTGTGTCAGTTTAGCATTACTGAAAAAATTATTTTGATATAATTCCATTTGCAGAACGCCTATTAATATAATTCCCATTTTTTGAAGTAACTCTAATGGTACTGGATGGAAGGTTTCCGTTAACAGATGATGTGGAAGTTTGGGGACATGTGAAGGTTTGAGTAAAAAGAACTTATCGATTCTTGGGGTGTGAGCACATGTGTTATGTGCTTACTGTCACCCTCTTCATCAGTGTTTACTTCTTCAAAAACTACTACTCCTCTGCCATTTGCCCCAGGTCATTTTGTTCTAATTTTCTTTATTCCTTTCACAAGTTCAACTCAAGTTCCCCTTTTTAATACTACGGTAGATTTGGATTTAGAGCTTAAGACATCCTTTGGGTTGGGCAGCCCAGCTAATTGTTGCTTAAATACGATGGGCTTGGGACAACTGAAACTCTCCAAAGTCTTTCTAACCATTATAAGACGTAGGACCATTCGTTGGTTTGCATTCCACATCATTTTTAATTTGAAAATATTTGACCGACTCTAATTATCCCAACTACATGATTATGGTGTTGAAATACTCATTAATAGCAATTAAATTCTAATTATTACATACCAAATCACCTAAGATGGTATTGCCTCCCTCACCCTCCAGTTAGGAAATTCATGTATCACCTTCCATCAGCATCTTGACACGTGGAATCTCATCACATGGCGTTTCACTTCCATTGCCTTGGTACAACCTTTTTTCAGTACAACTCACTCTTCCCCATTGTCATGTACTACATCTTAATTTTTCTATGAGAGCTCCATTAACCAATTTATGTTTTGAAAAGCGATAGAAGTTTTACCCAAACTTCTACACCAATGATTCATCCCAGAATAAAACCAATTGCATTATATCTTTATTCCAATCTTCATAAGAAACATGTTTGTCATATTCTCTATTCCTATATCAAGTTCCCAAAGTCCTCCACATGCACTGCCTAGTATGCCTGCTAGATGATATTTAATGCCAAAAATAAATTTATTTGTTATAATATTATAGTCTTGCAAAAACGGATTCTAAAGAAGGCAAATCATAAATGGGTCTTTTATAAATAAATGGCATTTTACCTTGAAATATGGAAAGAAAGCATGAAAAATGTAAACATGATTTTACGCTTGAAATCCTCCTTAACATGTGTAAAATCATGTAGTATGATAGAAAATGGCCTTTTAGGCTTGATAAATCATGTAAAAATGGGTTTTAGGAGGAAATAATCAATTGTAGAAAAACAACCCTAAATATGTGTTGTAAATATTGGTAGAATGAAGAAAAATGGTATTTGAAGTCATATAAAATGATAGGGCTAGGTAGTGAACACTTGGTTAAAATGGTCCTTAAATGGCTAGATGTATTTTATGTGGCAAGACATAATATAATAACACGATTTTTGACATAAAATCATAAAAAGGATGTCTGGAAAGGAAACGGTTGATTTTTAGGGCCATAATGATGAAAATATATTTTTCACAAAATTATTATGAGGAAAAGGGTAAAAATGGTATTTTTTTTTATAAATGTGAGGGTCTTATTGGTCGGATTCCTCGTTAGACCTTATTGGTTGATTTTTGGCCAAAAAACGGATAAAATGGCACATTGATAGAGTAGAGTGGTAATGTAAAATGTGGAATGGCAAAATCGTACAATGATGAAATAATTTGGACATTAGCTAAAATGTTAACACACGTTGACATGAACTCGGATGGAACCGAGAATAATTAAGTAGGGCCTGAAACGTTGGGGTCAAGGTTCTAAAAAACGCGAGGCGTGATCGAGGCATGGAGGCCAAGCCTTAAGCCTTAGAAGCCTAGGCGGGCCTTAGGCGTAAAAAGGCGTGAAAAAGCGTTTAGGCCTTCTTAATATATTCTAATATTTTTTAACCATAACAAGGCTATTAAAATACTAAAATTGTACATATCATAAATATATGTCTGAATATATGCAAATTAAAATACTATTTGATTATTTTAGATGAGATAATGGTCCGGTTTGTAGAAAAAATATTTAAAAGGCGATATCGTTTCATTAAAGCATTGTTGTTTTTAGAAAAAAATGCGCCTTAAGGGTTTTACCAAAAATAAGGCGTGAAAAGCGTAAGGCGGGATGTTTCTCCCAAGCCTCAAGCCTAGGCGGAGTCTAGGCGGGTTTTTTAGAATAGTGGTTGGGGTGAAAGACCCAAAATCACTGGCCAGAGCATATGGTAGTATAGCTGGCAGCGTGGCATTAAATTATGCAGATATTGGAAGATTTCGAGAAAGCATAATGAAAAAGGAATTATATTAGTTGTTCTTGATATAACTAAACAACCTAATGAAAATGGTTAAGTTCGAGCATGATCTCATCACTCAGGTGAATTGTATAGTAGTTGCATAATGCTATCTAAATTGTTAAACGTCTTCAGAATTAATTTCATACATGTTATATGTATAGTATCTTTCTAAAAAATGCATAACATAGTATTACCCACCCTGTTGAGCGTTTGCTCACCCATTTCCTTTTATGTTAAAACCTCCATTCTTACCCCAGGTACATCGATTATGGATGTTGGAAATGATGTTAGGAAGGCTCCAGAGGGCAACTAGATCTCAGGTAGAGGCTCTTTTATATTATTGAAATTATACTTTGAACATTGGTGACTCGGTAATTTAAACATTTTATTCATGCCTTTGGCCACGGTTTGTAATAATACAAGAATGATTGTAGTTTATTTCTTATTTCATTAGTGTGATGGATTAAACCGGATTTTTCATAAATAAATCGTGTAAATTGACTTAATCACAAAAGCTGGGCACCCCTTTTCCAAGTTAAACTGCTAAATTAAACTTTAATAAATAGTGCAATTAAGGATTTTTCTTAAATAAGGTAATTGGACTCCCCCCTCCACCTTTTACTCCTTGACTTGGTGCGGGTTGATCCAACGGGGACATAAATCGGAGTCAGGGCGTTATAAATAGTACAAGAGCAATAGGATCCTCGGGTGTGAAGGAGTGTTTATGCTTTCTTAGGGTGCTTTCCTATTTTATTTTCGCATAGTTGATGCTTTAGTTAAATGTTTAAATCACTTCCACTTTCTCTTCAATTCGTATCATTATGTATTGAACTCTCCCTTATTGTGCACATGCCATTATCTCGCGATGTAACAAGTGGGTCTAGTCCTAGTGAGCTCAGACGAATGAGCACCCGTCATGTTCCAGCTCGTCGACTCCCTTTCAAAACACAAAAGGGCCAAGCAAGTAGGATGGTTAAGAGAACCACCTCTGCCTCTATCCTTAAAAACTTCAGGAGGTTTCATCCGCCCCATTGAAGGTGGGCGGGTGATCGTCCTGAATGTAGATATTGTATAGAGAAACGAGACGAAGAAGACGATGTTGTTTATTAATAGCCTTAACTTGGGCATTCAACGGATTATGGTAGGTATGGATCTGTCAAACTTCAGGTCGGCAACTAATAAGGCTATTAGATTAGAGATAGATTCTCAAGATGGTACGACCATCAGAGATAAAAAGAGGGGACCTTAGTAGGTCCCAAGAAGGCGATAACAAGAAGTCTCGGAGTAAGGCTAGAGGCTTTTTTATGAAGCTAAAAGCCATGGGGGATTATTATTCACTAGCCTAGTGCACTAGTGATCAGGGCCGTATAGCCCCCATAGAGAGTACCTTTTTTACTTATGGGTCCCCCGATAATTTTAAGAGCGATTACCCAGAGTGAGCTTTGGACAATCATCGGAGGAGTCACCATACTGTCAATTTTATTCCAAGCCGGATTTCAAGTTACATAGGCCCCACTCAACAGTAATAAAAATAATTCTCTTTGGCCTACCATCATCCCAATAAGAATAGTGTGGACAGTTCATGTCTAAGCTAGGGTCAGAGTAGCCGTGGGCCAGTTCAAGTGCCCTACGACCAAAGTAGCAGGTTCAACACTGGGCGAGCATATGCTATGTTTCAGTTTGTTATACCTTTAGGCAATCCATCTGTGATGGAAGGTATGGTTCTTCTATTCAGTACTTGGGTTAAGGCATTTGATTCAGGTACATCACATTCTTTCATTTCTATTTCCTTGGCTTTTTGTTTAGGACTGGAGGTAGACTAGTTTCGTCTTCCTATCTTCATAGGGCTTCTCGTTTATCGCGATATAGTTCTCGATAAAGTCTATCGCGATTGTGTGGTTTTGGCTGGAGATTGTTTTTTGGAGTATTACTGAATTCTTTTGACATGGATGGGTTCGAGGTGATCCTCGATATGGATTGTTTGTCATGTTCTAACACTACCATCGAATACCATCAACACACTATCTGAGTATCCCTTCCAGAAGGGTCTCACCATCATTTTGGCAATGATCGTGGCATTGATTATCCTTTCAAGTTCTCAATTATTCCAGATCATAAATGGTACTTCGGTTGGTTAAGAAGCTTAGTGGCTTAGGATAAGTCTGATGGGATGGTTTTAGACTACCGAGTGGTGCAATAATTTTCTGATGTGTTCCTGAATGATCTTCCTAGTTTACCTCCATATCAAGAGGTAGATTTTTCTACAGAGGTGCATCAGGGTATCTCGCCTATCTCTATTCCACCTCACAAAATGGATCCAGCAAAATTGTAGGAGCTAAGGGTTCAATTGTAGGAGTTGAACAATAAGGGTTTTATCCCCAATTCATCCATATGGGGAGACCAAGTCCTCTTTTTGAAGAAAAGTAGAAAACCTTGAGACTCTGCATCCACCATAGGCAGTTGAATAGGGTGATGGTAAAGAAGAAATACCTCATTCCCCGTGTTGAGGATTTGTTCAACCATTTGTGAAGGACGAGTAGGTTTTTAGAGATTGACCTTCGGTCCATGTACCATCAGTTGAGCGTTAGAGAGGAGAATATTCCTAAGTTGAAATTCCAGACTCGATACGGGCACTATGAGTTTCTAGTGATGCCCTTCGGTTTGACCAATGACCTAATAACATTCATGGATTTGATGAACCAGATGTATCATCCCTACTTGGACCAGTTTGTTGTGGTATTTGTGGATGACATGCTAATTTATTCAGAATTGGATGTAAACCATGAGGAGCACTTTCGTACAACGTTGCAAGTGCCCAGGGAGAATCAGTTATATGCCAAATTTAGCAAATAAAAATTCTGGATGGACGAGGTCAAGTTCCTTGGCCATGTGGTTTTAGGTGAAGGCATTTTCATCGACCCTTCCAAAGTAGAGGTTGTCCTAAGTTGGAATCAATCAAGAATAATTACAAAAGTGCTTAGTTTTTTGTTTTTGTGTGGTTACTATCATGGGTTTGCACAAGACTTCTGGAGGGTTGCATTACCCCTTACCACGTTGATTCTTAAGGATGTACACTTTAAGTGGTTAAAGGATCGTGAGTCGATCTTTTAAGATCTAAAAGTTAGGTTGACTACTGCTCCCGTTCTTATCCTCCCAGAGCGTGGTAGAGGTTAAACTTTGTATTATGATGCTTCTGGGTTAGGGCTCAACACAGTACTGATGTAGAACGATCAGGTAATATCTTATGCATCCCGTTAGATAAAGGTGCATGACAGGAACAACTCCACACATGATTTGGATCTAGCTTAGGTGGTATTTTCACTTAAGAGCTTGAGGTATTATCTGTACGGGGAATAGTTTGAGGTGTTTTTTTTTTATCATAAGAGCCTCCGATACATCTTCACGTAATGGGATCTTAATCTCCACCAGAGACGATGGATTGAATTAATGGATGAATACGACTTCTCATTGGAGAATCATCTCAACAAGGCCAATCTGGTGGCCGATGCTCTTAGAAGAAAGTCTACATTTCCATTATGGATAGTAATAGTATGACCGAACAAGGTGGGTATAATAGTAGATGCCAGGGACTAATTTATTTATTATTTATTTTCCAGCTTTTGTGTTAAGCTTAGCAATTATTCGTAATAAATGCCTCACCATATGAGCGATGAAATGCGACTGCGTTAAGATATTTGGTAAGTTCCAGAATTTAGATTTGCACGTTCAGTGAGGTTATGGTAGGGCGTACCTTTGGGGTGTGGTGGCTAGGCCACTCATTTAGCAGAAAGTTATAGGTGCAGTAATATGATCCCTAGTTTAATTAGTACCGTGACTGTATTCATAATGAAGAAGTGTTAGACACTCTTATCATGTACAAGGGCAATGGGTTGAGACACAAGTTTTTTTTCCCCGTTAGTTATCCTAATTATCGACGAGCTTCAGGACAAGGTGATGGCGAAGGCCCATCACTCGCGCTTCAGCATTCATATCAGTAACACAAAGATGTATAAGGACATATGTAGAGATTTCTTATGGTTTGGTATAAAGATAGATATGGTGACATAGGTGGACAAGTGATACACTTATCAACAGGTGAAGGTCGAGCATAACAAGTCGACAATGCTATTACAACCACTGCTCATGGTAGAGTGGAAGTTGGAGTACATCATGATGGATTTCATTATATACAAACCACGTCTGAGCATGGTCATGATGCAGTGTGGATTATTGTGGACTAACTCAAAAAATTAACACACTTTTTTCGATCAAGATCACGGACAATGTGGCTAAGTTGGCGAGGCTATATGTTCTGGAGATAGTCAGACATCACAGTGTCCCTCTCTTAATTGTATCAGACAAGGATCCCCCAATTTTTATCCTTGTTTTGGAATAAGTTTCTATAGGAGTTAGCTACTGAGTTGAATATGAGTACGATGTATCAGCCTGAGATCGACAAGCAATTAGAAGGAACTATGCAGATTTTAAAGGATACACTGAGAGGCCATGGACTCGAATTCCAAGGTATCAATCTACATCTAGAGGAATTATCCTACAACAACAGCTACCAGGAGAATGCCGAGATGGCCCCCTATCAGGTCCTTTATTAGAGGCCTTATTATTTTAGTTCTTGGGCCGAAGTGGGTGAGAAACATCCCACCAATTCATAATAATTCAAGAGATGATAAATAAGGTTTAGGTAATTCGTTAGAGAATCATGATGGAACAAAGCCGACATAAGAATTATGTTGATAATCATCGAGCAAACCTAGAGTTTTGGGTAGGTGATCACATGATACTGAAGACTAGAGTAAGAACTGACAGTTAAAGATTCGGTCAGAAAGGGATGCTAGCCCCACGGTATATCGCTCCCTTTGAGATCCTGGAGTGGATTAGGGATGTGTCATTCCTCTTGGAGATGCCTCTACAGTTGTCACAAGTGCATAATGTGTTCCACGTCTCTATGTTTAAGAAGTATCTTCTTAACCCTAGGCATGCCATTAATTGGAACCTTATTAAGAGTTCGCCAGCAATCAATGATTAACTTGTTTAATTAAATTCCAATTTTTAATCCCCAAAATCCTAACTCTTACAACTTAATTGTGACATACTAATTAATTCATACCAATCATGCACAGTCAATCAAAATATGAGAAAAATCCCCCAAAGGGGCAAAACCATTTTATTTCGCTATAATTCGCAATACTTACAATTACAGCAAAATACAATGACACACGAATACCTGCAAGCGTCAGTTCGTTGTCGTCGGTATTGTCAGTAAGAGATCCCTCAAGTGCTCCAAGTCAATAATGGAGAATAACCTTCTTCTCCACAAGATTACTCCAGATAAAGAGAACAATTGTATCTAGGGTTTATACGACTCACATATATGTTTGGGAATGATTTGTGAATCAAAAAGGTTAAAAAACCTTGAAAAATGAAGTCTAAAAATATGCAGCAGATTGCAGAAATGTGAGTGTCAAAGACTTGACAAACGTGTAGAATGGGATTGTTACTTACACAGAAATCGAGATGACGCATCGCTAGAAAAATAAAACAGGGCTATCGCTCGAACAGAATAACATGTCGCTCAAATGATTTTGCGCTACATGTAGATGTCGCTTGAACGACCTGCCTTTGTCACTCGAACGATGTTAGCGTTATTTTTTTCTTTGCCTCAACACTTTAAAAAATTTCTTCTTTCGAAGTAAAAACATTCCAGACCCTTAAAAATATTTTATAAAAGTTTCCAAATATCTATGTAAATAATAAACACTCCAAATAAATTATTTTACCATAACCATAAGTGGAGTAGTGGGAACGAAAGAAGAGAACATTGCATGTTGCATGATGCACGTATGGAGATGATGGATGCGAGGATTCAGATTAAGGCCGTCGTGGATGATCATATTTGACGTGCTGAATGTAGCGGTATTAGACAGACTAACTATGATCTGGGACATACAGAAAATTCCTAGATTCTATTTTGAACATTTATAAAATCAAGCCCTTATAAATCTCCCCATATGTCTATGCCGATACATACCTAAAAAATCCGAATTATGCTACCCAAATGAAAATCAAATGACATAAAATTTTATATCCCCATTAAACCCAAATATTGGATGTACTAAATGACATGTCTTCAAATAAAATTCAACATCTTCAAATATCCAACTCTTCAATCTTTCTTTGTCATCATCAGGGTGTGCAAAAAATAGTACTCAATTTTGTACCTACACACATGAGACACGAAATAATACCCAAGATGCGCAACAATTTGAAATATAGTGATAAGAAGAAATGAATATCAATTAAGCTCAATCAAATCACTATTAAATCAAACAGAAATTCTCCCCCATAATTTGTTCTCCCCCTTTTTATGATGTCCCCAAATAGATAAATATGAAGAATATAAAGCAAATGCAAATGGATTATGTCACAAGGTAATCAAACTTTATCTTTTTGAATTTTTTAAAATTCTTCTCACAAAATCTACAACAAAGAATCACACTATGAAATAACATGAAAACAACCAAGTCGAAAATATCAGAAATGTAGGGATGTGAACAAATTTGACTGGAAAATCAATACACACAACCATAATATATGTGCACGACGAATTTCGGATATTCCTAACGAATGAACTCAACATCTTCCTTAGGTATACAAATGATGGAATTATAAGAAATTGACTCTATCAAATCAACAAATCAAAGCTCAAAGTGATTTCCACACCAATAACCTCCAAAACTATGTAGCGCTTGTTCATGACTTTCAAGGACGTGCAAACCCATTTTATATTTCATCCAAACTCCCTTAATAAATAATAATGCATTTTATTTTTCTTTTGAGGTGATGAAACTAAAACCTATTGTCCCACTTTTTGGCATATTTTTCTTTTTATTGCCTTTGAATTTTTTCGAGCTCTTGCTAACCTCTTGGGACCTTGACTTCTGTTTTTTCTAGATTTTTGATATATCCTGATTTAAATGGTGGCTTAGTCGGAAAGGATAAATGAGTACCTTTCACAACCCTTCCCCATTTTTCAAATTCACACAAACTCACTGCAACAGTTTTTACGTGAACTACTTTCTTGTCAAGTTTTATCGCATTTGGTTCGTTGTATAGACAGAATTGAGATGGAAACAATAAAGCCAATATGTTATAGACAAGAACAATACTCAAATAATACCGTGCAGGTGTGTAATAAAGGAGATAAGGAGCCAAACATGTAGAAGATATCATTATTCACATCTCAATAACTCCAAATAATGTAAAGCACATGGATGAAATGATGTAGCATCTCAATTCACTATCAAACGGTTACATGAAATATGGAATGAAGTTGTGATTATGGCTATCTTAAATGTTCATCCAGAAACAGTGTAAACAAAATACAAAACTCTTTTTGTGTTTTTCAATTTTTTTTTATAAAAAGAAAGTCTTTTTGGATTTTGCAATTTTTTAAAAAATTAGGAAATCTTTTTGAATTTTTCGAAAAAAATAGAGAAAATAAAAACTTAAAACAACTATTGATAAAAATTATACAATCTAGATATGGGAATCAAATGATGTGAGCATGAAAAATGCATCCTACTCTAAACATAGTAACCACCCCTCAGTCAACTGTGAAAATTCCTAAAGACTTACTAAGACTCTCGGATCTAAGGGCATTTAAAGGCTTCGTGAAAATATGGACCAACTGGAGGTCGGTAGACACAAAACACAAGGATACGACCTTCTCTTCTACTAACTGTCGAAAAAAGTTCTCGCGTATCGTAATGTGCTTTGTGTGCGAATGTTGGACTGGATTACGGGATATGTGTATTGTGCTCGTGTTATCACAGGAAATAGTCATGTTATCCTGTGATATCCCATAATCCTCCAACATATGCTTCATCCACAGAAGTTGCGTGTAACAACTCTCGACGACTATGTACTCAGCGTTCGCAGTGGATAAAGAGATGGTGTTTTTCTTTTTGCTCAACTAAGATAAAGGACCAGAACCAAAAGATGAAACACCCATCAGAAGTGACCGTACATCCATCTGCATCCCCGTCCCAATCCACATTCGAATAGGCGGACAAATGGTCATCGGTATCAAAGGAATACCAATTGCTAAATGAGAGAGTCCCACTCACGTATTTGACAATATGTTTAAGAACGAGTAAGTGCAACTCTTTCGGGGATGCCTTATATCGCGCACAGACTCCAAAACTAAAGGCTATGTCGGGATGACTGGTAATCAAGTAGAGAAGACTACCTATCATACTCCAATACAAGGTTTGCTCTATGTCCTTACCTAAAGTTTCCTTGCTAAGCTTTGTTGAGGTACTGATCAGGGTACGTGCATGCTTAGCGAAGTCTAGACTAAATTTCTTCATAAGGTCTCTAACATACTTGGATTGGGAGATGAACATCCCATCCTCTAGCTGACGAACCTGGAGACTAAGGACGAAAGTAAACTCACCTACCATGTCATCTCAAAATCACTCTTCATCTTCTCCTCAAAGTAGTGAGCATACTGGGAGCATGTGGATCTAAGGAATATATTATCCACATAGACCTGAGCAACCAAAATAACATCGTCATCTCTCTTGACGAACAACTTCATATCAACTCGCCCTATCTTGAAGCCATGGGCTAAGAGGTGGGAAGTAAGACTCTCGTACCAAGCACGGGGTGCTTGCTTCAAACCATGCAAGGCTTTCCTCAGATAGTAGATGTTATCAGGGTTTTTAAGGTCTTAAAACCTTTTCGATTGTTCCACGTAAACCTCTTCTTATAGAATGCCATTCAGAAAGGAACTTTTGACATCCATATGATATAACTTAAAGCGCAGATGACATGCAACGGCGAGTAGTAAGCGGATAGACTCAAGCCTCACAATAGGAGAAAAAGTCTCATCAAAGTCTACACCCTTTATTTGTGTGTAGCCTTGAGCGACCAACCTAGACTTATTTAAGATAATAGTACCAATCTCATATACCTTATTCTTGAAGATCCACTTGGTACCTATCACATTTGTCTCACTAGGTCGGGGGACCAGTTCCCAGATATCATTCTTTCTAAATTGAAAAACTCATCCTACTTCCTTACCATTCTTGGGTCGACTCTGGACGTGTAGAAAACATGGAAGTGTTCAACTTTGAGTTCTTCATTATGATTCTTGAGCTCGAGTTTGGACGTGTAGAAAACATGGTTAATAATTTTCTCTAGGTGAGCACGAGTCTTGACCCCTAAGGTGGAATTTCCTAAAATAGCAATAGGATCATGACTCTTATAAACCCAAGCAGGAGTGTCCCCTAAATTAGGAATAGGATCCACTTGGGGTGTGGGAGGCACGATGGGATCATCAGTAAGAAGTGAATCACCCTCACATAAAAGGTTAAAATCAACAACGCTGATGGTTCGTCATCTTGCACGGTGACGTTTATTGACTTCATAACCTTAGAGCTACTCAGGTTAAAACCCTGATATGCTCTACTAGTCGATGAATACGCTAAAAATATTCCCTTGTTGCTCTGAAAGTTAAACTTTCCTAATTGCTCTTTATCCCGTAGGATGTAGAATTTACTCCCAAAGACACAGAAGTATGAAAGGTTGGGATTCTTTCCAATCGATAATTTGTAGGGAGTCTTAAGTGTGTGTGGACAAAGGTAAACCCTATTCATCTTGTGGCATACGGTAGACACTGCCTCTGCCCAAATTCTCCTTACAACTCTACGACCTAGAAGCATAGATCTAGCCATCTCCTGAATTATTCGATTCTTTCTCCCAATAATCCCATTTTACCGAAGCGTATTTATGGCCAAAAATTCATGTTTGAACCCGAGGCTATCACATTAAAGATATACTTTAGCTTCATTCAACTGAGTTCCATTGTCACTACATATCCTATTGATAGTGACTCGATGTTGATTTTGTAGAACACGACACTTGGTCGTGAGAAATTCCATAACATCAAATTTCTCTCTCAGAAAACCAATAATCGAGTAACGAGAGAAATAATCTACCATCACGAGGATATACCTCTTACCACTCAAACTCTCAATACGAGCAGGACCCATAAGATCTGTATGTATCAACTCAAGCACTCGTAAAGTGGTAATGGAGTTCAACTTCCTGTGGGGGCTACAAACTTTCTTTCCCAACTGGCAAGGTCCACAAATCGTAAAATTCGAGTTTCCAAGTGATGGAAAGCCATGCACTAGGTCCTGTTTAGCTAATCTCTCCAAATCTCTAAAATTCACATGACCTAGACGTTGAGGCCAAACATCCATAGGAGTGATCATGGTGCAATTGCAAATAAATGAGGACTTGGGCACAATCCCATAATAATTATCTTCAGTCATTACCCCTTGCAATAGAAGTTTACCAGTTTGATCATAAACATTGCACTCGTTGTGGTCAAACTTTACTGCAAAGTCAGCGTTGCACAACTGGATAATGCTGAGAAGGTTTGCTTCCAAACCTTTGACATACAAAGCATCCTCTAGCTTAGGAAATAATGGTATCTCCACTATAGCTCGTCCTATTGTTCTAGACTTGATCCCGTCTCCAACAGTGACTTTACATTCCCTGTGACCCTCTAGGTAGGTAAAAAATGAGACATCGCCTGTCATGTGCCTAGAGCACCCACTACCTATATACCATTTAAAATTATTATGGGCTTTAAGAGCAACATGAACAACAAGGGATTTTGCGTCGAGTTTAGGCACCAATGATGAGGTAACCTTTTGTTTTCCCTTGTCATCATTAGCTCTAGTCAAGATATAGTAGAAGTGTTAGCTGACGGCATAGAAATACTTTGGAACTCTTCCATTAGACTCTGTGATGTGGCGGCTAGAAACTCAACCTGCTCTCTAAGACTCAAAAAATCTCTAGTGGCATGTGGTGGAGAAAATGTATGTCATGTCTGACCCAAACTATAGAGGTTCCCCTTTCTTTTGTAATAGGTACATAAGTACACAATCTTTGGACGAACTTGGTTTGATTTTATTGGATGAACTCTTCTCCGCGATTTTTGGTGATGGCTATATGGATTCGTAGTAAAATCAGGGATTGGTTTCGGTGTCACATGGGATGTGGATGCACCATCAAAATATATTCCATGCCTTTCGCCAAAACCTAAGGTAGGGGTGAGGATAATATTTCCCATCTTTCTACATCTGTCCTCTATCCTTACCTTGACTTCCCTGGATCTCTTAAGGTCATAAGTAAGCTGGGCGACAAAGGGCTTCAAGTTTCTTTCGAGTGTCCATGGAGGTCTGTATCTCACTCGTAAGACTAGCCACTTTCTTGGTCAAGTCCCCTTTCTCTTTCTCTAAACATCTCTCTCTCTCTCCCCCTCTCCAAACCGACTCTCTTTATACACAAACTCTCTCTCTCTCTCTTTTCTCTCTCCCTCTCTTTCGTCTCTCCTAAATCTTTCTCTAAGGCAATGATCCTAAGTGCTAATGATTTGTTACGCTTTTTAGTTTTAAAAGAATCAACATATAAATCGACGTATACGAGTTGTAAATCACTCTCCCTCTCACTTGCAGCATCCTCCCACTCACTCACATTGCTTCCACTTTTGAGATGTCCCTGTGAAGTGGCATCCTCATAGCCATGAGGTGCACTGTTAGTACTCACATCACTAGCCATGAATGTGGTGAAGTTACATTCATGCGGTGACTCATCTCCAGAATCCACCGACTCGACCTCACTATCATCACTAAGGGAGGCATTAAGAGCATCTTTGCCTTTGCCTTGACGTCTCAATATAGTAGGACACTCAAATGCCTTGTGACCTCTACCGTCACACTCATAACATTTCTCCTCATATTTCTTAGGCGCGTCCTTTTTATCCTTTTCATTTTTCTTTTCAAAATTATTTTTCTAAAAATTATTTTTATCCTTGAAATTTCCATTTTTCTTTAATTTGAGAAATTTCTTGAAGTTTTTTTGCAAACAAGGCCAAATCGTCTAAGTTAAAATCAAACTCTCAATCAGACAACTCTTCCTCTCTTCTCCTAGACGACTCACCTCTCTTTCTTCCCGACCCCTCACTCTTTCTAACCTGGGCTTTAAGTGTTACCTCTTTATCTTTTGATTTTATAGTATTAGGAAACATGCAATTTCATAAGTCTGGAGGTCTTCTAATTTCAGACTTCTCAAATTTCCTATAGAATTTAGCAGAGTGACTTTAGGGATAAAATGCTTAGGGAGTGATCACAATTTTTTTTAACTATTCTAGCATCAGTAATGTGTTCACCTAAATTGAAACTAGTGTTTACAATATCAAATAAGCGTGCATAGAATTCATCAAAACACTCAAATTCAAGCATGGTGACTGTCTCAAATTGTGTAGTTAAATTTTGCAATTTTGATTCTTTAACTGCATTAGTGCTTTCATGGGTAAGTTGAAGAACAACCCATGCTTCTTTTGACGTGGTACACGTCATGATGCATAGGAACTCGTCGGGGATGATTGATAATACGCAAATATCGCATATTTCATCCTCCGAACCTACGCATTTTAGCCCCCTCGGGTGCCTTAATCTCTATATTTAAGCCCGTTAATCAGACAACCTCAGTTTATATTGATAACATGCTATATGAGGTATAATTGGGCTTTTGTAGGTGTTTAGGTACTAAGTATGGAGTTCAGACGCATTCCGGTGAAGTTTCGTACGCAATCGCATGTTCAAGGGCATTTTAGTCTTTTCACAGCTTGGGTACCTGGCCCAATATCTCACGAAAGTTGTATCTCTTCTCTCTAGCTTCGCGTGGCCGTGAACGGTGCGCAATTCCGATTCATAACGATGAAGTTACGGCGATTTCAACGGAGGAAAAACAAGGAAAGCAAAAGAGGAGAAGAAAAGGAGAAGGAAAGAATGCAGTGTGCTGCTGCCTGGCCAATACCTGCTTGATCGATCGATCGACCCCTTTGGTCGATCGATCGACCTTTCTGAATTATCGATTTTTGTCCTTGATCGATCAATCGACCAATGGGGTCGATCGATCGATCCCCTGTTTTTCAGCAAATATTTTGCATTTCTTTTCTTTTCTCTTTTCTTTTCTATTTTAATTCCCACTTGGTATATATACCAATTTTGATGTAATAAACATAGGTGAACGTTTTTAGATAGTTTTAGAGGATAGAATAGCTTAGTGTTTTGGGGTTTTTTCTTGGTTCTTATTCATTTCTCTTTGGTTTGACACCCCATTTGGATTGTAAGTTGACTATTCATCTCCCCTACCATTAATATAGTTTGTATTTCTTCATTTCTTGATTTCCAGTTCATTTACAAGCTTTGATAATTAGGTTTACATGCTTTGTTAATTAGTTTACATGCTTTGATTACTTGCTTTCTAGTGTAGATTTACCGCGTTTATTTACCGCTTTCCATTTACCGCGTTTTTAACATGCTTTCTAGGTAATTTAAATTAGGTTGCGCTTGAATTGAACTCATTCGAGTTGACGCGTTGCTTTGCTTTGGTGATGGAGTTTACGGGTCTATTTTGGGTGCGTTGTCCTATTTTTTACGCCTAGGAGATTTGACGGGGCATATCACGTATGTCCCGTGCTTATGACCTTTTCGCGCGTAATTTCCGGGATATTTGTTGATGCCAAAATCTTATTAGGCTTTTATGATGATTTAGGGCGTAACAACCCTTGATGTAATTAACTGTCGAAGCGAGGCGCGTTTGTAATAACTCGTCGACCCATGTAATCATTTTATACTAATTAACTCGGGTGAGGGATATTCGACGCAACCTATAGTTTTACTCGCTTTCATAATCTAGTTTCAATACCTTGCCTAGATTAACATTTCCCTTTATGCATATTTTTCCTTTTAGTTTGTAATCATCTTTTACACTTTTATTTTAGAGTATTAAATCACTTGAATTCTAGCAACTCGTCCCAGTGGATTATAGATACCCGACTTATCGCTGTGCTTGCCTCGCAAGTGTAGTAGTAACTTAGGTTTTTGTATTGAGTTGGCGAAACGAAAACAACGATTAGAGTGTTTACACGCGCTACTTTTCGCACTTAATCAGTGATGTTTTCAAAATTGTACTAAGCCCGCATGAGTTATATGTGCTGCATTTAAATTCATCCTCAGTCCATGTAGTCACAGATTTTAAAGAAGTTACGTTATCTATAGTGACAGTGGGAGGCATCCACCCTCTTTCACACACAACCCAAACACGTTCGTCAATGGCCTTTAAGTGAGATTTCATACGGGCTTTCCAATATGTGTAATTTGACCCGTAAAAAATGGCATTCGATTATACAAGTTTTCCATTGAAATTGCGCTTTTTCAAAAATCAATTTTTAGACTAAAATTGATATCCAGAAAAATTTTGCGAAAAAAGTTACACGGTATAATTATGTAATAGGCTCTGATACCAATTTGAGAGTGCGCAAACAATCAATGATTAAGTTGTTTAATAAAATACCAATTTTCAATCCCAAAAATCCTATCTCTTTACAGACTAATTAATTCATACCAAGCATGCACAATCAATCACAATATGAGGGAAAATCCCCCAAAGGAGGAAAACTATTTTTATTTCACTATAATTCGTAACACTTACAATTATAGCAAAATACCAGACACACAAATACTCGTAGGCGTCGATTCGTTGTTGTCAGTGTTTACAGTAAGAGATCCTGTAAGAGCTCCAAGTCAGCAATGGAGAATATCCTTCTTCTGGACAAGATTAATCCAGATGAGTAGAACAATTGTATCTAGGGTTTATAAGACTCACATATATGTTTGGGAATAATTTGTGAATAAAAAAGGTTGAAAAACCTTGAAAAATGAAGTTTGGAAATATGCAGTAGATGTGCAGAAACATGAGTTCCAAAGATTTGAAAAACGTGTAGAATGGGCACTACTATTTATACAAAAATCGAGGTGGTCCGTCGCTCTAACGAAACAGGGTTGTCGCTCAAATAGAATGACGTGTCGCTCGAACGACTTCACGCGACATGCAAATATCAGTTGAACGACCTGCCTCTGTCGCTCGAATGATGTGAGCGTTATTTTTTTCTTCTCCTCAACACTTAGAAAAATGTCTTCTTTTGAAGTAAAACCATTCCACACCCTTAAAAATATTTTATAAAAGTTCTCGAATATTTATGTAAATAATAAACACTCCAAATAAATTATTTTGCCATAACCGTGAGTGGAGTAGTGGGAACGGATGAAGAGCATGTTGCATGTTGCATAATGTACCGGTGAAGATGATGGATGTGAGGATTCGGATCAAGGATGTCGTGGATGATCATGTTTGACGTGCTAAATGTAGCGGTATCAGACATACTAACTATGATCTAAGACACACAGAAAATTCCTAGATTCTAACTCGGGCATTTATAAAATCATGTCCTTACACTTATCGAGTTAGAGGAAGACATTACGTTTCCCATATGAACTATACCCATTATGGACCATAAGGACAGAGTCCCAGTTAACAACGACATTCTATTAGTGAAGGTTCTTTGGGAGTTTCAAAGCATTGAAGGTGTGACTTAGGAAAGCGAATTGGATATGCTGTAATACCCCGTAATTTTGAGAATTTAATATTTAATTATTTTGGGAGTTATAAAAATATTTAAATTGGAGAAACTTAAATTCATGAGTTGGAGAATTTAATTGAGTGAGCCGAATTATTTATAATTGGTGACTTTTAAGTTTAATGGTTCAAAATCTCGTGTGTCACATTTTGAGGTCGAAATTTGGAAATGTCGAAAAGTATTTCGAATGGTAATTCCGAGTGTGCGGTTGCGTCCGGATGGGTCGAGATAGTCAGAAAAGAGTACCCGGGGGTAGTAATTGGGTCTCAGGGTATTTTTGGGCATAGCCGGGCCCACACTGGGTGAGTTGAGCCATTTTAATTAGGCCCAGATTGCCAAAAACGGGATTAAGGATTTTTAACCAAATTGAGAGACTAGTGAACGGAAGTCAACACAACTCTAAACCTAGGGTTTGAGAGGAAATTTGGGGGAAAGCAAATCAAGAGCAAATTTGAGAATTTTGGAGCCAAATTAAAGGACTACACCAACGGATCAGACACTACGAACAATTCCAGGCAAGTGGTTAACTGTTGTAATTTCTAAATTGATGATAATCAATTCATAGCATAGTGATGTGTAAATCAAAATTCGTTTTAGGGATAAATGGGTACAAAAATGGGGTTTTTGTTCATGGAACCTTTGAATGAGATTCAAAGTAAGAACTTAGGCGTATTATATATCTCTGAGTATAGATATCTGATTTGAGTGAGAAACCCGGAATATAGAAGGGTAGTATTTAAATATGGAACTGGAATTGTAGAACAAAGTTCATGGAAATTTGTGGAAAAACCCAATTCGCGAGTCAATGAATTGTGGTGGGGATAAAGGGTAGTTATGGTTGTATCCCTGTTGTAAATTAGTTTAATAAAAGGGTTTAAATATTATGTTATGTTTGGTCAAGGATGGAAGGGAAAAACAGAGCTTGAAAGCTCGTTAATGGTGGAAATTTTCGTGGGGAAGAAGAACTGCCAAGGGACGATCGATCGATCGATCGAGGGCTATCGATCGATCGACGATGGGGAAATTCTGACAGGTCAGGTTGGTTATTATATATGCCCTTATTTTCTGTTTGGATTTTTGGGGTATAATTTCAATTGGTGAAAAATTATAAAGAGTTTAACAGCTAGGGGCTCAAAAGATAACTATTAGGAATTGACAATTTAAGTTAAGAGTTGGGACTTAAAGTAAGAATTTTGGGTGAAACATATTCAACTTAATTATAGACCAAGTGGGCGCGTCCGGGTAAGTTGGTAATTATAGGTAAATATAATTGGCAAATTTATGGAGATGAAGGTGTGACACATTGTGGGTGAATATGTGGGAATGAAATTATGAGATGTAAAAATTGACCAAGTGAGCGAGTCCGGGTATGTTGGTTAAGTGACACCAAAGTATTAAATTAATTATTGAGAGAGTAAATTAATTTGGAGTCGGAACATGAACTCGGGAAATATTAAGGTATGGGCCAAGTGAGCGAGTCCGGGGAGAATGGTTGGGTGACACCAAGTTATTAAATTAATGGATGTGTTAATTAATGAAAGTAGAGTCGAAAGGTAGACTCGGAAAAGTATTAAATTAATTGATGTTGTAATTAATTGATTTAGAGTCGGATTGTAGACTCGGGAAGGGTATTTATTAATTAATACGTAAATTAATTAAATGAGTGTCGTACCACAGACTCGATTTAGTATGAATTAATTAATGTGTAAATTAATTAACTAGGAGTCGGACCACAGACTTGGATCGGTATTAAATTAATAAGTGTGTTAATTAATTTAATTAGAGTCGGACGATAGACTCGGGAAGGTATTAAATTAATAGGTGTGTTAATTAATTTAATTAGAGTCGGGCCATAGACTCGGGGAAAATAGTATATTAATTGAGGTGTGAATTAATTATATTAGAGTCGAACCACATACTCGGATTTGTGTTAATTAATTAATGTGTAAATTAATTATTATTTAGAGTCGGACCACAGACTCGGATTTGTGTTAATTAATTAATGTGTAAATTAATTATTATTTAGAGTCGAACCACAGACTCGGATTTGTGTTAATTAATTAATGTATAAATTAATTAAATGAGGGTCGGACTACAGACTCGGATTTCTGTTAATTAATTAATGTGTAAATTAATTATTATTTAGAGTCGGACCACAGACTCGAATTTGTGTTAATTAATTAGTGTGTAAATTAATTAATTGAGGGTCGAACTACAGACTCGGATTTGTGTTAATTAATTAATGTGTAAATTAATTAAATGAGGGTCGGACTACAGACTCGAATTTGTATTAATTAATTAATGTGTAAATTAATTAAATGAGGGTCGGACTACAGACTCAGATTTGTGTTAATTAATTAATCTGTAAATTAATTAAATAAGAGTCGAATCATAGACTCGAGCAAATTTCATATAAATCATTGTGTAGAGTATTATGATTTAGAGTCGGACCACAGACTCGGGAAGATGGAAATTATTACGTGAGAAAATTAATTAAGTTGAGTCGGGCCAGAGACTCAGGAAATTATAGGCTAGTGTTATGAGTTGTGAGTACACGATGAAGCCGGGGTTTATAATATATATATACGGTGTAGTGAGAGTATATATATATATATATATATATGTGTGTGTGTGTGTGTGTGTGTGTGTGTGTGTGTGCTATTAAATATCAGTGATTAAATATTTACTTAATTTATATACTCTAGTGCTATCAAGGGAGGTTGCGCGATGTGGGTGAATCCCGTAGCTTGAGGAGTAGGGTGAGTATATCCCCAGGTCATAGCGTCCGGTATACGGGTGAGGAGATTATCTCACTTTCAGGGAAGGAATATGACCACCTCCACTTCGTTTATGTTTTAGGCCAGGTTGGTGAGCGATTCCAACTTGGGTAACTAGGTTATGTGAGCACACCTAGTGAGATAGCACTTTAGAGGGAGTCATCAGGCAACGGTATACTCGGAGGGATGGATATACGTATGTTATATGTGTGGATGTTTTAGTAATGGTACGTATATAATGGTATTCAATATTATATGCGGGTAATAATACAGTGTGTGATGTATTTACTTTATATAACTTGTGACACGGTTATATGCTACTATTTAAGAAGGAATTAATTTTGTTAATTGTGAGATAACTTATAATTCAAGAATCATTATACTCGGGTTAGAGTTGTATGGCAAAGAGAGGTTATACCATGACTAGTTGGACGGGGTAGTACAACTAGGTGGGGGTCAAGGTAACTGTTAGGTGTGCACAATAGTGGAGGGGTGAGAATGTCCACAAGGGACTGCGACACTAACTTAAATATGAAGCGCATTCATGCATTTTAAATTACTGCAGTTAATTCACTTGCTAAATATTTTCAAAATGTTTTGGGTTATAACCCTTGCTATAAAACTATTTTCAAAAACTTTTAGTTGTCCAGCTACAGGGACGCCAGGATTGATATTCTATTCCAGGGATACGGAGCTGCGGCATATGTGGATGCTAGCAGGAGTTTGGATTAGACGTATCGTTCATTCATTCCTAGAGTAGGAATCATTTATCAGTTCGAGTTTTATTTAGGGCTTGTCACCCAGACTTCTCAGTGCAGTTTTTAGATTGTATTTATTCAGATGTTGGATGTTTATATTGGATTTTACTTTGGTGGCCGATAGTTTATTCGGAAAATTGTTTAATTAATTATTCAGTTGAGTTTTATTCAGTTGTGTGAATGGTTCATATATATTTCCTCATGTACTGTTTTGTTTAATTAAAAAGTTAAAATTAGCACCAGCTTTTGGAATACTAGTGGTTAGTAAGTTTTAAAAAAGTTTTCGATAGTGATGCTAAGGATGAACCAACTAGGATTCCTGTTTTAATTTGGTATAGGACTGATCAACCGGTATTTTATTAGGCGGGGTGTCACAGATGGTATCAGAGCATTAGGTTCTAGTGTCCTTAGGATCTGTGCGGCTTTTCACGTTTCAGCTTAGCAATCTTTGATATAGAGCCCTATCATTGGATTGTTGTATTCTCAATACGTATGTGCAATTACGTTCTTCTGCCAAATTTATATTTGAGAGTGAACTCATACGATTCTATTCTCATTCCATATGCCGCCTAGGAGAGAGAGAGCAGCTAGGGCAGCAGGGGAGATGAGACTAGGGAGGCTCATCAGGAGCAAGAGTTACCGCAGCAACAGCCAGAGATGATTTTGGCAGCACAGATAACTGAACTAGTGGTACAGGCAGTTGAAGCGATGGTGGTCGCAATGGCAGGGTACTTTTCATGGGATTAGACACAAGTGTTAGTGGCGCCGGATGTTCGGACTCATGCGGGGTCATCGGGGTGGCAACAAGTAAGAGAGATTTTTTTCAAGAGTGGGCGTCCACCAGAGTTGTGAGGGGGTTTAGGTTTAGTGCTAGCGTGTTAAAAAACAGAGATATCCAGCGTCACCTCCGCATGGGAGATTGCGATGAGGTGCGAAAGCAAATGCTAGCCACTTTTAGTTTAGTGGGCACAACGCTACAGTGGTGGGAGCCGATCACCATAGTTGAGGAAAGGGATACGCTAGCTATTGCAGAGTTTTGGGTGTGGTTCGACCGCAAGTATTTTCCTCCAGTGATTGAGACCGAAATGAGTAGAAAATTTAGAGAGGTGACTGGGGGAGACCGTTCAGTGGTCGATTACGAGGAAGAATTTAGTCGATTGGCAAAGTTGGTACCGGATGAGGTAAGCGATGAAGAGAGAAATAAAGAAAGGTTTATGGCTGGATTAGTATGGAGAATCAGACAACATTTAATTTGTAATTACGCATTAGTAGCTTATACTGATGTCGTTAACGCAACACTCTTGCACTGTCAGGAAGATCGCTTCCACGTGAAAGAAAGCAAGAGGGGGGGGGGGGGAACATCCAGTCGGATAAAGTTGGAGGTAACAGTACCAGTGGGGTATCCCAGCAGCAGACAGGGGGAGATCAGGGGCAGGATTCCGGCAGGGAAATCATGCCAAACGATTTAGAACTGGAGGCTATCGGCAGGATGGCCAGAAATTCCAACAAGGTTGGCATGGAAGGGACCAGTGGCAGGGTTAATGTATTAGAAGGTGTTTCGTTTATGGGGAAAGAGATACACATGAAGAGAGATTGTCTTAAGCGAGGCAGGGGTCAACTACAGGACGAGGTCCTAGATGTACAGCCACTAAAGCAAGTCGTGGATGCATTCGGGCAGGGAGAAGATGCTCCGGAACCTGAGGATCAGCCGTTGCAGCTGGAGTATGGAGGTAGTTATTTTTACCCTATGGGCATGGGGTATATTTTTAAGTGACATGGAGGATGTCACAATATAAGACTTATTTTTCACTAGAGTTCGCAGGTGAGTCGAATTTAGTGTGTGCGTTGGTTGTAGTAGCCATAGTTATGTGGATAAACTCTCCGTGGGGTAGCGGAGTTTCTTTGGTGTTCTTCACAGGAGAGTGGAGGTGCACACTGAGTGAATGTTTGAATTATGCGAGGAATTACTACTTTCGAGAATTATGGGAGTAGGGTTGATAATATTTTCTAAATATCGGTTGGATAGCGATGAAATTTAACTATTGTGGATAGTGGTGTTAAATTTTGGTGTTCACGACACCATGGTATGTTTGGTACTAGCTATCACCTGAGAGGGCGTATAGCCTATATATATGTGTGTATATATGTTCTCACATTTTATCCCGGTAAGTAGGGATGTTTATTGAAGTGAATCAGGGTGGTTAGATTTATGTTCGAGCAAAGAGAGATAGCTCGGGGTTTATTTTTGCGCAAGGACTAGTGATGGTAAGGGAGCGGTATTTTATGTTCTCTTTGGTAGCATGAGGGTAAGCGTATATACTTTTGGGTTAAGAGACAAGTATTTTGTCGGGAGATGTTTGGACGTTAGTACATGGGTTGGGTAACCCGGGCAGTAGATATATTACGGGCAGTAGATATATATATGTGATATGACTACAGGTTCGAAGTTATATTATGGGTTACGACTAGAATAGTCGGGTAACTTTCGTACAGTAAGGCGCGGGGATAGGGTGTATGGGCACCCGGGTTAATAAAGAAAAACTTTGTGCGGTTAAGCACGGGTATAGGGCGTATGGGCGCCCTGGTTAATTTAAATGCATACTTGTGTAACTTATGCTTAGAAACGGATGGGCTAGATATAGCGGGCTTAGAGGCACATGACTAGAGAGTGATATGCGAAGCCTGGAACATTACGCTCATCTTAATTTCGAGGACGAAATTCCTTTGTAAGGGGGGGAGTGTGTAATACCCCGTAATTTTGAGAATTTAATATTTAATTATTTTGGGAGTTATAAAAATATTTAAATTGGAGAAACTTAAATTCATGAGTTGGAGAATTTAATTGAGTGAGCCGAATTATTTATAATTGGCGACTTTTAAGTTTAATGGTTCAAAATCTCGTGTGTCGCATTTTGAGGTCGAAATTTGGAAATGTCGAAAAGTATTTTGAATGGTAATTACGAGTTTGCGGTTGCATCCGGATGGGTCGAGATAGTCAGAAAAGAGTACCCGGGGATAGTAATTGGGTCTCAGGGTATTTTTGGGCATAGCCGGGCCCACACGAGGTGAGTTGGGCCATTTTAATTAGGCCCAGATGGCCAAAAACGGGATTAAGGATTTTTAACCAAATTGAGAGACTAGGGAACGGCAGTCAATACAACTCTAAACCTAGGGTTTGAGAGGAAATTTGGGGGAAAGCAAATCAAGAGCCGATTTGGGGATTTTGGAGCCAAATTAAGGGACTACACCAACGGATCAGACACTACGAACAATTCCAGGCAAGTGGTTAACTGTTGTGATTTCTAAATTGATGATAATCAATTCATATCATAATGATGTGTAAATCAAAATTCGTTTTGGGGATAAATGGGTACAAAAATGGGGTTTTTGTTCATGGAACCTTTGAATGAGATTCAAAGTAAGAATTTAGGCGTATTATATATCTCTGAGTATAGATATCTGATTTGAGTGAGAAACCCGGAATATAGAAGGGTAGTATTTAAATATGGAACTGGAATTGTAGAACAAAGTTCATGGAAATTTGTGGAAAAACCCAATTCGCGAGTCAATGAATTATGGTGGGGACAAAGGGTAGTTATGGTTATATCCCTATTGTAAATTAGTTTAATAAAGGGTTTTAAATATTATGTTATGTTTGGTCAAGGATGGAAGGGAAAAACAGACCTTGAAAGCTCGTTAATGGTGGAAATTTTCGTGGGGAAGAAGAACTGCCAAGGGACGATCGATCGATCGATCGACGATGGGAAAATTCTGGCAGGTCAGGTTGGTTGGTTATTATATATGCCCTTATTTTCTGTTTGGATTTTGGGGGTATAATTTCAATTGGTGAAAAATTATAAAGAGTTTAATAGCTAGGGGCTCAAAAGATAGCTATTAGGAATTGACAATTTAAATTAAGCGTTGGGACTTAAAGTAAGAATTTTGGGTGAAACATATTTAACTTAATTATGGACCAAGTGGGCGAGTCCGGGTATGTTGGTAATTATAGGTAAATATAATTGACAAATTTTTGGAGATGACTGCGTGACACATTGTGGGTGAATATGTGGGAATGAAATTATGAGATGTAAAAATGGACCAAGTGAGCGAGTCCGAGTATGTTGGTTAAGTGACACCAAAGTATTAAATTAATTATTGAGAGAGTAAATTAATTTGTAGTCGGAACATGGACTCGGGAAATATTAAGGCATGGGCCAAGTGAGCGAGTCCAGGGAGAATGGTTGGATGACACCAAGTTATTAAATTAATGAATGTGTTAATTAATGAAAGTAGAGTCGGAAGGTAGACTCGGAAAAGTATTAAATTAATTGATGTTGTAATTAATTAATTTAGAGTCGGATTGTAGACTCGGGAAGGGTATTTATTAATTAATGCGTAAATTAATTAAATGAGAGTCGTACCATAGACTCGGTTTAGTATGAATTAATTAATGTGTAAATTAATTAACTGGGAGTCGGACCACAGACTTGGATCGGTATAATATTAATAAGTGTGTTAATTAATTTAATTAGAGTCGGACGATAGACTCGGGAAGGTATTAAATTAATAGGTGTGTTAATTAATTTAATTAGAGTTGGACCATAGACTCGGGGAAAATAGTATATTAATTAAGGCGTGAATTAATTATATTAGAGTCGGATCGCAGACTCGGATTTGTGTTAATTAATTAATGTGTAAATTAATTATTATTTAGAGTTGGACCACAGACTCGGATTTGTGTTAATTAATTAATGTGTAAATTAATTAAACGAGGGTCGGACTACAGACTCAGATTTCTGTTAATTAATTAATGTGTAAATTAATTATTATTTAGAGTTGGACCACAGACTCGAATTTGTGTTAATTAATTAGTGTGTAAATTAATTAATTGAGGGTCGGACTACAGACTCGGATTTGTGTTAATTAATTAATGTATAAATTAACTAAATGAGGGTCGGACTACAAACTCGAATTTGTGTTAATTAATTAATGTGTAAATTAATTAAATGAGGGTCGGACTACAGACTCAGATTTGTGTTAATTAATTAATTTGTAAATTAATTAAATAAGAGTCGAATCATAGACTCGGGCAAATTTCATATAAATTATTGTGTAGAGTATTATGATTTAGAGTCGGACCACGGACTCGGGAAGATGGAAATTATTAAGTGAGAAAATTAATTAAGTTGAGTCGGGCCAGAGACTCGGGAAATTACAGGCTAGTGTTACGGGTTGTGAGTACACGGTGAAGCCGGGGTTTATAATATATATAAATACGGTGTAGTGAGAGTATATATATATATATATATATATATATATATATATATATATATATATATATATATATATATATATATGTGTGTGTGTGTGTGTGTGTGTGTGTGTGTGTGTGTGTGTATTTATTGTGTGTGCTATTAAATATCAGTGATTATATATTTACTTAATTTATATACTCTAGTGCTATCAAGGGAGGTTGCGCGATGTGGGTGAATCCCCTAGCTTGAGGAGTAGGGTGAGTATATCCCCAGGTCATAGCGTCCGGTATACGGGTGAGGAGATTATCTCACTTTCAGGGAAGGAATATGACCACCTCCACTTCGTTTATGTTTTAGGCCAGGTTGGTGAGCGATTCCAACTTGGGTAACTAGGTTATGTGAGCACACCTAGTGAGATAGCACTTTAGAGGGAGTCATCAGGCAACGGTATACTCGGAGGGATGGATATACGTATGTTATATGTGTGGATGTTTTAGTAATGGTACGTATATAATGGTATTCAATATTATATGCGGGCAATAATACAGTGTGTGATGTATTTACTTTATATAACTTGTGGCACGGTTATATGCTACTATTTAAGAAGGAATTAATTTTGTTAATTGTGAGATAACTTATAATTCAAGAATCATTATACTCGGGTTAGAGTTGTATGGCAAAGAGAGGTTATACCATGACTAGTTGGACGGGGTAGTACAACTAGGTGGGGGTCAAGGTAACTGTTAGGTGTGCACAATAGTGGAGGGGTGAGAATGTCCACAAGGGAGTGCGACACTAACTTAAATATGAAGCGCATTCATGCATTTTAAATTACTGCAGTTAATTCACTTGCTAAATATTTTCAAAATGTTTTGGGTTATAACCCTTGCTATAAAACTATTTTCAAAAACTTTTAGTTGTCCAGCCACAGGGACGCCAGGATTGATATTCTATTCCAGGGATACGGAGCTGCGGCATATGTGGATGCTAGCAGGAGTTTGGATTAGACGTATCGTTCATTCATTCCTAGAGTAGGAATCATTTATCAGTTCGAGTTTTATTAGGGCTTGTCACCCAGACTTCTCAGTGCAGTTTTTAGATTGTATTTATTCAGCTGTTGGATGTTTATATTGGATTTTACTTTGGTGGCCGATAGTTTATTCGGAAAATTGTTTAATTAATTATTCAGTTGAGTTTTATTCAGTTGTGTGAATGGTTCATATATATTTCCTCATGTACTGTTTTGTTTAATTAAAAAGTTAAAATTAGCACCAGCTTTTGGAATACTAGTGGTTAGTAAGTTTTAAAAAAGTTTTCGACAGTGATGCTAAGGATGAACCAACTAGGATTCCTGTTTTAATTTGGTATAGGACTGATCAACCGGTATTTTATTAGGCGGGGTGTCACAGATGGTATCAGAGCATTAGGTTCTAGTGTCCTTAGGATCTGTGCGGCTTTTCACGTTTCAGCTTAGCAATCTTTGATATAGAGCCCTATCATAGGATTGTTGTATTCTCAATATGTATGCGCAATTACGTTCTTCTGCCAAATTTATATTTGAGAGTGAACTCATACGATTCTATTCTCATTCCATATGCCGCCTAGGAGAGAGAGAGCAGCTAGGGCAGCAGGGGAGATGAGACTAGGAGGCTCATCAGGAGCAAGAGTTACCGCAGCAACAGCCAGAGATGATTTTGGCAGTACAGATAACTGAACTAGTGGTACAGGCAGTTGAAGCGATGGTGGTCACAATGGCAGGGTACTTTTCATGGGATTAGACACAAGTGTTAGTGGCACCGGATGTTCAGACTCATGCGGGGTCATCGGGGTGGAAACAAGTAAGAGAGATTTTTTTCAAGAGTGGGCGTCCACCAGAGTTGTGAGGGGGTTTAGGTTTAGTGCTAGCGTGTTAAAAAACAGAGATATCCAGCGTCACCTCCGCATGGGAGATTGCGATGAGGTGCGAAAGCAAATGCTAGCCACTTTTAGTTTAGTGGGCACAACACTACAGTGGTGGGAGCCGATCACCATAGTTGAGGAAAGGGATACGCTAGCTATTGCAGAGTTTTGGGTGTGGTTCGACCGCAAGTATTTTCCTCCAGTGATTGAGACCGAAATGAGTAGAAAATTTAGAGAGGTTTCTGGGGGAGACCGTTCAGTGGTCGATTACGAGGAAGAATTTAGTCGATTGGCAAAGTTGGTACCGGATGAGGTAAGCGATGAAGAGAGAAATAAAGAAAGGTTTATGGATGGATTAGTATGGAGAATCAGACAACATTTAATTTGTAATTACGCATTAGTAGCTTATACTGATGTCGTTAACGCAACACTCTTGCACTGTCAGGAAGATCGCTTCCACGTGAAAGAAAGCAAGAGGGGGGGGGGGGGAACATCCAGTCGGATAAAGTTGGAGGTAACAGTACCAGTGGGGTATCCCAGCAGCAGACAGGGGGAGATCAGGGGCAGGATTCCGGCAGGGAAATCATGCCAAACGATTTAGAACTGGAGGCTATCGGCAGGATGGCCAGAAATTCCAACAAGGTTGGCATGGAAGGGACCAGTGGCAGGGTTAATGTATTAGAAGGTGTTTCGTTTATGGGGAAAGAGAGACACATGAAGAGCGATTGTCTTAAGTGAGGCAGGGGTCAACTACAGGACGAGGTCCTAGATGTACAGCCACTAAAGCAAGTCGTGGATGCATTCGGGCAGGGAGAAGATGCTCCGGAACCTGAGGATCAGCCGTTGCAGCTGGAGTATGGAGGTAGTTATTTTTACCCTATGGGCATGGGGTATATTTTTAAGTGACATGGAGGATGTCACAATATAAGACTTATTTTTCACTAGAGTTCGCAGGTGAGTCGAATTTAGTGTGTGCGTTGGTTGTAGTAGCCATAGTTATGTGGATAAACTCTCCGTGGGGTAGCGGAGTTTCTTTGGTGTTCTTCACAGGAGAGTGGAGGTGCACACTGAGTGAATGTTTGAATTATGCGAGGAATTACTACTTTCGAGAATTATGGGAGTAGGGTTGATAATATTTTCTAAATATCGGTTGGATAGCGATGAAATTTAACTATTGTGGATAGTGGTGTTAAATTTTGGTGTTCACGACACCATGGTATGTTTGGTACTAGCTATCACCTGAGAGGGCGTATAGCCTATATATATGTGTGTATATATGTTCTCACATTTTATCCCGGTAAGTAGGGATGTTTATTGAAGTGAATCAGGGTGGTTAGATTTATGTTCGAGCAAAGAGAGATAGCTCGGGGTTTATTTTTGCGCAAGGACTAGTGATGGTAAGGGCGCGGTATTTTATGTTCTCTTTGGTAGCATGAGGGTAAGCGTATATACTTTTGGGTTAAGAGACAAGTATTTTGTCGGGAGATGTTTGGACGTTAGTACATGGGTTGGGTAACCCGGGCAGTAGATATATTACGGGCAGTAGATATATATATCTGATATGACTACAGGTTCGAAGTTATATTATGGGTTACGACTAGAATAGTCGGGTAACTTTCGTACAGTAAGGCGCGGGGATAGGGTGTATGGGCACCCGGGTTAATAAAGAAAAACTTTGTGCGGTTAAGCACGGGTATAGGGCGTATGGGCGCCCTGGTTAATTTAAATGCATACTTGTGTAACTTATGCTTAGAAACGGATGGGCTAGATATAGCGAGCTTAGAGGCACATGACTAGAGAGTGATATGCGAAGCCTGGAACATTACGCTCATCTTAATTTCGAGGACGAAATTCCTTTGTAAGGGGGGGATTGTGTAATACCCCGTAATTTTGAGAATTTAATATTTAATTATTTTGGGAGTTATAAAAATATTTAAATTGGAGAAACTTCAATTCATGAGTTGGAGAATTTAATTGAGTGAGCCGAATTATTTATAATTGGCGACTTTTAAGTTTAATGGTTCAAAATCTCGTGTGTCGCATTTTGAGGTCGAAATTTGGAAATGTCGAAAAGTATTTTGAATGGTAATTACGAGTGTGCGGTTGCATCCGGATGGGTCGAGATAGTCAGAAAAGAGTACCCGGGGATAGTAATTGGGTCTCAGGGTATTTTTGGGCATAGCCGGGCCCACACGAGGTGAGTTGGGCCATTTTAATTAGGCCCAGATGGCCAAAAACGGGATTAAGGATTTTTAACCAAATTGAGAGACTAGGGAACGGCAGTCAATACAACTCTAAACCTAGGGTTTGAGAGGAAATTTGGGAGAAAGCAAATCAAGAGCCGATTTGGGGATTTTGGAGCCAAATTAAGGGACTACACCAACGGATCAGACACTACGAACAATTCCAGGCAAGTGGTTAACTGTTGTGATTTCTAAATTGATGATAATCAATTCATATCATAATGATGTGTAAATCAAAATTCGTTTTGGGGATAAATGGGTACAAAAATGAGGTTTTTGTTCATGGAACCTTTGAATGAGATTCAAAGTAAGAATTTAGGCGTATTATATATCTCTGAGTATAGATATCTGATTTGAGTGAGAAACTCGGAATATAGAAGGGTAGTATTTAAATATGGAACTGGAATTGTAGAACAAAGTTCATGGAAATTTGTGGAAAAACCCAATTCGCGAGTCAATGAATTATGGTGGGGACAAAGGGTAGTTATGGTTATATCCCTATTGTAAATTAGTTTAATAAAGGGTTTTAAATATTATGTTATGTTTGGTCAAGGATGGAAGGGAAAAACAGACCTTGAAAGCTCGTTAATGGTGGAAATTTTTGTGGGGAAGAAGAACTGCCAAGGGACGATCGATCGATCGATCGACGATGGGAAAATTCTGGCAGGTCAGGTTGGTTGGTTATTATATATGCCCTTATTTTCTGTTTGGATTTTGGGGGTATAATTTCAATTGGTGAAAAATTATAAAGAGTTTAATAGCTAGGGGCTCAAAAGATAGCTATTAGGAATTGACAATTTAAATTAAGCGTTGGGACTTAAAGTAAGAATTTTGGGTGAAACATATTTAACTTAATTATGGACCAAGTGGGCGAGTCCGGGTATGTTGGTAATTATAGGTAAATATAATTGACAAATTTTTGGAGATGACTGCGTGACACATTGTGGGTGAATATGTGGGAATGAAATTATGAGATGTAAAAATGGACCAAGTGAGCGAGTCCGAGTATGTTGGTTAAGTGACATCAAAGTATTAAATTAATTATTGAGAGAGTAAATTAATTTGTAGTCGGAACATGGACTCGGGAAATATTAAGGTATGGGCCAAGTGAGCGAGTCCAGGGAGAATGGTTGGATTACACCAAGTTATTAAATTAATGAATGTGTTAATTAATGAAAGTAGAGTCGGAAGGTAGACTCGGAAAAGTATTAAATTAATTGATGTTGTAATTAATTAATTTAGAGTCGGATTGTAGACTCGGGAAGGGTATTTATTAATTAATGCGTAAATTAATTAAATGAGAGTCGTACCATAGACTCGGTTTAGTATGAATTAATTAATGTGTAAATTAATTAACTGGGAGTCGGACCACAGACTTGGATCGGTATAATATTAATAAGTGTGTTAATTAATTTAATTAGAGTCGGACGATAGACTCGGGAAGGTATTAAATTAATAGGTGTGTTAATTAATTTAATTAGAGTTGGACCATAGACTCGGGGAAAATAGTATATTAATTAAGGCGTGAATTAATTATATTAGAGTCGGATCGCAGACTCGGATTTGTGTTAATTAATTAATGTGTAAATTAATTATTATTTAGAGTTGGACCACAGACTCGGATTTGTGTTAATTAATTAATGTGTAAATTAATTAAACGAGGGTCGGACTACAGACTCAGATTTCTGTTAATTAATTAATGTGTAAATTAATTATTATTTAGAGTCGGACCACAGACTCGAATTTGTGTTAATTAATTAGTGTGTAAATTAATTAATTGAGGGTCGAACTACAGACTCGGATTTGTGTTAATTAATTAATGTGTAAATTAATTAAATGAGGGTCGGACTACAGACTCGAATTTGTATTAATTAATTAATGTGTAAATTAATTATTATTTAGAGTCGGACCACAGACTCGGATTTGTGTTAATTAATTAATGTGTAAATTAATTATTATTTAGAGTCGAACCACAGACTCGGATTTGTGTTAATTAATTAATGTATAAATTAATTAAATGAGGGTCGGACTACAGACTCGGATTTCTGTTAATTAATTAATGTGTAAATTAATTATTATTTAGAGTCGGACCACAGACTCGAATTTGTGTTAATTAATTAGTGTGTAAATTAATTAATTGAGGGTCGAACTACAGACTCGGATTTGTGTTAATTAATTAATGTGTAAATTAATTAAATGAGGGTCGGACTACAGACTCGAATTTGTATTAATTAATTAATGTGTAAATTAATTAAATGAGGGTCGGACTACAGACTCAGATTTGTGTTAATTAATTAATTTGTAAATTAATTAAATAAGAGTCGAATCATAGACTCGGGCAAATTTCATATAAATTATTGTGTAGAGTATTATGATTTAGAGTCGGACCACGGACTCGGGAAGATGGAAATTATTAAGTGAGAAAATTAATTAAGTTGAGTCGGGCCAGAGACTCGGGAAATTACAGGCTAGTGTTACGGGTTGTGAGTACACGGTGAAGCCGGGGTTTATAATATATATAAATACGGTGTAGTGAGAGTATATATATATATGTGCGTGTGTGTGTGTGTGTGTGTGTGTGTGTGTGTGTGTGTGTGTGTGTGTGTGTGTGTGTATTTATTGTGTGTGCTATTAAATATCAGTGATTATATATTTACTTAATTTATATACTCTAGTTCTATCAAGGGAGGTTGCGCGATGTGGGTGAATCCCCTAGCTTGAGGAGTAGGGTGAGTATATCCCCAGGTCATAGCGTCCGGTATATGGGTGAGGAGATTATCTCACTTTCAGGGAAGGAATATGACTGCCTCCACTTCGTTTATGTTTTAGGCCAGGTTGGTGAGCGATTCCAACTTGGATAACTAGGTTATGTGAGAACACCTAGTGAGATAGCACTTTAGAGGAAATCATTCGGTGAGGGTATACTCGGAGGGATGGATATACGTATGTTATATGTGTGGATGTTTTAGTAAAGGTACATATATAATGGTATTCAATATTATATGCGGGCAATAATATAGTGTGTGATGTATTTACTTTATATAACTTGTGACACGGTTATATGCTACTATTTAAGAAGGAATTAATTTAGTTAATTGTGAGATAACTTATAATTCAAGAATCATTATACTCGGGTTAGAGTTGTATGACAAGGGAGGTTATACCATGACTAGTTGGACGGGGTAGTACAACTAGGTGGGGGTCAAGGTAACCGTTAGGTGTGCACAATAGTGGAGGGGTGAGAATGTCCACAAGGGAGTGCGACACTAACTTAAATATGAAGCGCATTCATGCATTTTAAATTACTGCAGTTAATTCACTTGCTAAATATTTTCAAAATGTTTTGGGTTCTAACCCTTGCTATAAAATTATTTTCAAAACCTTTTAGGTGTCCAGCCACAGGGACGCCAGGATTGATATTCTATTCCAGGGATACAGAGCTGCGGCACATGTGGATGCTAGCAGGAGTTTGGATTAGACGTATCGTTCATTCATTCCTAGAGTAGGAATCATTTATCAGTTCCAGTTTTATTTAGGACTTGTCGCCCAGACTTCTCAGTGCAGTTTTCAGATTGTATTTATTCAGTTGTTGGATGTTTATATTGGATTTCACCTTGGTGGCCGATAGTTTATTCGGCAAATTTTTTAATTAATTATTCAAATGAGTTTTATTCAGTTGTGTGAATGGTTCATATATATTTCCGCATGTACTATTTTGTTTAATTAAAAAGTTAAAATTGGCACCAACTTTTGGAATACTAGGTGGTTAGTAAGTTTTAAAAAAGTTTTCGACAGTGATGCTAAGGATGAACCAACTTAGATTCCTGTTTTATTTTGGTATAGGACTGATCATCCGGTATTTTATTAGGTGGGGTGTTACATATGCGAGAAAAGCAGACGGGATGCTTTCCTTAGTCGGTTGTTCTTATTTTATGAGAAATCCTAAGGAGGAGAGAATTTTATACCAGTACTCGAGATTTTATCCCTTTACCCATGTATTTTGTAATCGTGTAGAACCCATGGGTTTTGGATTATTAATACGTGGAATTTTATTGATATTCGATTATTCTTATGGCCCATATAGTATTTGTTGAGAATTTTGAGGCAAAAATTGGAATTTAGAAATATCCATGTCATTTCAACGAGCCTAAGGGTCGTTCGAACGAGATCTTTATCTCGTTCGAACGAAGTCACCTTTTTTTAATGAGGTGCCATCTTTTTTAAACGCATTTAGTTTGTCATTCGGACGTCGTTCAAAATATGTGTATATTCTCATTCGAACTGTGTATGATATCGTTCTAACGACTTGACCAGATATTGATTATTTCAAGTTTCCCTGGTGTGCTGTCGCAGTTTAGTCCCTTGGATTGATATGTTGTCTAAATCTGAGAGCATCTAATGACCAAAAACGTGTATTGCATGTGGGGCTTGAGTTTTTAAATGGTTTTGTGGGTTATTTTATGGTTAGAAGAAAAGAGGGGGGGGGGGGGGGGGGTCTTCTCCCCCACCATTTTCATCAGCATTCTTCTATCTCCTTCTTTAAGTTTTAAGAGCTCATCTTCTCCCCCAAGTATTCCTCACGCCACCAACTCGAAACACCATTATACACCATTTCCAGGCCTTGTTTTTTATCGCCAGAGCTTTTATAAAGGGCGAAAGTGCATAGAGCCATGCTATGAGAAGTTTTTTTTTTGGTATCTTGAAGAGATTTTTGGAGTCCTTGGAGATAGGAACTTCCATATTTATCTTCTCTTTGTCTCCTCTTCAAAAAATTGAGGTAAGGTATCCTCTTCCTAAGATTTCAAAGATTCTAGCTATGAAAAATGTGTAGGGTGCATGCTAGATGATATTTAATGTCAAAAATGAAGTTATCTGCTATAATATTAAAGTCTTGTAAAAATTAATTTAAAGTAGACAAGCCCTAAATGAGTCTTTTATGAATAAATGTAATTCTACCTTAAATATGAAAAGAAAGCATGAAAAATTTAAACCCTTGATTTATATCTTGTTTAGTTCATTTTTGAGGAATTTCTAGGATTCAAATCCTCCTCAACATGTGTACAGCCACGTAGTATGAAAGAAAATGGCATTTTAGACTTCAAAAATAGTGTTGAAATGTGTTTATGAGGAAATGATTGAACGTAGAAAAATAGTTCTAAATATGTATTGTAAATATTATTAGAATGAAGAAAAATAATATTTGAAGTCACATAAAATGATAGGGCTAAGAAGTGAACATTTGGTTAAAATGGTCCTTAAATGGATAGATGCATTTTATGTGGTAAGACATAAAATAATAACATGATTTTTTGACATAAAATCATAAAAAGGATGCCTGGAAAGGAAAAGGTTGCCATAATGATGTAAATATGTTTTTCACAAAATTGTGATGAAGAAAGAGTAAAAATGGTAATTTTTTTTATAAATCTTAGGGTCCTGGTGTTTAGACTCCTCGTTAGACCTTATTGGTCGACGTTGGCGAAAAATGGATAAAGTGGATAAAATGGAACGTGGACAAAGTGGAATGGTAATGTAAACCGTAGAATGGTAGAATGGTAAAATGACGGAACAATGTGGACGTTAGCTAAAATGTTAACAAACATTAGCATGAACTCAAATGACATTGAGAATAATTGAGTAGAGCCCCGAGCCCTGGGGTGAAAAACCTAAAATGACTGCCAGAGCATAATGTAGCAATGCCGACAATATAGAGCCCGTTAAAGTATGCGAATATTGGAAGATTACGAGAAAGGATAATGAAAAAGGAATTATATTGGTTGTGCTTGAAAATATACATAAAAACATAATGAAAATGAGACTAAATAATAAGATGTGGTTAATTAGTATCTAGACCCGGAAAAGGGTGGTGAAAAATGGTCATATGAGTATGAGCTCATCACTAGAGTGGATTGCATAGTAGTTGTATTAACGCTAGCTAAATACTTAAAAAAATTTGGAATTGATTAAAATACATATTATATGTATGTTATTTTTTGTAGAAAATTTATAGCTTAGTATTACCCACCCTATTGAGCGTTTGCTAACCCCTGCTTTTTATCCCCCCACCCCAGGTATATTAAGTAAGGACATCAGGAAGGATGCTAGTAAGACCCCAAAGGAAAATCAACATCTTTAGAGGCTCTATGATTCTATTGAAATTATACTTTGGACATTGGTGATAGTATTTTGAAAATTTTATTTGGACCTTTGGCCATGGTTTGTACTAATACAAGGATGATTGTAGTTTCTATCTTATTTAATTAGTATGATGGATTAAACGGGATTTTTTATAAATAAATATTGTAAATTGACTTAATCACATAAACTGGCCACCTCTTTTCCAACTTAAACTGGTAAATTAATTTTTAATAGATAGTACAATTACAGGATTTTTCTCAAATAAAGTAATTGGGCTTTAACCCTCCCCCTTTTACTCCTTAACTCGGTGCGGGCTGACCCAACGGTGATCAAAACTCGGGTCGAGGAATTATGACTTTGGATACCTCTCCATACTTTCAGCCAATCCACTTTTGTATTCAATTTCACCATAGATGTATTGTATGCCCCCTCTGAATCCGTCAGTTTGTTTTTTGGTATATCGGAATAAGATTAGTATTCAACTTGATTTCAAAACCCTTTATTAGTATGTATTTCCTATTCTCAAAAAATATATTTTTTTTCCCACCAAGAGATCCTTTGTCTTCTTTTTTCGAATTAAAGCTTAACTTTTCTTTAAGCAGCTTCCACATTTTTTGCTCCAGTTTTCTAGTATTAATTTCAATGCCTCCATTATCATTTCCCACCCGTGTTTTACCTTCTATCAGGAAAGATCACCTGAGGACTTTTCCCAACAACATTCTGCATGTCAGCATATTATCACATAACAGGCATTTTATGCAATTTTCTAGCTTAAAGGCTCCATTCCTACACCATAATTCTTAGGAAGTTTCTATAATTATCTAGCATTGTGTGGTATGTTATGGAGTAGTGCAGAATTTTCTATAATTATCTAGAGCATACTTGTATTTTATGGAATATTCTAGAACAACAAGGAATTTTGTAGCCTTCTGGAATGTTCCCATAAGGAGGTGGGAACATTATGGAGAATTTATCTAGTCCATTGTTGTATTTGATGTCCACTATCCATTAGGAGGTGGGATTCCTATAAATAGTTGGGGTGGTCATTTGGCTAAACCATCCAAGCCAAGCATTGTAATCTACTCAAGAAATACAAATACTTTTCTTTATGTTCCACTTGTTCCATTCTTATCCCTTATCTAATACTTGTGTTATAACTTTGCTAGGCTGCTAGCTTTACTTAGTTAACTCATAAGTCATTAGAGAGCTAAGTACCGCACATAGGAGTAGCTAAAGTCTAACCTCGTGATAATATGTTGCTTTTCCATTCTTCGATGTTTGTATCCCTATTGTTCTCATCTTCGAACAACAACTTCAGGGAACGAACGAATTAGGCTCTGAACCTGACACAATTTCTAGCAAGTAATTACATATACACTTCAAACTCACTACAGTGGACATTTGGATTAAAATATCCACTTTTAACATTGTCGCGATCAAGAAAAAGAGTAAAAAGTGGAGGATGTGGCTGATGAACATCCGCCTTTCCTAGACCCTTCAGTTATGTGGAAGTCTGCGCACTAGGTACAACATTTATAAAAATTATTTAATTATGAATATGAACTATCCAACACAAAACAATTGGAACTATCCATATTGCCAAATATGAAATAATGTTGATAGGCTCCCATAATGCCAAATATAAATTAAAAAAAATTAGGAATAAGTAAACTAATTAGCTATTATTTACATGTATTAGCATACTGATGCGTATCATGTCCAAGCATTTAAAAAAGTCAGCGATTTGATATGGGATGTTTTATGGATTTGTTATTATTTTTTGTTGTTGGGAATTGTATTTTGGGCGAAAAACAGTTTTTTGTTCGAAATCATATTTTTGTGTAGAACAATTTTGTCCTGAAAAATCAATTTTGTAATTGAAATATTTTTTTCCCTGGAAATTAATCTTGTTTTTATCGTTGAAAAGAATTTTTTTGGTTGAATCAGTTTTTTTTTTTTTTTGGGGGGGGGGGGGGGGAGATCATTTTTAATGTAAATCATTTGGTTGAAAATAGGTTTTTAGCTGTTGATTTGTTTTATCAGTTCCTTTCCGCTAGAAATCATGTTTTTTAATATCTATTAATATTTTCAAAAAAAATTCTCCGTATTTCACAGTTTTTTAGAAAGTATTTTATGTATTTTTTTAATTTCCAAATGTTTATATTTTTTTGTTATATTTAGATTTTTTAAAGTATTTTTTATTTTTAATTATTTTTTTGTAGTTTATGTAATATGAAATTTTTTAAATGCCCTTTTACTTTGGAATGGACAAAAATATGATTATGTGTATAGCATATAATCACTTTTCCATCCAAATATTTAATAACATTAGGGATAGGAGTATTATATAGTGTTTTAATTAGGTCGGGGGTTATGTTCAAAAAATAAAAAATTCGGGTGATAACGTGAAAATGAGATAAAGTTCAGGGGGAAGATGTAATTACCCGAAGTCAAATCAGGTTTTTTTTGCCATTACTATTCATCCATAAACTATTCGACTTCATTGGCTTCGAAATTCTAATATGCACACTAAACCAATATGCTCACTTATATAAAAAAAATAATATAATATAAACTATTCTATTTATTCTTTTTTTCCATTTTTATAGTGATCATGCAATCTATTAAAATCCTTTCAATTAGTCAACTTTTTTAATAACCCTTAACCTTCACACGAACAGGAAACTCGTGCGCGAGTTAAACATGGCGGGACGGTGCGTGAGAGTCTCCCTAAAATATGCCCCACTTAATATCTAATATCTATTTGGGCATTTCAAACCCTCGACCTTTCGTCTAAAGTGCCCACCCATTACTGTTTGAGGCAACTTTCAAACTAGATTTTCACACTATTGACTTGTAAAAAGAATATTTACAAATTCATGAAAATTAGATGGAAAGAATGTTTGCAAAATTTTATTGAGTCAAAGAAATGTAAGTAAAATATTCAAAATGGAAAATATTCATTGAATATGCGCTTGGGTTACGTGTACTATCAAAAATTCATTTACAAAATCTAAAACAGACAAACACATCAATATATGATGTCTTTGGAAAGGCACTAAGGTTGAGATCTTGAAATTCGATGATTGTTTACATGGCCATTGATATTAGGAGTGTTCATGGATAAGCTTGATTAAATTACACTATAAAACCTGAACCTAAACCAATGTGGTTCAGTAACCAAACTGAACCACCGGTTCACTATTTTGGTTGGGTCAGTTCACGATTATTTGATCCGTTTTATATAAATTTATATAACATTTATATAAAAAATAAGTAAGAGGTCGTACCTTGATGCGATGTCAAGTGCCCTCACCTAGGCTAGGGTTGATCTTGTATTTGAGACATGAAAATAGCCTCTTTATATATGGGGGTAAGGCCAACCGACACTCGCCGCTCCTAGATCCTACAGTTAGGCAAAAATCTTGTGGAGTGTGTACGACCTTTATAAAAAAATAACTAATTATTGATATGAACTATCCAACAAAAAATATTTGAAATTTACCAAATATGACATAATGTTGACTGGATGCTACCATGCATCCATAATGGAAAATATGGATTAAAAATGTTAGGAAGAATTAAACTAATTAATCATTTACATATATTAGCATACTTATGTGTGCTATGTCCAAGCATAAAAACAACATAAGTCCAAAACTATGACCAAGTAAACGTTCATAAAAAAAACATCAACCTTCATTAAAAAAAACGTCTTTAAAAAACAACAACCTTCTTCAAAAATTAACAACCCTCTTCAAGAATCAAGAACCTGAAAAAATATAAACCATCAAAATATCATTCTTTAAAATTTCATCAACTTTTAAAAAACAACAACCATTAAAAAAAACATAAATAAAGGGTAATCTTGGATCCAATCAAAACAATTGTAAATACATCTACTCAAAAATAATTAATAAGTTAATTCATTAAAATGGGACATTCATAAAGTGGATGCCTACAAATATATCCCTTATTTTAGTGAATTAACACGAATATATTCAAGTGGATGTATTTACAAAATTTGTGGACGAATCCAAAATCATCCTAAATAAAATAACACTCTTTAATAGAGTGCCAACTTTATGCAAACAAATATTTTAGAGAAAGCATAACCAAATATGTAATTGTTTAAATAAAAATTCAGAAGCACAAGTGGTTCAGAGTGACTAATAGAGTTCCAACTTATAGTCGATTTGACAGTCTACAAAATAAAAATATTGGACACTCATGGATGACTTAGTGAAAAGAAGATAAAATGTGAAGTTCAAGAACTACGAACTTCGTTATACAGTAACTTTGTCAGAAATGTTTGAATTTTTGTTAGATACTTTTCGTGCACTCATAGTAAATGTTTGGAAAAAAGCATAAAAAGACAAAAGGATGATTTCTATTCATAAAAAAACCTAAAGTTTGGAGGGGAACTCCTTGAAAAAAGTCACCGGCTAGGGAATAGTTTGGAGAGGTAAATGATTTCTTACGGAAGTAATGAAAGGAGGAGGAACAAGTTGTTTATGATTTTCAATGACTTTTGAGAGTTAAAACAATTGGGCTTAAAAAATGGTATTACAGGTGTAAATGGTATATGATCCTAATGGTTTTATACTTTATATCTATCATGTAGTAATTCTAATAATAGTATATAATAATAATCAAATATATATTCAGGTTATTGGTCTGGTTCAGTGGTTTGGGTTTAAGATTTGGGTTAGTGCTCTGGCTCTACGATTTAGGGTATCGATTTGTATTGGTTTGGTTGAGGCTATTTACTGACAAATGATTCGAACATATTGGTTTTTAATTTTTTCAAAACAAAATCAACCCGAACAATTAGAAAATCGAACCTACCCAACCCGAACCACAGAGACCGGTTTAGGTCGCTTATTAGGGTTGACTGATTCTAATGAACATCCTTATGTAGTATTAAGATGGTATTTTAACATATCTTCCATGTTTTCAGGAGACCTCTGGTTCACATCATGCGAGGAGACATCCCGTTGTGTTATAGGAAATGCTATGTTCTTTTCCACTCAAACAAAGCAAGGGGAAAACACAACTTCTAAAAAGGAAAAGAACAACCACATATATTCTACTATATTAGCATTCATAATTCTACAAAATAGCAAACATACATATTCAATAAAATACCCTAGAAAGCCCAATCCTCATCAAATGGTGGGACCAAGTAACTTTTTTTGAATCTTTTTCCCGTAACCAACAAATAAAAATGGTAATTACTAATCATTAAATGATATCTTCATGTTTAAGCCAATAAAAATTAGAGGAAAAGTACCATTGCCGGGTCACAACGTAGGGTATATTGCAAAAGAGATTTCTTAACCCTCCAATAAGCATCCCGTTCGAATATATTGCTCAACATAGCTTCAATATCTTCGTGATCCAACATCAATTACATATCAAAACAAACACCAATTAATATATACTTTATCATATTCCTTCGTGTCCTTGTATTTATCATTATGATGCCATAGTTTATTTTTACAAAATCTTATAAGGTTAAGTCCACTGTAAGACTTCAAAGAATATTTTTCATCAAAAGCTTTTTGAAATTCAGTTCCTATAAGTAAGTCACCCCAATCAGGCCACACGAACTTCTCAGATAACATAAAATAGTCAAACTCCCTCTTGACGTCAAGTCAACAAATTTGTACAAAAAATGCGCTCTCTGGTCTAGTCCAAAAGAAGTAGGAATCCAACATAAACTTTACATTTGGTGTGTTCATGTAATACAACAATACAGAGAAAGGTCCTAATACTTGTAATACTTCAAGATGAAAAAATGTCATAATATTGTAAAATTAAATTATACTTTGCCTGGGTTATGACAAGATTTGTGTTCAGTGAATGGTGAATTGATATGGTTTAAATATCCTTTTCCAATTCTTGGTTCTCAACTATCATAAATGAGAGTTGAGGGATTTTTCAAATTTGCTATGGTGTTTATGTGCTGGTCAGAAACAAGAAGAGCATCTATTATTGTTTCTATTTATTGGAATTCAATTATCCTTACTAAATGTTGATTTTCATGTAGATTTTGAATAAAAAGTTTCCTTTGGATGATTGTATAATTAAAAATGAGACTGAGTTGGATTCTAAATTTTAAACTAGGAAATGGGAAATGTGGATAATGTTTTACATATATTTTCAAATAGTGCTTGAGCTCAAGAGATTTTGGTTTGATCCCCTTTCTAAATAAAATATATTATAAACTAATTATAACAAATATGATATGTTAGAACTTTACATGAATCCTCCCTCAAGATCGTAAACGGATGATTGAACATCGATTGGTAAGTACCCTTGACAATGCACATTGCTAATATTTATGCTCATTTAAAAGCTCGTATCAGTCCGTATGTCCTCTACGCCAAAAGGTTTCCCAATAATTTTTAACATCGTATTCATTAAGGACTTGATATTGGATTTTAAACCCTGATTACCAATCAACGAACCAAGATATAATATTTCCCTTGTGCCATGTACAAAAATATGATCCTCAATGGACCCGTGAGACTTCCTATTGTCATACATAGTCCAAAGTTATCGTGTTATATCCTTGCAAAATATACATTGTTAAATGTATAAATGAAAATTTGAAGTTTCATAATAAACTACAAAATAGAAAACTAAGGTTATAAGAACGACGAAAATGAATCGAATAGAAAAAAATAGGATCTGGAAAGAAAACACAAAAAATAAAGAATTGAGGAGGGGACTTGTATATTTTGGTTATAAGAGACATTTATTATTGAAAAATGATAAAGACTACAATAACAGAGAACAAAGTGTTCTCATAGATTACAAGAAATTAAAAGTTACACAATTGATGTTATCCAACTAAAATTTGAAAAGGGTCAGCCCTGACACTACTAACATTTTCCAAGACTAATAAGAGGAAATAAACAAAATTACCAAATAGATTATGCGTAAAGAAAACCAATGAGCTACGCTAGAGCATTTAACCAGCTCCAAACTGACTTTCAAATAGCCCCACCTAGTAGAACTCCGTATAAAAAAAGACTGATACCTTAAGCTTACATCAAGTATCATAAGAAGCAAACCCTCTAAACAACTTTATTAAGAACACTCGAGTGTGGGAAATACCTAGCATTTAGACTAAAACCTCATTCAATGAGTAATAATATAAGGATCCCTCCAAACTTTGAAAATCCTCAGTAGAGGCTAAAGGCTTTTGTACTTTCCTCTCTCCCATAATTACCACCCTTTTCTACCTCATTCTTCACAATGGTTCTAGAATTTGCCTAAAGCGAAACTCTATAATGTTAGTTACATATTAACCAATAAGCATCCATACACTAGTGCATATATACCTAACTAAGAATGATATGATTAGACTGTTATTTAAATGTAGTACAACCATAGAAAGCTTAGGCTTGTGTTACTTAAAACATGTTTTAACATGGGTTCCAACTTTGAAAAGATGGAAAAAAGATTAGATCTATAATAAAAGTTATAAGCTTGTAGGATTTGAGAACATAAAAGCATTCATATTTTTCTTTGATGTGTGAAGTGTTAAGAGTGAAAGATTTTCCTAAGGGTAGAAGCAGAAAACTGTTGGCAACAAACTATAAGGCCTAAGGATAAGGAAATGGGATAGAGTTGATTATGAACTAATATTGTCGAGTTTTCCAACTAAAAGTTTAATATAATTAACAAAGGCAAAGCAGACATCAAGAGAATAAGACGTGTGCTCCTTTACTTCTTTCGGTGGTCAACTATAAACTGAATTGTTTCACATAAATAAAATGATATTGTGTTATTTCTTAGTAGTTTATAGTTTTTGCAACCTTGGGATGCTATATTTTTTAGCTTTCAAAGTGAAGTTGTAGTGCATTGATATTAATGAGAGCTTGTTACGGTGTATCTAGTAGTTCATTAATGGCATAGTTTAGAGTGACTAATAGGCTTGTTACTTATCTCCTTATTATAATATATTGAGTTATTTTTAGAATAGTTGTAACGTAAGATGTGGAAAAGGTGGAAGAAGTTGGTCTCTTAGTTGGAAGCTATAATCTTTTGTAATCTCTATTTTCAGGTTTTATTGAATGTTAAACTTTCCTAATCCATTAGACGTCATGTCCCTGTAAGAGCATGGTTTCTATCATTCACTCATAGCTTAGGCTAGCATAGTTTTTGGCATATCCCACTACCATTTAACTCGAGCCGTCACAAAGAACCGAATTCTCATCGTCTTCAAATTTAAGATGATTTCCTCATTACGATGGTATAAAATAATTTAAGATTTTAAATTTTTTTAGGCTTATAATTCGGAGATGTTTTATTTAAAAAATTGAGGTATTTTTCTTGATTTAAATTTTTTCAAAGTTCACCCATCTCGTTCAGAGGAGATGGGATTCTCGTTTTAGCGATATATCTTTTTCGTTCGAAGTTGAAGTTTACTTTGATCAAACATTGAATGGGGGCATACTGTTTGCATAATTTGAAGCTCGTTTCAAGAATTTTCAAATAACATTAGTTGTTTCGTTCTAACGAACTTTATATCATTCTAATGATATGATATTCTTATTCGAACGAGCATAGTTTTTATTCGAACGAATGCAGCTACCTCGAATTTTGTGCCATCTTATAAATACCTATTTCGTATAGATTTTAAAAGATAATTTTACAAAACCGATTTCTACATACCTGGTGCAAAAGTTCCCACTTTATTTAGGTCTAAAACACCTTTTGATTAAAAAATTATCACTCTCTAATATATATGTGAATCTATTTGAAACCCTAGATAGTTCTATATCTAAGTTACTTTTGTGGAGAGATTCTCTTCACTGCTGAACTTGTGGTTCTCGAGGGGTCACTACTGAAGGAAGACAAAGGTTGATCGATGGATACCGAGGGTTGAGATCCACCAGTGGACAACTCAGGAGAGAGCCGTATTCTTTAGATATATTGTAAGTTATGTCTCGTAAAAATCTAAAGTGCTGATTAAAAAGAGGTTTTACCCGCAAGGTTTTTTTTCCTCATATTTCCTTATCTGTTTGCATGCTTTATTTTATCTGCATTATCAACTAGATACTTGTTTAAGGTAAAAAGATAAAATTTGAAATTGTGTATGTTGGACACTTAATTATATAAACATTTCATTAAGATCGCAAGCAAACTTTCAAATTGGTATCAGAGGAGGTTACACAAAATTAATGTATGATTTTTCTTCCGTAAAATTTCATTTGTGATATCATTTTTAAAAAAAATTGTTAATCTTTGAAAAGTCTAATTTCAATGGAAAACTTATATAATCGAGTGCCCATCTTTGATGGTACAAATTATATGTAACACCCCGTATTTTTGAGTAATTAAGAATAAATTAATTCGATGAATTTTAAATTTCATGTGTGCCGTGATTTAATGGAATTAAATATTTTTAGGAAATAATGATTATTATTGATTGAATAATTTGTGCGTCATTTATTATACGTCGTAGTGAGTGATATCGACGAGACTGTGTGGGATCTCAACGAGGGGTCGCGTGTAGACCATATGAGGTTGAGATAGAAAAATTATTGTAGAGTAACTCGGATTAGGATTTAGAGGTCACGGTTGATTTCGAAAGGGTCAAAATAGTAAGAATAGTATACCCGAGTGTATAGTTTGGGTCCCGGGATGATTTTAGAACAACCCGACACCGATTAAGGACTTTTCGATCATTCGGGAGTTTTTGGTAGATGGAACTCCAAAATTTTAAGTGATATATCTTCTTATTTGAGTGAGAGTCTAGGGTTAACACAATCATAATAGAAGAGAGGCCATAGGAGAGGGAGCGGAGAAGAAAATCAAGGTTTTCTACTCAAATTCTCACCCCAAATGCGACGAAATTGAAATCCGTGCAACGGGAGATCAATCATATCAACCTATCAAGGGATTCATACCTTAAATCATAAGGCATGTGTTTGTCTTTCATATTCTTGAAGAATTTATAATACCCATGTAGTGTAAGATTTTCAATTTCATGATTTCAATTATGTTCTTGGGATTTAGATTAATAGAACTCATGATTCGGTATAGGATTGCATATAGAATGAATCCATATGTGAAGACAATATGAAATTAGAATATATTTGATGATTAATATGGAATATTTATGGGTTCTTGATTGAAGAACATGAATCTTGAATGACTTAGGATTTAATTGATGAGCTTAAGATGTCAATCTGCCAAAATTTTGACGTGATTTTAAACGTATGCCATTTAAATTATACTTAGAATTAATGTTCAATATATATATGTATGGAAGGTTATATATCTTATCTTTTCAATGAGATTTTAATGAGGTTATTTGGAGTTCTATAAAAGGAGAAATTGTAATTTTACTATAGGGTGTTTAATCTCTCTGCATAGTAATCTGCCAAAATTTTTGACGTTGTTTTAAACGTGTGCCATTTTAATTGTACTTAGAATTATAGAGAAATATATATATGTCTGGAAAGATCTATGTCTTATATTTTCAATGATCTTTGAATGAGATCATTTGGATTTCTGTAGAGGCAGAAATCATAATTTTACTACAGGGTATTTAATATGCCAGAATAGTTACGACTCGATTCAGTTACCTAGTTTTGCCCAGTTTTTATTATTTTGCTATATTTCTTTGGGAGATAAATTATGAGGAACTTGGGTGATAATTGTGGGTAAATAAATACTTAGATAGGGTCAGGGAGTATATGGTTAGGACTTGGCTAAATTTTAATGTGAGTGATCTTAGAATTTTGACTAACGATAATGAATAAATTGAGATGCTTATCGAGAAATTGGAATTTGGGTCACAGGAAGGGAAAACTATGACCTATGACTTGGAACAGTAGAATATGAGTGAATTAACTACTGAAATAAATTAAGGGACTAACTAGGACCCTGAGAGTAGATATTTATACTCAAATAAATACGATAGTGAGAAGAATCGTAAATTGATAGTACGGTGAGTATTCGGGAGATATATACTACGTGCGAATTATATTTATAGGCTGAGTGTATACCTATACGGATGATATTTATTAACTGGGTGTATATCTAAATGGATGATATTTGTAGTTTGTGTCCGTGTGTGTGTGTGTGTGTGTATATATATATATATATATATATATATATATATAGGTGGTGTGTATGCCTATATGCGACATATGGATAGGTTGTGTTTATGCCTATAATGTGCTTCCTTATGTGTGTGAACATACCTATGATGCCTGCTATCCGGCAGTTTTTTGTAGAGGGCAATCCCACCTTGACAATTCCAGTTAGGTGTGGATTTGTGCCCCTAAATATATAACCTAGGTACATGCTATCTGAGTGTATGATAGTTTTGACGGTCAATTGGGTACGTGAGGTATGTGCGGGACCCATATGCTTGGAACGATGTTCGCCTCCAATATGTGTTGATTTGATTTATGGTTTGAGGGTGATATACCAACCACTAGTCCTTGATTGAGTAAGAGAGATACATGGACTTGATAGCAGTGTATGTAGACTCACACTGCTGTCCTTAGTCCGGGGATGCTGGAGCTATGTATATAAATTATTTGATATATCTATACATACGTGTGTATTTATCCTACTTGTGTGTGAAAGTAGTAGTTGTAGATAGCGTATATATAAATGTGATGCAATTAAGCGATATTCTACCTAGTGTGTGATGGTAGTAAACTAGATAATGTATATAAAAAAGATGATTTAAGTAGAACAACTTAATGAAATGATTTAATGATAACATAAGTGAAATGTTAGTTATAATGAATAATAACATACGAGACATGTTAATTATTAATATTACGATAGCGTACTGTATGGGAGGTACGAGGAAGACGAACATGTTAGCGGATAGAGAATTTGAGGAGACCTAGTTGGGCTAGGTAGCATAGCTAGGTAGGATGCGTTAGGCGTGCACATTAGTTGAGAGGTGAGGAACTCAAGAGAGTGTACATTGAACTAACATGCGTGATCAATAACTGATTTTTGAATTGTGATAAGTACTTGCTAAATATTTTCAAAATGTCTTGGGCTCTGACCCATCTTGCAAAATATTTTCAAAACCTTTTAGGTGTCCAGCCATAGGGACGATAAGCTTGTTGATTCATTCAAGGGATGCGTAGATGCAGTACTTGTGGAGGCTTACAGTATTTGGATTAGACACTCCTGTTACTTCTTTCCTAGAGTATGATTCATTTTTAGTTGTTCATTTGGGCATGTTTCCCCTTTATCTATTACTTTTATATAAGTTCAGACTGCGTTTTCATCTTTATTTTTTCTGTTGGATTTTCATTAGACTTGTGGACGAATGGTTTATTCTATATTGTTTATTTAGTTATTTATCTTGTGATGTATTTATATTGTTATTACTGTTTGGATGGTTTGGTTATCATATTTAATTTCCAAATGTTTATTAATGAAAGATAAAATTTGACACACACTTAATTTATCATAGGTGGTTAGTAACTTAAAAAGTTTTTGACATTGATGCTAAGGATGATCCAGATGAGATTCTTGTTTGTTTTATTAAAGGTCTAATAACTCGTGGTTAAAATAGGCGGGGTGTCAGTCTAGGATAAGGTTTTTCTTAAAAGTCGTAGAGGAGCGAGTCTGGTTATCATGTGAAAGAGGGTGGACTCCTCCCACAATCACTGTTGATAATTTTATTGGTCCAAATCCTATTTTTTCCTCGAGTGATGAGGAATTTAAGTGGAGTAATTTATATTCCCTCGGTTTGAGTTCCATCTCGGGAGTTGTCACTCCTAATGGGTTCTTCTGCATTATGAAGCTTGGGATACCCTCCACTTCACTCACGAGGGTACCGATGCTGTGAAAGCTTCTAAGCTGTCAAATCTCACCACATAATTTGAAACAATTACAATGCTTGAATCTGAATTCTTTGACGAGTTTTATGCACAAATTTCCGAAATAGTTAACTCGAGTTTTAATTTAGGTGAGAAATTACTCAAGACTCTTGTAGTTAAGAAAATCTTAAAATCACTTCCCACTTACTTTATTCCTAAGGTTATCGTGCTTAATTCGTTAAGGATCCTAGACATTCTTAGGTTAGAAGAACTTGTAGGAGATATTTAAACGTATAAGATATATATGTTCCCTAAAACCATTAAACCTAAGGAAGTAGGGATAGCTTTAAAGACTCAAACTAATAAAAATAAGAAAGATAAAGTTTGCAAGTCTTAATCTGAGGGTGAGTGTGATTTTGATGATTTGTCCTTGTTTGCTTTGAAAAGTTTCTCAAATGTTCCAAAAAAAATTCTTCCAATAAAAATATTTTTGAGAAAAACAAAAAAAAAAGAATGAGGCCAAGGATATCAGTGAGAAAGAGGACGATATAAGGTGTTATGAATGCGAGGGAAAAGGGAACAAGGCACATGAGTGTGCCACTAGGATAAAGAGAAATGTCAAAGAGATTGAGAAGAAAAACACTCCTAGCGATAATGACAGTGAGTCGGTTGATTCAGGGGGATAATCACCACATTAATCGTGTGTTGTGTTCATGGCTAGTCATGTGAGTATTTCTAGTTTGACTCACGCCAATTAGGACTTATCATATGAATATATGATATGATATGAACACCCTCAAAACTTTCACTCTTTTCTCTAATGATTAAGGTTGCGACCTTTTACTAAAATGGGGTGTTTTTCATGCTCATATCATATATTCATATGACTAGATTGTACTATCATCGTACTTATATTTTTTATTTTGACATAATTTTCAAAAATCCAAAAAGATTTTTGATTTCTTTTGAAAACAAGTGAAAAGGACAAAAATATTTTATTCTTAATAATTTTTTAAAAAAAATCCAAAAGGAGTTTTGTATCTTTTTACTCCATATATAGAAGAACATTAAAGATGCCCGAGTCACCTATTCATTCCATATCTTTTGTAGTGTTTTGATATGTGATTCATCATTTTCATTCATGTTATTTATAATATGTGGAGTCATTAAGATGTGATATGATGACACTTGCTACATGTTTAACTCCTTGTCACCTTTCATGCACACGCGCACGAACTTATTTGAGTATTGCACTTAATTTTCACATGTCAATTGTATTGTTTTAATATCAATCCTGCTTTTAAAATGAACCAAATGTGAAAAACGAGATAATAAAAGCAGTGCATGTAATAACTATTGCCCGGATTTAAAAAAATAATAAATCATTTATCCGATATATTTGGTCTATTTTGAGAAATGGAATAAGGCTGTGAAAGACATGTTGACTTCACATGAATAGCCACCATTTGCAGAAATAAAATAGACGAAAAGATTAATCGCATATAAAAACAGAAGTGTCGGACCAATTTCTAAGAACATTGATGCTTCGCTACATATGAGCATTAATTTCTTCAAAAGAATTGAGAGAAAAAAATTCAATATGTGAGTTTTGTGGGAATTAAGTCGAAGATCAATGGATTTGAACGTCTTATAAAAGTCTCAAATAACATTACATAGTTTAGGCTTTATTGTGTGAAAATCACTTACTGTCTTGATTAGTTGATTAGGTTAAAGCCAATTTCACTTAAGTTCATTATTTTTATACCTAAGGTAGACTTTGAGATCTTGTGTTAGTGGTGTCTCATTCCTTCATGCACATATTTTATGTTTGTCTACGTCGATTAATCTATAGAATATGTTCACACCCCTTCATTCCGTTTCCATGATTCGATTATTTGTGTGTTTCTCCATGGTGTATTGTATTTGTTAAAACAATTTCCTTGAAAAAATTAAAAAATAGAAAAGATAGTTTGTGGAGCCTTTGAGATTATGATTGCATGTTATTCATTTATATTTTTTGTGATGATATCTTTTTCTTATTGGTGATGTTCCCTATTTTTCATGTTTCGTTTCTACTCCTTGTCTATTTCCGACAAAATAAAAAGGGGAGAACAAATTACCAGAGATTTTGATTTATGGGGGAGAATTTAGTATATTTTTATATCAAACTCGATGCATCATGGGGTATTTGCTTAGTTTCATGTGTGTAGGTACTTTTGGAAGATCATATTCTCATTACACTTAATGAAGACAAAGTGCCTAAGAGAAGGCAAAGAAGAAATAAAGATTTGATGACATCATTTTGAAGACATCATTTTTATCTATCTATCAATTTTAGGGTTTGGGAGGGTATTAGGATATTGTTTTATGTCTTAGGGAATTTCATTGTAATTTGGATTTCGATTTAATATTTGTACCGGAATAGCCAAAAAAGGGGATAATTTGTAAGATCACGATTTCTATCATTTCTTCATAGTTTAGCCTAGTGTAGTTTTTGGCATATCCCACTACCATTTGACTCGATCCGTCACGAAGGACCGAATATCCATCGTCTCCAAATTCAAGACTATCTCCATATTACGAAGTTATAAAATAATTTAAGATTTTAAATTTATTTATGTTTATAATTGGGAGATGTTTTATTTAAAAAATCGAGTCATTTTTCTTTATTTAAACATTTTCAAAGTTCGCAAATCTTGTTCAGGATTCTCGTTCGAAGTCTCATTTGAAGTTTACATTGATCAAACATCAAACGAGGGCGTACTATTTTTGCATCATTTGAAGCTTATTTGAAGCTTGTTCAAACACGATTAGCTACTTCGTTCTAACGACCTTGTTGTCGTTCCAACGAGATGTTATTCTCATTCAAACGAGCATAGTTTTTGTTCAGATGAATGCTTCCGCCTCGAATTTTGTATCGACTTATAAATACCTATTTTGGACATATATTTAACGATACTTTTGGAAAAATAATTTCTACTTACCTGGTGCAAAAGTTTTCAATTTATTTTGGTCTAAAACACCTTTTGATTCACAAATCATCACTCCCAAATATATATATGTGAATCCATTTGAAAACCTAAATAGTTATATATCTAAGTTACTTTTGTAAAGAGATCCTCTTCACTGTTGACCCTATGGATCTCGAGGGGATCACTGCTGAAGGAAGACAAAGGTGGATTGGTGGATAGTGAGGGTGGACTGCTACCTGTAAAAAAACTAAAGAGAGAGCCATATTCTTTAGATGTTTTGTATGTTGGGTCTTGTAAAATTCTAAAGTGTTGATTGAAAAAAGGTTTTACTTGTAAGTTTTTTTTCTTCATATATTGCCTTATTTGTTTGCATGAATTATTTTATATGCTTTATCACCAAGATGTTTGTATAGGGTAAAAAGATAAAATTTAAAATTGTGTGTGCTGGACACTTAATTATATAAATATTCCATTACGATTACAAGCGCACTCTCAGTCCCCTCAAAGCGAGTTTTTATCTTAAAATTCTACTTCTCATTTAATTTTTAGAAAATCGGTTACAAGGGACCCCTCTTTGATTAAGGGTTGGATCATTGGAAATCGTGTTAACGAGTTTGTGGTGAAATAAAGGAGAAAATCTTAATGAGCTTGAGAAGGTGGTAGCACCCAATGACTCCCTACTTAACAAATTGATGGATTTATGTCTTAAAAAGAGACGAAAGACATCCCATAATCCCAAATTTTATAAGCCAGGAACTAACCAAGAACAAAAGGCAAGAAGAGATGAATGAAGCCATGGCAGCTTAGATCCTCTCTAGACAATTAGCACCAGAAGATGTAACTTCATCCTCCAAACAAAAGAACAATCACAAGGCCTTCAAATTTTTGGGGAACTAAAATCAAGTGGCGAAGTACTAAAGTTAATTTGTAAAATGAGGAATTATTTTATTGAAGTATTTGTAATGATATACATATATAAGGAAGCATGGAATGGAAATGGGTCTAAGTTGTCAATTTTTAAATCTATATAACTATATAAAAATTATAGACCCAAATCCTCTAAGGATGACACGTGACAAATGTATTAAATCTCATTAATTGCCTCATCCATATTTCTCTCTCCATTCGTGTTTCATTCATGCATGTATATGGCGTTTCTTTTCTTAAAATTATAGACCCAAATCATCTAAGGATGACACGTGGAAAATGTATTAAATCTCATTAATTGGCTTCTCCATATTTCTCTCTCCATTCCTGTTTCATTCATACATGTATATGGAGTTTCTTTTCTTGGAATTAAAGACTTAAATCCTCTAAGGATGACATATGGCAAATGTATTAAATCTCATTAATTGACTTCTCCATATTTCTCTCTCCATTCCTGTTTCATTCATGCATGTATATGGTGTTTCTTTTCTTGAAATTATAAACCCAAATCCTCTAAGGATGACACGTGGCAAATGTATTAAATCTCATTAATTGGCTTCTCCATATTTCTCTTTCCATT